>OX336398.1:99813964-101063964 GCA_946902985.2 Meconema thalassinum
TCTGGGTTTGATAACATGATCAGAATATGATCGAAAACAGACATTTGTTGGCTGCAATGGCAAACCAAGACCCAAGGTTGAACATTCGTTCTCTGGGATGAGTGAATATTTTGCTCCCGTGTCGACTTCAAATCTTTGTGATTTATTGTTGAGTTTAACAGTGATAAAATATTTATCCGATTCTTGACCCATGTCAAAGAGATCTTCGATGCATTCCAGTTGTCCTATCCCGAAATTGGTTTCAGGGTGGTCATGCAAGTTGTCATCTATGTTCTCAGTTGCAATGTTGTGTGCATTTGACTGTTGAAGAAGTGTAGTGATACAAACTTTTGCAACATGTCCCACTTTCCTACATGACCTACATTTAAGAGAGTTTCTCTTTGTGGGACAATCTCTTGACCTTTGGTTTGAATTTCCACAATTCAGGCATACTCCATCAATACCTAGTGCTCTATAATTGACAGAACTACGGCGGTCCCTGGACTGTGAACGTGAGTGAGAGCCTGGGCTAGGCTGTTGAACAAAACGTGACTGAGTATCACTCCTATATTGATTCATACTTCGGTCATTATATGAACCTGTGGCTTTTGTTAATTTGTTTGTGTCCTTTACAGTGTCTGGCGATGCAGTGATCTGTTTTGACAGCTGATTACTCTCATACCGCGATGCTTCCAAGGCTATAGCCTTCTTCAGGAGATCATCAAATTTCGTGTCATTAGACTGGAGAAGTTTCTCTCTGATCCAATTATCTCGCATGCCACGTATAAATTGTGCACGAAGAAAAACATCCGCGATTGAAATTCTGGCGTCACATGTACACTGAATATAAAAGTCACAGTCTAGTAAGTGGCTTCTAAGAGTGGCAACAAATCCTGCAATATTTTGACTTTCTTTTTGATTGACGTTCAAAAAATAGTGTTGGGAAACCACGGTTGAGATTTGAGGTGACAGTATTTGCTTGAAATGTTTTACTAGGTCATTATAACCGAGAGACTTGATTGGTTTATCAGGGCCTAAAAATGCAGAGAGATTGTTATAATGAATTGCCACTATTGATGTACACAAGAGTTGAGCTTTCTTTGTTGGATCGGTGGCATTGTTGAAGTTTGCGTAATTCTCAAATTGTTCTAAATACGACACAAATTTTTCCTTTTCAGCATCAAAATGTTCAAAAGGTGTGATGTTAGTGGCTTGTGGGGTTGTGACGGACTGGTGAGCTTGATAACATTCGAGTAACTTCTCTTGAGAATCGGTAAAAATGTTCAGTAACTGTTGAAACTGATTTGCGTCCATCTTGACGGAACGTGGAAATAATTTTAAAAATCACAGTTCAAATATAATAAAATCAAGATAACCGATTTAAAACACACTGGGTAGCTTGGTCGATGACCGAATATTGTCCTGGGCTTGAGAGAAAAAAAAACTTTGCATAACCTCAAAGTTCGAACTGCGATAAATATTATTTTGAATATGTGGCATTCAGGCACACGCAGCTGAATATACGATGAGTTGCTTAGGATTGTTTACAAGTACTCTGTGTAAATTTCATGTCGATTTGCCTGATTCTTGATTTTACTCACGTGGCCGTTGAAACAGACGACGTAAATACCGTACCGTACTTCATTGATATAGGCTATATCTGTACCGGTGAATCAAGTTCCAATCCCTCGTCGCCAACTATTATTTCTGAATAAAGCGCATTATAGATATTATGTTTTGAATAAAGGATATTATAGCACTTCAATATGTACACACATCTCAATCTACATCTTAACACATTGGGCAAATTACACTAACATCGTCACAGAGTAAAAAGCATATATACACTCCGACCAAGTTCCATAGAGGACAAAAACTAGATACATAATAGAGGTCTTCTATGAAGAACTGCAGAAGACCATTGATGATGCAAAAGGAAGAGTGTTCGTACTGGGTGACCTTAACGGCCGAGTTGGCAACAGAGTAGAAGAGTGGGAAGAGGTGATGGGAAGACATGGTGAAGAGACACAAAATGACAATGGAAGGAGGATTTTAGACCTATGCAACAGCAATGAGATGGTTGTCTCCAATACCATGTTTCAACACAAGAGGATTCATATGTATACCAGAGAAGAGCCAAACCGACAAGAGAAGTCTATAATAGACTATGTGCTTGTAGAGAAGGAGATGATGAGGAATGTGCTGGATGCCAGGGTACACATGAGGTTAGAGATTGGTAGCGATCACTACCTGCTGATTATGAAGATGACAGTTACATCGAAGCCGAAACAACAGCAGGGGAGGAAAAAACATAAGAAGAAAAAATATAGCTAGTTTCTTAAAGTGGGCTGATACGGAATTTGAAATGTTATGTGTACAAATCTCGGATAAAGGATATAAATTCCCTCTTCAGGTGATAGGGGCGTATAGAGTACCGAAAGATAACTTTTCTCTCCTCGACACACTGTATGATAAAACTTGTACGGGTAATGCTATGAAAAAGAGCATAATAATTGCCGGAGATTTAAACCTCCCCAAAGTAGACTTGTCTGGTGAGTCAACTAGCTGTGGCCAAGCTCAGAGCGCTGCAAACAAATTCATAAGGGTGGGGGGATTTTCCCAAGTAGTTGACTTCCCAACTAGAGACAATAATACCTTAGATGTTTATCTCGTAAGGCCTGTGGAGCTGTATATTAACTGTCTGAAAGTACCGGGAATCAGTGACCATTCTGGGGTTGAATTAAATATTAGATAAGGTGACATTCCAAAATTAGACTTGGATATAGCAAACAAAATCATATTCCAGTATCGCAGGGCGGATTAGGGCAAATTTCAGGGGTATTTGAATGCATTATTTGTAGTGTGAGCATCGGAAGGAAATCACATTAATATCCTGTGTACTAACTTTTTGAAAATTTTAAATAGCGCTATTGATAAATTTGTTCCATTTAAATTACTGAAACAAAACTCAGATCCTGAGTATTACACACGAGAAATCAGGAGTCTAAAACGGAAAATTAGGAAATTATACTATAAAAGATATGATAGTGACAAGTGTATGTTGAAATTTAAGTCCTTATCAAGAGAGCTCGTCTTAAAAAAAGAGGGCTGAACATGACAACTATATGCAAGGTTTACTTGGTTCGTGAGGCGATGGATGGAAAAAATTTTACAGTTATGTTAAGAGAAGAAAGGGAAATTCAAATAATTTGTCTATGATAATGTCCGGTGATGGTAAATTAATTACTGAGAAGCAGGCCATTGCTAATGAATTAAATGTCTTTTACGGTAGTGTGTTCAATAAATCCAATAGCTGTGTGTTGGACCTTAACGACGAATCAGGGGCTCCCCTTTTCCAAATAAACCAGTCAGCAATTGTAAAGCTAATACAAAAATTACGTTACAATATATCAAAGGGTCCTGATAATATTGTTAGTGAAGTACTTAAACTAGGAGGTAGGGCCGTGGCATAACACTTGGAGGGGATGTTTAATGTGTCCATAAACAATGCGCAAATCCCAGATGACTGGAAACGAGATACGGTAGTCCCAATAATTAAGGGAGGGAGCAGACTTGAATTGGGCAACTACAGGCCGGTTAGCCTTACGTCCATCGTTTGTAAACAGATGGACCATCTCATTTGCGACTACTTGAGGGAGCAGTGGGAAGGATTATCATGGTTTAATGATAGGCAACATGGATTTCGGAAAGGCTACTCATGCGAGAGTCAGATGCTATCACTTTTTCAAGATATTAGCTAATCGTTAGACAATGGAGTTTCAGTCGACGTCGTAGTTATAGACTTTGCGAAAGCAAAGCATGTCGTACCACACGACATGCTACTCCATAAATTAGCTTCAACGAAGATTGATAGAAGAGTAATTTTATGGATACAAGAATTTTTGATGGGTCGTTCCCAGAAAGTAAAAGTCGAAGGCCTATTCTCGTATGAAATTACCGTAACGTCGGGTATCCCTCAGGGCAGCGTAATCGGAACTTTGTTATTTTTGGCGTTTATAAATGACTTACCAAATGGAATTCGTAGTGATTGTCGATTGTTTGCGGATGATTGTGTAATATATCGAAATATACATGACTCGCAAGACAACGCAGTACTTCAAGACGACCTGAACCTGGTCTATAAGTGGGCCATTGAAAATAAAATGCAAATAAACACAAGAAAATGTAGTCTCATAAAAATACGGAAAGGGCGAAGGCAAGATTTTCAATATAATATTGGCTCGGAAATACTTTAGAAGAAGATTCTTGCAAATATTTGGGCGTTCACGTAAGGAATGACATGAAATTGAGTAGTCATGTAGGATGTGTAGTTTCTAAAGCTTACAAATCTCGACACTTTGTAATGAGGGTATTAAAAGGAAGTAGTACTTCTGCTAAAGAATTAGGATATTTGTCACTTGTAGGCCTATTCTGGAATACGCCTCGGCGGTTTGGGATCCATATCAAGTAGGGCTCATCAATGAGTTGGAAATGGTACAAAGAAAGGCCGCTAGATTTGTGTTCAGTGACTTTAATCCCAGGAGCAGTGTGAGACGTATGTTAAAGAAACTTGGGTGGGAATCACTGGAGGCTAGGAGGATGAAATCCAGACTCTGCGCTATGTACAACACGTATACAATTCAACCAGCATGGGGTGAGCTTGGGAAACGTATGTGAAAGCCCACTTGCATGAGCAGGGGTGATCATCCTTTCAAAGTTAAGGGCCGACAACAGTGTACAAATTATGGTAAATATTCTTTCGTTTACCGGGCCATTGATAACTGGAACTCTCTACCTGCCGCAGTCTTAGAGCCTTTTCCCAAACATATAGGTGTGTTTAAGAAAAGACTGACTATTTGTGTAAATACTCCAGTTTAATTGTTAATTGCTATTGAAGTGTTATGTATAATTATGTATTTGTTATGTATACCCAATTTGCCACCGGGGGACACACCCCCAATTGCAAATGAATGAATGAATGAATGAATGAATAAAGGGGTATAAACTCAAGGAGGAGGAAGATGTGAGAGCAGCATACCAGGAGAAGATATCTGATAGACTAGAGGGGATAGGAACAGAGGATTTGGACTTGGAATAGTCATGGGGCTTGTTTAACCAAACAATTCTGAGGGCGGCAGAAGAAACCTGTGGAGTGTCAAAGGCTGGAGTACAACAGAAGAGGACGGCATGGTGGACTGAGGAGGTGCAAGCAGAGGTGAAGAAGAAGAAACAGCTTTGGCAGAAGTATCTTACAACTAGGTTACATGGGGATTATGATCTCTATAAAAACCAGAGGCAACAAACAAAAAATGCAGCTAAAGAAGCAAGAAAAACGACATGGGACAATTTTGGTAAAGAGATGGAAGAGAATTATATATATACAGTATATATATATATTTAGAATTTGGCAAATTATAGACCGCTTTGAACCTAAGACTACGGTACATTGTTTCGTTTTTTCTTTTCTTCCCAAAACGTCTTCATACGTTGGCTGATGGCCTGCCTCTGTTCCGCTGATAACACTCTCCGTGGTTGATGTGGAACTTGCAGAATCGAAAAATCTGCAGTAGTGATCAGTCGCCGGAATTCCACCCTATTAGAAATGATGTTGTTTGTGATCTTCAGTTTTTGCAGATCACACCGTATCTCTTCCAGCCATCTAGTGGTGTTTTATAATTTGGAGATGTAGTCAAAATATTTCTTAGTTAGCCTGCTGCTATCCATTCTATGAAGGTGACCATAAAATTGTAGTCTCCGTCTTTTAATTGAGTCTGTAATTTTTTCCACATTTCGGTAAAGGTCTTCATTTTTTCTCTTCATCTAAATATCTTTATTCTTTTGGGGACCCAACATTTTCCTAAGTATTTTCCTTTCTTTCTTTCTTTTCCAGTTCCTCTTGTTCACCTCTTTTGTTCAACGTTAAACATTCTGATCCGTATAATACCTCTGGTTTAATTACAGTTGTGTAGTGCCTGATTTTTGCCTGGAATGAAATTGATCGTTTGTTGTATCTATGTTGGGTGAGTTTATAGGCATTTTCCATCTTTCTGAATCTCTCCTTGCAGGATGTGTTATCAAGTCCATTTGACTGGATCCATTCTCCCAAATATTTAAATTTATCAACTCTTTGAATCTGTCCACGTTGAGTTGATAGGTATTTTTCTCCATTGTGTCTGTGTTCAATATATTTGTTTTTTTCATACGAAATCTGAAGACCAGTTTTTATTGCTATTTCATAGAGAGAATTATAGTACAAATCAAAAACTCTTCTATAAAGTTATGAAGAATATGAGGAAGGGGAAGGAATGCCCACTCAAATTTATAAAAGACAAGCATGGAAACCTACTAAGAACAGAAAAGGATATAATGGAAAGATGGAAGGAACATTTTAAGGAATTCCTAGTAGCGGAAGGGCAAGAAACAGACCAAGAAGAACAGGAATTAAGAAGAGAGACTAATCAAGGAATAGAGATTACAATGGAGGAGGTCAAGAAGTCACTGAAGAAAATGAAGCTGGGTAAAGCAGCCGGGCATGATCAGATCACCCCGGAGATGCTGAGGTATATGGGTGAGGAGGGAGAGAGACTACTGTTAAAAGTATTGAACATTGCCTGGAGGACAAAGGGCATCCCCGAAGATTGGGAAGTCAGCATTATCATCCCCATTTTTAAGAAAGGAGATAATCGGGAATGCGGGAATCATCGAGGGATCTCACTGCTAAGCGTACCAGGAAAGATTTATGCACGAGTGTTGGAAGACCGACTTCGGACAATTGTAGAACCCCAGTTTGATGAAGCACAGTGTCGATTTAGGCCAGAAAGGAGTACTCCGGATTTGATTTTCAGTGCAAGACTGATAAGTGACAAGATGCTGAAAAAGGGAAAGGAGGTCCACATGGCCTTCATTGACTTGGAGAAGGCTTTCGACAGTGTCCCGCGGTACAAGATCTGGGAAGCTATGCGACAGAAGGGAGTGGAGGACAGCCTGTTGGTAACACTGAAGTGTAGAAACTATATCAGAACATCAAATGCAGAGTCAGAGGAGTGCCAGACGACATCGGGAGTGAGACAGGGATGCATTTTAAGTCCACTCCTGTTTATAACTCTTATGGACTCGGTCATTAAAAACTGTAATGTGAGAGTGAAGAAGTTCCATCTTGGCTATAGGAACATGCGGCCAGTATTTGTTACACATTTCGTTTTTGCAGATGACATCCTGCTGATGGGAGACACCCAAGAACATCTACAACATAACATTAACGTTTGGGATGAATAATTATCCAATAGTGGGATGAAAATCAATGCTGCTAAGACACAGAAAATGCTAGTGTCACGAGAAGAAACTGTGCAGCAGGTAAATATAAGAGGAACAAACCTGGAACAAACTGAAAGCTTCAAATATTTAGGAGCAACACTACAAAGAGATGGAAAAATTGAGGGTGAAATCAATAGCAGAGTGCCGGCTACCAGTAGATTGTTCAATTCAATAAAGTCAAGTTTCCTTATCAAAAGAGAAGTTTCGAAGAACACAAAGTTGGCAATATTTCGGGCTGTCTATACACCAGTACTTATGTACAGCAGTGAGACCTGGTGCCTCACTGACAAGTACCGCAGCAAAGTGCAGGCAATGGAAATGAGGTATTTGAGGAAAGTGGAAGGCAAGACGAGACGTGACAGGATCCGGAATCAGACCATGAGAACGGGTTTAGGAGTTGTACCACTTCAGCAAAAGGTCGAAGAGAATCAGATGAGGTGGTACGGCCACATCCAACGTATGCCGGAATCACGAATTGCCAAGATAGTATGTGAAACACAAGTGCAGGGTAATAGAACAAGAGGGAGACCAAGGACTACGTGGGAGGAAAATGTCAGGAGGGCAGTCGAGGAGAGGTGAATAGAATGGAGGAAAGCAAAACAGCTGAGCAGAGACAGGAAGGCTTGGCGCTCCTTTTGTAAAACCTCGACACCAATGGGTAGAAGAGGATCCGACTAAGTAAGTAAGTATTTATATATGGAAATATTGTAGGAGTATATGGCAGGAGAAAGACGTCTAGGCGTTTATGCAGTATACATGTTTAATACGAACTGAACGACAAGGTTACATGCAGGCGTATATATACAAAAACAGACAAAAGAATCAACGAGAACATTCTCGTAACTAGAACCGCCACCAATGGCGTTGCGCTTCCTGGCGCTGTATTTAAACCATAGATCAGCTGTTGGGTTACACATTTCTAACACACCCACTTAAATCAATAGCTGATCTAGAATGTAATAGACATATCAACCAGACTTCAATCATAGAGTACCCTACATGAACATAATACAATTACTGAAAACATTTTTGAACACAATGTATACTTAAAATACTAATTAACAGTTCAATCCCATTCCTTGGGTACAATACACATGTTTTGGTTTAGGTAAAGGTTTGGTGAGAATGTCTGCAATCATTTCTTGTGTGGACAAATAGTGCAATGAAATGATTCTCTCTTGAACCTTTTCCCTAATGAAATGATGTTTGGTGTTGAAGTGTTTAGTGCGCCTATGAAAAACAGGATTTTTTGCAATTTTCTGTGCACTTTGACTGTCATTATACAAATCAATTTCTTGGTTAAAATCCATCAACACACACTGCAAATCACATTCACCTTTAACAAATTCAATTTTAATTGGACCTTGATTAGAACCAATCAAATCAAACATCAGATTCTTAAGATAAACTGCTTCCTTTGCAGCCTCTGACAAAGCTACATACTCAGCCTCTGTCGATGAGGTAGCAACTGAGCTCTGCTTATGAGCTTCCCATGATATGGCAGCATTAGCAAGCTTGAAAAGATAACCAGTATAGGACTTACTATCACTATCTGTGGAAAAACTGGCATCTGCAAACCCTACCAAATCTAAACCAGTGCTCTTAAAAATGAGTCCTTGGTTTATCGTACCTTTAAGATACCTAAGTACCCTTTTGGCTGGAAGCCAATGCTCCTCACTGTGGCAAGAATTAAACTGACTTAAATATGACAATGCATAGGCAATATCTGGTCTAGTGCACACACTCAAATACATGAGTGAACCTATCAGCTGCTGATAAGGTTTATCGTCCACGCTTTTGGCTTTAGACAATTTCATATTTACTTCCATAGGAGTACCGATGGGATTAACATCAGTCATCTCAAACTTATTGAGCAGATTTTTTATGAACTGCGTCTGAGAAATTTTGAGTATATTGTTATCTGTGTCCCTTTCTATTTGCATTCCAAGAACCTGAGCAGCAGGTCCAAGATCTTTCATCATGAAATTTTGTTTTAAGACATCTTTTAGTTTACTAACTTCCTGTGGATTATTGTGGAACACAAAGAAATCATCAACATACAGAGCAACAAGAATTACAGTATTACCGATACTCTTTCTGTAAACACATGCCTCATTATGACTGTTTGTGTAGCCCGAAGCAGACAGAACTGTATGAGCCTTTCTGTGCCACATATGTGCAGCCTGCTTTAGTCCATAAATGGCCTTTTTGAGCAAACAAACCTGGTCTTCCTTTCCCTTCACCTGGAAGCCCTCTGGCTGACACATAAATATTTCCTCCTGTAACTCACCATTGAGAAAAGCAGTCTCAATGTCTAGATGATCAATCTGTAAATTTAATTCAACCGTTAAAGCAAACAACATTCTGAGTGTGCCATGCCGCACAACTGATGAGAATGTCTCAACAAAGTCAATGCCAAATTGCTGTGAAAAACCCTTTGCAACCAACCTTGCTTTTATATTTTACAACATCACCATTTGTATTACGCTTAGCTTTAAACACCCGCTTATTCTGTACAATGTTTTTACCTTCTGATTTAGGAACTAAAACCCACGCCTTATTAACCATCATGGAATCCATTTCGCACTTCATGGCTTTATGCCATTCCTTAGAGTAAGGTGATGACAAGGCTTCACTTACTGTACATGGTTCACTTTGATCAGAACAATGAGTGTAATGAAGAATGTAATCAGGATATTGTCTTGGTCTTCTTTCTCGCTGGGGGTAGCGACGCGCTTCCTCATTGTGCTGTGATGGATTATCTTGATGATCAGGCTCAACTTCCACTTCTTCATTATGCTGTGGAGCTGGATCTGGAACATCCCTATCACATGCAGTCAATAGTGGTTTACTGTTTTCAGTGGTTAGGGGTATTATTGTATTCCCTGGTACCACTGGAGGATCTGTTAGAGCAGAGAAAGACATCTCATCAAAAATCACATCTCTCGCTGTGATTAATTCATGGGTTACTGGATGCAGGAGCCGGTACGCCTTTTTCTCATCCGAGTACCCAACAAATACCATTCTCTCAGTCTTAGGATCAAGTTTTCTTCTCAGCTGATCTGGAATATGAACGTAGGCATTACATCCAAACACTTTTAAGTGCGTCAGGTCTACTTTCTCTCCAGTCCACATTTGTTCTGGTGTTGAATTTGGTGTTTTCCGTGCAGGAGACCTGTTGACAAGATATGCAGCTGTATTGACAGCTTCTGCCCACAAGCGTTTGTCACAAGCTGCACCTTGCATCATAGCGAGTGCTCTTTCATTCAGAGTCCTGTTCATGCGTTCTGCAGTTCCATTTTGCTCTGGTGTGTACCTCACTGTTAGCTGATGCTTGATGCCACGCTGTTTGAAAAACTCATCCATAGCTTTATTACAATACTCCCCACCATTGTCAGAGCGTATGACCTTGATTTTCCTTTCACACTCAATTTCAACAGAATTAGCAAATTGTTCAAAGATTTCTCTTACCTCACTTTTCCTTTTTAGAAAAAAGACAAAAACCTTCCTCGTATGGTCATCGATGAAGGTGAGAAAATATATGGCTCCTCCCCAGGATTCCTCAGGCATCGGTCCACACAGGTCCAGTCGGTTCTTGGCACGATGCTTGGTGGTCTTGAAGGGCTGTCGAGCTTGTTTCCCTTCTATACATGGAACACAGAGCTGCTTTTCACCCGAAAAATCAATACCGGTAGCCAAACCATTTTTTAACAAGTCCATCCCCACGTGATTGAGATGGCCTAACCTTTTGTGCCACAATTCTCTAGAATTAGAACTTTTTGAACAAACACTTTTAGCATCACTTAAACAAGACACTGCGGATGCATTTGCACTTACAGAACCTGAGTTATTTAAGATATAAAGTCCATTTGACTCTTCAATCAATAATTGCACATCACCTGACAGTCACTGTCTTGAAACACTTTACAACCTTCTTCATCAAAAACAATTACATGACCCTTTTTAACAATACTGTTCACAGAGAGCAAGTTTGCTGTAAGGTTAGGTACATACAGAACATCGCTCACCTTTGTAAAAACATTTGCTTGTACTGGAACATCACCTATGCCGCCACTATATAGTTTACAATCGTTTGCTACGGTGACTTCATATCCAACCTCCCTTTTATCATCGAATTTTGACATCCAATCCACTCTACCAGTCATGTGTTTGGAGGCTGCGGAGTCCATGTACCAGCTGTCTGCTGAGTGGGTATCAACTCCAAGTGCTGTGAGCAGAGCCCTACCCTTCTTTTCTTCTTTCTTCTCTAGTGGCTTGGCATCTGCTTGATGTGCTGCTGTCTTGTTTTGGTGTTTGCAATCTTGTTTCCAGTGGCCAGTTTTACGGCAGTTCCAACAGAACGCTTTCTTGGTTTTAGTATTCTTGAATCCACTCCTGTTGGTGTAGAGTGCTGTTTCTTTGCTGGAGCTGCGTTTGTCTTCCTGTAGCAGTTTACATTTCACAAAGTCACTAGTCAACTCGGCGCCTGAATTTTCCAATGCCATAATCATAGGTTCATAGTCATCAGGTAGTCCCTGCAAGAGCAAGGCACCTAGAAATTCATCATCAAGTGGTTTTTTAACTGCTGCTAGCCGCTGGGAGAGCCCCAAAACTGTGGTGACATATTCTTCCATAGTCTTGAATTGTTCAAGCTTGGTGGAACACAGTTGGCGAAGAATTCTTGTGTGCCTGTTGGCGCCTTTATCTTCATATGCCATCTCTAGCGAATTCCATGCTGCTTTCGCCGTTTCTGCTTCCATGACGTACGGAAAAACACTCTTTTCCACCATAAGGTTAATCTTGCACAAAGCACGTTCGTCGCGCCGTACCTTAACCTCTGCGCCCGTTTTGTCATCTTCTGCATAACCAGATATGCACTTCCAAAGATCATCGTGCATAAGATAATTCTTCATCTGGAAACGCCAGTCAATGTAGTTTTCTCTCCCCTTCAGTTTCTCGAAGTTATAAAGAGAACCGGTGCTTGGTTCCGCCATGATGCACACACTTATTACACGCGATCACAGTTTTGTTAATTCAAATAGAATCACACTGGTCAGAAAACTATACACTCGTCAATGATCCTGCTGGGCCCATAACCTGTAGGAGTATATGGCAGGAGAAAGACGTCTAGGCGTTTATGCAGTATACATGTTTAATACGAACTGAACGACAAGGTTACATGCAGGCGTATATATACAAAAACAGACAAAAGAATCAACGAGAACATTCTCGTAACTAGAACCGCCACCAATGGCGTTGCGCTTCCTGGCGCTGTATTTAAACCATAGATCAGCTGTTGGGTTACACATTTCTAACAAATATGACGTAATATAATTGGATTTATGTATGGCTATTAGCTGCAATATAATTAGTGACAGTAGCATCTGGTAGCTAAAGTTGGAACTACTTGAAATTGAACTTGTTGGGAGCCCTCGGGCGTTCAATCAAAAATGCCTAGCTTATGACTATTGGCTGCGATTCATATATCATCATAATTAAACTGGTTAATGAGTTGACTCGCGAGTTTTTTTTATGTAGAAGAATTCCGGCTTCAACTGTTGCTACCTTCTAATCCAGGATATGTAAAACTCATGGACACAATACAGTCAAAGAAGGACATTTGGTGGGATTTTTACGCCACGGACGCTATGATTTTCGACGATTGGAAGACTGCGGGATACGAGCTGAGACATATTCTCACGCGCTTTGCCATACATGGTTTCCATTACAAAACGTGTCGGACCAAAAAGTTCCATCATCCGTGTGACGAATGTTTGTGTGAGCGCTGTGGAGAATAATGTGGAAGGTATCACGCTATGTTCTGCACATTGAGGGCCGGTTTCATCACTGGTGAAAACGGCCATAAGACATGAATCTTTGATATTCCTAGGGCGTAACAATTAGTTTACTGAATGATTTTTAGATTTTATTGGCTGCAATAAATCCCTTATTATACGAGGGTTGGGGCAAAAGTCATGACAACTATTTTTCTTCTTGTAAATATGTGAACGGATCACAAACGTAATGTGTCGTGTGGAAGTTCTGCAGGCATAGTGTGTATGCAGAACACCAGATGGCTCTGTGATAGCTGGTAGTAGCGCAGCGAGGGCTGTGAAATCAGTCAGTTGGTGAGTGTCGTGCGAGATGGAAGTAACCCGTCTTGAGCAGCGCGCTTACATCAAAATAGCCGTTCTCCGAGGGAGAAATGCGATGGAATGTCACAGTGATTTAGTGGAAGCCCTTGGGAATAATGCCCTACCATACCGTACAGTAGCACGGTGGGCAGGAAAGTTTCAGCAAGGACGTGTGTTAACCAGTGATGAGCAACGTTCGGGACGACCTGTCAGTGTGCGGACCGACGTGGCACGTACCTTCATCGAGCAGCTCCTGGATGAAGACAGACGATGGACGCTACTGGAGTTAGAGAAGGCAAGTGGCATCGAGTAACGCACCGTCCACAGGATATTGCGTAATGAGCTGCAACTACGCAAAATCGCTTCGAGATGGGTACCGCACGCACTGACGGAGGTTCAAAGGTGGGTGCGCTATGCAATATGCTCCGACCACCGTGTACGCTGGCAATAGGACGGCGATCAATTCTTGTCACGAATAATCGCCATCGATGAATTTTGGGCCAGGGCATACGAACCAGAACTGAAACGTCAGTCCATGGAGTGGCGACATACTGGGTCACCAAGGAGGCAGAAGATCCGTCAGAATCCTTCCCCAATCAAATTGATGGTGATCGTCGCGTATGACGTCAGGGGTGTCATTGTTTGCCACTTTGTTCCACATGGCAGAACAGTGACCGCACAGTACTACAGGGACTTCCTGGGGCGACAAGTACGACGTGGCGTTCGGGAGAAACGTCCGGATCTTGTGGACAGTGCAATAATCCTGCACGACAATGCAAGACCACATAAAGCAGGGTGTGTAGGGCAGCTACTGCGACGTTGGGGATGGGAGGAATTGGAGAACCCACCGTACTCTCCCGACATTTCGTCCTGTGACTTTGATCTCATTCGAAAGATTAAGGAACCACTACGTGGTAGGCGGTTCGCAACTCGAGAGGACATTGCTAATGCTGTGCGCCAACAGGTGATCCGATTCACACATGGTGCGGCAAATGCTGAGGCAGATGGTATTCAGCGCCTCCCATATCGTTGGCAGCGTGTCGTGACAGTAGCAGGGAACTCCTTTGAGGATCTTTAGGCCCAGGTTTCTAATGTCAACTGTATGTGTATTGTGTTGTCATTCTTTTGCAGCGTGAAGGCCATATTGCCCTGTATACTACCGTAATAAATTAAATTTGTGTGTTACGATATTCCAGTGCTATTCATTGTCCACACATGTAGTTAACGCCTTGTCCTTTCGTCTGTATATGTCACATTTTCCAACCGGACTGGTATTTTCATGAAAAAAAAAAGTTGCCATGACTTATGCCCCAACCCTCGTAATTAAACTAGAAGCAACGCAAGGTGAAAACAGACTGTAATGATTAGATATCTGTTACGAAGCATGGGATAAATGTTCATGCCAAGATCACCAGCACCAGTTATTATCTTCTATCTACTATATAAAGCTAAAATACCACTCACTCACTCACTCAATGATTCATTCATCACGAAATCTCAGGAACCACCGAACGGATTGGAATGAAATTTGGTATACCGCTTCCTCAAGGGCCGCAAACGCGCACTAAGAAAGGATTTTTGGGTATTCTGGTTCTAAAGGGGTAGACCTGCATTTCATTGAATAGCAATATCCCCCGATTGGTTTCATTGGGGGATGTGATACTCGGCATATAAACTCATCATTAAAAATAAGAAGACATGTGTCCGAGGGTTTTTCGATGTGGTGTATATTGTGTGGTGAAAGGGGGGAAAAGTGGGCGTTGAAGGATTCCTAACGGAGCGTGTATCTCTTAAACGACATAGGCGAGGAGTTTGAAACTCAGCGGAAAAATTTCAGCATAAAAATAAGTAAATAGGTGTTTGACCGTTTTTTAATAAATCCAATTTAAGGGGCCCATGGGGAGGGGTGAAATTCTGGGGGGAAAAAACAGGAAAGAAAGTGTCCTAACTGATTTACTGACTCACTCACTCATCAAACTCATGGGGAAAAACTGCTTAAAAATAAGTAAATAGCTGTTCGACAGTTTTTTTTCATAAATCAAATTTAAGGGGTTCATGGGGAGGGGTGAAATTCTGAAAAAAGAAAATTGAAATAAATATTGAATAGCAATATCCCCCGATTGGTTTCATTGGGGGATGTGATACTCGGCATATAAACTCATCATTAAAAATAAGAAGACACCTGTCTGAGGGATTTTCGATGTGGTGTATATTATGAGGTGAAAGGGGTGAAAAGTGGGGGTTGAAGGATTCCTAACGGAGCGTGTATCTCTTAAACGACATAAGCGAGGAGTTTGAAACTCAGCGGAAAAAATCAGCATAAAAATAAGTAAATAGGTGTTCCACCGTTTTTTCATAAATCCAATTTAAGGGGCCCCATGGGGAGGGGTGAAATTCTGAAGAAAAAAAACCAGGTAATATGTAAAATTATACATGGCCTATGTTGTAGACAATAACACATTACATCTTTTTTGTCTCTTGCTATTTCATCATACGACGAATACTTAGGGAGTTATTAATGATTTTGTACTTTTTGGCCGGATTTTCCTAAGTCCCAGGAATTACATAAAAATTGATTCGAATGAAATTTCAAAAAATAGCTTTTTTAATACTTTTATTATATTTTTCACGCCTTTTAGGGGTCCGAAACCAACATGATATTTTATGTTTTTTTTCATCCCATGCCTTTTTTTGTTTCAGGTGATTGTTAAAGGGGTAGACCTGCATTTCAATGAATAGCGATATCTCCCGATTGGTTTCATTGGGGGATGTGATACTCGGCATATGACACGTGTCTGAGGGTTTTTCGATGTCTTGTATATTATGAGGTGAAAGGGGGTGAAAAGTGGGGGTTGAAGGATTCCTAACGGAGCGTGTATCTCTTGAACGACAGAGGCGAGGAGTTTGAAACTCGGAGAAATCTATCAGCTTAAAAATAAATAAATCAATAAATAATTAAAATAAATAGGTGTTCGACTGTTTTTTTTCATAAATCCAATATAAGGGGCCCATGAGGAGGGGTGAAATTCTGGAGAGAAAAAAAAACAGGTAATATGTCTGAGTGGAAAATTATACATGGCCTATGTTGTACTTTTTGGCCGGAATTTTCTAAGTCACAGGAATGACATAAAAATTGATTCGAATGAAATTTCAAAAAATAGTTTTTTTAATACTTTTATTATATTTTTCACGTCTTTTAGGGTCCGAAACCAACATTATATTTTGATGTTTTTTTTTCGTCCCATGCATTTTTTGTTTCAGGTGATATAATTATTTTCCACTAGGACCCATGCTTATCTATCTAGATAACTAATGTTATAACGGGATTCCAAATGTTATAGCAGGCGAAGCCGCGGCTAACAGCTAGTTTTTGATAATTTTTCCATAGAGGAACATGCATTTCTCGCAGCCTTACCAACTTTTGAGGGAAATGTCTCGATCGGGATAAGTTTTAACTATCACGTTGGTCAAGGTAATATGTGAATAGAGAATGCGCGTCATATGTTGAACGGGCTCTCTAATTGGTCAATGCTCTTTCTACTCACCTTCCAATCGCAATCGTATTTTCAAACGAGGAGAGTGGTAAACGGTTAGGTTGGATTTGGACGAGCTTTCTTTCATGTTTTAAAATATCATCCCATTTTTACCTTCAGTCGACATTTCTAACAATGGCTGCAAAAGAAGAAGATAGACATTTCATCCCGGATAACATCTATGATTCCGGAACGGGAACAATGTATAGGAAAGGAAGGTTTTTCGGAAAGGTTAGTACGGTATTTCAAACCCCCTGATCATGCCTTGTACAGTTTGGATATTTTGTAGTAAAGCATGATATAGGCCATTCTGAAATTGTTTTTAATGCTCTATTTGAAATAAATGTGTCTTAGATTGGAATTTGAGTGCATTTTACCCTTTTGTAAAGGAAAGAAATGTTTGATGTCCTTTACAGGGAGGATTTGCGAAGTGCTACGAACTTACGGAAGTGAAAAGTGGAAATATTTATGCCGGAAAGATTGTATCAAAGAAGATAATCACTAGTGGGAACCAAAAAGACAAAATGACCCAGGAAATCACGATCCATCGGAGTCTAAATCATAAGCATGTTGTGGGATTTCACAGTTTTTTTGAGGATGTTCATAATGTTTACATTGTTCTCGAGCTCTGCCGGAGAAGGGTGAGTAATTTTCTTTCTGTCAATACCTACTCGCATTAGAGAGTTGTATGAATTTTGCTAATTTTTTCCCTTCA
Source organism: Meconema thalassinum (assembly GCA_946902985.2). NCBI lineage: Eukaryota > Metazoa > Arthropoda > Insecta > Orthoptera > Tettigoniidae > Meconema > Meconema thalassinum. The sequence continues at coordinate 99,831,640 of OX336398.1, forward strand.
TTCTAGTCATTAATGGAACTGCACAAGAGGCGGAAGACTTTGTCAGAACCAGAAGTGAGGTATTTCTTGACACAAATCTTGGAAGGTGTGGATTACTTGCACAAAAAGAACATTATTCACAGAGATTTAAAACTGGGAAATCTCTTTCTAAACGACGACTTGTCAGTGAAGATTGGAGATTTTGGTCTTGCTGCAAGAGTTGAATACCAGGGCGAGCGAAAAAAGTATGTACATGTGTATTTACATATTTCTAGATTGACTTATGTCACTGATTCTTGTCGTCAATTTCAGTTTTCCAGCCTAAGGCTGGTTGGGGCTAATATGACTTCCCTCCACTTTACTCGGTCCACCATCCTTCCTCAACCACTGAACTTCACTCAGGGTTCCGTTCACTCACACTGTCCTTCACCAAATCCATACACCGTACTCTATAGAGCATCCAGCGTTTAGAAAAGACTGGAGCCTTATGGCGACAGTGTTGCTAACTCTAGGCAGAGGTAGCGCTGACGTCATACGTTATGTTCACCCGCTTCGAGTACTGCGCTTTCATAAGTTAGCGAGACAACCACAACCCCAGCAGCTACCTGAAATAGAACACGCCCAGGAGGGAGCAGTTTTGCAGGTGTTAACGGATTGGACCAGTATTAAGGATACTGTATGCGAAGAGAACCAATAACGACATTCATTTCGTTGTGATATGACGCATTACTGATTGACAGATGTCAAGAGCACTACTATATCTTCCGATACACCGGTGTCTGGGGATTATTTAGGGAGATCAGTGACGTCACCGTGATCTCACGGCTGGCGTATTGCCGTATTGTAAAGCTATTGGTTGGCTGTCGTGACGTTAGGTTTCATGTCATGTCGTAATCGGAACGCTATTGGTTGTTCGGTTGTCGGCTGTTTGATTGGTTATTCCGTTGTCGGCTGTTGATGGTTGAGTGCGCTGTTGGTGTTGAATTGAATGGTGATTCGTAGTACCGACGTTTCTTGGTAAGTAGTGAATGATTATTAATTACTTCTCGTTTATATCTGTGTATGAATAGTCGGCAGTAGTTCGTATAGTTATGGATGTGGCCGGGCCAAGTGGATTGTGTAGGGCTAGGGAAAATGTTTCATCTTCTGAAAGTGGTGGCGAGAGAGAAGAGGTTATGGCGCCTCCTCGATCCGCAATGAAACTACTTGTCCTTGCCGGATTATTATCGACGGTGGAAGGAGCTGTTGCTTTTGCTAGGGAGAAGGGCCTATTGGCTTCGGAATATGCATGTCCGAAGTGTTCTCGACATATGAAGGAGACGAAGGTGTCAGCCCAACGTACATCTGACCTTGTCATGTGGCGTTGTTCGAAGTGTTCGGTATGGCGTACTATTAGAAAGGGGTCTTTTTTTGCAAAGGCCCGTTTAACCATAAAAGATATTTTATTGATGGTATATTGTTTTTGTTGGCGAATGCCTATTTATCAGGTGGTGCATGAGTTGGATGTATCGACGGTAAGTGTGATTGACTGGTTTGTGTTTTGTAGAGAGGTATGTGGTGCTTGGTTGTCTGAACGGGGGCCTGTTGGGGGGGAGGGGGTTATCGTAGAGATAGATGAGAGTTGTTTTGGGAAGCGTAAGTATAATCTGGGTAAGAAGATGAAGAATACATGGGTTTTTGGTGGGGTAGTTCAGGGGAGTAATGGGAGGGAGTGTTTTTTTGAGGTTGTAGATAAAAGGGATAAGGTTACTTTATTGGGTTTAATTAGGAAATATATCAAGGTAGGGTCTATTATTTATAGTGATATGTGGAAGGGTTATGGGGGGTTAAATGATGAGGGTTTTCAACATTTTGCTGTTAACCATACTGTTCAATTTAAAAATTATGATACTGGGGCATGTACAAATACTATTGAAGGGTTCTGGTCTGCAGTGAAGTATAGCATTGGGAAGGGGAAAAGACGGGAAGGGTCACTGCAGAAGCATTTGGATGAGTATGTGTGGCGGAAGAATGTGGACCCCGGGGTGTGTGTGTTTGAAAGGTTTCTGGTTGATTGTCGGAGGTTATATCCTCCAAGTGTGAGAGATTGAGTGTATGCTGAAGTTTGGTGATTGTTTTGTTTTTAGTTTTTCATTCTTGGCAGGGATTAGTTTGAAGGCTATTGGGATGGGGGAGTTGGGGACTGGGGATTAGCCTTTTGTAATACTACAAGTGGGAAGGATGTATGCTGTACCACATTTTCAACAAACCAAGGCCTAAATTAGGCAGTTATTAACGAGTTCAAGAAGCCCCATGATGTAAAGACTGGGATTTGTCTGCCTTATTCGCTTAAATATGGCTTTTTAGCTTATGCGTTGGCGGGGTCGAGATTGGTCGTTAATAGTTGAGATCGTCCTTATCACCTGGGTTCAATTTATAATGGGTGTGTCCCTGCTGAATGATTTCTTTTGTTTCTGAATGAATGGAAAAGTAATTATAATTTTCCAATGTGCCAAGTTGAGTACTTGTTATATTTTTTTAAAGTTGTAATTGCTTTTGGTTACACACGTTTATGAATATTGTTAATTTTTTGTTTTTTTTATACCAGAGGAATGGGTTTGATTTTGTGATTATTTTTATCGTTAAGGAGTTAAATTTATTTAATTATTGTTCATCTGACATTGGCAATTAGCAATGTTCAGTGTGTTCATGGAGTTATATAATTGTTTCAATTACTTATTTTTCTTTTTAATGAATCTTTTTATCTTAGGTTATTTCTTTTAACCAGAATAATGGTTCATAAAATTTGAATAATTTCATAGGCAAGTAGTCTATTTTCTATATATAGTTAGTGTGAAACTTGTGTGTGTGTATGTATGTGGTGTATGTCTGCTGAGAATGTTTGGGTATGGATGGTTGACTGATGTTCAAGATTTTTGATTCTTTTATTTTTGATTGACAGGGCCTTTGAAAAGAAAGATTTCTTTTTTTTTGGTTATGTCATTCCAACATTTGTGCTGTCTGTTCTTCACGTCTCTAGTTATGTGGTAAGTTGCACTTGATATTGCGTTCATACTACAGATTAATAGAAATTGCGAAATTCCTTTATGAAATTGAATCTTTGATGGATATATGTAGATCGATGGTATATATTGATCATATGTCTTTAAAAATAAAAAACCGGTAGTTGGTTGTCAGCTGATTACTACGTCATTTCAGTGGTGAGTTTGTCTCCGCAATTTGCTGGACACTGTTCGCCATTTTGGTATTATCGTTAGTGATTTCTAACTGTAATAATTAGATAACTATTATTGCGTATCATTTATATTAGCAGTATCGTGTGCTCGCTTGTGTATCAAAATTTTTAAAATTTGAAATTGTTGCATTAAACTAAAATCTGTTATTTGTGGAAAATCAGTGCTTCTGCTTGTACATATGGAATAATATAGTATTTGGAATATATCGGTGAGTTTTTACGTTGTTAATACATATATTTTGGTTGTTGCATTTAATATGAAAGTTGACTAAACGATAATATTACGTCAGTAATGGTGTTGGGGAATACGCCTGTTAAAATAGTAATGGATTGAGATAAATTGGCATGTACATGAAAACCTGCAAAATAGATATGACAATGTTTTGTATTAGATTTATCGGCTTATAGGTCTTGTTTTTGTGTTTGCAGGCAGTATTGGAAAACATAAAAATGCCAAACTATCGGAAGTTGGGGGAGGGGGTGTGGGGGGGCGCAGCACCCCCAGCAAAAACAACATTATTCACCACAATGTTTTATGACGTGAATTTGCGAATTGTTTTAATGTCAACAAGTGTTTAGTGCTTTTCAGTCGGTCAACACGAATGTACCCAAAAGAGATGGGTTATGCCCTAATCCTGAAATAAATTACATGAGATTAATAAAACCACAATTGTTTTAATGTATTGGAATCTTTAATTGAACTACATAGCTCAAATATAGATTTCGATACATAGAAAAAAATTGACGGTTCTTGTGTTTTTCTACCCAAAAAACTCCTCTTACGTGAATTTGCGAATTCTTTTTATGTATCGGAATCTTTAATTGATCTATATAGCTCAAATATAGATTTCGATACATAGAAAGAAATTGATGGTTTTTGCGTTTTTCCACCCAAAAAACTCCTCTTACGTGAATTTGCGAATTCTTTTTATGTATCGGAATCTTTAATTGACCTATATAGCTCAAATATAGATTTCGATACATAGAAAGAAATTGACGGTTTTTGCGTTTTTCCACCCAAAAAATTCCTCTTACGTGAATTTGCGAATTCTTTTTATGTATCGGAATCTTTAATTGACCTATATAGCTCAAATATAGATTTCGATACATAGAAAGAAATTGACGGTTTTTGCGTTTTTCCACCCAAAAAACTCCTCTTACGTGAATTTGCGAATTCTTTTTATGTATCGGAATCTTGAATTGACCTATATAGCTCAAATATAGATTTCGATACATAGAAAGAAATTGACGGTTTTTGCGTTTTTCCACCCAAAAAAATCCTCTTACGTGAATTTGCGAATTCTTTTTATGTATCGGAATCTTTAATTGACCTATATAGCTCAAATATAGATTTCGATACATAGAATACGTGAATTCGCGAAATTTTTTCATGTATCGGAATCTTTAGTTGACCTATGTAGGTCAAATATAGATTTCGATACATATATAGAAATTGACGGTTTTTATGTTTTTCCACCCGAAAAATTCTCTTACGTGAATTTGCGATTTCTTTTTATGTATCGGAATCTTTAATTGAACTATAAAGCTGAAATATAGATTTCGATACATAGGAAGAAATTGACGGTTTTTGTGTTTTTGCACCCATGAAACTGCTATATCATGTATCGGAATCTTTAGTTGAACTATATAGCTCAAATATAGATTTCGATACATAGTATACGTGAATTCGCGAAATTTTTCCATGTATCGGAATCTTTAGTTGAACTATATAGGTCAAATATAGATTTCGATACATAGAATACGTGAATTCGTGAAATTTTTTCATGTATCGGAATCTTTAGTTGAACTATATAGCTCAAATATAGATTTCGATACATAGAATACGTGAATTCGCGAATTATTTTCATGTATCGGAATCTTTAGTTGAACTATATAGCTCAAATATAGATTTCGATACATAAAAAAATTGACGTTTTTTGGTGTTTCCCCACCCAAAAAACCCCTATTACCCAGGCTTTTCCCGTAAGCTTGCCAGAGGAGTATTTCGTGACGTCGTTGATGACGTCACGGAAGCCGCCATTTTGTTTTAGGGGAATTTTATACGCGGCCGTATCGCAATGTATAGTAGTCCCGTTGGTTGAACTGTACATTGCGATACAGCGGCGTCTAGGGACTTTTAGGGAGATCAGTGCAGTCACCGTGATCTCACGGCTGACGTATTGCTATCGGTAACGCTATTGGTTGCTTGGAGTTGGTTGTCAGGTGATTACTACGTCAGTTCCGTGGTTAGTTCGCCGCTGGAATTTGCTGGTGTCTGTTCGCCATTTTTGTATTGTCACTCGTTAGTGTTTTCTAAACGTAAGGCTGATTCCAGAGAATAGTCCACCCAATTAGGAAAAAGTAAAATGGAATATAAAACTCTGCAATATGTTTTCATGATAGTTAAAACATGAAATTTTATTAATTTTATGATATGTATTCATTTGCTGATGTCTTTCAGTTTTTAATTGAGTGGTTAATTGAACCTTTGTCATTCTAAATTCATTTGAAATTTCTCCATGGTTTTAGGAATTACTGTTTATTAAATGATGAAAAGGTATGAAAATAATGATGGCAAATGTTAATTCTAATGTTCTTTCTCTTCACAGTAAAGTACTTATTTAGGTTATTAACCGTTTATATAAGGTGTAATAAGGTGACGAATTTATAGCTGCAGGCCATGTAAACACGCGACGTAAAAGGTATAAAAGTTTCTGTAGACGAAAAGTGCGTGGCTCAATTTGAATAAAATTTCGTATGCAAAGCCAATATTCTACACCCTTTCAAACTGCTATATCATTCGTTTAAAATTTCAACTGGATTCATACAAAGCTGGTAGTAAAATACGTCGCGTGTTTACGACGTTCTCGCGAGTAGGCGGCCGGGGAGTTCCCCGTCACATGGAGCCGCTTGTACAGGCATGCACTATGTGACGTAACACGCTGCCCAGAGGATTCAGTTTCTGCGTCATACTCACTTGTAAAGGACGTGTTTTAGGACAGCAATCAGTATTCAAACTGAGGTGATTTACAATAATGCCGCTTACTCCCAAGGAACGTTGTAAACGGTATCGCGAGAAGAAAAAGGATGATGAGGATTTTAAAAGAAAGGAAAGGGAAAGGCATGCAAGCAGAAGAAGGAAGATGACACCTGCCCAGCTACGCCTACGCCGCCAACAGGTTCGAGAATCGGTGAAGAAAAACAGAGCTAAGAAGAAACTTCAGAGTTTATCAACAGTTACTTCCTGCTCTACAAGTCCAACAACACAACCATCTACATCGATTGCAGAGTCGAGTACGCCAACGTCTGCGTATAAATGCAAACAAACATTGGGGAAAGCTGTAAAGCGTTTAGAGCAGGCTTTACCAGTGAGTCCGCGAAAGAAACGGGAAGTTGTTTCTGCTCTCAGTGCAAAATTTAGTGAAAATCCATCTACCTCCGGCAAGCGCAGGAAGTCTTCACTTCCAAATAAAGAAGTTCTTGAATTTCTCAATCGGGATGATATCAGTTGGCCATCTCCCCGAGCAAGAGATTTTATCTCCGTTAAGGACAGTTCTGGACAAAAATTAAAACAACAGAAGCGATTCATGTGCGTCACAATGCAAGAGGCATATGAACTTTTTAAACAAGAACACCCACATCATGCAATCGGTCGGTCTTCTTTCTGTGGACTTCGTCCAAAGTACATTTCTCTGCAACATCAAACTCCAAGAAATGTGTGCCTGTGCAAGCAGCATGAAAATTTCCGTTTGTTGATTGACGCTTTAAATAAAGAAGGACTTAACATTCCTAGCAAATTTAGTGAATTTACTTTTACTTTGGCGTGTGATGACTCTAATGAACAGTGTATGACTGGTGAATGTAACACTTGCTCTAAAAATGTCTTAAAATATTCACCGACAGAGTAGAACGCTGGAGACGAAATAGAGTGGTACCAGTGGCAAAGTGATGCTGAAAATCACGTATCTCGAATTCAGGTATCTGGCACAGTTCAAGAGTGCTTTGATAAACTTGTAGATTCGTGTCCCTTGTTTATGAAACACACATTTATAAAGAGAATGCAAAGCAAATTTTTCGAGGCACAGAAGAAACTAATAACTGAAAATTCAATGGTTTAGCAAGTGGATTTCGCGGAGAATTTCACTATCCTTCCACAAGATGAAATTCAGAGTTGTTATTGGCATCACCGACAAATTACGATATTTACTGCTGTTGCGTGGTTTGCGGGAGGAAATCATGCTTCATATGCGATTATGTCTGACCATATGGAGCATGACAAATATGCCACGTACTCCTTTTTAAGCAAGGTGTTAACGGACATCAAGGAAAAACGACCAGAAATCACCACAGTGATTATCTTCTCGGACGGGGCGGCGAGCCAGTTTAAGCAAAGGTTCATGTTCGCAAACCTAACGTTTTATAAGGAAATTTTTGGAATGAATGTAACATGGAATTTTTTTGCGTCTGGTCATGGGAAAGGTGCTGTTGACGGTGTTGGCGGGACAATAAAACGTAATTTGACTGTTGCTCTGCGTGCAAAGAGAGACCTGATAAACGTCCACGATGTTGTGGAAGTGGCAAAAAGAAATTCAGCAAGCACAAATGTTATATTTGTTCCTTCTGAAGACGTTGAAAAGACTAAACCCCTTCTGGAAAGCCGCTTCGTCGATGTCTGTGCTCTACCAGGAACACATGATATTCATTATGTGGAGCCATTAAAGAAATACATAGTTCAGGCAAGAAAATATTATTATTCAGAAACTACTACCACACACTCTCTACATCCAGACTACAAGATCGAAGCAGATGACAGAAATGCACCCCGTGATACAGCTTTTGAAGTGGGTGACTTCGTACTTGGAAAATACAGCGGAAAGAAACATTCCAAATATTATGTTTGTACCATAACTGAAAGTGATGGTGATGTTTATTTTGTAACCAATTTTCGCAAGTGCAACAATGAAGCTAAACTGTTTTGTGAACCACCGACGAAAGACGAGTGCTTTTTAAATGAAAGTGAAATTACAAGAAAATTACCTGTGCCTCGTTTTACTCGTGGGAAATGGTATTTTGAGGAGTCTATACCAGAAGCAGAATGAACAAAAATGTTTCTTCATTTGATTATTTTTGTAGTTCTGATGAAACTTTCATTCTAACTGTAGGCTACTATAGAGTTGATTGTTCGGATTTTAAAAAAACATTTTAAGGCAATGATTTTGTAGTTTATTTTACATTCACTGTTATTAGTGTTAAATAAATGTGACAATTTATAAAAACATTCTCCTTTATTAAGTAGGCCACATGTCAGTACCAGAATCTCTATTTATATTATTATTGGGAGGAAGCTTGTAGTTTTACGCGACCGACAATTCGCGATCATAAGCCATGGGACCTCACTTTTTACGTGAAATCCGAACCACAGCATGTGACGCTCATCTCGAAAATCGCACATGCATTAATCGGGACTCGAACCCAGTCCGTCTTGATGGTTGCTGCGCCATCACCCCCATTCCTTATAATTACTTACGACTATATTAAATGTACATTTTATCATTCAGTGATCGTATTTGATGACGAGTTTAAGATTTATCAGCTCCTCGTGCCATGTCGCGATAGCACTAATTCGCACGTGTAATCACGCGACGCTGTCAAGTAAACACGCGACGATCGCATTTAACTATATTACGCAGACATTACGCAACTTACACATTTGGTTTTTTCGTAAAAACGTACTGTCCCCGTTTACCTGGATAGTAGGCTGTCAGATATCCGCCCCCTCAATCGGATTGCCAATTATCAATCGCACCGGCACAGTTACATCAATGAAAATGGCACTGACAGATACTATCGAGATAAGAGCACAGAAATTCACAGGAAATCATTGTGGAACACACCAAAATAGACGGGGGTTTATACTTACCGTTGCTTACCTCTTAATTATCTTGGGGTTTGAGTTGACAACAGGATCACTAAAAGTCTGTTCACACAATAATCTCCGCCATGACATTTAAAAATGAACCAGAAACGAAGACGAGAACTTGAACTGTACAAAAGCTTTATTTCTAATAAAGGGTCTGATTTTCCTGACACAACAAAATATACGTGGCTATCAGTAGCCCAAGTCAATCTGACTACGTCCTCCAGTAGGACTTGCAAAATTATTATACAACATGATATTAAACATTTTAGCTCCCAAGAGCTCCAAATAACGTAATATTCATAACACTATTGGATTGGAAAAGGACGTCAGGGTGTGACATATATAGAGCAATTGTTTCCTTTTAATAAACAAGAGAATGGTATTTATAGTCGCAAGGCCGGAGTGAACGACCTCACTCTCTGAAAACCATATGTTGACACAGCTGCGGGCTACCTTCCAGCCTGCTGCATACTGGTCAAATGCGCACCCTTCTCATATGCTATGTTACGTAAGAGCACAGCCTGCTCTCTCAAAACTTTAAATGTCTTACAAGACAACTCACATTATATTTACGCAAATCTTTCAAGTACTTTGATCACATCCTAATGGATCATTACATAAATTTCTTAAACTTGTTAACTTCAATCCAAATGTTTAATTAGCTCTTAAATGTTTATAACAAAATCACATAAATTATTTATAACAATTAGAAATTGTTTATAATATTTGTCAAAGACAATAAAAATATTATAAGCACGCCTTTAACATCACTCTCGTTTCATATTATTTTCAAAAATATTTACAACAATTATTTACAATATTAACATTTAAATTGTTTAAATTATTAATTTAATAAATACATTAGCCACATGTTCATTCGGTTGGTAATTTTATAATCCTGTTTAATATAATCGACCAATGAAGGTTAGTTATACATGTTAGTGTCACAATCCGGTTTAATAAAGTTTTTAATAATGATTTGTGACGGCAACCTTCATTCAACATCTTGTCTCAAATTCTTTCAAAACTCGTGTTAATTATAACAGTAAATCACTTGATTAATTTTCAACGAACTATAACAATCTTACTCCAGCGGAAAATCCTTCGCTAACAAGTTAATGCACAATCTGCATTAAAAATATGCCCAAAATCATCATATATTAATCTATATGGCATTTAAAACTTTCACATCACTTACAAAACTTCCACAAATAATTCTTTAACATTACTTCCTGTGGGAACTTCCTTCATATTCAAGGGCATTATATCTCAGCGACTTTCAACACGCGCTGCACTAGCGATTATACATTCATAGTTCCACTTAAAAATCTTTATAATCATAAATAGTTTCAAAACTGTTTTTCTATTTAACCTTCGTAGATTTCATTCATGAACTGAAATGAAGTCAAAACTTGCCAATCACAAACAAATTTAATAGTGAATATGCTTATATACGCCTATCTGGTCTATCAAAAATTTAAGATTAACATCTTAAAAGAAAATTGTAGTATGAAAATACTATCTTCAAATAAAGTGCGACTAAAATGCAAAGTAGTCGAATAGAATCCAATTAGACTGGGGAATGCAAACATCGTTATATAATTCTCTAATTGAGAAAAACTCCTAACAAAAGTACTTGACTTTAATGCATTCAATAATTCATTATTAACATTACTCTTTCACAAAATTGTCTATGATGCAATGTTCATTCATAACTGACGATAAATGTCTGTGTTGCAATCAATACAAATAACGACTAGTATTTCCAAGATCGTCGATAACGTAAGAGATTTTAACGCTCTAAAATCATTTAAATGTTCTTCCTTCTTGATGATGACAGAAAATTGTTCAAAGTAATTAAACTGGGGTTGAATTACTTTAATAAAATGACACGCTGTCTGAATTTAAATCTGCCATAAAAATCATTAACTTACAGTCAAATCGTGACTACAAAAAAATATTAATTGCTGAAAAATCTAAATATCAGTCTCAACTGATTCAAAATCGTTAACTATGCCCATGACATAACAATGTCTTAATAAAATCGTCGAAAAATGCAAAACTCAACAAGGTGTACTGAGAATAAGAATCTCAACAAGAAAATAAGGCAAAATACATGAGGATAAAAATATGGGAAAAATGGTTGCTCAAACATTACTAGGTTACTTAAATACAATAAACGTTCACGACTACCTTATCTGCCGATTGACGTTCCAGGGGAAAATTCCCCAAAGAAGACTGCTGATGGATCCATTTCACCACGTTAAAGCTGAGCTCCATCCTCGAAATAGGAAATAGCACCCTCGGAGAATCGAACTGCTTCCTTCTCCGTGAATCGCTCTGCTCCTCGAATACGAATAGACATCCTTCCGGCAATAATCTTCATTGTGAGTCGGGATATCCCTGACCTCTCTTGAGAAATTCCCTGAAGTTCCAGTAGACAATCATCATGACGTTTTGTAGAAATTTCCGAAGAAATTATTCATATTCAGAGTATGAAATTGTTTCTATGGCTGTTCGATGATATTCAGCCTTTACTTACGAAACATGGGTGTAGATGGTATTCACCGCATGTTCGCTTGTGTGGAATAGCAATTAGCGAAGTTCCATGTCGCTATCTTACTCCATTGAAGTATGTCCCAATTGCAATAAGCCTTCTTAGCCTTCCATTTGCACTTCGGTTGTAGTGTCAGAAGAACAAACTGCCGTATTCAAATGCTCCATTATACTGTATCGTTCTGTAAGCAAGCAATCTGAAGTCTTTCTACTCCACTCGCAGCGTCAGCCTTGCGTTGTTTCTGGCTTATACAAAAGTGTTTCTCTAGTGGCGAGATAATCACTTTTGCCAGTCGTATAAAACAGCTAATATCTTTTGAAGTACTCGGTCGAAACTGTTCAGCTTTTCTCTATAATTGCATGTAATACTGCACAATACAATTATGTTATCGTAGACCGCTAACTGTTTGAAGCTAAACTTATATAAGCTTTCTAAGGTCCGTTTCAACTTCACCTAGTTTGACCTGGATCTCGTTACTATAGTGGCCTCGCCACGCGTTATAAATACGATTCTTCTCACTTGCTGTTCACTTCGACGTCTCACTATATTGAATGTATAAGAAAATGACTTTCACAAATACTTCGATGATCTGAGCATGGGATCTCAGAATGATCAGAGAACGAAAGAGAAGAGGCTCCTCTCTTCTGCGCAAGCCCTTTTATTACCTTCTCGAGGGGCGTTACCATCCCTTCCAAAGCGTGATACTGCGTCATCGCTAGAACTTCCAACTTCGTTAATACATGACGGATTTTCAAAATTCAAAAACTGAAAATAAATTTCACCAAAATTCCAAATCAATGCTTTTACTGCAAATGGATTTCCACAATTCTGCATTCAAAAAGTCATAAAAATACCATAGTTTCAGCAATCTCCGTCTTCCTTTAAACTATCGTTCATTGGTTCATGCCTCTCCTCCAATAGCATAGTTTCTTCCTCAGCAGAATTCCTCGTTTCCTGCGACTGCGTCGTACATCTTGGAACATTCTGGACTAAAATGCTGACGTCACTGAGAATCTCAGCTCAAGTAGCTTGCTGGCATAACATTTACGTCATCCGTGCTTACGTCATGACTACCCACGTCATAACTATGACAGCCATAACTCTAATCATAATTTCAAATATAGCCACCGTGGTCTCTACATAATTCAATTACGGGGGCATTCTCCTCCCACCACGTTTTAAAAACAGTTGCAAATTGTTTTTAAACTCAATGTTACAAGTATCTCAACTCTCTTGAACACGAAATTGAATTATTACTGGCTTACTCTAGGATAGTATCTTTTTAAATTTCCAGCATTGAACTTGCCGTAAACGACATTATTCTCTTCATCGTAGAGTTCATAACAGTTGTTTCCATAAGCGTTCGTAATCCTAAACGGCCCCAGGAACACTAATCCAAATTTGGGGTAGATTTTCTTGGTCATATCAGCCTTGACAGGTCTGCGTAATAATACAAGATTTCCAACTTGAAAGGGTGTACCAAAACGTTTTCCAGCTACTCTCTTCAATCGTTTCTCTGCTGCTTTCTGGAGTTGTTCCTTTGCCTTGTCAATCCTCTGCTGTCTTCCTATGTCGGGATCTCTCGGTATGTGGTTGAAAAGATTATCCCACGGCCTTTCTGGGTTTCTTCCTAGATGAAGTCGCATTGGCACTTCTCCTGTGCTCTCCTGCACTGTAGAGTTCAGACATTCCTCAATAAGGGGTACAAATCTCACCCAACCAGAATGATCATTAGGACAGAAAATTCGACAGAATTTTGAAAATTCAGCCATATATCTTTCTGAGGAATTCGATTCAGGGTAACGCACGCTTGAAAATAAGTGCTTAATGCCAAGCCTTTCCATATCCGCTGCAAATTCCACGGACGTAAACTGCGTTCCATGATCCGACAGTAGATATTCCGGTATACCAGCTTTAGGAAATACAGCATTTTCCAGTCTGCTTACTACGTTCCTCGTGTTAGCTTTCTGCATGGGACTCATTGTAACAAATTTTGAGAAAACATCCACGGTCACCAACAAGTACTGGTTACCCTGGTATCCCTTCGGACAGGGGCCAAATATATCCGTCGCCATAAGTTCGTTTGGCTTAGAAGGAATCATCGCCTTCGGTTTTCCCTTTAATAAAGCAGAAGCATACTTTGCTCTTTGACATTTGTCACAGGATCTAATGACCTTGGCAATGCTGGAACGCATGTTAGTCCAGATAAATCTCTCTTTAAGTGTATTAAGAGTTTTATCTAAACCGGCATGTCCAGTTGCATGATGAGCTACCCACACTAAATTGACAACAAGTTTAGGTGGCACGACTATTCGAAGTTTTGTATGCGCAGGGTCAGCATACTTGCATACAATGTCTCCACTCAAGACAAAATGTCGTGAATTTCTCCGTGTAGTCTCATAGTCAACATCCGTATTGTCCATGTAACCCTTGAGGAACCTGTACATTTTCCTTATTGGAGCGTCTCTTCTGTGACACACCGATTCGGGCTAACCTCCTAACGGTTTCTTCATCTTCTTGCTCCAATTGTACATGGTGTATCTGCACATTTTTAATAGGGTTACGTGATAGAGCATCAGCCAGTAAGTTATCTTTCCCAGGCTGGTGGACGATAGTAGCGTTAAACTGTTGGGTGAACAAAGCCCAACGTGTCAATCTATCACTCGACATGTCAGTTTGCAACATAAACTGTAGTGCTTTATGGTCAGTAATAATGATGACCTTATGTCCCAGCAGGATTTTCTTCCAGGCTTGTAAAGCTGTCACAAAAGCTAACGCTTCAAGCTCTGTCGTGAAGTAGTTTTCCTCGTGCTTTTTCAACTTCCGACTAGTGAACGCAATGTAGTGCTTGTTGCCTGCCTCGTCTTTCTGGTATAAGACTGCACTAATGCCTATTCTTGATGCATCAGACTCAATATAGAACACCTTCTCAAAGTCTGGGTACTCCAGTTTCACATTATTTTTGAGCATCTCTTTTGCTTTCTCAAAAGCCTCGTCTGCAGCGGTACTCCATTTCCATCTGTTGTTCTTCTTGAGTAAGTCATACAGAGGAGCCATAATTTCCGAGTATCTTGGACAGTGGCTGCTAATAAATTGGCATGCACCTACAAATTCTCTGACTTGTTTTACCTTAGTTGGCTTTGGAAATCTCGTGATCGCATCTACTTTTTTCATGTTTGGATGATATCCATCTTTATCAATAGTATGCCCCAAGTAATTTATCTCCTTCTTCAAAAATTGACATTTTCCAAAGTTCACCTTTATGTTGGCCTCCCTTAAATTCTCGAACAACTTTCTCAAGTGCACTAAATGTTCTGCAGCGCTGGGTGAAGATACGATTAAATCGTCTATGTAGCAGATTACATTTTCTTTCACTTCGTCAGTGAGTTTACTATCAAGTGCTCGAATAAGTGCTGGTCCACTGTTAACCATTCCAAAAGGCATTCTGGCAAAGACCCATGACGTCTGGTCAAATAGGAATCCAGTGTACTGCATACTATCCTCTTCTAATTGAACTTGATAAAATGAAGACGTCAAGTCAAGAACGCTGAAACAAGCTCTTCCTTTGAATTTCCGAAGCAGATCTCTAATCTTGGGTGGTCTGTCATTTTCTGGAAGAATCTTCAAGTTGATGGTCCTGGCATCGAGACAAAGACGTATCTGACCATTACTTTTCTTCACTACTGTGATGGGGTTTATATAAGACGACGCCTGTTTTCTAATAATCCCGTCTACCTCCATTTTTCTGATTAACCCTCGTACTTCTTGATAGTATTTCTCAGGAATGGGGTATATTCTCTTCTGGTAAGGGTTTTCATCTGTCAGTCTTATCTTGTACTTATAATCCTTAATCAATCCAGGCTTTTCATCGAAAATATCTTGGAATTCCTTTATCAGATCCTCAAATTCCCCCTGAATTTCTTCAAATCCTTCAGTTTTTCTACTGGGTATTTCTTCTAAGTTTTCCACTTCATTAATTATTGTATTCAAAATTTCTTCCCTAAGGTCTATATCCAGACTGTTTTTCACGTCCTGTTCTTCTATCTGTTCTGTGATTATGTACCCATCATTAAAGCTAATACTTCTGTTCTTCATGTCAATAATAGCTCCAACCTTCGATATAAAATCGATTCCAAGCACCATATCAAAATTGATCTTGCTCACCACAATGAAGATCTGTTCATAATTCCTTCCATTGATCTCAAAGTTCAATAACACTTGAATCTTGCATTTCACTGCCTTATCTTGGAATATCCCTCTCACTTTGACGGTAGAAACAGGTAGAACTGTCATGTTCTCTCCTCTTAGCAGACTTTGATAACATTCCTCTGAAATGATGGAAATAATAGCACCAGTATCCAGCAGGGCTTTGTACTGCTGTCCATCTATCCGTACAGCAATAATCGGTAAGGCACATGGTCTTTCCTCTTTAACAATACCCCTCTCTTCTAGTAAATCTTCATCGGTAACTTCGTATATCTCATTAATCGTAATCAGGTGTGGTGTGGCAATGTATTTACAGGTTCTCACTGACGTTGAGAAATCGGCGTTTTTTTTTTTGTGTTACCGACCTCAAAATTCTGTTGGCTCGTAGAAGGCCCAGGATCGATTACAACATCCTGCCTTTTCCTTTGATTGTCAGCTTCTTTATCCCTCAATTCTTTTAAGTATTGCTGGCTTTCCTTTTCTCTTTGCTGATATTGCTCAGGTGTCATAACCTGACTTTGAGTATTCTGGTTTCTATTTTGGTTTTGGTTATTCCTATTATAGTTACGATTATACCCATTATTGTTATAATATCTGCCTCTTCCATTATAGTTTCCTCGGTTGTAGTTCCAACCTCTTCTCTGTTGATATGGTCGGTAACCTTGTGATCTGTAATTTCTAAACTGATTATTCCTGTGAGGGCCTACATTGTCAGTTTTCTCCTCCTCTGGCTTGTCAGTTTGTTGGACTTGGTCCATATACACCGTATTGATTTCCTTATACTCTTGCCTTTGACCTTTCTGGACTACGTTAGGCATTGGACTTGTGTAGTCTAACCTTCTTAGTAATTCATCCATGCTGGATAAATCCCTGATGTTGGACGAAATTATAAGTCTCCTCACCTCAACTGGCAGCATACGAGAAATCGCATCTATTAGTTGCTCCGTGGACAATGGGGGTTGCAAAAATCTCAAGCGGGACAACTGACTCGTAAAGAAATCAGCGTACCTCGTTGGAAGAGTACCTGAGTATTTTCTTGAATATACCTCCGCTCTTAACGAATTCTGCGCTTCTATGGACCAAAATCTTTTGATTAATGCCTCTGCAAACTCGTCAAAGTTACTGAATGTATATCTAAAAGCTCTAAACCATTCAAGGGGTCCTCCAATCAGATATCTCTCTACTATCTTCATCTCTCTCTCTCTGGGAATGTGAGCTTCGATGAAATAATCTTTGAGATTCCTTACATACTCTATAGGTGTCAAACTATCAGTGTTACTGAATTTTTGTGGTTTGTCCTCGAAATTCCTAATGACCGTCACGTTCCTCGGATATGAATCCGGATAGTTTTTCCCACTATCTCGATAATTCCACTCAGGTTCCATATTCCTCTCGTCATCCTCCTCTCTGAATCTGGATACACGTTCTTCAGGAGTCACGTCTCTTTCTTCTAGATCTAGGTGACATCTTCTGGTATGCTTCCTGTTCAATTCGCAAGCAAAGCCTTCTGTATCCTTGTCGGTGATTTCTGTTAAGACTTTCTTGACTATCTCTTCTTTGTAGTTTTCCATTAAACTAGCCTCTCCTAACTTCAAATTTTTCAGTTTATTCGTCGTTTCATTTACGTCAGAGACAACTTTATGAATTTGATCCTCTAATGTAGATTTTAAAGTTTGCATATCCTGATCTAGTTGTGTTCTATCGTCAACTTGTTTTTCGGATAGCGAATTTATCCTGACGCTTAAATCTTTTCTAATCTGTACTACCTCATTGTTAATTTCTATCTGCGTACTGGCAAGTTTTCTTTCAATCCTTTCCTGAATTTGGGTTACATGTTCCCCACTTGACTTATTCCACTCGTCTTTCCATACCGCTACGTTTGCTGTTAACATTTCGGCTATGTCTACTTCGATATCCTCTTTTAATACTCTATTGTGGTCTAATACCTGTGTTCTCATGACCTCTACGTCATACTTCAACTCTGCTAAAGACGTTGTTGTTCTAACCGATTCATCGACTAACCTAGTCGTTAATGCAGTTATATTACGCGTACAAAGAGTTTTTGAGTTTTCGATTTCTTCCCTGACTTTATTTACATCAGTTTGGACTTTAGTGATATCTACGAAAACTGTGTTGACCTCTACCTGAATCTTAGTTACGTCACTTTGCACCTCAGTTATATCCGCATGAATGTTGTTAATGTCTACCTGAACATTAGATACATCTGTTCTAGCTTTTTGAATTTCTTTCTGGACTTCCTCGACCTTGTCTTGGACAGTCGCTACATCGTTTTTGACAACAACTACTTCGGCTCTAGCACAAGAAATATCCCCTCGGACATTAGCTACATCTAAATTTAACATTGTAAGGTCCCTCTGTACCTTAGACACATCATTTTTAACATCAGACACATTTGTGCGGATGTCACTTACAGTATTTTCAATTCCTAGGGTATTAATCTGTAAACGCGACATATTATCCTCCAAATTAGCAGCGCTAGTTTGGATACCCTTCAAATTAGCAGACATATTACTAGCATTCTCCTCCATTCTTGCATTTAAATTACTAGCATTCTCCTCCATTCTTGCATTTAAATTACTAGCATTCTCCTCCATTCGACTAGTATTCCTAGCTTCCATCTCCTTTATACTACTATTCAAATTACTAGCATTTTCCTCCATCCTTGCATTCAAATTAGCATTTTCCTCCATCATCTGCTTCATGTTAGCAGACATCTCCTCTAACATTTTCTTCAAACTTTCATCTGCCATTACAATATTATTCAAAATGGATTGCTGTAGGGACATACATCAAAAGAGCAAAATAACAACGTTTGAGCAACACTTTTCACCATATATATAATTTTTGATCAATTTTCTGTCTTAAATCTAACTTATAACTACCTTATAATTAATATTCGAAGATACTTCATGTTGAAACAAACTCAAGCACATGTTCAAATTTCTCTGGCTCATTTTAAAATATCCTAACACAAATAATTTACATTTACAATCCAAATAATTAATTTTATCTTTAATATGACTGAAGTGTCATAAGCCGGTCAAATAAAATAAGATTCCCGATCATAGGCGATTTTTCTAAGTTTCCTGCCCATTTAACCTTTCTCAAGTTGTATAAGATCTGATCTTTTCTGAGTGTAATTTTCCTAATACAATACAACATTTAATTCCTATATAATCACACTCTTAACTACTACAATTGGCCTAGACATCTAACAAAGAATCAACCTCTTTATTTGAGTCTAATCGAACCTCACGTTTTAGGTTTGTCAATCTTTCTATTGTTCAACCTGGTAATCCAGTTTTGTCGAATTCGTCCCACATATTAGGGTCAATCTTTCTGTTGACTCAGCCCCACGCTCTTGGGTCGCCAATCTTTCTGTCCCCGTTTACCTGGATAGTAGGCTGTCAGATATCCGCCCCCTCAATCGGATTGCCAATTATCAATCGCACCGGCACAGTTACATCAATGAAAATGGCACTGACAGATACTATCGAGATAAGAGCACAGAAATTCACAGGAAATCATTGTGGAACACACCAAAATAGACGGGGGTTTATACTTACCGTTGCTTACCTCTTAATTATCTCGGGGTTTGAGTTGACAACAGGATCACTAAAAGTCTGTTCACACAATAATCTCCGCCATGACATTTAAAAATGAACCAGAAACGAAGACGAGAACTTTGAACTGTACAAAAGCTTTATTTCTAATAAAGGGTCTGACTTTCCTGACACAACAAAATATACGTGGCTATCAGTAGCCCAAGTCAATCTGACTACGTCCTCCAGTAGGACTTGCAAAATTATTATACAACATGATATTAAACATTTTAGCTCCCAAGAGCTCCAAATAACGTAATATTCATAACACTATTGGATTGGAAAAGGACGTCAGGGTGTGACATATATAGAGCAATTGTTTCCTTTTAATAAACAAGAGAATGGTATTTATAGTCGCAAGGCCGGAGTGAACGACCTCACTCTCTGAAAACCATATGTTGACACAGCTGCGGGCTACCTTCCAGCCTGCTGCATACTGGTCAAATGCGCACCCTTCTCATATGCTATGTTACGTAAGAGCACAGCCTGCTCTCTCAAAACTTTAAATGTCTTACAAGACAACTCACATTATATTTACGCAAATCTTTCAAGTACTTTGATCACATCCTAATGGATCATTACATAAATTTCTTAAACTTGTTAACTTCAATCCAAATGTTTAATTAGCTCTTAAATGTTTATAACAAAATCACATAAATTATTTATAACAATTAGAAATTGTTTATAATATTTGTCAAAGACAATAAAAATATTATAAGCACGCCTTTAACATCACTCTCGTTTCATATTATTTTCAAAAATATTTACAACAATTATTTACAATATTAACATTTAAATTGTTTAAATTATTAATTTAATAAATACATTAGCCACATGTTCATTCGGTTGGTAATTTTATAATCCTGTTTAATATAATCGACCAATGAAGGTTAGTTATACATGTTAGTGTCACAATCCGGTTTAATAAAGTTTTTAATAATGATTTGTGACGGCAACCTTCATTCAACATCTTGTCTCAAATTCTTTCAAAACTCGTGTTAATTATAACAGTAAATCACTTGATTAATTTTCAACGAACTATAACAATCTTACTCCAGCGGAAAATCCTTCGCTAACAAGTTAATGCACAATCTGCATTAAAAATATGCCCAAAATCATCATATATTAATCTATATGGCATTTAAAACTTTCACATCACTTACAAAACTTCCACAAATAATTCTTTAACATTACTTCCTGTGGGAACTTCCTTCATATTCAAGGGCATTATATCTCAGCGACTTTCAACACGCGCTGCACTAGCGATTATACATTCATAGTTCCACTTAAAAATCTTTATAATCATAAATAGTTTCAAAACTGTTTTTCTATTTAACCTTCGTAGATTTCATTCATGAACTGAAATGAAGTCAAAACTTGCCAATCACAAACAAATTTAATAGTGAATATGCTTATATACGCCTATCTGGTCTATCAAAAATTTAAGATTAACATCTTAAAAGAAAATTGTAGTATGAAAATACTATCTTCAAATAAAGTGCGACTAAAATGCAAAGTAGTCGAATAGAATCCAATTAGACTGGGGAATGCAAACATCGTTATATAATTCTCTAATTGAGAAAAACTCCTAACAAAAGTACTTGACTTTAATGCATTCAATAATTCATTATTAACATTACTCTTTCACAAAATTGTCTATGATGCAATGTTCATTCATAACTGACGATAAATGTCTGTGTTGCAATCAATACAAATAACGACTAGTATTTCCAAGATCGTCGATAACGTAAGAGATTTTAACGCTCTAAAATCATTTAAATGTTCTTCCTTCTTGATGATGACAGAAAATTGTTCAAAGTAATTAAACTGGGGTTGAATTACTTTAATAAAATGACACGCTGTCTGAATTTAAATCTGCCATAAAAATCATTAACTTACAGTCAAATCGTGACTACAAAAAAATATTAATTGCTGAAAAATCTAAATATCAGTCTCAACTGATTCAAAATCGTTAACTATGCCCATGACATAACAATGTCTTAATAAAATCGTCGAAAAATGCAAAACTCAACAAGGTGTACTGAGAATAAGAATCTCAACAAGAAAATAAGGCAAAATACATGAGGATAAAAATATGGGAAAAATGGTTGCTCAAACATTACTAGGTTACTTAAATACAATAAACGTTCACGACTACCTTATCTGCCGATTGACGTTCCAGAGGAAAATTCCCCAAAGAAGACTGCTGATGGATCCATTTCACCACGTTAAAGCTGAGCTCCATCCTCGAAATAGGAAATAGCACCATCGGAGAATCGAACTGCTTCCTTCTCCGTGAATCGCTCTGCTCCTCGAATACGAATAGACATCCTTCCGGCAATAATCTTCATTGTGAGTCGGGATATCCCTGACCTCTCTTGAGAAATTCCCTGAAGTTCCAGTAGACAATCATCATGACGTTTTGTAGAAATTTCCGAAGAAATTATTCATATTCAGAGTATGAAATTGTTTCTATGGCTGTTCGATGATATTCAGCCTTTACTTACGAAACATGGGTGTAGATGGTATTCACCGCATGTTCGCTTGTGTGGAATAGCAATTAGCGAAGTTCCATGTCGCTATCTTACTCCATTGAAGTATGTCCCAATTGCAATAAGCCTTCTTAGCCTTCCATTTGCACTTCGGTTGTAGTGTCAGAAGAACAAACTGCCGTATTCAAATGCTCCATTATACTGTATCGTTCTGTAAGCAAGCAATCTGAAGTCTTTCTACTCCACTCGCAGCGTCAGCCTTGCGTTGTTTCTGGCTTATACAAAAGTGTTTCTCTAGTGGCGAGATAATCACTTTTGCCAGTCGTATAAAACAGCTAATATCTTTTGAAGTACTCGGTCGAAACTGTTCAGCTTTTCTCTATAATTGCATGTAATACTGCACAATACAATTATGTTATCGTAGACTGCTAACTGTTTGAAGCTAAACTTATATAAGCTTTCTAAGGTCCGTTTCAACTTCACCTAGTTTGACCTGGATCTCGTTACTATAGTGGCCTCGCCACGCGTTATAAATACGATTCTTCTCACTTGCTGTTCACTTCGACGTCTCACTATATTGAATGTATAAGAAAATGACTTTCACAAATACTTCGATGATCTGAGCATGGGATCTCAGAATGATCAGAGAACGAAAGAGAAGAGGCTCCTCTCTTCTGCGCAAGCCCTTTTATTACCTTCTCGAGGGGCGTTACCATCCCTTCCAAAGCGTGATACTGCGTCATCGCTAGAACTTCCAACTTCGTTAATACATGACGGATTTTCAAAATTCAAAAACTGAAAATAAATTTCACCAAAATTCCAAATCAATGCTTTTACTGCAAATGGATTTCCACAATTCTGCATTCAAAAAGTCATAAAAATACCATAGTTTCAGCAATCTCCGTCTTCCTTTAAACTATCGTTCATTGGTTCATGCCTCTCCTCCAATAGCATAGTTTCTTCCTCAGCAGAATTCCTCGTTTCCTGCGACTGCGTCGTACATCTTGGAACATTCTGGACTAAAATGCTGACGTCACTGAGAATCTCAGCTCAAGTAGCTTGCTGGCATAACATTTACGTCATCCGTGCTTACGTCATGACTACCCACGTCATAACTATGACAGCCATAACTCTAATCATAATTTCAAATATAGCCACCGTGGTCTCTACATAATTCAATTACGGGGGCAGTACCTTTGTCCTTCTTGTAAACAATATCTTAACATTACCAATAAAAGTTATCACAATTCGCAGAAGTTTGAAAAAACGTAAAGGTATGTGAAGTTAAAAGTCCGTCCCATGTAAACACGAACGCTAAGTTTAACATTTTATAAAATTGCATACATTATGTTTACAACAAAGAAATTTGTGGAGGTTATTAAGTATTCTCTAGATGTTATTAAGCATAAAATTCAATTTGTTCAGATGGTAAGTTTCATATATATGTTAAAAAGAAATGTACAAATGTAAACACGCGACGCCTGGAGTTGGCCGTAATATTAAAATAAATATTCTCGTGTATAACCTATAGAACAAGATCTTGATAATAGCAGTGTCGTGTGCTCGATTGCGTTGACTATTTGTATTGAAATTGTTTAAATCCTGAAGTTGTTGCATTGAAATAAAATCCGTTACTTGTGCTTGAAAAATAGTGCTTCTCCTTGTACATGTGGAATAATACAACATTTGGGATATATCGGTGAGTTTTTGCGTTGTTCATATATATATTTTGGTTGTTGCATTTAATAGGAAAGTTGTCTAAACAATAATATTACGTCAGGAACGGTGTTGGGGAATATGCCTGTTAAAATAGTAATGGATGGGTAAAATTTAGACAAATTGGCATTTACATGAACACCTGCAAAGTAGATATGACAATGTTTTGTATTAGACCTATTGGCCTATAGGTCTTGTTTTTGACGTTTCATATAGTATGTCTGTGAGGCATTATTAAACAGAATTTGCAGCCAATATTGGAAACCATAAAAATACCAACCTATCGGAGTGCGCCCCCCCCCAGCAAAACCATTATTGACCACAATGTTTTATAATGGCATTGTGTTTGTGTATTTGCAGCCAACTTTGGAAAAAAAAACGAAACTACACAATAACATTATTGACCACAATGTTTTATAAGAATATTAAAAAGGCATTTATTGGTGCAGCAGAGAGTGCTTGTGGTAGGACGTCAACAAGAGTGAAAGAGAAGGAGACACCGTGGTGGAATGAGGAAGTGAGGAAAGCAGTGAAAGAAATGAAGTCTGCATGGAAAGAATGGGACCGAGATCAAACAGAAGAAAGTAAAAGGAAGTATCACGACAGCAAACGGAGGTGTAAGAAAGTGGTAGGAGAAGAAAAGAAGAAAAGTTGGGAAGAATTTACACGAAGAATGGAAACAGATGTAAGTGGCAGTAAAAGGATGCTGTATGGGCTTCTAAGAAGTAAGAGGAAAGAAAGAGTTACTGCAAAGTTGGTGAAAAAGGAAGATGGAGAGTTGTTAACACACCCAGAAAAGATGCAGGGACGATGGAAGGAGTATTTTGATAAGCTATTGAATGTGAGCAATTGTACTGGTGAGGTGGAAGTGACACAACCTGACGACTCTATAACAGAAGATGATATAACAATGCTGGAGGTGGAATTAGCAGTACAGAAAATGAAGATGGGAAAAGCAACAGGGGTGGATGAAATCAGTGTAGAAATGATAAAGGCTGCTGGACTTGTTGGTATGCAATGGCTGTATCGACTGCTAATGTGTGTGGAAACGGAAATGTGTACCAGAAGACTGGGAGAAAGGTCTAATAATACCAGTGTTTAAGAAGGGGGACAAGGTGTGTGATAACTATAGAGGGATCACCCTCTTATCACAGATAGTAAAAATACTGGAAAGGATATTAGAAAGAAGAATGAGAAGAAAGGTGGAAGGAGAGTTGCAAGAGGAACAGTATGGCTTCAGGAGTGGAAGATCCACAGTGGACCCAATCTTTAGCTTGAGGCAGGTGATGGAAAAGAACTGGGAATATGGAGAGGATTTGATCATGACTTTCATAGATCTAGAAAAGGCATATGATAGTGTCCCCAGAGAGAAGGTATGGGAAACCATGGTTAAGAAGAGACTGGGAAGAGAAATGTTGGAAATGGTGCAAGCAATGTACAACTGTGTTAGCAGGGTACTGACCCCAGTTGGAAAGACAGATTGGTTTAGGAACCAGACTGAACTAAGACAGGGGAGTGTGCTGTCACCTCTCTTGTTCATAATGGTGATGGATGAAATTTTAAAGGAAACAAAGGAAGCATATGGACATAAAGAAATGAAGTTACTGTTATTTGCAGATGATATTGTGGTCTGGGGAAGGAACACTGAAGAAGTGCAAAAACAACTAGATGCACTGAACGAAAATATTCAGAAGTACGGCCTGAAAATCAGTACAGAGAAAAGCAAGACCATGGTGATGACAAGAGGGGAAAGACAAGGAAAGGGCACTGTGAAAATCGGAAGTCAGAGTTTGGAAATTGTGGACACGTTCAAATACCTAGGAAGTGAATTGATGCAAACTGGTAGGTTGGACATGGAGATTGGCAGGAGGGTACAGCAGAGCAATGCATTCTATCAAAGTGTAAGAAAACTTGTTTGGGATAAGGAAGTACCAAGGAAAAGCAAGGATGTAATGTATAAAGTGTACTATGTTCCCATATTAACTTATGCAGCTGAGACTTGGACCCTGACAAGCAGGCAAGAGAGTAGAATCCAAGCCAGTGAAATGAAATTCCTAAGAAGTATGATAGGAAAGGCAAGGAAAGACAGAGTGAGGAATGAAGATGTTAGGAAGGAAGTTGGGATGGCAAAACTAAATGAGAGAATTGAGAAGAATAAACTAAGGTGGTTTGGACATGTAAAGAGGATGGAGGAAAATAGAATACCAAGACAGATGCTGGAGGCGAAGTGCAAGGGTAAGAGAGCAAGAGGAAGACCTAGAACAAGGTGGATTGATTCAGTGAAGAACAGCGTAAGAAAAAGAAATCTGGACTGGGACAAGATCGTGGAAGAAGAATGGTGGAAGGAAAGAGGAAAGTGGAGAAGTGCCATAATACCCCGACCCGGCAGAAGCTGGATAAGGGGAAATGATGATGATGATGATTATTACAATGTGCAGCTAGGTTAATGTATTGATGTCAACCGGCGATTATTACAGACCGCGATCGTTTGCGCATGACAATATTATAAAAACAAATTGGCTGTTTTTGTGATGTTATCAACCAGTTGACGAAATGCTTCTCTGGCAAGATAATGGGAAAAGCCTTGGTTATAGGGTATTTTGGGTGGTGACAACTCAATAACAGAAATGAGCATGAAGAAACTTCAAAACGTATTGCATACCTGCCAACTTTTACGGTTTATCCGTAAAATTTACGGAAATTGCAGCATTTTACGGTTTTACGGATAAACGGTGTCATTTTACGATTTCGCGGACAAAAATTTGAAAAGATAATTTACATTCGATAATACCGCCCACTTCCGTACAATCGATTGTTTGCGTGGGTCGAAGGCAAGTCCACGATAGTCGATAACTCGTTCTTTGATATGATTCGTACTTTTAACCGTGTGATGTTAGTGTCTTCATTGTAATTGAATTTGAAGCCGGGATAACCGTTCTTCCATGTTCTTCGCATATTCTTTGTTCCGCTCCGTTCGCTCGTTGCGATTTAAACCATATTCTTTGACCACGTGAGTTGTTCATTGTTCGCGAAGTTGGCGTTCCTTGAATGTTTTCGTCTTTTAAGGTTATGGCATATTTTAATGAAGCGTTCGAGTTTTTGTGCTATAACTTCGTAGTTTCCTGTATTCCTTGGACTAATTACATTCGTTCCACGTGTGTGTGTGTTTTTTATTTCTACCATATGCATATTCTTTCTTCACGTTGACAGTGACGTAATTAGGGCCGAGTGTCTGTTTACTTCCTTTTTGGTGGAACACAATGTGCCCTTAAGTGCGGCTGATCATGCTGGTGCTTTATATCAGAAGTTGCAAAGAAATATAGTTGTGGTCGCACGAAAACGACATGCTTTGTAAATAAAATGGCAAAAAATGCATCATCTGAAGTTGTTAAGTGCCTTCAGAACGGACCGGATACAGATAAATCCCTTTTCTTTCCATCAGTGAGAAACTACTTTTGTACTGCCTGTGACTACATCATCAACAAGTTTCCACTCAAGGATGACGTGTTAAAGAATGCTCAAGTTGCTAGGTTAGACAAAATTGAAGATGCACAGTTTTCTTCCATTCGTTTTTTCTTGGAAAAGTTTCCTATCATGTTATGCAAGGAAGAGAATGAAACTACAGATGAGGTGGTGAATGAGCTTCAGAGGCAGTTCACAGCTCTTCAGGTAGATGACACTTCGGCTGCACATCAAGATGCTGCAAGTGATTCCAGTTGGGCACAAATATCAAGAATTCGTGGAGCCGATAGACTTCTTAAGTATAACCGAATTTCTAGAGTAATGCTCTCTGTTCTCACCATACCCCATAGCAATGCAGAATGTCAACGTGTTTTTAGCCGTGTGAAGAAAAATAGAACACAGTTCAGGTCATCCATGTCCAATGAATCTCTGGAGTCTATTTCTATTTTGAAGACCAGGAGTTCTGGTCGCTGTTATGACAAAACATTTTCTCATGACTTTTTGCAGGAAGCTAAAAAGACCACAACCATGACTTTAAAGTCGAACTAGCATGTGATTTGCAGTGTGTATTATATTATTTCTTGCCTGTGTTACGTTAAACAAGTTTTATTGTGTAAAGCCTTTTTCAATTATCGTATATCAGCTTAATCTATCAAGGAAGTCCTGTTATGTGTGCTCCAAACCAATATTCACCACGCCTGCTGCTGATTAACATGGATTTATTCTGGATTGTTATGTTCATCTACAAATCATGTAAGTAGATATGATTTCATTGAAGTATCCTGTTTAAAGCATGAATTATTGTATTTTGTAGCCCAGAAGTATTATTATTTTCGTCAAGCCGGGGGTATATCGAAAATCGTTCGATTTTTTGTCGCGCGTGAGTTTTACTGATAGCCCTTTTCAAAAGTTGGCAGGTATGGTATTGTGTTTCGAGTTTCGTCATATGCAATTTATTTATCGGCCTACCTCAATTTGGCACGCCGTACATACGAAAATATTTTAATTTAGGGTTACATTTATGACATATTTTTAAAATTCCGATTCGGGATCTGTAATTCGCCTATATAGTTGAATTGCAGACGACGTTAAGCATCGTAATTAATTTAATTTTATATTTATAAGACATTGTATCGAAAGCCGTAATTGACCCATATAGCTCAATTAAAGATTTCGATGCAATGTTTTATTAAAATGAAATTATACTAATTACGATGTGTATCGTCATCGGTAAGAGATCTACATAGGCCAATTATAGACTTCGATGCGTAAAATTAAAAATATCAACTGAAATTACGATGAGTATCGAAAAGTATCGAGCCAAAGTGGAGAGAAAATTGAGAGAGGAGCAGTATGGATTCAGACCTGGGAGATCAACAGTGGATCTCATATTTTCAGTGAGACAGCTCCAGGAACACCACTACGAATTTGGAGAGGATCTGCTGATGGCCTTCCTGGACATCGAAAAGGCCTATGATAGTGTGTGTAGGGAGAAGGTTTGGAAAGCAATGGAAAACATGGGAGTGGAAAAAGAGACTGTAGGCAGAGTGAAGGAGATGTATTGTGGAAGTGTGAGTTGTGTGAAAGTTAGAGGGGAAAGAACAGACTGATTCAGACAAATGAGTGGCCTGAAACAGGGTAGTGCGCTGTCACCCCTTCTCTTTATTGTGGTTATGGATGAGGTAATGACATGGATAGCCGGAAAGATAGGAGAAGATAAAGATGAAAGCAATGGTGTTTGCAGATGATCTCATGGTCTGGGGAAACAAGGAGGAGGAAATTCAGGAGCAACTGAAGGCTTGGGAAGAAACAGTGGGAGAGTACGGATGGAAGTTCTACATCAGGAAATGTGAGATCATGTTAACGACCAGGAAAAAGGACAGACCAATGAGTGGGATAACACTTGGAGGTGGACAGTTGAAGAAGGTGGAAAGTCTCAAGTACTTGGGAAGAATAGTGGAGGAAAATGGGAGAAATGACAAAGAGATTACGGAACGCGGCAGACAGGCAGAAGCATTTCTGAGAAGCATTAGGAGCTTAGTGTGGAATAAAGATGTCCCACAAAAAAGCAAGGAAGTGTTGTACAGAAGCTACTATATCCCGATACTGACCTATGCTTCAGAAACTTGGACAATGAAGAAAAGAGACATAAGCAGAATACAGGCAGGTGAAATGAAGTTCCTGTGAAGTAGGATCGGAGTAACAAGAAGAGACAGGGTGAGGAATGAAAAGGTCAGGGAAATGGTGAAAGAGGAGCCCTTGCAAGGTAGGATGGAGACATCAAGACTGAAGTGGTATGGACACTTAAAGAGAATGGATGAGAAGAAGATTCCCAAGAGGGTACATGAGATGCAGATGCAGAAGAAATGACCAAGGGGAAGACCAAGGGGAAGACCAAGAGATAGATGGCTGAAAGGAGTGGAGGAGTGTGTCAAGAAGAGAGGCGAGGGCTGGACCAGAGTGACAGTGGAGAGGTGGTGGGAAGAAAGAACTAAGTGGCAAGGCTTATGTTCCAAACAGACCCAGCCTGGGGCTGGAAACTGTACAAGATGATGATGATGATGATGATCGGAATCTGTAATTGACATATATAGGCCAATTAAAGAATTCTATGCGGAAATTGTAAAGTATAACGTTAAATTGCGAAATTTTATTCAGTATCGGAATCGTTAATTGAGCTATATTGGTAAATTTTAGATTTCGATGCAATGTTTATTTACGAAATGAAAATAATTATCATGTGTATCGGAATCTGTAATTGATCTACATAGGCCAATTATATATTTCGATACGGAAATTAAAAATATGACGTGAATTCGCGATTTTATTTTTATGTATCGGAATCTTTAATTGAACTATATAGCTCAATTATAGATTTCGATTCATTGGTCAATTTGATGGTTTTTGTGTTTGCCCACCCAAAGAAAACCCTATTACCCAGGCCTTTCCCGGATATATATGACGTGAATTTGAGATTTTTTAATGTATCGGAATCTTTTGCGATTTTTTAATGTATCAGAATCTTTAATTGAACTATATAGTTCAATTATAGATTTCGATACATAAAAAAAATTGACGGTTATTGTGTTTCCCCGCCCAAACAACCCCTATTACCCAGGCCTTTCTCAGATATATATGACATGAATTTGCGAAATTTTTTAATGTATCGGAATCCTTAATTGAACTATGTAGCTCAATTATAGATTTCGATACATTAAAAAAAATCACGGTTTTTGTGTTTCCACACCCAAAAAAAAACCTATTACCCAGGCTTTTCCCGTAAGCTTGTTAGAGGAGTATTTCGTGACGTCGTTGATGACGTCACGGAAGCCGCCATTTTTTTAGGGGAATTTCATACGTGGCCGTATCGCAATGTATATTAGTCCCCTAGATGTTTACTTGGTGTTGTCAAGTTTTAATAAATCATCTGCCCCATTGGTGACTTGAGGGTGGATTTTGAACCTGGGTTTAGTGTGGTGTTAGGAAGTGAATTTAGCCTTAAATCCTTGCCCAAAAGCAAATGAATCAGGTTTGCTTCAGCAGTCTCAAATATGGTAATTTGGATTAGTTGAGGTACTAGGTACTATACTCTGAATTACCATTAAAGCTCGCTGACAGCTGTCAAAGCTAGCACGTGGGGAAATGCTGCGTTGCCACTGAGGCAGATCATAATTCATAACATTCCAAGGGGCTTGCAGGAAGACACAAATACTGGCGGTCTAATGACCGTGATGAGTGAAGACACTGAGTCAAACCCTGTGCTTACTGCTGTCGGCATACATTGCAACATTGCTCACTGATGCCATGGAGACAGTTACCCCTCTCGTCTCCACTCCTCACCTCACCCATCAAGCGAATGACAGCTTTCACCAAGCATCTTTTGTAAATCAGAGTACAGGCTTGCTAGTTTTTCTTGAATAAAGAGTGACCACTTGACCCTATTTACATTCCATTGTATGTAGGTGTCACATGGCTCAGTGATGAAGTTCTCGCCTGCTGTTCCCAAATTTACAGGATTGAATCCTGGTGCAGCCAGTTGGCATTTGAGGGTGTGCAAATGTGAGGGATCCCCTATGAGGCAAAATTCTGGCACCTTGGAGTCTCTAAAAGCCGCAGTTGTTTAAAGGGATATAAAACCAATAACATTATTATAATTTAATTACTGTATACATATCACAAAGCTGCTAGCCTAATGGCTGAGAGCACTAGGTCTATTGCTATTGGCTAGAAATGCAGCTAGTTCATTGAACATACTGTAGCCTACTTGCATTTTAGAATTATTAGTTCTTGTAGTTGAACAACCTATAGCCTAGTTTTAATGGACAGTCATGGACATGGTTTATACAGTTAATTTACTATCTAGGCTTACAGAATGGAGCCGCGTTGTGTATTGGCGATTGTTTCCCGAAGTTTCGGCTGTCATTGCAGTATTACCCGTTTAACACTTGATTGCCGCTGAGCCTGGCTGCGCCAGTGTTTGTTGTTGATTGTAGCAGCTGCCCCACGGGACGAAGCGGGGAACACAGCGATTACAAGAGTTCATTCCGCACATAAGACCAGCAGCATTGTGCGTCACAGGAGCTCGTCACCACGGACAGTCAAACGATAACTGAGGCTATTTGAGCT
Organism: Meconema thalassinum; assembly: GCA_946902985.2. NCBI lineage: Eukaryota > Metazoa > Arthropoda > Insecta > Orthoptera > Tettigoniidae > Meconema > Meconema thalassinum. The sequence goes on from OX336398.1 coordinate 99,863,456, forward strand.
GAGTCATATCCTACTTGTGCAACTGTACCTTTCATCGAAGCAGTGACGTGTGACACAAGTAAACAAGGAATAGTTCCCATCTCGACCGCCGGCAATCAATCCGTGAAAGGGTAATAGCCTTAATCATGGGCACGAGTTCGTGTCTCGACTAAAACTGTCGGTCGGTTGCCAGTTAGGCGTGCCTGTTTGATCGTCATTGACGTCACACTGCTCCCGGATTGGCCCCAGCCTGTCACGCGCGGAAAGAGAACTTTCCATGTTGCTAAGCCTGAATCAGTCTTTGCGATTGAAATTATTGGGATGCTTCACGATTTCAATTGCCTCCCTATTTATCCTGTTTTGATATCTAGGAACTTAAGCAACAGTTTCGGCCTTGTGACATCGTTGCAGATCAAGCAGGCAAGTCGGATTGGTAACCAATGATAAAGGTTGCTGCAATGTCAGCCGAAATGTTGAAAACAAATCACCGATGCATGACACGGCTCCGTCCTATAAGTCTAGATGATAAACTAGACAATGGTCGCGAAAGCCTACGATCTAAATTATACAGTTAATACTTACCATAATAAAATACCAGTAAACCTGTTATATCCTATTGATCAGTTGTTATAAATGAGCTGCTCCTTGTAGGCCGGTACAAGTTACATGCACAATGGTGTATCGGCGCACAGTGAGCCTTCATAAATTTGTGACTAAAAACTTTGCACAACTCGTGCTCATATTGAGTTTGGTTTGTGTTCTTTTCGAGATGCTAGTGTGCGAACTATTGATATCGCGCCAGGAGATGGCAGTTGGGTTTCAACTGCAGATGTCATCTTCTCACTGCGTATCGCCCATCCCAAAAACATTAAGTTGGTCACTACTTGCTCCACTCACTCAGCACATTCCTTCTTTCACTGGCTGCGTGTTGTCTGCTGCTATAACAACCATTGGCATGCAGGAAGCCAATATATGTAAGTTTGGAATAGGCGGGCTGCGCATGCTTACTGCAAGACTCCGTCACAGCGTGTTGCACTGCCATCTCCTGGCGCGATGACATTATGTGGACAACAAAGTAATGTATGAGCACCAACCGTAGTGATCAATGTACTGGGCAGGTGGACCCAGACTCTTGCTGGGATTATATTGTGTAGATGAGACTGAAAAGTGGCTTCTGAGCGCTCACTTCACCAGCACAACTGTGCATCAAATATCCATCCACCTCAAACAATAAATGACAATCAGGTCAAAAGAAAGAAATATATCCACGAATGTTAGCCTTTCATGATAAGATTGCTGCTGAACTTGGCTGCGCCAGCGTTTGTTGATAATAGCAGCTGGAGTATTGCCCCACGAGCAGTGAGACCAGTGATAACGAGTGCATTCTGCACATAAGTTAAGGTATTCATCGACCCTTCCATTAGTCATTTTCAAGAACATTTTCGATTTTTTTTAAATTGTCTCATTCGATAGTATGTCCTCTCTAGTTTTCAGAAATATATAGTTTATACTAGTTTTATTGTTGTTAAGCTCATTTATATTCACTTTAATGATCGGTGTGCACGCTTTTCAGCAGCTGTCACTTTGACTCATAGGTGCAACAGATGAAGCACACATTAATCTGGCTTTGAAACAGTCTACTCCAGAACTAAAACAAAGTAGGAGATACTCACCGGTCGGAGAATGCAGAAGATTGACCTAAAAACCAAAGAAAAGGCAGTTTTTAGGAGTCGAAAAGTAAGACTCGTTACTCTAAATGTGTTCCTCAACTTTTAAGTTAAGATTTCTCTCACATCAGTTTTTTTCAATATTTGTCATGACTTGGGCAGTTAAAATGTCCACTTAGAATGCAGATATTAGTTCCATTTAATAACTAAAATATAGACAAATAATGTAGCTATGTTGTAAAGCAGAATGAAGCTGTTAAATTGAAATTAAGGGTCACGCCCCCCCACAATAAATTAATTTGTTTCAATCAAAATAACGTAAATTGTAAAACAAAGCTAATATATTTGCCTCAGTCGATGATACAAAAACGATTCTGCTATACAACATTCTGAACATACAGCAGATCAATTTGCGACAACAATGACTCAATTAAGTTGAAAAAGAGCTAAGATATCGCATCCTAAAAATGCAAGTTATTTTTGTGATTAATCTTTGAAAAAGACCCCCCAAATTTATTTAAATTTTCTTTTTTGGCAAAAATCCACTAGTTTATATTCTTGGAACATGGTGGCCACTACTGGAAATCCTGGAAAACTCATGGATTTTTAATGGGTCTGGAAAACTCGTGGAAAATGACGACAAATTTGAAAACTCCTGGAAAATGGCCACTGTTAATTAATTATAAAAATCTTTCCATCCACTACTAAAATTCCCAGTCCACTCTTAGTCCTCGACGTCATGATATCGCAGATGGGGTAGCAAGGGCCATCTAGCGGTCGTTCTGCAAACCCTGCTTATTTTTAACGGGAAATTAACGCCCTGTGTTTCATCTTAAATCATACTCCCGCTGCGATTTTGGGTGAGCACTCGATCGTTAACGAAAGAAATTTCCTCAGGCTACCTATTTCTGTTGGGAGAGCACGCGTATGGTATTACTGTAAAACATATCAAGTATGGACAACTTCACCACAATAAAATTGCAGGCGGCATTCTTTTCTCTTTTTTTTTTAAAGCGGATATTTGAGTCACAAAGGCTTTTTTAAAACAACAATTAAATTATTTGTGTGTAGGCTTGCGTATCAATAACTCAAGCACCATTAATTATTGTCCACATCTGTATAAGTAAACCAAACAAAACCGCTTTATTTTGGTCTTGAAGTAGGCAACTGATAAAGCCCCCCCCGAACTCGCGCTTTTTTTTAATCTGGAAAAATGAGAATTATTCCTGGAAAATCGTTGACCGATTTGAGTGGCCACCATGTTGGAATCAGTGATATCAATTTCAAGAAAATAAGATAACTTGTAATGAAATGTCTTCAGTAGTGTCGATGAGTACCTTGAGCAGCTTTGCACTTGCTACTTGCGTTAACACAGAAGTTATGTTGTTAATTATGTATGGAATAATTAATAATAATAATGGGCATATTAACCAAACTGCTAAATTTCCAGATGAATCAACACCCTGTGCTGAGCTATTTTCACACATCTTAGCACCATTCTACATCAAGGCCCTGAATCAATTTACCATATTCTCCCTTCTCCCATTGGTTCTACAGTGAGTCTCTCTCACGAGTTGGCCGGCCGGCGCACCCAGCTTATCTGTCTCCCGTTGACGCATCACTTCCCGCTCGGCATAACATAGCACTTCGCTTACTTTATCCGTGCATGACATGAGATAACAATTAAAATTAAGAAAATAACAAGTAATTAAATAAGCTCGTACCTTATGACAGGAGATGTTGGAAATTTTCTCCTTATACATCCACATATTACCGGCATCGTCTTAGGAAACTCCGATTCACACGCATAAATTCGTCTTCCGTAATTGAGGATTTATATTTCTCCGGATATGTTCTTTCAGTTCGCCCAACGTGTGAGGGTTTCTTGCATACACTTTGTTCTTTAAGCACCCATATAAATAAAAGCAACAAACAGTGAAATATGCGGACCGTGACAGCCATAAATCCACATTCAAAAATTTCCTCAATTAAGTTTAATGTGTCATGAACTGTATGCGCGGTGGCAGTCTAGCTGAATATATCCATTTCGAGAGTTAGTGTCAGTTCGTCAAAAAATGGTTTGAGTATATTATCCCTGTACCTTTGTGCATTAATTGTGCCTTGAAAAAGGATAGGCCCTATAATAATGTATCCATTCACTGTGCACCATACTCCATATAGAGGAATTTCGTATATGCGATGGGGGGTTTCTCTACTCCAATATCTCTTATTCTGCGTCGTCGAACCATACCCGTGTAAATGGAACCAAGCTTCGTCCGAGAAAAATATTAACATATCTGGAGAGAAATAGCCTCAATTATGAAAGACTAACATATGCGTGTGAATCGGAGGTTCCTAAGACGATGCCGGAAATGTGTGGATGTAGGAGAACATTTTAGAACATCTCCTGTCATAAGGTAGTAGCAGCTTATTTTATTAATTTCAATTGTTATCTCATGTCATACACGGATAGCGTTAGCGAAGTGCTGTGTTATGCCGAGCAGGAAGTGATGAGTTAACGGGAGACAGATAAGCTAGGCGCGCCGGCCGGCCGAGTCGTGAGAGAGACTCACTGTATATAGCCTATTACATAGGGTTACATTTTACATGCATGTACTACAGGGTGTCAACTACTCTGGAAAACAGGGAATACTCAGGAAATTTTTAAATCCTGGAAAACGCATGGAATTATCAGGGTATTTTAATGACACTCGGGGAATTTTACTTTTACAAGTAGCCCAGGCATTTAAGTCAAAATATCGCCTTAACCTCAAAAAAAAGTTATAAAGCTAATTTTTTCAGAATCCATTAATTCGACCCTAGGGAACAACATATCAAAATACTCGGCTGTACATGTGTGGGCTTCCTTGATTTTCAGGCCTGGAAACCTGGAATTCCAGGATTTTTTCATCGCTGTCCTGGAGCGCCTGTAAAAACCGAACGATTCGGCCTGGGTAGGCAAAAGTGGTGTCAAATGAAAGAGAAAAGCATGCAGACTCCATATATAAGGCTTTAGGCAATGTTTTTCTCATTTCGGGGTAGATTGTAACCAAAACAAATGCCCGAATTTCAAATTTTTTGTAAGTTTGAATTCATTTGCACGTTTATTAGAGACTGAGACGGCAGCTCATGCAAAAAAAATCACCTGAAATAAGGAAGAGCATAGTTTTAGCTTAACAGATGTGGTCTTATTTTTGTTTTACGTCTAATAATTCAACAGTTACAGACGAAACTAATTTAACCCGAAGGTAAGTCCGTATTACCGGACGGGAGTAAACACCAAACTCTCCGTAGGTAAAAAAAAGTGGTATCAAATGAACGATAAAAGCATGTAGATTCCATAAATAGTATTATAAGCAATGATTTCTCTACTTTCGGGGTACATTGTAACAAGAAAACAAAAGGAGAATCTAATTTTTAGGTTAGAATTTGTTTGCACGTTTAGCAGACTAAGACGGCTACTTACGCAAAGCAATATATCTCACATAAGAAATAGCATCCTTTAAGCTTTACGAGGTGCTCTTGTTTTTGACTCGAGTCAGCTATTTATGAGAATAGTGTGTGTTTTAAAAAACTATACTGAAAAAGCGGAGTACTTTCATTATGAGCTGGCGCCAACTCCACCCTCTCTTTTTAACGGATGTTTAATGCGCAAAACGGACAAGTCAGCGTTTGCATCTCTCTTTAAGCACTCAGAAATTAGCGATCAACTTTGTCCAGAGACCACGTATGTCATTGACGGAGGCTATCTCATATACGCTGTTACATGGCCTCGGCTGGCAACATACGGAGAAATTTGCGACCTTTACGTCAGACACTTTATGACTCGATACCCATCTGCAGTTGTTTTCTACGGATACAATGGCCAGCCAACTACGAAAGAAGCTGAGCAAAGGCGACGCGCTGCAAGAAGGACCTATTTTGATATCGACTTTACTGAACATTCGACATCGACAGCATCACAGGCGGACTTTCTGACGAACAGGAGGAACAAATCCTCGACTTATTGAAGTACTTGTTTCAAGACTTGAAGCTGGAAAAGTTCGAGTATACCAGGTAACTGGGGACGCCGATCCTCTCATCGTGCACACTGCTTTGTAGATAGAGCGTTTGGGGAAGTCTGTAGTTGTAGTCGGCAACGATACAAATCTTCTGGCAATGCTGATTGCGTCATACGGGAGATGTCTTCATGCTGCACCCTGGTACTTCCAAGTGCCCCGGAAAGCTGTACGATATTGGTGTTATTCAAGATGAAATAGGTGACATGAAGAACTGCGTGCTCTACTCCCATGCTGTCTCAGGTGGTGATAAAACATCTGCCATCTACGGGAAGAGGAAGAAGTAGGCTTACAAATTGCTTAGAAAAAGCGTCGATTATCTTCGACATCGTCTGTACCAGATGACCATTGCGCACCGAGCTCTGACTTCTCAGTTTGAACTTGCGACTCTTCCTCCAACAAGGGAAGCTCTACGGCAGCACTCAATGCGGACTTACTTGCAGGTAACTTTCATTGTTTTCCTTTACAATACACGTACCGTATACAATATTTTTCTAGTATTTCTCAGTAGTTAAATATGTTGAGTTTGATTTTAGGTTCAAGAATGGCTGGGAAGGAACTCAATCCAACAGAGTGCGGCTGGCAAGCCATTGACAACTCTCTTTTGCCCGTTCCCAAAACCCTGCCACCAGCTCCTGACTCTTCTCCTACTAATTGCCTGCGATTGCAAGACGGACAGCGGAGTGCGTTGTGGATGGAGACGATCCGGCCAAGAGTACTCAGAAATGTGCTCTCAATGTCACGGACAAAATTGTGATAACGCAGTACATCGTTATGAAACAGATCAGGATCTAGATACACCCGATGTTTCTTGTGTTACACCTTTTCATCCAATACCTTTTTACAACGATTTCGAAGGCTTAACTCATACTTAATTATTATGAGGGTAAATAAAAATTTCATCTTACGTTGCTTCCGTAGAAAAAAATAATTACCTAAACCTTTACTTTCCAGGTGCTAACCGAATAGGCTAAACCCCCGACGACACAACGCAATCCTGCACTGTCAACTATTACACGTATAATTTTCGCTATAACTTTTCAATAATAAACGTAAAGCAAACATGATAGATGGTCTGAAAAGCTAAGAATGTGGCCTTTGTTATATCACGCATGATTTTTTGGTATATACTTCATTTTCAGTCATTGCTGTACCTGCACCAAAAATCAAACCTCAAAAATTTTGAATTTCGCGCATTTTTTTTTGTTACAATCTACCCCGGAAAAAGAAAAACATTATCTAACGTCTTATATACGGAATCTCCAGGCTTTTTTCTTTCATTTGATACCACTTTTGTCTACCTAGGCCGAGTCGTTCGTTTTTTACGGGTGTTCCAGGACTGCGATGAAGAATTCTGGGTTTCCAGGCCTGGAAATTAAGGAAGCCGACACATGTACTCCCGAGTATTTTGATAAGTTATTCCCTAGGGTCGAATTAATGGGTTCTGAAAAAAAAAATAGCTTTATAACATTTTTTTGGACCTAAAAACCTTATTTTCCTGGGGTAAAGGTCCAACCTGGAATAATTGGAAATTAAGCATTTACATTTTGATGGGGGAAAAGTACATTCTGGTGATGATTGTTGTGGATGTACGTTCGTACTAAGGTTAAATCAGCAAGCTCTAATTTCTTGCAAGATACAGCACTCAGATTACATGTGTAGACTGTGTATAATTGTATATAAATTATTTTTTTGAGAATTACTATTGATGAGCTACTTTCAATACTGGCAAGTACAATAGTTTTTCTGGATGAAAAATTTAGTAATTGGGAAAATATAGAAGAATAAATGTATATATATTTCCTTTTAAACTTTGTCATGACAAAGAGATTACGGAACGTGGCAGACAGGCAGAAGCATTTCTGAGAGGCATTAGGAGCTTAGTGTGGAATAAAGATGTCCCACAAATAAGCAAGGAAGTGTTATACAGAAGCTACTATATCCCAATACTGACCTATGCTTCAGAAACGTGGACAATGAAGAAAAGAGACATAAGCAGAATACAGGCAGGTGAAATGAAGTTCCTGCGAAGTAGGATCGGAGTAACAAGAAGAGACAGGGTGAGGAATGAAAAGGTCAGGGAAATGGTGAAAGAGGAGCCCTTGCAAGGTAGGATTGAGACATCAAGACTGAGGTGGTATGGACACTTAAAGAGAATGGATGAGAAGAAGATTCCCAAGAGGATACATGAGATGCAGATGCAGAAGAAACGACCAAGGGGAAGACCAAGAGATAGATGGCTGAAAGGAGTGGAGGAATGTGTCAAGAAGAGAGGCGAGGACTGGACCAGAGTGACAGCGGAGAGGTGGTGGGAAGAAAGAACTAAGTGGCGAGGCTTATGTTCCAAACAGACCCAGCCTGGGGCTGGAAACTGTACAAGATGATGATGATGATGCTACCCTTTATTGTGAGATCACTTTTTGAAATGCTCTTTAAGTACAAACTTTGTTTTATATATTTATTATGGCCACTACGGTTACTCAGGAATTTTTCTGATTGATCCGGGAAAAATCAGGGAAATCTGTTAGTTGGTTTCGGTAGACATCCTGTAAAATGAGTTTTCTCCAGGGGCACACCCACAAAATAATTTCCGGGATGATACTGTCCGTCCACCAGCTCGTGGTCTTAGGGGACTGAAGGGGAGAGGGGATACATTCCAGCTGCGTTGATTGAGTGGACGTGCCGCTGCAGGTATTGCACCGATGTTATTCACGCTATGGTTACTCACTGCTACGTTTGTTTAGTTTCAATTATGAAATCGTACTGGTCAGTAGTAGGTTGGCACTATTGTCTTTCGCGCAGAGGCCAGCTGTCACCAGCTGACTCGTTGCATTCCTGCCACGGACCTTAAGCTGGTGGACGGACAGTAGTTGAACTAAATGTAGGTAAAGACTGCCTTGTGTAGTGACTGGCTAAATGGCCTTTCACTAGGTGGATTTATTCCCTATGTCCCCTTCTGGGTTCGGTAAACTTTTAGAATCGCCACTACTCGAACTACAACAATGTGTGTTGTCAGCTATTACAGCACACACAAGTCGAACATATGTCAAACTTCTCCAGTCTTGTGCAACCCAACTTCTTAGGTGTTTAAAACTTTCAACCTGTTCAATTTCTCCTTCTAATTTTATTTTCAGTTTTTCACCTTTTCCACCCATTAAGTTACCGTACTTCTTGTCTTTTTCTAATTTATTTTTATCCCATTTATTGAACATATTTCATCCAGGTCTCTTAACATTTGTGTTAGGCCTACTTACGAGGGCTATTCCAAAACTAAGGTCCGATTCACAGTAAATATTTGAAAGCGGCGCCAAGGGCAAAACACGCATGCGCTCCGACTCCTGGCATGCCTTGCGCGGCAAAAGCCGCCAGTAGCTTTGCTACTGTTGCTGTGTGCTGTTGATAGTGTCAGTTCACAATGTTTAAGACAATTAATCAGCCCGCCGATTGTGAAGTAAGAGCAGTGATACGGTTTCTGTCTGCAAGAAACATTTCTGCGGCAGAAATTCATCGGCCGATTACTGAAGTGTATGGTCCTAACATAATGAGTGACAGTAAAGTGCGCAAGTGGGTGCGAGCCTTTAATGAAGGACGGGAAAATGTGCACGATGAACCCCGCTCTGGCAGACCATCAGTGATTTCAGACGAGTTGGTTCATGAGGTTGACGACAAAATTCGTGAAGATCGACGACTCACTATTTCAGTTGAAGTGAAAGAAGCTGTTAAAGACTGGTTAGCTTCGCAGGCGGCAGAATGCTACGACTTAATCATTCAAAAGCTTGTGGAACGATGTGACAAATGTAACTACTGAAATTAGCGATAAATACCTTCTATAATGATTCAAAATCGACCTGGATATGATGTAGTTCACTTCTCCGCTGTCTATAACCCAACCCCTTTCCCAAATTATATCACTACTTTTATAGTAAAAATTCCAGCTGTGTCGGTCATTGTCGGCGTTAATTATGCATAACTACAGTATTGCCAACCCGACGCATTCTGTACTATTACATATCTGGTATCGTGGAACAAATGAGTGCCGTCAAGTTTATGTGAAAGTGTGCCAAGTTTGTCAAGTTAGACATGGATTGTGCGAGTTAACAATCTCCAATTTCAATCAAGAGTATTATAACACATCAATAATTTTTATCCAGACCAATGGGTTTTGCCTACCCCAATAGTTTCATCCAGACCAATGGGTTTTGCCTACTCCAATATTTTCATCCAGACCAATGGTTTTTGCCTAGACCAATAATTGTTAGGCATTAGGCAATAAAAGCACCCCTGGGTTTTGTCACGCACTGGGGCAGACACGCATCAATAATTTTTATTCAAACCAATGGTTTTGTTTGGTGTATTTTGTATCCCACATGTTGGCAACAATGTGTGCGCCTTGGTGTGTGCCGCCGAGTGCGCCTTGTTGACAGTTGAACCAGATTCAAGCACTGTCGAAACATGGCTGCCGTTGTTAAAAGAGCAATAAATTGACACATATTTCACGTGCAGTAGTAACCAGGGTTAATAATTTCAATAGGTAATGTCGCCCAGAAGGTATGTAAAATCCACGATGATGTCTGATGCAAGTGTACTAGCCACGTTCTGGTCTCGTTCAGAATTAACCTGGCATTAGTCGTGGCTGATCTCACAGATTGGGAAGGGACATTTTTATTCATTGCTTCGCAAAGAGTGACAGGCCTGTCTCCAGCCCTACACTATATTCATAGCTTGGCGGTTGGAACGAGTCATTCCTCGTCTATCAATAGTACGTGCAGGAGCTAGTTTGATCTCGTAAATCGCCGCGACACTTGCGGGAGTACTTGCTGATATAATGTCCTAATTACAGATCAGCATATTTGACCTTCCATTAGGTTTGATGTATTGTTGGAATCATAGGCGATAGAATGGAAATGTTAAGAACAGTCTTACAACATACATAAAACATTATTTTGCAAGTGACTAGAGAAAGGCAATTCATGTTAATTCTAACTCTTCTCTCTGAAAAGTATCATATGAATATTTATTTTAAGCTGATCATAATAGCAAACTTTCCTGGTCTATTTTCTATTTCTTCCATTCACTCTAGATGATACTTATAACAAACGAGCGGAGAGAGACTTAAGGAAAAGGTTATGTTTTTATTTCAACCAAATGCTTATAGAACACTATTTACATTTCAGTTAGAATTCCAAGTTCTACATTCCCTAACTTAGGAAGGCAATCGCTGAACATTGGATCATCATACCACTCACTGTTTATTCGTTATTTATGAAATTATATGATTTTCAGTTTCTGAAATCCATGTAAAATGATAAAGGAAAGACCTCAGAATGTTAAAATGACATGAAACATCGGCCAAAATGTGAAGTGGACAGCAATTATGGAGCGTATTTTCCTGCGGCAACAGTACCTGCAAATCGCACACTTCGTACATTTCTTTAAGTTATTTTTAAAAGAAATTATAGGTATTTATGAAATTAGAGTGCAATTCGTCACTGCTAATGTGTATTCTTTCTTTTGAATGGTCATTTGTCACGATCGGTCACTTGTGAGCGCCGCTGGGGGGATCTATACTACTGAAATAATATATACTAGTGGACCCGTGCGAGAACTCGCGCATAATGGGTTGTGTGCAGACTACCCGCCCCGTCCTAGTGCTATGCGGGCTGGACGTGATCCAGTTCTGCCAGGGGCTATAGTCTTGTGTTTATTTGTTTAATTGCACTTCATAAACAGATAAATATATTTCCGTTGACTTTTCAAGAAATGCAAGATTTTGCCTGTACTATTGAGACGATTTGGAAGATTTTGCTGCACACCACACCTTCTATCTCCCTCTGGTTTAGGAGCTTGAGTTATGTGAAACATTCACCTTAGCATATTATATAATACTAGCGGACCCGTGTGAGAAATCTCGCATGTTCATAAACCACACTTTCCCCAATAGGTTTATAATGAGACACTTAAGGAGAAAGGTTATGTTTTCATTTCAACCAAATGATTGTAGAACACTATTTACATTTCAGGATAAAGGAAAGACCTCAGAATGTTCCAATGACATGAAACGGGCGTCACAGCGGCCCGTGGACAGCAATTATGGAGCGTATTTTCCTACATCAACGGCGTTTGCAAATCGCACACTTCGTACAATTTTTTTAAAGTCATTTTCTAAAGAAATTATAGATATTTATGAAATTATAGTGCAATAAGTCACTGCTAATATCTATTCTCTTTCATTTGAATGCTCATTTGTCACGATCTGTCGCTTGTGAGCGCTGCAGGAGGGATGCATACTACTGAAATAATATATATGACTAGCGGACCCGTGCGGGAAATCTCGCATGTTCATAAACCACACTTTCCCCAATAGGTTTATGAGACACTAATAAGGAGAAAGGTTATGTTTTTATTTCAACCAAATGATTATAGAATACTATTTACATTTCAGGATAAATGAAAGACCTCAGAATGTTAATATGACATGAAACAGGTGTCAAAGCGGCCCGTGGGCAGCAATTATGGAGCGTATTTTCCTACATCAACGGTGTTTGTAAATCGCACACTTCATACAATTTTTTTAAAGTAATTTTCTGAAGAAATTATAGATATTTATGAAGTTATAGTGCAATAAGTCACTGCTAATGTCTATTCTCTTTCATTTGAATGCTCATTTGTCATGATCGGTCGCTTGTGAGCGCCGTGGGAGGGATGCATACTACTGAAATAATAAATATAAGGGCATTTAAACTAATTTTACAACTAGACGATCTATGAGATCGTCGCAACTAAACTGCTCTAAGAGCTGCAACTAATGCCGGGTTAATGCTTGTTTTGCTTTCTTTAAAATGTGCTTTAAAGTTGTATTGTTGGAACAGATGACTTTGCTGTTCTGCCCCTTGAAACTCCAATAACTAAGGTCTATTGTCTAACTCAGAAGGGAACATTAAATATTTACATCATTGGGTAGTGGGGAAACTATAAGGAAAGTAGCCTTAGGAATGAGCTAAGAAGAAATCAAATGTACCATTAGAAATTTAATGGTCCATAACTTAAAGTGAAAAATGTTGTAGATTTGTTGGCATTCCGGAGCCCCTTAAACTATATAGTGGGGAGAAGATCAGAATTTGGGTTGAATCCTCATTAGTAGGGGGCGGATTTCTATGACCTAAAAATGTATGAAATATGTATGCATTTATGACCTAAAAAACATAAAAATATGACCTATGAAATTCAAAATATGACTTAATGAATAGCATCTACGTTACATAGAAACATTTTTATTACTCCATCCGTACCGAATATGTTTTCACCTAACTCGTGAACAAAACTTCGCAACTTCCCACAAATTGAGACTTTCGTTTTAGGCATATTGAAAAGAACTGAATGACTGAAGCTCCCTAATGAGTGACCAAGGTCATTCAGTGTGATGAAGGTGGAAGAGGGAAGGGGGAAGGAGAGAGATAAGAACGATGACAAATAACTGCGGAATTACCTCTGCTTCCGTGTAAACAATAGCCCGGTTTCCAGGAATTGACTCAGCTAGCAAACAATAGCTCCTACCTGTTAGAAACATTCCATACACTACTTTAGAATGGTTCTTCAGTTGTATATTCCAGTCTATCCTGAACAATAATTTCTAGAGCTGATTCTGATTTTTATAGAAAGAAATTCAAATGAAAATTACCAAAATATGCCGTTTATAATTATATTTTGTTCAAAATATGCCATAAAACTTATGAAAGCCTAAATTTGCATTCATATGCCCAACAAAACCTATTTAATTTTGGTTATCATCCTTGGAAATGTGTTGAAAATACAAGACTATAAGGTATAATGTTAAGGGAAAAAATGACTTCTCTTAGAAATCCGCCCCCTACTCATTAGTGCCACACTCGCAGAGGATGTCCACATCACCTTGCAAGAAGTTCCATTTTTGCAGGATTGTCTTGCACCTTCATGCGATCGAGTGTACTTCACACTGGAAAGGGAAGGTAATCACCAGGAGCAGTTTTGCTGGGATGTCTCCAGTTTGCAAGACGATTTGCATCCCTCCAGGACTCCAGTTCTCCACAAGAAGCTCTTCCTGTACTTGAGCTGACTCTCTACTGCAGTGGTTCCCAACCTGGGGGGGGCGTGAAGTGATTTCCAAATTAAGTTTTTTTTAAACTCGAATATTACAATTTTGTAAAATAAAACATTTTTCGAATCTCCCCAAGTGATTGTCGCATCAAGTCATTCGTTTAAAAGCCCTGGTAATTGCCAACTGTCGGCACAAACCTCTGCGGAGCCGCTGTGTTGTAACGAGCAAAATTAAACAAATTTTATCGTCTCGTGGGCATATCTTTGTGATTTCTTTGAAGCTTTGAAGAGTTTCAACTTACATTTTCAAAGACCTATTTATGCGAGTCAGGATTTTCAGCGCCGAGTGTCATAGAAACAAAGCAGCGCTGTCGGCTTGATGTTGCAAGTGACCTTCGCTGTGCTCTGTCAAATATCAAACCAAACATACCGGATCTTAGCTATAGAAAACAGTGTCAACCCTGTCACTGACATTTTTTGACTAATTGAAGGATTTGTTGTAAAAGTATGTTCTTTGTATTGTGCTAAAATGAAGTTAGTATGTAATAGATAGGCCTATTCCATTATGTACTGAGGTGTTATAAGGTTAGGTCTATACGTCAATCTAAGAGGTTATAGAAGCGATAAAACGGCCGCGGTGGCCGAGAGCGCTAAGGCGCTACCTCGTGCCTCGCTGGCATCGGGAGAGCGTGGGTTCCATTCCCACCTCGGACGTCCTGAAAATTGTTTTCGTGGTTTCCCATTTTCATCACCAGGCAAATGCCGGGACGGTTCCTTTCAATAGGTCCACGGCCGATTTCCTTCCAATATCCCTTCCCTGATCCGTCCTGAAAAGAAAAGTAATGGCCATTGGCTGCATTAATAAAATTATTATAGAAGCGATGAGTGAGAGGGGGGGGGGGGGGAGGGTGTAGGATGGGGGCGCGATGAACTAACTCCCCTATCTGAAAAGGGGGCATCAGCTGACAAGGTTGGGAACCACTGCTCTACAGGTTGCTGGCTGCGAATTAGCATATCTCTTTTTACTTCGCCCTCTTCCTAGGTTTGCAGGACACAATAAATCGAGTTATCTCCATGTGCGACCCGAGACTGGATGGCCATCTTTCCAGCTTTTAACATAACTTGTATAACATGCTGTGAAAATCTTACTTGATGCGCAAGTTAAGGAGGCACTCAACCCTCGGCAAAACTAAGAAGTGGTGGGTTTGATTCCTACCTCGGCCATCGTGGAAGTGGTTTTCCTTGGTTTCCCCCACATCTACTCCAGGCAAATGCTGGGATGGTACCTAGCTTAAGGTCATGTCTGCTTCCTTCCCAAATCCTACCTCAATTATAAATGCATACACTACTACAGGCACCACAGGTTATCAGATAAAATCTACACACACCCAAGTATACAGGGAAAAATGACTGTGATGTCCATGCCTCTCAAATAATATCGTATAGCCTCGGGTGCCAGGTGCAAGCTTTGTTATTTGACACCCAGAGGGTAGCATGCATGTCGAATTTCGTTGTTCTTTGACTAGAAAGTCAAGGAGGTTAGATGTCAGATATCTAAGCTCCTTGAACACTATAGCGCTTTCTAGTAGAGGAATGAGGAACTTTGTGTTGGCGGAAACTCCCGAGATTAATTTTGCCATTATGAACTCGGCCTACTGAATTCAAATGGGTTCTTTGACATGCGTATCGTATTTTTGTCGCCTTTCAAAAATTACTTACCATGGCCAGTAGCGAACCTGCAATCTTGGGGTTAGTAGACCGACACTATATCCACTCACCCACCGTGGCAAGTTGCCTCTCAAATGAAACAACTAAGTTAAGGAAGGAGATAATATTTCTATTGAAATTTTGCAATTTGCTTTTTTTTTCTTTCTTTTTTTTTCTTTTTTTCTTTCTAAATTTGCACATTTGAATTTTGAATATAGCATTGTGTATATATACTGTGCCAAAAGACCGTTGTTTATCCAATTAATAAATCTATAGATACTTCCAATTGGTCGCACCCATTCCTTGATAATTGGG
Source organism: Meconema thalassinum (assembly GCA_946902985.2). NCBI lineage: Eukaryota > Metazoa > Arthropoda > Insecta > Orthoptera > Tettigoniidae > Meconema > Meconema thalassinum. Next base: position 99,879,255 of record OX336398.1, read on the forward strand.
TACTGTATTTGGATCTAGGACTGGAGGAGTGCCGGGGCTAGAAGTACGGAATCATCCCAGAGGTATCCAGCACCAGGGGTGGAATATGTTACTGGGGATGGCTGCTGCCACTGCCGGGATTCTAACTTCGTACCTGCAAAGGTTGCGGCTTCCCAGTCTCATGACCTTGCTGTCTGATCTATGGCTGTGGGTGAATTACAAAATATTATTGGATCTAAATGTTATTCTTCTCAGTAATATAAGGCTGCCTTGAAGACCATGCATATCGTTAACATTGAGTTATACATAAGGGACTGTGGTGCTATAAAAGTTACCAGAGCGGTGACTACTTCCTGTTTATAAATTTGTACAGAAATTATTTAAAAAAAAAGACTCTCTAATTTTAATTATAAGTCACTATACAATGAGTTTTTTTCTCCCTTCATTTAATAACCATTAAACCGACAACGGTAGCTACGAGTGGACTCGGTAGACTTGGGTTAGAGCCCCACCGTCGGTTGTCCTTGAAATGGTTTTACATTTTCAACTCCAGACAATGCTGGGACGGTACCTAATGATAGGCCGCGGCTGCTTCCATCCACATTCTTGCTCAGCTACATTCATCTTCATCTCTTGTTAACTCCTCTCGTGAGGTTGGCGTCAGGTAGGGCATCCGGCTGTAAAAACTACCTGCCACATAGACATTCATTGCATCTCATCCCCGATCTCGTTGAGAATGGGAATAATGAGTAGACATACACTTAATAACCATTAAATTTTTCTGAAGTAGTTGTAACTGTTACAGGTTCACACCCCCGGGTTTTGCCGTTTTCAGATAGTTAACAATTATTTATTCATGTTTTATCATATTGGGGTTAAATCTGTGTTGAGTGATTATCAATATTGTGGCGCCATCTCATTTTCAGATGTTCTGTTTAACGTAATGTCAGATATTAGGCAGACTGTAGATACAAGAAATGTTAAAACTGCTCATGTACGCAGACGACACGGTCATCCTCTCCAGGAACCAAGAAGACCTGCAAGCAGCCGTGGAGAACATTTTTAGAGTATGAGCACTAGAAAATTCTATGGAAGTAAACAGTGCCAAAACAAAATGAAATTTAGGAGTGGAGGAAGTTAGTTAGCTATTGTTGTTTTAAGGGGCGGAACTACGAGGAAGATTATCTAAGAGGGCCCACCTCACGTGCGGGGGAGAAACCCTAGAATTTGTACCCAGTTTCAAATACTTGGGCGTTATGCTACAAACGACCGGAATCGCTTTCTATCTACATAAGAGCGATGGCTGCAACGAAAGCCACATATGACATCCCTAAACTCCATAGTCTATCCCTGCCTATGGCGAAAATGTTGTTCAAGCTCTCCAAGTTACGCCTACTGCCTCACATGGAATCCAACTAATGTGGTCTTATTTTAAGGTGAACAATGATAAGAAACTAGAAAACGTTAAAACAAGATATTGTTACGTGTTGCCCCTAGTGGCAAGTTCGTTAACTGGATTACGGTGGGTTAAAGCACAACACAATTGTTCCTTTAACGAAATATTAGCTGTATTGCAGGCCAGGAAAATACACCACACAATAAGCACTGAATCTCACTTCATAAGACACTACTAGTCACTATAGCTTCCACACTTAGCCTACTTTCACACTACTTTCCTCTCTATTAATACCTGCAACTCTGCCTTGTACACAAACTACAGTTATTTACGATAGCCTGTCACTCACCACTACACATTGCTTCGCTGTCCGCTGGCTAGGGAACAGCCCACTGCGTTTCACAATTCACCACAATATCTCTGTCGCACTAGGTAAGTACACACTCCTAAAAACTCAGTCCCTCCGTATGATTCACACTGCCTCGCTGTCTGGAGAATCGACCTCGCTTGGGTTTCGTAACTTTGTACGTCACGTCGCCACACTACTGTCGCACAGGTAAAAACATGCACTAGCTCAAAAACACAGTCCCACCTCGCTGGTGAGGCCGCTTTATATAGGGGGAGGGGGGGGAGCACGTGGTGGGTCAGCGGTCTAGCTGTATGCCTCTCACCAAGGCGGTCCGGGTTCGATTTCCGGTCAATGCATGTGAGATTTTCGAAGTGAAATGCCATGTCCTGTGGTTCGGATTCCACGTAAAAAGGAGGTCCCGTGGCTCATGATCTCAAGGTTATCGGTCATGTTAAACTACAAGCTTCCTTTTTTATATAGGGAGGGTGGTGACTCAATGGACGTTTCCAGAGTAGGAGAGTTCACGGCTCCTCCCGAGAGTTCCATCACCAGGTACGCCGGGAACATTCCAGACCATGTCTTTGTTCCCGCTGCGTAAGTAGCCGGCCGACAGAGACCAGAGGTAGCCTCAGGCGGCTGTGAGTCACGTGAGAGGGAATGAAGCAACCCCGCTCTCGTAAAAATATCTAAAAAGAGCTCCCTCAATCTCAAAGTTTACAAGGAACAGCTCTGCTTATAGAATAGCGCGGGAATCCGTGAAGACATAAGACACTGCTTCAGACTACCGGAAACGCAAGCATACAAAACAGTCATCGAGGAGAGACAGAACAGAGCCAGCGAGATTCCAAGAGAAATAATGGAAACAAGCATTAAAAACAGAGTCCTGGAAGGGGCCGAACTTTGAGCTTCGCCACCTGTACACGGGATTCGCCGCCCATGGATTCCATGTGAAGATATACAAGAACAAATTATACCATGCATCTAAGGAGGTCTACCTCTGAAAACTATGCAGCAAACCAGGCTCCCAAGTCGGTGGTATAACTACTGAGGGTGATCAGGGGAATCATTCCCCCCCAGAGCCAAGTAATAAAAATGTCCAGCTTTTGTACTTTCATAGGTGCAAATAAAATCTATCAAATGCTATCGAGATCTAAATTGAAAACTTGTAGTTTTGTCTCTGTCTCATTTTGCCCAAGCCTACCCCCTCCACACAATACAAATACAAAAACAAAAAAAAACAAAAAGAAATAAAAAACAAACGTAAAACAAAAATCAGAAACAAAGGCAGAAAACAACAAACACGAGACCGAAAACAAAAAATAAAAGCTAAAACACAAAGCATAAACCCGAAAATAAACAAAAAACACTAGGCAAAAATCAAAAACAAACACGATACCATAATCACAATACAAAAACTCAACAAAAATATAGACACAAACATAAAATATAAAACTAAAAGAAAGAAAGAAAAAAAAAATAACAGAAGAAAACATATGGGGGGAAAAAATCTGTCCTAGCAAAACGTTCTTCATAGCTTATTAGTTCAAGTTAAGACTGCAATCATCCCCCTCTAGAATCTGTTTCTGATATTTGGTATTACAGTTTCAAATATTATGTTATTGAGGACAAGAATAATTATTGCATTATTATTACCTGGTAAGGTCACAATGTTTTTCATTTTGTGGGTAGGTATCAACTTCATCTGTTAAGTAGTTTTTGAAGGCAGTGTTAGCGTCGTGGTGGGAACATGATGCTATAAGATGGCTGCCTTTTCCCTGGGCTAAACATCTCATTTAGGGCCGGTTTTACAATGTCCAGATATCTCTGTTTCAGATAAATCATGCGATCAGTCGCTAAGTGTGTTCTACAATATTCAGATATGTTTCTGATAGGGCTATCCTAGAGATACGTCGCAGAATAAACTAACCCGCTCCATGAGAGGCTGATAAGTCCGTATCTGGTAGATTAAAATGGCGAATTATACGACGATGAAAACACCAATATCCGTAAATACGCTAATTCACATTTTGGAAAGTAATTTCGTACCAGTTCAACACTAGGCTTCAGTTTTATGTTATTTGTGCTAATCTGAAAGAGCCATTTTGCGCTTGGGTAAGATTAATTCCTTTGCTACTGACATAACCACGCATATAAACAACTGGAACGAAATAAAGCCTACATTATTTTTTATATCTTATATCAATGCCTAATTTACCAATATACCCCTTAGTCTCCCACAAGTCCAACCCCTCCTCCACGTGGTGGGAGACGGGCAACGGCATGAAGTAGGGGATTGCCTGTAGGGGTGAAGTACAGTGGGGACTTTGTGAGCCCCGGGACCGCTACGGTAGCTGTGAAGGCTCTATGGGAACCCTGAAAAGTGCCGGCTGACGGGGCTCTGGTGAAGCTACGATAGGCCTAGCAAGCCAGTAGTGGATATCATATTTGCTTTCAAACTAGGAACAGGCCTCGGAAAGGACGGATGCAAACGACGACGACCCGGATATACTAATGGACTACGAGTTGGGACATTAAACATACAGACACTGACAGGAAAAGTGGAGGAGATTGTAGATGTGATGGAGAGAAGAAAACTGGATGTACTGGGTTTGGCAGAAACAAGATGGAAAGGAGAAGGTCGCAGAGAACTGAGGAAAGGGTACCGGTTGTACTGGAGTGGGAACAGTGAAGGAAGGAGCAGCGGAGTAGGAGTAGTTGTGAGAGATGGAATGAAGGAAGAGGTAAAGGGAATAAGTGACAGGATCATGAAGATCAGAGTAACTGTAAAGGGAAGAAGCCTGGAGATAGCCCAGGTATATGCCCCTAAAGTTGGATGTACAGCTCAAGAGAAGGAAGACTTTGAGGAGGAGCTACAACAGCAGTTGAATGGTCAGAGCATCATTGTCATGGGAGATTTGAATGCACATGTAAGAAGTGAAAGGCAAGGATATGAAAATGTATTGGGAGCAGAAGGATGGGGTAGCAGGAATGAAGAAGGGAGAAAGTTGCTGGATTTTTGCAAGAGAAACGGTTTAGTGGTAGGCAACTCCTGGTTCCGGAAGAAAGAAAGCCACAAGGTAACGTGGTACAGCAGTGATTTAACAAAGAAATCTTTGGTAGATTACTTGCTGTACGACTGGGAAATGAAGAGAAGTGTCAGAGATATAAAGGTAATACCATCAGAGGCCTTAGATAGCGACCACAGAATACTTGTAATGAACCTGGGAGTTGTTAAGGATAACAAGAGGACAGAGTACCAGGAAAGGAGAATCAAAGTATGGAAACTCAAGGAAAAGGAAGTCAAGGAAGAATTCCAGAAGATAATAAGGGAAAGGATGCCAACAGACAATCCTAAAACAGGGGAAGAGGAATGGAAGCAATTCAAAAACACAATGGTGGAAGCTGCAGTGGTAGTATGTGGAAGAACAAGCAACAGAAAGCGGTGTAAAGAGACACCATGGTGGAATGAGAGAGTAAAAGAAGCTGTGGGAAGGAAGAACAAGGCTTTCAGAGTGTGGTTCCAGGAAAGAACTGATCTGGCAAGGGAAGATTATAAGATAAAGAAGAAAGAAGCAAACAAGATTGTCGCAGAGGAGAGGAAGAAGTGGATGGTAAAGTGGACAGAGATGATGGAGGAAGACAGCAGAGGAAATAAGAAAGTACTTTATGGGATGGTCAAAAGTAAGAGAAGAGGTCTGCGAGAGGATGTGGTAATGATGGACAAAAACGGAAATGAGGTACACAACAAAGAGACACTCAAGACAGTGTGGAAAGAGTACTTGAGGATTTGCTGAATCCAAATGGTCATAGGGAGGAAGACAATGTATTGGAAGATGGAGAAGACAACACAGGAATGGAAAAGGACCTGACTTGGAGAGAACTGGAGATGGCTATAGACAAGATGAAAGGAGGAAGGGCACCAGGTGTGGATGAAGTGAGTGTGGAAATGGTGAAGGCAGCAGGGGAGGTTGGGAAACAGTGGCTGTACCGTGTGATGAGGGTGATATGGAAGGAGAAAAAGACCCCAGAAGATTGGAAGAAAGGATTAATTATCCCAATATTTAAGAAAGGAAGCAGAAAGGAGTGCAGAAATTACAGGGGAGTCACACTCATACCTCACTGTGCCAAGATATATGAAAAGATATTAGAAAGTAGAATACGAGCCAAAGTGGAGAGAAAATTGAGAGAGGAGCAGTATGGATTCAGACCTGGGAGATCAACAGTGGATCTCATATTTTCAGTGAGACAGCTCCAGGAACACCACTACGAATTTGGAGAGGATCTGTTGATGGCCTTCCTGGACATCGAAAAGGCCTATGATAGTGTGTGTAGGCAGAAGGTTTGGAAAGCAATGGAAAACATGGGAGTGGAAAAAGAGACTGTAAGCAGAGTGAAGGATATGTATTGTGGAAGTGTGAGTTGTGTGAAAGTTGGAGGGGAAAGAACAGACTGGTTCAGACAAATGAGTGGCCTGAAACAGGGTAGTGCGCTGTCACCCCTTCTCTTTATTGTGGTTATGGACGAGGTAATGACACGGATAGCAGGAAAGATAGGAGAAGATCAGATGAAAGCAATGGTGTTTGCAGATGATCTCATGGTCTGGGGAAACACGGAGGAGGAAATTCAGGAGCAACTGAAGGCTTGGGAAGAAACAGTGGGAGAGTACGGATGGAAGTTCAACATCAGTAAATGTGAGATCCTGTTAACAACCAGGAAAAAGGACAGACCAATGAGTGAGATAACACTTGGAGGTGGACAGCTGAAGAAGGTGGAAAGTCTCAAGTACTTGGAAGTATAGTGGAGGAAAATGGGAGAAATGACAAAGAAATTACGGAACGTGGCAGACAGGCAGAAGCATTTCTGAGAAGCATTAGGAGCTTAGTGTGGAATAAAGATGTCCCACAAAAAAGCAAGGAAGTGTTATACAGAAGCTACTATATCCCGATACTGACCTATGCTTCAGAAACTTGGACAATGAAGAAAAGAGACATAAGCAGAATACAGGCAGGTGAAATGAAGTTCCTGCGAAGTAGGATCGGAGTAACAAGAAGAGACAGGGTGAGGAATGAAAAGGTCAGGGAAATGGTGAAAGAGGAGCCCTTGCAAGGTAGGATTGAGACATCAAGACTGAGGTGGTATGGACACTTAAAGAGAATGGATGAAAAGAAGATTCCCAAGAGGATACATAGATGCAGATGCAGAAGAAACGACCAAGGGGAAGACCAAGAGATAGATGGCTGAAAGGAGTGGAGGAATGTGTCAAGAAGAGAGGCGAGGACTGGACCAGAGTGACAGCGGAGAGGTGGTGGGAAGAAAGAACTAAGTGGCGAGGCTTATGTTCCAAACAGACCCAGCCTGGGGCTGGAAACTGTACAAGATGATGATGATGATGACCCCTTAGCTCTGTAGGCTGGGACGAAATTGCTCTGAAACTAGGTACCGGTACCGAAGGTTGTGAATATGTATCAAACCATACCTTGCTCTCGAAAATAATACGATTCGGTACCATACATAGGTTATGTTTCTTGTCTTTCTGGTATGGCATGTATTGTGTTAAGTTGTAAGCTAGACAGATACGGTAGAGAATACTTCAAGCTAGTCTATTCATTTAATTTTGATGTACGGCATAGGCCTACTGTATATCAAGCTATTTTAGACCTATTCCAGAGATTCGGACTAGCAAACGCATATTAATTTGGTCATTCAAATTTATCCAGCTAGGTTAGGCTTAAGTCTGAAAATGCCAAATGTTTCATTCGAAAAATCATGATAGCTTCAAGTTTTCGTGTTAATAAGAATATGTAACCCCATCCGCAGTTTCACAGTTTCATTTCCAGGGAAATGCCGGGATAGTACCTTTTAATAGGCCACGGCCGTTTCCTTCCAAATCCTTACCCAGTATCATTCATGTAAGATCTCATCAACTCCTCTCATGGGGATGGCGTCAGGAAGGGCATCCAGCCGTAAACACTATTGCCACATTGAAACTCATCCCCAAACCCAAAGAAATGGGAAAAATAGGGGTATGGGTAAGACATACATACAGGGTGCCAAGGTGGTAACATATTGAGGAGGGGGGTGGCAAGATACTGAAGTGTGGAGGGATGTTGAGACAAAGTTATTAAAGGGGGGGAATGGCTGTGATGTTGAGACATCACTACCATCAGGTGGCAAGTTACTGAAGTGTGGATGACTCTGATGTTGAGACAATCACCACCATCAGGAGGCAAGTTATCGAAGGAGGAATGACTCCGATGTTGAAACAATCGCCACCTCCGTCAGGTGTTGAGAACAATCACCACCACCAGATGGCAAGATAATTAATACATTTCATCAAATTGAGTATAAGGCTACCCTTTGTCCTCAACCCATTATATAAATAACCATGCTTTTAAATTTTCTGGTCAGTTACAGTAATCAATCATATGAACTAACAAGCTCCAGAGCACTAAAACCAGTACGCCTACCGGTCGGCTGCCATATGGAATCATCTATCAAGTCTAACAGAATTCCCTGATCCTCGACAGTCTATAAGCTTTGCAGTAAACCTCTTTCAAGTCATCCACACATGACCACATATTCTGTACAATACAATACAAAACTCTTTATTTCCATAACCTGCATCATACAGTATTGTTTCATCTATTTCATTTGTTCCTAGGAACTTTTTTTGCTGGTACTTTCCTGGTACAGTACTTAATTTACTGGTATCTCATCTTTTACTGTAATTTCCTGTATCAGAATTTGGAGCTTTCTTAGGATTTATTCATTAACCTAACTATGCTATAACTTACAGGTATTAGTTAGGCCTAATAAGTTACAATTTTCTTTTTCTATCACTTAAGATGACAAAATTATTTTGAAACACTGCAAGAATATAAAACAGATTGCCCCTACCTCTCAACTAGAGGTATTTTTCTCAGTCATTACCCGTCTAATAATAGGGGCTGATGACCTCAAGGTTCCACCCTTTAAAACTATCACCAGGACCTAGAAAAAATATTTTTGGAACCCTCATCTAAAGTGAAGGAAATCCTGATATGAGATTGTATTCTCTTTGTGGAACCTCGCTTGTTTATCCCTCTCAATATAGGTATGGTACCTAAAGACAAGGCACAACATAAACTGTTGATGAACTTATTGATTTTCTTTACTTGGCAGTTCATTGTCTTCCCCATAGGCAACTGGTCTCACCATATCCCTCATACTGCTCATCTAACCAAGCTGAGAAATGTTAGGCCACAGGTTTTTGGGTGAAAATAGTTGTCTGAAAATTGATCCAGTTGAACAGAAAAAATTAAGGAGAATGGAATGTTTTTAAATTATTACTGCACAAGTCTAAACAGTGCAGGAAGAGGCATAACTTTGTGGACATAAATCCATAATTTCTCAACATATACCTGGTCGAGTGATGGTTGGTGTATGAATTGCCAAATCAAATGTTATGAGATGTAATATCTGCCATGTAGATCAGTTTCCAGACTGAAGACAAATTAAATTAAAATAGAGCAGGCCTAATTGCAACAGGTTTAGTTTTATATACTGTACTGTATTTTGAACAAAAATGGTGTGCGAGAATATCAGGTCTTGTGTGGTCAGCAGCAAATACTACTGTGTATGTGATAGAATGCACAGATTTTAAAGGAAAGTAGGCCTATGCTACATCACTGAACTGTAGTGAAGTGTTAAAAGCCAGTCTTGAGATAAGGGAATGATATATGGTATGGTAATTTGCAAACTGGATAAGTGCTGTGTTAAACAGTGCAGTTTCTGTGGTGGTGTAAGAAGAGAAATATGTGTGTCAGTGTAGTCTCTCTGGTGGTGCAAGAAGAGAAATATGTGTGTCTTAATATCCAGTACCGGTACATAATCATTATAAAAAAATACCAGCTGCTTAATGCACTGGTACTGCAGTGAAACTTGGTCAGTAGGCTCGTCCCATGACTCTAAACGGGTACTTGCTTAAAGTTATCGATGCTTACTAACAAAGCCCTTTATAGGCTACTAAGCTTGTGGTGTTGTAATACCTGGGATGGTTCCTGTCTTAATGACTCCTTCCCAATCCTAGCCACAGTTAGAAAAATATTATGCACTACTGCAGACACCCCAGTATTAAAATAGTGATGAATATGTAGCAATCACATGAATGGGACTTTAAAATTAAATAAGCCTTATATCCTTAATTCCAAATGCATTTCACATTAATAGGAACATGTTTGAGTATATAGGCCTAACCATATCTGACCTAACCTGTCCTCCGAGAGAAATTCATCACTCGTTTGGAAGTAATGGGTGGAAATTATGGTGCTGGATAAATTGAAGATCGTACAAAAGACATGCAAACAGTAGTTATTACAAAATCGAATGTAGGCTAGATTATATTAGACATTTGGAATGATCACCAAAGAAATCTGGTTTATTTCAAACATAGAAACACATTCATGTGTAAGGCCAAATTAATTCAGTCCAAGTTCAGACCCAGAGGAAGGTGGAATTAATGCTCACCCTGTCTAGGATTCTCAAAAAGAACAGTATGAACTTAAAATACAATTTTTTAAACCACTCGGCGTTGTTTCAAGAATCAAGGTAGGCTACCAAGCTACACTGTTGGTGGAAGCACGAGCTCTCTATATGTCTACTACTTGAGCTTCTAGTGACAATTCAAGAATTGAGGTAGGGTGTAGTCACGCATATCAATGAAGGATACCTACAAGTGCAACATCAGAATTCCTAAGACACCAAAGATACGGGGCAACTTTTCCTTCCCCTAATGGCAGATAACCTCGGAAGTTCCAACCACCAAAACCACAATTATCGTCACCTGGAAACTCGAACTAAATCACAACTGACAAATCCTTCTTAAATAATTTGTTTATTCATTTATTTCAATCATATCACATGGGACTAGGAATAGTTAGGTGCATCTGGATTCCTTTCCATGAATTGTCACTTTGTGTACTCTTAAAAACTTCACTATTACGGAATAGGCCCTAATTTAGGTCTTAAATGTTTTGTTTATTTTATTTCACTCTTCAAGAATCAATACTGCTATGAAATATATTTTTATTTCCACGAACCAACAGTTCGAAATTATATTACTGCACTGTACTACTGAAAATTTACCAACTTTCTACTGATATCTTGTTATCATAAGTCAATAAATATAGACCGCACCTAAAATTTTGGTAACCTACATAAATTTACATCATGTACAGTTATTTCGAACAAAATGTTTGAATTCCAATAATCTTGGGCATTACAACTATCGTACCGTATTCTTAAATACCAAAACGTGCTTTTGTTTACATACAAATTGTCTAATATGCCTCATCGTCTTCAACTTTTTCATTGCCAACCTCTGCTGTGACAATTATGTGTCAGATTAGTTTCGGATATATATCTGAGGACAAAAATAGGTTTGTAGAACGCGTCAGCAACTTATCAGCCAGTTGACTGAGGGAATAAAATATCTGACAGATAGCTATCTGCCACATTATCTGGACATTGTAAAACCGGCCCTTAGTTGGCAGCACAAGTCTTAGATAGCCTTACTATTTTCCATGACATAGAGTAAGATTATAGACTGGAGTGAATGCCCATCATTTCCGCTGCCTACTTCACTCACACAATGTAGGAGGATAGAACCTTTGTTTGTCAACATGATTGTGAGACTTGATTATTATTAATATTATTAATCTTGATTGGACCACTTGAGTCGTTCCACAATCACTTCTTTGAAGGTAGTCCTGCTTGGTTCTCGTGCTCTTTCCAGTACTTTTTTATTCTTTCAGAACGGGATTTTCTTAACTCATCTGAAATCTCCATAGGTTTTCTATGTGCCATTTCTGCAGAAAATTTGTGAGCTTTAAGAATAGTGTTAATTTTATTTTTCTCCTCGGCATCTGTTATCTCGAGTCCAACTGCTTTGAGATCTTGTTGGATTTCTTGGATCTAATTTCCTCCAGTTTTCTTTCCTAGATTTCTCATCACTAGTTGGCGTACAATTCTGTTTTCTGGAAGCCGTAAGACGTGAAAAAATATGAAATTCTTTTCTTCTTCATTGTGCTGGTGATTGGATCAATCTCACGATAGACTTCAATATAACTTCAAAAGACAATTTGGATATTTTGTTCTTGATACATGATGACCTAATGCAGACTGTGGATTGTTTCATTACATGGTTGTGTTCTTCCTGTTTTTAAGTTTAATATGGGTCCATAAAATGATCAAGGTAGTAAGCACTCTTTTAAAAAATAAAATCCCCTTAATCTTCTTCCTCTCCATTTCCAGTTTCCAGTAATCTGGGTCGGGGTGTGAATCGAGGACCTCCATATTTTCTGTCTCTCCACCACTCTCGTCCTTCTTCCACTCTTCCACTTTCACTCCTCTTTTCTCAGTGCTCTCGCTTATTGTATCCATCCACCTCATCCTCGGGCCTCCCCTTTGACGCATTCCGGTGACTTTTTCAGTAAACTCGCTTTGGGACTGTCTTCTCCCATTCGCATCATGTCACCTAAATAAATAACTGAAATGGGATGAAATTTAAAAAAAAAAAAGACAATGTGAAGACCGTAAGATGACCAACTTTTCTTGGAGAAACTGCCCAAAACCATGTCAATGCTGAATAAGGGGAATTTAGCTGACCAGGAATAACATCGGTCAATATCATAGATAGAATGGGGGAAGAAATGTTTTAACGGTTTACTTATACATTGAACTGGAGTATTCGCAGCTGCTGGTTTGGCAGCGAGTTGTTTTAATTCCCCTCAGGATCTAAGCACTTGACTGTACTTATGTGATGTTATTCTTCCAGGACCCTGTGTGGAACACCCAATTATATTGCTCCTGAGATCCTGATGAAGAAAGGCCACAGCTTTGAGGTAGATGTCTGGTCAATCGGCTGTATCATGTAAGTTCTTTTCCAGTCCTTTTTCTGCTTTCAAAGGCAACTTTCGTTCAGTTCACCTGTACAGATTTGATGCAATTTGGTTGATATTAATTTGCTAATTAACTGCTCCCAGCAATTATTCTGTTAGAATGCATTAAGGGTGTGTACTACTGTGGAAAACTGGGAGTTCTCAGGGAAATATAAAATTCTGGAAAAATTGGGGAATTGTCAGGAAATGTTCATGCCACTCGGGGAATTTTACTTTTGCAATGTCTACCCTCTAATAATTGCAATAAATAGTATTTCTACAATTCTTTCCTACATTGTATGCCTGTGGCTGCATGAGGCGACACGAATAAATAGTACTGCTACAATTCTTTCTCGCATTGTATGCTGATGGCTGCATGAGCAACATGAGTAAATGGTAGTTTTGCTGCAATTGTTTCCTACATTGTATGCCTGTGGCTGTAGGAGGCGACATGAATTACTCTTGCAGGTATACATTGTTGTTTGGAAAACCACCATTTGAAACGACAACTCTAAAGGAAACATATTCTCGGATCAAGAGGTGCCAGTACCGAATGCCCATTGGTGCCCAGGTGTCCAGGTGTGCTGTCAAGCTCATTCAGGATATGTTACAGTCCGAGCCCAAGCTTCGGCCGAAGGTGACGGATGTTCTCTCCTCAGAGTTCCTCACTGGTAAGTTTGACAATATTACAGATTCAGGACTTTTTTAACATAAATATCCATGGTCAATTTTGGAAATTTAGGGGAAACGTCTTTGAATCTATGGGATTTGAAGATTACCATGAAATCAAAATGTTTGAAACCTGATTAGCGACTTTCATAGGGTTTCATAGTTTTGGTTTCATGCCAGGGAAATGGACCACAGATGCTGTGTTTGCCCTGAGATAAGTAATGGAAAAGCATCGTGAAAGACAGAAGGGATCACGCTTCGCTTTCATGGACCGGGAGAAAGCATATGACAGGGTCCCCCGTAGAGAAGTCTAGAGATGTTTACAAGAGAAAGGAGTGGCAGAGAAATACATGCAGTTGGTACAAAAAAGCAAGAACACAGATTAGAAGCAGCGATGGACTTAAAGATTGGATTCCGGCTCGGGTAGGTTTACACCAAGGTTCGAATTTAAGTCCATATGTTTGACGTAATTCTGGATGAAATGTCTTGCGGATTAAGAGACCAAGCCCCTTGGTGCATGATGTTTGCGGACGACATTGTGTTGTGTAGCACCACCAAAGATGTCTGAGGAAAAACTGGAACAGTAGAGGGCAGCCTTGGAGGACAGAGGACTCAGGATTAGCAGGAAGAAGACTGAATATATGAGGTTCAATACCGATCAAGACTGAAATCAGAATGCAAGGGGAATCTTTAAATAGAGTGGATGAGTTCAAATACCTGGGTTTGGTGGTGACTGGAGATGGAAATCTGGATGTGGAAGTGTCACACAGGATTCAAGTTGGATGGATGAACTGGAGGAAGATGTCGGGAGTACCGTATTTACTCGCCTTCATTTTTGAGAGCCAAAATGCAAAATTCTTGGAAATCGCTTATAGTACCCTTCCTTAATTATTGACCGTCAATTCTTGGAAATTGACAAATTCTTTAAAAAAAATTAAAATTTTCTAACTAAAATTCAACCTCTTTTATGACAAAAATATTTTTCTTGTTACATTATTTAGTTATTCAGACGATATGACCGTCATTTTGCATACGCGATTGAGCAGGATATCGAATTGTGTAGCCAATAGGCTTCAACCAATATATGCCACACTATTGGCAGAGTAGAAACGCAAAGTTTAAAATCCGGCCAATGAAAGTTATGGTTTCATATCTTGCCTGCATTCTTTTGTTTTGTATACAAAGATGTATTGCCCTTCGAAATGGTGTTCGCAGCAGCTTTTTCTCAGTTTTAACACATTTCATTTGTTGCAAGAACTGTCGACGTTTCTGTGACATGTTATTGGAATATTTATGTGAAACATGTGAATAATACGTATTCAGTTGTGTTTACAAAATATGTTGTGAGATGTAATCGTTCAGCATCATCACTCGTTCCCTAATTGATGCATGTTCAAATAAAAATAAAGTTTATATTTCCATGTCTGATACTTTGTCCATTCCATTCTATTTCTTTGATACTAAGATTTTTGCTTAGCAAGGGATAGTAGTGAAAGTCATTCGGGGGTAGGGAATAGTGGTGGATAAGTGAGGTTATGGCAGTCCCATAATGGGCTGATTAAAGATGTAAACTTCATATATTTTGATTAAATATATTGTACTATGTAGCATCAAAATAAAATGGCTTATTTTTACTCTCTCTTTTTCCCAAAATAATGGATTTTTGTGAAGTTCACGTCTATAGTAACCCCCCCCCCCCCCCTGAATTTCGGAACTACAAATTTAGGGAAAAGAAGGGGGTCCTATAGCCGAGTAAATACGGTACTCTTGAGACCGCACGATCAAGCCTAAGGTTAAGGGAAAAGTATATACAACTGTCGTAAGACCAGCATTGCTGTATGGCTCTGAAACGTGGCCAGCACGGAAAACGCACATTACCAGGCTTGACGTAACAGAAATGAAAATGCTCAGGTGGATGAGTGGAGTAAATAAACGTGAAAGAATAAAAAAAAAATAGCAAAATAAGAGAAACATTGAAGGTTGTGGAAATATCGGAGAAGGTAATGTCGAACTTGAATAACACAAAGCTCAAGGGACCGAAAAAAAAACTTCGAGTTATCCAAAACGGTCGTTTGGGAGGGGGTAGGGTGTATAATAATGGAAAACGACCCTTTGAAACATCAAATTCTTTTATTTTATGCTTTTTAATGATGGTTGGTTCCTTAGTGTAGGGGCTGCGACAACGCGGTCATGTAGCCTCGTGTACTTTGGGTGTGTGTGTAGAATCTGTCTGATAACCGGTGTTAATTGTGATGACTGTATTAGTGTGTGTTATCTGTTTTTTAAATTCAAGTAAGGACTGCAACTTTGAATTATTCAAATAGTTCCTTCTTTGGTCACCAAACACCACCGTCAACGACTACTAGGCCAAGTTCAGAACTTAGCTACTAGAAGCCACCGCAGTCGGCCCTTGTCAACAAACATAGCAACCTAAGAGCGTTGTTTACATTCTTAACCTACACAGTTTAGTTTCACACAGGTGTAATTAGTGGAAAGTTCTTTAACATGCCATAAATCTATGACGTGGGACCGCTGGCTTTACTTCCCCTCCGACGGAAGGCATCCTGAGGGATTTTTAACGCTCTTAAAAAAATCTGATGGCTTCGGCCGGGTTTGAACCCGCTATTTTGGGCATAGAAGCTCAGCATGCTACCTACTACGCCACTGAAGCCGGCACCCTTTTTAATGACATTTTAAATGAAATTCACACTTAAATCGGGCTCACTTGCTGTGATTGTAACCAAACGCTCACTTGCCTGTTAAGACACGATGCTACCGGCTCGAAGATTCGCTGCACACTGACGAAGCAGGGGAGGGGAAGAAACGCTATCCGAATGTTGTCGATCGTTCACGAACACCGAAATTGACCTACGAAGTCTGCTTCCCTTCCGAGACGTTGTCGAAGCAAGAGGGGGGGAATGCGATAAAGCGAGAGAGAAAGAGAGATGCGCTTACTGACCTTGAGCGGAACCGAAAATCAAACTGGGACTGGGCTTGAAACTGACAAAACCTGTTTCAGCCAAACAAATCTTTATGACTTCCGGAACCAAAACTTCGAGTTATCCAAAAAAAACTCCTAGTTATCCATGATGTTTTTGCATTGTTTGTAAAGGGAATTCAAGGGACCGGAGAAAAACTTTGAGTTATCCAGGTTCGACTGTACAAGAAAAACTACTTCAATGGTACTGTATGGGCATGTGAGAAGAAGAGAGGAATCCTATGTGGGGAGGAGGATGCTAGACATGCAAATACAGTTTTTGTGTTGAAAATATTACTGTTGTGAGTGTGAAGTGGAGGTTGAAAAATTTGCTTCATGTGACCCTGTTCATTTTCCCCTGTAGCCTTCCAAGTTTATTCCTCTATCACTGGATTCTGTTAGATTTATCTTAAGTTTCGTATTTGCAGGGTTTGAACTAGAGCTGGTAATAATCGATTTGAAATTAATAAACTGACAGTTAAGTCGATTAATCGAATACCGTATTTACTCGCCTATAACACCTCCTTTTTTTCTGAATGTTTGGCTTCAAAAATTTCCCTTGATATAGGTTAGGATGGCATGGTATAAAGGCACACAAAGGAGCACCTATCGCCATTAAATCAACACACAATATGAGTTAAAAGACTAAACAACCATAATTATAATAAAACACATTAGAAGTCCCTTTGGACAGTTAGTCACATGGAGGAAAGAATAAGAGGAGATGCCCTGAGCTCGTATGAGTGAAGCCAAGCGCTGCAACCAAAGTGGGCAGAACCTTAACTCTTATTCGGTCTTCCGTGACTTGCATGAGGCATTGTGCATGGCTAAACCATATTTTGGCCCTGGTTTTTATCGCGCTCCGGTTATGCAACTTTGGAAACACAATAACAGTAGTGATAAGTTATTTAAAAAAAAACCTCTTAATTCTAATCTCAGCATGTGTAGGCCTACCTATATACCAAAAATTAAAAATCATTCCTCTGGAAATCACAAATTATCAAACGGCTGTCGATCAATAATTAAGGTAGGCCTACGTAATTATTCAATTCGAGGCTAATCGTCATGTTTCTACCCCCCACAAAGAAAATACTGTACTGTACCGAAACGTATAGGCTATACCGTATTTTTGTGCAAATATGCGTCCTTTTTTAATTGTTCTGTTTATTAATTTTGAGGTTCGTATTCTTGAATATCAAAATGTGTATGACCAATGAGTGAAAGTGGCTGTGCTCGAAATAAGGCCTAAAAACTGATGAATGCCTCAACACCAATAAGAACTTAAAAGTCAATTTGGTGTAGGCTAAATACCGTAATTAGTTCGGCATCATTAATTCCCAAGATGTTCCTTCTTTGGTATAACTCGCATTTTCAGACACCTGTATTCAATTTAATCAGTGTTTCAGTGTATTATTACGTTTTGCCGCGTCTTCCTTACAAAACTAGCCTCGCAAAGGTGCTCTCATATTAATATTTAAATTGGCTTTTAAAACGATAACGCAGCTTATTTGTGCCAAGTATCGTGATGTACAGAGTGTATTCTGCCTATCCAAGAAAAAATATTGACTTGTCATTGCAGTTTTATGTCACTAAAATCTATTACTAGTTGGAGTGGTTTACGGCTTTAAGCATAGGGACAGCCATTTTCTTGCAAGCAAAGTGGGCGAGCCGTTTGGCTTCAGCAGCTTGCGCTAGGTAGCGCAGCGAAGGCATCTCCTTCCTTTCTTTCCTCCATGATTAGTCATGGATGAGCCCATTCAGTATAGTAAAACATATTGCATTTGTGTAATCCTGATGGATTGTATTGTTGTATTTATTAGGAGGAAATCAAAATTAATTTGAATTTCAATGAATGAGTGTTCCAACTGGTTTGCTCAGCTCCTCCAGTCAACACCTTCTATACTAAAAGCCTGCGCGCTCCGTGGGTGACGTCACACAGTGTGGTCCGGTAGGTTTGAGCAGACGAAATGCATCGTATTATGCGTTGTTCTCAGTGCGATAAATGTTATATTCCACTGCTGGACTCGGCATACCAACGCTAAATTATATTCTTCCACTTGGCCGAGAAGCATACGAAACGATACTTCATGGTGTGTGTGGAGTGTTATGTTTTGACAGAGAATGACAGAACAGGGACTACGAACATTCGCAAGTCACAACACAAAATATGGTACTGTTGATTTAACTAGGAATCGTGATCGGATCCTATTTTAGAAGTGCCCGCCTCGTTGCGTAGTGGCTAGCACTCTAGGCTATCACCGCAGAGTCCCGGGTTCGATTACAGGCTCTGCCAAGAAATGTATTTGTGGACTAAGGTCTGGAACGGTGTACACGCAGCCTCGTTTTAAGGGGCGGAACCAAGAGGTCATCTGCCCCAAACTGAGAAGGGGTGGATTCAATTTACACCTCGGTCATCCTGGAAGTGGTTTTCCGTGGTTTCCCACTACTACTCCAGGCAAGTGCCGGGATAGTTCTTAACTGAAGGCCATGGCCGCCACCTTCCCAAATATCATCTGAATTACAAATTCACACACTAATAGAGCCATCACAGTGGCACAGGTTATCAGACAAATTCCACACACACCCAAGTACATGGGGCTACACATTGCAAAGCCCCTCAATTAATCAACAACAAACAGAACCTTTTAGTACTAGTACCAGCAAATACATTTACAACTTGCGCACAAGCAGATAGTGACAAAATCTACTCGGCACAGTTTTAGCTCCTTTTTTATTATTATTATTATTAATCTTGATTGGTCACATTGGACCACTTGAGTCGTTCCACTATCACTACTTCTTTGAAGGTAGTACTGCTTGGTTCTTGCGCTTTTTCCAGTACTTTTTCATTCTTTCAAATAGGGATTTTCTCAACTCATCTGAAATCTCCATAGGCTTTCTATGTGTCATTTCTGCAGAAAATTTGTGAGTTTTACAGAACAATATTTAAGATTATTTTTAAAAAATTCCAATTTACATGTTTTTTATTGTTACTTGATTGCTGTAATAATATTATTATCATGATCACCAATAGCATGAGTAGAATGTAAGATTAATACAGGTACTCTTTACTATGATTGTGTTCTGGTAAATATACAGTACCGTACACCAAGGAAAGGAAACAAGGAGGGAATTATATTATAGATAGTGTATAACATTTTATGGACCACCTCATGGCACAGTGACTAGCATTGTTGGCTGTCACCCCGGAGGTCATGTACAATTCCTGGCTGTCAAGAATTTTGAAGTCTTGGTCTGGTGTCCCAGCGCCGTGATACTAAATGGGAGCCTACCGGATGCTGTGGCAGGAGGAGGAGTGGAAAGGACCTAGCCACCCTACCATATGTAAACAGCGACTCAGGATGGCTGGATACTGATCTCTTCACACAGCCAGGGACTCTAATCGGGTTGCCTACATACCTCGTGGATATGGCACTCTTTGATTGAAATTTATGAAAACATGGCTAAAATATCACTTCAAAAAGTACCGATATCTAAGACAGCTCATTACTTCACAATTTGGCAGGTATCACTAGATATTAATTTGTAAAGTTGTAAAGTTCGGGAAGACATAATGGGCTATTTAAAATTACAAAATTTTATTCAACTTGAGATCTAGGCTATGATGTTTCCATTATAACCTCAATATCTGTTGTTACAGTTAAACAATAAACCATGCATTCATTACACAATCATATTTTAGAAACTATTTACATCAAGTGAAAGATGAACAAGAAAAATGGATAACATTAATCATTAGTAATAAATGATTTGAGAACTACAGTAGGCCTACATTTCCTGAAGAGAATGAAATCATAATCATAATATGAAATATGTCCACCACAACAGGCTAGCAATGTTTCAATGCCTGAATTACATAAAGGTAGAAAAATGAATATGTGCAATAAAATTTGTGGGGTAAGATCTCATTCTATGAGATGACATACAATGTTCCAGTTCGTTTTGCATAAGATGTCGCATAAAAAAATGTTTTATGCTTTTACCATAAGATGAGAAAGACACTTGCTATACACCTATAAGTTACATGGAGTATAGTCATTGCACTGTCCACAAATAAATCAAATGAATGCCACTGAAATTTATGACTACATAAAAGTTAATGTTCTCTTCACCCTATGCAAGTCACATCTTGTAATGCATGTGAGATTTTCGAAGTGAAATGCCATATCCTGTGGTTCGGATTCCACGTAAAAAGGAGGTCCCGTGGCTCATAATCACAAGATTCACGGTCACGTAAAACTACAATCTTCCTTCCTTCACATCTTGTAGCCCTCAGGCACCAGGAGGACAGTTCTATCTGTGATAAATGTCAATAGTCAACCTTCTATATCCTTTTATTTCTATCACTGATTTATTTCTCCAATCATATGGGGGAGGATGCCGGTCTCTCCTGGATGCAAGCCTTGACCAGTATATCCAATTCAAGTGCAATAACTCCTACGGCAGATGGCAATCTGCAACATAATGTAGATTTTACATGAGGCTAAGAACTCAGGAACTCACTGCTGTTGAGTACGGTATGGAAAATGGCAGAACAAGATAATTTGAGCTTACCCAATAACTTATGTTTAAACAGTGTAGCATGCCTTGCTTCTATTGATGTTATTGATTTCAAAACCTAATCCTGGTGATTCACAATAGCTGTACGTATGCTCTGTGGAATGCTGAAATTTAGCACAAGTTGCCAAAAACCATGAACCTATGAATGCCAGTGTACCATTGAATATATTATCGACAAGTATTTTATGCTTACGTGGTTGATATTTTCCCTGTGTATCATCTGCATGCAACCTTCTGTGTGGCTTTTCAAATTGTGACAAATTCTACAGTTCGTGACAAAAGATGAATCCTCCACCCAAATAGGCCTACTGTTAAAGCCAGCTAATGGACACATACACATCCATCCAGAAATGTAAACCTTACCGATAACAAAGATCGTCCTGCAGGCAACATTATTATGAGTGAAGTCATGATACTCTTGCTACAAAAATTGCAGTCATCATTCTCTACGGCTTATCCCAATTAATTGGGGTCGCCGGAGCCAACCTGGCTCATTATGGTTTTGGCCGGGGATTTAAGACCGGATGCCCTTCCTTACGCCACGTGATTTTTCAGGTGAAAATTCCACCCCGCTGTCACCGGGATTCGAACCCCGGCCGTCCGGGTGAAAGACGAGCAGCTAAGCCACTACGCCATCACGCTCCCCGCTACAAAAATTGCAGTATAGTGTGGAAATATATAACACTAACAATATTTGTTTAACTCTTAATTTGCAAATTTTCTTTGACTGTGTGACTATTCCCACTGTGCGTGACAAAAACCAGGGGAGCATATATGGCTAACGCGGTCCTACCTAGTAATTATATTAATAGTGAATGAGACGAGAACATGCCTCTATGAAACTAACAACTTCGTTAATATGGATAATACATGATTTCAATACCTTATATTCATAATTTAGGGGACAATACCAATTGAAATTGCTGTCCATTATCACTAGTGCACTGGAAATATGTGCTTTTCTTTCTTGCCCATTGAACGATGGCAGCCATGTTCCTCAAGTGCATGAGGTCTCTTCAACTGTTACCGTACCTAGGTACATACATTGATGTCACGTTCGTGTTGCCAACATGTAAGATAGGCCTACAAAATACACCTGTCATGAGGTCGGTCATACGAATTACTAATTTCACTGTGCGTGACAAAAACCAAGGGAGCATATATGCATACCTGCCAACTTTTACGGTTTATCCGTAAAATTTACGGAAATTGCAGCATTTTACGGTTTTACGGACGAACGGTGTCATTTTACGATTTCGCGGACAAAAATTTGAAACGATAATTTACATTCGATAATACCGCCCACTTCCGTACAATCGATTGTTTGCGTGGGTCGAAGGCAAGTCCACGATAGTCGATAACTCGTTCTTTGATATGATTCGTACTTTTAACCGTGTGATGGTTGTGTCGTCATCGTAATTGAATTTGAAGCCGGGATAACCGTTCTTGCATGTGAATCTTAGGTGTTGACAGGCTCTGCTTCGCATATTCTTTGTTCCGCTCCGTTCGCTCGTTGCGATTTAAACCATATTCTTTGACCACGTTAGTTGTTCATTGTTCGCGAAGTTGGCGTTCTTTGAATGTTTTCGTCTTTTAAGGTTATGGCATATTTTAATGAAGCGTTCGAGTTTTTGGCTATAACTTCGTGCTTCGCAGTTTCCTGTATTCCTTGGACTAATTACATTCGTTCCACGTGTGTGTGTGTTTATTTTTTTCTACCATGTGCATATTCTATCTTCACGAGGTTGGCGTCGTGTTCATTTAATGGTTGGTGTGTTTTGACATGTTTTAATGAAGTGTTGGCTGTCTTAATTGTTTTATGTTATAATTTTATGTGACGTTCAGTGATCCAGGTTCCTTTCGATGTTTTAGTAGATATCGAGAATGAACAAATCCAACAAGAAACAGTACTTCCAGACATTTAAAGAATCATACTCGGTTGATTTTCCGTGCATACTAAAATCAAGAAAGGGAGAAAAATTTGCCTTTTGCACGGTATGTGGGTGTGATATTAATATTGCATATGGTGGAAAAAACGATTTAAGTAATCATGTGAAGTGCGGTAAACACATTAGTTATGTTAAATCGAAGAAGATAGCAAGAAAATCAACACCTTTTTTGCTAAGTCTGGAAACGTTTACAGTGACGTAATTAGGGCCGAGTGTCTGTTTACTTCCTTTTTGGTGGAACACAATGTGCCCTTAAGTGCGGCTGATCATGCTGGAGCTTTATTTAAGAAGATGTTTCCCACATCAGAAGTTGCAAAGAAATATAGTTGTGGTCGCACGAAAACGACATGTATTGTAAATAAAATGGCAAAAAATGCATCATCTGAAGTTGTTAAGTGCCTTCAGAACGGACCGGATACAGATAAATTCCTTTTCTTTTCATCAGTGAGAAACTACTTTTATACTGCCTGTGACTACATCATCAACAAGTTTCCACTCAAGGATGAAGTGTTAAAGAATGCTCAAGTTGCTAGGTTAGACAAAATTGAAGATTCACAGTTATCTTCCATTCGTTTTTTCTTGGAAAAGTTTCCTACCATGTTATGCAAGGAAGAGAATGAAACTACAGATGAGGTGGTGAATGAGCTTCAGAGGCAGTTCACAGCTCTTCAGGTAGATGACTCTTTGGCTGCACATCAAGATGCTGCAAGTGATTCCAGTTGGGCACAAATATCAAGAATTCGTGGAGCCGATGGACTTCTTAAGTATAACCGAATTTTTAGAGTATTGCTCTCTATTCTCACCATACCCCATAGCTATGCAGAATATGAATGTTTTTTTTTTAGCTTTGTGAAGAAAAATAGAACACAGTTCAGGTCATCCATGTCCAATGAATATCTGGAGTCTATTTCTATTTTGAAGACCAGGAGTTCTGGTCCCTGTTATGACAAAACATTTTCTCAACACTGTTTGCAGGAAGCTAAAAAGGCCACAACCATGACTTAGTCGAACTAGCATGTGATTTGCAGTGTGTATTATATTATTTCTTGCCTGTGTTACGTTAAACAAGTTTTATTGTTTAAAGCCTTTTTCAATTATCGTATATCAGCTTAATCTATCAAGGAAGTCCTGTTATGTCTGCTCCAAACCGATATTCACCACGCCTGCTGCTGATTAACATGGATTTCTTCTTGATTGTTATGTTCATCTACAATCATGTAAGTAGATATGATTTCATTGAAGTATCCTGTTTAAAGCATGAATTATTGTATTTTGTAGCCCAGAAGTATTATTATTTTCGTCAAGCCGGGGTATGTCGAAAATCGTTAGATTTTTTTTTGTCGCG
Source organism: Meconema thalassinum (assembly GCA_946902985.2). Classification (NCBI taxonomy): domain Eukaryota; kingdom Metazoa; phylum Arthropoda; class Insecta; order Orthoptera; family Tettigoniidae; genus Meconema; species Meconema thalassinum. The sequence continues at coordinate 99,903,416 of OX336398.1, forward strand.
CGTGAGTTTTACTGATAGCCCTTTTCAAAAGTTGGCAGGTATGTATATGGCTAACGCGGTCCTACCTAGTAATTATATTAATAGTGAATGAGACGAGAACATGTCTCTATGAAACTAACAACTTCGTTAATATGGATAATACATGATTTTCATACCTTATATTCATAATCTAGGGGACAATACCAATTGAACTCTCAGGAGGCTACACGACAAAAAAAAAAAAAAAACAATTGAAATTGCTATCCATTATCACTAGTGCACTGGAAATAAGTGCTTTTGTTTCTTGCCCATTGAACGATGGCAGCCATGTTCCTCAAGGAACTTTTAATTAAATTATAAGGATATCCATTTCTCTTAACACTACATGGTAACCTAGTTCATAATCCATTTACGCTGATGCTAAAGAAGGTACAGAACCGGTATCAATGGAATGCAAAAACATGTAGCCTCCATCGTTAAATAAATATTACATTTTAGTATTGTCAAGGCTGAGGTTAATCAAATAAATAAATATGTTACCACTAGCCAATATGGTCAACTATTATCACAATAAAATGGTAAATATATACGTATTCGAATACTATATTTGTCCATAATTCACGCGTAGGCTATAATGGCCGACACACCTGGAATTTTACTCTATAAGTCGTGATCTAAAATAGGGTGCGCTGGGTGGGTTATAGATAGCCGAGGAGTAAACTTCATTTCCTGATTCAAATTGTATCATTACAGAAGGTATTTTGGCTAATATCCTCCGCAGTCTATAACCCACCCACCTTTCTCTTTCTGTATCACGACTTATATAGTAAAATTCCAGCCGTGTCGGCCATTATCCGCGTGAATTATGCACAAGTACAGTATTGCCAACCCCACATATTTGGTACCAATAATTTGTTACACATAACATGATAAGTTACTAGATAATGCTCTCACAACTACGTTATACATAGTAATACCACCAGCAACAGGTGATTTTCAAGATACAATTAACGTTGGAACAATTTCCTTTTTCAACTCCGATGCAGATAAAACCTGCAGAACACAAGAGCATTAATTCGATTGAAACTTTATACAAGGAATCATTCATAAAACAACACGAAATGATAAATATACCAAGACTTTGTGGAGAATATAATTTTTTTTTTTTGAAGCTATTCGAACAACTACAACGAGAATAAGCCAGCAAATAATGGTTTAGTAATGGCAGATATTGAACGTAGAAATCTCAATCATGTTAACAATTTCACCACAGTCCATCGCAACTCCAATGACACAGCCTAGATGCAACAACTTTTAAGTATTTGACACTCGAATACTATATCGCTGATCCAACTCTTGGAATGATTTGCGAAAGCCCAAAATACAAACCAGTAACTTAAGAAACTTTTAATTACATTTATTATTGTAAGGACATCCATTTCTCTTAAGAACAATAATTGTTAACCTAGTTTATAATCCAGTTACGCTGACCAGTATCAACATAATACAGAAACATGTAGCCTACGACGTTTAATAAATATTACATTTTAGTTCTGTTCATCAAATAAATAAATACAGTATTACCAACTCCACGCATAAGGTACTAATTGCCTCGACCAAATATTACTAGATAGCACACCCTATGCAGCCCAAGTTCTGTCACGCACAGTGCGAATAGTCGCACATCAATAATCTTTCTCTAGACCAATGGGTTTGGCCTAGACCAATAATTAATTAATTAATAGGTAGCGTGCACCCCTGGATTTTGTCATGCAAAGTGGGAATAAGTTAGTCACGCATCTGTATTAACCAAGTTGTGAGGATCAAAGAAAGGTTCTCTTAAGCAGTTTTGATAACAGAATTTTCTCTTGCAATGAAAAATCAAAATAATAGGCCTAATACAGATGAAGTTCCTCCGCTTCACTGAGAAACATGATGGTTTTAGGCCTAGATGATGAATATTTGTTGCCTAGGTAACCGTATAGGAGGTCTAGATAACAAACTCTTATTGGCATGGTAACTAACCGTATGAAATTTATCCACACCGATCACAGATAGCCCCGCCCTAAAGCATGTCTATGTTAAAAGGTGAAGGCTTCTATGTTTTATTAATTTATTCTAACTAGCCTATGAACTGCTGAAAAGTAGTATAAACTTACATGAGGATTCATATTCAGTATACAGTATGAATCCCTACTTGCTGCAATGGCACGTTCTTTAGGCATACAGTACCCTAGTAAAATATGATGGCCATCCAGGAAAGGTTCGTTAGAAGGTTGAGGTATTTTAAGGGGAACAGTGAACTTTTCACCATTTTCATTGAATAAACTTGTTTCCAAGAGCACATCCATTCCCATTGCTTTGAAATGTCCATGGCACACCTGAAAGGAAAAGCAAGTATATTATAACCTGTACATGTAAGTTACTTCTACACTTAAGTTTGCTTCTTCCACTGTAGCCTATATTCATGATATTTAAGCATAGGCCTAATATTAGAGGCACTAAGTTTCTTATTTATTTCTAGGCTACACAATTAGCGAAATAAAATATAGCCTATTCTAGGCCTTAATGAGTCTTGAACATCGTAAATAGGGAAGTAGCCTATATCGTACAGTTTTAGAAATGTAGGTTAGGTCCAGTGATATTGACATCTAGAACTCGGGAATAAAACCCAATGATGCAGTTAAAAATTAAATTAAATTTTAAAAAAGTTAACAGATATTTATACCGAAATATAAGACCACTGATAACAAAATAATGTATTCACTTACCCCTAGTGTTCTGAGCTGGCATAAAATCTTGTTGGAATGGCACGAAGTCAATTTTACTTTAAAATCTTCTTTCACATAACAATTTGAACAAATGGACCTTAGATCCAATAACATAGTTTCCACTGCAACCAGTCACACAGCAGGGCATAAACATTTTTCGATTTTTAAACACAGATTCACAGCACTTAACAACAGAAAACAAACATCCAACATGTCTGCCTTGCCTAGAACCATCGGACCACACTCTCAGCCGTGAGGTCTGGTGACGTCAGAGCACTCTGGCCTTCCTTCAGAGGGTGTTGCTCCAGTCCACAAGATGCGATGCAACAATGTGTGTATTTTTATGTTTCTTACCTGTTGGTTTGTATTGTGTTTCAGGTTACATTCCAAGACAACTGCCATTGTCATGCCTGACCATGGCTCCAAGGTTCATTAATGAGAATGGACTATCCAGGAATCCTTTGAGAGAAGTGAATGCTATAGGTGAGTTAAAATGGACCTACCTCATATTTGCAATTCTCATGTAAATTTCACCCCACCCTCCCCAGAGGCTCACAGACCACGGGACTCCAGCTAAGTCAGGCATTGCTTCCACTTACTTGTGCCGGGCTCCTCTCCGTCTTCTTTCCTGTCGACCTCCCTTGGTCAACTCTTGTTCTTTTTCGACCCCAACGGTATTAGGGTATCCAAGGCCTAGGGAGTCTTAACTTTCCCGCCTTAATTGGCCCTTGTCTCGTCTTTCCTGGTACCCTCATTCTTCGAGGGGTCAGCCTTCTTTTCCTTTTCCTGTCATCTCCTGCCTTGTGCACAAGGCCCTCAACGAGGCGGGTGTATGTAGCTCCACCACTTCTGGAGCACCCTGGATAGTGCTACACCCTCAAGGGCTCATGGCTGGTGAGTTTGGGAGTTGGTGACCCCGAGGGCTTCCTGAGCTGGGTCCGTTTTGTCCCCATTTTCCTCTGACTTTGGGGCGGGCCCTCTCCTCTTTCCCTTTCCTATCTGCCTTTCATGGCTCTTCTTTCTTCCATGTCCCTCAATCCTCATTCTTCGAGGGTTGAGGGCATTTCTTTTCTTCCTGTCCTTTATTTGCCTTGCCCTTGATTTGTTTACCATTTCTTCTTCTAGCATGTAAGTTTGTAGTTAGTATTAGTTATAGTTTTCATTCTCATCTCCTCTTTCACTATCACCCAAACCATTGGGGGCCGATAACCTAGATGTTAGGCCCCTTGAAACAACAATTATAATCATCATGACTGGTCCAAGGAAAATTGGATGGAAGAAGCAGAGATGGACCAAGAGTACAATTTCTCAACAGCATTAGAGGCAAACACACCTACTGCCACTTGATGCTGTTGGGCCAAAGGATGGAGACGATTGGACACCATGCATGATACCCACCAACCTAACGATTGAGTAGAAGATGATGATCATGAAGAACTGGATAATTTGTGGTAGTGTGTACATTAATTATTGTCAATTAACAAGAATGCACTAAGACTTACTTTTACTTTTCAACATTTTAATTACATTTCAAAATCTTCATGTAGTGAACACACTTGGGCGAAGAAAGACATCAGAGAATGCCACAACATGCTTGCCACCATAGGTCAAGCTGTGAAACAATATGTGGTGATGTCACTATGGCACTTATATGAACTAATATTTTAAAACCTTAAATTACTGTCTGTTCCGTTCGTTCACGGAGCGACTCCTGTAGCCTTGCGGCAGTCAGGAATGCAAGCTGGTTATGTATGTTAATTCGGGAGCAATAGTTCACAAAATAATATTCGGCACACACACTTTATTATAAACGTTATCTATTATATACAAATACATCTTTAAATTATACGCCGATTGTGGCTGAGATGGCACTAGATTTAATTTCACTTGCTTGTAAACCGCGCCATGCCATGCTTGTTTGTTGTCGTCCATGTTATGTTTTTATACGTATATCCACATGTCATTGGACATTACTGTGGCAGTGGTATAGCTAGTCTCTCGCTGGATAACTAAACCAGCCCCGTGAGGTGCCGCATCCTAGCGGCTGTTTCCACAAACACTGTCTTTGTTCATTAATTGTTCATGTGTTTTGCAACATTTCACGCATTATGGCTCATTTTTCAAGGTTATTCTAATAATTCCTTGGCGAATGTTTAATTTTTTTGTGTAAAAGAAAATACTACAAAACCGATGCTAGAATACAGGTTTTACCAAAAAAAAAAACATACAATGCTATTATTATAAAATGGGCTCCTAGCCATAATACCCTGCTATTGCTATGTCTTTTTGCTGTTGTGTTATTCTTTATCTTCTTGTGTTCCAGATGATGCTGCTGCTTCTTCTGTTGGCAGTCCGTACAAGAAGCAGTCTGCAGTGTCTGGCATCCAAGAGGAGCTACTACTCAACTTGAAGACGCTGGGCAGTCAACTCATTGCCACTCTCCGCACCAATCCTTCCACTAAAGTTGGGACTACTTTTGGAGGTGACTTATCATTGTTCTATCTTCACTCTCCTCCCTACTCAGTAACTAAACCCTGGCTTACATTCTGGTATAGATCGTACTGACATGGTGTTATGGTATTGTCAGTATTTTCAATTTTGTTGGACTCCATAATGGAACTCGGTTAGGTCCGTGTTGACAGTAAAATTACTAAGTCAAAAATTGAGGAAAAATCTGTCAATCAATACATATAGGCTGGCTCCCAAAGCTCAAGTTGTCTACTATTAACTAGCTGCTAGCAACTACTCACTAGGTACTACGCACTATGGAGCTTTGGTACATGTGTGCTTGAGCACAGCCTCCTTCATAGACTTGTGTTCTGAAACCCACTGGACTTACATGCTGGTACCAAACCAACACTCAAGATGGCGGTGATCTGCTACTCCTTGTAAGCTCTTTGCGTTTTCATGACGAGTGAGGAGTGTTCAAATCTCGATCGAAGGTTCAAATTTAAGATATCAGGTGTTTTGAAATAACTACCATATATACTCGAATGTAAAACGAGGTTTTTTCCCACTTTTTGTGTTATAAAAATTTGGGGTCGTCTTATATTCAGGGTATACATATTTTTATTATTATTATTATTATTATTATTATTATTATTTGCAAAGTAGTATGTGGTGTTGGCATCTTGTAACTCACAACGAATCAATGCGTTAATGAAGATTAAAATATGGTTTGTTATGTTTAATTACCATGCATATACGAATAGCGTACATTTTGAGGTTAGGATTTACGCATACACGTCATTTTAAGTGGATAAATTATATGTTCGACAGCATACGGAAATATGTTTTAAAACAATCTTTACAAGATCAATCAGTCAGTTTTACGAGCAGTAATTGAGTGATCAACGTATCTTAATTTAATAACGTCTCCCATTCTTGAACAAAGTAATTATAGAGTATGTCTTGGAAAAGCAGGCAGAAGGATATCCGATAACGAGACGTTATAAAAATGAAAGCCCGACCTTAAGGGCATATATTGTGCAAGTTGAGTTAGCGAGTATTTTTTTGAAAAAATCTGTAAGAGGCAGTTGATAACTAGGCCTCGTCTTATATTCGGGGTCATCTTACATTCGGGTATATACGGTATACAATTTTTTGGATTGCTTTGGATGCCATCATAGATGCACCTGGCATATCTCTTTTTAGCAGAGACATAATTATGGTTAGTGTTTGGCTGATCAAGCAAATTCAGTTCAGGAGAAAGAGAAGAAGGGCAATCATGTTAATAAGGAAGCGGCAAGTTGAAAACTTCAGAAGCCTCCGTGGCTTAGGCGGCAGCACGCCGGCCTCTCACCGCTGGGTCCGTGGTTCAAATCCCGGTCACTCCATGTGAGATCTGTGCTGGACAGAATGGAGGAAGACAGGTTTTTCTCCGGGTACTCCGGTTTTCCCTGTCAAAATTTCATTCCAGCAACACTCCCCACTATCATTTCATTTCATCTGTTATTCATTTAATCATTGCCCCAGAGGAGTGCGTCAGGCCTCGGCAGCCGGCACTGTTCATATCCTCGCCTCTAGATGGGGGCTTCATTCATTCCATTCCTGACCCGGTCGGAGACTGGAAGCAGGCTGTGGATTTTCATTTTCATTTTTCAAGTTGAAAACTTCAGACGAGGCCCTTTACTGCGTTTACATGGCGAACTCAAATCGATTTGAGTACACTTACCGTATTCAATACGGTCATGTAAACGGGACTCGGATCGTATTGAGTTTCAAGGTCAATACGGTAAAATTGTGGGATTGAATCATATCCAAACAGGTATTCAGGAACATGTAAACGTGGATCGTATTGAAAGCGATTCTGCACGCTCTTGAGTTACAATTTTAAACTAATTTAGGCCTACTTTCGTCTGTCGCTCGACTCTCGAATCGCTTGTTTTACTTTCTGCCCATATCCTTCGTTACTGTCGTGGTTGATAAGCGTAGTTTGTTTGCACGTGTTTTTAGCGTTAATGTATTTTTGTCTGTTTTACTTTTAATGTCTGGTGTATCCGTACGTAAAATGTGGTCAACAGAAAAATTGAAAATACAGTCTTACTTTGCCGCGTAATCCGTTCCTTTTCCCATTTGTCCACTAGATTGAGTAAATTGAATACAGACTGGCTGAGTGGCGCAGCGGTAACTTTCTCCCCTGCTTTTTCCAAGGTAGAGGGATCAAATCCTGACAGTCAGGGTGCTTAGGCCTAAGTGTGAGGGAGCCGTGTCTGTAGATCTACTGACACGTTACAGATCCAATTCGGGGAAATATTCCGGCAGCCCGGTGTCTCTGAAAGCTTCAGTAATTAAAAGGGACGTAAAACTATTAACGGGGTGGTGGCTCAGCGGTCTAGCTGTATGCCTCTCACCGAGGCGGTCCGGGTTCGATTCCCGGTCAATGCATGTGAGATTTTCGATGTGAAATGCCATGTCCTGTGGTTCGGATTCCACGTAAAAAGGAGGTCCCGTGGCTCATAACCACAAGATTCACGGTCACGTAAAACTACAATCTTCTTCAAAACTATTAACATTTTATTATTATTAAACTGAGCATAAACTTGTTAAGAACAAACATCAAAAGCTTTCGCGCATCCATTTTTCATGTTTACAAACTACCCGTCAAAAAAAAGAGCTGGAGAGCATAGAATCGAGATGTCGTTTCAATCCTCGGTCGTGATTTCCGAAATAAACCAAGCATTTAAATTCCGCACCATATCTGCTTTCCACGGGAAGGGAGTTTTCAGAAGAACTATCCATTTATAATAAATTAAATAAACAGAACAGAGCACGTGGATTGAAACACGGTTGAGAAGTTGGCAAAGAGTATAAGTCAAGTCCCAAGCCAAGAGAAGTCATAATTAGGACCAAAGATAACCTACAATTTCTATAACTTCCTTGTACAACCCTATTTGACTGATACATTTTTCCGTCTATTCAATACAAAAATTTTATTATTGAAATTATATTATTTCATTATTGGTACATGTTTCGAGCTCTCATCAGCCAAGTGCCCTCACAAACATAATAAAACACTCACCAAAGATACAAAGTTCATAAACAAGTACGATGAACAACATGCATTAAAAATTGACATATAATAAAACATAGCATCCTATAGTAAAATTAACATCTTAATATAATGGAAACATCTAATGTTCTTCAATAAAAAGTTGATGTTACTTCGTTCTGACTTCCCCACACACACAACAAACGGAGCTGTGTCATGTACATTCTGTTCACTATCATTTAGACCAGCCCACAAGTCATCATATGAAACGGATGATGAAACTGCCATTGATGTGACAAGGTTCTTGTTTCGGCCCTCATGAAGCCTCCTAATAAAATTAAGACACCCAGTGTGGCTTTTAGTTGAATGAGTCTTGTCTGTTAGCAGCATTTCATCTAAGAAAAAAGCAAATCATGCTAATCAGAAAACAAATAACCCCCAAGAAATTTGATCAAGAAAACCTAACCGATTGAAAAATTATCGCTCACCTTCATCTCGAATCCATGAGCACGGAGCGTGTGTGCCTTCACTACTGACTCAAGCTGGAATTACATTCCGCGGCGCAAGCCCGTATGATAATTTTTCGATCGGTTAGGTTTTCTTGTTCAAATTTCTTGGTGGTTATTTGTTTTCTGATTAGCATGATTTGGTTTTTTCTTAGATGAAATGCTAACAGACAAGACTCGTTCAACTAAAAGTCACACTGGGTGTCTTATATGAGGAGGCTTCATGAGGGCCGAAACAAGAACCTTGTCACATCAATGGGAGTTTCCATCATCCATTTCATATGATGACTTGTGGGCTGGTCAAAATGATAGTCAACAGAATGTACATGACACAGCTCAGTTTGTTGTGTGTGTGGGGAAGTCAGAACGAAGTAACATCAACTTTTTATTGAAGAACATTAGATGTTTCCATTATATTAAGTTGTTAATTTTACTATAGAATGCTAAGTTTTATTATATGTCAATTTTTAATGCATGTTGTTTATCGTACTTGTTTATGAACTTTGTATCTTTGGTGAGTGTTTTATTATGTTTGTGAGGGCACTTGGCTGATGAGCTGATTGAGAGCTCGAAACATGTACCAATAATGAAATAATATAATTTCAATAAAAAAAATTGTCTTGAATAGACGAAAAAAAATAAAAATAAAAAAAATTATCAGTCAAATAGGATTATATGTCAATACGGACCAATATGACTTCGAATACCGTATTTGCTCGCGTATATCTCGCACCCCATTTTTTTAGTTGAAATTTCAGGGGGGAAAAAAGTACTCGCATTCATTTTTGACGCCGTCATATAAATGACCGTAATAACCTTGAGATATAAACACGTTCGATTTAGCGCGCCACAACAGTCGGCATTGTCCAGGAACTTACCCGAAGCGATACTAACAGGACGAGCGAGCAACGACGAGTTGATCCGAACTTGTCCTATGCGAGCCGATTAGGGATCGAGAGGCTGCGCGCCTCAACAGTCATCAATAAGCAATATTATTGTTCGTTTTGGCGGCAGAGGTTTCCTTTATTGTCGTCTGTCAGTTGCCTTGTAGACATCAGTACCGGTACTCTGACTCCGCGTTCCACTGTTGTTTTTCAGTTAAGTGTGCTTGTTTCCTTGCGTACGTCGAAGTTATGGAGAAACGTGGAAGTTTTACGGCTGGGTTTAAACTCAAAGTGATAAACTACGCAGAAGAACATGGTAATAGAGCTGCTGGTCGAGAATTCAGTGTGACTGAGTTTAATGTTCGCTACTGGCGTAAACAGAAAGCTGCGCTAGAAACCACCAACCGAACACGTAAAGCATTCAGAGGGCCAAAAACTGGTAAGTTTCCTGAGCTTGAAGAAGAGTTGCTTAATTACGTCACGGAGTTACGAACTGTTGGCTATAGTATCTCGCACGAGATGCTATATTTTAAAGCACGCGAATTAACGCGGTATCAGCTGTTCGGATCTAAAAGCGAGCCGGGGTTGGATCCGTGGGTTCATGAAAAGAAACGGCTTGTGTCTGCGAAGGCGATCATCTCTGTCAGAGAATGCCGAGTGATTTCAATGACAAAATTAGAGTTTCCGTCGTGTGATAGCAATGCGGAAGAGGAACAATTACCTGCTATCTCAAATCGGCAACGCAGATCAGACTCCGATAAACTTCGACATGCCATCCAACACTACCATAAACACGAAAGGAGAATCTAGCGTCCTTGTGCGTACAACTGGGTGTGAGAAACAACGCTGCACAGTCATGCTAGCAGTAACCGCGGATGGAAGAAAATTGCCACCATACGTTATTTTTAAAAGAAAAACAATGCCTAAATCGAAGTTTCCCAAAGGCATTAATGTTCGCGTGCAAGAGAAAGGATGGATGGATACAGCTCTTATCCAGGACTGGGTCCGTACAGTGTGGGGAGCACGGCCAGGTGCATTGCTTCGACGCCCGGCAATGCTAGTGTGGGACAGTTTCCGCGGACACTTGGTGGAAGACACGAAGAAACGTCTTCAAGAAATGAAAGCGGATCTTGTTGTAATTCCTGGTGGACTCACACATTGTCTTCAGCCCTTAGATGTTTCCGTCAGTAAACCCTTCAAGGACAACATGCGTGAATTGTACGCCGAATGGATGGCGGGAGGGGACCACGACCTGACGCCAGCAGGCAAAATAAAGAGGCCGTCAGTTGAACTCGTGTGTTATTGGTAGGGATAGGAATTTTTCGGTGATTTCAGAGTGAAGAAAGCGGTATTTTAAAGTGGCAAATTCGGTGGTTTCAAGTGCACTTTTCGGTACTTTCAAAATGTTAAATTTTAGGCGGGATTCTTTTAATATCATGGATAACTTAACACATTTCAGTCATCCTTCAAAGTATACTTCAGTGAAGAGATCCAAATTCTCTTGTGACAAACGGTGACACATATCACTTAACGTGCTAGTGTAAGCTGAAAAACAAAAGTTCCCAGTTAGCGTTTGAACAGAGTATCAAAATGGTTTTCAACACAGATTCTGAGAACTTCTGAAATACAAATGTCATTCCTTGCAAAACTCGAACAATGTCTAACTTGGTCCTGTCGTGCATCTGCTTCTTGATTAAAGTTTGCAGTTCGCTGTATCCTCTTACGACCTCACTTTCTTCCAGTGTTCCACATAATGGCAACTTCTTAATTTTCTTTGCAAGGTCCTCATTGATGTTCACTGGCACTATTTCTGCTGGACCAAACGCATACATTTGTAAATCTTGTTCCCAAGGTCAACGGATCTCAAGCTGAATAATATTCTAAGAGCATGGTGCCCAACGTTTACTAAAACTGAATGTATTTTCTCTCTTTTAATACATTTCCACTACCCTCCAACAGCTCCTTAATGTTCGTACCGTAATTTCCAGAAAGAGCAAATTTAAGGGCTTGCTGAATTCTCCGTAGATGTCCATCTAGAAGGTGAACAGTCTGATAAAACTGGCCTTCTAATAAAGGGATGAGTTCAGTGATGTCTGTGCCAAATTCTTTGAATCTCAAGTATTTTGTCATATGAAACATTGTTCAGGAAATCAACACCAGAGTTATCAGTCCCTACTACTTCTATTCTTAAATTGCAAAATATCTTTCAAGTATACTGACAGGTACACTACAAAATGAAACCAAGAAGACCACCTGGTTAAGACTGGTTCAGGAAACAGTGGCACATTTTGGTATGGATACTTGCCATCTAGATATTCATGTCTGAAAGGCGCACTATATGACGCCACGTGTCGAGTAGTTACTAGGATGAAGGGGCAGGTGACCTTGCTGTTCTGGCCCTTAAAACCTCAATAACTTAGTAACTTACCAGGATGACCGCCCAGATTGTTAAAGATCGCTGTATGCAGAAAGTGAGGTCCGCTATCTACCGTTAAGTTTCCGATCATTCCGTGTTTGTTGGATGCTCTCCATGCAGTCAAGTCATGAGAGAAAATTACCGCTACTACACTCGCACAAAAGAAGCCTTTTTCGGCTTCCGTGACGACTATATTTCAAACGGGCAAGGTGGTCTCACTACGATGACATTAGGGCAAAACCTGGATGAATGCCAAGATGCAGAAGACAGTGACATTCAGTAGTTAGACATCGATAAAGACGATCATGATTTCATACATAAAAACGAGGAGGATATTGTACGGAATTTGACTGTCGGTGAGGTAAACTGAGATCCAGTACATATCAAGTGAAGGAGTGATGCAACGGAAATCCCGAAAGTTCCCACAGTCAAGTTAGTGTGTCTATAGTCACACTTATCTCTTATATAGAAAATCGAGATGAATTTTAGTTCTCATATATTGTTTTCTTCAGAATTGTACAATCTAAAATTAGAAAAAATAAACTATCTAAGAAACAAAAAGCGATGACAGTCATTTCTCTTCGTAAATATTGGTGTAATCCACGTAATGTGTCTTACAAAACTATGTTATGAAGTATTATAATTATTTATTTCTGTGTTTTCTTAAAATACATTTCAATATTTTAACCAATAGTTTTCTTTTTGCTAGGCTTTAAAACATTACTGCAGATAATTCACAGCTTTCAAAAATTCGCGGAAATTCGTACATTAATTGTCGTGAATTATCGGAAGTGCACTATAAAAAAAATAACGAAAAAGCTAAAATTCGTGTTTGCACGCGAAATTCGCGTTTTCATGTAAAATTCGCGTTTCATGCGAAATTCGCGAAAATTCGTGAGCTCAAAATCTTTTTTTTTTGCCATTTTTAGGGTTATTATAACACATTATCACCTGTGTATTACTTCTTTTAAAAATTCGCGAAATTCGCTATCGCGAATTTTTCCTATCCCTAGTTATTGGGTTATACGGACGTGGGTTATGGTGTCGCCGGACATTGTTGTGAAGAGCTTCTTGAAGACAGGCATCGCAAATGCATTGGACGGAAGTCAGGATGAAGCCGTGTGGGATGATGACCAGAATGATGCACGCGAGAGTACCTCGGAGATCGGTAGCAGTGACGGCAGTGATAATGAATAGGGTGAGTACCGTATACCAGTTGCCTTGTTTCAATAATAAAAATTTTGTGTTTTTTCGGAAATATGGAAATTCCGCGCGTATATCTCGCACCGACAAATTTCACTCGTATTTTCGGCTCTCATATATCTCGCCCCTGCGTATATCTCGCACCCCATTTTTTTAGTTGAAATTTCAGGGAAAAATGTGCGAGATATACACTAGCAAATACGGTACTTCCTTGTACAAGTCGGCCAATCTAACATGCACTTTCGTTCACTAGCTACTACAGACTTGATTGCTATGTGCTAAGCACCTTTGGATCAAGACTTGTGACGTCACATTCGGAATATTAGTCGACTCTAGTTCACTATGGCTGAAAATGTAGCTTTGGGACACAGCCATATTATACAATTTATCAATCAGGGTACATGTTTCAAGCCATTATTGGTTCTTCTTCAGCCCTGTCATGTCAAATACAATTATGCCAATAGATCAGCATACAACATAATTTCATAATCTAAAATCACATGCTAAAATTAAAACAAAACACATGCTAAAAAACTCTTGAATAACACTATAAAACATCTTATAAATTCCGTGACGTCCTGTTTGATGCCTTAGCGTTCGATGTCAGCGAGCTTGACCATATAATTCAGCTTCAAAATTTGGGCTTGCCATTCTTGAATGGGGCAGTTGTTCAATGACGGAGGTCTCTTCTCAATTAACATGAAAATACTGCTGAATTTAGACATTACTCGCCCCACGCCCGAGTAACCAACGCACGGGAATCGAGAAAACGGGGCCTAATAATCATGTCCAAGCCCGAAATGGATAACAATCTTTTCTAGATGTTGTCGGTACAGAGCTGTCCGAAAATAAGTGTGAACAATTTTGGTGCATGATATATGCAGGGATTTGTGAGCGAAAGAGTTTTTCTGAAGAAAAAAAAAACTTCAAATCTTTCTCTCTCTCTCTCTCTCTCTCTCTCTATATATATATATATATATATATATATATATATATATAATACGCTAACAGGACTGTTACAGGTCAGGGAAGTCGGGGGGAAAAATTCCGGTCATGGAAAATTTTCTGCAAGGTCAGGGAACTTTTTCATTTTTAAAAATAAAAGCGTGAATATGTCTTAATTTGCCTGTAGCGCGAAGCTCCTTCGCTTTGGCGGGTTAGGACTGCAAAATGCTAAAATTGTAAAATAGAGGAGAGAGAGCAAGAAAGGAACACATTGCAGTAGCCCTACTGCTCTCGATACTTCGTCTCGTCGTTTGTCCCCACCACACTTTCCTCTACTTTCCCTTGCCCAAATCGGTCGCGTTTCGTCGGGAATCGCGCTTGTTTGGGGCCAAAGCCTCTACTCCACATGCACCATCCCGTCATGTCCCCTTTCATCTCGTCCGTGTTCGGTTCGACGAAGTTTCACTTCGTGTACCTTCGGCATAGCACCTATGCTTGATAGTCGAAAATCAGCTCGAACGTTCTCTCATAGGCCTACGACAAGTGTACGATGGTGTTCAATCCGAGGTAGAGTTAGGTAAAGTGACTGTCAACAAAGATATGCTCGTTAAGGTGAGGCATACTCGTTCAGAATATGAAAATGCACCTAGGGAGAGGGCCGACGAAAAGAAAAGAAAACGAGGCCAAAGAAAAACAGAAGAGAGCAATTATTTGTAGACGAGGTAAAAGAGTTGAAAACCAAAAGAGTCAAATTGATGTTAGAAAAAGAAGCCGAACTAAATGATATTGAAGAATGTTTAAAAGTGCTTAACAGCGGTTACTTGTAGAGAGTTATTCAAATAGATGAATGCAACGAAAGTTTTAAGGCTAGCTTTTCAAAATGTGATCGTACTTACTTTTCGCTAAGAATGTAGCAAAAAGGTGTATACTCCGAGCCAAATGCGTGGATTTCCTGTTTTAGTCCATCGATTTCTTTACCAGTATCAGTCACTAAATTTTGTGTTATCGATGTCTATATTTTTTCTCAGTATTGTTTATGTATGTGTTAGTAATTATAGCAATAAGATCTTATGGGCACAAAACATGTATCACGATGTATGGTCCATCTAGTGTACGTCAGGCGTCCGTTAAAGCTTTTAAGTTTCAAACCATTCTTTTTGTTCTTCAATTTTGATCAGTATAGGATAAGGTATCAATGAATCCGTGGCATCCCAGACTTAGTGTCACTTAGATCGCGTATGGATTTTGTAATCCATTGATGTCAGTCATGGCGCAGTCGTAGGAAGTAAAAGATTACTAAGTGTTAAATGTCTTTCTGTGTTGTCTGTGAGTCCGTGCAATACTTGTTTGCTTCCTAGACAATGAAAAGGACTTTTGCAGTCAATCGATGTAAATAAGTCCGATAGTTTTTTTTTGTCCAATTAAATGGTTTCATTGTGCCATTTTTTGATTACCTATTTTTAATTTCTTTCTTACCTTAGCAATAATTTTGAAAGAATCGGTGCCATGTACGTTATTTACCCATCGCATTATTTGACTATTAGGCCATAGTTTTTAAGTCATTAGTTATAACAATTGCAATAACTTTTTGAATGTCAGAAGTTTCATTGTGAACTGAGTGTACTGACAAAGAAAGAAGTTATAAATTCTGTTTCTTGAATCCATTTTTAAAAATTTATTTGTCGTGTTTTTAAATATATATTTTTTTTTTGCATAACCGATTAATTTATTAAAATAGTCAGATGAAGCCAGTTTTTTCCATGCTTTCTGAAGTGCTCATGGCATCTAAAACTGGGCTAATTCTTAAAATTAGCTTTTTGTTAAAATTCTTTCTTTAAGCCTTTTCTTAAACAATCTCTGAAAAGAAACTCTTTTTCTGAATGAGATAGCTTACATATCTCGTGTAATACAGTAGCTGGAAAAAGTTAGCATGGACGTGTATTTAAAGAAAGAAAGAAAAAAATCACCATATTTCGTTTGATCAATTCGACGGGTTTCATTTTTAAAATATGTTCATACGGTGATCAGAATAAAGTATTGGTGGTCAGGGAAAATGTGATCTTAAGTCAGGGAAAAGTCAGGGAAAATGCAAATCTTGGTCTTGTAACAACCCTGGCTAAGGTGTACTGTATGTTTCACAAAACTCAAGCTCTTAAACCAGAGGGAGTTAGGTGGCGTTTGTACCAAAATCTTCCAAATCGTCTCAATAGTACAGGATAAATCTTGTATTTCTTGGTAAGTCAACGGAGAAATATTAATGAAAAATCCACAGCCTGTTTCCAGTCTCCGACCGGGTCAGGAAATGGAATGAATCAAGCCCCCATCTAGCGGCGAGGATATGAAGTGTGCCGGCTGCCGAAGCCTGTTGCACTCCTCTGGGGCAATGATTAAATGAATGACAAATGAAATGATAGTGGAGAGTGTTGCTGGAATGAAATTTTGACAGGGAAAACCGGAGTACCCGGAGAAAAACCTGTCTGCCTCCGTTTTGTCCAGCACAGATCTCACATGGAGTGACCGGGATTTGAACCACGGGCCCAGCGGTGAGAGGCCGGCGTGCTGCCGCCTAAGCCACGGAGGCTTTGTTTATAAAATGTGTTTTAACAAATAAACAAGACGATAGCCTCTATCAGAACTGTGTTGCGTACAGCCCACATTGCACTAGGGCCAGGCGGGTAGTCTGTACACATGGGGCGCACACAACCCATTGTGCAACCAGCAGCAGTGGGGAATTGCTCTCTCATTTCATAAATATCGTCAATTTGTTTAAACAAATAAACATATTTTTAGAAGCCCGCACTACAGTGAAGCCAGGTGGGTGGTTTATACACATGCGAGAGTTCTCACACGGGTCCGCTAGTTTGCATTATTGAAACAAGACAACTGGCATTGTCACTGCTGCCAATCTCCGAGCTATCCTCGTGTGCATCATCCTGACTTCCATCCAACACATTTTCGAATCCAGTCTTCAAGAAGCTCTTCATAACAATGTCTGTCCTCATCATAACCCATACTTGTATAACCCAATCACGCAAGAGTTCAATTGACTGTCTTCATTTTCCATACCTGCCAACTCTCACGATTTAGGCGGGAGACTCCCAATTTAGCACCACTTCTCTCGCCATCCCGCTTAACGTATCAAATCTCCCGATTTTTTTAAGATATCACGCATACCGTATTTGCTCCCGTATATCTCGCCCCCGCGTGTATCTCGCACCCCATTTTTTTTAGTTGAAATTTCAGGGGGGGAAAAGTACTCGCATTCATTTTTTACGCAGTCATATAAATGACCGTAATAACCTTGAGGTATAAACACGTTCGATTTAGCGCGCCACAACAGACGTCATTGTCCAGGAACTTACCCGAAGCGATACTAACAGGACGAGCGAGCAACGACGAGTTGATCCGAACTTGTCCGATGCGAGCCGATTAGGGATCGAGACGCTGCGCTGCCATGTACGCGTTTGAATTAGCGATTAGCGCGCCACAACAGTCATCCGTAGGTCCATGAAAAGAAAGGGCTTGTGTCTGCGAAGGCGAACATCTCTCTGTCAGAGAATGCCGAGTGATTTCAATGACAAAATTAGAGTGTTTCATCGTCATGTGATAGCAATGCGGAAGAGGAACAATTACCTGCTATCTCAAATCGGCAACGCAGATCAGACTCCGATAAACTTCGACATGCCATCCAACACTACCATAAACAAGAAGGGAGAATCTAGCGTCCTTGTGCGTACAACTGGGTATGAGAAACAACGCTGCACAGTCATGCTAGCAGTAACCAAGGACGGAAGAAAATTGCCACCATATGTTATTTTTAAAAGAAAAACAATGCCTAAAGCAAAGTTTCCCAAAGGCATTCATGTTCGCGTGCAAGAGAAAGGTTGGATGGATACAGCTCTTATCCAGGACTGGGTCCGTACAGTGTGGGGAGCACGGCCAGGTGCATTGCTTCGACGCCCGGCAATGCTAGTGTGGGACAGTTTCCGCGGACACTCGGTGGAAGACACGAAGAAACGTCTTCAAGAAATGAAAGCGGATCTTGTTGTAATTCCTGGTGGACTCACACATTGTCTTCAGCCCTTAGATGTTTCTGTCAATAAACCCTTCAAGGACAACATGCGTAAATTGTACGCCGAATGGATGGTGGGAGGGGACCACAACCTGACGCCAGCAGGCAGAATAAAGAGGCCGTCAGTTGAACTCGTGTGTGATGGGGTTATACGGGCGTGGGTTATGGTGTCGCCGGACATTGTTGTGAAGAGCTTCTTGAAGACAGGCATCGCAAATGCATTGGACGGAAGTCAGGATGAAGCCGTGTGGGATGATGACCAGAATGATGCACGCGAGAGTACCTCGGAGATCGGTAGCAGTGACGGCAGTGATAATGAATAGGGTGAGTACCGTATACCAGTTGCCTTGTTTCAATAATGAAAATTTTGTGTTTTTTCGGGAATACGGAAATTCCGCGCGTATATCTCGCACCGACAAATTTCACTCGTAATTTCGGCTCGCGCATATCTCGCACCCCATTTTTTTAGTTGAAATTTCAGGAAAAAAGTGCGAGCAAATACGGTCATTTCGGACTAAAAGTGCGAGATGACAAACTCCAGTCATCCATCGAACAGATCAATTTTACGTGGTGTGTTTTGATACCGCAGTTTCGCTTCGTATCGATAATTTATAGTTAAAATCCATAACTACTCGTACCGCTTAGTTGGATTTGAATACTGTACCTCTTTGTTTGAAATAGTCGATGGTTAATTCAGGGCGTGTTCCTAGAAGTTTTCATAATAGTCGGAGGGTGAGAGGTAGTTGAAGGCAGCAGAGTATTGTATCTGTTTTAATCGTGAAATTATGTGTATAACTTAGATGTTGTTGGCATTAATATCTACACTTGTAGAGGCAGTAGGTTCCAGCATTGAGATGGCTCCTCCCTTAGCTACTAACATGTAACTGATCATTCTCCTGTAGTCTACAAGGGGCATCTTGCTTCTTGATATCTCTTTGTATAAAATGAAACCATTCACAACACACATTTTAAACAAGTGGAAAAATAGCTTTTTCTACCATTTTGTTGTTTTTGTGCAAATGGGTAATACATGGTGTCCACAGGCAGGAAAAGTCAGGAATTTTGTTTTTGGTCAGGAAAAAGTGTGAAAAAACAGCGTGAGTCAGGAAAAAATGACGAAAAGTACTTGAAAGTCAGGAATTTTATATTAACCGTACAGTATTTTGTGTTTTACAGCCAATATTTTGATGTTACTAGTTCAACTAATCTCTAAAGGTAAAAAGCAATAACTCACTAGACATTATTTTAAGTTTCCATTTTTACAGTACACCATAGTAAAAACCTCTACTTATTTTTTGTACGCTTTTTTGGCGTTGGCGTAGGGTGGGAACCCCATCACTATAGTTTAGGTTAAGTACTTCGATTTAAGTATTATTGCATTATAATTTACTTAATTTTGTATTTTGAATGAATAAAGAGGAGAGCATTGGGCAGCTATGGGGATTGTGGAGGCTGCAAATAAGATATAAACATATTTGCTCAATAAACCATTTTTTCCGATCTTACTATGACTTCGCGAGTCAGGAATTTTATTGAAAAATGGTCAGGAAAATTGACATTGAAAATTCTGTGGACACCATGTAAATAACAGATGAGCTTATCTGCTCTTATTGAAAGATTATGATCAATGACTATGACAGGCTCTCTCTCCCCCCCCCTCTCCCATTTCGATCTGACAAAGAAGAGAAGTGGTAGCCTTATGTTGAAAGGCAAAAATCACGCTTGCTTTTTGACTTTATAGATCATTTCGTCCTTCATCAGTTTCTTTTGGAGGTCCCTTCCCCGTTTTTCATGACCGTTCAACAGCCGGGGTTTTCTTTTGCCACCGCATCTTCTTTCAAGGTCTTCCAAGTGTTTTGAAATGCTGGAGTCCATTGGTATAATTATATTTACTTTGTTTTACTGCTTCTTTTAGCATTTCTCTTTCATGCTGGGAGAAGTATATGAGTGTTATGGTATTATCGATTATATGTCATTCATTAACATTCTGGATTTCTGTTAGTGAAAGTTGGCAGCCATGGTAATTTTTTATATGCTATAAATCATTAACTTTGCATAGGTTCCTGACATTTTCTTCTTTGTTGTAGATGAAGCCACAGATCCTGCAGCACAGCCTGTTGTATGGATCAGCAAGTGGGTGGACTACTCCGACAAATATGGCTTCGGCTATCAGTTGTCTGACGAGAGTGTGGGTGTTGTATTCAATGACAACACTAAGCTTGTCATGTTGTCTGACTGTGTGTGAGTATGTCTTGACTTTTCCTTGGTGTTCTAAGGAGTTGCTAATTGAAAGAGAGAATAGTCCTAAGTGGAATGCAAACCTAGTATCGGGTCCAGAAACCATGATTGGGACCGTTTAAATATGAACTTGTGCAAATGGGATGAGTTGTTGGAAAATTACGTAAGGGTAGCTTGTCTAAGAAGATCCATAAATGTACTTGTAGTAGTATCTTGTTCACAGCACTCTGACTTGCTAGCACAGAGTAATGAAACTATAGAGAAGGTATTATAATGAATGCGCAACAGACTCCATGAACAGACTTTATATACGGAACGTGCAAGATAGCGGGAGAAGCTATTAAGATGTACAAGATGGCTGATACGGCTTTGAAATTAGCGGTGATTTGGAGAACTAAAGAATTGGTTCGTCAAGTAAAGCAAAGAGAGGTACTATATTTATTTATTCGGACATTTGATAACAAGAGATAAAGGAAGAACAAACTTTGAGATGGGAGTGAGGTGAAAGAAAATCTAATTGAATCGCTACTCGATGAATTATTCCTCATGTTACACACATTCCTTTCTGATATAGGCCATCCAACGTTTAGAATGAAGCATTGGTCTTATGGCGCGTTACGACAGGGTTGCCACTCCATGAGAGCAGGCAGTACAAAGCGCTTCGCGTACACTTTCCGCACATTCAGCGATTGTGCTGTGACGAAGACTTGAATTAAGTACTGTATAATAATATTAATAGTAGGCTAACATAACACATACAACGAAATTAAATTAACTATAACGTTATTATAAAGTCGTTATATTTAACATTCCTGCTATTCTTGCGAAGTGTATTACTTAGCCTCTTTTTGCGTGGCGACAGTACTGGACCCTGTCCACTCTCACTACGTATTTTAAAAACGGCAGTCTTTGATATTCCCGTGGCCAGAGCAGTTTCATTGACTAAATTATTTATACTTTCGTTAGGTTTAAAATTCTTAAAATAACTGAACACATTAATTACGACCTGTTTTTCCCTCCTTCTGAGCACTTGACCACGCTTTCTTTTCACAAAACTATCCATTGTTGTACGTGAAATACGTAAAATACAACACGTTAAATCTAACAGAACTGCTGCACACACACACAAGATAGAGACTGCTGAACAACTGAAATACAAGCTCGTAGGGCACAGTAATAAAGCTGTGAGTAGCAAGCTGTACCCCGCTGTCCTTCGAAACTTCATTCATACAATCCGCGGTCAATGAACAGCCTGGCCTGTGTAAACAATTAAACCTACACTCGGGGTAAGCAGGTAGAAAACTTCTTCCAACATTCCTCTACAACTCTCAAACGGACATGACATGGTTATCTTTAAAAATAGAAAAGTTGGCAGCATATGAACTTTTTCAATGCTGCTATGCGGTTATGAGAGAATATTCAAAAGTTTTACCTACATGAAAATTATAATATTGCCAGTATAAAATATTTCAATAATCCATCATCAAGACGGCACATTTAGCTACACGTGTGTGAAAAATAGGGATCACAAAGTCAATGCAACATGATATAAGATCGATTTTACTAAAAAGGGGACACAGTTTATAGTTTTTTTTAAATATGGATATCTAATTTTTCTAGCATTTCTATCAAGTTTACGTAGTTCTAACATATGACAAAAAAGATCGGCAAAACATAGTTCTACCCGAATATGCTGTTTTTTTTTTTTTTAAGAAAAATTTTCGACTGATATGGCAACAGTGGATTGCTAGAAAATGACAGCGTCAAACATGTCTCACGTGCAACAGAAAGAGAGAGGAATATCCCTATCTAACCACTGCTTCATTCTAAACGTTGGATGCCGTATAGATAATGTACAAGTTTCTGATAAGCGCAGCCAGTACAGTAAAACTCGGTTAAGAAGTTCCCGCATAAAACGTTTTTCCGCTTAAGACATCCGATATTCTCGGTCCCGTGATTCGTCCCATAAGATACATGTATATTTTTCCCGTATAAAGTGTTCGTGCATAAGAGGTTTTCCCGGTTAAATAGTTCAGATTTTGTATTCCCTTAGAGTATAAGACGTTCACTGAGAGACAACTGACTTAGAATCAAAACTCGCCAATCTCCGCGGAAGATACATCCGGTGTTCCGAATGAAAGAATACAAGAGTTACGAGTGCTCGCGGGTCTCTGACCGGGCCCGGTGTTCCGAATGAAAGAATAGTCGTTCCGAGTGTTCGCGGGTCACTGACCAGGCGAGCATTTCAAGGCTGAATGACGTCACGCTATGACGACACCCGCTCAAGACCGACTACAATATACAGCATCATGCTTTCAATCGTGGCCTCCTATAGTCTTTGTTCGTCGCTTTTATCGCTGTTCTGTGTGATCTAACTTGTTAGCCAAGCATTGCCAGACCACGGCCGACTGAATACGAGCTGCGCTCTATACCGGCCTTGACATTCCCAGTCAGAACCCATGTATAACATGTAATTGGAAAGTTTCTACTCGTTGCCGGTAGAGCGCACTCCCCTCCCATTATAGGCGCGATAAGGAATCAGCTGTACAGTACGTATATTAAATGTGTAATCTCAAGAACCACTGGATGGATTTTGATGCTGCTTTCACCATTCTGTAAAGGTGATCTCGAGGAAGATTTGTGTAGAAAATAATTTATTTATGACCAAAGGGAGCCAAGCAGTAACGATTTCAGTGAAAAGGTAAAAAAAAATAGCCTGGCGTCCGTGCGCTTTTTAAGCTTACGCTGGGCGAACCGTTAAAAATATCACTATATTATGAGTGTAAGAATTGTTCAGCGTGAGAAATTCTACAAAAAAGTCCGCGAGAGCATATCTCTATCTTCGATGCATCGCCCACTATAAGTGTTTTTAGTTTGGACGGGAGTGGCATTTGGCTTGCACCTCGCCATTCTTAAATTACGTCTGACAGGAATTCCTTGCACATTCATAACTGTTCCCGGGCGAAACCGGGGCGGGTTGCTAGTGACACTATATAATTATTATCATTATAATTTCCGCATTATCAAAATTAAAATTATATCACAAAATAAAATAGCGTGCTAATAAATCTAAGCGAAATAAGACATACCTTGCACCTTCTTCGGGTACAAGGTCACTACTCCAGCACCGTCTCATTAAAAGGAAAGAGAGGATCAAAATTACAGCCGGGAACAAGTAGCAGCTAATCGTGTATTGTGTTTTGTGCTAAGAGATCTTTCGACAAATTATCAGATACCGTGTGCCTTCTTTTTCACGAAGCAGCTGTCAGGACGGGACTTAAATAAACTCCTGCTGGACGTTATTCTCGAGGTTGAACAATGCGGTTTCATAATTATAATAACTGTCTCTGATAATCACAAAACTAACACTACAATGATGAGGCATTTAGGGGGAGGGAATTTGCAACCAATGGTCAATCACCCATACGACGAGTCTAGGAATGTATTCCCTAGTTTTGATCATTGTCACATTCTAAAAAAAAACCATTAGAACGCAGTTTCTGTAACGAGAGATGACTGATGGTACTGGAATAATTTCAGGGAAATACTTGTCATTACTATACACAATGCAAAAGGGTGAGATCGTCAAACCGGTCAGACACCTCACTAAAAACACATCGAACCCACTAAATTTGAAAAAATGAATGTTCGGCGTGCCAAGGAAGTGTTCTCGTCAGAAGTTATTGGTGCCATTAGTACACTGAAAGAAAATATAGGCATGCATCCGGAAGCGTACACATTCATGGACGCAGAAGCAACCATTTTTTTTAAAACGTTAATAAATGGTTCGCTATGCATGACGTAAGCATCACATATCATCATATTCAGTCTAGAAATCCAGATAAAGGGCATTTTTTCTCATTAAATGTCAGTCGCCTAAACTGGCTAGAGGAATATTTTCTTTCTTACCTTGAAACTTTGAAAGCTGCTAGTAACGCTGCTAGAAAGGACTTCCTGAGTTCTGAGACTTACGAAGCTACCTATACAATTAATCATGGATTCAGCTGTCCAGTGCATAAGGTATCTTCTAAAAATGGGTAGAGGAAAGTCGCCAAATATGGGGAGTTTTTTTTATAGGGCTCACATTAGACATAAGAAGGAACGGAATAATTTTGGTTTTCTCACCAATGTAAACCTCAGGCGATATACTATGTATATTACAAATATGGGCACGTTTGATGTTGTAATACCCTCTGATATTATTGTTAACTTTAAAAGTGCACTTTCCCCGTATTAGGCAACCGGGTTTCGTAATATGGGGAGGTGAGAAACCTCACGGTTTTTATTTATAATAGGTACACTGAATAGTATACCCTACTAATTAAAGCATTAATTCTGCCATTTTTTTTTCGTGTGGCCTCCTGAGAGGCCGAGTGCAGGTCGTTCTAGTCGACGCCCGTGGGTGACCTGCGCGTCAGGATGAGAGATGGAATGGATGAAGATGAATGAAACTGGGCAAGGATGTGGAAGAAAGCGGCCGTGGCCTGTTAGAAGGTACCGTCCCAGCATTTGCTTGGTGTTGAAAAATGGGAAACCACGGAAAATCATTTCAAGGACGGCCGACGGTGGGGCTCGAACACACGCGTCTACCGAGTCAGCAGAGAGCTTGCGCTTTAGCCAGCGTAGCCACTACTGTCGGTAATTCTGACAATGTAATGAAATCATGAACACAAATAGTACAAAAATACAAAAATTAATATTTTAAGTAAATAACCGTTCAGCAGAAAAATGCATAAACTTTAATGAAAACCGAGTGATTCTGATCGAATTCAACTGTAACGAGGTGCAAGGTAGCCTATGTCTAATTTATCTTAGATTTATTAGCACGCTATTTTATTTTGTGATATAATTTGCATTTTGATGTTGTGGGAATTATAATGATAATATATTAGTGTCACTAGCAACCCGCCCCGGCTTCGTCCGGGAACAGTTATGAATGTGCAAGGAATTCCTGTCAGACGTAATTTAAGAATGGCGAGGTGCAAGCCAAATGCCCCTCCCGTCCAAATTAAAACACTTATAGTGGGCGATGTATCGAAGATAGAGATATGCTCACGCGGACTTTTTTGTACAATTTATCATGCTGAACAATTCTTACACTCATAGTATATTGATATTTTTAACGGTTTGTCCAGCGTAAGCTTAAAAAGCGCACGGACGTCAAGTTCTTTCTTCGACCTATTCACTGAAATCTAAAATCGTTACTGCTTGGCTCCCTTTGATCATAAATAAATTATTTTCTACAGAAATCTTCCTCGATATTACCTGTACAGAATGGTGAAAGCCGCATCAAAATCCATCCAGTGGTTCTCGAGATTACCCGTGATATCCAAGAATCGGGGACTTTGTTTCACACTAAGTAGAGATAAGTCTTAGTCGTGCAATGCTTGGTCAACAGCGCTGTGTGAGCAGTTGAGTAACTAACAAGATTTCATGAAAAAGGTCTCATTGTCTAGGCCGGTATGAGCGCATTCAGTCTTCGTGGCCAGACATAGCATAACATTATTGATATTACGAGAATTGCGTCGTCAGTGAAGTAAAGTTTTCAAATCATTGTGAAAATGAGTGGTTCTCAGATGAAAGGCATCAAAATAAAGGCACTTTCTATTAAAGATAAAGTGGACATTATAAGAAAAGTAGAGTCGTCTACTCTTTCACGTGTTGCTCTTGCGAAGGAGCTCGGAATGCCGCCGTCTACTTTGAACGGCATCATAGCAAAGAAAGAAGGGATCTTGGCTTCTGCCGGGAATACTTCGGCAAGCTGCAAGAAGATTAAAAGCGGGAAGTACGAAGACGTAGAGCAAGCTCTGCTCGTGTGGTTTAAACAGCAGCCAATTTTAAACATTCCTTTGAACGGGATTATCGTGAAGGAGAAAGCCGAAGAAATCGCGTGTCGATTACAAGTGCCTTTTACTGCGTCGAATGTGTGGCTGGATCGCTTTAAAAATCGGACTGGCATAGTTCACAAGACTATTAGTGGCGAAACTGCGAGTGTAAGTACAGAGGAAATGAAAGTGTGGAAGGAAACACTGCTGCCGGCAAAAATCAGTAATTACAAACATTGTGACTTTTTTAATGTTGACAAATTCGGACTTTTTTATCAGGTTGTTCCGGTAAATCTTTGGTTTTGAAGGGAGAATCTTGCCTAGGAGACAAATTAAGTAAAGTGCGAGCGGCAGTGCTAGTTGGTGCGAATATGGATGGGACGGAAAAGCTGCCACTACTGATCATAGGAAAATCGAGAAAGCCCCGGTGTTTCAAAAACGTCAGAACTTTGCCATGTACTTACAGAAGCAATAAATCAGCATGGATGACAAGCTCCCTATTTGAAGAGTACATTCAAGCACTAGATGCCAAAATGGGGAGCCAAAACAGGAAGGTTGTGGTGTTTATGGACCACTGCACTGCACTGCTGGAATATATGGTGTGTGCTCAAACAGTTATTGAAATTAATTCTATTAATGTGAATTGTGAGGGTTATGCCAATTAATTTCTCTTAATCTCTGGTCTGATAGTCAGATTTTAATATCGGGGCTTCTCTTTTTCTGTTTTTTATATAGGCCTATGTACAGTATATTGTAGGATCCTTCACAAACAACAAAAATGTATGCGTTTCACATGCATTTCAGGCCACTACCCTTTTAAGAAGTTTCCCTGTTAAAAGAAGTTTTTTTTAATGGTCCCTTGAAAAACTTCTTAACAGAGTTTTACTGATATGAAAGCACTGTATACAGCAGCTTCTTATGGAAATCCCATAGTTCGGAGATACTATGAAACCAACGAAATGTTACCTACATCGGTGAGCTTATACGTGACCTAGCACAAGTTTATACTGTATTCCAATTATGTATTCATTCTAGATTAACCTCAGTATTTTATTAAATTTGTTCCTTTTGTTTCGATTGTTCTATGTTTTCAAAAAATTATATTCCGGTATAATGGTATCTTGCCTTTGCCTAGTGTTCCTGGTTGGTGATTTGTTTTCATGCCACGACTTGAGACTAGAGAGATGTGATGTGCTCCTAAAATATTACTGTGTTTCCAAAACTATATGGAAATTGGATAATAATTATTTATATAAAGACAAATATAAAACGTTACAACCTTGAGTAGTTAAGTCTAATGGCATGACCCTATTCCTGACAAACTTTAATCTGAAAACTTAACCAAACGGACAGATAAATCAATGTACTGGAAGAGCAGGATAGAAACACAAATGCAGAAGGAGGTATATAAGGGAAAAATACACTAAAGGACAGGAAGAATCTCCTCAGCTGAACACTCGGTCATGTTTAAAGGTGAGCATTCACACCATCAATCTCATTTCAATCCTATAGCCCCCGATGAGCTGGAGTCGTCTTATTTTAACCAAGGAAAAGTATTTTGAAGATAATTTGCCAGCTGAGATGATGATGCTGCCTAAAAGAATATTTACTTCTATTCTTCTTCTTCATTTCCCGTTTCCAGTTCCCTGGGTTGGGTTGCGAATCAAGGACCTCTAGCTGCTTCTATGCGGACACCTCCAGGACTTCCATTACCATCGTAAAATCACTGTACCGGTAACTTAACAGTAGCTCAAGTATGGATGAAATTCATATAATATGTAATAGATGGACTGTGGATTAAGGAAATTAAGACGATATGAAAGAACTAGAAATGACCTTGGATGACTTGTAAAACAAAGAAAATTAAAGAAACTCAAAAACATAATAAGATTTCAACCAAAAGTAGACTAATGACATACAGTAAAAAGGGTTTACAGATGAGGAACGCCAAAGAAGATTAGAACGAATCAAAAGCTACTGGGCAACTCGGAAAGTAAACTTTCCGAAGAAGAGAACCAGAAAAGGATTGACTGAAGTGGTCCGATGAGGCCGTAAATAAAAAGCAGAAGATGGACTGAAGTCTACAAGAAGTGAAAATGTATTAATGTTCAATAAGTGCTGCATTATAGGCAGAGATATAGGATTTTGAATTTTTAAAATTAGCATTTTGTAGCATTTAAAAGTTAGTCACAAGGTATGATAAAACTTGAACATGCAATTACTCTTCAGTGTATGTTGTAGGACCAAATGAATGTGGCCCGTTTTCTGCTTTGAATCGGACTTGTGGTACATATCATGCTGTCAGTTGTGTTGTATAAACCGAGGGGGGAAGCGAATTGGTTTTAGGGGAGAGCGGAGTTGGGGCATGGTTCATCAGGTCTGTGTGGTGACTGCTGTGTTAGTTTTGAGTTTTGGTTTTCTTTTCAACTTGTTTTTGTTTTATAAATTCAGTTATGATAAATATGTTGTCTTTGTCATTTAGATCATTGATATTGTTGGTAGGTGGTAATTTTTGTTGGAACTACTTAAAATTGTATTTGCTCTTTCATCTTCATTCATTTCGTCTCATCCACAGGCGCAGTACTTGCAGCTCACCCCATGGGTGTCCGCATAGAAGCAGCTAGGAACTCTGGCGAGCCGAACATGTCCTCGGACACTTCCGGCACTGAAAGCCATACGCTAAATATTTTTATTTGCGAATTTCTATATTTTCTAGGAATTTCATGAAGGGGACCTTTTTAAATTGTAATTCTTTTAGTTGTGAGGGATACTAACAGTACAAATCAAACACCTCGTAATAGATAAAAGGCAAATTTCGAATATATTGTTAAACCTATAAACCACGAACTTTAACGATTGCTCAACTGTACCTTGTTTTCGAGGTAGACATCGTGCCAACTTCCTTGTGGGATTTAAATTTATCTGATCCAACACTCGAGCCGATATGAGCTAGTGGGGTTGGCATTTCCATCCTTCATTCTTTTCCGCCATTCATTTCTGTTTAGGGCTTCTCCTCTCGTCCAACCTTTTTCCCCTCAGGTCTTCAGTAACCTTATGTCTCCCATCCACTGTTCCTCTGATGCGTTAATTCTTAATCTTGTCTCGTCTGATAACACCACACATCCCCTATAACTAGAGGTGTTAGAAAGTGTTGTTATTTTTTTGAAGATTTGTTGATTTAAAATTCAAAAGGTGATGTTTTGTGTTTTTATTATTTTTTCGGGGGATGACATGTTAAAATTTGGAAAGCGATAAGGTTTGTACAATAAGTGCATTTAAAAATATAAACAATTAATAAAACAAAGTAAAAAACAAAACAGCAGGGTAAAACGTTAAACATGGCTATGGAAGAATGAGAATACTTATATGGAAGTCACATTTTTATTTTACATTCACCATCTCGAAACACATTTCAGTGAATACCTTTTTCAGTTTTATCCAAATACTGCTGTGAAATCACTGGAAGTAGATCATGGTTAAAGTCTCAGCATTTGCAGCTGTCAATTTTCGCCTCCTATCACTTACTATGAGACTGTATTTCGAAAATGACCTTTCAGAATCCACATTTGAACAAGGATACCACACACACTTTAATGCAGCTGTTGCATAGTCTCGGTGAGCAGGCCTTAATCCCATGAGGATCTCTGGAACATTCACATTATCTTCATGACGCAGTTGGTTCTTGATAGCAGTCAGGTAAATGCTGTGAGCCTCTAAAAACTGTTGAGACTCCATCTTCGTAAGAAATGGGGCATTCTTCTTAAATTGGAGCAGTTCTGTGGGAGATACGTTCTTAGGTGCATGCCGAGGATCAAACAATGACCCGATGGTTTCTACAGTCTTCCTGGCTGGATCCGTGATCCTTAAAGTCCTGACTTTCACTAGAGCTGACTGGGCAACACACGTAAGCTTGGACTTAACCTTTATCTGCATCTTTTGAGGAAGCTGTTCCAAGTTCTGGAGGATCGTATGATTGAACATTCCACCATCGCCTAATAGCTTGGGCTTTACCTCAAGGTCATCTAGCTTCCCAGCCAGTAAGTGAATTGTTGGGTACTTAGATCCCTCCAAGAAATTAAGCAAGTCCATAAGAGAGGCACCAACAACAGAAACATACAATGCTTGTAATTGTATAAATTGTATTGTTGAAGTCGATGCTTGTTGGAAAAATTTGACCCCAAATTTGAATCTTCCAATGTTTTGAAAAATTCTACCAGATCTTCCACATGCGTGGCCATATACATTGCAGCCTTAAACCATGAATTCCATCTTGTACATACAGGCATTGGGAAAGCTAGAATTTCATTCTCTTTTTCTGTGTTTTCATATTTCTCCCTTAGAAATGCAACGTAATTGCTTTTTCTTTTTCGCGTATTTAAAAAGTCATTCTTTGTCTTTACTATAGACATGTTCAATTCGTCCAGCTCGTTTTCAAATACGCAGCCAATAAGATTGACTTTATGAGCCCAGCACTGGACATGACTTAATTCTTCAATCAATCCTTGAAGAGTAGTTACACATTTTGTCATGTAGCGTGCTGAGTCCGTAACTACTGCCACTACACGCTCCCGTTCAATTTCATAGGAATTCAAGGTGTCTAATATCGCATTGGAGCAATTTACGCTATTGGCAGAATCTAGAACAACAGAGGCAGCCAGATGGGTGTTCATTTCAGTTGATGGTACTGATGGACGAAAAAAATGTTGAAAACACACCTACCATTCTTGTCAGTTGTTTCGTCACATAGCAGAAACACGTCTTTGTTTTTTATATCTTCCCTAATTTCTTCCCTCCTTCTTTCGCCAATCATGGGGATGTATTTCTGACGAATCTGATTTGCTGATGGTAAATCTCCACTTCCGCGAACGTACTTATTAAACCAAGTACGGATAGCAGGATTGCCTAGTTTCTCTACTGGTATATTAGCTTTCACAAACGCAGTAGTAGTGTCCAAAATAAACTCTTCTTTCATATCCTTCACACGACTAGCATTTGATAATGTTTCTTTCAAGGTGGCCACTCTAGGAACACTAACTTCAAGACGCGAATTTTCTCGGCGTTTTGAATGCTTCTCCGATTTGCAATGTTTGTCTAATGCATCTTTCCTGCGATAATCTAACCGACAATCACAATATTTGCACATAAGAATGCCACAAGAAATTATAAATCCTTCATTCTTATATTCTTTAAGTCTGTCTGTGGCAGAAACAGCTACCTTCGGCATTTTTAAACTCAACTGAGCGATGCCCAGTAACAAACACTGTTATCACACGGTTGACTAGTCACACGCCAGTATAAATTCGTAACCACACGCAAAATTTATTTCTGAATTCGTGTCATAATATTTAAATTACGTCGCGTCTCATCTTCCTGTACTGCTAAGTTCGGAACTAATACGACGAACACGTGGTCGCCAACTGATTCACGCAAATAACACACTAGCTTCGATGATAACTCACAATTTGCGCACTTTTTATTAAATTATATAGAATTCTCTACTATAATTTACACTCGCTACCAATGTAACAGGAGGCAAACGTAGTTTACATTATGAACAACTATCACATAACCTTTTGGAGGTAGTCGGCCAAACTATTCACCCCGCGATATAACAGCTGTTTACCACAGCGCTAAAATCCAACGAGTAACGAGAATATCGACAGTATATCGTAATATGACGTATATCGTAGTATTACCCCTCGCGAAACTATACAATCGATCATTCTCTCGAATTGAACACCAACCAAATTCGATTATCGTCTTGTGGACAAAAATGTTCGGATTGGTGTGGGGAAAAAATATGAAAATTTGTTTTTATTTCGCAGATGGTGGTATTTGTGGTGTTATTCACAAAATTCGCGTTATTTCGCGATTTAATTTCACTCCTGGGCGGCACGAAACATGTAAATACGTGAAAATAAAACATCCTAACCTCTAAATATGACTTTTCGTTTTATCGCGAATTAACAGAAACTAACACCTCTACCTATAACACTCATCTCGACCCCATCCAATTTTCTTTCCTGTGCCTTGGTGATCGCCCACGTGATGTTGAACAAAGCCCATTAGGAGTGGTTGTGGCACCTGATCTCAGAAAACGAGTTTGGCAATTCCCATTTTTGCATTCCACGTAGCATTTCTTTGTACATGGTAGGACGCTAGTTGCTGGATGTAGTGGTAACCACCATTCCATTCCATTGCAATCATTTGTGCATAAATACGAGGGAGCCATGTACCGACAGCAGCAGTTACGCTTGCTAACGTGAAGCGCGAGGCCATGGGGTCAAGCTCCCCGCGGACTCGGTAGACATGGGTTCGAGCCCCTTCGTTGGCTGTCCTTGAAATGGTTTTCCAATTCCAACTCCAGGCAAATGCTGGGACGGTACCTTCTGACAGGCCACACCCGCTTTCTTCCACATCCTTGCCCAGTTTTTCATCTTCATTAATTTCATCTCATTAACTCCTGTCATGAGGTTGGTGTCAGGAAGGGCATCCGGCCGTAAAAACCATCCACCACAAAGACTTTCATCGTATCTCCTCCCCTACTCCGTTGGAAAACTGCAATAATTAGGGGTAGATGTACTACTACTACCAAGGAGCCATGTCGGGACAGTTAACTCGACCAATTTCTGCAAGTGTTATTGACAGCTTGTGCATTGAAGCAAGTCTAGTAATAGCCCAAAGGAGGCGCTGCTGGTCAACAATGGGAAGCGCAGTTCATGGTTTATCCATGATTTTGACCCCTGTCAAGTTCTCTGAGTGACTGACAATTTATGTATCATCTTGCATGCTCCATGTTTTTGAGGCTCACTGACTGTATGGTATCCCGATGTGTGTCCAGAAGCCACTGGTAGAAAATGGTGGAGTAAATTGTAGATATTTTGGCACGTTAATGATCCTTTTGCAGGCAACCTTGTGGATTTGCGACGTCCGTAAAAGCCACAGTAGTTAACATGGATGTAAAACCCATAACATTATTATTACAGGGTGTGAACTACATTTAGACTTAATTTGAACAAGATCGAATAAGTTGTTCAGGGGTCAGCATAGATATTTTATTTCTTTGTTTTCTTTTTCAAAATGTTATTGCTACTCTGTTGTAAAACTTGGCAGACTTGTTAATACAGGCTTGAGTGGTTAAATTATTGTCAAGATTGGATTATGTTTCCACTGTAGCTTATTCCTAAAAGCTTCTTGAAATATGAAGGAATGTTTGAATTATAAATCTCTGGACACTGTTGCAGGAATGTTCACTACTACACAAAGGAGGGTGAAGAATTTTACCACACCATGTCAGTATATCCGCCCAACTTGGAGAAGAAGATGAAACTATTGTCGTACTTTCGTCGGTACATGAACGAACATCTCGTCAGAGCTGGCGAAGAGATCACACCGCGGGAAAGTGATTCTCTGAGTCGGATTCCTTGCATGTACCAGTGGCTGCGTACGTCCACTGCCGTCGTCATGCACCTCAACAATGGCACTTTACAGGTAAATGGTTTTCTTTGGTTCACTCTTTCTTGTACTCTGAGTAGTCAGAACCTCCAGTTAGGAAGGAACATGCATGAATGTGGGTGGTTGTACCAGGTCCATGATGAAGCTGCAAAAGGGAGCACATGCAACCTTCCATATGTGTTCTTCTCACCACTGCTCTGTGATTAGCCCTAACCTCTCTCTCTATATATACAGAGTGTCGAGCGATACGGGATATGCGAGGAATGTGGGAAATATACGTGTGTTTCGCTTTTGATCCAGGAAATCTTAAAAAGTCTCATAATGCCAGACTTCTCAGCATCCGAATGCTCGATAGATTCCAGCCACTCTGCCTTCAGATTCGCCTGAAGACCGCGCCGCCACCCACATTTTGCACTAAACGGGGTGAGAGCCTAGCCAACATTGCGACGCAACAGCTTTGTCGTGTCGAATGCGACTGCTTTGCCTGGCTGACCGCCGGCCGTAAACTGTACTTTCTTATGTTTGTAGCTTCTCATCCCATCGCGAGAGATATCAACTTTCTTATGCACGCGCATTGCTTACGCTACCGTAAGCGGGAGTAACTTTTGTGACAAGACTTCATTTTACCATATTTTATAAATCCCACCATAATTGACCTTTTGGCGGGATTTATAAAATACAGCCTAAATCTCGCCATCACCCCTGCGGAAGTACTCTCCAAACATGCAGTTACACTTACAAAACTTGGTTCGTGCTTTTAAGATTAATTTTTCAGCCATTTGGTACACGAACTCTAATCTCAGAGAGTACTAAAATATACGCGAATTTGGTCGATTTTCATACGGGAATTTAAAAACGGGTCGCTTGACACCATGATACATATATGTAGAGAGAGAGATACAGGGTGTTTCTAAATTACCTTTACAGACTTTGAGAGCTTGTAGCGGGGACCAAGACGGTGATGTTAAGCATACATTAACAAATTCACAAAGAAATTTGATACAATGGTCCGGCTAGCTCAAAACAGTTGCCAGCGTTTCGCCCCAGTGTACCAATGGGCTCTTCAGTTGGTTATGGTACACCTCATAGGAACTTGTGTCCGTAAACGTACAGTGTATGAACATTTAAGGTTTCCAAATTTTCCGCCTAATCAACATTTGGAAACCTTAGATTTTTATAATCAAACTGTCAACACGGAACCTGAAATGGATACTTCTTCGAATAAATGTATAGTGTTCCTGCTACCCGCAAAATACCACTACAGCAGTCATTCAAGTCTTCCGCATTTTCGGCACCACTGACTAGAGTACGTACATTATTCAACGATCGCCTGATGTCCCATATCCCCTACTGGTTTCTTGACATTCCATACCTTCTTCCACGAAATCTCACGGGTGCCGCGTACTTGGTATTCCTTACAGACATACTGCAAGAGTTCCTAGACGATGTGCCACGGCATGTGCGTCAAAACTTGTGGTTTCAGCACGACGGCGCACCACCTCATTTTTCATTGCCTTCAGAGATCATCTGCAGCACAGATTTGGGCAACAGTGGATAGGTCATGGTGGCCCGATTGCTTGGCCTGCACGTTCACCGGACTTGACAGCCCGCTAGACTACTACCTGTGGGGTCACATGAAAACTTTGATTTACGAGACCCCTGTGGAATCCGAGGAAGACCTACTGGCACAGCTTATGACTAGGCGGATGTTGGAGGACCAGGGATTGGTGATGGTATGTACCGGAACAGGGTACTGTGTCTGTGTTTACATAGGTGGTCGTCCCATCGAGCCCCACGTGTTATTGGAGCCAGGCGACTTTAGCAGGATTCGAACAGAGCGCAGAAAATGCGGGAGTTGCGAACGTGTGATGTAGTGTTTTTTTTTTTTT
Source organism: Meconema thalassinum (assembly GCA_946902985.2). NCBI lineage: Eukaryota > Metazoa > Arthropoda > Insecta > Orthoptera > Tettigoniidae > Meconema > Meconema thalassinum. Next base: position 99,939,090 of record OX336398.1, read on the forward strand.
TTTGTGCGGGTATTTGGATTATTAATAATTTTTTGAAATCATTTTTGCGGGTAGCGGGAAGACGGTACGTTTCTGGACATAAGTTCCTATTGGAAGTGACTGTTCCCGAAGGAAATGGATGTTTTTTATCCGTTTGAGCTATTACAGGGTGCCTACGAACCGGGAATTCTCAGGGAATTATGAATTTCTGGAATAATCAGGGAATTTCTTTATTACTCAGGGATTTTTCTCAGTTTGGCTATATCCCGTAAAAGTGGAAGCAATACTTTCAAATTTTGTAGGAAGTTATGGCTCGCTACTGATGACAGTGCTCAGCCAAATGAGCAGTGCCTTCTCAAGCTCAACTGAGCACATGATGTGGCAACCTTTCCCTTTCCCTTCGCCTTCTGCACAGGAGCCAACTATGCCATTTTATTGGGCCTTGAGCATTTTCTTCGTTGCGATCAGTATTGCCAATTTAGCGATTTTGTCGGTAGATGTAGCAACTTTGGCGACAAAATATTTTAAATTTAGTATTGTTTATACTAGCTTCGCTCGGAAACAGTTATGAATGCATTTCGTGACAAGCGCTTCCCCCCACTCCCCCCGATGTCGATTAACTACGACCTCGGCCTATATCCGTTTTAAGTCTCGGCATGATGGGTTAAAATCACTGACTGGACTATCCATTATATTATCATGAGCAACGAATTCTTGTCAGACGTAATTTAAGAATGGCGAGGTGCATGCAACACAAATCCCCCTCCCGTCCAATCTAAAAATACGTATAGTGGGCGATGTATTGAAGAGAGAAATGCTCTCGCGGACTTTTTTGATGAACTTTTCATGCTGAACAATTCTTACACTCATAGTACACTGACCGGCACGAAAAACGCAACACTTCAATTTCTTACAAAAACCTAAATCAATTTTTAATTTGTGACACTAATCTACTATAAAATGATGAAATATTGTAGTACTGTCCTATGTAGGTGTCTAACAATCAAAAAAAAAGATGATTATAAACAAATTTAAGAAATTAAGCCAGAGATGCACACTTCAAGGAAAGAGCGCTATAAGTGCGGGAAATTTTGAGTAAGCTCATAAAGGTAATGCACTTCTGTTTTGATTTTATACACTTCACGCTTTATTTCACAGACCTTGGAGATGCTCTGAGACCTCTGTTCGCATCTTCAAAAGCGTGTATTGCCACCTCTTGCACCACTGACGGCATTCAACTTCTCAGGGATGCTGCTGATTAATGCTGTAATATCCTGTTGAGGAATCATCTTCCAGGAGGGCATTCCGTAGGTCCTCGAGGGTCTCTGGATAGCGCTGACGGGCTTCTCTCCCCAGCCGGTCCCAAACGTGCTCAATAGGATTGATATCAGGGCTTCGAGCAGACCAAGCCATAGCATGAATCCCTGCTTTATCCAAGAATTCTCGCAACGTGTGGGCGTGCATTGTCTTGCATTAGTATGAAATCATCACCAATAAATGGAGTGAAAGGCACAACATGCTCCAGAAGGATTTCCTCCACATACCAATGTCCGATAAGGCTCCCATTCTCCACGAAGACCAAATCCGTCCTTTCAGCCATACTGATTCCTGCCCACAGAATCACTCTGAAAAGGCGTCCTGGATGAGAATGTGCGAGGGGAATACCTTTCCCCTGGCCTTCTCCAGACCCTCTCTCTTCCGTCAGGTGATCGGGGGCCATATCATGACTCATCGGTGAACAACACTTGTTCTCATTGTTGTACTGTCCTGCCATGATGTTCCCTTGCGAAAAGTAGTCGAGCTGTGCGATGTGCTCTGGTGCGTTCTGGGCCTGTAACTGGTCTTATGGATTGAACATTGGTTTTTTCCAATCTTCTTCGTACGGTTCTCTCACTAGCATCGACCCCTCGAACATGGTAGAGTCTATTTTGTGCTTCAATGGCGGTGGTGTGACGGTCATGGAGAACTTGACGTTGTAAGAAGCGGTCATCTCTCTCCGATGTTGCTTTTCTCAGGCCTGTTCCTGGTCTCCTTGCAAAGCCTCCAGTTTCCCTGTACCTTCGTACGGTTCTGGAAATCGTGGAAGATGTAGTCCTCAACACTTCTGCAACGTAATGCATGCTGCGACCATCTTCCTCCAAAGCAACAGCTTTTGCAGCTAGTTCGGGGCTTAAGGGCATGTTTGCTCCAGAAGGCCAATTATGACAATCACAGAAAGATCCTGAGCCTCCGTGGCTTAGGCGGTAGCGTGCCGGCCTCTCACCGCTGGGTCCGTGGTTCAAATCCCGGTCACTCCATGTGAGATCTGTGCTGGACAAAACGGAGGCAGACAGGTTTTTCTCCGGGTACTCCGGTTTTCCCTGTCACAATTTCATTCCAGCAACACTCTCCACTATCATTTCATTTCATCTGTCATTCATTTAATCATTGCCCCAGAGGAGTGCGACAGGCTTCGGCAGCCGGTACACTTCGTATCCTCGCCCCTAGATGGGGGCTTCATTCATTCCATTTCTGACCTGGTCGGAGACTGGAAGCAGGCTGTGGATTTTCATTTACAGAAAGATCCTACGAACACATGTGATTGAAAAGGGAATAATTCAAAGTACAACAATAAGCGCTATAAAAGCGGGAACACCTTGTTGGCTCACTTCCAGTGATGTGTTTTCCAGGTTGCGCGGGAAAAAACAATTGAGGCTAGTGCAATCAACAATCGCCAGTTCATTGTTTGCTCGCAAAGCAACGCCAATAGCATACCCCGTCTAAAAAATAGGTTGAAGTGCTTCACTTTGATTTAGTAGATAATTACACATCATTTATTGTGTGTTGCGTTTTTCGTGCCGGTCAGTGTATATTGATATATTTAAAAAGCGCATGGACGCCTGTTATTTTTTCTTCTTTTTTTTCCGACTTTTTCACTGATATCGTTACTGCTTGACATCCTTCGAACATAAATAAATTATTTTCTTTTTATACTAAGTATAGATTTAGGGACTATTTAAACTCCCGTTAGCGATCGAATTTTGACTGCTACTGGGTGATGATGGGCTACGTTAATTTACATAGTTTTGTATTGGTGCGCGGACAACCGGCTACGTAAATTAAAGTTTTCTTACAGTGCTTCATTCTTGTGTAATTTTCTCCTCTCCGCCGTTCATTAATCAATATACGTGTTATTTACGAACTAAGGTCTTTGTTCAACGAAATGCAGATAGGCATATTGATGTCTTGATAATGCTTTCGGTACTGGAAGTGAGGTTTCATAACACTCTTACTGTGTGTATTGTCCGGTGTTAACATGGCGCGCGCAGAACTGACAGTGCAATAATATCGTATGGCCTCGGTGCCGGGTACAAGCTTTTATTTGACACCCAGAGGGTAGCTTGCATGTCGAATTTCGTTGTTCCTTGAAGCACTATGAAAATCAAGGAGGTTAGGTATCTAAGCTCGTTGAACACTAGAGCGCTTTCTAGTAGAGAAATGAGGAACTTTGTGTTGGCGGAAACTCCCGAGATTAATTTTGCCATTATGAACACGGCCTACTGAATTCAGATGGGTTCATTGACATGCCAACATCGTATGACATGGTGTCGTAATTTTTGCCGCCTTTCAAAAATCACTTACCACGGCCAGGAACGAACCTGCAATCTTGGGGTTAGTAGACAGACACGTTGACCACTCACCCACCGTGGCAAGCTGACAGTGCGATAATCAGTTCAGACGAGTCTGTTGACGATAATAATACGAGTGAAATTGACAATGATAGCAGAGAAAGTAGTGACGATTAGGTTGATGGATGGACATGTAAAATTGCTCGTATTTATGTTCCATCTTACTTCTCATGCTAGGTGTACTTCAGTTGTCCGGTCCTCAGTAAGGAATAGAGTAGCGCACGTCCCGGTAACTATGTGTTAGACCTGGGTTGACAATACTGTTTGCATTGCTTTTCCAGCCCGGTATTCTTTGATTATTGTCTGCTACTACGTTCCTTAGCTAGGGTAGAACTTATTTCCAATTTTGTTTTTAATTGTGCCCAGGAAATGTTTTTGCAACTCCTTTCAAACTCTACCTTGTATTATCAAGCAAGACTTGGTTAAATTATTTTTAGCGGCTTCGGTGGCGTAGTTGGTAGCAGGCTGAGCTTCTATGACCAAGATCGCGGGTTCAAACCCGGCCGAAGTCGTCGGATTTTTTAAGAGCGTTAAAAATCCCTCAGTATGCCTTCCTTCGGAGGGGAAGTAAAGCCGGCGGTCCCATGTCATAGATTTATGGCATGTTAAAGAACCTTCCACTAATTACACCTGTGTGAAACTAAATTAGGTTAAAAATGTAAACAACGCTCAGGTTCCTACGTTCGTCGCCTGGAGCTGCCTGTGGTGGCGTCTAGTAGCCAAGTTCTGAACTAGTAGTTGTTGGCGGCAAAAGTAGGAACTACTTGATAAACTCAAAGTATGGAGTCCTTATTGAATTAGGAAACAAAAACACACACTAATACAGTCATCGCAATTAACATCGGTTATCAGACAGATTCTACACACACACCTCAAGTACACGGGGCTACATGACCGCGTTGTCGCAGCCCCTAAACTGAGGAACCAACCAACCTAAATTATTTTAGACTGATAATAGTTTGTTCTGGCCTGTTGAAACATCATTCGTAATGATTTCCTTCATTTAAATGTATTTATAAATTAATAAATTAACTCGATTACTTCTGTCGTGACAAGGTGGACCTAATTGAGAGTGAGAACTTGGAATATGCCTCCCTTCGTCCCTTGGATATGTGTAAATTACTGTGTAGGCCTATATTCAGACTTAATGCTACTGAATATCATCATACCTGTGATGTAGGATCAGTGATTTCAATGGTAATGAATGATTTTACAAATTAAATATTGGTCTAAGATGATCACACTCATATGATACACACCTTGATGTGTGTATTCAACCTCCCGTTGTCCCTTTTATTGGGGGGATTTACCGTAGTGAAAGCTGCATGACTTCATAAACCTTGCTTATTTTACTGGACAATAAGTTCACTTACAATATTCTATTGAAATAAATTTATTTTCACAACTGTTTCCCTTGTGCTGTCATTGCTCACATCTGTTTGGCTCCTGGAATTTCCGAGAACAGGAAACATAAAACTTAATCCTATTTTCCATTTGCTTTCCTGGATTACATTTTGCTTCTTGTTCCTGGAGGGCGCTTAAAACGAACCCAAAAATAGCGTGCATTTCATCACACTTCCTGTTCCCGGGCGAATGTGTAGCAGTCTTTACTCAGGGAATTCTCTCATTAATCCTGGAAAAAATCAGGGAATATTCAGGGAATTCTTTTAAGATGAGTTGGTAGACACCCTGTAATATATTGTAACAAAGTTTGATGAAAAGGCCCTGCTAACTCAAACATATTTGCCAGTGTTTCGCCCTGGTGTACCATTGGACTCATCAGTTGGTATGGTACACCTCACCAAGACTCATGGCTAGCACATACTGAGAAGGCCCACTGCAAGGCTCTAAATGACACCACGAGCAGTGTCAATGTTCCTAGGCTAACCTTAACCCTCTTTGTGCCAGGCGAAAAGGTCAAGGTGAAGTCTAAAAGTGCCAGGCTGTTTTAATGGAAAATGTAGGCTTTCAGAAAAAAATATGTATATCCCGTTTTGAAAGATACGAAAGCGAAATTTAGTCAGGGAGTGCAAAACATAGCTATCTAATTTCAGGGAAATTTTCAGATCATTATGAAACTTACTTCTTTCTTTGTGAATTAACTAATTAAAATAATTTCTTCTGTAAAATAAAAATTAGAAAGTTTGATTATTCCCCTTACCACACGCTTATAAATGGAGTAAAAATGAACATTCGAGAGCTTACATACATAACAAAAGAACCAGGAAATGCAGTTTTTAGTTGAAAAAATATCAGCAGGGGTGTCAAAAATCCAAAATTCGAATATCTAGCATATTCATATAATACCGTACACCAATAATGGCATTGTTGATATAAATAAAATAAAAATAATTACAGTAAAAATAGATAAACAATAGGGCACCCTGTAGTTTTATCTTTCACATTTGTGGTTGTGTAGCCTGTGGAGGATTGTCCTGGTCAACTTTCCTTTCTTCCCAGTCACTATTACTATCATCATCATTATCATCACTATCACTTGATTGGTTATGTACGATCGCATTCAGCGCAGGTAATTCATTGTCCGAAGCGGAATCGGCACTTGATTCGTCACACACAAGATCGCAATCACTGTTCACGAAGTCCAAGAGTTCACACTTGACTCATCAATCATTAATTCTTCAATTTCTTCCTCTCTCAAACAATGCTTCCTTCCCTTGGACGCCATGCTTTTACGAGTCGTGCGTAAACAAGTCAAGGAACTTCAAATATCACTCGAATATATCGATAGACAGAAAACAAAACATGTTTGCCAGAAAATGGTAGCTAGAACTCTCTTTAATGGTCACGTCAAGTTTAGACGCCATTTTCGGTCTATAAGCCCCTCTAAGAATACAAAAACGAAACGTCTCTCAGAGCGACGCTGGCAAGTTTCGTTCATTTTATGAGGATCGCTCACAGCGACTCAGGCACTAAGAGGGTTAACTGTCTTGGTCCCCACTATAAGCCCTCAAAGTTCTTAATGGGAATTTAGAAACACCCTGTATATACACACCGTGTTTACCATAAGATCTCCTCAATTTTTAGTTTCGAAATTGGGGGAGGATCCTCTCGATATGAACTTAATAAAAATCCATTATTTTGGGAAAGTGAGAGGGTAAAAAAAAGCTATTTTATTTTGATGGTATGTGTGTGTTGGGTAGTCAGCCTGGAGGTTGGTCGGATCCTCAGAATGTGCCACTATAGATAGGCTTGCCATATTTTTGGTGAGTGAAACCGGGACACATTAATATGGTATGGCCTTATCGGGGGGCGTGGGGGGTATTGAGCGGGGTGTCCGGGAAACTTTTTAAAAATTAGAAGCAAAATGGCGAGTTTTAAGCCTTTCTTTAAGCCTCGCAAGTGACGGGAGGGGGGAATCTGGCTGGCACCCTAAATTGTTAGTTCTACACACCCTTTAAAAATAAAAAAGGAATTTTTGCTACATAAAAATATATAATTTTTCCTTTTAAAGATATTTTTTCTGATCTACTATCTAGAAAGAAGTGTTAGTAATTTTTCGATGAAACAATTTTATGAAGGATTATTTTTTGAATACCTACAACTCTTTGTCTATCTACAAAAACAATTACAGAAGAAAAAAACCATGTTGATTGTTGAAAAGTAACCAATTCATAAAATATTCTTAAACACATAAATTCATTACTTTTTACATCTTACAGCCGTTTTCCGGGACATTGATAAAACCGGGCGGGACACCGGGACAAGAGCAAAATACCGGGACGTATGGCAAGCCTAACTATAGATTATGTGGGCTAAAACCCCACCAAAAAAAAAACACCACACACACCAAAGGAGCACTATAATGAGGCATACTAAGCAATACAGACTAATACAAGGGGAAAATAGTGCTCAGTATTGTTTGTGGGAAATGCTTGCAGTGCATTTATATCATTCAGGATGAAAGCAGAGAAATATTGACCTTCCTTACAACAGCGTTAGTTGGGCTGCATAAATCCATATCATTAGGGGCAGCTGGTTTACCCTTTTTTTTTTTTTTTTTTTTTTTTTTAATCCAACCTGAACCTCATCCACAAGTCGCTTATATCGGTGTTCTTGATTTTAGACATGGATTGTGATGTACCACTTCGATGTCGGTTAACGGGGACAGTACGAAGGTTTTCAATGCAAAACAAAAGAATATTTCTTGACACCATGTATTAAATGAAGTTGGAAGTAGTGCTTCGTTTACTTCTGTGGAATCATCATTTACAGTTTTCCAGCCTGAGCCTACTTGTGTCTTGACACAGTTGCAACAATTACTGGGACTTCTGTGGGATAATCGTGACAAATGTATGTCTTCTGGAGTTCACTGGAACTACGAGTTGGTGCTTTCCATCTATTCAAATGATTTCTATTGATGTGTTGCAGGTTAACTTCACTGATCACACGAAGATCATCCTGTGTCCACACATGGCAGCCGTGACATACATAGACGAGAGAAAGAATTTCCGTTGTTACCGCTTCTCTTCGATCCGTGAAAACGGTTGTAGTGCCGCCGTAGAGGCTAGCTTGAAGTACACTTTGGAACGCTTGCCCGCCATGGAGGCTAGATGCAAGGGCAAATAAGTTGCCCAGAAGATGTTACGTACTACTGCACGGATGTATGAGCATCCTAACGATAGCCTCCCTTTGGGGCAGTGGTACATCTACGATAATCTGGATGTAAAATTGCTCCCAAGTGTATTATTTGCTTTGCAATGTATGCATTCCATTTAGACATGTTTGCAGCCTTCAGTTAATTCTGTATCGTTTCGAATATTTTTTAATTTTTAATGTATCATTACTGGTGAGGATTCTTCACCTGATTATTCTTTGTTAGCAATTATTACTCCTAAAGATCAATTACGTAAATGAATGTAACTAGTGTCGAGTGTTAATTGTAAATTTCTTCCAATAGACTGACATCCTATGTTGTATTGTATAGACAAAGCAGTCCTTTGAATATATTTTTCTCCATTCTTAGGACAGTATTAGGATGGGGGTACTTTCTATTTTGTGTATGGTTCCCCCATACAATTTTAAGAATTATACCAAATAATTTGTTGCAAAATGTAGTTTTATGAGATTGTGATGAACAGACCTTATTGTTGAAGAGGTCATTGTGATTGGTATAGAAAAATTAGATTCTTAGACAGGTCACCTGCACTCTTTTCCTAGTGATAATGTTGTATATCAAGAGAATTTTGTGACTCCACTTTATCCTGTAATTTATTGTCTTGCTTTTAATCTGTTTCTGCAATTTTTAATTGTTTTGTCTTGAGTGGATTGCTCTTAAACGAATTTGATAGCATAATATTTCTAGTTATGAATGTTGCACCATCTTGTGTACAGTAGTGCAAAGTTACTAACTCTTCGCCATGTTGTTACGTACAGTTGTTTTTGTATCTCGCTTGTACAATGTGTCAAAGACTTAAAATATATTTCTGTAGTACACTGATCGTTGAAATAAATGAACGTTCTTTAATCTGTAAGCTATGACCTGCAGTTTGAATAAATCTGTTGAAAGCAGACCTATGCTCGCATGTTCTTGCACTGGTATTTCACAAGAAGTTGAAATGTTGTCCATGACGAGGGTTCCTGTTGTATGGCCTCGACTACTGTACGTATTTTCTTAGAATTGTATTGATGTTTAGCTGGGAATTATGTCAGCTATGTCTCGTCCAATGCCAGTTTGCATAGTTGATGTCACAATATCCTGCATTGCACTCTTACACCATGTACTCAGTTGTGCTTAGTGCTTATATTGTGCAATTGCTTGTTGAGTTGAAGTTAGTCACTCTGTACTTTTTTGCTATAGTGTTACAGTACTAGACACATGCAGAATGTAGGTTCAGTTTTTATATGTTGCCCTGACATCGCATTTCGGCACATGCTCGGTAGTTCCTCCGTTTCAAAGAGAGGACGCCATTTTTAGCTGTCTGTTGTTTACGCTTTATAGTGCTTGGTTAGAATATTAAAGTTGATTGAAAATCCCACTGCTTTAAGATCTCATTCATTCTCTAAATGTGAAGAACACTAAACCAGTAGACATTGAACAGATTTGCGAGGTGTACAGAGAAAATCCGATGAGTGATTCAATGGTTAACCCTTTCACTTCCAAGCTCTCAGCCGATGGATGTGTGAAAACTGTCGGCCATATTTACTACACTATTTACACACTTCTTTCAAAATGACATGGAAGGCAGACCAATAAAGATAGTAACATGAAATTTAGTAAATATATTTTGTATAAATCACTTGGTGTTACTAAAAATAAGTTGCCTGTCTAAGCCAAATGATTTCAATGTTTAAATAATATCAATGGAAAAAGAGTTGAAATTCAAGTAATATTGGTAAATGGAATTCACTGTCAGTCTACTATTCATGTTAAAAGAAACTCTTTATTATTTTCTAGCATGATAAATATAAAGATTAAGAATTGCCAACGAAAGCAGAGAACAATACACCCATGTTTGCCACCAACCACGATGTAGACAAGACACAAAACACTGTGCAAAAATGTTACTCTACGAATTAATACGAATACAGATAGTCAGCAGAGAGTTAAAATTGTGTTCCTCCTATTCCTTTAATATTGCTGCTATCCAGCATAAAAATAACGAAATAGTGTATAATATAGGCCGGTAACGTTAGATCATTACCCTGGCAGCTTTGGCACAAACGGAGGGGTTGCGATAGATAAATCCCTGCGCGGATGCGGAAAAATATTTCGCCATGCGGGCATAGTTTGCATGGCTGTGCGGATGATGTTTGGAGAAAATTTGCGGATAGTTTTTCGAATACAATCCGAACTTGTTTAATATCAATATTAAAACCTGGATGTTCATGACATAGGCATATCATATTTTTCTGTTACCGTATGTGTTATTCATGACAAAATAATGTGAGATGATGATTTAAGCTAATCTCCATACCTGCCAACTTTTACGGTTTATCCGTAAAATTTACGGAAATTGCAGCATTTTACGGTTTTACGGATGAACGGTGTCATTTTACGATTTTGCGGACAAAAATTTGAAACGATAATTTACATTCGATAATACCGCCCACTTCCGTACAATCGATTGTTTGCGTGGGTCGGAGGCAAGTCCACGATAGTCGATAGCTCGTTCTTTGATATGATTCGTACTTTTAACCGTGTGGTGGTTGTGTCGTCATTTGTAATTGAATTTGAAGCCGGGATAACCCTTCTTCCATGTGTCGACAGGCTCTGCTTCGCATATTCTTTGTTCCGCTCCGTTCGCTCGTTGCGATTTAAACCATATTCTTTGACCACGTTAGTTGTTCATTGTTCGCGAAGTTGGCGTTCCTTGAATGTTTTCGTCTTTTAAGGTTATGGCATATTTTAATGAAGCGTTCGAGTTTTTGTGCTATAACTTCGTGCTTCGCAGTTTCCTGTATTCCTTCGACTAATTACATTCGTTCCACGTGTGTGTGTGTTTTTTTTCTACCATGTGCATATTCTTTCTTCACGAGGTTGGCGTCGTTTTCATTTAATGGCTTTGTGTGTCTTGACATGTTTTAATGAAGTGTTGGCTGTCTTAAGTGTTTTATGTTATAATTTTATGTGACGTTCAGTGATCCAGGTTCCTTTCGATGTTTTAGTAGATATCGAGAATGAACAAATCCAACAAGAAACAGTACTTCCAGACATTTAAAGAATCATACTCGGTTGATTTTCCGTGCATACTAAAATCAAGAAAGAGAGAAAAATTTGCCTTTTGCACGGTATGTGGGTGTGATATTAATATTGCACATGGTGGAAAAAACGATTTAAGTAATCATGTGAAGTGCGGTAAACACATTAGTTATGTTAAATCGAAGGAAGATAAGCAAGAAAATCAACACCTTTTTTGCTAAGTCTGGAAACGTTGACAGTGACGTAATTAGGGCCGAGTGTCTGTTTACTTCCTTTTTGGTGGAACACAATGTGCCCTTAAGTGCGGCTGATCATGCTGGTGCTTTATTTAAGACGATGTTTCCCACATCAGAAGTTGCAAAGAAATATAGTTGTGGTCGCACGAAAACGACATGTATTGTAAATAAAATGGCAAAAATGCATCATCTGAAGTTGTTAAGTGCCTTCAGAACGGACCGGATACAGATAAATCCCTTTTCTTTTCATCAGTGAGAAACTACTTTTATACTGCCTGTGACTACATCATCAACAAGTTTCCACTCAAGGATGACGTGTTAAAGAATGCTCAAGTTGCTAGGTTAGACAACATTGAAGATGCACAGTTATCTTCCATTCGTTTTTTCTTGGAAAAGTTTCCTATCATGTTATGCAAGGAAGAGAATGAAACTACAGATGAGGTGGTGAATGAGCTTCAGAGGCAGTTCACAGCTCTTCAGGTAGATGACACTTTGGCTGCACATCAAGATGCTGCAAGTGATTCCAGTTGGGCACAAATATCAAGAATTCGTGGAGCCGATGGACTTCTTAAGTATAACCGAATTTCTAGAGTATTGCTCTCTATTCTCACCATACCCCATAGCAATGCAGAATGTGAACGTTATTTTTAGCCTTGTGAAGAAAAATAGAACACTGTTCAGGTCATCCATGTCCAATGAATCTCTGGAGTCTATTTCTATTTTGAAGACCAGGCGTTCTGGTCCCTGTTATGACAAAACATTTTCTCAAGAATGTTTGCAGGAAGCTAAAAAGGCCACAACCATGACTTAAAAGTCGAACTAGCATGTGATTTGCAGTGTGTATTATATTATTTCTTGCCTGTGTTACGTTAAACAAGTTTTATTGTTTAAAGCCTTTTTCAATTATCGTATATCAGCTTAATCTATCAAGGAAGTCCTGTTATGTCTGCTCCAAACCAATATTCACCACGCCTGCTGCTGATTAACATGGATTTCTTCTTGATTGTTATGTTCATCTACAAATCATAGTAAGTAGATATGATTTCATTGAAGTATCCTGTTTAAAGCATGAATTATTGTATTTTGTAGCCCAGAAGTATTATTATTTTCGTCAAGCCGGGGTATGTCGAAAATCGTTAATTTTTTGTCGCGCGTGAGTTTTACTGATAGCCCTTTTCAAAAGTTGGCAGGTATGAATCTCATTTAAATTACGTCATCAAGCATAATTAAGACTCCGAACAAGAAAGGGTTGCAAATCTGGCTGTGTAACATTCATTTTAAACATAGCACATGACATACAAAGCCTAGAGGAACTACTTTTTCCTTAAATGTCTAAATATGTCGCTTTAGTAATTTATGCTTTACCTGATTAAAAATATAATTTTAATGCCAGTAGATTCGCATAACAAAAGTGCGAATGTGGATAACGTTTTGTTTATCCGCGCAGGGCTCAAACGATATAGTTGGCATGAAAGTGTAAGGGTTAAGAAGTGTCCGACAGTTCAATGGAGGAAGTGATCGATGACTAACGAAGTGGATGTCCATCATTGGTTAATGAAGTCTTGGTTAACGCAGTTGAGGAACGCGTCAAGGAAAACTGTAGGTTAACACTATCTGATCTCTCTACGAACTTGCTCAATGATTTCAAGGGCACTTCTTCATGAAATTGTTTCTGAAACACTAAAATTTAGGAACTGTGCTCGTTGGATTACAATAATAATCTTACAGAGCAATAGAACGATAACTAGTCCAAAGGACATGTTACCACATGGCTGATTATACAGGCGTCAACATTTCATGAAGTAGGTATGCAATAACTTTTCACGCTGTGACAATTGCCTCCAAATTGGTGGAAATATAGTTTCGTTTTTATTACTAAAGGGAACTTACTTTTGGACATACAATTTAAATCAGTCTTAGATCTAGGAGAGACCACATTTCCTGGCATATTTGTTGCCATAGCAAAATTGTTGCACCATTTTATCTGAATCCAAAATGAGTGGATAAAATTTCATGGCATAATCGTAGTGTAGCATATTGAATTCTTATGTCAGTTTGTTACAAATGCTGCTGGGAGCTCGATTCCTAACCGGGCATGACCCCGTCAGAATAAAGGAGTGTGTGTCTCCTGCTGTACCTATGGGCTATGACTCACGCTGAGCGAGTGACCGGAATCAAACATTGTGTGATCGTGGTATGCACATGGTGTTCACAGTTGAAAATCCACAGCGTGCTTCCTGTCTCCGACCGGGTCAGGAATGGAATGTAGCCCCCATCTAGAGGCGAGGATATGAACTGGGCCGGCTGCCGAGGCCTGATTCATTCCACTGGGGCAATGATTAAATGAATGATAGTGGAGAGTGTTGCTGGAATGAAATTTTGACAGGGAAAACCGGAGTACCCGGAGAAAAACCTGGCTGCCTCAGTTTTGTCCAGCACAGATCTCGCATGGAGTGACCGGGATTTGAACCACGGACCCAGCGATGAGAGGCCGGCGTGCTGCCGCCTAAGCCACGGAGGCTTCTGGTGTTCCCAGTTAAATAATACAATTATATGGCCAGCTTAAAGTTCCATGATTTTATTGAAGTATTCGAAACCATTTTTCAGTGTTGCCTAGTAATCTATTATGGAATGCTTTTCTGCCGGTCCACACGATTGTGCCCAATTATTATTAATGAACTTGGCCAATTATAGACTGCTTAGAATCTAAGACTAGGGGAAAATAGTTCCCTTTTCTTCCCAGAACTTCTTCATACGCTCTCTTAGTTCCTCCGACCCCCTTAGGTCGACGTTGTACTAGTAAACTTGAAACATCCGTAGAATTGATCAGTCGCTGGAATCCCCCCCCCCCGTTAAGTATGTCATTTCTTCCAGCCACCCTGTGGTGGTTTTTATTTGAAGATGCCGTGTATACCCGAATCCCCCCCGCACATTTTTATACAAAATCGGATGTGAAAAATTGAGGTGCGGGTATCAATTGTCCAAATTTTAAAGATTTAAATTGTGTGCCACGTGCGAGTATCCGCTATATGGTGCTTGTTCGGGCGTACTTGTTTACCATATTTACTGGGCTAAAATAAAAACCTTCTTTCCTAAATTTTTAGCTCCGAAATTGGGCCGGGGTGTACTATAGACACGAACTTTGCAAATATCCATTATTTTGGGAAAGGGAGAGAGTAAAAATAAGCCATTTTATTTTGATGCTACATATATTTAATCAAAATAAACGAAGTGCGTGCGTATGTCTGCCGTTCAGTAGTCTCGTTCCTACGTAAATGCGGCTACACCGCATGTGTGATCGGCCACCTCCCTCATAGCGTGTGTTTGCCGGCCACCTGTCGCATGGCGTGAGTCATATCCGTATGGACGGAAAGAAAGACAGACTTTCAAACAAGGTCATGTCTTGTTAGCAACAGAGCTCGCGTATGATTGAATGGTATGGCCCAAGCAGCCATCAAAAATCCAACATTTGGTATACAGTACAAAGACGAGTATATTCCATGATCATTGCCAACCACCTCGGAAAAGATATCACACTTTCCCCGAGATTGTTTTGCCTGACCAACCGCCGGCCGTATCACATCCGCGCCGCGCTCCTTGCTAGACAATGACAGACTGGACTCTCAATAATTCAGGAGGGGTACTAGAAGTGATTTCAAATTTTTTTTTTATGGCTCTCGAAAATTAAGGGTGTTACTATAGGTGCGGGGGTCCTACAACCGAGTAAATACATTTGTTTGAAATAAAGTGATAAAAATATATGTTTTATTTTTAAATTTCCATACAAAAATGTGGGTGCGGGGATTCGGAGGCGGGTAATGTTTGGGTATATACGATAATCAATCATCTTAGTGAGCCTGTTATTGTTCATTCTGTAAAGGTGTCCATACAATTGTAGTCTTCTTTTAATTGTAACTGCAATTCCCTCTATTTTGATCAAGGTCCATGTTTCCTCTTCATCCAAATATTATCTTTATTCTTTTGATCCAAAATGTTTCTAGGCCTAATATAATTTTTTTGTGCCCAATTATATTAGGTAAGGAGTACAAATATATAAACACTCTACCCTGAAATAAATATTACATGAATTATCACTTTACACACAAACAGGGGGGGATAATTATTTGGATGACACATTTCAATCGTTGAGTGATCGTGAGATCCTGTTCACCTTAGTTACGTTTGGCGTGTGTGTATTACACTTTGTAAGACGATTAACACAACGATGTGTGGGAGAAGGTAGTGTATTCATATGGGATGAAGTTCTCAGCACAAAAGAGTGAAGTGGTCATCACGAGGAGGAAGAACAGACTGGATATGGGCATAACACTTGGAGGACAGCAGTTACAGAAAGAAGAATGCATCAAGTACTTGGGAAGCATAATTGAAGAAAAGGGAGGCAATAGGATGGAAATAAATGAAAGGGGAAGCACACGCAGATGGATTTTTCAAGAGTGTTAGGGGGATGATATGGAATAAAGATGTACCACAAAAATGTAAAGGAATCATCTACAAGACCTACTTTGTGCCAATTTTGACGTATGGTTCAGAAACATGGGTGATGAAGGAAAGGGACAAGAATAAAATACGAGCAGTAGAGATGAAGTTCCAGAGGATTAGGATAGGAGTAACAAGAATGGAAAGAGTAAATAATGAGAGTCAGAGAGATGGTAAGAGAGGAACCCATTGCAAAATAGAATAGAGTGATCTAGGCTACAATGGTATGGACATGTGAGGAGGATGCAAGAGGAGAGGATGTTTGGAATGGAAATGAAGGGGAGGACCAAGGGACAGATGGACAAAAGCAGTTAAGAACAGTGTGGAGGAAAGAGGAGTGTGCTGGGACACAATGGAAGATGAGAGATGGTGGATGGAGAGGCTTATGTTCCAAGCAGGACCGACCAGCAGTCGGAAACTGCTCAAGATGATGCCGACGACTTGAGTAACGTGTTAGGCCTATTTACAGATATTGTTACTCTGATGGACAGGATCGCTTCTATAGATGGTTTGTTCTTATTAGTATTGTTTGTGGTAATATATATACTGTAGCAAGCCTCCGTGGCTTAGGCGGCAGCACGCTGGCCTCTCACCGCTGGGTCCGTGGTTCAAATCCCGGTCACTCCATGTGAGATCTGTGCTGGACAAAACGGAGGCAGACAGGTTTTTCTCCGGGTACTCCGGTTTTCCCTGTCAAAAATTTCATTCCAGCAACACTCTCCACTATCATTTCATTTCATCTGTCATTCATTTAATCATTGCCCCAGAGGAGTGCGTCAGGCCTCGGCAGCCGGCACAGTTCATATCCTCGCCGCTAGTTGGGGGCTTCATTCATTCCATTCCTGACCCGGTCGGAGACTGGAAGCAGGCTGTGGATTTTCATTTCAATATATATACTGTATCAATACTGCGATTTGTTAACTTATTACTGTAATGAGCTTCAGATGTGAATGTTGCCAACACTACCGTATTGACTTGGTTATAGCACCCCCTCGCCTATAGTACCCACCTTAATTTTTGAGTCAAAATACAACATTCTTCCTAGCATTCTTTTGTTTGGTATTCTTTGTATTGCTCTTCGAAGTGGTGTTTGCAGCAGCCTCCTTCTCAGTCTTATTTTAAACACATTTCATTTGTTGCATGAACCGTCGGCGTTTTGAAACGTTAATTAGTGCCCCATGTTGGTAGCGACAAATGAAACGTTTTGGCTAGCCCACACTGTTGGGTGATAAATGTAACTGTTTACCTTTGCCTAAGCTATGTTGTTTTAATGGGCGCCAAGACCTCAATGCAATGTTGAAATCTAAATTTGTATTTAACAACGTCTAGCTCTGGCAGAAAAGCCTCCGTGGCTTAGGCGGCAGCATGCCAGCTTCTCACCGCTGGGTCCGTGGTTCAAATCCCGGTCACTCCATGTGAGTTCTGTGCTGGACAGAACGGAGGCAGACAGGTTTTTCTCCGGGTACTCCAGTTTTCCCTGTCAAAATTTCATTCCAGCAACACTCTCCACTATCATTTCATTTCATCTGTCATTCATTTAATCATTGCCCCAGAGGAGTGCGTCAGGCCTCGGCAGCCGGCACAGTTCATATCTCGCCGCTAGATGGGGGCTTCATTCATTCCATTCCTGACCCGGTCGGAGACTGGAAGCAGGCTGTGGATTTTCAGCTCTGGCAGAACACCTTCAAGACACTATTCACTCAGATCGTGGTATGATTTGATCATTAACCCAACAAACAATTGTATCAGGAGAAGGAATTGGTCTATATCTAATGCTACCTACTGAAAGCAAAGATTGCATTGTAAAAGAAATGAATTTATTATATAAAACAAGTATAGCAAAATTAATAATAATAAGTATAAAATTTAAATTGGAGCGTTGCGATTTTAATATTACCGATAGAAAATTACGTGAAAACGGAGTCTGATAAATTGATTTTACTCTTATTTTCAAGCTATGAAGTTACTGAAATATGAAATGTAAAACAAAGAAAAATGAGAGATTGCGTATTTCTGCGTCATTAGCGCTTACCACTGGAAATTGCCAAAGCATTTCCCTCGTACTTGATGATGCTGTGAGCTTCCCACAGTCTCCTGGATGTCGTCATCTTCGGCGATGTTTGATGAGATTCTGGTAGATTAGATAATTCTATGGTCCGTACATCGGACCCAAACGCTCGTACAACCGCACTGGTTAAGTTTACAAAAGTTAGTTCTCCACTCCACGGAACATCGGAGCGATTCCCGCGTACAACCGTACTTGTTAAATTCTATACAGATTCTTGCTAACTCCACCGAACATCGGAGCCACTCGCACGCGCACCCATACTCCTCAAGTATTTCACAGATTCTCCTCGTCTCACGGCGCGTCGAACGATATATTCACCCGTTGGCTCCCCCACTCTTCAGCCGGCTTCAGCTTGCGAGGTCCTCTACTGATTGGTTGACCCACCACGCGATCTTCCCCTCCTCTGGGTCATTACACTCGGCGGGAGGGTTCCGTTTCAACAATTCGCCTTTCCTTGACGATGCGACCCAGGATTGCGTCATGCTTTCCGACAAGATTAAGCGTGTACTTGAAATCCCAGTGAGTCACGTCTCTCGATATACCCTAACTGACGAAAACTCCGTAAAATTCCGTAATCACATAATTTTCTATGATATTGTCGTTCGTAATAATTTGCTTGATAGCGTTTTCTAAGACATAGAAAACCTATCTGAATGCTAATAATTTTTATAAAATGCTCCGAAAATACCTTAATAATAATTATAATAAATTAATAATAATAAATTAACATGAAAAATTCTCTTGGCTGAACAATTTGCCGCGTAAATAAATATAGAATGGCTTCCTACTGACTTATGCCAGTTGCATAAAAACCCCTCGAAAAACACGTTACAGTTTGTGTGACACGTTATTGGTATATTAATGTAAAACATGTGAATAATACTTACTCGGTTGTGTTTACAAATGTTAGTGAGATGTGATAGTTCAGAATCATCACTCATTCCCTAATTGATGCATTTTCCCTCCCTATCTATACTAATATAATAAAGCTGAAGAGTTTGTGTGTCTGATTCAAAAAATTCTTTTTGCATATGATAGCCTGTTTCAAGAGGAATAGTTTAGGCTATGTTAAATTTCGGACAGACCACTCCATTCCCCGCATTTAGGCCCTTTTGCACAAGTCTACACCGTTTCACCGATCTAATAACTTGACGGACATATTGTCGCTAGGCGACGACCAACACTGTATCATGATAGTCAATGCTGCACCATTGATGGACAGGTTGTCAGTATGCAACAACGATTTACTCTGTATCATGATAGTCTGGTAAAATTTGCTAAAGGACACATGGGAAAACTGCCCGATTGACAATCAAAGATTAGACTGTAGTATTCTCAATGCTATCGTATGCACAGTTAATATTTTATTTGCGGGGCTTAGACATCGTGGTCATGTCGCTCCGTGTACCCGGGTGTGTGTGTGTGTGTAGAATTTATGTGATAACCTGCATTATTGTGATTGTTACACTAGCATGTGTAAATACGGTATAAAGCTCAATGTTGGTTTGTCTGTTATTTATACAAATCTACACTGTTTCACCAATCTGAACCAACATTTGTCTACTTACCCTTTGGAACCCTGTGAGTAACACTGTTTACATGAAATTTCGGACAGACCACTCCATTCCTTGCATTTAGGCTCTTTGGCACAAATCTACACCGATCTGAACCAAAATGAGTATTCTTACCCTTTGGAAACCTGCGAGTAACACTGTCTACGTGAAATTTCGGACAGACCACTCCATTCGCTGCATTTAGGCTCTTTGGCACTAGTCTACATCGTTTCACCGATCTTAACCACACTTAATGTACGTACCCTTCGAAACCCTGCGGGTAACACTATCCACTTGATATTTTGAACAACTCTCTCCATTCCCTAAATTTAGAACAGACAAAATGAACTTGAAAACTACATTTTAAGGTCCTAGAACCATTCATGTCCGTATAGTGTAACTGTAAGAATATTTTAATAAGTCAATTGTTGGCTGGCAATACGAGCTGCATGACGTCGCCCCTACCAGAATTGCGAAAATAGTTACAACTTGTGCTGCTTATAAATTCGAGTCGCTGGGAGTAATTATTGCAAGAAGATTTCTTAGGCCCCGTAAAACAGTTATCATGAATGTATGCCTCTGTATAAGTGCGATAGTATTGGTGCAGTACATAGAGGTAATCAGCTGCAATAAGCATTGGTGCTTTCAAATTTACTTTCATTTATTCAGATCCTTATCCTTGAGCGGTATGTGGCGATAAATGACACTATTGCTACTTCAGGAGCTTGGGACAGCCGAAGTTTTCCAAAGTGCACTGATTATTTTCCTATGGCACTATGTGACAAAAGACGACACTATTGATCTCTACTTTTCAAACAGCCAATGAGATATAGGCCCTAGGCAGTGTCTTTTATGTCACATACTCCTCTTTCTAATCATATTTTTCAATTCGTTTGTAAATTACATGTGTCAGTACTGTAGTTAGTAAATAGCCGTTTCCCTATTCATTATTGTCATTATCATTACGGGCAAAATGACCTGAATGTTACGTCCATTATACTGTACTACTTATCACCACCACCACAAAAAGTTATGTTTTTAAAATATTTTTTTCTGTTAATTTAAGTATTATATGCCAGTTCTGTGGTAGTATTCATTGTCATCCATAAAACAAACAAATCCACCGGGTGAAGCCGGGCACTATTGCTAGTGTTCAAATAAAAATAAAGTTTGCATTTCCATGTCTGATACTTCGTCCATTCCATCCTATTTCTTTGACACTAGGATTGTTGCTTATCAAGGGATAGTCGTGAAAGTCATTGGGGGTAGCCGGAAATAGTGGTGGATAAGTGAGGTTATGGCAGTCTCATAATGGGCTGATGTAAACTTTGTTTATTTTGATTAAATATATTGTACTTAGTAGCATCAAAATAAAATAGCTTATTTTTACTCTCTCCCTTTCCCGAAATATTAGATTTTTTGCGAAGTTCGCGTATCTAGTACCCCCCCCCCCCCCCCCCCCCCTCAATTTCGGTACTAAAAATTTAGAAAAATGGGAGTCGTACAGCAGAGTACCGTAGATACGGTATTTTAATTGTGTTTCTGTTTAACTGGGGATCTTTTATAACTTAGTTATTTAGGTTATTGGTGGTTTGAAGGATACTCAATTAACCAGCTCAGTTTACATACAACAACAAAACAAGTCAACCCCTGGCACTATACAGCCCATGACGGGCTAAGGCCGACCAAGCGACCGCTGCGCAGCCATTTGGCCTGCAGATATTGGGGTGATGCATGATCAGCGCGTCGGGTCCCCTCTGCCGTTAATCTTGGTTTTCGTGATCGGAGAGCTGTCTCACTGTCAGATAGCTACTCAATTGTCCTCACGAGGCGGAGTACACCCCGTTCCAACTCTCACGTCAGTTTTAAAATCCCTGACGGAGCCGGGGATCGAACCCGGGGCCTCCGGGTGAGAGGTAGGCGCGCTACCCCAGCACCACGGGGCCGGCTCTCAGTTTACATAACCTTATTAAATTTTAGTGTATTTACCTGACTAACCACCTTAAAACCAAACACAGTAACATACTTTTTCAAGGTCATAAAAGGCTTAAGAACAATGGTGTCATCTGTTCTCTGGATTTCTCCTGCAGTTGTCTTGCACAGGAGATATATCATCTGTTCCTCAGGAAGTATGAAATTCACACTGGGATTCAGGAAGTATTCTCCCTGAGACGGTCTATTCGATAGGATTCTAGTAAAAATAAATTCCCACTATGTAAAGCAGGGAAATACCACAGTAGTTTCCAAAGATACTGAGATTGTCTTTATCGAAAATTGTAACATTGGTTGCGTTTTTCTAGTTGGCAGATACATTTTGAGGTTCTCAGATTAAGATTATTAGGTTAAAAAAATGCCTCGTTTCCAGGGGTAACCCTCTGCTTTCAATGAGCTCCCGAGGAATGTTGTCTGGGCTGGACACTTCGTTGGTTTCACAAGGGGACCCTACAGCAATCTTATTTTTGTTAGTTTTCCCGCTTCTGTTACGTAAAGTTCAGACCTCGAACAATAATTTCCCTAAGCCGTTCAATGCCATATTCATAAATTCTCGAGAAAATCGACTTCAAAGTTTTCCGAGCGCTTCATATCCAGTAAAGATGTTACCGAGTTGGAGCAGGACGCGTGGCTGACCCGTTAAGGTTCGGGCCCAGTAATCGCTGGGACGCTAGTTCGAGTCGCTTCGGGCGCTATTTTTTTCTTTCTTTCAATTCATATACCACTAATGTGATTGAAATATAAAAATCATCAAGTCTCTACTAATTCACAGATATGTAATTATAATTTCCAATGAAAAAGCGCACGTCTCATTTCTAATTATTTCCTATTTGAAATTGCGAACAAGCAACAAAAATAATATCCAGCAATAATATTCACACCTTGTAGATTAATAATAATATAAATAGAAGATTAAATTAATGTAAACAATGGAATGAGTAAAATTGAATGTGATTAAACATTTGAATATGGCGGTTTCTTCGAGATCTGTCATTATTATTTCGAATAACAGTGCTGCAATTATCGTTTGCCTTTGACACGTTTTTCTACCTTCAAAGTGGGCACAGCTGCTCTAGCACAAAGGATTTGAGGGTGTTCCAGGACGGGTGGAAGGGATACATCTCACGTCATTCGCAAGGGATGCATGTTCGAAGTAGCATTTGACTGTTGGTTTCAGGAGAAGCAGATTTTTTTTCTTGGCGTGGTGGGTGATTTTTTCTAACATACGATCAAGAATATCATCATGTCGGGCGTGGAGGACGACAATCCTCCTGATGATGATTATTATATTTCAATCACACTATAGTAGTCTATATGAACTGAAAGAAAAAAAATAGCACCCGAAGTGAGACTCGAACTAGCGTCCCGGCGATTACAGGGCCCGAACGTTACCGGGTGAGCCACGCATCCTGCTCAAACTCGGTAACATCTTTACTGGATATGAAGCACTCGGAAAACTTCGAAGTCCATTTTCTTGAGAATTTATGAATATGGCATCGAACGGCTTTGGGAAATTATTGTTCGAGGTCTGAACTTTACGTACCCAAAGCGGGAAAAATTACAAAAATCCGATTGCCGTAGGGTCCCCTTGTCAGACTACGGAAGGCTTTGTCAAATTCATGGATGAAGAGGATGTTGAGGAACATGATGCAGAAAATCTTCAGCAGCAGTAGAGCTACAGTTTCAGAGTGAACTGAAATGTTCTTTCCATCGTTTCAAGATGTTCTGTATGGTGGTGTTATCAGCACCTTTTAGGCCGGTATTACACTATCAAAGAAATTTGTCAAAGATCTTTTATAAAAGATATGACAGTGTAATGTGGAAATCTTTTATAAAAGGTGGTTTTATAAAATGTATGAGCATCGTGCAATCTTTGATAAAAGATTCAAACCAAAGTGGCGGATCTTAACAGGTGGAATATTACCACAGCAAATATGCTCATATCAGAGTGTGAAATGCATGAAATGTTACATCATCATCATCATTTCCCCTTATCCAGCTCCAGCCGGGTCGGGGTATTTATGGCACTTCTCCACTTTCCTCTTTCCTTCCACGATCTTGTTCCAGTCCAGATTTCTTTTTCTCACGCTGTTCTTCACTGAATCGATCCACCTTGTTCTAGGTCTTCCCCTTGCTCTCTTACCCTTGCACTTGGCCTCCAGCATCTGTCTTGGTATTCTATTTTCCTCCGTCCTCTTTACATGTCCAAACCACCTTAGTTTATTCTTCTCAATTCTCTCATTTAGTTTTCCCATCCCAACTTCCTTCCTAACATCTTCATTCCTCACTCTGTCTTTCCTTGTCTTCCCTATCATACTTCTTAGGAATTTCATTTCACTGGCTTGGATTCTACTCTCTTGCCTGCTCGTCAGGGTCCAAGTCTCAGCTGCATAAGTTAATATGGGTACATAGTACATTTTATGCATTACCTCCTTGCTTTTCCTTGGTACTTCCTTATCCCAAACAAGTTTTCTTACACTTTGATAGAATGCATTGCTCTGCTGTACTCTCCTGCCAATCTCCATGTCCAGCCTACCAGTGTGCATCAATTCACTTCCTAGGTATTTGAACGTGTCCACAATTTCCAAACTCTGACGTCCAATTTTCACAGTGCCCTTTCCTTGTCTTTCCCCTCTTGTCATCACCATGGTCTTGCTTTTCTCTATACTGATTTTCAGGCCATACTTCTGAATATTTTCGTTCAGTGCATCTAGTTGTTTTTGCACTTCTTCGGTGTTCCTTCCCCAGACCACAATATCGTCTGCAAATAATAGTAACTTCATTTCTTTATGTCCATATGCTTCCTTTGTTTCCTTTACAATTTCATCCATTACCATTATGAATAAAAGAGGTGACAGCACACTCCCCTGTCTTAGTCTAGTCTTGTTCCTAAACCAATCTGTCTTTCCAACTGGGGTCAGTACCCTGCTAACACAGTTGTTGTACATTGCTTGCACCATTTCCAACATTTCTCTTCCCAGTCTCTTCTTAACCATGGTTTCCCATACCTTCTCTCTGGGGACACTGTCATATGCCTTTTCTAGATCTATGAAAGTCATGATCAAATCCTCTCCATATTCCCAGTTCTTTTCCATCACCTGCCTCAAGCTAAAGATTGGGTCCACTGTGGATCTTCCACTCCTGAAGCCATACTGTTCCTCTTGCAACTCTCCTTCCACCTTTCTTCTCATTCTTCTTTCTAATATTCTTTCCAGTATTTTTACTATCTGTGATATGAGGGTGATCCCTCTATAGTTTTCACACACTTTCTTGTCCCCTTTCTTAAACACTGGTATTATTAGCCCTTTCTCCCAGTCTTCTGGTACACATTTCCGTTTCCACACACACTTTAGCAGTCGATACAGCCATTGCATACCAACAGGTCCAGCAGCCTTTATCATTTCTACACTGATTTCATCCACCCCTGTTGCTTTTCCCATCTTCATTTTCTGTACTGCTAATTCCACCTCCAGCATTGTTATATCATCTTCTGTTATAGAGTCGTCAGGCTGTGTCACTTCGATCTCACCAGTACAATTGCTCACATTCAATAGCTTATCGAAATACTCCTTCCATCGTCCCTTTATCTCTTCTGGGTGTGTTAACAACTCTCCATCTTCCTTTTTCACCAGCTTTGTAGTAACTCTTTCTTTCCTCTTACTTCTTAGAAGCCCATACAGCATTCTTTTACTGCCACTTACATCTGTTTCCATTCTTCGTGTAAATTCTTCCCAACTTTTCTTCTTTTCTTCTCCTACCACATTCTTACACCTCCGTTTGCTGTCTTGATACTTCCTTTTGCTTTCTTCTGTTTGATCTCGGTTCCATTTTTTCCATGCAGACTTCTTTTCTTTCACTGCTTTCCTCACTTCCTCATTCCACCACGGTGTCTCCTTCTCTTTCACTCTTGTTGACGTCCTACCACAAGCACTGTCTGCTGCACCAGAAAATGCCTTTTTAAAGTGGGACCATTCCTCTTCTACATTTTCCACTTCAGTAACTGGGATTTGTTGCTTCAATCTCTCCTGAAAATCTTCCTGTACAGCTTTGTCTTTCAATTTCCATACTTTTATTTTACTTTCTCTGATATCCTTTAGGTTTTCCAATTTTCCCCATCTAAATTTTGCCATCACAGCTCTATGGTCCCCATCAAATGCTTCTCCTGGTAAAGCTGTCACATCCATCAGCTTTCTGCGATTTGTCCTTTCCACCAGGAAGTAGTCAATTACTGATTTTGTTCTTCTATCACCCCACCCATATCTCGTAATTTTCCTGCTGTTTTTCTTCCGAAACCATGAATTACCCACTATCAGTCCATTCCTTTCACAAAAGTTTACAAGTTCCTCTCCTTCCCGGTTCTTTTTCCCATATCCATATGGTCCAACGACTTCTTCCTTTCCTTGTCTCTCAATTCCGACTTGTGCATTCAAGTCTCCCATGATCACCACTTCTACATCTGAGATTACTCTTTCTACATCCTCCAGGAATACTTCAATATCTTCTTCTCTGTTTCCAGTCTGTGGTGCATACACTTGTATGAAGTCCATCACGTCATTCTTCATCTTCATTCTAATTTTCATTATTCTGTCACTCACACACTCAACCACTTCAACATACTCCTCCAGTTGTTTCGAGGTTATCAGTCCCACGCCATTTTTTGCCTCTTGGCCACCACTCCAGTATAATGTATATCCTTTCCTCAATTTCTTCCTTCCTTTACCTTTCCATTTCACTTCACTCAGCCCCATCATTCCAACCTTCTCCCTCTCCATGAAGTCTACCACCTCCTCCACCTTGCCTGTCAGGGTCATGACATTCATGATTCCCACTTTTATTTCGGTTACTGGTCGCCCATTTCTCACAGTTCCCCCAGTACCAAAGGAACTACGCGTCGCCTGCAGGGTACGCCCTAACCTTTTCCGAATCATTGGAAGTGCCATTTCCATTTTAGGCTATTATTACGATGGGGTCGCCACTCCCAAAGGCATTTTATGAAGCTACTGCCAGCTATTATTCCGGCCGCCCCTAACATGGGAAACAGACGCCCTTGCAGCCGCCCCTAACCTGGGAAACAGACGCTGCTGATTGATGCTGTACTCATACTATTCCCTGAGTACTGTGTTGCCTCTTCCGCAATCTCCACCGTTCTGAAGTCCATCTTCTCCGCTGTAGATTCCGTTGAGGTCTTCGCACGTAACCCTGTGCACGGGGCCTATGTTATACCCCATAGGACTGGGTCCTCACCAGAACTTAGCCGGTACTGTAGTTCCATGGTATATTACAGTACCGTTGCCCACCCCCGCGACGTGGACACGCCTGGCAAGAATTATCCATGTAGCCAATTAGGATTGACTCATGGACCGGGTTAAGGAGCTGTCTAAATCCAGCCTAAATGTTACATAATGAATGGTATACAATGTAAAACATAAATAACAGATAGAAACTGTAGGTAAAAATAGCCGAGGCTATATGCGCTGCACACAAAGGACACGCATTTCAGGATATAAAGAGGAATTAAATAGTAAAATAGGCTGAAATAAGCCGTGAATAGTAGTGCATTTTATGTTATAATATTTGCATTATAATTTTTTTCAATTACACTTATGGTATTACAATGAGTGTAAATAAGCACTTTATCCTTACCGGAAGACACCGCCAGTAGTGGCTACGCTGGCTAACGCGCAGCATTAGGTCATGGGACCAAGCTCTCTGCTGACTCGGTAGACGCGTGGGGTCGAGCCCTACCGTCAGCCGTCCTTAAAATGGTTTTCCGTGGTTTCCCATTTTCAACACCAGGCAAATGCTGGGACGGTACCTTCTGACAGGCCACGGCCGCTTCCTTCCACATCCTTGCCCAGTTTCATTCACCATCATTCATTTCATCTCTCATTAACTCCTCTCCTGAGGTTGGCGTCAGGAAGGGTATCCGGCCGTAAAAATCATCGCCACAAAGACTTCCATCGCATCTCATCCCCGACCCCGTTGGAAAACGGGAATAATAAGGGGTAGTCATACATCCTTACCGGAAGACCTAATGCATTTAACCAACCATGATGTGGCAGGGTCTAGTTAGTGGAATGAGTAGAGCTCTCGACTCTGGTTCCAGGGGACCTGGGATCGAATCCCACTTAAGGCGTGATTTTTTACTTCGTATGTTTCAATTTTCTTCGCTCGGGCAGTGTTTTTTTCGAACGTCACCTTCATTTATTTCGTCATAATTATTAATAATTAAATATTAATGTAATTTTTCAAGTGCTCGCACTGCAGCTCATTCACCAAGATTTTACTCGTAATACACTTTCACGGGGGCAACCCATGGTTTAACCCATAGACGTTCACTTTATCTTTCCGTTTCTTTTACATATCGGTATTGCCACCACAGAATTTCAACTACCATAATACAGTAAAGTGAACAAGGAACTGTCCTTCATCCAGTTTGCTAAACTATTATAAAATATTTGATGTAGTGTAATGGTGGGATGATTGCTTTACTTTTATAAAAGTTCTGTTTTATAAAATACTAGCTGTTACCCGCGGCTTCGCCCGCAATAACATTTGGAATCCCGTTATAACATTAGTTATATAGATAGATAAGCATGGTCTCACCTGAAACCAAAAATGCATGGGACGAAAAAAAACATCAAAATATCATGTTGGTTTCCGACCCTAAAAGACGTGAAAAATATAATAAAAGTATAAAAAAAACCTTTTTTGAAATTTCATTCGAATGAATTTTTATGTCATTCCTGGGACTTGGAAAATTCCGGCCAAATAGTACAAAATCATTAATAACTCCGTAAGTATTCGTCGTATGATGAAATAGCAAGAGACAAAAAAGATGTAATGTGTTATTGTCTACAACATAGGCCATGTATAATTTTACACTCTGACATATTACGCCCCCCCCCCCCCTCCATAATTTCACCCCTCCCCATGGGCCCCTTAAATTGGATTTATGAAAAAACGGTCAAACACCTATTTACTTATTTTTTATGCTGATTTTTTCCCGCTGAGTTCCAAACTCCTGGCCTATGTCGTTTAAGGGATACACGCTCCGTTAGGAATCCTTCAACCCCCACTTTTCACCCCTTTCACCTCATAATATACACCACATCGAAAAACCCTCAGACACGTGTCTTCTTATTTTTAATGATGAGTTTATATGCCGAGTATCACATCCCCCAATGAAACCAATCGGGAGATATTGCTATTCAATGAAATGCAGGTCTACCCCCTTAACACCCCTTTAGAACCTGAATATCCAAAAATCCTTTCTTAGTGGGCGTTTGCGGCCCTTGAGGAAGCTGCATACCAAATTTCATTCCAATCCGTTCGGTGGTTTCTGAGATTTCGTGATGAATGAATCAGTGGTATTTGAGCTTTATATAGTAGATTTGATAAAATTTCTTTGATAGTGTAATACTGGCCTTAGTCGTGAAGAGGAGCGGTCAGGTCCATTCATCTCCTTCAGTCCCGCATAAAAGTTGCGTAGATCTCTGGTGTCTGGGAAATTCTGGAGTTCCTTGACTTTTTGTTGCCACCAGTTTTCTTTTTCTCTCTCTCTCAAATTTCAGCATAGCATTTCTGCTTTAGTTCCTGAAATTATAATTTCTTCCCTCTGGAGCATGGGTCTTGTGAAAGGGATAGGTAAGAATCCAGTTTAGCATTGATGAGATTCGGAATTACTTCATTGTTTTCTTGTCTCCTCTTCTCAAAGCCGATAGTGTCCTCTGCTGATTCTGTTATGAATTTTTGAACCGTGGTCCATTCAGTCAACATCCTTCATGTTGAATGGGTTGTGGGTCAGTTCTTGAATAGTTTCATTAAGAAGCCTTGAGGTGTTGAACTTCCTTCTGGGGGGATTCATGAAGTGGGAGCATGGTCTTTTTTTGGATAGAAATCCTGAATCGACTAACAAGGAGTCGGTGGTCTGTCCAACATTCAGGACATCATCACATTGTCAGGTGATGACAAAATCTATCAAATGCCGATGTTTGGGACGGGGGTGCATCCATCTGGTCTTTAAGCGATCTGGTTGTTAAAAATGTGTGTTGGTGGTAGCACATATTACAATTCCCTATACCATGATTTCCCAAGACTTTCTCATTGTATGTCTCTCCCCACTCGGGCAATACTGAAAAATGGCCTCAAAGTTACCTATACTTATCGCAGTCGCAGCCTTCCAACTCCAATCTGCGAAGATATGGCTAGCAGTGTTGTGATATACTTAATAAATTAGGAAAATAACTCCTCAAAAGAAATTCTTACAATACAATGTACCAGTTTCGGTCGCATTATGTATGACCTTAGTCAGCAAAAGGTGATTATTACGAAATGAAGTTGCAAGTCTGACACTAAAATTTACAAAACGGCTGATCTCAAAGCTATTTTTAAAAATATCTTGATTGTTAAAAATATACTAAACAAGTAGTTCCATGAAGAACTATATAGCCTATTTTCTTATATCCTACTTACGTTAATTGCCTCTATCAACATACAAAATTTCAGTTTGATTGCTTTAATAGATTCGTAGATATTGAGAAGAGTCTAAATATTTTGGATGGTCGCCATGTTGGATTTTTTTATATGTAGGCCTTGGAGTATATACTATTACATGAAGATTATTGTGTATGTGTATTATTCAAACTCCAATCCCATGATTAGCACACAAGAAATAAATACGAGATTTTAAAATTTCGCACAGCCGCCATCTTGTGGTTATGAAAACAATTGCAATAAATTAGATGCCAGAGGATTAAAATTTGTACAAGCATATACCGTACCAGCCTCCGTGGCTTAGGCGGCAGCACGCCGGCCTCTCACCGCTGGGTCCGTGGTTCAAATCCTGGTCACTCCATGTGAGATCTGTGCTGGACAAAACGGAGGCAGACAGGTTTTTCTCCGGGTACTCTGGTTTTCCCTGTCAAAATTTCATTCCAGCAACACTCTCCACTATCATTTCATTTCATCTGTCATTCATCTAATCATTGCCCCAGAGGAGTGCGTCAGGCCTCGGCAGCCGGCACAGTCCATATCCTCGCCGCTAGTTGGGGGCTCCATTCATTCCATTCCTGACCCGGTCGGAGACTGGAAACAGGTTGTGGATTTTCATTTCATATACCGTACCAAGTTTCACTCCGCTCGAATGGTTTAATCGCGAGAAAGGCCCATTTAAATATTTACATTTCGCGTCGCCGCCATGTTGGATTTGTGCTCATCGGGTTATTGAAAGTCCCTCAGGTGAAGTTATGTCTATAGCCTCTATCAACATACAAAATTTCAGTTTGCTGTCATAAATAGATATTGAGAACCGTCTAGATATTTCGGATGGTCGCCATGTTGGATTTTAATATATGTAGGCCATAGTTATTTACTCTTAGATGAGAATTATTGCGTAGGTTCATTATTCAAATGCTGGCCACGGTAGGTGAGTGGTTATCGTGTCGGACTACCAACCCCAAACTTGCAGGTTCACTCCTGGCCATTGTAAGTGATTTTTGAAAGTCAACAAAAATCACGGCACGCATGTCATACGTTGTTGGCATGTTAAAGAACCCATTTGAATTCAGTAGGCCGTGTTCATTATGGCTAAATTAATCTCGGGATTTTCTGCCAACACAAAGTTCCTCATTTGTCTACTAGAAAGCGCTCTAGTGTCAAGGAGCTTAGATATCTAACCTACTTGACTTTCATAGCGCTCCAAGGAACAACAAAATTTGACATGCAAGCTGCCTTCTGGGTGTCAAATAACAAAGCTTGCACCCGAGGCCATACAATATTATTATTATTATTCAAATCTTGACTTCGATCGCATGATTAGGACACAAGAAATAAAAACTTAATTTTAAAATTTCACACAGCCGCCATCTTGATTTTAATGTAAACAATTGAACTAAATTAGATGTCAGTGCATTACAATGTGTACAAACATTTTCTGTGCCAAGTTTCACTGTGTTCGGATGGTTCAATCGCGAGAAAGGTCTATTTAAATGTTTCAGTTTTGCTTGGCCGCAATGTTCGTTTTGTACCTATAGTTAAAGCCCTGCGTGGATGAGGATACGGTTTGCATGGCTGTACGGATAAGCTGCGGATAATATTTAGAGTAAATTTGTGGATGGTTTTTAGAATAAAATGTTGAACTAGATTTTAAAAAAATAATTTTAGTTTTAGCTAAGATACGCGTTTCTTGTTATTTTCCTATCTGCTTTGCTTGGATTGTACGAGAATAATAGAGAAGTGAGAGAAGCCAATCATTGAAATATCCTCAATTAGTGATGACTTAAGGGGAAAAAAAGTCCTTTATACCTGCGCTTGCCTGCGTGGGTATATCCGACGATTAAGTGCTATAGCCACCCGCATGTTTCAGAGGGACAAATCTCAGTCAACATTGTCATGCGATTCATACATAGCTTAAGGGAACGAATTTCTCTTCAAATGACTAAATGTGTTGATTTAATGCTTTATATATAATAATAATAACCCCTGGCACTACAGCCCGTGAAGGGCCTAGGTCTACCGAGCGACCGCTGCCCAGCCATTTGGCCTGCAGATATTGGGGTGATGCATGATCAGCGCATGGGGTCCCCTCGGCCCTTAATCTTGGTTTTCGTGATCGGGGCACTGCCTCACTGTCAGACAGCTACTTAATTGTCCTCAAGAGGCTGAGTGCACCCTGTTCCAGCCCTCGCGTCAGTTTCTAAAATCCCTGACGGGGCCGGGAATCGAACCCGGGACCTCCGGACGAGAAGCAGGCGCGCCACCCCAACACCACGGGGCCGGCATTTAATGCTTTATCTAATAAATTAAAAATATGATTGTAAAGTCAGAACATTCGGATGTGAATAAAAGTTGTGCGGATGCTGATAAGTTTTTGTTTATCCATGCAGGGCTCTACCTCTAGTTAACAGGTTTTTGAAAGTCACATGGGTGAACTTCTAGTGCCCTTTATCACCGTACAAAATTTCAGGGTGATATCAGTAATAGTTTCGGAGATCTAGAATGCTGGTGAAATATTTTGCAAAGCCGCCATGTTGGATTGATGAGACGTAGTAAAATTTTAAGGGCACGGTCAGGGTCAGCCAAAATAGTACTATGTCCTTAACGAGCTTCATTGAAATCGCTCCAGCCGTTTAGATTTTATTCGGGCGGACACCCACACAGACAAAGGGTGATCTCATAAGACTATTTTTTCATGAATGAAAATAGGCTAAAACCCAGATCTGTCACAATTTTTGATTAATGTGGAAAGATATATCTCTTGAAAAAAACAGTTCGATGTGTAAAATATCAATGATGATGTGAAGAGGACATGATGTATTGGTGCATTGAAAATTTGAGGTTGGGATGACTTACGTTTTGTTCATATGTTAATGTGAAAATAATAAGCTTTATGATTACATTGCTGTGAAAATTGTTAATCCAAGAAAATTAAGTAGTTATAAATCAATGTTTGATTCTATGCTCAAATGCTTATTTTCACGTAAACATATGAATACAACATAAGTCATCCCAACCTCAAATTTTCTATGCACCAGTACATCATTTCCCTCATCGAGCTGTTTCTTCAAGAGATGTGTCTTTCTACATTAATCAAAAATTGTAATGGATATGGTTTTTTAGTCTTTTAGTATATTTTTAACAATTTTTTTAGGAATAGTTCTGATATCAGCCTTTTTGTAAATTTTAGTATCAGACTTGCAACTTCATTTCGTATTAATTACTTTTTGCTGAAGTAGGTCATAAATCGACCGAAACCGGTACATTGTATTCGAAGTATAGGCCTAATAATTGTCTTGACTTAAACTTTGTCAATAGGGATATTTTAGGTAGAAATAGTCATTATCACATCTCTTCGTGATATACTGTACTAGATCGATAAGCGTCCAAAACTAGAACTGTAATAGTACATTATGCAAAGAGCCTATAATGGCAATAATTAAGACTCTAGTATGTTTATAAAACGAGCGAAGCGAGTCTTATAATTTCCATACGAGCATCCGACAGTTTTATGTACTGTACTGAACAGAGTGCATGGGACGCAAGAATACCTTGTATTCGACCATGGCCTCCTCAAATACCCCACTATGACACTAGCCACCCAGTGTATTTTAAAATAGGAGGCCATGGAAGTCAGTGCAGGTGCAATGCTATCCTTACCTAATTGGTCACACAACTGTTTCTTGAGCTCCGATTGGTAGGAGAAACTGTATCGTAATGAAAACTTGTACTATAATGGGCCTCATTATAGTACAGTTTTCTAACCTATAATATTTATATTTCTCCATGGTCGAACATGAACTGAATTTAACACCTGATTCTGCAACCTTGGGCATAGCAGCTAGTCTGGAAGTTAACTCCTGGATGAGTCTTGATTGAAACATTTCTTGATGAATCGAGCCATTGAAATAAGAAATTGGTGCTATGTTGAAAACTTGAACTGAATTTCTATTTGGTTGGTTGGTTCCTCAGTTTAGGGGCTGCGAGAATGCGGTCATGTAACCCCGTGTACTTTGGGTGTGTGTAGAATCTGTCTGATAACCAGTGTTAATTGTGATGACTGTATTAGCGTATGTTATTTGTTTTCAATTCAAGTGAGGACTGCAGACATTGAATTTTTTCAAGTAGTTCCTACTTTTGCCGCTAAACGCCACCGTCAACGACTACTAGTTCAGAACTTTATTACCAGATGCCACCACAGTCAGCTCCTGGCTACGAATGTTGGAACCTAAGAGCATTTGTCAAATGTTCAACCTATATTATAATTTAGCTTCACACAGGTGTAATTAGTGGAAGGTTCTTTAACATGCCATAAATCTATGACGTGGGACTGCCGGCTTTACTTCCCCTCCGAAGGAAGGCTTACTGAGGGATTTTTAACGCTCTTAAAAAATCCGACGACTTCGGTCGGGTTTGAACCCGCGATCTTGGGCATAGAAGCTCAGCATGCTGCAACTACGCCACCGAAGCCGCTTGAACATCTAGAAAAAGATTTGTGTAATAGCAAGAGATGAAATACCAGGAGGCTATGATATGGAAAAGAGTAAAATAGGAATTGAGAAAGTGGGGGCATGAAGGAGGCTTTGGTTCGGAAAAGGGTAAAATAGGAGTTGGGAAAGTGAGGGCAGGTGGGGAGCTTTGGTTTGGAAAAGGGTAAAGTAGGAATTGAGAATGTGAGAGCAGGTAGGAGGCCTTGGCTAGGAAAAGAGTAAAATAGGAGTTGAAAAAGTGAGGGCAGGTAGGAGGCCTGGGCTAGGAAAAGAGTAAAATAGGAGTTGAAAAAGTGAGAGCAGGTAGGAGGCCTTGGCTAGGAAAAGAGTAAAATAGGAATTGAGAATGTGAGAGCAGGTAGGAGGCCTTGGCTAGGAAAAGAGTAAAATAGGAATTGAGAATGTGAGAGCAGGTAGGAGGCTTTGGCTAGGAAAAGGGTAAAATAGGAGTTGAAAAAGTGAGGGCAGGTAGGCTTTGGCTAGGAAAAGGGTAAAATAGGAATTGAGAAAGTGAGAGCAGGTAGGCTTTGGCTAGGAAAAGAGTAAAATAGGAATTGAGAAAGTGACGGCAGGTGGGCTTTGGCTAGGAAAAGAGTAAAATAGGAATTGAGAATGTGAGAGCAGGTAGGAGGCCTTGGCTAGGAAAGGAGTAAAATAGGAATTGAGAATGTGAGAGCAGGTAGGAGGCTTTGGTTTGGAAAAGAGTAAAATAGAAATTACGGGTAGGTGGGAGTTTTGAAATACAGCTGAAAAATACAGTGGTTTTTGCTTGAACTTCGAATAGAAGTCGGGCAGGTTGTCTTCTCTGCTTGTCTCTTCTGGTTACACTCTTCTTCTTCATCTTTCGAATAACCCATTTGGAGGGTACCGTACGATGAATCAACGTTGGCTATTGTCCATTGTATTCAATTTCCTTTGTTTCCAAATTTCTTTCATCCTTCTAGAGTGACAATCGGCGGCTTCGGTGGCATAGTCGGTAGCATGCTGAGCTTCTATGCCCAAGATAGCGGGTTGAAACCCGGCCGAAGCCGTCGGATTTTTTAAGAGCGTTAAAAATCCCTCAGTATGCCTTCCTTCGTAGGGGAAGTAAAGCCGGCGGTTCCATGTCATAGATTTATGACATGTTAAAGAACCTTCCACTAATTGCACCTGTGTGAAGCTAAATGGGATAGGTTAAGAATGTAAACAACGCTCTAAGTTTTCTTCATTCGTTGCCAAGAGTCGACTGCGGTGACGTCTAGTAGCTAAGTTCTGAACTTGGCCTAGTAGTCGTTGACGGTGGCGCTTGGCGGCAAAAGTAGGAATTATTTGAAAAATTCTAAGTTGCAGTACTTAAATTAAAAAACAGATAACACACACTATTACAGTCATCACAATTAACACCGGTTATCAGACATTCTACACACACCCAAAGTACACGGGGCTACATGACCGCGTTGTCGCAGCCCCTAAACTTAAGAACCAACCAACCAGAGTGACAATCTTTGTCCTCGTTGAGTCCACTTTCTGCGAGTTGTTTGTTTCTTCCTTTCTTGAAATTTTGCCTTTTGCTCAGGACAGGGAGTCATGGAGAGCTGCATCAAACCAGTCAAAAGACTGAAGACTCAAGCAAGCAGCAATATCTTCTCTGAAGAGTGATCTGTTTGCTCTTGTGTCTGTCTGAATTCTGGCGTTTGTCAAATCTTTGTCAATTTCAATGAACCATGTGGGTTTGGATTTGTAACTAGTCAGTAAGTTGAAGATCTGTTTAGTTAGTCTACTATTTTCCTTTCTATAAATGTGCCCAATGAACTGTAACCTTCTCTTTCTCATTACATCAGTTAATTTTTCACATTTCAAATATAACTCTATTTGGTCATAACCTATATTCTGCGTTATTATTTCGTTTAGCTCCCTTAAATTAATCTCTCTTCCAGTCTTCCAAACGGTAATCACCATGGTCAATTTCTTCCTGTCCTCTCCTGTACGGCATGGTTGTTGGACTATATTTAAGCCTGCATATCCCTGGTACAGTTTGCTATTAAAAAGACTTGTTCACTTGATACGTAAGATATCTGGAGCATTTGCCTGTGT
The DNA here is from genome assembly GCA_946902985.2 of Meconema thalassinum. Classification (NCBI taxonomy): domain Eukaryota; kingdom Metazoa; phylum Arthropoda; class Insecta; order Orthoptera; family Tettigoniidae; genus Meconema; species Meconema thalassinum. Next base: position 99,975,802 of record OX336398.1, read on the forward strand.
AGCCAAATTTTGAAAGCTTCAACCTCTTCATGAATTAACAACGTTAACTTATTTGGTAATGCTAAGATAGCATTATTAAACACTGAAAAATGACGGTTTGTTCCTCAGTGCTCATCTCCCATTGAAAGATCTACCCCAATGCCCACGAGTTTCCTACATCATAATGGTCACAGCTTTGAATAAGAACTGTGTGGATAAAATGATGTTGCCAGAGTATCAAGAAGCAAAACATAAGGTACTGAGAAAGTACACAGTATACTAGTGTCAAAATGTTGAGCTGTAGAAAGTCATTTCTGTTGGTTTTGTTCAGTAGGAAGTGAAACTTTTGGTGCTGCTAAAATAGATTAATTAGTGGCATAGGTGTTAGTGTGCCGGGGGCGGCTTCGGTGGCGTAGTTGGTAGCATGCTCGGCTTCTATTCCCAAGATCGCTGGTTCAAATCCAGCTGAAGTCGTCGGATTTTTTAGGAGTGTTAGAAAACCCTTAGTATGCCTTCCTTCGGAGGGTAAGTCAAGCTGGCGGGCCCATGTCATAGATTTATGGCATGAAAAAGAACCTTTCACTAACTACACTTGTGGAGGCTAAAATTTGTACTGTAAGTTAGTTTGATAACTCGATATTAGTTCCAACGTTCGCCGCCAGGTGCTGGCTGCGGTGGTATCTAGTAGCCAAGTCCGCAGCTAGGTGTCGTGGGCGGCAGCATTTGGTAGCAAAAGGAGGAACTACTTGAAAAATTGATCGTCTGCAGTCCTACCTGAATCACAGATAACACACACTAAAATACAGCTATCACAATTAATACCGGTTATCAGACAAATTCCACACATACCCAAAGTACACGGGGCTACATGACCGCGTTGTCGCAGCCCCTAAACTAAGGAACCAACCAACAATTGGTAATGACTCCCAGAATTTTTTTTTTTTTTTATCAGGCGGAATTCCTGTCCTTTTATATTTCCCAGAATATGGAAATCGTATATTATGCAGGTTCTCATATCCTCGAGTTTTACCATGTTATTTTTGTCTCCACTTTCAAAACAATTGTGCCATCATGTTATGAAGTGTGGCACACTTAGAAATGCTGTCGCCAGGTAGGGCATGCATATTAATTTGGTATAAAACAATGAAATCTTGTTCCTTACACCTTCCTTAATTATTGTTATACAGAGCTTTCATATTTGCTTGGCAAGGACATTCTCGCTCCGCCAGTGACGGCTACCATGCGCTCATATGTACGGCAGAGTCATCATCATCATCTTGAGCAGTTTCCAACCGCTGGTCGGGTCTGCTTGGAACATAAGCCTCTCCATCGTTTCCTGTCCATCCACCATCTCTCGTCATTTACTGTGTCCCAGCACACTCCTCTTTCCTCCACACTCTTCTTAACTCCTTTTGTCCATCTGTCCCTTGGTCTTCCCCTTGGCCTCCTTCCCGTCATTTCCATTCCAAACATCTTCTTCGGTATCCTCTCCTCTTGCATCCTCCTCAAATGTCCATACCATTGTAGCCTAGATCGCTCTATTCTATTTTGCAATGGTTCCTCTCTTACCATCTCCCTGACTCTCTCATTCCTTACTCTGTCCATTCTTGTCACTCCTACCCTACTCCTCTGGAACTTCATCTCCACTGCTCGTATTTTATTCTTGTCCCTTTCCTTCATCACCCACGTTTCTGAACCATATGTCAAAATTGGCACAAAGTAGGTCTTGTAGATGATTCCTTTACATTTTTGTGGTACATCTTTATTCCATATCATCCCCCTAACACTCTTGAAAAATCCATCTGCGCACCTTCCCCTCTCATTTATTTCCATCCTATTGCCTCCCTTTTCTTCAATTATGCTTCCCAAGTACTTGAAGCATTCTACTTTCTGCAACTGCTGTCCTCCAAGTGTTATGCCCATATCCAGTCTGTTCCTCTTCCTCGTTGTGATGACCACTTCACTCTTTTGTGCTGAGAACTTCATCCCATATGATAACACTACCTTCTCCCACTCATCTAATTGCTCTTGTACTTCTTGCTCATCCTCTCCCCATACCAGAAGGTCATCAGCAAACAACATTGCCTTCATTTTCCTTTCCCCAATGCTATTTACCACTTTTCGTATGATTTCATCCATCACCACTTACGGCAGAGTATGATGCTTAAAATCAGTATCATGCATTTTTACCCTCCATGTTAACAGTAGATGTTGAAAATGTTTCCCATCCCCTGCCAAACATAATCTGCATCTCCTTATGAAGTTTCTGGTTACTCCGATTAATTTAGCTTCAGTTAGGAAATAGAGACCTTTACGTCTATTTGTATTGTATACTGAACCTGTACATTTGAATCTCTTAGCCAGTTGATTTATTGTCCGATTTATAGGAATGGGTTTCCCCGGAAATTTCACTCAACTTTTGTTGGGTTCTAGTGCACGATTTCCTGCACTTCATGTACGTATTGTGCAGATATACATGTTTACGGAACAAATATTTCACAAGCGGCTTCGGTGGCGTAGTCGGTAGCGTGCTGAGCTTCTATGCCCAAGATAGCGGGTTCAAACCAACGAAGCCGTTGGATTTTTTAAGAGCGTTAAAAACCCCTCAGTATGCCTTCCTTCGGAGGGGAAGTAAAGCCGGCGGTCCCATGTCATAGATTTATGGCATGTTAAAGAACCTTCCACTAATTGCACCTGTGTGAAGCTAAATTGGATAGGTTAAGAATGTAAACAACGCTCTTATGCTTCTACGTTCGTTGCCAAGAGCCGACTGCGGTGGTGTCTAGTAGCTAAGTTCTGAACTTGGCCTAGTAGTCGTTGACGGCGGCGCTTGGCGGCAAAAGTGGGAACTATTTGAAAAATTCTAAGTTGCAGTACTTAAATTAGAAAACAGATAACACACACTAATACAGACATCACAATTAACACCGGTTATCAGACAGATTCTACACACACCCAAAGTACATGGGGCTACATGACCGCGTTGTCGCAGCCCCTAAACTTAAGAACCAACCAAATATTTCACATAAGGCATTACAGCACTATACACTATCACAATAAAACAGCTGGCTAAGAGATTCAAACGTAAAGGTTCAGTAAACAATAAAAATAGATGTAAAGGTGGTTATTTCCTTACTGAAGCTAAATTACCCAGAGTAACCGGAAACTTCATAAGAAGATGCCGATATGTTTGGCAGTGGATGGGGAACATTTTCAGCATCTACTGTAAACACGGTGAGTAAAATGCATGATACTGATTTTAGGCACCGTACTCTGTCGTACATATGTGTGCGCGGCAGCCGACAACTGAGGCAAGAATGTCCTTGCCAACGAAATATAATGTGCACTGTGCCATTTTAATAATAGCCTTAAAAATTAATCCAGAATGGTGCAGCAATTGGTAAATGTTGTTACAGTACCGTATATAATTTCCGTAATATGCACACAGTTTTTTTTAGTAGACTGTATTGAGTATTCCTTGTCACTAGGTAGTGTGATGTTATCCTAACTTGTATTGGCTTCCAACTTTTACTGATTGGCTAAAGTGAAGTCCTCTAAATGACGGAACCTTGTACTAAGTTAGTTAGTTATTGTTGTTTTAAGGGGCGGAACTACGAGGTCATCTGCTCCTCTTAACACAGATTAAAGAATACAAATTTGGAATTGAATTTAAAATTTTGAGGTGGATGCCTAAATTTAAAAAGACCAAAAATTAATAAAACAAAAATAAATTTAAAAAAATTAAAAATTATAAAAATAAACAAAAATTACGGACAAACAAAACCATCATCATTCAAAAATGAACAAGTCGTTGAGTCAATGTTCACTGGAGAATTTAGATTGCTGACCCTAACCCACTCGCACTTATAAAGCGGATAACGAGATCAGCAGCCACCGCGTCATTGGCTAGTATAAGTTTGAGTGTCATCTGCAAACCAAGGTTTCTTCGTAAGTCAACAAGATCCACACACTCGGTGAAAATGTGGGCCACGGTGAAAACGGCTCCACAGGTACAAAGTGGGGGGTCTTCCCTTCTCATTAGGTACGAGTGGGTGGATCTTGTATGACCTATCCTTAGCCTACACAAAATGACGGACTCTCTCCGTGACCGGAAAGAGCTCTGCCACACGCGAGTAGTTCCCTGGGCAGTGGGTCAGCTAGCCACTGACTCTCCCAAAATGCTAGAACTTGTAGGCGTAACTGAGAGCGAATATCTCTAGCGGGTACCTCCATTGGTCGAGGTGGTAGTGATACCGCCTCTTTTGCAGCTTGATCCGCTAACTCATTTCCCGCAATTCCCATGTGGCTTGGAACTAAGTGTAGCGGCGTGTCGAGTGAGGCACTTTCACTAGCAGCAGCGTAGAGCCCAACTAGTTCAACACATTTACACTTTTTAACATATTTAATAATAATAATCGAAGCCTCCGTGGCTTAGGCGGCAGCACGCCGGCCTCTCACCACTGGGTCCGTGGTTCAAATTCCGGTCACTCCATGTGAGATCTTTGCTGGACAAAACGGAGGCAGACAGGTTTTTCTCCGGGTACTCCGGTTTTCCCTGTCAAAATTTCATTCCAGCAACACTCTCCACTATCATTTCATTTCATCTGTCATTCATTTAATCATTGCCCCAGAGGAGTGCGTCAGGCCTCGGCAGCCGGCACAGTTCATATCCTCGCCGCTAGATAGGGGCTTCATTCATTCCATTCCTGACCCGGTCGGAGACTGGAAGCAGGCTGTGGATTTTCATTTCAATAATAATAATCATCATTACTCACATGAATTTCAGAGTAGTTTCTAGAAATGCTGTCCTTCATTTTGGAGACACACGTTGCACCGACGTAAGAAGTTTTGGTACACTCGCTGTAATTCATTCTGACTGATATTTGGTATCGGTGTAGTTATTTCGTTCTCGAGAGCCTCCAGAGTATGGGGATTGTTTCTGTATACCTTTTGTTTGAGGTTCCCCCACAAGTAAAAATTGCATGGCATTGAAACGTACGAACACATTTACTGAAAGACTTCTATTTGAGAAGAATAGTTTCCATTAGGAAAATGCGTTTGTTTTGTTCGATATCTAACCATGTTTATGCGAAATGATAGCTTTGAAGCCATTTTCAGTTGTTGCCTTGGTAACAATTGATATTTTAACTTTCAGTTGGTCAATACACAATAATTCTAATTACTGGAATATGTTAAAAATAACCTGAAATAATTAATTAATTATGCCAATCAAACCTTTTGACATAAAGGAAGACATCATAAATGATTTAAAAAAATAACATAGTTCTACAATTTAAACATCTTGGAGAAATCATTATGAATAACTTAAGCGAAAAAACAACATGGATAAATAGAACCAACAAAATGAAAATAGCACAATTTCTAACCTGGTCAACTTATAACAAAAAATGCTTATCAATAGGCACTACGATCCAACAATACAAAACTGTAACTTTGCCCAAAGCCACTTATGCTTGCGAAACCTTGTTCCAAATTAAAAATGAAAGTCGAACTGATCCGAGTCTGTTGCTGGTAAGCAGCATTTGAGTGAGGTAGTGTGTAGTGCTCCCGTCGGTTTGTCATTGCAAGGACTAGGATTTGGTTTCCGGGTCGTACCCGTACATCCAGAACTCATCACCAGTGATAATAGTGTTCATGAAGTCGGGCTCACAGTTTGTGAAGTCCAGCATGTCCTGTGAGACTTCAATACAAAATTCATGCCGAAGCTGCTGACAGCGGAGCAAAAGCATGAACACCATAATCACTAAGGTTCGGAAGTTAAGGAAAAGTCATATTTTTTTCCTGAGCTCATTTCACCCGAAATCTGAAAAATAAGTTTGAATGATGGGTCCCTGACCACGTTTAAAGCAGTTTGATGTTGCCTATAAATGCATATTTTGGCCATTTTTATTGTTTTGTTCATATTTTAGTGATATACGGTCATATTTGGTTATAATTTTAGCATTTTCATTTAAATTGAGGCATCGTTAACAAGGTTCGCGTAGAGTTTCAAACACAGGATTTCCAAATAGTGTAGTAGATATATTTTTCTTTCTTTTCCCGGAACAGGCAGATAGCAGGTTTAGAAGACCTGATTCCAAGAAGGCGCTCCTCCACGGATGTCTTTTAGCACATCTTTCTGAACAAGTTAGATTGCGACGCTGTGCGCATGAGATCACGGAACAAGACGATAGTGTGCTTCCGCCTTTCAATAGGATAATTGCACTCATTCCAGGTTCCGTATTGACCATGTTAACATGAAGTATAACATAAATTTCTCGCCAAATCAATACTTTTTACTTACATAAACATGTACCTATAGAATATTTATGTAAGTAAAAAGTATTGATTTGGCGAGAAATTTATGTTATACTTCATGTTTCAATAGGATGTCACTCCAGTATATAAATTTAGCTCAGAAGCAATTAGCAAACAAGGAAATACCATGTAATATCTCGCCCAGTTCTTCCTTGCAGGACCGAGTGAAAGCTCCCTTGCTCGTTCACTACCAACGGAGTTCAACAGATTAGTCACACTTGTAGTACTGCAGTGAACCCTATTACGCCGAAAGTGAAGTGTAGTGAAGCTGTAAAGTTCAGAAAGTATGTGAAAGAGTTTGGTGAAGAGACTTCAATACTGACGGAACAATTCTTTTAAATGTGTCTGGTGTATTATCGCAGATCACGTTTTGGCACTTAAGACGTTTACTGCATGTTAGTGATACTCTACCTATCCCAAAAATTCATGTCGTATTTCATAGTTTAGGTCATATTTTATAGGTTTTAGGTCATATTTAGCTAGTTTTTAGGTCATATTTGCTTGCATATTTTGTACTTCTTTAGGTCTTCAACTTCCGAACCCTAATAATAACTGGTGATGAGTTCTGGGTGTATGGGTACGACTTGGAAACCAAATCCCAGTCCTTGCAATGAAAAACTAACAAGAGTACTTACACACTACCTCACTCAAATGCTGCTTGCCAGCAACAGACGCTATCGACAGGCGGAAAAATATTCATACATGCGCACCAAGGTTGAAGGTCGGCTCATGCAAGCGCGTTTGATTCAAATCCATCAGGTTTACCACACAAAAAAAAAAAAAAAAAGGTTGTATACTCATGTTGGCCACTACACCTGGAAATCCTGGAAAACTCATGGAAAATGACGAAAAATTTGAAAACTCCTGGAAAATAGCCACTGTTAATTAATTATAAAAATCCTTCCATCCACTGCTAAAATTCCCAGTCTGCTCTTAGTCCTAGACGTCATGATATCGCGGATGGGGTAGCAAGGCCCATCTAGCGGTTGCTCTGCAAACCCTGTTTATTTTTAACCGGAAATTTATGCGCCGAGTTTTATCTTAAATCATACTCCCACTGTGGTTTTGGGTGAGAACTCGATCGTTAACAAAATAAATTTCCTCAGGCTACTTGTTTCTGTGTGGGAGAACACACGATAGTATATTTTGTAAAACATATTGAGTATAGACAACTTGACTGCAATAAAATTGCAGGCAGCATTCTTTTCTCTTTTTTTTAAGGGGATATTTGAGTTACAGAGGCTTTTTTTAAAACAACAATAAAATCATTTGTGTGTAGGCTTGCGTATCAATATCGCAATCACCACTAATTTTTGTCAACATCTGTATGAGTAGACCAAACACAACTGCTTTACTTTGGTCTTGAAGATGGCAACCAATAAAGCCCCTCCGGGACTCACGCTTATTTTTAAGTCTGGAAAAATGAGAATTACTCCTGGAAAATCGTTGACCAATTTGAGTGGCCACCATGTATACTTTTTTAACAGACCTCGTATCTTAATCACATGTAATTAATTTCAGGTTATTTTTCACATATTCGAGTAATTAGAATTGATTTGAATGTTCACGGGATACGAAATAGTCTACAGTACTTCACCACAAGTCTTAATTATCTCAACTAAGGTATCTTGCCAGCTGCGTATGTAATCGATTCTATGACATCATCCAGGGCTTCCCGACCCACTGCCTCTGTGAGTTTCCGTCATTTAGAGAAGGATTTTACTGTATTAATATAAAATTAATTATATTTAAATTGGGTCCTTATTAACTACTAATTCAATTATATACCAATAGCATTAAAAGTAATCCACCGAAAGTCAATAAACTTTCTTGTGAATTACTATCCTAATATGAATAATGTGTCCATTGAAGAGACTTGTAGACATAAGGCTATATTGTGTATTTTTGATACTGTACTGTATGTTGTGTTTGGCATAGTCTATGATTAAAGTATATTAAATTTTACCTTAAAGGAAGATTGACACAAGTTAAAAGACAGATTTCATTTAATGGCTACGTCATGTGTTTGAGTCTTCAGTCTTTTGACTGGCTTGGTGCAGCTCTCCATGCCTCCCTGTCCTGAGCTAATTGTTTTGTCTCTACATAGCTACCACACCCTATATCAAGTGTCCTCTTGAGAGCTTTTCCTGGTGATAACGGAGAGACCTCATTCGTGGCCTGGATGTTAGTGTGTAATTTAAAGATAACTAATTATTATAATTTGTAATTAGTGATGTAGCCAGAGGATTTGAATGAGTTTCTAAATGGTATGGACTCCGTCTGAGGAAAGTATTCATGATGAATATACAGAGTCCGCCAGAAAAATGTATACACTCTTTGTCAGACGATATCGGGATATGGACATTGTCAACTGTTATCATTGTTTTAAAATGTTGTAATATGGTCTTTCGCTCAACAGATGTCGGTACTTACATCACGACAGTGGGAAAACGAAATGGCTGAAGCACACTTGACGTTTGAGCAGCGAAAGTACATTCTGAAGTGGTTTATCAGGTTTGGTAATGCCGTTGAAGTGTACCGTCAGTGGAGGAGGGAGTTTGAAACAGAACCCCCAATACGCCTAACAATTAAACGCATTACTGGGAAGTTTGAGACGCATGGAACGATTTGTGATACTCACAAAAGAAGATCGGGAAGAACACATACAGCTACTAGTCCTGCTTCTTCGGCTCACCTGTTGGAGAGGTTCGCTAATTCTCCACAGAAGTCTGCTACGCAATATGCGCGGGAAGTGAGGATTAGCAGTACAAGTGTACGACGGATTTTGAAAACAGGTAAGTGGAAAGTTAAATCCCACGATTACTGCAAGCGCTTAATGAGGATGATCCCGATCGTCGAATGCAATTTTGCGAATGGTCACCCAAGATGAACAATTTCTGACGAAGTTAGTGTGGTCTGATGAAGCCCAGTTTAAACTTAATGGAACAGTGAATCGACATAACTGTGTCTACTGGGCTCCGGAAAAAAGCATGTTCATGTGCACAAGGCAGTCAATCTACCAGGGGTTAATTTCTGGTGTGGATTGTCGTCGAGGGGTTTACTAGGACCCTTTTTCTTTGATGGTACTGTCACTGGAGCAGTGTACTTGGGAATGTTATGCACATTAATTTTACCAGCTGTACGTGCGCTTTATGGAGCCGATGATGAAGTCTTCTACCAACAGGACGGGGCGCCACCACACGCTACCATGTAGCAGTAAGAGCTTTCCTGGATGACAATCTGCCAGGACATTGGATTGGACTAAGAGGGCCCCCCACGGTTGCCAGATCTTACCCCTATGGACTTTTAATTGTGGGGAACTGTAAGAAATCAAGTCGATCAACGTAAGCCGCACACGCTGGAGGCCCTTTGCCAGGAGATTACAGCGGCATGTGCAGCTTTCCCCATTCAAACATTGACGGACGTCGTTCTGCTATGTGTTTGGCAGCCAACGGTGAACATTTTGAACATCTCATGTAACCATATGTTTAACTGAAGACAGTACTACATGTGTAATCAAAATTTAAAAGTAAAAGAAACACAAAATAAATAGTTTTTGTTCAGTCAGGAGAGTGTACATTTTTCTGGTGGACTCTGTATACTAATGTGAAACAAAAATAATGGAATGCAGCTGAAATAAATCAGAAATGTATGTCAAGTTGGCAGGTGAAAAGCTAAAGGAAGTAGGACATAGTGCAGTAATGGACAAAGCAAAGAGGATATAAAAAGTAAGTAGGCTCAGGCACAAAAAGCATTTCAGTAGAAACGGAATCTGATGACGTTGAATATAGATTTAGGTACTAGGAAGTATTTTTTGTAATCCTTTGTCTGGAGCATCACGCTCTATGGAAGTGAAACTTGGACTGTTGGCACAGCAGAAAAGAGTAGAATAGGAGCATTTGAAATGTGGTGTTACAGGAGAATGAAGAAAATCAGATGGGCCGGTAGAGTAACAAATGAAGAGGTGTTAAGATAAGTGGGAGAGAAAAGATGTTTCTGGCGACTGCTAATGAAGAGGAGAGATAGGTTGGTACGGCACATTCTAAGACACCCAGGAATAGCAAACTTAGTTATGGAAGGAAGGGTCGAGGATAAGAACTGTAGGGGTAGACCAAGGTTAGAATATGTTCAACAGATTGTGTCACTTTCCTTTTGTAAATGATAAATCCAAGCATCATTGACATGAATTACAAAGTTTTAACTTTTTTGTGCAATAATAATTAAAAATTAAATCTCTGTTAATGGTTTAAAATTAAAACATTACAAGACTGTGGTTCAACCAGAGGTGACTTATGGAAGTGAAACTCTTTTTAAAGTTACTCAGAAAAACAGAATCGACAAAATTTTAAAAGTAGAAAGAAGAATAGTTAGAACATGCATAAATAAAAAATATCAGAAAGATGGACAGTGGCGGATAGTACCAAATGAAGTGGTATACAGAGAACTGGAGCCCATCACTGATACTATTCGGAAGAAACGGCTTTCTTTCTTTGGTCACATCATGAGGACACCAGAAACCAGGTTATCTAGAAAAATTGTAGTGAAACTTTGGAATATGAAACAACAAGTAGGATGGATTAAGGAAATTAGAGAAGATATGAAAGAATTGGAAATAACCTTGGATGACTTGCAAAACAAAATTAAAAAAACTGAGAGATATAAAAATAAGATTTCAGGCTAAAATAGACAAACGTAATACAGTAAAAAGGGTATTTACAGATGAGGAACGCCTGAGAAGATCAGAGCGAATGAAGAGCTACTGGGCGACTCGGAAAGGAAACTTACTGAAGAAGAGGACCAAGAAATGATTGACTGAAGTGGTCCAATGAGGCTGTAAAAGCAGAAGAAGAAGAAGGTTTAAAATTAAATTAAAATAACTTACAATTGGTATATTGGCTTCCACAGCCAGTGAATTAAAACTAAGCTGAGTTTTAAACCTACAATTGTTGGAATTTGAAGAAAACTGAAATCAGCTAATATGTATTTGGCTAATAACTCCATTGCATCACGTACCCACACATAGCGTAGTGGTGATGAAAGAAAGTTTCAGTGATTCACCAGTTACACCAATCATGCCACTTTCCCCGAAATATTTTGAATTATCTTACACAGTTGATGATGATGAAATAACGTTCACGTTTTGTTACTAGTGGTCAATAATTTTAAAAAAATGTTAGCAAAAGAGTGAAGTGGTGATAACAACACATTAGAAGGGCCGAGTATACTCTGGCGTCAAGTTACGCGGAGAGCAGTTGAAGAGAGTGCAGAGCTTCAAGTATCTTGGAAGTGTCATTGAAGAAAATGGGTGAAATGTCTTGGAATTACCGGTAGATGAAAGAGGAAGGTGTGCTGATGGATTCCTCGAGAGTGTTAGAGACCTGATATGGAGCAAGGATTTGCCACAGAAATGTAAAGGGATCATATACGAGACATACTTTGTGCCGATCCTAACGTATGGATCAGAAACTTGGGTGATGAGGGTGAGAGATAAAAGCAGAATACAAGCAGTGGAAATGAAGTTTCAGAGTAGTCGTATAGGTGTAACCAAAATGGATAGAACCAGAGAAATTTTAAAGGTAGAACCCCTACAGGATAGGATTGAAAAATCAAGGCTACAGTGGTATGGACACGTGAAAAGAATGGGAGGAGAGAGAATACCACGGAAAGTTTTGGAAGGAGTGGAAGAAAATGAGACCTAGAGGAAGACCAAGGGATAGGTGGATAAAGGAGGTGAAGAAAAGTGTCAAGAGAAAAGAAGTTAATTGGACAACAGTGACAGAAGAGAAGTGGTGGATGGACAGAAAACGATGGAGAGGCTTGTGCTCCAAGCAGACCCAACCTCTGGTTGGAAACTGCTCTAGTTGACGACGATGATTATGTTAATGATGACTACTGAGTATAATTATCCTGAAAAGACATGAAAAAGGCCATGTCTGCCCAAAGTTTAATGAAATAGGAAAATGATAATAATGATCGTGGCCTCCGGAGAGGCCGGGTGCAGGTCTTTCTAGTGGACGTCCGAGGGTGACGTCACATACACCCAGTCCCCGAGCCACGGGAATTAACCCCAGGAGATTAAAATCCCTGATGGCTCGGCCGGGAATCGAACCCGGAGCACTTCGGGCCAAAGCCTAGCGTGCTAACCATTTAGCCACTGAGCTGGACAATAGGAAAATAATACCGTAAGGCTCCTTTTATAGTTGCATGCTACATGCCACATGCCAAGCATGTGAATTAACATTGGTCAAATGGGACCATTTTATAGTTACCTGCTCCCGTCTCGCGGTCAGTTTCTCCCGCCAGGCATGTGACTGAGGCGGGTCGGGACAAGCAGGTGGCCGCCACGACTGGCATGACCCGCCACGCGAGTGGGACCAAAGCCTTATGGGAATGTTTATAGTTGACGCATCATGCCGAGCGGTTCAGTACAGTTTGCATTCTAGTTGAGTGTTAACCCTGGACAATGGAGGCTAGATTAGATACCGAAGTGCTCATCAGTGAAGTGCAGTGTAGACCGGTGTTATGGATCCAAGCAATGAAGACTACAAAAACCGAGATCTTCGGAATAAGGCGTGGGAGGAAATCTGCAGCATTATCATCCCTACGTATGAAGAAAGTGGTGACATCTCAAGAAACAATTAGGTGAGTTCTCATTTTCTATTATTATCTGTTTGTTTGAATTACAAACTATAGCAATTAATTTTATTACATAACATTACAAACCAAAATACATAATATCCGAAATCAATCATTTCAGTCTAGATTTTTGATTCCTGCCATGGCACGCTGCCAACACTCACGAAGTACTGAGAATAATGGTCCCTTATAGTTGCACTTGACATACCAATTCCCCTGTCGTGTGGTCGTGGTCCGAAATCTTCAAATCCGGTCACAGTGAGTGTATCTTCATAGCTGAAACCATCTCTTATTCTAGTGAAGTTGTGCAAAACACAGCAGGCTTTTTCAATGTCAACTGCAAGATTTGTGTCAACGTTTAGAGGACGATGAAAAATTAGCCATTTGTTGCTTAAAATTCCGAACGTGCACTCAATATATCTTTGAGCTCGAGTCAATCGATAGTTGAATATTCTCTTGTTGTGGTTCAGATGTTTTCTGGAATAGCGTCTTAGTACACATTCACTAAGAGAGAAAGCTTCATCTGCAACTAATACGTAAGGGACTATAGGGTTCACAGTTCCTGGAAGTGGTCTTGGTGGAGGGAAGTCAAGCAATCCGTTAGTCATCTTATTCCAAAATAAACTATTTGAGAATACAGTTGAATCACAATTTCTCCCATAAGCTCCTACGTCGATGAAAGTAAAACAGTAGTTGGCATCACAAATTGCCATTAAACAAATTGAAAAGAAATGTTTGTAGTTTATAAAAAGTAACCTACTGTGCTGAGGCTTTACTAAACGAATATGCTTGCCATCAACCGCCCCCACACAGTTCGGAAAGTTTGCTTTACTTTCAAAGCCACAGCTGATTTCTTTCCATCCTTCTGCAGACGGTTGAGCCATACAGTCATTTCTCAGCACTGTCCACAATGTCATACATACTTCACGTACTATTTTGGAAATAGTTGCTATTCCCATTCTGTATGTGTAGTGAAGATCGGTGAATGTATTTACACGTGTGAGATACCTGAAAATAATAAAATTTTATATAGCATAGTTCACGTGCTTGTGCCTATGGTTCTTTAATTTCTCCTCTGTTTCTTTGAAGTTGAAAAACTTCGATCCAGATGGAAATCATCAAGAGATTCATACATGAAGGTAAAAGGGAAAGCTAAAGTTCTCAAGACTGGGTCAGCGCCATCAAAACCGATCAAGTATATCTATTATGAACAACTGAAATTTTTAGATAAGTTTCAGCAGAGGCCTACTAATTCTAACTTTCACCCTGAAACGTCTGAAGACCCTGTCGACATCGACATCGAAGGTATGAAATGCGTGATAATCCTTCAGTTACGGAAAGTGGTGTCGGAAGGGAGCTCAACAAAACTGCTAACATTAAAGAGAAAAAGAGGCAACAAATGGACTATTTTGGGGGAAATATTTTGAGATTATTAAAAAGCAGCAAAGAAACAGAAGACGATGCTGACCGGTCTTTCCTATTGTCCTTACTTCCAAATGTGAAGGCTTTCAATGAAGACCAAAAATTAAATTTCCAAAGTGAAGTACTCCAATTAATAATGAATATCAAACGGAGAAATTATGCACCCATCGCTCAAAATGTGCATCCTACCCTCATTATGATTCCTGTAATGCACACTATACAACACCAACTGTTGCGGGTCAGTCCCAGCTGCGTTATGACCCAAACCAACCTTCTACTTCATCTGTGCCTGATCCAGGTCAATCCCAAATTAATTATAACCATCCACATCAACGCCAGTCTTCGTCTGTTTGCTTAGATGAATTGACACATTCTTGGGAATCAGCAAGTACCAATTAGTTCTTCATGTGAAATTACAAATAAACAATATACATGATCCGACAAAGGACAATGAACATTAATCAGAGTTAAAGTTGCAAATACAAATATAATGTTTGAAATAATGTGCATTTAGTTGTTTATATGGTATTTAATAAATCTGTAGATTAAAGAAATTAAGAATGTAATTCTACTTCTGTCTATGACAAACGAAAAATAAACATACCTCAGAGTTACAGAGAGCCGCTCCATTGGACGAATGGGCATGGAGTGGTTTCTTGTAATATGGAACTGACATTCTATTTTTCCAAATAATTCGTGAAATGATTTTGGGGCCATCCTAAAATAATTGAAAAACTTAGTTTCGTCTTCTCGTAGGTCAGTGTAGAGGGTTTCGAAAGCTCCTATCACATCTCTTTGAATGTTAAGAGGATGGACACAAAAACGCCGTTTCCTCTTCTTCTTTCTCGCCATTATCTCGTAGAGGTATGCAGCTGCGATCACTTTAGTTGTCAACCCTGCCATAGTACATGCTCGACGGATGCGAAAATATAAAAGGGTGCTTTCCCAAGGCGCACGCCACGTGCCTGGCTTCAAGCATGTGGCATATAACTATAAAAGAGGCCTAAGTCAATAAATTGTAATTCTTGAGTACCGGTTTTCCTCAGAAAACAGTACTTGATACAAATGAAGTTGCAAGATTTACACAAAATTTTATAAAAAGACTGATTATTTCGAAAATATTATCTAAAATGATTAAAAATTCTCTAAAAGACTAAAAATCAGATGTTACAATTATCAGATTAACGATGCAAGATAAATCTCTTGAAAAGACAGTTCGAAGTGGAAATGTCAATGATTTGGAACTGAAGTAATCTTCTTCTGTACCGTGTTCGGTCCCTCGAACATCGGCGATCATCATGGAAAAGGAGTATTCGACATCATATTGGTCCGTATGACTGATATTCCTATTTGACTAAATTACACATTTCCATCTATTCAATACAAAATTTATTGTTAAAATTAACTTATTTCAATTTTAGGACATGTTTCGAGCTTGATAATTAGCTCTTCATCCACCAGGTGCCTTCATAATATAATAAAAAACACAAAATTCATAAACAAATGCATCTAACAATATTCACTAAAATTGACATACAGTAAAACTTAGCACACCTATAGTAAAAATTAACATCGTATTATACAGGAGACATCTTATGTTATTAATAACATTTTTAAGTTGCTTCCTTCATACTTCCCCGTCCCACACACGTAAAACGGCGAAGCTGTGTCATGCCCAATTTGTTGACTACCATTTGACCAACCCCAAGTCATCCCTTGATGACTTGTGGAATCACAATCAATCCTATTTCCCATTGATGTGGCAAGGTTCTTGCATTATGTTAGCCATCATTGAAGCCTCCTCATTAAGTTATGAACTCAGTGTAAATCCTAGTTGCATGTAGCCTGTCATTAGCGGCATTTCATTTTCAACACGGATCCTTGAGTACCTTCACAGCTGTCTCAAGCTGGAATGTGTAATTTAGTCAAATAGGAACATCATGGAAAAGGCGCCTCTGTCCACCACAAGACGGAACAATTCATCAACAGATCGAATCCGTGACCACTCCTTGATATTCTGAAGCCAGGAAATCTGTCC
This sequence comes from Meconema thalassinum, assembly GCA_946902985.2. Classification (NCBI taxonomy): domain Eukaryota; kingdom Metazoa; phylum Arthropoda; class Insecta; order Orthoptera; family Tettigoniidae; genus Meconema; species Meconema thalassinum. The sequence goes on from OX336398.1 coordinate 99,992,195, forward strand.
TCTGCCACGCCTTCGTCTGCCATCTACAGGGTGTATCAAAATGAATATCTTAGGGGCAGATGACCTCGTAGTTCCGCACCTTAAAACAACAATAAGTAACTAACTAAAATGAATATCGGGATTTTAAGGCTCTGTAGTATTTATTACAGTTAACGTATGATTATAAGTAACATGTCAAACGAAAGAGCAACTCAAACAGTTTGTCCTACAAGTGTTCGTACCTGTGCGCATGCACTGGTTCCTCCATCTTCCGTTAGAAGCGCTAGTAGCCAAGATGGCAACTAGGGAGAAGAAAAGTTCATTGTGTTTTACAGTTTGCAAAGACTAAATCTGTAGTTACATTGCAATGTGCGTTCCGTATGACAGACGTTGTTTCACATGGCCTCCACGTTCACCCGAACTGACGCCATGTGATTTTTTACCTCTGAGGGTTCATAAAGGATCATGTGTATGTGCCTCCGCTACCAGCTGACCTAACCGACTTAAGAGTTAGTTATTGTTGTTTTAAGGGAAGAACTACAAGGTCATCTGCCCCTCTTAACACAGATTAAAGAATACAAATTTGGAATTGAATTTAAAATTTTGAGGATGACGCCTAAATTTAAAAAGACCGAAAAATTAATAAAACAAAAACATTAAATAAAAATTATAAAATAAACAAAGATTACGGAAAAACAAAACATTATCATTCAAAAACGAACAAGTCGTTGAGTTAATTTATACTGGAAAATTTAGATTGCTGGCCCTAACCCACACTCACTTATAAAGCGGATAACGCGATCAGCAGCCACCGCGTCATCGGCTAATATAAGTTGGTGAGTCATCTGCAAACCAAGGTTTCTTCGTAAGTCAGCAAGATCCACACACTCGGTGAAAATGTGGGCCACGGTGAAAACGGCTCCACAGGTACAAAGTGGGGGGGGTCTTCCCTTCTCATTAGGTACGAGTGGGTGGATCTTGTATGACCTATCCTTAGCCTACACAAAATGACGGACTCTCTCCGTGACCGGAAAGAGCTCCGCCACACGCAAGTAGTTCCCTTGATCGCTCTCAGTTTACTGGGCAGTGGGTCAGCTAGCCACTGACTCTCCCAAAAAGCCAGAACTTGTAGGCGTAACTGAGAGCGAATATCTCTAGCAGGTACCTTCATTGGTCGAGGTGGTAGTGATACCGCCTCTTTTGCAGCTTGATCAGCTAACTCATTTCCCGCAATTCCCATGTGGCTTGGATACTACCGGCTGACCTAACCGATTTAAGAAACAGGATTGAAGCAGTTGTTGCGACGAATACTCCAGAGACACTGAGCAAGGTTTGGGACGAACTGGGTTATCGACTCGATGTGTGCCATGTGACGAATGGAGCTCACATTGAACACTTTAGGACAAACTGTTTGAGGTGCTCTTTCATTTGATATATTATTTATAATTGTAAGTTATAAATAATTCAATATTACAAAGCCTTAAAACCCCGATATTCATTTTGATACACCTTGTATTTTGCCTTGTAGTATTAGTTGAAGAAACTGATATTTTTGGCCTCTAAATACATGTCCCAAATAGGCAGTTTTTCGATACTTAATGGTAGACAAAAGCTGAAGATCACATTTTGCTCTTCTGAGGACATCTCTGTTAGTAACTCGATCAGTCCAAGGTATTTTAAGCATTCGTCTATGAATCCACATTTCGAAAGGCCTCTAATCGTTTCATGGTGTTGACCTTCAAAGTCCAAACCTCCATACTATACAAGAGTGTCGACCAGACATAGGTTCGAGCCAATCTTTGTCGGAGCTTCAGATTTGAGTTGTCACTGTTGAAGCACGAGGACATTTCCTCTATACACTGCGTGCCATTTCAATTCGACTTCTGATTTCAACGTCGGGATTTGAATCATCAGTGATGATACTCCCTAGATATTTAAAATTGTGAATACGCTCGACTGGAAGACCTCTGATGTTCAAAGCAGCCTGGTCATGAGTTTGATGACCAAAAACATAAAATTGTCTTATTTACATTAATTTGAAGTGCAAATTGGTTGGTTCCTCAGTTTAGGGGCTGCGACAACGCGGTCATGTAGCCCCGTGTACTTTGGGAGTGTGTCGAATCTGTCTGATAACCGGTGTTAATTGTCATGGCTGTATTAGTGTGTGTATCTGTTTTTTTAATTCAAGTAGGGACTGCAACTTTGAATTTTCAAATAGTTCCTACTTTTGCCGCCAAATGCCACCGTCAACGACTACTAGGCCTAGTTCAGAACTAGCTACTAGACGCCACCGCAGTCTAAAGGTACTTTGATGAGTATAGGGGGGGGGGATGGGCGCCAAAATGATCTTTGCTTACACTACAAAAAGACCTAGGGCCGGCACTGTGCATGGGCTGACTTGTACCACACAGGACTGGCATATTCTCCTGCTGAATAGCATAAGGCCAATGCTGTTGTCCTTAACGTTTGGGGATGGGTGCCCCAGTTAGTCCCTGCCAGTCTACGGAGGAGGCTGTTCCTCGAAGAGATCTTCTGTTTTAGCTTAAAGCACTGCTCCTTGAATGTGAGTGTACGGTCCAAGGTGACACCTAGATATTTGGGATGGAAACAATGATCCAATAACATACCATTCCAGAATACTTCAAGTTTCCAACTAGATTGTTTATGTTTCAGGTGGAAGGCACATACTTGAGTCTTATTAGGATTGGGCATGAGTTGGTTCCTTTCATAGTAAGTACCCAGCTGTTTGAGAGCACGACTGAGTGTATGCTCTACAACTTCAAACTGTTCTGATTGGGCAGAAAGAGCAAGATCGTCAGCGTAAATGAAGCTTTTACACCCTTGAGGCTGTGGTTGATCATTGGTGTACACATTAAATAAAATAGGAGACAATACACTTCCCTGGGGCAATCAATTCTTCTGAGTTCTCCAACGGCTGCGATGTCCTTGGAAGTCAACGAAGAACCGGTGATCCTAAAGAAGTGTAGCTATCATGTTAGTGAATCCATAGTTGTTCGTTAGGTTATACAGTTGTAATACTTAGAGTTGGAGTCTGACAGTTCTTAGAGGGAGGTCCTTTTACTGCCTACCGGGGTGGGTTAAAGAGAGGTGGGGGTATGGTTGTCATGGAAACGGGGTGGGGCGACTGCGGTTGCCATGGAGATAAGCCCTCTGGCCAGCTCATGTTGAGAAGGAGTTTGTAGGAGTTGCCAAACCTCGCACTTCTGAGTTAGATCTTGTCACAAGCAGTTCAGCGTGAGTGTTATTCTATTTGTGTTTCTGTTTGGAGGCCGTCATTAAGTATCTAACGGTATTTTAAATACTAATTACGTAGAACTACAATTATTGTATTGCAATATATATTTCGAGCATTATGAATACTCCTCGAGGGAGAGGGAGGCCCAGAACTCGTCCACCTCATGAAAAAAATACCGCCGGTCATGGTGTGAAAATTCATCACCAAGGAAGAGAAATTATGTGTGCCACAAGGAAATTCTTTGAAGAGGAGGCTAAGAGTTTTTCGGAAAGGAATGCTCCTTTAATTCCATTCCAGAGAGTTCAAGAACGCACTGCGAAAGAGTTAGTAAAAGTACCGTGACAAGAGTTACGATGGAGAAATATAACAACTCAGAAGAGGGTTCATCTAAACTGTCCATGCCTGGAAAGAAGCGGCCTAGAACCTCCAGAATTACAAATCTGGATCCGTTTAAAGACGATGCTATTCGCCGGCACATATATTCTTACTACACCAGGAGAAAACATCCAACAATTCAAAAACTGTTATTTACACTTCCGAACGACTTATTTAAAGGCAGTTACTCTTCCTTACTGAAAGTGGTTCATAACCTTGGTTTTGAATATAAAGCTATCAACAGTAGGAAGCTGCTGATGGAGAGAGGTGACGGACTGAGCCAGGATCGAACCTGCCAAGTTGAGCTCAGAAAGCCAGCGCTCTACTGCCTGAGCTTTTCAGCCCGACCTCTGTTAAAGAAAACCGAACATGAGACCAAGTCAGTCATGGTCTGGCCAGGTAGTCTACAAGAAAACACAGCGGTCAGAATGAACGAACAAGCCAGCCGGAAGTGAGAAGGGTAGGGTATGGAATGCAGGAATGTGGCAACCGCGTGAAATGGCACGTGCAATGCTCCTCCCTCCAGCACTAGCTGTCAGACGTCAACTCTAAGTATTACGACCTTAGAGTTTATGTAACAATATTCTGTGGTTTACGGTGTCATATGCAGCAGAGAGATCAACAAAAGCTACACCTGTGATCTTTTCCCTTTCAAAACCATCTTCTATGAACTGAGTAAGGTGTAGGACTTGAGAAGTGCAATTTTTGCCTGGTCTGAACCCAGCTTGTTGAGGGATTAGAAGAGGATCAACTATAGGAGTTAAACGATTCAGGATCATTCTCTCGTATAAAGATAACAAAGAAGAGAGATTGGTCTGAAACTTTTAGGATCATTTGGTACTTTACCAGGCTTTAAAATAGCTATTACACAAGCCTTGCGCCATAATTTTGGGATCTTGAAAAATACAATGCAGTGATTATAAAGATTTAGAAGCCAAATTTTCGTGACATTGCCAAAATGTTTAATTTGTTCAACACAAATATCATCCAGTCCTGCTGCCTTGCCATTCCGACATGTACGGACGGCAGCTTCTAGTTCATGAAGATCAAAAGGTCTTGTGAGTTCACTGTTCTGATTGTGTACCTTATCCTGAAGTTTGAAATCTGATTTTCTAAATGACGATCTTGGTGTGCTATTAATTATGTGCTGTGATGTGATTTTATTGGCAGTGATGTTTGCCTGTGTGGAACTCTTAGATGGATCATTATTTAATTTCTTTAGGAGCCTCCAAGCCTTCTGACTATTAACAGAGAAGTCAGTTTCCTCCATAAGTTTCAGCCATCTTTCTCTCTTGTTCAATGCTATGGTGGATATTAGCTCTTTTCCTGCTGAAATAGTTTCGTCACTAAATGGATTATCTTCAAAGAGTGAAAGATAATTACTCATCAGATCAGCTGTTTTAGGTGTTAACAGTGGCGTAGGAAGGGGGGGGTGTCAGGGTGCGGCCGCCCCCTCAATATTTATTTTGGGGGTGCGGCGCACTCCCAATAACTTTTGAAAATGCAAAACTTTGATGTTGAAAATTGAGAAAGAATAACCTTTTTGAGATACATGCGCGAATTTGAAATGCGAACTCGCGAGCAGCTAAGTGTGAATGCCGATTGTGAATGCATGCCAATCGTCTCTGCTGAGGTTGGCAACATTGGCTTGAAGTTAGTTTGGTAACGCTGTCGGTGAGTGCGAAGAGCAGGTTCAAGCCGATTTATTCTTGTTTATTATACTTTCACGACATTACACTTTAATTGAAAATAGAACGTTTCTTGAATGTACTTCCTTAAAAAACACGTTATACTGACACACGCGTTGAAGGGGAATCCCCGTAACGAAAGAAGGGTGTGGATTGGGGCAGGCAGCCTGGAAATGGCTGGGCTGGGGGGCACTCTGGGCTCCGCGCATCGGCTTGCCATTCCGTAGGCTGCTCCGTGACGTCACCGGGTGTTCACTATCGCGGCCGACCATTTATAACATACAGCTCACAGCTGTCTATGGCAACAAAAAGGGAGGCAACTGCTGCCGATACGTCACGGCCGGGAGGGCGTGTGGTGTGCGGTAGTCGAGTAAACAAGACATAAATTGCTAGCTGCTAATAACACCATTATATAACGCTCAATTAAAAATAACTTGATCTAACCTAACATTTAAACATTTTAAATATCACAAATTCAAACAGTACGCAAGCTTTAAGCTTATCAACTTGATAGCACATCAGGGCCCTACGAGGAGGCTGCCGGTCGCTCCGCGACCGACAGCTGCCTCGGCAGGCACCTCTATTTTCACCTAAAATCTATAACACGTAAATTAAATTTATAAACTCATTTTTCAACCCCCTTTCCAAGTTATACACCAGGCTAAGGAGCGCGTAGACGCACCTCGTACCTGGCCCACACGCCGCTGGCTCGCTCGCACAGCCAGCGGCTAATTTAAATGATAAGACGGCAACAAAAAGGGACGTTTTTAAAGAGAAATACGAATGTGCTGGTCCTCGTATGTCCTGCTGTCAAATAATACCCTATAAATGGTATATCACTACAGTACCATCACACTTTATTGTGTTTTTTGAGGCTTCTTTTTAGCTCAGCCGATACTAAGGTGTGGTAGCGTAGTTAGGCTTATCTAAAATATTTTTGTGTGTGTTTATGAAGTATATTTCGCATTACAAACCACTGCAATATATTGTTTATACCTTCCTCTTTATAACGTGCATATTGCCTTTATCATGATTGTATACTACGAGTGGAAAAGAGTAGCGAAATATGACTGTGTTTCCCGTAAGAATGCATTGTAAATATCAGCTGGCATGCGCCTGACTTAGACCGGCTGCGTCACAGCGTAGCAGCCAATGGGAGCGAGAGGCACCAGAGTGTCCTACCTTATAGCAGGGGTTCTCAAAGTGGGGGGCGCAGAGAGTGATAAAGTGGGGTGGGGGGGGCGCCGTCTTTGATTGAAATATTTATATTTCATATTCTGTAACAACTATTACTATCCTCATATTCATGAACCTATCATAGACAGGTAGCTCCCAAGTCCATTCAAGAATAATAAACTCGTACCTTTGCTGTCTTATCTCACAAGAAGTGACCAGTAGATCCTGTCAGCAGGAATTCTGAGAAAAGGTGGCGAGTAACATTTCCCACACATCTCCCTTTCACTCGTCACCCGCAGTGACATCTCCTTACCAAACACTTAATGACAATAAGCCGCTTGACAATGTGACCGCCACTTCCTTTCAAGAATGGATTGTTCTATTTCTGTCGTTGCCGATTCGAATTCAGCTAGGCCTTTCCAGTCAGTTCAAAGACAGTGAGTGAACAGTTGAATTCTAGTACGTGGTTAGCCAACTTTACAATAAACTGATACGAGTGTCGCCATTACCCATGGATAAGTGGCTTATTAGAAGTGGTAAAAAGAGACCCCATGAAAGTGATAGTGCTTGCCCTCCTTCGGAAAAAGAACAAGGTTCGAATTTAAACAAAGTCCATTGTTCTTCCGCGTCTACTTCTGCTCCCATCAGGATTATTAATTCTACACACAAAGTGAAAGTGCGTAAATATCAAGACGATTATCTGACATTAGGTTTAACCAGCATTCTTTCGAATAATAATCAGAAACAACCTCAATGCGTTCTTTGTTTGGAGATTTTAGCAAACGACAGTTTGAAGCCTGTGAAACTTAAGAGACACTTGCAGACTAAACATCCAGACTTTGTAAGTAAACCTTTAGCATTTTTAAGCGCTACGAGCAACAACTAAAAGGAAATGTTAGATTCCTAGAAAAGCACGCAACAGTTCCTAAGAAAGCGCTAAGAGCATCCTTGGAGGTATCCTATTTAATTGCAAAATCCAAATTACCACATATTGGTGAGAAATTACTTCTTCCTGCAGCGGTGAAAATGTGCGCGATCATGCATGGAGAAAAGTTCGGCGAGTGTTTGAAGTCGATATCGCTCTCAAATGATACAGTAACTCGTCGTATTGATGTAATAGCCTCTGACATAAAAAATCAATTGCTACCACTCTTCATGATAGCCCAAAATTTGCCCTGCAACTTGATGACAGTACTGATATCGTAAACAGTGCCCAGCTTCTTGTTTCTGTACGCTACTGCCATGAAAATGAAATGCACGAGGATTTTCTATTTTGTAAAGCTCTGGAAGGGCGGACTACAGGCATCGATATTTTTTCCCTTGTGAATTCCTTTTTTATTGACAACAATCTCTCATGGACAAATTGTGTTGGTATATGCACTGATGGGGCTCGGCATTTACTGAAACTAAAAAGGGTTTCAGAGCAAGAGTTAGTGCTGTTACTAATTCTGTAAAATTCACACATTGCATGATACACAGGGAGGCATTGGCTTCAAAAGTACTACAACCGGAAGTCAATAAAGTGCTGAACGATGTAAATAGTGTTGTAAATTTTGTGAAAGCAAGAGTTTTAAACAGTCGGCTATTTTCTATTCTTTGCGAGGAGATGGGATCTACACATGATTCACTTCTATTGCACACGGAGGTATGTTGGTTGTCTCGTGGTCGAGTCCTTCGTCACGTTGTGGAGTTGAAGAATGAACTTCGTATTTTCCTATTGGACAGCAGTCCTACACTCGCAACCCTGTTTCTGGATGAGAAATGGCTTCTAATAATGTGCTACTTGGCAGACGTATTTGAAAAACTGAAAGAACTTAACGTGTCACTTCAAGGACGAAATAGTAATATTTTCATTCTAAGTGACAAAGTGCTTGCTTTTAAGAGAAAACTTGAACTTTGGATTGCCCAGATGGACAAAGGTAACTGTGAAATGTTTCATTGTCTGAATGAATTCCTGGAAGAAAATGAGTTAGATATTTGTCAAATTAGTGGAATTGTCGTAGAACATCTCCAAAACATTCGTGAAAAATTCGAGGGTAGATTTCCACAACCTTCAACTGAGAATGACTCGATTCGCAGTCCGTTTGAAATGAACGTAACAGCCCACCTGTCAACGGCAGAACAGGAGGAACTAATAGAACTCTCAAGTGACAAAATACTTCGAAATTAATTTAAGTCAAAGTCTCTTGAAAATTTTTGGGTGCAGATTCGGAATGAATATCCTATTTCATCAAGAAAAGCAGTGGACCTGTTATTACCCTTCGCTTCAACTTACTTGTGTGAGTCAACATTTTCCGCAATGGCATCTGTCAAGACGAAGCATCGGTCTCGGCTGCAGCTGGAAGGGGATCTGCGGGTTGCTGTTTCAGACATCCAACCAAGACTGGATTTACTTTCATCTCAAATTCAAGCTCGCACATCACACTAACTCCGTAAGTGTCTGAGAATTACCGAATTCTGATCCATGTACACTTTTATTCTCCTGTTTTACTTTTTCATGGGTGAAGAGTTTTAACATAACATTTTTCAAATTCACAGTGAAATGTTGAAAATTGTATATATTATTTCTATTGTCATTTATAAGTCATGAGCTTTCAAATATGAAAAGCATTACTGAACACAGGTGTCACAGCTAAAGAGCTAATTAGTGAAACAAACAAAAATTGCTCAATTCCAATAACTGCACGATCAGCAGTTGTTTTTATTTTTATAAGCAAAAGTAATACATATGCATGACATATTTTTAAAACAAAACATAACTGGTAACTGGTAGTTGAAATCTTAATTAAGTAGTTGCATACACAGTAGATCTCGTGTGATCTTATTTTGTGTGGTAAGTAGCCTATGAGAAGTGCTAAGAAAAGAAATGAGAATAGGGAGTGTCGAAATTTTTGGTCTATGCGAAGAACTTGCAAAGGCCTTTCAGGGCCCATGTTATACTGCTACAGGAGCAAAGCAAGTTGCTCTGATTTTAATGTCGGCAATGAAGGCTCTTCGAACGACAGAGGAGTTTGTTCGGATCTACAAGGAAAGCTACGTTTATGCTACGGTGATAGTGGAATGTGACTGCTCTTCTTTACCAAACCCTAACCAACAAGTTTCCGAAAACCACGCCACAGCCAAACCCGACGATGAGGAGGAAGAAGCCGAGGAAAAGCAAAAAAAGAAGCAGAAGCAGAGCATGAAGCCCAAACCTGAACAAAAACTTCCCAAAAAAACGGCAGAGGAAAATTCCGAAGCCTTTAGAACAAATGAGCAATCCAGCTCCTCCAGCAAAGCTCACAGATCAAGAAGAGCTTAGCAAAGATTACTTCTCTATTCTTGACCTCCTTTTGAATGAAGTAGAAGAAAGATTTAACCAAAAAGGTTTTGCCACTTTGGCGAGTATTGAAAATATTCTGATTCAGGCATACCAGGGCATAGTTCCATATGAGCAGGTTCTGAAGGAAACGCTGGGTCCACATCAGGACGATTTTGATCTCGATCAGCTAAAATTGTTGAAAAGTTGCCAGGGAAGCCACCGAAGTGCATTGCAGATGTAGTTAAGCAGATGAATGAGTTGGCTACATCCACTAAAGATCTTTTCAACGAAGTAGTTTTGCTTGTTCTGGTACTCATGACCGTTCCAGCATCTGCTGCTTGTTCAGAAAGATCTTTCAGTGCACTTCGGAGGTCAAAAGATTATTTGCGCAGTACCATGACCCAACAGCGCCTGACTCACGCTTTGCTTTTTCATGTGCATAAGGACTACCTATACAAGAGCCATAGATCTGCAGGGTATCTTGCGCGAGTTTATTTTGCGTAAGATTGAACGAGGGCAAGTCTTTGTGAAGGTTTAGCGTTAGCTAGCCTCAAATCAAACGTTTGTACATATTATCTTCTTTTTTTGGTGCTATGTGTTCTAAGTTTAATTTTTGTGACGTTCTTGTTGCTGGTCGATACGTTACAAAGTCGCTTGTTCAGGCCACTGTTCATTTTTGTTTTTATTCAAGGGAGGTCAATTAGTCTTGAGTCAACCTGACTGAGTTGTAGGCTATAATGTGTGGTGTAAAAGTGTTTGTAATATTTTTACTATTGGCCGAATAGCCAATACGTCATGTGTTCTATTTAACAAATCAACAGAACTTTTCTTTTTTCATTGCATCTTTTAGTGAATTAGTTCATACCCAAAATATTTACGAAATCAAAATAGTTCTTTCGTTGTAATTTTTCAAACCATTCGTCGTCACCGACTTCGCTAAAAAAAACAACAACAACAAACAAACCAAAACAGGCTGGGCCGAGTAAATCTTGCACCCCCAATAAAAAATCCGCTCCGACGCCACTGGGTGTTAAGCCATGGAAGTATTGTGTCCTGCACCCTCGAGGCATCGACAAACGTGAAGCCCTCTTCACTGCATTCACAAATTTATCATATTCATCTGGTGTTGGCTGGATACCAGCTACAAAACTATCCGAAGTAGAACTAAATTTCTCCCAATTAGCTTTCCGGAAGTTGAATCTTCTACGGTAGGGTATAGTGATCGGTCGGGCTAATGCAGTAACTTGGCACATCACAGGCCGATGTTGAGAGTTAGGAACTGGAGAGCATACTGTCTTCATGCATTGTTGGCTTAAGTGCTCACTGGAAAAGATCAGATCTGGATTGTATCCACGATGCCAACGCCCGCTATTGAAGGATGGAGGAAGTTTACTGTCATGTATGAGGGTTAATTGGAAGGTATCAGCCCATTTTAACACCTCTTCTCCATTATCATCGTCTTGAGCATAACCCCATACTGTACTGTGACTGTTAAAATCTTCAACTACAAAATTGACACTATGTTTATGGAAACTATCAGGGGTAGCAAAGGAAAAAGCAGCACCTGGTGGTTTGTATACAGAAGATACGATGCAATTACTCAACTCAGCAGTTAATATTTCCATATCCTCGTGTTCAGAGATGGAAGTGGACACGATTTGAAGATCAGGTCGAACAAATAAAGCACTTCCGTACTGTCTGTGAGGTCTCTCGGCAATAAGTCTCAAGCCAGCAATTTTGGGACGTCGTAGCTGATTGTCTCTGTGGGTCTCTTGTATGCAAAGTATGTCACAGTTTTTACTTCGACATATTTCACTCAGGAGCTCTTCTTTTGGGGATGAAAGTCCCTCTGTATTAAACGTAATATGAAGGCCAAGTATAAGGGAGTGCAGGCGCGAGTAAAAAATACTAATAAACGAGCAATGTTCATGACATGTGTTGCACATAATCTTAACTTACTTTTGGGTGATATGGTTAAATGCAATGAGGACACTATGACATTTTTTGGTATAGTTCAGCGTCTGTACACTTTGTAGCTTCCACGGAAAGGTGCGACATTTTGTGCGAACTATGTCCTGGCCTCCTCACACTATAATCTTTATCTAGCACGAGATGGGAATGTTGAATTGACAGTGCCAAGCCCTTCAGGTACCAGTTAGGCAATGTAACCGAAGCTCTAGAAAAAGTGGCAGAAACTACCAAAGATCCTGTTACCCGGTCAGAGACCCAATCTTTGTTGCTTCATACAAGTTCGTATGAATTTGTTTTAAGGCTCGTTATCTGGAACGATATTTAATTTTCTGTGAACTCAACGAGTAAAACTCTCCAATCTGAGAAGACTTCGTTAGATACGGCTTTAACCGAACTTCAGGGCCTAAATTCATTTTTTTCAAAATTATCGCAACACTGGCTTTGACAGTGCAATGTCCACCGCTAGAGAAATAATGGAAAATTTGGGCTATGCAAATAAATTTTCTATTCGCCGTCAAGGCAATCGCAAAAGGTTCCTTGATGAAATAAAACAGCAAAATGATCAACAGGTGGAAAAAACTGAAGAGGAACTTTAAAAAGAAGCTGAAAATAAATTTCGGGTAAATTACTTTTTGTCTGTCGTAGATACTGCACTGAGCTGCGTAGAAAATAGATTTAACGAAGTTAATTTTTTTTCGGAATACTTTGGATTTCTCTTCGATCCTTCCAAGCTTTCCAATTTGGAGGAAAAGCAATTGAAAGACCATTGTCAAACACTCTCTAATTTTCTAAAAGACGGGGAGCTTGAAGATTTGGATGCAGAGGATCTTTATCTGGAGCAACAATTATTTAGGTACACTGTTCCGTAATCTGTAAAAAGTGCTTGCGGTGCACTAGAGTACTTAGCCCCGATAAAGGAGTTCTATCCTAATTTAACGACGGCATATCGAATTATGCTTACAATTCCTATAACGGTTGCGTCGGGGGAAAGGAGTTTTTCCATTTTGAAACTAATCAAAACAAGTAGTTTTCTGAAGAACTAAAGCTATTTTCATATATCCTAGTTATGTTAATTGCCACTATCAACATACAAAATTTCAGTTTGATTGCTGTAATAGATTCGTAGATATTGAGAACCGACTAAATATTTCGGATGGTCGCCATGTTGGATTTTTATATATGTAGGTCATAGAGTGATGTACTGTTACATGAAGATTATTGTGTACGTGTAGTATTCAAACTTCAATCGCATGATTAGGACACAAGAAGTAAAAACGAGATTTTAAAATTTCACACAGCTGCCATCCTGTGGTTATGGAAACATTTGTATAAGGATTTACTGTACCAAGTTTCACTGTACTCGGATGCTTACATTGTGAGAAATGTCCAAATGAATATTTTTACTTCGCGTCACCACCTTGTTGGATTTGTGATCGCCAGGTTATTGAAAGTCCTATAGATGAACTTATGTTCATAGCCCCTATGAACATTAAAAAAATCAGTTTGATTGCTGTAATATATTCGTAGATATTGAGAACCGTCTAAATATTTCGGATGGTCGCCATGTTGGATTGTTATATGTATAGGCCATAGAGTCATGTACCATTAAAGGAAAATTATTGCGTAGGTTCATTATTCAAACTTTCACTTCGATCGCATGATTACGACACAAGAAATAAAAACTTAATTTTAAAATTAGCACAGCCGCCATCTTGAGGTTATGTAAACAATTGAACTAAATTAAATACCAGTACATTACAATGTGTATAAACATTTGCTGTACCAAGTTTCATTGTGTTTGGATCATTAAATCGCGAGAAAAGTCTATTTAAAACTTTCAACTTCACGTGGCCGCCATGTTCGTTTTGTAGTTAACCGATTTTTGAAAGTCTCATAGATGAACTACCAGTAGTGCTCTTTATCTCCGTACAAAATTTCAGGGTGATACTGCTAATAGTTTCAGAGATATAGAATGCCGGTGAAATACTTCGCACAGCCGCCATCTTGAGATTATGTAAACAATTGAACGAAGTTAGATGTCAGTGTATTACAATGTGTATAAACTTATACTGTATCAAGTTTCATTGCGTTTGGTTGGTTAAATCGCGAGAAACGTCTATTTAAAAGTCACAATTTCGCTTGGCCGCCATGTAGGTTTTGTAGTTACCAGGTTTACAAAAGTCATATAGGTGAACTTCTAGTAGTTCCCTTTATCACCGTACAAAATTCCAGGGTATTCTCGGTAATAGTTTCGAAGATATTGAATGCTGATGAAATATTTCGCACATCCGCCATGTTGGATTGGTGAGACGTAACAAAATTTGAAGGGCACGGTCGGGGTCATCCGGAATAGTGCTATGAACTTACCGCGTTTCATTGAAATCGCTCCAGCCGTTAAGATTATATTAGGGGGACACACACGCACACACAGACAGACACACGGACAAAAGGTGATCTCATAAGCCTATTTTTCTATAAATGAAAATAGGCTAAGAAACTATTTGCAATCAACGATGGCGCAGGAGCGTCTGAACGGTTTGGCTACTCTGTCAATCGAATGTGAAACGGCCCAAAAATTAGAAATGAACGATTTAATGAGCACTTTTGCCCTAGCAAAGGCCCGCAAAGCGCCTTTTACATAAATAAAAAGCTCTAAATACTAAACATAAAACAGTTTTTTTTTATAAAAAATAAAAGCCTGCCTTGTAAACCATGTTATTTCTCGAACAAAGGGGCCGTTCAGCTGATATTTATCGGTGGAAGTAGACTTATAGGACTTTTAGTATAGTTTATGAAAAACTGTATAGCCGAAGAAATGTTGAAATATGTAAACGTGATTGCGTATTATTATTAATGATGTGCGTTTGGGTAAGAAAGTACATCAAGCACATGCTTCGTTTTCCATAATATATTATTTATGCCAAAAAAATCACCTGTGTTAGCTCATTATATCAGGTTTCCATTGATATAGCTTGTTGCTTTTATCTGATCAGGTGCTTCCTGTATCCAATTGTATGCTCAGGCCTATCCTATTTGTTGAGGTTTGTTTAGAAACTAGAAATGTAATAAAATGAGTTTTAACTAGCCTAAAATTGTGATTTCTTTTAAAACATCACTCTCCGTACAACACATCAACTTACAGTCTAACACTATCAGTGAGAGAGAGAAGACATTGAGTGACGAGGAGAGGTAGCGGCAGAAGGAGGTGCTAAGTGAAGGGTAGACAGATCACCAACACAAATGCAGCAGATGACAAACAGTGATAGTGCTGCCATCTCTTGCCTTGCGATTGACGGCTGTACTGAGCGCACAGGCTTAAGGGGCTGCGACAACGCGGTCATGTAGCCCCGTGTACTTTGGGTGTGTGTAGAATCTGCCTGATAACCGGTGTTAATTGTGATGACTGTATTAGTGTGTGTGTCTGTTTTAATTCAAGTAAGGACTGCAGACATTCAATTTTTCCAAGTAGTTCCTACCTTTGCCGCCAAACGCCACCATCAACGACCACTTAGTTACCAGATGCCACCACAGTCGGCTCTTGACAACGAACGTAGGAACCTAAGAACGTTAGTCAAATGTTTAACCTATATATAATTTAGGTTCACACAGATGTAATTAGTGGAAGGTTCTTTAACATGCCATAAATCTATTGGAAATATCTGTTCCCGTAGGAAACAGGATGTAAAATTGTCCGATTGAGCTATGTACATTAACAAATTCACAAAGAAATTTGATACAATGGTCCGGTTAGCTCAAAACAGTTGCCAGCATTTCGCCCCAGTGTACCAATGGGCTCTTCAGTTGGTTATGGTACACCTCACCAAGACGCGTGGCTAGTACATACTGTGAAGGCCGCTGCAAGGCACAAATGTTGCCACGAGCAGCGCCAATGTACTATGGAAGTCAATACTTCCTTTCAAAAATAATGTTAGCTTACCTAGCTAATCCATATTGGAAATATCTGTTCCCGTAGGAAACAGGATGTAAAATTGTCCGATTGAGCTATGTACATTAACAAATTCACAAAGAAATTTGATACAATGGTCCGGTTAGCTCAAAACAGTTGCCAGCGTTTCGCCCCAGTGTACCAATGGGCTCTTCAGTTGGTTATGGTACACCTCACCAAGACGCGTGGCTAGTACATACTGTGAAGGCTGTGTTTTGAGCTAACCGGACCATTGTATCAAATTTCTTTGTGAATTTGTTACCATAAATCTATGACATGAGACCGCCGGCTTTACTTCCCCTCCGAAGGAAGGCATACTGAGGGTTTTTTAACATTCTTAAAAAATCCGACAACTTCCGCCGGGTGTGAACCCGCGATCTTGGGCATCTAATATTTTGGAAATAATTTTGAAATTAGCCTTTTTATAAAATTTTGTGTAAATTTTGAACTTCATTTGCATCATCAACTACTGTTTGCTGAAGAAGGTTATAATGTACCGTAACCGGTACACTTTATGTACTCAAGAATTACAATTTATTGACTTACGGTATTATTTTCCTATTTAATTATAATTATTCATTAAATGTACTGTATTGCCCGTTTAACATTTGATTGCCGCTGAACCTGGCTGCGCCAGTGTTTGTTGTTGATTGTAGCACGAGCCATCGGGGCAAGCGGGGAACACAGCGATGACAAGAGTTCGTTCTGCACATAAGACAAGCAGCATTGCGCGTCATAGGAGCTCATGTCACCACGGACAGTCAAACGATAACTGAGACTATTGGAGTTGAGTCATATCCTACTCGCGCAACTGTACCTGTCAACGAAGCAGGCTGTCGTGTGACACAAGTAAACAAGGAATAGTTTCCATCTCGACCGCCGGCAATCAATTCGTGAAAGGGTAATACATATCAGTAACAGTATGTTAATAGCACTTTATTGAATAAAATACAGGGTGTTTATAAATGAATATTGGGGTTTTAACTCTTTATAATATTTATTACATTAAACTTACAGGTATAAATGATATGTCAAATGAAAAAGCAACTCAAACAGTTCTACCTTATAAATGTTCATTGACTACCATTTGTCATACGGCACACATTAAGTCTATAGCCGAGTTCTTCCCAAACGTTGATAAGTGTGGATTCAGTAATTGTAGCAACAGCTGCTTCAATCCGGTTTCTTAATTCAGGGAGGCCAGCTGGTAGCGGAGGCACGTACACACGATCCTTGATGAAGCCCCAAAGGTAAAAATCGTATGGCATTAGGTCAGGAGAATATGGAGGCCATGCATAGCAAGCCCTGTCATTGGGGCCCTTGCGGCCTATCCAGCCCTCGGGTACAGTGACGTTCAACCAATCGTGTACTTCTTTATGCCAGTGAGGTGGCGCACCATCTTGCTGGAAAATGAAGTTCTCTGGCTCATTTTCTTCCAACTGAGGGAAGAGTGTATCAAGGTAAGAAGTGCCAGTTACAGTAGGTTCACCAAAAAGGAAAGACCCATAAACTTTTGCTGGCATAAGGCACAAAAAAACATTCACTTTAGGGGAATCTCGTTGCATTTGTACCATCTCGTGAGGATTTTCGGAGCCCCAGATGCGCACATTATGAGTGTTAACATGTCCACTAAGGTGAAAGGTCGATTCATCTCTGAAGACAACACGATCCATAAAATCGTCATCGTCATGAGACAACATGTCGTTTGTGAAGTTGGCACGTAATCCGTGGTCTGTCGGCTTTAGAGCCTGTAATAACTGTAAACGGTAAGGACGTAGCCGTAAGCGTTTTCTTAGAACTTTCCAAACAGTTGACACAGGAACTTGTAATGCACGACTAGCCTTCTGGACTGATTTCTTTGGGCTACGAGTGAACGACTCGCTCACACGCTCAACAGTCTCTTCACTAACTCTTGGTCGTCCCGTGTTCTTCCCTTTACAAAGGCAGCCGGTATCTTCAAACTGATGATACCATCTACGAATGTTATTATCACTAGGAGGATCACAACTGAACTTAATGCGGAACGCACGTTGCACAGTAACTACAGATTCGTTCTTTGCAAACTGCAAAACACAAAAGGTTTTCTGTTCACTAGTCGCCATCTTTGCTACTGCCGCTGTCTAGCGGATTGCGGCAGAAACATTGCACGCACATGCGCACTGGTGCCAACTAACAAAACTGTTTGAGTTGCTTTTTCATTTGACATATCATTTATAACTGTAAGTTTAATGTAATAAATATTATAAAGAGTTAAAACCCCGATATTCATTTATAAACACCCAGTATTTGTCTTCTGCTTAGTGTTGCAATTAACCAACGTGACAGCAACACTATATACAGGGTGTTTCAGAAATACTTTCACAAACTTTGGGGATTGGTTCCTTACACCAAAACAAGAAAAAAGTTCATATACACATATGTCCCAAAATCGTTCGTTTTTGATTTATTAATGAAAGAACATTGTACAGTGACACATTAATTGACAGCCTGTTTGGAAGTGTTTAACACATGAACTCTTATCAAAAAAGATTCCTAACACCACAGATAAAAGTCTAACGGACCGCGCAAGCCATGGAACGGGTCCTCCTCTGCCCAACCACTTGTCCTGGAAGATCTACGTCAGTGCTGTGCGAACGAGGTGACTAAAGTGCATCCACCACATACGTTATCGTATTTGCAGGGGTACATTGTCATGCAGTAAGTCTGAAAGGGTGTTCTGGATAAAGCCTCTGGAGACAGCACCTGTAAGACGTATGGACCTACACATTAATCCTAAACTGGTGCTGATGGCGAGCCTGTCTGGAACACCTGTGCATTTGACAGTTTTTCCATTTGTCGGTGACAGGAACCTTTTTTGATATGAGTTCATGTGTTAAACACTTCCAAACAGGCTGTCAATTAATGTCTCACTGTACAATGTTCTTTCATTAATAAATCAAAAACGAAGGATTTTGGGACATATGTGTATATAAACTGCCGGCACCGTGGTGTTGGGGTAGCGTGCCTGCCTCTCACCCGGAGGCCCCGGGTTCGATCACCGGCTCCGTCAGGGATTTTAAAACTGACGTGAGGGTTGGAACGGGGTGCACTCAGCCTCGTGAGGACAATTGACTAGCTGTCTGACAGTGAGACAGCGCCCCGATCACGAAAACCAAGATTAACGGCCGAGGGGACCCGACGCGCTGATCAAACTCTACCCCAATATCTGCAGGCCGAATGGCTGGGCAGCGGTCGCTTGGTCGGCCTTAGCCCGTCATGGGCTGGATAGTGCCAGGGGTTGTTGTTGTGTATATGAACTTTTTTCTTGTTTTGGTGTAAGGAACCAATCCCCAAAGTTTGTAAAAGTATTTCTGAAACACCCTGTATACAGGGTCATCCAAAAAGGTTGCTGCAATTCCAAGAAATCATAGCTCAGGAACTATTTAAGATATTAAAATGAGTATTTTGTTGTTAAATTCACCAACTCAAAAAGTTTTTTTTCATACATTATATGTGCACTCCATTGGTTCGTCACTCGTTCTAGGGCGTCCGGGGGACTTCTTTACGTCAACACTGTCAGTTTCCTGAAACCGTTCATACCACCGTCCAATGCTATTAGCATGAGGGGGATCCCTACCATAAACACGTCGGAAAGTGCGCTCAACAGTTATAACTAGGGGGCGGATTTCTATGACCTAAAAATATATGAAATATGTATGCATTTATGACCTAAAAACGTAAAAAATATGACCTATAAAATTCAAAATATAACTTAATGAATAGCATCTACGTTACATAGAAACACTTTTATTACTCCAACCGTACTGAATATGTTTTCACCGAACTCGCGAACAAAACTTCGCAACTTCCCACAAATTGAGACTTTCGTTTTAGGCATATTGAAAGGAACTGAATGACTGAAGCTCCCTAATGAGTGACCAACGTCATTCAGTGTGTTGAAGGTGGAAGAGGGAAGGGGGAAGGAGAGAGATAAGAACGATGACAAATTACTGCGGAATTACTTCTGTTTGATTGCTGTAATAGATTCGTAGATATTGAGAACCAACTAAATATTTCGGATGGTCGCCATGTTGGATTTTATATATGTAGATCCTGAAGTTATGTACTGTTACATGAAGATTATTGTGCACGTGTAGCATTCAAACTTCAATCGCATGATTAGGACACAAGAAGTAACAAGGAGATTTTAAAATTTTGCACAGCTGCCATCTTGTGGTTATGGAAACAATTGAAATAAATTAGATCCAGTGGATTAACAATCGTATAAGGATTTACTGTACCAAGTTTCACTGCACTCGGATGGTTAAATTGCGAGAAACGTCCATGTGAATATTTATACTTCGCGTCGCCACCATGTTGGATTTGTGATCACCAGGTTATTTAAAGTTCTATAGGTGAACTTAAGTTCATAGCTCCTATGAACATAAAAAAATTCAGTTTGATTGCTATAATAGATTCGTAGATATTCAGAGCCGTCTAAATATTTCGGATGGTCGCCATGTTGGATTGTTAAATATATAGGCCATAGAGTTATGTATGATTAAAGGAAAATTATTGCATAGGTTCATTATTCAAACTTTCACATCGATCGCATGATTACGACACAAGAAATAAAAACTTAATTTTAAAATTCGCAAAGCTGCCATCTTGAGGTTATGTAAACAATTGAACTAAATTAGATACCAGTGTATTACAATGTGTATAAACATTTCCTGAACCAGATTTCATTGCGGTTGGAACATTAAATCGCGAGAAAGGTCTATTTAAAATTTTCAAATTCGCTTGGCCGCCATATTCATTTTGTAGTTAACCGGTTTTTGAAAGTCTTATAGATGAATTTCCGGTAGTGCCCTTTATCTCCGTACAAAATTTCAGGGTGATACCGCTAATAGTTTCAGAGATATAAAATGCCGGTGAAATATTTCGCACATCCGTCATCTTGTGGCTATGTAAACAATTGAACCAAGTTAGCTGTCGGTGCATTGCAATGTGTATAAACATATACTGTACCAAGTTTTATTGCGTTTGGTTGGTTAAATCGCGAGAAACGGCAATTTAAAAGTCGCAAATTCGCGTGGCCGCCATGTTGGTTTTGTAGTTACCAGTTTTTCAAAAGTCACATAGGTGAACTTCTAGTAGTTCCCTTTAACACCGTAAAAAATTCCAGGGTGATATCGGGAACAGTTTCGGAGATATTGAATGCTGGTGAAATATTTCGCACAGCCGCCATGTTGGATTGGTGAGACGTAACAAAATTTGAAGGGCACGATCTAGGTCGTCTGGAATAGTGCTATGAACTTACCGAGTTTCATTGACATCGCTCCAGCCGTGTAGAATTTATTATGGGGACACACACACACGGACAAAAGGTGATCTCATAAACCTATTTTTTTTTAAATTGAAAATAGGCTAAAAATGCTCCAGAAACCCTAACAACAAAAATTGGTCAAATTAAGAGGGTAGATAAGTTCAAATATTTGGGGAAAATTATTCAGAAGAATGGCTTAGAAAAATCTGCTGTAGAAGAAAGAGTGCACAAGATTCAAAGAGCATATGAGTCGTCTAGTATCAAAACCGGCCAAGTCACTGAAGGCATATTTTTCAGTATGGATGAAAAACCTCAGAGACAAAGCAATGGTGGTCACAAAAGATTTTATTGCATAGTTATATCCGTAATGGTTTAATATTTAAGTTCTGCTATTTTGAGAAATCTGATTCATAATGAGCCCACCTTTTTTTTGCTAATATTAATTTTGACTTGGCCGTTTTTGTTGCAATTTGGTATAATTTTAGTCTTTTTTTGTAAAACTTTTCTTATTAAATTCCAAACTCCAGTGAAAAAAGGCAATAAAATTAAAATAAATTGACATTGTAATTACCTGTCTTTATTGCAATAAAAACGAAAGCATTCTGCTTAAATTGGATAGTAATATATGAAGATGAACATCAGAAAGCTGAGGAGAATACAAAATAGGTATTATATCATTAAAAGTTAGTAGTTCACTTAGATCTTGAACACAGTAAAAGAAAATGAGTCACCTATTAAAATAGGAACAATATACACGTTTCACTACACAATAATGACAAAATACGAGCACACAGTATATACGATTGCCTTCGCGCCAATGCGGTAAGAAGCCCGCGAATACGGAAGTCGGTGTTGCAAGCGAACAAAATACAAATTATTATGACTTCGAAGAGTATACAATATAAGGAACAATGTTGCCTACTGATATTATCTCATTCTTGCAAATTCTAAAGCAAGATTCCAAACAATAATGCTGCGACATGAAGATTGCTACTCGTTCTTTGACATGGCCGGTTATGAAAGCACTGCCTGCATGACTTGGCCCATTTTGTTGCACGACCAAGAATTCAGTGCTATGTAACATGAAGACATGGACGATTTTGAAGCATATTCTTGTTTCGCCTGATAGTGTAACGTTAATTAGTGCCCCATGTTGGTAGCGACAATTGTAGCAGTTTGGCTAGCCCACACGTTGAACGACAAGTGTAACGGTTTGACTGCCCCTAACTGTTGGGAGATAAATGTAACTGTTTACCTCTGCCTAAGCTATGTTGTTTTAATGGGCGCCAAGACCTCAAAGCAATGTTGAAATCTAAATTTGTATTTAACAATGTCTAGCTCTGGCAGAACACCTTCAAGACTCTATTCACTCAGATCGTGGTATGATTTGATCATTAACCCAACAAACAATTGTATCAGGAGAAGGAATTGGTCTATATCTAATGCTACCTACTGAAAGCAAAGATTGCATTGTAAAAGAAATGAATTTATTATATAAAACAAGAATAGCAAAATTAATGATAATAATAAGTTTAAAATTTAAATTGGAGCGTTGCGATTTTTATATTACCGATAGAAAATTACGTGAAAACGGAGTCTGATAAATTATTGATTTTACTCTTATTCCCAAGGTATGAAGTTACTGAAATATGAAATATAAAACAAAGAGAAATGAGAGATTGCGTATTTCTGCGTCATTCGCGCTTACCACTGGAAATTGCCAAAGCATTTCCCTCGTACTGGATGATGCTGTGTGCTTCCCACAGTCTCCTGGACGTCGTCATCTCCGTCGATATATGATGATATACTTGTAGATTTGGTGGCTTTATGGTCCTAACAACGGAGTCATACCCTCGTATAACCAAACTGGTTAAGTTTTAAACAGATCCACTCCACGGAACATCGGAGCGACACACACTTGCAACCGAACTAGTCAAGTCTTTCACAGATTGTCCCCCACTCCACGGAACATCGGAGCGACTCCCGCGTGCAACTATACTCGGCAAGTTCTACACAGATTGTCCTCGTTCCACGGCGCGCCGAACGATATATCCACACGTCGGCTCCCCACTCCAGTCCTGACTTCCAGCTTACGTGGTCTCCACTGATTGGCTGCTCCCCACGCTCTACTTCCCCTTCTCTGGCTCATTACACACGGCGCGCGGATGATGAAGTCGATTTCCGTTCCAACTATCCGCCTTTTCTTGACGCTGCAACCCCGCTTGCGTAATACTTCTTGACAAGAATCAGCCTGTATTTGAATTCCCAGTGAGTCATGTCTCTCATAATATCCTAACTGACGAAACTCCGTAAAATTCCGAAATCACATAATTTTCTATGATATTGTTGTTCGTAATAATTTGCTTGATAGCGTTTTCTAAGACATAGAAAACCTATCTGTATGCTTATAATTTTTACAAAATGCTCCGAAAAATACCTTAATAATAATTATAACAAATTAATAATAATAATAATAAATTAACATGAAACATTCTCTTGGCTGAACAATTTTCCGCGTAAATAAATATAGAATGGCTTCCTACTGACTTATGCCAGTTGCATAAAAACCCCTCGAAAAACACGTTACATATTCGCCTCGGATCATCGGATGATTTACCGTGACGACGGTCCATTATCCGATTATCCCAGACACGTTAATAAACCCCATCCAAAATACATATTACATAAATGAAA
The DNA here is from genome assembly GCA_946902985.2 of Meconema thalassinum. Classification (NCBI taxonomy): domain Eukaryota; kingdom Metazoa; phylum Arthropoda; class Insecta; order Orthoptera; family Tettigoniidae; genus Meconema; species Meconema thalassinum. Next base: position 100,015,889 of record OX336398.1, read on the forward strand.
TCACCCTAAATTACAGATATATACACTCATAATTTTTCTTCACGCACTTTGCGTCAAAGTATGTTGTCACTATGGATTGCACTTTGCAACCTGTCCAATGTTTTACATATAGAATAGTGTTCCACGGATATTTCCGCCTCTCAAATTTCTCTATGTTGGAAAAATAGACATAATTAATGTGTGAGCACTATGTATTTATGATGTCATATCACACGCATTGAAGGTGTTCCGATATATTTATATCACCATAGAACTTTCTAATTTCACTGGAGGTTCCTTCCTTGTTGTGAAATTAATCCCACTTATCACTGAGCACACGATCACACTATTGTGGCAGCGCCTCGTGACCATAATACTTGATCTCTCTATATAAAAGATGAAATTAATATTGACTTCTGAAAAAAAAAAAACCAGTAAATGCGCATTACATATAACACCAAATATTTCTGTGCCGTAATCGCCCTGTCTTGTTAAGTTCCCGTAGACCATATTCTACTTAATACTAGTTCTCAACACAGACCAGTTCTCTTCACACAAATAATACCTTTGTACAAATTACCTTAAATTACACACTTACAAATCTTACATGGCGAGGCCGTAAACAGAAATCACGTGTGCCGTTATGTATGAGTTTCATGAAGGACTGTCTCGCATTCTGATGGCCCATCTTTTGTCCCGGGGACGCCTTAAGCAAAAATACCCTGTACAAGCGCTCACCCATCACTTGGGGACAAATGGGAATTCACCAGCGCTACCAAATTCTGGCCTTGGTGTATCGAGACATTTTAGTGCTCAAGAGCATCCGACAATCCCGTCATATTTCCCTGTACCTTAAAAACTCTCATTTACTTACATACTACCCCCCTGTGTGACTTCTGATACGCCTGCCTGGAAGACCATCTCCTCCCACGCACCAAATACCACACTTACTCATTTGATAGGCTGGCTCGCCAGCTAAACATCCTCACTTTATGACACATACTTTCGGAGACTATGTATATTATACGTCCCGTATAATCTGTTTCCCTCACTATTCTCCAGCACATATGCTGTTTTGCCAATACGTTTGGAAACCATAAATGTTTCTGCGTCACCTGCTTCCAACCTTGCAAGTGGCTCCCTTAAATGAACGTCCTCACGTTGCTCTACCAGCATATTTCTCAGTGTCTGTAACGATGCCCTGTTGCTGCTGTCCACACATGCTAACCCTACCTTCCTATGGTGTCACACCTCTACTCGACACTCTATGACCTAAAAATGTCACTTCTGACTGACAGAATGATGACTTAGACAGCTTCAAAGTGAACCCTGCCTGATCTAACTTCTGAAAAACTATATCTAAATGACGTAGATGCTCCTCAAAACTGCGTGAACTATTTACCATATCATCTATGTAAATGGTTACAAACTCTCCTGTGTCATCCCCTAATGCGATGTTTAAAGCCCTAATTAAAGCTGCTGAACTACTCTTTAACCCATAAGGTGTTCTACAAAATTGATAAAGGTTATATTTATGACTAAAAGCTGTAAATGGTCTATCTTCGTACATAAGTGGCACTTGCCAAAAACTGGAACTCAAATCTACACAAGTGAAATACTTCTTCCCCTCAAATGTTTGCATTAATTCCTCTATTGACATAGATTTCAGCTGATCTGAACTAATTCTACTGTTAACCAAACGAGCGTCTAAACAAATACGAACCGTGCCGTCGGTTTTGGGTACCGTGATCAAAGAATTAACATACGGACTGTTAGAGTGCTCAATAATCCCATCTTCAAGCATCTGGTTAATTTGTGCCTCAACTGCACTCTGATAAGCGAAAGGTACAGGATATCTATGTCCTGTGAATACTGACCTATCAATAACGTTCAATGAATGTGTATAGCAATTGGCCATACCAATGCGATCCTCAAAAACTCTCCTATTACACAATAACACATCATAGAGCCGAACACACTGTTCATCCTCTATATTTCCCTGAAATGCAGCATCACGTAATGAGTCCTCTAGACTTCCGTTCGTAATCACACTGCCCACAAAACATGGAGAACCCCGCTCTACGGCTGGCGATATCTCATTTAAAGTACAAATCACACCTACAATACTACTCCTCTGAATATGGTCATTGAACGCTACTTCTACTTCAGAATCTCCCCATTTAAATTTCAAACTCCCTACATCATAACATAAGTTACCCGACACTCTACTTAGCCACTCTGAACCCAAGATAACACTGAATACTAAATTTGGAATTACAAGGCAAATCTGCTTCTCTACATGATTATTAATTTTAATGTCTACTAAAACTTGCTTAGAAATTACTTTAGACCTCTTCCCAACAGCTGTGATAACAAAAGTGCTTTTAATTGGCATCTCCTCAAAATTTACTCCAGTTCCTTTCATTTTATCATAAAATGCACTACTTATGCAACTCTTCATACAACCACTATCAATTAAAACATCTGTGTACGCCTCGGACACGTTAAATTTAACTATGGGGCTCTTACTAACCACTTCCTGAATAATACCTTCATCATTTAGTTCATGTAATAATTCATTTCTTACATTTAGGTCATAGGGTTCCTGTATAATTGTATGGACAGGGCATGCTACAGACTGAGATTCTGACCTTACTTCGCAGCCTGGTTCGCGTTTAAAGAACCGCTACAGCTGGCCGTAGTACTACTAACTACTAAACTGGTCTAGTTGTTCTGGGCTGTGTTGTCATTGTTTGGCTGTATATTACTACCACTAGGCTGTCCTCTTCCTTGACCCCTATTCTGGTTGTAATTATTGTCATTATAATTTCTCCCTTGATTTCCCCTGAAATCATTGTTTCTCCCATGATTTCCCCTGTAATCATTGTTCCTCCCTTGATTTCCCCTGAAATCATTGTTCCTCCCTTGATACTGATTACCATAGCCATTTCCTCTGTTCTGATTTAGCTGATTATTATTATTTCTATTTTGAGCGTTGGCCCCTTCGCCACCGTTCCCTTGAACTTCCTGATGCCTGGCTTCGTTAGGTCTATTATTATTATTACCCTGGTTCCGATTGAAATTGTCCTCATAACCCCCTCTCCCTAGTGCATCAAATGTGCTTAACAAATTTTCTACTTGTGATATTGTCTTTACATTCTGGATACAAGCAGCCTCCTTGATCCTATAGGGAAAGTGCCTAAGTAGCAACCTCACCACATCACTTTCCTCCTTCAAGCCATCAAGATATTTACACACTAATACCTGCCCTAAAAAGTATTCGGTCATGGTGGAACTTCCTTTAGGGTTATTTTTACCACACACTACTCCCTCACGATGCTGCGACTGAATAACCTTATTCCAGAACTTTTCACAGAATTTCATTTTCAAATCATTGATATCAGTAAACTTGTCTCTGTAGACAGCAAACCAATTCCTCGTTTCCCCCACAAACACTTGTTCTAAAATTTCAACTACCTGGCACCACTCAATACTACCATTTTCCAACCTCTCCCCGAATTTATTTTCTATAGAGTTCATGAACTCCATTGGGCACCCCTGTCGATTGCTGAACTTACCCAGTTCTACCTCCCTGTGTGTGCTATTCACAAAAACTGGCCTATTCTGACTATTTTCTTGCCTGATCCTAGCTTTTAATTTTAATTCTAATTCTGCGATTTTCTCCACAGCCTTCCTCTCAATACTGTTTACTGTTAATTTAATGTTTCCTTCTGATTCTTCTACTTTATCATATAGCTTTGCTTGTTTCTCCTCAATCTTGCTAATGCTCTCTCTATTACTCTCTCTTAAATCATTTACTTCTGCAACTATTTGTGAGTGGACTTTCTCAATTCTACCCCCCAGCTGTTCCTTAACCTCTTTAGTAGCTACCTGAATTTTGTCAATTTCTCCCCCCAATTGCTTTTTGACCTGCTGTGTTTCCAGTTGCACTAGTTCTTTTAAATTTTCAGCCTGTGTACTGATTCTAATTTCCAACTCCTCCTGTACTTTTCCTAATTTTCTGTCTACATCTGCAATAATCTCTTAAGCCTTTTCTTCCATCACCCCCCTGATCTCACCTCTAATCAGTTCGAATTTGTCACTCATTTCCCTACGGTTTTGTTCTAATTTAGCATTTAAAGTTTCAGTACTCTCTCTATTTTCCTTACTGTTTTGTTCTAATCTGGCGTTTAAGGCATCTGTACTTTCTTTATTTTCCCTACTGTTTTGTTCTAATTTGGCGTTTAAACTATCGCTCAATTCCCTATTACTCTCTTTATTTTCCCTAGTGTTTTGTTCTAATTTAGCGTTGTTTTGTTCCAGTTTAGCATTTAAAGCGTCTGTACTTTCTTTATTTTCCCTACTGTTTTGTTCTAATTTTGCATTTAAGGCATCACTACTAACTTTGTTCTGATACATGAACTCGAGAAGTAAAGTTTTTAATTCTGGTTGGCCGCCTACACTCCCTGTTTCAGCATCAGGATTTACCTCCGCTACCCCGGTACTACCATCACTCGACATACTGCTCGTATCATCACTCTCCAGTTGATGACCACTACGTAACCTCATCTGTCTTTCTCTCTCATCCCCCATAATGATATACACTGATACAGACAAATAACCCCCAAAATACAGGCACAGAAATATATACCCTTCTCCTTCCACAAATGTTATTAGGTTTTCAGACCCACGTTGGGCGCCAAGTGTAACGTTAATTAGTGCCCCATGTTGGTAGCGACAATTGTAGCAGTTCGGCTAGCCCACACGTTGAACGACAAGTGTAACGGTTTGACTGCCCCTAACTGTTGTGAGATAAATGTAACTGTTTACCTTTGCCTAAGCTATGTTGTTTTAATGGGCGCCAAGACCTCAAAGCAATGTTGAAATCTAAATTTGTATTTAACAACGTCTAGCTCTGGCAGAACACCTTCAAGACTCTATTCACTCAGATCGTGGTATGATTTGATCATTAACCCAACAAACAATTGTATCAGGAGAAGGAATTGGTCTATATCTAATGCTACCTACTGAAAGCAAAGATTGCATTGTAAAAGAAATGAATTTATTATATAAAACAAGAATAGCAAAATTAATGATAATAATAAGTTTAAAATTTAAATTGGAGCGTTGCGATTTTAATATTACCGATAGAAAATTATGTGAAAAAGGAGTCTGATAAATTATTGATTTTACTCTTATTCCCAAGGTATGAAGTTACTGAAATATGAAATATAAAACGAAGAGAAATGAGAGATTGCGTATTTCTGCGTCATTCGCGCTTACCACTGGAAATTGCCAAAGCATTTCCCTCGTACTGGATGATGCTGTGTGCTTCCCACAGTCTCCTGGACGTCGTCATCTCTGTCGATATATGATGATATACTTGTAGATTTGGTGGCTTTATGGTCCTAACAACGGAGCCATACCCTCGTATAACCAAACTGGTTAAGTTTTAAACAGATCCACTGTACGGAACATTGGAGCGACACACACTTGCAACCGAACTAGTCAAGTCTTTCACAGATTGTCCCCCACTCCACGGAACATCGGAGCGACTCCCGCGTGCAACTATACTCGGCAAGTTCTACACAGATTGTCCTCGTTCCACGGCGCGCCGAACGATATATCCACACGTCGGCTCCCCACTCCAGTCCCGACTTCCAGCTTACGTGGTCTCCACTGATTGGCTGCTCCCCACTCTCTACTTCCCCTTCTCTGGCTCATTACACACGGCGCGGATGATGAAGTCGATTTCCGTTCCAACTATCCGCCTTTTCTTGACGCTGCAACCCCGCTTGCGTAATACTTCTTGACAAGAATCAGCCTGTATTTGAATTCCCAGCGAGTCATGTCTCTCATAATATCCTAACTGACGAAACTCCATAAAATTCCGTAATCACATAATTTTCTATGATATTGTTGTTCGTAATAATTTGCTTGATAGCGTTTTCTAAGACATAGAAAACCTATCTGTATGCTTATAATTTTTATAAAATGCTCCGAAAAATACCTTAATAATAATTATAATAAATTAACACGAAACATTCTCTTGGCTGAACAATTTGCCATGTAAATAAATATAGAATGGCTTCCTACTGACTTATGCCAGTTGCATAAAAACCCCTCGAAAAACACGTTACAATAGTGCTATACTTCTACTTCAAATTGATAACCTTAACTCATTTTCGTAAATTTTGTGACTTGGCCGGTTTTGATACTAGACGACTCATATGGTATAACCAGGAATATCTATAACAAAAAATGTTTATCTAAGAAAATGTAAATACAGCACTATAAAACAGTTATTAAACTAGAATGCTCATATGCCAGTGAATGTCTAACACTACATTATAAATTGGATAAATTAGAAGTATCAGAAACAAAAATTATACGCAAAATTCTCGGTCCATTAAGAACTACAGAGTTTTGGAAATTAAGAAGTAACGAATTAAGAAATATATCGGAACATTGAAAACATAACGGAGACAATAAAGAAGAGGCGATTGTTATTTTTCGGACATTTATATAGAATGAATGATAGCAGGTTATCCAAACAGATTTTTAAATATCTTTGGAAAAAGAAATCGACAACAGCGTGGTTTCAAGAAGTAAAGAAAGATTTAGAGAGAATGTAAGAGAAGAAGATGCACTAGAGAGAGAAATTTTCAAAAAAAAAGATATTGGACTCCAAGGAAGAGAGAAAGAAGACACACAGCGAAAAGATGAAGGAGCAGTGGAGGAAGAAGAACAACAAAGGACTAAACATTGAAATTGGTTCGTGGTCCTCAGAAGACCCTAACGGAGAAAGAAGAAAGAAAATGTACGTTGGTGGGTTTTCTAACAGGACATTCGATTGTGGGAAAGTATAAGGAAAGTAGCCTTAGGAAAAAGATATGAAAATATAAATGTACCGTTAGAAATTTAAAACTCCGTAGATTAATACGGTGCAAAAACAACATTTTGGGCATTCCGGAGCCCCTTAAACTGAATATGTATGCAGTAAAAGCAGACGCCTCTCAATACTAATATCAAAGATTTTAGGTAGATTTCATTAGAAAGCGAACTATTGCAATGGGTACCATGTTTCGACTTCCGAAAAATTTCGACATATCTTCGCGTTTCACATCCCCTAGACCCCAAAACCACCGTCAGTTCATCATCATCATCTTGCACAGTTTCCAGCCACTGGCTGGGTCTGTTTGGAACACAAGCCTCTCCAACGTCTTCTATCTTCCCACCATCTCTCAACCTCCACCCTTGTCCAGTCTTCTCCTCTCTTCTTCACTCTTTCTTCCATCCCCTTCAGCCACCTGTCTCTCGGTCTTCCTCTCGGTCTCTTTCCTTCCCACTTCGTCTCGTGTACTCTCCTGGGTATCCTCTTCTCCTCCATTCGTTTTACATGTCCATACCATCTAAGTCTAGATTTCTCTATACCATCCTGTAATGGTTCCACCTTCATTAATTCTCTGGTCCTCTCATTTCTTATTCTGTCCATCTTTGTAGCTCCAATACTGCTTCTCAAGAACCTCATCTCACTGGCCTGTATTTTGCTCTTCTCCCTTCCTTTCATAACCTAGGTATCCGAGGCATACGTCAGGATAGGGACATAGTAGGTCCGATATATGATCTTTTTGCTGTTCTGAGGGACATCCTTGCTCCATAACATGCTTCTCACACTCCTCCGGAATGCTTCTGCCTGTCTCCCCCGCTAATTTATTTCTTTATCGTTTCTTCCATTCTCTCGTATCAGGCTTCCCAGATACTTGAAACTCTCCACTTTCTTCAGCTGTTCCCCACCAATTGTTATTCCCGTTGTGGTTCTTTCCTTCATCCTTGTTGTGATCACCATCTCACTCTTATTTATGCTAAATTTCATCCCATATCCTTGTATTATTCCTTCCCACACGTCCAACGGTTCCTGTACCTCCTCCTCCTTGTTTCCCCAAATCACCAAATCATCTGCAAACACCATTGCGGCAAAAGTAGGAACTATTAGAAAAATTCTAAGTTGCAGTCTGTACTTATATAAAAAAAACAGATAACACACACCTAATACAGTCATCACAATTAACACCGGTTATCGGACAGATTCTACACACACCCAAAGTACACGGGGCTACATGACCGCGTTGTCGCAGCCCCTAAACTTAAGAACCAACCACCCAAAACTTAGAATAAAGCCGTAGAAATTATTTAATTTCTATAGTTTTATTCAGAGTTGTAGACAGTTTAGTCAAGCTTGATAACTTCCTCTCGATAAGCTTATCTCACTGATTCTCTTTAGTTTGGTACACAGTTAGTTTTAAATTTCTTTTGGATTTTTAGCCTACTTTTCGCATCTTGCAAAAATGAGGAAAAAGTAGTCTTATGAGATTGATACGGGAAAATGTGTGTCTGTCTGTCCCCCCCTATCAACTCCTAAACGGCTGCAGCAATCAAAACCAAATTTAGTATGAGTAAAGATGTGCACCGGAATAGCTCACGTCCATATTTGAAAATGATGTCAGTGCTACCAACTGCTGAAAAAACGCACTAGAAATTTGAGCTCCATGTTGGATATCTTGCAAGGTATGCATGGGAGCTATTCCAAAATTGGCACACATGTAGATAATACTATTTCAGTTTAATTTCCAGGAGGCCAACCATGACAGTGTTGCCAAAATAATTTTAAGCCTTCTGATAGGTCCAATGTTTAAATGCATATAACTTCTACACTATCAACTGGATTTCAACCAAATTTTGTATGTAATATCTGTACATAAACAGATATGACTGAGCGTATTCTTAAGAGCCACCACGGCTGCCAACAGTTAATAATTGCTCTCTCTATTTTTTTTATCCAAATACCAATATATCAGAAAGTATGCAAGCCAACAGCTACAAACTATGCACACGTATATTCTGACATTTTTAGATTAATTTGGAGTAACTTATATACGTCAGTTCTACCAACATGATTATAAGCCTGCTGATAGTACCAATTTTTAAATACATGTAACTTCTATACTATCAGTTGGATTTCAACGAAATTTCGTATGTGCAATGTGTACCATAACAGATATGACTATAAGTATTGTTAAGAGCAATCAGGGCTGCCAACTGTTAATAAATGCTGTCTATATTCTTTTTACCCTAATATCAATATATCAGAAAGTATGCAAGCCAACAGCTCTATACTTTGCACACGTATAGCACCTGACATTCTAGATTAATTTGGAGTAATTAATACAAGGCGCTGCTGCCAACATGATTCTATGCCTGCTGATATGTCCAATTTTAAAATACATGTAACTTCTATACTAACAAATGGATTTCATCCAAAATTGGCACAACAAGATATCATAATAATTCAGATTATTTCTGACCAGCACACGTATGGTATTGTTGGCAACATGATTTTACGCGTGCTGATAGATCCAGTGTCTAACTGCATGTAACGTCCATTGGACTTCAACCAAATTTTGTATTCTGTACCTTAAGAGGTGGAACTAAGAATATATTCAGTCACCAGGGCTGCCAACTGTAGTGCCCTATTAGGCTACATTATACCAGGTATATTTTGAACTAATTAGATATTTCGTTATTACCAACTTAATTTCGTCATTATTCTAGATAGGTTCATATACTGTAGAATAATCATTGGCATGAAAAGTAGGCTGTATAGTTCTTCACGGAATTTCTTGTTTTTTTTTTCAAGAAAGTTAAGATGAAAGTTATTTCAGAACCAAAATATGGAATAATGGATTGTGTCCATGCTTATTTCGTTGTTAGAAAATTATAGGATTTTTTTTTAGAAGTTAAATACAAGTAGGACTACAAGTTCCTTTAGCTATAACAACTGTACATGTTACAATTATAAGTATTATTAAAAGAATTGCGCACAATGTGCATTAGATTTGTTTAGCATAATCACACTGATTTTGATCTCATTTTGCATAATTTCAAGTGGTATCTGTCACACTGAACATCACACAGTACAAACACGAATCACAAGATTCATGCATTATCTTATTGGTGCAGACCGCAGGATAGAAACCATGACAGGCAAACCTGGTGACAAAATGTCTCAACTCATAATTGGTCTGGGTCCAGTGCCTATTCGGCATCACATCAGTGCTGTAAAATTCCCACCAAATGTCTGCTCTTTTTTGTTCTTGACTGCCTATACTATCTTGGAAAGTAGTCGTTAATGGCAGAAACATTCTATTTCTGCTTAGATAGTACATATGCGAGTTTTGAACGAGTAAATTTCGAGACACCAAGAGTTCTCTTGAGGAAAGAGGCCTTCACTTTCTCTAGAGTTCCTAGATCACTCACTTTTAATTGATCGCATATAATTTTTCTTGCCGGCTTCTGTGGCGTAGTTGGTAGCATGCTGACCTTCTATGCCCAAGGTTGCGGGTTCAAACTCGGCTGAAGTCGTTGGATTTTTTAAGAGCGTTAAAGATCCCTCGGTATGCCTTCCTTCTGAGGGGAAGTAAAGCCGACGGTCCCATGCCATAGATTTATGGCATGAAAAAGAACCTTCCCCTAACTACACATGTGTGAAGCCAAAATTTGTAGGTAGATTATTTGATAACGTATATTAGTTCCAACGTTCGCCACCAAGTGCTGGAAGCGATGGCATCTGGTAGCCAAGTCCGCAGCTAGGTGTCGTGGACGGTAGCATTTGGTAGCAACTAGTTGAAAAAATAATCGTCTGCAGTCATAACCAGAAAAAATTTCCAACCGGACTGGTATCTTCACTAAAAAAAAAAAAAAAAAAAGCCATACCTTTTGTTCCAACCCTCGTACTTTGGGGACAACACAAGTTTCACGAGTTAGCGAGAAAAGGACTATGGTAGTAAATGTTAGGTTAGGAAATAAACACAGAAAATATAAGTCATTAATTTGAGTTTTAGTTCTTTCGAAAAAGAAAAACAGATAGAAAAAAAAAGAATAGATTGTTTGTTATTCCTCCAAATGTTTCTATACAGTTCAATAGTTAACCAAAGCCGTGCATCGTACATATAGTTATTAAGCAAGCTCACATCTCACTTTTTATTTCACTGCTTTGATGCCTTTTACATTACCATAAATCAGAGTCTCTAATCATCGATGGTTTCGCAGTAAATTGGTCTTAAAGAAGGGTAGTCACTTAGTACGGAGATTTCATGCGAATCCCTATATGAAACTAAGCAACCTTATAATCATCGATATCGACTTGCACAGTTTCCAGCCACTGGCCGGGTCTGTTTGGAACACAAGCCTATCCATGTTTTCTATCTTCCCACCATCTCCCAGCCTCCATTGTCCAGTCTTCTCCTATCTTCTTCACGCTTTCTTCCACCCCCTTCAGCCACCTGTCTCTCAGTCTATTTCCTTCCCACTTGTTTCAGGTAGTGCCGTATTTCGTTTTATTTATACATTGGGTGACAGGCCAACAACTTTGTTCATTTCCCAGCCCTACAAAACTGTGATAATCAAAATTCTCAAAAGTACGCAGAAATTATATCAGTATTAAGAACCAAACTCCGTGTTAGATTTCAAGACTTCATGGAGAATGTTATTAGTTTCAATATGTTTTCTTCCCCTTTCTCCATTAAAGTATTTAATAGTGTAACCACTGCAGAAGAGGAATATTTATATAATAAAAAAATAAAAAAAATCTTCTTGTATTATCTTCACATAATACCCATACTGGTCCATCCAGCCTCCAACAACAAAATGTAATTATAATTAACGAAGAAGACGGAAGCAATTAATTAATTGTTTAGTTTTAATTTGTAGTAGAGACGTAGTCAGAGGAGGGGACAGGCCCGGATTCTCTCCGATATTAAACCAAGGGGCAAACTTATCGTTTGACAATTGTGATATTATCGTATTATTCTTATTTTCTTGTTAGTAGTGCCGGTATTCTTACCGTTTTAAATTCATTATGTCAAATAACCCTTATAGTATTGAATATAGTTGATAACGCAAAGAATCTAATAATGAAAATGAAAATCCACAGCCTGCTTCCAGTCTCCGACCGGGTCAGGAATGGAATGAATGAAGCCCCCATCTAGCGGCGAGGATATGAACTGTGCCGGCTGCCGAAGCCTGACGCACTCCTCTGGGGCAATGATTAAATGAACGACAGATGAAATGAAATGATAGTGGAGAGTGTTGCTGGAATGAAATTGTGACAGGGAAAACCGGAGTACCCGGAGAAAAACCTGTCTGCCTCCGTTTTGTCCAGCACAGATCTCACATGGAGTGACCGGGGTTTGAACCACGGATCCAGCGGTGAGAGGCCGGCGTGCTGCCGCCTGAGCCACGGAGGCTTCGCAAAGAATCTAATAATATCATTTTTAAATGAAGACTTAGGCTATTCAAATACGATAATATAGAAGTATCTACTCAATTGCAATTTTATACACGTATAGGCAAATTTGAATAGTTTTAGAAAAAAAAAACCACGTACTGTATCTACATAGCTATAGTGGGCCACAATTTTAATTAATAAAATAGCAACACCTGGACCCCCACCTAAACAGAATCCTGGCTACGTTCCTATTTTTTAAGTTACATATACAGTATTACACAAAAATTATTTTAGAAAGCTGTATTCAAATGGGTAATTTAATCCTGTAGGATCTCTTCCTATAAAGATAAGTTACTATGCATTTTCATTAGTAGAAAAGCATGTAATAAGAAATGTGCTGCCTAGCTTAGTGTAGCTTTTTGTTCGTGTCATAGCACACCATAGCTTGGCATTGCTTAGCATAGCATAGCTTTCTGTGTATGGTGACCTTTATTCTGTCCATCTTTGTAGCTCCAATACTGCTTCTCAAGAACCTCATCTCACTGGCCTGTATTTTGCTCTTCTCCCTTCCATTCATAACCCAGGTATCCGAGGCATACGTCAGGATAGGGACATAGTAGGTCCGATATATGACCTTTTTGCTGTTCTGAGGGACATCTTGGCTCCATAACATGCTTCTCACACTCCTCCGGAATGCTTCTGCCTGCCTTCCCCGCTCATTTATTTCTCTATCGTTTCTTCCATTATCTTGTATCAGGCTTCCCAGATACTCGAAACTCTCCACTTTCTTCAGCTGTTCCCCACCAATTGTTATTCCCGTTGTGGTTCTTTCCTTCTTCCTTGTTGTGATCACCATCATCATTATCATTAACCGTCTCCAGCTTCCCGGGTGCGGTATAAGAGCGCTCTCCATGTTTGTCTATTCAGGTATATTTCCTCCTCCTCGACCTGGTGCCAATCGACACCTCTTCCCTGCAGGTCTTCTTTTATTTGGGAGATCCAGCGTGTCCGTGGTCTGCCTCTTGGTCTCTTGCCCTCCACATCTTGCTCAAGCCATACTCTTGCCGTTCTGCTTGGATTCATCCTCTTCACATGACCAAACCATTTCAACCTTGATGTTGCTATTGCTTCATGAAGTGGTTTCACTTGAATCTCTGCACGAATCTTCACATTTCGGATCTTGTCTCTTCTGGTCTTCTGAAGCATTGTTCTCAGGAACTTCATTTCTGTAGCCTGAAGTCTGCTACTATCTCTTCTGTTGATAGTACAAGTTTCAAGTCCATACGTCATTATAGGTAAGAAGTAGGCCTGATACATCATTTTCTTGGATGTTAAAGGAATTTGTTGGTCCCAAAGGAGGTTCCTGACCTGGTGATAAAACTGAGCTCCTTTTTGGATTCTGTTGGTGACTTCAGCAGAACATCTGTTATCTTCAGTCATAATGCTACCGAGGTATTGGAAATAATCGACTTGTTCTAATTTCGCTCCATCCAGCTCAATGCTTGTATTCAACCTCTGTCTGCTGACTGCCATTGCTACTGTCTTTGTATGACTGATTTTGAGGCCAAACTCCTTAAATTGGTGGTTCCAAGCATTTAGATTCTGCTGTACTTCATTTTCTGTGCAACCCCATACCACTACATCATCTGCAAAAGCAAATGCCTTGAAATCATTTCCAGAATTCTGTTTCACCCTTTTCATAATTTCATCCATCACAGAGATAAATTGCAGTGGTGACAACGCACTGCCTTGTTGCACTCCCTTAGTTGTGGCAAACCAATCTGAATACCCATCTCCTATTTGCACACAGCTCTGGCAATAACTGTACAGCATTTTCACTTTCCTGATAAGAGTTTGTGGGATATTTCTGTTTGATAGACATTCCCATATCTTTTCTCTAGGCAAGCTATCATAGGCTTTTTCTATATCTAAGAAGACAAAGATGATATCCCTTCCTTTCTCCCAGTATTTTTCCATGATCATCCTTACTGCAAATATGAGGTAGGTGGTTGCTCTGTTGCCTCTAAATCCATATTGCTCTTCTTCTAACTGGGGTTCAAGGATGTTCCTTATCCGTTTAGCAATAATCTTCTCCATTAGCTTAAGTCCATGTGATAAAAGGGTGATTCCCCTGTAGTTGCCACAATGACGTCTACTTCCCTTTTTGAAGAGAGGGACTATAATACCCTTTGTCCAATCATCTGGGATTTTTTCTTCCTTCCAGATAGCATTCATAACTCTGAACAACCAATGAAGTCCATGGATTCCTGCAGCCTTTATCATTTCTACACTCATTTGGTCTATGCCAGGTGACTTGCCTCTACTCATGCTGTTCAAAGCGGTTTCAACCTCTGACCAAGTCAGAGGAGGCTCATATTCCGTACTGCTGCTCTGATTTTCTGGAGTGTTGCATTTCTCCTCCATTACAACCTTACCATTATATAGCTGGAGAAAATATTTCTTCATTTCCCTCTTTCCATACAATGTTTCCATCTTCAATTTCTAATGCTTTTATTGGGACATACGGGTTTCTTTTGTTTTTCAAAATTCTGTACAAGAGCTTGTTATTGTTTCTGCTGTCCTCTTCTTAGTGAATTCTGTCCAACTATTTTCTTTTTCCAATTGTATTAATCTTTTTGCTGTTCTGAGGGACATCTTGGCTCCATAACATGCTTCTCACACTCCTCCGGAATGCTTCTGCCTGCCTCCCCCGCTCATTTATTTCTCTATCGTTTCTTCCATTATCTTGTATCATCCATCACCACAATGAAAAGTAACGGTGACAGTGCACTTCCTTGTTTCAGGCCGTTTCTCTGATCCAACTTTCACACAGCTCACGCTTCCTGGTACATCTCCTTTATCCTACGTATAGTCCATTTTTCTACTCCTCTGTTCTCCAGGGACTTCCATACTTCTGCACACACTGTCATATACATTCTCAATGTCCAGGAAGGCCATCAATAGAGCTGTTTCATACCCATAGTGCTGTTCTTGTAACTGCCTTACAGCAAAAATCAAATCCACTGTGGACCTTCCTGCTCTGAAGCCATGTTGTTCTTTCCCTCCTTCTATCCTTGTCCTAATTCTCCTTTCCAAAACTTTCTCAAACATCTTTGCACAATGACTCATCAGTGTTATTCCCCGATAGTTTCTGCATTCAGTTCCACTACCTTTCTTGAGGATCGGGACAATTATTCCATTTTTCCAGTCCTCTGGGGTCTTCCTTTCCTTCCATGCTGTCTTCATCACTCGGTACAACCATTGTATCCCCACCTCACCTGCTGCTCTCACCATCTCCGCACTCAACTCATCCGCACCCGGTGCCTTTTCATCTTCCACTTCTTTCCATGTTAAGTCCTTTTCTGTTTGTAGTCCATCTTCCTTCTCGCCGTAGTTTCCATTTGGGTTCAGAAGATCTTCAAAATATTCTTTCCACATTTTCTTCAGTTCTTCCCTATTTTCTATCTCTTGTCCCCTTTTGTTCACCATTCTAACATAATCCGCAACTTTTTAATACTGTACAAAAATGAATGTGCAAGTTGTTATTTATTGCCATTTGTGTTACAATACCTAAGTGAACAAGTTGAACCTTTTCTTTCCCAAAGCACCCGAATATGAAAGTCACAGTTCCCTGCTAAAGCACCCGTGTATTTTCTTTTCATAATCCACCTCCGGGATCTACAGAATTAGAATATTTTAAATATATGAACTTTATGAAAACATTGCAAAGAACACTAACCTCTATGCCGAGTATAAAGAAGCCGAGTCAGGATAAGTAGATAGTGACTGGTTCTGAACCAGAGACCTAAGGAAATAAAACAATGGTAAGCAATGTAAATATGTGTATAGTTTGTGAAAACTATGCAAATTCCATTACTGACACATTTTTTAAAACTTAGTTTCATAATTGTTTATGTGGCCAGATCATATAGTCTAAGGCAGGGGTACTTAAAGTGGGGGGAGGTGCCGGCTTTGATTGAAATATTTATATTTCATATTCTGTAACAATTATCACTATCCTCATATTCATGAACCTAGCATAGGCAGGTAGCTCCCAAGACCTTTCAAGAATAATAAACTCGTACCTTTGCTGTCTTATCTCACAAGAAGTGACCAGTAGATCCTGTCAGCAGAAATTCTGAGAAAAGGTGGCGAGTAACATTTCCCTTTCACTCGCCACCCGCAGTGACATCTCCTTACCAAACACTTAATGACAATAAGCCGCTTGACAATGTGACCGCCACTTCCTTTCGAGAATACATCCTTCTGTTTCTGCCGTTTCGAATTCAGCAAGGCCTTTCCAGTCAGTTCAAAGACAGTGAGTGAACAGGTGAATTCTAGTGCGTGGTTAGCCAACTTTACAATAAAAGGATACGAGTGACGCCATTAACCATGGATAAGTGGCTTATTAGAAGTGGTAAAAAGAGACCCCATGAAAGTGATAGTGCTTGCCCTCCCCCGGAAAAAGAACAAGGTTCGAATTTAACCAAAGTCCATTGTTCTTCCGCTCCCATCAGGATTATTAATTCTACACGCAAAGTGAAAGTGCGTAAATATCAAGACTATTATCTGACATTAGGCTTTACCAGCATTCTTTCGAATAATAATCAGGAACAACCTCAATGCGTTCTTTGTTTGGAGATTTTAGCAAACGTCAGTTTGAAGCCTGTGAAACTTAAGAGACACTTGCAGACTAAACATCCAGGCTGTGTAAGTAAACCTTTAGCATTTTTAAAGCGCCACGAGCAACAACTAAAAGGAAATGTTAGATTCCTAGAAAAGCACGCAACAGTTCCTAAGAAAGTGCTAAGAGCATCCTTGGAGGTATCCTATTTAATTGCAAAATCCAAATCACCACGTATTATTGGCGAGAAATTACTTCTTCCTGCAGCCGTGAAAATGTGTGCGATCATGCATGGAGAAAAGTTTGACGAGTGTTTGAAGTCGATACTACTCTCAAATGATACAGTAACTCGTTGTATTGATGTAATAGCCTCTGACATAAAAAATCAATTGCTACCACGTCTTCATGATAGCCCAAAATTTGCCCTGCAACTTGATGACAGTACTGATATCGTAAACAGTGCCCAGCTTCTTGTTTTTGTACGCTACTGTTATGAAAATGAAATGCACGAGGATTTTCTATTCTGTAAAGCTCTGGAAGGGCGGACTGCAAGCGAAGAAATTTCTCCTCTTGTGAATTCCTTTTTTATCGACAACAATCTCTCATGGACAAATTGAGTTGGTATATGTACTGCTGGGGCGTCGGCATTTACTGGAACTAAAAAGGGTTTCAAAGCAAGAGTGAGTGCTGTTACTAATTCTGTAAAATTCACACATTGCATGATACACAGGGAGGCATTGGCTTCAAAAGTACTACAACCGGAATTCAATCAAGTGCTGAACGATGTAAATAGTGTTGTAAATTTTGTGAAAGCAAGAGTTTTAAACAGTCGGCTATTGGCCATCCTCTGCGAGGAGATGGGATCTACACATGATTCACTTCTATTGCACACGGAGGTACGTTGGTTGTCTCAGGGTCGACTCCTTCGTCGCGTTGTGGAGTTGAAGAATGAACTTCGTATTTTCCTATTGGACAGCAGTCCTACACTCGCTACCCTGTTTCTGGATGAGAAATAGCTTCTAATACTGTGCTACTTCTCTCTGCGAGGAGATGGGATCTACACACGATTCACTTCTATTGCACACGGAGGTACGTTGGTTGTCTCAGGGTCGACTCCTTCGTCGCGTTGTGGAGTTGAAGAATGAACTTCGTATTTTCCTATTGGACAGCAGTTCTACACTCGCAACCCTGTTTCTGGATGAGAAATAGCTTCTAATACTGCTACTTCCCTCTGCGAGGAGATGGGATCTACACATGATTCACTTCTATTGCACACGGAGGTACGTTGGTTGTCTCAGGGTCGACTCCTTCGCCGCGTTGTGGAGTTGAAGAATGAACTTCGTATTTCCCTATTGGACAGCAGTCCTACACTCTCAACCCTGTTTCTGGATGAGAAATAGCTTCTAATACTGTGCTACTTGGCTGACGTATTTTAAAAACTGAATGAACTTAACGTGTCGCTTCAAGGAGGAAATAGTAATATTTTCATTCTAAGCGACAAGAGAAAACTTGAACTTTGGATTGCCCAGATGGACAAAGGTAACTGTGAGATGTTTCATTGTCTGAATGAATTCCTGGAAGAAAATGAGTTAGATATTTGTCAAATTAGTGGAATAGTCGTAGAATACCTCCAAAACCTTCGTGAAAAATTCGAGGGTAGATTTCCACAACCTTCAACTGAGAATGACTGGATTTGCAGTCCATTTGAAACGAACGTAACAGCCCATCTGTCAACGGCAGAACAGGAGGAACTAATAGAACTCTCAAGTGACAGAATACTTCGAAATTAATGTAAGTCGAAGTCTCTTGAAAATTTTTGGGTTCAGATTCGGAATGAATATCCCATTTTATCAAGAAAAGCAGTGGACCTGTTATTACCCTTCGCTTCAACTTACTTGTGTGATTGTGGTGTTTGAAGCCAACACATTCGTGTTGACCGACTGAAAAGCACTAAACTCTTGTTTACTTGTGTGAGTCAACATTTTCCGGAATGGCATCTGTCAAGACTAAGCATCAGTCTCGGCTGCAGCTGGAAGGGGATCTGCGGCTTGCTGTTTCCGACATCCAACCAAGACTGGATTTCCTTTCATCTCAAATTCAAGCTCACACATCACACTAACTCCGTACGTGTCTGAGAATTACCGAATTCTGATCCATGTACACTTTTATTCTCCTGTTTTACTTTTTCATGGGTGAAGAGTTTTAACATAACGTTTTTCAAATTCACAGTGAAATATTGAAAATTGTTTATATTATTTCTATTGTCATTTATAAGTCACGAGCTTTCAAATATGAAAAGCATTACTGAACACAGGTGTCACAGCTAAAGAGCTAATTAGTGAAACAAACAAAATTTGCTCAATTCCAATAACTGCATGTGCAGCAGTTGTTTTTATTTTTATAAGCAAAAGTAATGCATATGCATGACATATTTTTACAAAACGTTGTTGTACTTTTATGTGGTCTAACACAGTAGATCTTGTGTGATCTTTTTTATTGTGGGAAGTAGCCTATGAGAAGTGCTAAGAAAGGAAATGAGAATAGGGGGGGGCACTAGATATTTCATGTTTCAGAAGAGAGGAGGGGGGCAACAGAAAAAGTTTGAGAACCCCTGGTCTAAGGTAACAGTTTTAAAATTGCTTTTTGTGACCAGATTATTTGAGGACAGACTTCAAGGACCCCAAGTGAGTGAGATTTACTGTGGGTCATTGCAAGACTGTTGGTAATACACATGTAAAATCCTATTTAAATGTATTAAATGCATTATATAGTTCCCATGCTATGTGCAAG
The DNA here is from genome assembly GCA_946902985.2 of Meconema thalassinum. Taxonomy (NCBI): domain Eukaryota; kingdom Metazoa; phylum Arthropoda; class Insecta; order Orthoptera; family Tettigoniidae; genus Meconema; species Meconema thalassinum. Next base: position 100,035,568 of record OX336398.1, read on the forward strand.
AGTTTATACCCATGTCCACAGTACGTCATATTCTAAAATAATAGGATGATTTCCAGGATATCATGCTTGGAAATGCAACAAGGAAAGTGTTCAACAGTGTATAGCATGGACATTTAACCAATCTGCTTCCACCTGGCAAGGGGTCCTTGTAGGGGGGGGGAAGGTAAATGGTGTGAATTGAGAGAGAGCACTGTAGAGTATTGGACAAGGGAACTAGGCTAATCCAGTTGTGAAAGCATTCAGTGCGAAGGGGAGGTTGTGTCACTTGTTCACCTTCATCCGATAAGAGAACCCATAGCCTAAACTCAATCACTGCCCCGTCCATCCGCAATGCTCGATTGCATTAGTACAGTCCTTTGGAGAGGGGTGGTCTTTTCATAGAGGTACAAATTGCAGTGTTGTTATGGGTTTCAATGTCGGTTCTGAAAATATTGCTTGTTAAGTGGGCGGTGGTCGCTTAAGAGAGGCTTTACTGTATACCTAGTATACGGGATGTTTCTAAATTCCGATTTCAGACTTTGGTTGGTTCCTTAGTTTAGGGGCTGCGACAACGCGGTCATGTTGCCCCGTGTACTTTGGGTGTGTGTAGAATCTGTCTGATAACCGGTGTTAATTGTGATGACTGTATTACTGTGTGCATCTGTTTTTTTAAATTCAAGTAAGGGCTGCAACTTTGAATTTTTCCAATAGTTCCTACTTTTGCAGCCAAGCGCCACCGTCAACGACTACTAGGCCAAGTTCAGAACTTAGCTACCAGACGCCACCACAGTCGGCTCTTGGCAACGAACGTAGCAACCTAAGAGCGTTGTTTACATTCTTAACCTATGCAATTTAGTTTCACACAGGTGTAATTAGTGGAAAGTTCTTTAACATGCCATAAATCTATGACATGGGACCGCCGGCTATACTTCCCCTCCGAAGGAAGGCATACTGAGGGATTTTTAACGGTCTTAAAAAATCCGACGGCTTCGGCCGGGTTTGAACCCGCTATCTTGGAATTTCAGACTTTGAGGGGCTTGTAGTGGGGACTAAGACGGTTAAGCTTAACATAGGAACTTGTGTCTGGAAGTATACTGTCCTGGCAGGAAAGAGATTCACGTGCAACGATGACGCCAAGACAGCAGTCAGATGATGGTTCCACAGTCAGCTAGCTGCAGGGCTTCCATCCGCTCACTCGCCCAAAAATAGTGAAATAGTGAGGTCTTTTCTTCAAAAAGGTGAGTTTTTGTATGAAAAAGTGAGTCAATAGTGAATAAATTCATAGCATTATTCGCATTTATGGCCGTATATCTGGTTCATAATTTTAACTTTTGTTGATATCTGTAGGGGGTGGCTAAGCTCCCAAAACCAACCATAGCCCCCCCCCAAAAAAAAAATGTGACAAAACTGTATAGAAATAGACAAAATTTTTAAGAATGTGTGAAAAACAAATTAGCCCCCCAAAAATGTCAACCAAATTGTTCCTATGTTAATATCTCTGAGTACCGTTTGTGATTTTTCATGTAGTTAGATAACACTTGGAAATAATGGATAGGAAAAGCAATGCAACACTCAAGAAATTTAAATTATAAAACAAAAATATAAATGTGAACTTTTGTTAAAATTTTCGGGGAGCGCCGCACGGCTCCGACATTGCACTATGGAAGCTTTTCATTCTTTCTGGCGGCTTGGCTCGCTGCCAGCAGCGCGCTCAGGCACCGGTGGCAGAAAAATGAACTACCCATTCACAAGTATATTTTGGGTTGTTTCTAGCAATCTGATTGTGCACAAGACCATTTTTAATGCAGAATGTGACCAGGTTTGTAAAAAAAGTGAGAATAGTGAGTAATTTTATCAAATAGTGAGAAAAGTAAGGCTGCTTTGAAAATAGTGAGAAAAGTGAGTCGGTGGAAGCCCTGGCCAGCTGTACCACAGGGGCATCTCAAATTTAGTGCTGTGATTGGACAAATGTCTGAAGCAGACAAATGGAAAATGGGAAGGTAGCTAATCAACTAAATTTAATTTAATTCCTGTAAGCACAGCAACAACAAAAGTAAAGAGATTCTCTTTTATGTTTTTTTCTTTATATAACATATATTCACAACAGATAAATATCTTACATACAACAAGTCTCTACTTTTCATTCCTGATCCTAAAGTTGAAAACTAGACACATTTTCATTCATCATTTTCAAAGTCAGCTGGATTCTTGCGCATCGACTGTTGATGAGCCTTCTCTACTTGATCGTATACCAGGTAGCCAATGATGAAAGCTGAAACAAAGAGGTCATATTGTGTACCCTGTAACAAAAAACGAAAACTAAAGGAAGTAGGTGACTTCTGTTACTTAGGAAGCAAAATAATCTGATGGACAAAGCAAAGAGGATATAAAAAGTAGGTTAGCTCAGGCAAGGAAAGCATTTCTACAGAAAAGGAATCTGTTGACATCGAATATAAATTTAGGTATTAGGAAGTCATTTTTGAAGGCCCTTGTCTGGAGCATGGTGCTCTATGGAAGTGAAACATGGACTGTTGGTGCAGCAGAAAAGAGGAGAATTGAAGCATTTGAAATGTGGTATTACAGGAGAATGATGAAGATCAGATGGGTAGATAGGGTTACAAATTAAGAGGCATTAGACTAGTGGGAGAGGAGAGATGTTTCTGGGGACTGCTAATGAAGAGAAGAGATAGGTTGGTAGGACACATACTAAGACACCCAGGAATAGCAAGCTTAGTTATGGAAGGAAGGGTTGAGAACAAAAACTGTAGGGGTAGGCCAAGGTTAGAATATGTTAAACAGATTGCCTCGGACGTAGGGTGTGGTAGCTATGGAGAGCTGCATCAAACCAGTCAAAAGACTGAAGACTCAAACAACAACACAAAATTGAAATTTTTAGAAAAATGTAGAGGTAGGTGCCAAAATAATAGGCAGCCTAATAACGTTTTATAACAAAACTTAAATGTTCGAACATAAACAAAAATTAAATTTACAATTAAAAAAACATAATATTTCAAATCAGAAGGATACATTTGTTCCTTGAATTATAAAAAATCCACTTTTAAATTTCGATGTGTCGCCCTGATCAGAGATTAATCCTACACTCAAGGCGAGGCTGTAAACCCAATACCACCATTGCTAAAGTCATCAATTTTAACTGAAGATTTACATAAAACTACTTATCACAGTGGAATCATGCACAATCTTACATTCAAGCATTCTGTAGCCTCGTTTTTATTTTTATTTTTGTAATTTTCAAGTTTTAAGTCTATTTGATGCTCATTCTTTTATTTTATTTTAAATTTCCAAGAGTTAGACTGACAAGTGAGGAACTGTTGTTTGAGTCTTCAGTCTTTTTGATTGCTTTGATGCTGCTATCCATGCCTCCCTGTCCTGAGCTAATGGTTTCATCTCTACATAGCCACCACACCTTACAACCAAGACAATCTGTTTAAACATATTCTAACCTTGATCGACCCCTACAGTTCTTGTCCTCAACCGTTCCTTCCAGAGTTCGCTATTCCTGGGTGCCTTAGCTCGTGTTCTACCAACCAATCTCTTCATTAGCAGTCGCCAACAACATCTCTCCCCTCCAACTCATTTTAATTCCTCTTCATTTGTTACTCTAGCTACCCATCTGATCTAAATCATTCTCCTGGAACACCACATTTCAAACGCTTCTATTCTCCACTTTACTGCTGCGCCAACAATCCAATTTTCACTTCCATAGAGCACTTCAGACAAAGGCTTCCGAAAATTACTTTCTAATACCTAAATCTGAGGAATTAAGAAAGAAAAAGTACTGTAGGTATAATCCAAGACAGATTAAAAACCACTGATAAAAATTTCAGACACTGTATCTAGGTTGAGAAATCTCTGAGAAAAATGAAGATATAAATATTGCCACTCCAATATTCAATATATTAAAGGGAAGAGAGACTCCGCCTGATCAATACTTATAATTAAAACACAATGGGTTACATTATACTCATATGGTACATGTTTCGGGGTTTATATTAACCCCTTCATCAGCCATACATCGAGAAAAACACTTGTCATTATCATTAAAAATATCCTAAAAAATATGAATCTAACGTGAAATGAACAAATGAAATGGATGAAAGTGACAGCGAAAACAAATGAGGAATGATGTGGTGCAACAGACATATCCAAACACGGGGGAACATAGAACTAGTACAACACATAAGATAAAAAACACATTAAAAATAACACTTTAAAATTTGATCACTGGAAGTTCATGTTGGCAAATGTGATTTGCCATGTTCACATTGGGTCCTTATGGCCCTGAAAATATTAGATATGGTCCAATGTTTTTTATATAAAATACTCCACTAACTTTAAAATGGTCTGTTGACTACTGCTGGTATTATTGAAGGTCTAGATGTTTGTAATCTCCTGCTACAGGTGCGACAGCTGATTATTGAGTAAATCAAATACTTCACCACCAAAAATCCGAAAGAAGAACAGGCCAAGCTTGAAATGTGTCTCTTGAATATGGATCTTGCCAGGTTCCATTATAATTTCGGACTGTTTTCAACCTACCATAAAGTAGAATTTGTTTGCTCTCAAAGACGCGGCCAACTCTACAACCAGAACCTCCAAACCATGCAGGCTGCCAACATCCCACAAGAATCAGTGCACCCTCAAAACATTGTAAGGCAATGGTGAAACGTCTGGTATAGCATTCCAGTGTTTGGAAAGGAGAAAGCTCGCTTCACATGCTACTTGGCAGAGCATCTACTCAAATTAAATCCCCCTCAAGCGACTCGAGTGCTCCAGTTTTTTAGAATAAGATCTGATCTATATCCTCGCACCTGCTAAAACTCAACTTCAGTGTTTGCCTAGCCCAATATTTCCATCCAGACCAATAATGGTTAGATAGCGAGCCAAAATAAACACCCCTAGTTTTTGTCATGCACGGTGGGGGTAGACATGCATCAATAATTTTCATCCAAACCAATGGTTTTTGCCTAGACCAATAATGGTTAGGTAGCCAATATAAACACCCCTAGTTTTTTGTCATGCACAGTGGGGGTAGTCACGCATCAATGATCTTTATCCAGGCCAATGCCAATTATTGCTTTTTCACTTCACATAGCCTAATTACAACATTACACGTGTCGTGTGGTGTATTTTGTATCAGACATGGGTAAAACTTCACGAGAGGGGTCCCGTTGTATAAATTTTTTTAACTACTGAAATTAACGATTTTACCTGAATCAATAGTCGGGAAAATATCTGGAAATGATGTAGTAATAGATGTTTACTCCTCCACTGTCCGAGACCCACCCAGCCATCCCATAGGATCACTACTTATATAGTTAAAATTGCGGCTCTAGCATCCATCTTTTTCAAGGAGTCAGAATGCTAACCCCACGCATTTGTTACTAAAAAAACAATAGAGTGCCGTGAAACTCATCCTATAGTGCGCCAAATTCACATCGTCAGTCTTACGATAACACTGTGCAAGATTACGCACTTTTTCGGAGTCAATATATTTATTTTTTGTTATATATTGTTTTTTTTTGCATTATAAAATTTGTTTTAGTAAAAGTTACATTTGCCTAGACCAATAACTTTGACAATGGTTACAGCCTAACATGTCCAATCCAATGGATTTCGTCAACCGTGCCACGCTAACTTCCCGCGGCCAAAGGCCATACCTACACCTAACCTAACCTTCGTTTTGACCAATCCAATGGTTTTTGACGATGGTTACAGCCTAACGCGTCCAGACCTTGACAATGGATACAGCCTATCGCGTCCATATCAATGGTTTTGACAATGGTTACAGCCTAACGCGTCCAGATCAATGGTTTTGACAATGGTTACAGCCTAACACGTCCAGATGAATGGTTTTGACAATGGTTACAGCCTAACGCGTCCAGATCAATGGTTTTGACAATGGTTACAGCCTAACGCGTCCAGATCAATGGTTTTGACAATTGTTACAGACCAACGCGTCCAGATCAATGGTTTTGACAATTGTTACAGCCTAACGCGTCCAGATCAATGGTTTTGACAATGGTTACAGCCAGTGAAGGAAGTGGGAAAAAACCAGAGGTGGTATACTATCTAAAGATATATTCCCTGTCATACCTCAACTTCAAAATATCATACCCCTCCCTTACAACGTAACAGGATATGCAGGAAATTGTTCTATTCACTCAGAATTGCATCATGCTTAAGTAATAAATTTTATTTTTCACTTAAAGAATATATGTGTGAATTATTATTTAGTCTAAAATTAAATGAGTGAAGTGGGGAGCTAAATTAATTTTTGTTTGTTTGTTACTGACATATAATTAGCATCAGTATAAGATCTCGCTTTATGAGTTTTGCTGCATGGACGGCCATGGCCGTTCTTTTCTTCCACTCTAGATAACTGCAGCGATGCTGAAGCGCTTTACGGGTTCGCTTTAAAAAGGAACGCAAGGTTCTACATTGACGATGTCTACAGGCGAATGTTTATCGGTGAAGGTAGCTTGGTACCAGTGGATGAATGATCATGAAAAGTAATTATATTAATTCCTACGGCGCAAACAAATTTAAGATCCACCGGTTTTCAGTGGTGGTATGCTATTTGACGTTGAAAGCAGTGACGGTATGCCATTGGGCCTTTGAAAGCAGTGCCAGTATTCCATACCGGTGCATACCGCCTTACTTCCCTCCCTGGTTACAGCCTAACGCGTCCAGATTTCATAGTGGTGGTGTCATGTGGTGTACTTTGTGGACATGTTGGCAACCATTGACACCGGGTCTGACGTAGTGTGTTTCGTTAATGTAAGATGGCGCGGAATCTCTTAAGAATTAACTGTTATAGGTAATAAATGGAATTATTTCTGCTGCAGCAATGCCGTTGGTTAACCCCTCTCGTGAAGAATTAAAGAAAAACATTTATTTACGTAATATAAAAAATATTTCCGGTGCAGCAGTGATAATTGACATCAATTTCAATTTTCAATACTCCGAGAAAGGTATGTAAATCATATATTTTCAATAATGTGCCAGGTAAAAGTGTAAAAGTTTGGAGCAGGTGTTCCTAGAATATGGTATTTTGGCTAATTTAGTACCGGTACTTGAGAACATTTTATCCTACAAGTGATGTCTCAGTGCAACCCAAACTTTTCTCTTGATATGGCCTTAAATATGTATGTATGTTGATATTCGGCGCAAGATAAATGTGATTACCATTAGTGTGTTTGGGTTGACTTACACCACTTGACAGAAAAAGGCCTAAGAGAGTTCTTAATATGACATTTCTAGTAGATCAACACTTCACTAAACAATGACAGGCTTACAACATTATCCTCAAAATATAAGGCAAACTTACGAGGCAATACACGGAAAATGCTGCTCCTAATTCGCGTAAACACATTGGGCAGTCCATGACTGATGGCACCTGCAAAGGCTCGCTGCTCAAAGGGCGACAGTTTGTACGTGATGATGCCATGTACCTTGGCTAACTCTCCAAAGTGTCGGCCCATTATGCTCTCTGCAACAAATAGACTTTACCAACTTCAGAATACATATTAGCCATGGGGGGATATTAAGATAGAAAAAAAAAAAAAAAAAAAAAAATCCCTAGACAGAGAATGGCTTACGAGTTTATTTTTTTCTTATTTTTTTTAAAGTCAATTTTACCCTCCAGGTTTGTGGTTTCCACGGACTCTGCGAGGGAACTCACCACTACCGCCTTTCCAGGGAGTGTCCTAGAGCTGAGAACACTTGGTCGGATTGGATACAACTGGAGAGGTGAGATCAGCACTCTGCCCAGGCGGCCTCACCTGCAAAGCGAACAGGGGCCTCATGAGGGATGGGAAGGGAAGATTGGGATGGATAGGCAAGGAGGCGGCCGTGGCCTCACAGTAGGTACCATCCTGGCATTTGCCCGAAGACGAAGTGGGAAACCACGGAAAACCACTTCGAAGATGGCTGAGGTGGGAATCGAACCCCCTCTACTCATTTGGACCACCCGAGGCTGAGTAGACCCCGTTCCAGTCCACATACCACTTTTCAAATTTCGTGGCAGAGCCGGGAATCGAACCCAGGACCTCCGGGACAGCAGCTAACCATGCTGATTGCTACGCTACGGAGGTGACACGAGTTCTTTCTTTACATGGCATAATTTCTAGTTTAACAGACCACTTAACTGAATTCCTGACAATGGTTGTTTATCAATAGTATAAATACACGGTAGCAGTTCACTTTAGACCATCCTTTGTATAAATATTTTTAAAAACTGAAATTACCTGATTTAATAGTCGGGAGGATATCAGGAGAGGATTGAGTATTAGATGTTCACAGATCCGCTGTCGTAGACCCACCATCCGCCCAAATAGCGACACGACTTATATAGTTGAAATCGACGTTCTCGCCCCCCATCTTTCTCACTGAGTCAGTATTGCCAACCCCACGCGTTTGGTACTATTTCGCACGTGATGTATGAAATCACTAAGTGAACTCAATTACAGTGTTTATTTATGTATTTATAATGTTTTACATACAAAAACAGACCTAACCTGGGGCTTACGCCCCAGACCCCCTTCCTTGTAGTACAAGCAGTAGTTTTCCACAAGACAGTGCCTAACTTAGTAGCAAAGGCGTGTGGTGAATTTCTTTATTCAAGTTGGTAACGTAGTCATATGATCGACTTTCGGGTGTCTCATGACTATCAAAGATGGCGTCCCTAAGTGAAGAAAAATTGCATTCCTTCCATGAAATAATTATTGCGGCGCAGCAGTGGCTATTGAGTATGAAGAGATTGTGAAACGACTCCCAACAACTCCCCGAAAGGTACTGTATGCATATCATAAATGATATATTTTCAATAAGCTAAGGTGTTGAAAGTTGTTAAAAGTGATGAAAAGGGAGGATGGTCTAAAGTGAACAATAAATAAAAACACTTATCCAAAAATCTCTCTGACTCAATAGTTTGTCGGGTCGAGGTTGCTTTGGGAAGGTGGAGATCATTTGAGGATCCCCTCACTTTTATGAACGAATGCTTTTGAAGTAGAGTGGAAAGGTGTTCCATATTTTTAAAATAAGGCATCATCATTGCCAGAAATTCTAGGATAATCTCAGCACATGACAAAATCATGTCCTTGGAGTGTAAAAGAAAGTGTAACAGTGCAGGAGACATGAACCCAGGGGGGGGGGGAAGAAATAACTTCTGAAATTTGTAATAGATACCTTTTCTAATTATTCAAAATTGATCTGGGAAAGATGTAGTTCACTCCTCGGCTGTCTATAACCCACGTCAGGTTCCTGTCTCATGGACTAGTAATGATTACGAGGCCCTACTTCAGTTTTCTTTTTTTGTTGTTGATAACAACTCGGAACCGAACTGAAGGTGAAACTAGACAAAATGTCAAGCGATCGATATAGGAGAACACACGACGAATTATTTAATCTTATCATAATTATGATCATATGAACATGGCTATTAATAGTAAAATTGAAACACAGGGGCCTCAAAAGGCACCTTGAACCCTACTTTGGTTTACTCTCCATTACACGAACGGTCTCGTTAAATTACAACTCGAAAAATGAACCAATTTAACTGATATTAAATAGATAAGCAAATACATTTTAAATATTAAGCAAGCTTTATTCCTTTTAATAGTAGTCTAATGCGTATTTCTAATGTATAATTTTACCTCAGAAGAGAACTTTTATCCTAAGATGATGAAGAGCAAAGTAAATTATACTCACAGAACTTGAACTCAAGGCAATGGGTCGTGAATCTAGCAAGGAATGTATAAAGGAAGTTCTGCAGCAAAGAGAATAATAGTACAAGATGCAGCAGAGAGAGTGTAACATACCATTAATTCCAGTTTTTTAAAGCGGAAAGTTGCATCGCTGCATCAAAGCGAAGTAAATTGCTACATCACAACTATAGGTGTATTTTCCAGAGTTGGAATCTGACAGTTCAGCGCTACTGGTCAAAAACAGTTGACGACTCGATCGCACGCCTGGCGTGTTGCCATGGAAACCATACAGCGCTGCCAATTTTATTATTAAGGATAAGTGCGCACAATGTGCATTATAATAATCATGCATTTTATTAATCCCTTAACGAGTCAAGGACTCATATACAAAGGAATCGTACAGTTTTATCTTGTTGGCGACAAATTACAATTGAATGTTTAGTTTACAAAGTTTTCAGTATGAAAAAATGTATAACATTTAGTAGTTTTCATAACTTTTGTACACAATGTGGTCTTCTTTTGTCTTCTCAGATTTTGGAATTTCTTCAAACTGACATTTTATAATCATTCCACATAAACTGTTTTAGCCTCCTTTTAAAGATTGGTTAGCTAGGTGCAATTTTTATATTTTCTGGTAGTCTATTGTACTTTACAAGGCACTATACTTAATGCTATTACTGCCATATTGCTTGGAATTGATTTGGAAAAGTGATATGTCATCTGCATGTCTAGTTTTGTAAGCGTGTAAATCAGATTGTTTAGTGAAGTTTAAATTTGTGTGGATACTTTTGTGTAGGATTTGGTACATCAGGACATTTGATTTGATTTCTGCATTTAAGGCTACAGGTTGAATTTTACTCGTAATATAAAGGTGTTTGGTTGGTGTTAAAAGGGTAGTTATAAATATTTCTTATGGCTCTATTCTGAATTACCTCAATTTCTTTTTTAGGTAATTTGAGCATTTTATCCAAATTGTATTCAAATATTGTAAGTGGCTATGGATTAAGGAAAAATACACTTTCCTGAGTAGATATTTTGGGATATAGAAGCTCAATTTTTTTATCATCCCAGTGGCAGGTGATTTTTTTTACTAATGAATCAATGTGCTTTTGCCATGAGAGATTTTCATCTATTATCAAGCCTAGGTATTTGACCCTTTTAACTGCCTTTCCATTCAGCAATATATTCTGAGTGATGTCTAACTTTGTTATACGCTTAGATATTATTAAATAATTTGTTTTATCTTCATTTATTGATAATTTATTAGACTGGGCCCATCCTAGTATTGAATTCATGTCCTCCTGCATGTGTGTAATCAGCGTGTTCGTGGTGTACGCATTGTAAAAGATGCTTAAGTCGTCTGCAAACAACGTTATATTACCATGAAAACTGAGTGTTGCTATGTCATTAATATATACTAAGAAGAGGGAAGGACCCACTATTTATCCTTGGGGCACACCGTGGGTAATATTTACTTTCCCACTTCTGCAGCCATTTATTTCAATATACTGCTTACGATTGGATAGGTAATTTTTAAACCATGTCCAAGCTACTCCTCGGATACCAGCTTTATCAAGTTTCCCTAAAAGAATTTCATGGTCAACAGTATCAAACGCCTTTCTCAGGTCTATGAAAAGGCCACTAGCTGTCATCTTTTTGTCTATGACATCCTGCAAGTTAGAGATAATATCAATTGTGGCTATTTCTGTGCTTGAGTTTTCTCTGAATCCATACTGCCCTTTGTAGAAGTAATCATTTTTATTTAAGAAATTAACAATTCTGTTTTTACTACTGTTTCGAGTACCTTAGATATGGGTGGGAGGATGGAAATGGGTCAGTAATTGTCTGGATTTCTTTTGTCACCTCCTTTATAGACTGGTATGACTCGTGCTATTTTTAGATCATCAGGCACCAGGGAACGATAAATTTATTTAAGTAGTTAGTGGGCTACTTAGCATGTCAATGGAGTTTTTTAACAATTTTACTGACATACCATCTTTGTCTTGGCTACTTTTCATTTTAAGGCTTAATATAATATTGCGAATTTCCATCTCATTAGTCGGGGTCATAAATATGGAATCTGTGTTGACATTAATTTAATTAACTTTCTTCCCTGGGAGGATGTTTTTGACTAACTTGTGTGCTACGTTTATAAATTGAGTGTTTAGAGCATTGCAAAAAAATTCTTTTCCTGTGAATCTCACTGGGACCATTACAATAATTATTTACAAAATTCTGTAAGCGATGACAACCTTTTAGTACACACGAGAGCGTTGTAAGTATCGCATGCCTTTTGCCACAATTTACAAATGCACTCTGCTGTGGGCACATGGAACACCTCAGTCTCACAAATCCTGTGGTGTAAACCGTGTACCGCGAATCGGGTCACTGTGTGTCTCAACTCATAGGCAGTGCCCTTCCGTTCTGTTGACGTCATGGCCGTCGTGGAGTAGACACCATATGGGATCTCCTTCTTTTTTGCAAGTAGTTCTTGTAGCAAATCGTTGCATTGTCTTGTGGATGGTAGTTGGTGAACCAGTCGGAGTTCTTCTATAAAGAAAAGTTCCCCCGCTAGTTCATACGCCAGTCTCGATGGAGTATATTTTGACAAACAAAGCAGTCTTTTTTAAGAATAAGGCTTTCACTTTCTCTAAGTCTTTCAGGTTATTTTTGCTTAAATTAACCCATATTATATCCAATCCAAGCCAGATAGAAACGGAGTTGGGTGAAGACCAGTTTGGTTTCAGGAGAAATGTAGGAACAAGGGAAGCTCTACTAAGTCTTAGGCTGATTTTGGAAGGTAGAATAAGGAAAGATAAGAGAACGTTCATGGCTTTTGTAGACTTAGAAAAGGCTTTTGATAACGTTGATTGGACTAAATTGTTTGACATTTTGAAATCGATTGGAATAAAGTACAGGGATAGAAGGGTGATATACAATCTGTACAGAAACCAGACAGCAGTCATTCGAGTTGAAGGACATGAGAGAGAAGCTGGTATTCAGAAAGGTGTAAGGCAAGGCTGCAACTTATCACCCATACTTTTCAATCTTAACATTGAACAAGCAATGAAGGAAATTAGAGAAAAATTAAAAGTGGAAGTGAAGATCCAAGGAGAAATAATTTCAACTCTGAGATTTGCTGATGACATCGTCATCTTGGCCGACAAGCCTGAGGATTTGAATGAGTTTTTGAATGGTATGGACTCCGTCTTACGGAAAGAATTCATGATGAAAATAAATAAATGTAAAACAAAAATACTGGAATGCAGCCGAAATAAATCAGAAACCTCTATGGAGATCAAATTGGCAGGTGAAAAGCTGAAGGAAGTAGGAGACTTCGGTTACTTAGGAAGCAGAATAACAAGTGATGGACGAAGAAAAAGAGGATATAAAAAGTAGGTTGGCTCAGGCAAAGAAAGCATTTCTACAAAAAAGGAATCTGCTGACATCGAATATAGATTTAGGAATTAGGAAGTAATTTTTGAAAGCCTTTGTCTGGAGCGTGGCGCTCTATGGAAGTGAAACTTGGACTATTGGTTCAGCAGAAAAGAGGAGAATTGAACCATTTGAAATGTGGTGTTACAGGAGAATGATGAAGATCAGATGGGTAGATAGGGTTACAAACAAAGAGGTATTAAGACGAGTGGGAGAGGAGAGATGTTTCTGGCGACTGCTAATGAAGAGAAGAGATAGGTTGGTAGGACACATACTAAGACACCCAGGAATAGCAAGCTTAGTTATGGAAGGAAGGGTCGAGGACAAAAACTGTAGGGGTAGACCAAGGTTAGAATATGTTAAACAGATTGCGTCGGATGTAGGGTGTCAGAGCTATGTAGAGATGAAACGATTAGCTCAGGACAGGGAGGCATGGAGAGTTGCATCAAACCAGTCAAAATACTGAAGACTCAAACAACAACATATCCAATCCATACGTTGCAATTGGTGTAATTTTTGCTTTAAAGAGTCTCAGTGCTGATTGCAAAGACATATCCCTGAGATGACTAATGTCGTTCATTGATCTGACAGCACAGATCATTTTATCTTTGATGTGATGTGTAAATAATTTCCCTTGTATTTGCAAAGTAATTCCTAGATATGTGTAATGACTGGTTTGAAGCAAAGGTTCATCTCTGAGGTAAAGAATGTCATCTTTGGCAGGTCTTCTGCCCTTTTTGAATATCATTGTTACCATTTTATGAAGGCTTATTTCAAGATCGTTGTTTTGGGCCCATATTGAAAGTTGATTCAAGCTGTCCTGTAGCTCTTCTCTTGACGACGAGGTCAGAGCCATATAATTCGCATATATGGTGATTTTTACTTTCTGGGAACGTAAGAGACATACCACATCTGCAGTCGTGCCATTAAATAGAAGAGGACTTAGAGGGTCACCCTGAAGTACTCCCATTGTTTGATCGATAGGATTAGATATAGTTATTCCGTTATCTATTTCTACCTGGTTGTTATGTAGAATATCCTTAATCAATCTGATGATGTAGTGGTGCTCCAGACCAATAATTTCTATGAGTTTCTTTGCTAGTATGCTTCTATTAATGCGGTCGAAGGCCTTAGAGAAGTCTATGAAGACTGCATATACTTTCTGTTTTTGAGGCCTTAAAGTGTCCTGTATTATGTCGAGCAAGTAATTGACAGCTTGCAGTGACAATCTCTGCTTGCGGAAGCCAAACTGCTCTTCCGGAATCTTATCGTCTATCAGTTGTGTCATTCTTGTTGTAAGTATTTTCAACATAAGTTTGAAAAGAGTATCTTCCAATGCAATGCCTCTATATGCATTAGGATCACTGGAGTCACCTTTCCCTTTATACAGGATTTTTATTCTGGATCGTCTCCATGAGTCTGGTATCCTTCCCTGACGTAAGCATTCGTTCATAAGATCGGTCCACGTTCCCACGAGCATGTGCGGCTTCTTTAAGATGTTCAATATAAATCGAGTCTGGCCCACATGTTTTTCTATCTTTACTGCTTTTTATTGCAAGTGAAAGTTCCTCTACTGTGAAGGGATCGAAAGCACTTATGTGAGGGTCAGTATCTGGTCTGGTGTCTTTTTCTCGCAAAACGAGACCAAGGTGTTGTTCCCATGTTTCAATTGGTATGGCCTTAGGCAATTTTGGTTGTATGGGTTTTAGTGCTCTGAAGGAATCCTGTTCAATTTCTTCAATTAGTATTTTCTCCTTCTTTTCTAAAAATACTTTCATAGCCTTTTTGATGATGATCTTATAGTGTTTCCGTAGATCTGCATATGTTTTCAGTGTTGTTTCCGTTTCCTGCTTTCTCACGGCGTGAAGAGCATTGGTTGTTCGTTTCCTTATTCGAAAACATTCTTCATTAAACCATGGCTTGGATTTCCTGGGTCTTTCTTCAACTGAAAGCGCAGAATTCCGCATGGAATTCTCTAATTTCCATAGTGCTTCATCAAAGTTTCCTGCAATTATGGTATCATGTACGTCTGAGCCCCTAATTGTTTGCAATTCGGTGAGATCCAATTTCCTCGATACTTTTGGTTTTGGTTCTTAGCGAAGGAGTTATCTGTATTCCCTGATAGAGAACTCTGGCAATGGGTAGGTGTTTTCTGACGGTGACATTGTCAATCGCATGCTGTTGGAGAACGGTGAAACCCTTATTAATGAATACGAAAATTGTACTTGGCCCATTTTGACATATGTATGTTTTTGTTTCTTTATTGTTAGTCAGTGTCAGGCCTTCTTGTTCCATGTAATGCAGAAGTGTGGACGTCTTACGATAAGGTACATCAATGCGACAGTTGAAGTCACCAGCTATTATTAGCGCATCATTACTCGCTACATGACTTACCGCTACAGTTAGATCGTCTATTAAAATTTCTTCTCCAAAATCTGGTTGAAAGTAGCCTACGCACAAATTAGAGGGTCACCCTGAAGTACTCCCATTGTTTGATCGATAGGATTAGATATAGTTATTACGTTATCTATTTCTACCTGGTTGTTATGTAGAATATCTGTTATATCGTGCAAAATACAAGATAAATAACATACACTTGTTAATATAAAACAACGGTTTATTAAACACTAGTTGATACACAACGATACACAAGGTGGACTAACTTGAGCGGAACTGGCGCGGAACTAAAGAATATGCGCGGAACTGACGTCTACAGTCTGCGGGTGCATATATACATAGTAGCTAGAAAGTTCCAGATTCGAATGTTCCAGATTGGAATGTTCTGGGCATAGTGACTAGAATGTTCATGTTATCTCAAGTAGCCTAAATACACAACACTGACTAGAATGTTCATGTTAACACAACACTTTCTAAAATGTCCATGTTAACTCAAGTAAATACACAACATTTCCTCCCTCTTTTAAATGGATGATTTAGGAAACTTAATCAGGAGAGAATCTCAATGGTGGTCGGTGCTGGCGAGTACTCCTGCGGGGAATAAAAGAGGTCTGGGAAATAGGTGATGTGCTGTTTACAGGTGTAGCTGGTGTTTGGACTGTTGCTGGTGTCTCGGTGAAGCGAACTCGTCTCAGGCTCGGTTGCTCGGTGGCTTGGTCGGTTGTGCGGTGGCTTCGTCGGTTGTGCGGTGACCTGGTCGGTTGCGCGGTGCCTTGGGTGGTTGCACGGTGACTAGTCAGTTGCACGATGACTTCGTCGGTTGCACGGTGACCTTGTCGGTTGCGCGGTGGCTTGGTCGGTTGCGCGGTGACTTGGTCGGTTGCACGATGATTTGGTCGGTTGTGCGGTGACCTCGACGTGGCCTGGTCAAGTTGAGTCTCTTGTGGAGATGAGGGTACCTTTGCTCCGTTGCTGTCATCGTTTGACTGGCGTAAGCGATTGAACGTTCTTGCCCGTTGCTGAGCTGGTGTAACAATACTGCGCCCAGGTCGGTCTTGCTGGCGTCCGTGGCCATCAGGAGTGGTAACGCTGGGTCATACTGCATGAGTACCTGGGGCGAGGTTAGGGCGTTCTTGATGTCTTTGTATGCCCTGTCGCCTTCTGGTGTCCAGATGAGAGGGTCCTTGAGCAGCATGTCTCTGAGTGGTCTGTCTTTGGTGGACAAATCGGGGATGAACGAATTGTAGTAGGTTGCTTTACCAAGAAACAGTTGGAGTTCTTCTGGTGTAGTCGGTTTCGGTGCATCACTTACAGCTCGGATGTGTGCATCAGACTTGTGGATGCCTGACGCATCGATTTTGTGGCCAAGGGCTTCCAGAGAAGTTTTGAGCGAAAACGCATTTGGCTCGGTTGAGCTTGAGGTTGTGTTGCCGAAACCGTTCCAGAGTGGTGTTGAGGGCCTGCATCAGCTTTTCAAAGCTATCAGCAAAACCTATACTGTCATCAAAAAAACTTACGACGTTTGAGAGACCATGCAGGACTGTGTCCATTCGCCGCTGCCAGATAGCGGGGATGTTAGCTGCTCCATATACTGCTCGCGTTGGGCGGATCAGACCGTGAGTTGGCGTGTTAAGCGTGAGAGCATGGCTGAACTCGTCGTCGACCTCGAGATGAGTGTACGCGTCGGTGATATCCAGATGGCAGAAGAGAGTGGCGCCGCGCATTCGGTTGAACAGATGTTCCACCTTGGGAATCGGATGTTCATCGATGATGATCCGCGGATTGAGAGTAGGCTTGTAGTTGCCTGTGATCCTCAGTTTGCCGTTCTTCTTGGCGACGACGTGCGTTGTCGATGCCCACTCAGAGTAGTCCACTCTTTTGTAGGAGCCAGATTCAATTTTCTTGTCGATTTCCTTGGCGTAGGTATCGCGGAGGGAAACTGGTACGTCTCGAGCTCTGGCAAAAACAGGTGTGGCTCCAGCCTTCAGGTGCATCTTCGCTGGGGCACCTGAGACCTTCCCGGGGGTGTCGCTGAACACATCCTGGTAGCGAGATAGAATGTTGTCGAGCTGCTTCTGTTGTTCCAAGGTCAGAGCCTGCTTGTCTGAGAGCTTGTGGATTGGGTCGGGTTTTGCGAAGAGGTGACCAAAGTCGATCTCCTGTACAAACTCTGAAATCCACTCTCGGTCAAAGGGCGATTCGACTTCATCGTCAACCACGTAGAGATTCAGGTTCCTGGTTGTGGTTCCAATGGTGGTGCACACTGACGTTTTGCCAATGCATTTAATCGGATGGCCAGTGTAACTGACGAAGTTACGATCGTTTCTCTGCAACACAAAACCTGGTTTGATCATACTTAGCTTTGATTTGCTCATGGTCGAGCAGGGGGCGCTGGTGTCGAGTTCCATTTTGACGGTGGTTCCCTCTATGTTGACATCAAACAGTGGCTTAGGTGCTGCGTTGACCGATCCGATGACCTCGATTTTGCTGAGGTAGTCCACAACGTCGATGTTTTCTTCTGGGAGCTCTTCTTCGGTCACATGGTTT
Organism: Meconema thalassinum; assembly: GCA_946902985.2. Lineage (NCBI taxonomy): Eukaryota > Metazoa > Arthropoda > Insecta > Orthoptera > Tettigoniidae > Meconema > Meconema thalassinum. The sequence continues at coordinate 100,053,654 of OX336398.1, forward strand.
GTTGTTCGATGTTTCCTCGATTTTGATCGGCAAACTTTTCTGATGTGACCTTTCTTGCCATACTTCAGGCACTCTGCGTTCAGGAACCTACACTGACTACGAGGGTGAGCTTCACCGCACCCTGCACATGTTGATTGGTTGTCCTAGGATGCACTCTGGTTTGCCTGGTGTGGCCATTGGTGCTGTCTGTTTAGGTTGTAAGACCCTTGACTTTGATGAGCTGACTTGCTGCGTGGCGGCTGCTGGTTGATGTTCTTCCTGGACAGAGGCTTCTCGTATCCAATCCGATTGGTTGATTCAGACTTAGCGGCAGCTGTTTTGACCTCGTCGGTGGTAATGCGAGTAGCTTCGAGTGCGTGTGCGATTTCATATGCTGCGGTGAAGTTCTCTGGTTGTTTTGCAATAATCTCGTCGCACATTTCTCGTGATTCCAATCCTGCGAACATTTGTTCAATTAACATGCAATCAAGAAATGTGTCATACTCACAAAACGTTGCAGCCTGCCGCAGTCTTAAGGCGAAGATAGCGATGGTTTTTCCTTGCTTCTGCATTACACTCCGAAATTTGATGCCCTCGGCAAACCTGTTGCGTGTGGCGTCGAAGTGGCCTTTCAGCTTAGATTGAATCTCGTTGTATGACAGAGTTTCCGGATCATTAGGAATTAACCGGGATCTTCAGGGCATCATTGAGTTCAGATCCCATGTAAACACGTGCAAAGTTTGCATGCTGATCCGCGGGTACCTTGCTGAGGTTGAGCGCCCAGGTAAAGCGAGTGAAATAGTCGGCTACAGTCGTTCCGTCGGTAGTGTGATACGGTTGCATTGTGAACGTTGGCGGTCGAGGCTCTGATGACGTTGTTGGTTGTTGACCGTATTGTCTGTCGGATAGCGTCGGCGATCATTGCCGAGAATTGTTGGAGTTACTCAGAGGTTAAGTCCGGCGTGGTGAAGATGAGTGGAGAACAGCATATCTAAATGCACTTGCGATGAACTTAGTTCGGTGCACACACTTGCGTTGAGGTTAGAGAGATCACTCGGTTTAGTATTTCCAACACGCACTGCGGTGAACTTAGTTCGGTGCAAACACTTGCGTTGAGGTTAGAAAGTCACTCGGTTTCACAACGTTATTTATCTTATCCCACTTCTGACACCACTGTTATATCGTGGGAGATACAAGGTAAATAACATACACTTGTTAATATAAAACAACGGTTTATTAAACACTAGTTGATACACAACGATACACAAGGTGGATTAACTTGAGCGGAACTGGCGCGGGACTAAAGAATATGCGCGGAACTGACGTCTACAGTCTGCGGGTGCATGTATACATAGTAGCTGGAAAGTTCCAGATTCGAATGTTCCAGATTGGAATGTTCTGGGCATAGTGACTAGAATGTTCATGTTATCTCAAGTAGCCTAAATACACAACACTGACTAGAATGTTCATGTTAACACAACACTTTCTAGAATGTTCATGTTAACTCAAGTAAATACACAACAATGTCCTTAATCAATCTGATGATGTAGTGGTGCTCCAGACCAATCATTTCTATGAGTTTCTTTACTAGTATGCTTCTATTAATGCGGTCGAAGGCCTTAGTGGAGTCTATGAAGACTGCATATTCTTCACTGTAAAAGGGGATAGGCTGGGTTTCAGTAGACAAGAGATACCTCCTTTAGGCCTGCCAATGTTACTTTTGATAGCGGTATTATGGATGCAGTAAAAACCTTTTGTTCCCCAGTCTTCTGTAAGAAAAGTCTCTGTATACAGTACTATGTCATAATCATCAAAAATATTATTTGGAGCTAGTTTTAACGCGTTTTTTTATACCTTCAATGTTCCATAGAATAATCCTTAATTTATGTTGCCTTTCTGCTATATTATTACTAGAAGTTCTAATTTCTTGTTCTGGGCACTCATTTTTTCGCACTTGATTATGCGAGACGCACTCCCTCGAAAAAGGGGCGACGAAAGGAAAAACGTTTAACCAGTATGCGTTCCGGCCAGATTTCTGGCGTCATTGCTCTTTCCTTGTCCTCAAATGGGATGATTTTGAATGCTTTACTGTTTCCTCTTATTTTTATTTGCTCACATTCTATTTCCCCCTGTATGCCTATGTTTGTGAGGTGTGAAATAGGTGTCTTTTCTTCAGTTGTTGGTTGAAGTCTACCTATGAAAAGCCATGCTTTACGTTCCGCTGCTCTTAGGTTACAAGTTATATCAAAAGGTTTAGTCCCCTGATATTCCTAAGTGTCTTGGTGAGGGAGTTCTCTCCACTTCTGCCATAATATATTTTTCATTATCCTCTCTTAGTATGGAGTGACGTTCATTTTGACTACATTGATCCCTCTCATCCTGAGTCTGGAGATTTTCAGAGTTTCCGTGGCTGTTGTTGGGCTTTTGAAAACTTTGCTGTGCAGTCGGTGGGTTTGGAGCTTTCCCTTTTATTACTGATTGACAGCTGTCAAGATTTCTGTTTGTTGCAGTTGCTTTTCAAGCAGCAGAGACATTTTCTGCATCATAGTTTCTGAGACTTGTTCCATTTTAGTTTTCAGCCCCTCATAGTTTTCCTTGTTTTGATTTATAGATTTCAAATTCTGATCACATGCACCAACCATGTCTTCGGTAGTTGTTTGTGTTGCCATTTCGCATATCTGTTTTGTGGAGGAAGCGTTTTTCTTTCGTTGGTTATCTTCCTGTTTCGTAGAATCCGATGATCTATTGTCCCTTGAAAGCCATTGGCTTGTAACTTTAGAAATATTTTTTGCCATTTCATCCATTTTCTTGCACATTTCTGCACGCATCTCTTCTAGTTCTTTTTGCATGGTTCTTCCCGATTTATATAGAGTGAAGTCCTGTTCACAAATAAACATAACCATAAAATTTTGATTTTTTTTCTTACTATTTGACTTTAGTGCGTTAAATTGGCCTTGCTGCAATTCCGCACACGATAGATGATACCATCTCTGGCATGGCCCGCTGCCAATTTGAATGATGCTATTTGAGCACGTGCTTGTCGCCGACCAGTCGCTTGTTTGGTTGCCTCCAGTGCACACTCACCTTGCTGCGTTTCATAATCTGTTCTTTTTATGAGCTATAATTGTTTGATTTAATTAGTTAATTACTTCTTCGTGTATGATTTATACTTATTTATACTTTATACTTATATTTATACTTACGGTATAATTCATTAGAGACCGTTATTTATGACTTAGTGTTAGTGTCAGTTTAAGCTTAGGTTCATAGGCTAGAGTGAATTAGCTTAAGGTTAGCTTTTTTGCTTGCGAATGGTGGCGTTTTTAAGGATGACTTCTCATAGAGGTAGGCTGAGGATACATCCAGTTTGGGAATTGTCAAGACCTGGTCGAGGTGTACCTATTCGAAGCCATGGAAGGAAAATGATTATCGCCGCGGGATTTTTTGAAAGGGAGGTTGAAAATATCTGAGCATCAGGAGAACCATTAATTCCATTCAATCGCGCGCAGGAGCGTAGGCTACCACCTCTGCTCTTGGAATTAGTAAGACTAATGTGATTAGCCTCTGTCATCTAAAGGGTGAGTTAATAGCCTACACAATGAGCCTATATTTTGTAATACATTTGTGTGTTCCTTGTGACTTGAAACGTAATATTAAGACGATCGTGTTTTATTTTAAACAGCTGGGAGCTTGACAATTGACCGTGGAATTACCACGTGATGCACTGAGCACCACTTGGATATACGGTCAAGGCCATATTACGTCATCTTGAAAAATGACAGTCGACTAACGGAGGGTGGAAGGGAGATCTGATTGCAACCTGGACTCACAATCTTATCAGAAGTGGTGCGCGAAGTACGGAACTAGGGGCAGAATTGTGTCGGGTTATTCTTGAAATGTGAACAGACGTATATACTGTGCGGACATAGAACTTTTCTCTACAGCCGCGTTTACAGTGCGGACTTGTAAAATTTCAGCGGAATGATTTTTTACACGATAGCGTGAGCAGAACATTTCATAATACTTCAAGCGTCAGTAGAGGCTTATATAGTGTGTCTATTTCGATTTACGTCGTTTTTCTACGTGGTACAACGAACGTACCTGGAATTGAACATTCAAATATTACTAGTGCTTCGTGGGAGCACAGTATGATATTTAAGTATTCTTTCTACATCAAGATGTGTCACAAATCGCTGTCGGGAGGAACATCTTTAATGTTTATTGAATCTGTAGACATACAGGCTTAAATATGAATACAAGAACATAATACGCAAAGTAACGGTGATGCCCATTTACACCAGAGATGTTTTCAGAAGATTCTTGAAAACGTTCAACATAAAATTTGATTTTTTCGAAATCATGGAGGAGGCGTGGTTAACCACTGCAACACTTCAGAATCATGCTACTTCTACATACATTACAATCGTAGTGTACGAGCTGCCAGATGTACTGGATTTCGTGTACAATTCCCAGGCTGAAAGGAACAGTTCGGAGGGTATTTCCAGGATCAAGGCCAAGATGGAGGCACTTGTATACTGTGTCTCAGTATATTATTGAGATGAGACTTGGGCATCGAGAATCTTCACACGGTAGAAGCCGACCATTTTTCAGAAAAGAAGAGCATTACTATTCTATAGTTACCAGTTGTCATTTTTATTAGCATAATTGGTGATGGGATTTAAGTCGGATGTCTCTTTTTCATTCTTGATCTCAGTTTCGATTATATTTTCGTTCGTTTGACAAGCATATACTTTTGAAATATATTCTTGTATTTAAATGTCCTTTGTTCGTCTCTGCATTTATCTTGATATTAATGTAGCATATTGAACTCTTTGACTGTTGTGAAGACCAACACTAGGGGAAGATATGCGTTTACGTACAGTTGATTCAAACATTTAGAACTATGCTATTGAACTTTACGATCAATTTGAGATTTTTGAATATTTATATAATCTTTTATATATTCTCCGGAATATTTATTGATAATTTTGCAGTATCGTGATCTCGACTTATGACTGATTGACAGCTTTTTCTAAGCATATTTAGGATTGGTTAACGTTGAGATGAACTTTGATTAATGGATTTTGTGATATTTTTAGGGGAATGTGGTGTTGACCATTCCATTTTGTAGGATCCCATTTCTCGATTGAGGCAGTGCATTCTTTGAAAGACCCTAATGTGTCACAAGTGTTTAACTCTGTTAACCGGGACCCATGGTGTAGGGGATTTCAGAGTCTGTTCAGTTTCCCTGGAGAGGTGAATTTTCCTCATTCTTGATTAATTTTAATTTTTCTTATCAACTTGCTTTAGATTAGATTCGTCTTAGCTAATTCTCGTTGGAGAATGTATTGTTTCTCGACGTCTGAATTATTGCGAATTGGAGTTTAATACTGATTGACATTATTACCGAACTATCATAATTTCCAAAGTCAAGTTTTGTAAATTTATTTTTATTAAATTGTGAAATGGTTTATTTCTTGAATGGTGATGTAATCAAGATTTCTCATGATAACTATGCAAGGTGTTAAAACATGATTGAAGTATAACTGAAAGCGAAATTACGAATTGTTAAAAATGTGCATACACGAAATATAAGTTGAAAGTTTCAGTAAGATTTATGATCACTATGTGAGTGATAGTCATTAAGCAGATTTAGGGTGTATTTGAATGAAGCACAGTGTGATGTACTAGTTGGAGTATAGAAGGATTTGCCTGGTGTATTGTAATACTTGAGTGAAGTATTTGGATGTACGTGGAGTACAATAGTAATGTCTAGTGAGACATCATCGTCGTATTGTGCCCGCTGGCCGAAGGTTTCGGGGAGCCATTGGGACGACACATTCATAGGCTGGATTCGCACAAAAGTCTGCACTCGGGGGGTATCGGGAATTGGTGAGGTTCGATTCTTAACCAGCTCAGAGGAATGCATCGATATCAAAACTAAGCAAGAAAGAGAGGTCAGTCTTAAAATCAAGTGTTAAAATCAAGGATAAATTTTATTCAGAATAGATCCCTAGCCTAGCATGAGAGTTGCAAATGGCTAGTCCGATACTATTCTACCCCGAAAGAAAATATAAGAACGTCCTATCTAAAATCTAAGTTACTCTCATGTTCCTAATACAAAATTTAAATGAAAACAAACAAGCTAAGAGTATGGCACGTAAGATCAGCCCTAAGCAATTACATCGAAAATGACTACGGGAGGATTAAACATCAAAGGAATTTACTGCAAAGCAAGATATTTACTTGTTTACAAATACTAGGACTATATACATTTAATAACAAAGGAACATTTGTTCTAAGCTAGGATGGTGCCATCTCCAACATTTATCTTTAAATTTACGTGTTTATCTAGTCCTAACTAACATTAGTTAATACACGAGGCGCGTTTATTACAAGGAAAAGATTCCAAATATGTGCACAACGTTGCTGAATAAAAAATGAATTATACTAATACAACACAAATATGTACAATAATCCAGCACTCCTATTGTTGTGCAATTGGCACTGCCTGCCTACTCAATTTGTCACTCTTTGCAACAAATGGTCATAGTGTCCAGATGTAGGGGAAGGCGGGCCACAGTGAGACAGAAAAAATATATTTTAGTATACTGTCTTATTTTTAGCCTATTTTCAATTTTGAAAAAATAGGCTTATGAGATCACCTTTTGTCCGTGTGTGTGTGCGTGTGCGTGTGTGTGTGTGTGTGTGTGAGGTGTGTGTGTGTGTCCCCTAATAAAATCTAAACGGCTGGAGCGATTTCAATGAAACTCGGTATGTTCATAGCACTATTCCCGGCGACCTCGACCGTGCCCTTCAAATTTTGTTACGTCTCACCAATCCAACATGGCGCCTGTGCGAAATATTTCACTAGCATTCAATATCTCCGAAACTCTTACGGATATCGCCCTGAATTTGTGTACGGTGATAAAGGGCACTACTAGAAGTTCACCTATGAGACTTTCAAAAACCTGGTGACGACAAAACCAACATGGTGGTCAAGCGAAGTTGAGACTTTTAAATAGACTTTTCTCGCGATTTAACTATCCAAAAGTAATGAAACTTGGACAAGCAAATGTTTATACACATTTTAATGCATTGGAGTCTAATTTAGTTCAATTGTTTACATAACCTCAAAATGGCGGCTGTGCGAAATATGTCACTGACATTCTATATCTCCGAAACTATTACAGTTATCTCCCTGCAATTTCGTACGGTGATAAAGGGTACTGATACAAGTTTACCTATGTATATTTCATAAACCTGTAAAGTACAAAACGAACATGGCGACCAAGCGAATTTGAAATATTTTAATAGACTTTTCTCGTGATTTAACTCTCTGAGCGCAGTGAAATGTGGTACAGTGAATGATTTTACATATTGTAATACACTGGTATCTAATTTAATTCAATTGTTTACATAACCTCAAGATGGCGGCTGAGCGAAATTTTAAAATTAAGTTTTTATTTCTTGTGTCGGAATTATGCGATCAAAGTGAAGGTTTGAATAATGAACCTAGGCAATAATTGTCCTTGAATGGTACATAACTCTATGGCCTATACATATAACAATCCTAAATGGCGAGCTTCCGAAATATTTAGACGGTTCTCAATATCTATGAATCTTTTACAGCAACCAAACTGATTTTTTTATGTTCATAGAGACTATGAACATATGTTCACATATAGGACTTTCAGTAACCTGGTGAGCACAAATCCAACATGGCGGCGACGCGAAGTATAAATATTTAAATGGACGTTTCTCTCGAATTAACTATCCGAGTGCCGTGAAACGTTGCACGTTAAATGCTTATACAAATGTTGATCCACTGGCATCTAATTTATTTCAATTGTTTTCATAATCACAAGATGGCTGTTGTGCGTAATTTTAAAATCTCGTTTTTACTTCTTGTGTTCTAATCATGCGATTGAAGTTTGAATACCACACGTACACAATAATCTTAATGCAATAGTACAAAAATAAAAATCCAACCTGGCGACCATGTGAAATATTTAGACGGTTCTCAATATCTACGAATCTGTTACAGCAATTAAACTGAAATTTTGTATGTTGATAGAGGCAATAACATGAGCAGGATATATGAAAATAGGCTGCATAGTTCTTCACGGAACTACTTGTTTGATATATGAGAATGTCTTTATATACTGAAATATAAGTTGATTGTTGCTCATCAATTTCATACCCTTAGAATTTCCAAAACATCCACACGTTTCTGTAAAAATAATAAATTGTGAACATGTTGCAGCCGTCTCACTGTAGCCCACCCGTGGGCCACACTGAGACAGATGATGGTCCACACTGAGACGCAATGAAAAGAATTTATTTTGACTGGTTAAATACATAGATAAACACTAAAACAAATAATTAATGCCAGAAAACACTACAGCACATTCAGATTCCCAAAATTTACAGAAAATTTGAGATATGACTTTTGTCTATTTGTTTTGCCATATGCACAGGAAACCGGCCACAGTGATCTGTTGCCTTTCGCGGGGACTGAAGCAATATCTGCACCCTATGGGTAAAAAAAAAAAAAAAAAAAAAAAACTGCCTATCATTTTTGCTCTTTTTCTTAAGAATTTTACTTAATAATTTTCATCATCTAAATTTCATTTCACTTCCCCGATGCAAAATCTTGAGTGTTTGAAAACTCAACCAGAACGAAGTCACCTTCCTTAGGTTTGCGAGCAAGTTGATGAAATGTTAGGAGCTCGATTTCTTCATTATCTGATGAGCTGTCTGAATTAGAAGAATCATCAACATCAGCATCCATGGAAATGTCTGTAGCTAGGGCTGCCATTGGCTGAACAAATTCTTCTTGCAGTTCTTAAGATTTTTTAATTTTTATTTGTGGACTTAAAATCAAGTTTTTATTTCTTTCTGGGGTGTGAGTTGGAATGAAAGATCTCCCCTTTTCTCTCCTAGAAGTTGACTCTGCCCTCTCCTCAGCTTTGGGGTAACTCCGTATATCTTTCTCACTGTCTCACTGTAGCCCACCCTACTGTGTCTCACTGTGGCCCACTTGCGACATGTAAAAACAATTATGTCTACTATCTCACCTACAATACTGAACAAGCTGACAATTCCAATAATTATTTAGTAATATGTATGTATTTCGACCATATTATATTCATTAATGTACAATGATACACATAACTATAAAAAACAACAAAGGAAGAAAATTTTACTTTTCTTACCTCAAAAACGAAGATGTTGTTTATCTCCTACATTACATGCTTCTTTCAAAGAGTAAACAGGATCAAAATGTCTGCTACCGGGAGAGCCAACCTCTAAGAAATATTAAAAAATGTCCCTCTTTCAAAAAAAAAAAAGGGTTTAATGAGCTTGTCTCACTGTGGCCCATGTCTCACTGTGGCCCACGTTCCCATATAAAGAAAAAATTAGAAAAATAGAAAAGCCTGCCAATGCGATGGTAATTAAACAATTACATCGACTCACATTGCTGCCAATCTGATGTGTGTGCTTCAGTTTTCACATCATCAATTGGTTGTTGACTAATGGTGTCAAAATGTATCGAAATGTATCCAAAATAAATCAACAATAACTAAATGTCGTATTTTGGTCCTGCAAATATTTTATTTTTAGCATTTATTTATATTTAGGCTCAAGGGGGAATTATAAGATTTGTTTAGTTTCACAAAAATCCTATCTTTGATTATGCCTCACAATGTATTTGTTTAGTTTTATGGACCTTTAATTGCGTTTACTGTAGTCAGGAATGATGTGTAAATCCAACTAATGTTCAATAACTTCATAACATTCTACTCAGGATTTACTTCAATAATGGACACCTTGTGTCTCCACATACTCTTATTATTAGACATCCTGTGTCTCTCTTAAACCATGGATTCGTCAATCCTTACTTCATAGGTCTGGTACCACTTCAATAGCTTGTTACCGCCGGTATAAATTACCATAAACATGTACTCTAATAGTACCATAATAACATTGGTTAACAAATAGTGTGGAACCCTGAATTATACACATTTTAAACATCAATTACAAAGACTAAGCGTGTAGAAAACACATTTGAGAATGCTCTCCAATAGCATGAAGGATTCTGATACAAAAATAGCGTGTGGGATTGTGTATTTATCATGTAGCCTCTTCCCAAGAATAATGTCGAACCTACGATCTCTGGTTTCAAAATAATGTTCATTTCTTATGTCCTTCTAGCTCATCGTAACAAAATAAAGCTTTATTCCAGATGCTCATTTGTCAAACACATGGATAACGGATCCTGCATTCAGATTATATAATGCCACTGCCTTCTGGATTATTTAATGCACTGCCTGAGATTCATTGAGCCGTGCTATGAGTAGCCCTCTCGCACACAGGCGACCTTGGCCTTAATTTGCCACCTGTTAAGAACTTGTTTCTTATGTCATCAGCCTGAAAAATAAAAGTAGACTGTTACTGTTCTTGAAATGATACGAAATGGGCATTATAACTTTGCCTTCCTGGCGTTAAAGAAATTTATAACAAAACTAAATCTTTCCACACATGAGCTTATATTAAAACTACCTGTGTTGTGCACTTTAGTGAAACCATTTATGACTAATCTACTGTTCCAACCCATTAAATATAGCTACTGAAACTTATTCTGACTTACAGAGTACAGCGTCAAGACTCGATACCCGCAGTGAGACGTTTTAGCGGTCTCTGTAATGGTCTTAGATCATCTTGCCTTTGTTTCAGCCACCTTCCATTGCTATCTCCCCACGCATGTAGTTTAATGATCCATCTCCAACTCCATAGCGTGGTCGTTATTGTCCATTTGATGTAGATGGTTGGTTGGTTCCATGTTGTAGGTAGGGGTAAGGTTTTCACTCGTGTTAAATATCATACTGCGCTCACTGACTCTATTGGTGCGGTAAAACAAAATTGCCCATACACTCCGCCACTGGCGTTATCATTGCTTTTGCAACGCTCACTCGCAAACTTTGCACGTGGTCGGAAATAATTATTTACAGTTAATCAAAAATAAAAATTCAGCACTTCGACAACACATGAAATAATTTATGAATAACACAATTTTTAGAAAATTCACAGTTTTTATGATACACTCGTGCATGTAAGCATGCAGCCTGATAATCTGGTAAAAATATTACACTGGTTGGATATTAATTATCGTTCACAATAACTACCTCTGCATATTTAGCAGTGATGGTGGTTCGTGTCTACAATAATGATGGATTTATCCATTTCACAATATTCTTTCAATACTCGGAACACTAGTATCACGTGTTCGTTCTTTATGCGTCACTGACACGTCTGTCCTGCACGGACGTACGGCTAGTAGTAGTGTCTCCTCAGCGTGGCGTCAGCTCAATGCATGAGATAGCCGCGCAAATTTACGGTTTCGCGTTTCTGCGATGTGGACCGTAATTTAAATATGCTGAATGGCATTAGATAAATCTTAGACGATTTACGGGGTATCCAAAATGTATAAAAGTTTAATTATAATCAATCTTGCTCAATATTCTTCCCGCTTCCTGTAGGGTGTATTCGACTGCTCTTCAGCATAGTAGCAATTCCTCCAAGGATCCTGTGATCGATTATACTAATGCGAACATGCGTCATCGTGCGCATACGTCTCCATGTCGAACAAATAAAACTTCTGGAAATAAATTTTTATTTTAATTCGTCCAATCCTTAGTTTCCCTCCTCGATCGATCCATTCGTTCAGTGATTCTATTGTATTCTTCATCACTTAGACGGGTGTTTTCTCCTGCTGGTTCAATTTCAGTGTTGTAACCATCAGCTGTTGTAGTTTTCCTGTGATGGTTGTTCGTGTCTACTTGCTTACTTCCATCTCGCCTTCTGCCAGATTCTTTACCTTCTTCATTTTTTTCTCCTCCGTTCTTGGATGTACTGTTTACTTTCTTCAGCCTTCCCACGCCAGTCATTATTATATTGAAAACGAGGGTCGTTTTCCTTCTGGTAACCGCCGCTGTGTCTATCATCTCGCCTGACATTGTTGGTATACTAGTTATCTTGATTGTCACGATCACGTGGCTGTCCTCTATATCCACGATTGTAACTGATGTTACCATAATTACGACGATTGTTAGCGTAATCGTTTCCACGATTCTGGTATCTGTTCTCATTATAGTTTATATTAATCGTGTCATATCGGCGATTCCTTCCATAAGATGTGTTTTCTCTACGATATTCACGGAAATATCTCTTCTTGTCCTTCTTGATTCTGACGATAATTTACACGTCGTTCTTCCGCAGGCTGTACTGTTTGACTTGTCCTATCGACTGAAGTTACATTCACGTCGTGTGCACTTGCACGATGCCTAGGTGTAGGTGCAAATTGTTCATGACTGCTATCCAGCTTTCGTAAAACTTCGTCGCATTTTAGGAAGGCGTTAGCATCTGATGCTATTAGTAGACTTTGAAATTCCATAGGATATTGCCTTCTTATCGTCTGTACCAGTTCGAGCTCTTACAAAGGGGGTTGCAAGCACTGAATTAGAAAGTTGACTTGCGAAGTAGGTAGCGTACTTAATTGTTTGTGTACTCGCGTACCTCTTATTGTACATTTCCGCCCTTATATTCTGCTGTCTTCTATTGACCAATATGTTTTAAGAAATGCATCTTTAAACTCCTGGTAGTCGTGAAATGAATATCTAAAAGCTTTGAACCAGGTTAACGGACTATTCTCGAGATATTTCTCTACCGTTCGTAACTCTCTATCAGGTTAAGTACAAGTTTTCGGGCTTGTAGGCCGTGGTCCAGACAGGATATCTCCCGGCGTTTCTCCGGAAACTGCGTCCGGCATTATCAAGGGTTCCGCTCCTTTCTTTGGTCAGCAGTGGAATGAGGAAGAGGCTTGAAATAATAGGTAACGGTTTGTAGTGGGGTATTGTTGCTTGAATATGACTGTTGGCTAGGTGGATCTTGGTGATGAATTAACGGCTGGAAGGCAGTTTGGATCATCAAATTAGCATGGTGAGCCGAACGTTCTCTTCGCACTCAGGCTGGATCGTCTGGTCTCGCGTAGCCTATATGTTGCGGGGTACGGTGCGTGCTCCGGCTTCGGCGACTGAGCTTGTGAGGGTCAGGTGTTCCCTGGGAGACTGCCGGGCTGTAGCGGGAGGGTTCTTCAGGTTGACGTGTGCGTGATATCTTGGCCTTGGTGTTCCTAAGGGCCAGAATCCATGTATTACGCACACGTTCAATTTCTTCCTTTCGATTGAAGTTGTCGGAGTGTTTGAATATTTCTATGGTTTCCCGTTGCAGCCTGGCGTGGTAGTGTGTGGTCGTGGAGAGTATCTCCGTGTCCCCGTACTGTACATCGTGACTGGGCAAAGAGAATGCTCAGCGACTGACGATTTCTCAGTTTGACCCAGGCGGCTGTGTCTGTTATGTTCCTTGAGTCTGGTGTTCACGCTCCTCTTCGTCGTTCCTGTGTACACTTGTCCACAGGAACACGGGATTCTGTAGACACCTGAAGTGGAGTGTGGGTGGCGCTTGTCTTAAGCGGATCGTAGCAATTTCCGGATTTTGGCGGTGGGTTTATGAACTGTTTTCACCCCATAGGTCTCGAGTAATTAGGCTATCCTGTCCGTCACCTTCTTCACGTACAGCAGGAATGCGGTGGCCACCGGAGTTTCCTCAGATTCTTTCCTCGTGCTCCGGCGCCTGGGATGAGAGGCTCGCTCAATCTCCTTATTGCTGTATCCGTTGGCGCATAGGGCCCTCTTTAGATGTTGTAGCTCTTGGTTGAGGTTGGATGGCTCACAGATTCTCCTAGCACGGTCTACCAATGTTTTAATGACTCCGTGTGTCTGTCTGGACCACGGCCTACAAGCCCAAAATACTTGTACTTAATTATAAACGCCGGCCGTGAAAGCCTAAGCAGTTATATCTCTATCAGGTGTTACCATGGTTTCATTCATGTAAGATTCCAGGTTCCTCAAGAATTCGATTGGTAGAATAGAATTGAAATTATTAAATTTAGTCTGTCGATCATCATGGCTTCTCAAATATACTATGTTTTAGTGTGGTGTTTGGCCATAGTGTTGCATCCGAGGGATGCATTCCCATCCCTTATCTATAAAAATAAATTAACTACAAACTGCTACTATAAATTATACAACTAATTACACATTGATGCCTGCGGCATACGTCGCACAAGCAAACACCAAGACCAGGCCTAGTGCATAGAGACGACTTCCGTTGACCCAGGGCAAGCACCTCACATCCTATAGAATCCACAACTAATGCCAACTAATGCTAACTTGGCAGGCGGATTCTATAAAGCACTGAATGAGAGGTGAGACGAGGTCAGTCTTTCACAAGTGCTTCAGGTGCTAAGACGCTTCCTGTAGCTGCCTTCTCCAGATAGGTAAGTGTCTAGTGGGCCTACACAAATTGTAACACCTACACGTAAAACATCCCCCATTATTGTGAAGATCACGAGTGTTCACTCTGCACTATTTTATTATACTCCACTTTAGGAGTACAGAATTAACAAGTAGAATCCTTACGCTAACTGGTCTTTCAAGTCATTTATTTAATTAATAAAAGCCTACCCCCTAATTCATTTCCCGGTAGGATCCCAAATTAGTAATTAGTTAATTGTCTATTTGTTGCTGTAGTCAGCCATAGGCATCACCTTACATTGCTTACGTGCGCGACACTCATTAGGAGCACGGCCAGTCCACTAACGTCAGCAGGAATCCAGGCAGTCGCTTAGCTGCTCCTGCCATCTCTTAATAGATTATCCCTTGTAGCCATCCCTTAGGACCACCCCCGCAGCTTGTACACTTGGGTGTCAACCCATTGAGCTGCACTCACGCCCACACCCTTCCAATCCACTTCTTTTCACATTAGAGTCCCAAACAGCCATCAGCTAATCTCCTTTCATCCCCCTTTTAATACACTTTGTAGAGGCTACCCTCTCAGGTACCCTACAAATGGTGGAGGCACTAGGTACCGCGAAGTTGTCATAAGACAACGCATAAAGGAGTACATACAACGTATTTCTGTGGAAAAGATCCCTAAACTTAACCTCTTACTAGCCAAGCGAACGCCACCCAAAATTGGGAATTTTTTTTGAAGTACGGGTTCAGTAATATTTTTTGTGCCCACCCAGGCCCGCCCTAATAGAGATTACATTACTTAACGCCACCCTTAAATAATAATCAGTCATTCACGACCCCCAAATTCGCTACGCCCACCCCATATATTCAATAGGGGCAACATTATTTAGTTGCCCACCCGATTCGGTCCCCGATACCTTAAATAGCTTTGAAACAATAATATTTAATTTCCCACCCCCCGTGGAATAGGGAACATACCAGACAATTCAGGGAGATATTTCCCTCAGCTCCACTTGCTAAGACATCCCTCGATATTTCCCCTAGTAGGGAACAGATGGATACCTACACTGAGGTGGAACACACCCCATTACCTACGCCCATGCCGACTGCCCATAGCAAAGATAAGCCCCCAGGGTAGAGTGATAGCCCTATACCTGGCCACTAATACCAGACCACCACGCCCCAAGGTCGTAATTAGGAACTCGGACCACATAGACGCGAGCAACGCTGATCGAATAATAGCACAATTAGAAACTGAGGCCCTAGATCTTCGGGGACGATACCCTCATACAGTAATCAACGCACACCCTCACACCAAATCACAGACAAAACATAATCAGCATACCCAAACCACCGAGGACCTCAACCCCACACTAATACATCTCGAGGCACAATTATTACTCAACACGCAGGTAGCCCATAACAAATTACATGCCCTTATCCGGCGGTTAGATACACATGTGCGAAAAATTGACAGTACAGCCCTCATAGCAGACATTCAAACCGCCAGCGAGACCCTCCAGCACACTATTCAGCAAACCCTTCCCAAGACCCATACGGTCCCAGTTGGCCATGCGTCATCACTGCCTCAAGATCCAGGAAATCAGCAATCTGATTTCCCGAACGGGCCACATTCTACCCCCGACGTCCCGATTACCTCACGGGCTAGGCGCTCACGCCGCAAACGTCCGGAATCAGATAATATCTCACGGGATAACAACCATACCGGCACCAATTTACACGGCGAAACCAAGGCCACGCTCACTACACACGTCCCTCCACATCACACAAAATATTCCGGGGACAAACGGAATCCTGAGGAATACCTGAAGCGGGCACACTACCCTTTCCAACGTTGGGAAGATAGGCCGCAGAGGACTCACTCACCTCCATACAGACAGACTCATCCTCCCCCACAATATAGAACAGGCATACGACCCCCTCAGAACCCACCACAAAATTACCCACAAGACCGCCCTCCACGATATAGGGAAGATCCAACAGAGCGTCGCGAACCATATACAGAGGACGTACGCCACGTGTATACGCCTCCGCACCGTAGGCCAATAACTCCCCCACATTACGGGAGGAACAATTATCGTTCCCAAGAACCTCCCCCAGCGTACACTATATACATACCTATCCAGTGCGCACGTGAGAACCATCCAGACCATCACCAGGACATTGCACCCAGGGATTACCCACGTTACTTAGGAGAGAGAGAAAATCTTAGACACGTAACGGGAAGGTCCCGTGATGAATATAACTATGGCAGACAGAGTCTCGCCCTACCCTTTCATCATATCGATTCAGGGCGCCACAGGAGATCTTGACTCACCACTATACACAGCTGATTGCCAATTATAGCCGACTGAGCGCCCAATTCACAGACGCGTACCCAGCTCAATCCTCTTAGTAATTACGGACAGCATGGGTATTCCCTTTTTGCCACATAGGGGAGCGCGGTGCACATAAACCCACCGCTACATACACTTACGCCCCCATAACCAAATAATTCACTCCATGCAGTTCCATGGCCCCCTATCACACATGAGGGTGAACACTGCCCACCCTAGAATGGCGGAACAGGCCAGGGCAATTACCCTGCAACACGCCGAATTATGGCGACATTTCCGTCAGCTCCAAGCACACTTTCTTTCGTTTGCAATGTTAACACATAAACCTACCCCAGTGGAAGCGGTTAGTACAGACATTTTACCATGAATGGCCAACAGGACCATTCCCCTACGGCCCACTCCTATTAGGAAGGGGACCGCCGTGGCCATGCCACACACGCAGCCCGCCATTGGCAACGGTGCACACGTAAATACATTTCCCCCGCCACATAATAGCATTTCCATCCCCACGCTCCCATGATACCCTAGGACCTTAGCGCCTATTCCGGCCAGCAACAGTCCTAAGGCACTCCGAAAAGCCGTACTAGTGTACAGGCATATACCATGTATGCCCCCAGTGAAGCCACACTGGCTCAAGCCCAAAATCACACTCTTACAAACGCCATGTAAACAGGATAAAGCCCCTGAGTGGATCCCAGGCGCTAAAGTTGCTTTAGCTATCCATGGGCAGAGGAGATACGCCTCACAATAAGAGACGACTTATGGCTTAGCATTGGAACACACATAACGAGAATCCAAAGCCAATTTTTATTCTAAAACACACCATTTATGAATAATTAGAGGGCAAGGCATGTCGAGGCACGCTGCGCCTGCAGCAGCTACACGTATCTCCACGTTTACCCAGTCCCCAGAGCCACGAAACAAAAACGTTAAGTCACCCGTATAAGGCGTTAAAATATATTTCTACCACACATATATCAAACCCAGGACCGTACGAGTCGAACAAGCGCCCTATGCGCTATGGCATCTGGTAGCCATGCTCACGACTATCGGTCACCGACAGTTCCCCACAGTGCATAGACACGAGTCCTATATATAAGATTGCATGTTTAGTTATAACCAATATAATCATGTGTACCATGTTATATTTATTATGTCTCGTGTCTTTCTATGATAATGAATTCTGTTCGCACACACTAGTTTAAGAAAGGTCGGAACAATGTAATACATGTCTCTATAGCAGCTGAAAACATAGGTCAATTACACGCCACCGGATACACTTTGCCAGCACAGCGCATTGAGTCAGCAAGTAACATATCCATAGCGACAGACAGACCTAGCGCGACACGTGCCAACGACCATGCTTGCATAGCCAGGCGTGCTCTAGTACATTCACATGAAGGCCACGCGTAAGGACGCGGCAAGACTTACTTATAGTCAATGCCTACACATACAATACTAATCATATTTTAGTTAGACGAGGAGCATGAACAACGAACATTTTTACACACAATCCAGGCCCTTTCGTTGCCCGACAATAGATTCAATCCCTTACTGTAGGATACAGGACATGCACACCCTTCCACACGATACCTATATACTTATGACATTACAGAAAGCAGAATGGTCTATACACCCGTGAGTTGACCGATTGAAGATTACATTTCCTTAGAATCACGACTACTAACACACTACTGTATCACCACAGATACTTCTTAGTTTATGGCGATAGGTATACAATAGAGTTATTACAAGAGAGGGTAGGATGCGCAGACATTCTATCCGCACAAGCCCACGGGTTCACAACTCGCGAAAGCACATCCATCTCAGAAGAGATCGCGCCTTTCTTTAAAAGCACTTTCGCTTATTACCATAATATTTTGATAAGATTTATACCATACTCCGGCCATACATAAGTTACCATACGCGGATTAAAATTCATTGCGTGGACACCGCAATGGCACAGGTTAGCAGCATTACACACATACAGAGGCCTAGCATCTACAATAACACAGGTTAGCGGCCTTTCGCTAATGCAACGAAATATTCGTACAATAACACAGATTAGCGGCCTTTCGCATAGGCACAGACATAGTCGTACAATAACACAGGTTAGCGGCCTTCCACAACTGCAAAGATGTATTCGTACAATAACACAGGTTAGCGGCCTTCCCTACAGGCCAAGGCGTATTAACACTGATGACATAGTGTAGCGACATTCGATATAATTCCGCACACAAGCTCACTATTACACAGGTTGGTTACTACCACTACGGCCAGCAGAATTTGATACAATTACACAGGTTATCATACCGGCCGAGCATTAGACTCTATAGGTCATCTGAACAAACAATTAGGAGACACTTGGAATAAGGATAACTTATACTTACGTAGATTACATTTCCCATACACTGTAATCCAGGCTACATTCTTTAATACATCTCAATCACTTCTCACACTCAGTACTGCAAACTGCTCATAGACAGTGATGCGCGCTCCATACACAATGCCAGAAGCGAGGATTGCGCACACAGCATCTCGGCTTACGA
The DNA here is from genome assembly GCA_946902985.2 of Meconema thalassinum. NCBI lineage: Eukaryota > Metazoa > Arthropoda > Insecta > Orthoptera > Tettigoniidae > Meconema > Meconema thalassinum. The sequence continues at coordinate 100,072,917 of OX336398.1, forward strand.
GAAGGAGGGTAGCCAATAATAGGCGGCCACATCCGGCCCTATTGCAGTTCTTATACACTCCATTTTATATAATTTTTTTCTCTCCTCAAAGGGGATCTTGAACCTTTCTTGTAATTCAACGGTGGTATTAACCACACCATACCGTCACAGGGACAGACAGGAAAAACAGTTCTCCAAAGAAGCGTCATCATACTTAGCCAACGAATTAGGGACTACATTTACGATTTAAATTCTATCATTCATCCTTAGTCTGCGAGGCTAGGCCTTGTGGTGAAAGATCCACTTGTGTGGGGCTATACCTCTTAACTGGCCGCTCAGGGATCCACTTTTATCATCCCGATGCTGAATTATGAACTGTTGGTCATCGTCTGCCATGCTTCGAAATTATAGTCAATAATCACTTAACGGAATAAATTAAGCAAGCCACAAGACTAATATAGGACCACAAGTCCTTCTATAGATGCCCCTCGATACTTTACATACATTAATCACACACATTTGTAACTACAATCATTAGTTGGCCAAATTTCACTTCGCATTTCTCTATTAAGCACTAATTCCAACCTATAGACATATCACTCTATGTATATATGCGTTGCATTCTGGCTCATAAGGATTCTACAATCTTGTGGGGTTAAAGCACTGTAAATTTTTACATTAAAACAATCTTGCCCCCAAACGAGGTTTGGGATAAATATCTAGCCAGATATATATAGATTCAGGCAACAACTACGTCTATGGTCCATAAGTATCCTATGTTTTGTGGAATAGTATCGTGTCACACGTTAAAGAGTCTTTTCCCAAACACAATGTAGGATAAATATTCATCATGGACGCAGAAAACGCAAAATTTTTAAATAGGAAACGGTAAATGAAGGCCCAATGATTTTATTCCTTCAGAACACTAAGTTTGCACTTGGATACACGAACAAATTATACACATTAGGAATACATCATGTGTACATCGACACATGAATTTACAGGCATACAAGTCACAGTTCTCACTTCCATCATGCAGGTTATCCAATAACCTTAGCCCGTTGTGCTAATATACAGACAGTAGAGAAGAAGCGACATACAGTACACTCCACGAAAAGCATTATTAAACAGTTAAATAACATTTTTTCATTTTCCCGAAGTAAGTGGGATTAGACCACGGAAACATTTTTCCTACACACTGAACACAACATGTCACCCGCGCATAGAGACGCGACGAGCTTCAACATGCCCTCACATACATTTTCAGTACGCTACCAATACAATGCAGGTGATAAACCGAGCTTTACATAGTAATTGCACCATTTAAACACGAGATGATGAGAGCATTGGCCTAATGATATTTCCCCCGAGAGGGAAATACTTTCATTTTTCATTATAATTACGCGCATTCATTCCCCCACACCCAAGTAATATCATCAGCAGGATACAGCGCATGACACATTCACGTACGTGTCCCATCAAGCGTGTACTTAGACTACACGTGCGCTTTGACATTTTAAGTCACCGCATGTCCATAAACCCGCAATGTTTACACACACTAACAGCGCTCTCATCCAATCGGCTTCACGCGAGAGTCGCCAATCCTCCAGAGTGCGTGGTCACCAATTAGCGCCGCGTATTCACTTGCTACACGCCCACCGATAAGCGTTATATCACGCTCCGCACTGACGTCTTATCGCAGCCGTCACTCCTCCTCGGTGATACCCGAGCCGAGCAACCATTATATTTTCATAGACCGTCCGGTCACATCCACGCGCGAGATTCAAATGCCATCCCGCCTCCGACACATGTTTAAGTCCACCAACACTGCATATAGGGTGAACCCAACCCTTATAATGGAACTCATCTCCACACACACCCCTTACCTAACACGGTGAATGTCTTTGTCACGACAAACTGCCATTGTTTTCCATGCCACACACTGAGCGCTTACATCCGCTAATCCCCTTATATTTTTGATCATTTTACAGACAATACTTAATCTTTCCTACACCATTATACATAACACGCCTTCCGCTCGCAGAAAACACGCGCGTTCCCCCATTCACGTCCCTAGAGGGACATCCGCGTCAAATTTTATTTTATTTCAAAGCATACCTAATTTTATAATACCGATTTAGTACGGTCAGGATCGAGCAGGATCGGTCGATACACTGGTCCAGCCATATGCCACGACACAATCCCCTTACCCCCCACCGATGGTTGGCTCACACACTTACATTTTTTGGGAATTTTTCTTTCTCATTGCAACAGGGGTCACATTTATATTCACCCCCCAAATTAAGGTGGTTACACATTATTCTCTCCACAAATCCACATAGCAACGGATAATAGTTTTAAACAGTATATACCCCACCCTCCTCCAGGGTGATTGTGGCTCACAGGGAGCGATACTCAATCGAGCCCGCAGAAACGACATGTTAGGTGCCTTATACATAGATGTTACGATTTGTTAAGACCAGCCCGGCACATAGAGATGTAGCATACACTCCCCCATAAATGTCTTTCAATACACAGTGACAATCGGCAGTGCCGATAACGGGAGGACACACTCGAGAGCGACTGTTCACATTAAACCAAGACCAACTACAATCCTCAGACCTTAATGTAGAAAAAGCATGGCGGCGATGGTTGCCCTACCAATAGCTAAGATCATGTCATCGGGATTGTCACAGTTCCAGTAAATTATTATTTTAACATACATAAGAGCATGAAATATATCACAAGACGAGACTGGGTTCCGAAGAAATATGCATCAATAATTTAGACTTACCTGATTTAATTTATCTATGTAATTTATCTATTTATCTATGTAGTGAATTATAGGTATCTTCGTCTTCACCCAAGTGGCAGCTACAATAGTCTCACTCTTTTTGTGGTTGAATAAGGAGCTTTTTGGCGAGTTATCACGATTTGTATTTAAGTTCAGTAATTATAGATAAATATTATTAGCAAGAAATCAAACAGATTCCGAAGTAGGAGAGAAGAAAGTGCCCCAGTTATAAGTGCTGTCCCAGCACATGCAGAGTATTTGTGTACACAATCGGAATGAGAATAGTTGCCTGAAAAAATCGAACCAACGCCATAGAGATACAACTTAATTAAGACCTCTCATGGAATTGTCTAAAATCTCGGGTAAAACATCACACCAAATTAGTTGATAGAAACATGCAAAGAAGTCGTCGTGTGGATATCAGAACATATGGTGATTACTAAACACAAGGGACATGATAATACGTTACCATTTAACCTATTAAGCATTCGCTTTTACCGTTTGGAATAGTTGTACGTTGAAAATAGTTGATTTAGTACTAAAGTAAATAGGCAAGCACCATTTCCCTCCTACGGAATTATTGCGGCACACCATCTCGCAATATAGGCTAAGTACATAATTGGCAAGGTACTCATAACACTTTATTACACACATCATAATTAAAAATAACTTGCAAGCTGTAAGAATCACAAAAGTATGAATAATGAACAATGAGTTCACTGTTTGACACAGGGGAAACATCTTCCTTAACCAATAAAAAAAAGTTCACTGTATTATTTGGCGGGTAGACTGGTAAGGATTTACGGAGACACATGTTGCTAAGCGTCCAACGTTCAACGTCAACGGTTTGGTCTAGCCGTAGATGCTCATTGCATTTTCCCTTTACGTACGGCACTTAAGTTCGACACTACTGAACTGTACTAAGCTATGATTATATTGCCACTAACTAGCAAATCATTGCGGTGTATATTCTTGAGACACTTCTATTAATGCTTTAGTCATAGGTACTTCAACATCTGCAGTAAGTGACACAATGCCATCGGTCGACTGAACAATTATCACACAAACGAACTAGTCCATAATTAGCGTATTATCACATATTTACACACGATTGCAGTACATTAACGCGAACTAGAATTTACAGACATGCTGAAGACACCAAAAATTACAGATGAGCGATAGTTTATCCCAACCTTCATCAAACGAAGCTAATCAAAGCTAATATTGTATCCCAGCAACGAATGTAAACAAACAATATGTCGGGCTTCAGCAAACGCCATTTTCACCCTTTCGATACCTGCATTAAGGTCTGAGTATTGTAGTTGGTCTTGATTAAACACACTATATTTTATATCGAAATTGGTTACATATAGGTCCAGCCCGCCTTTATATTACTCATTGTTATAGTTTGACAGGACGCTGACAGCAGCATGCCACTAGATGGTTAGGACGATCAATTCTTAAATTCCCTATACCATTCCCCATTAATAATTATTTTAAGTGTTTATAGGGTAAGGAATTACTTAATTATTAATAACAAAATGACCAGTTTTAGTATATAAGTTTTAGTATATAAGCACAGGTGACAGCAGAGATTGAAGTGATCAAACGTTGACACCAGGTCAACGTCCAAAACCCCCCACTTTTTTAACACAGAGAACACACTGATACATATTACACATTTTACCCATTACCCTGTTCATGCAAGGGACTTGGTATTAATGCATTACCAAAGGTGTGCACCAAGCTAAATCGCTCTTAGCTAAGTGTTAAGATGGAACACTGCGGAAATAAAAAGCCAACAGTGGGTTATAAAAACAATCCCCTGCTAACAATGGTGTTATCAATATATTTATTTACATTTTTCACCCGCATGTAATATTTTATTCCTGCATGAAGATAACCAACACCTCTTCAGTAAGATGTTCCTCACCATCTAACGACTTCCTACATCCTACAAGCACCACATGCACCCTCCGATAATAGCCATCCTATTGCCTTGAAATAACAATTTATAACATGTCAACATTCCTTATAACATGGGTGATACCTTCCTCATCCCGATTGCTCCTACTAACTGTGACCAAAAATGAATGAAATGCACTGCATTGGCTGGGAGTCCGCTTGCTAGGCGCAAAGTTTGCGCACCGTGCCACATCCCCCCCACCCCAGACCCTTGTAACAAAAGTACACATTGGTCCCCACACAAACATTGCTCACTATACACTGTACCCATTTGGTATACGCACCTGATAAAGGTTGTGAGAGTGACCATATTTTTTTGCACATTGGTGGATGTTTGAGGTTACCATCGACAAAGGGTCAACATAGCCCTTGACCTGACATGACGTGACTTAAACGTTGACGAACAACGGGAGGTCATAGCGGTGACGTGTTAGGGTGGGCAAGCGCTCGCGCTCAAGGATGTACCTAGCCTGTCTCCCACAGCGCGGGGCCCGTTATACCCATTTTTATGCCCTAACGTCGTCTAAGCTATACCTGCGGGCGGAGGCTTGATCGTTTCGATGGCGACAGTGACCAACTCCCCATCGGGCAGGATAGATCCTCCATCCCAAGACGACCCCCTTTACTTGACTTTAGTTAGTATATAAGCACACGTAACAGCTTCATAGCGGAAGCAAGTCCTGAACACGAACGCAGGTGAATAACGAATCAAGAATATAGAAACACGAAGAAATAATGAATATATGATCTCCCGGGCCGAGGAATGTGGCACCGATGATCTCCTCTGTCCATGCCCCCGGAGAGTATCACCTACGATTTCCAATTTACGACACACCTTAGTATGTAAAAACACGTAATAGCTTCATAGCGGGAGCAAGTCCTGTACACACACACACACAGGTGGATAACGAATGAAGAATGAAGAAACACGAAGACATATGAAATTAGTATGTAAGAACACGTAATAGCTTCATAGCGGGAGCAAGTCCTGTACACACACACACAGGTGGATAATGAATAAAGAATGAAGAAACACGAAGACATATGAAATTAGTATGTAAGAACACGTAATAGCTTCATAGCGGGAGCAAGTCCTGTACACACACACACACAGGTGGATAATGAATAAAGAATGAAGAAACACGAAGATATATGAAATAATGATTAAGGAATAAAGAAACACAAAGGTATATGCAATCATGAATAAGAATAAAGAAGCACGAAGACATAGGAACATAATGAATAAGAATAAAGAAACACGTAAACGTATGAAATAATGATTAGGGAATAAAGAAACACGATGGTATATGAAATCATGAATAAAGAATAAAGAAACACGAAGACGTCTGAAATAATGCATAAAGAAGAACGAAACACGAAGACATAGGTATAATGATTAAAGAAGGATGAAACACAAGGAGAGGACGATCACCGTTTGGTTACTTTGGTCGTGCCCCAGGGAGGGGTACACATTGAGATTGCCTGGACGGCAATATATATAATTTGCCGACTGCGGTCTTACGCAGAGGCGTAAGCCCGAATAGAACGGTCTATACCGTTCACGTGAGTGTCCTTCACTTGAAGGTACGACATCATGAATGGAACACCCATTTCCCATTCAGGGTGCTCGATGGTTATGGTTCTTTATTTATGTATGCAGGGAGAGTCACGCCACAATGGGTGATCTCCACGGTATTAATATACGAATATGATACGTATTTTAATGTGAGTTGATAATGAGTGTTCTTTTCTTATACCCTCCAGGTCTAGGTCCAGAACCAAGAACCGCCCGGACGACGACAGGGGTAAAACACCCCCTCAACATATAACAAAAATAAAAACAATGTTTTCTTTTCTTTCCCACAGGTTGCGCCACTGTATATAGCCCTTTATAATTATTTTGACCATTTCCACACACGTCTTCATCCCCTAGGCCAATACACACTTTCCCCTCTACATTACGACATGCATTCTCTTACAGCGATTCAACCGCACCACGGGGGAGATATGCCTGTGGGATATACTCCACCGCGGGGCGGATCTCCATGATACATAGTCACGCCTATAAATGAGAGGCGCAATCTGGCGGAGAGGGTTGTACTCCACCCCTGTAAGAGTCAACCTTCCCCGGCAAGATGGACCGTCTGCCCACAGGAGGCGATCCATACATATAGATAGGTTTTATAGTTTTTTGGCCATAATATCATATATCGTAGGTTTTAGCGCTAATACTATAGGGAAATCTAGACTTAAGTAGAAAATGTGCACAGGTACGGTACTCCATTGTTAGGTATAAGGTGGATGCTACGGCATTGGTACGAAGTAGAGAAAGAGAGCAAGTATGAGAAAGAGAGTATGAGAAACAGAGAGAATATGAGACAAAGAGAACCAGAGTGAAGGTTTATTTATTTGTTTTTGTTTATGAGAAGGAGAGAGAGTATGAGATAAAGAGACCCAGAGTGAAAGTTTAATTATTTGTCTTTTTGTTTTTGGTATTTTTTGATAATTATAGAGCGCCATGTCTTTTTTCCTTTTTTCCTTTCAACCCTTCTAAATTCCCAGTTATAAGGGTGCCTCCTTCCCCCCCCCCCGCTCAATAAAACCATTTTTTCTTCCCCCTTAACGAAAACACCGAGCCACTCATTTTTCTTTACCCCTATTCTTTATCTTCTTGTCCTTTATTTGTTTATGTATATTTTATAGCCACTCAAGGGCACTTTTTCAGCAAATATGGGTACATAAACAAAGGGTAAGCTAGGCCCTGCAGCTGTTTTTTCCCCTTGAGCTGATTCATAATAATACTTGTGGTCCTAATATATAATAATGATAATAATGATTAATACTCATAATGTACACAGTAACGATAATGATGTTTAATGGAGACAATTACTCCAAATAATTGTATTAATGACTGATGTTACCATTTAATGATACGGATGTTCGCCAGGGTTATTGTTGTCACATGGATTTTACAGCTTTATGTATTTCTTATTTGTTGTTCACTACTTGTTTCATGATAAAAGTCACTATGTAACAATATTGTTCCCCCCCCCCCCCCCCCCCTCACACACCAACACATACACTTGCTCACTAGGCACGACCCTAACGCTGACGCTAATGTCTCTCCAAGAAACTATGCACTAGGCACTGCACGCTGGCATCCACATACTCTTATATCACATAAAACACGATACTCCACTTCCAACCTCTTCATTTCTGATACCCACCCCACACGGGGATCATCCCATACCCCCAACGACGACCCCACATTCTGGGCAACAATATTTCATAAATCAAAAGAAGAACAGAAGAGTAGACAAGAAGAAACAAGATATCAAGAAAGAAGAAGATGTTCCTATACCCCTCTATGCTACAACAACTACCCCTACGGTCTAGTCTCGTCCCGTCATCGAGGTCGATGACTAGTTCCAGCGAAGGAGTTGTTGCATCTGAGGGATGCATTCCCATCCCTTATCTATAAATATAAATTAACTACAAACTACAACTATAAATTATACAACTAATTACACATGGATGCCTGCGGCATACGTCGCATAAGCTAACACCAAGACCAGGCCTAGTGCATAGAGACGACCTCCGTTGACCCAGGGCAAGCACCTCACATCCTATAGAATTCGCAAACTAATGCCAACTAATGCTAACTCGGCAGGCGGATTCTATAAAGCACTGAAGGAGAGGTGAGACGAGGTCAGTCTTTCACAAGTGCTTCAGGTGCTAAGACGCTTCCTGTAGCTGCTTTCTCCAGATAGGTAAGTGTCTAGTGGACCTACACAAATTGTAACACCTACACGTAAAACATCCCCCTTTATTGTGAAGATCACGAGTGTTCACTCTGCACTAGTTTATTATACTCCACTTTAGGAGTACAGAATTAAAAAGTAGAATCCTTAAGCTAACTGGTCTTTCAAGTCATTTATTTAATTAATTAATAAGAGCCTAGCCCTTAATTCATTTCCCGGTAGGATCCCAAATTAGTAATTAGTTAATTGTCTCTTTGTTGCTGTAGTCAGCCATAGGCATCACCTTACATTGCTTACGTGCGCGACACTCATTAGGAGCACGGCCAGTCCACTAACGTCAGCAGGAATCCAGGCAGTCGCTTAGCTGCTCCTGCCATCTCTTAATAGATTATCCCTTGTAGCCATCCCTTAGGACCACCCCCGCAGCTTGTACACTTGGGTGTCAACCCATTGAGCTGCACTCACGCCCACACCCTTCCAATCCACTTCTTTTCACACTAGAGTCCCAAACAGCCTTCATCTAATCTCCTTTCATCCCCCTTTTAATACACTTTGTAGAGGCTACCCTCTCAGGTACCCTACAATAGTTTGGCGTGACATTGCAATTAGGTGTCAGCCCATAATTTGGCATTATATTCATGTTTGGTGTCACAAACTGAGGTGTTGTTCGAAATGGATTGTAATTTCCGTTTCCAGTCGGAACGTTCGGTTTTTCTTCACCGGTCGTGATATTTGTAGGTTTTACTTTCTCTCTGTTAGGCTTTAATAAACGATTCATACGCTCCTCAAGTTCTGCATATTCGGGTATGTCATCAGATTGTTTATTGGTTATGGCATTAATCTGTAATTCGATCCGTTCAATTTTCCCTCGAATACAACTATCGAATTCTTTCTGTTTCTCCTCGTGTTCCTCAAGGTATTCGTCAATCGCTTTGCCAACATGCTGGTTAGATTTATGGTTATTTTCACGAGTTTCCTCTCGAATTGCTTCAATGTCTTTAGCCCAATCGCCTTTTATTCTATTAATTATTTCAGCGCGATCTTCCTTCAATTTATCACTATCTACCATATTCTCACGGATCTCCTGAATCACTGTTGTGTTTGCAGTGACCATTTCTGTAACACGTTTCACGTTCAGATGTACCGCAACTGCTATGCATCGTGATAACCTTAGTCCTGTGTAAACGATAGCGACATCAGCTTTCAAAACTCCCACATATGGGTTTACTTCCTCCATTCTCTGTTCTGCGTCATTGATCCGCTTACTAACCACTTATCTAGCATTAGCGACTTCGTTTCTCACGGACTCAATTCTGTCATTCATCTCTGACTGAACATCGTCTAGCTTCTTGTTTATTTCTGACCTGTTCGCACGAATTTCCGCCATTTCCGCCTTCACTCCCTCTAAATGTGCTTGATATTCTGTGCGATACGTTTCCATTTCTGCGTGTAAGTCGTCACTAACTTTATCTCTACTAGTAGTGATCTATGTCTTAACCTTCGCAATGTCTCCTCGCAGTTCTACAACATTTTGCGCCATATCTGCCCTAATAATAGTGTTCAATTGTGCCATATCAGCCCTAATGTTACTGCTAATGTTGTTACTAGTTTGTAACAAGGTTGCTGTAGCAGTGTTACTGTCTTCATTCATCTCGGTTCTGACATTGTTTTTGTTTTCCCTAACAGCGTTCATATCTTCCCTTAAATTATCATTGTTCTGCGTCAAATCAGTTGTAACATTGTTTATATCGGCCCTTAAATAGTCATTTTTTGAGCCATATCAGCTCTTAAGAACAGTTTCGACAGTATCCAAGAAACTGCTAGCCACAATAGGGAACTGATTTAAGACAGTAAATCCCAATGCATTAGGGGTGAAATAGATCTGATGCAAGCCACCCTTAAAAACTTACAGGATAGTTCCAAACGAGTTGAGGGCAAGGTAAATAATGTTGAGGCGAGCAATGAGGAAATCCAGGATGTTATTAAGAACATTCATCTGGATGTTAATAATGTTCAGGTAAACGTTGGCCAGATACAGTCCAAGGAGGACACTGTACAATCCAAGGTGGACAATGTACAATCTGACATGGGCCAGATTAAATCCGACATAGGTAATGTACAATCCAAGGTGGACTCTGTACAATCCAAACTAGTAGACTTGGAAAACGACAATAAACAATTTCAAGTAGAATTCGATCTGAACTAGATGCTAGTAAAAAGGAACACAGAGAGAATTTAGATGCTCTCCAAAACCAATTCACTGTTGATTCTATTAAAACTCAGGGATCCTTCGTACAATTGAGAAGAGACATGGTAACTTTACAATCCCAGGTAAAGGACCATAGTAAGCTTCTCAGAGCAGATATAGAGATTGATGTGAAGGCTATCATGGATGATAATGTTACTGTGCTCAGGCAGGAAATTGTTAAAATTAACCAAGAGTGTGTAGCTGGAGTTCAGGTTGAATTAGATACGAAGCTTGATAATACTGAAATAAGGTTAAATAAGGACATTTCTAATGTTAGGGAAGATTTGTCTAAGAGAATAGATGTCATTCAGAGTTCCCAAACCGCCAGTATATCCGAATTTAGAAGTCAATTATAAGATAGGATGAAAGAGGTAGAAGTTACAGGTGATCAGAATAGGATTGATATCATTGAAGAGCGAGAAAAGAAAACGTCCGAAATAAATTATGTTAGGGAAAAGCTTGAGGAATTTAATTTATCCGATCATATCGATATAGATGCATTGAAGAAAGAGTTAAAATTCAAATACAATAGGATATTAAGGTGACTATAGGTAGGCTCGAACTTAATACTAAAAATGGTCTCGAATTCAATACCTCGAGACAAACGAACGCCGAAGGAACAGGTAGATTGAATGGGGCAGAAGAGTTGCAAATAGGGCAACCTCGCCAAGACTTATACACTACTCCTTCAGGTAATCAATCAACTGGGCAATACGCTGTCAATATACCATCTGATAAATCGCGCAATATTACGATAATCCTTAACTTTGATGACAAGCCGAGGAAATTCAGCAACCTCGATGGGATTGCTCCCATTGAATTTATAAGAGGGATTCGTGATTATTTGGCAGAGAATCACATAGCTCGAGATAGAGAACTACGAACTGTTGAACTTTTTTAACGGACGCGCCTCTTTTGTGGTTTAAAGCGTTCCGTTATACGTTCGAAGATTTCGAAGAGTTTGCTAATAACGCCTTCATAAAACGGTTTTGATCTATCGAGGTACAGGGGAATATTCGATCGGAATCTACTAAAAGAAGTACGCAAATTGCGGATCTACTAATTATGAAGAATACTTAGCCACTCAGCTCGCAAAACTCAGATTTTTGCAGCCACCACTTACGCAAGGTGAATTGATCGAGGCTATACCTTGTCAACTGGGTGTGGAGGTTAGAAGATACATTATTTCGTCTGGTGTATCAGATTTGACGACCATGAACGACCTATTGCGTAGATTGGACCACACAAGTGCGAATGCGACTCCAATCTTGAATAAAAACCCTAGACAGGAACCTAGAACGGTTCACGCTGTTGTAATGGATAGGACGCAGCAAACTCACTGGCCATATGAACATGAGAAACCGAAGAACAGGCCCCATTAGAAATCACTACCAGCGTGATAGACGGTACGATAATCAATATCGTGAATATCGGGAGAGACCCTGGCAATATCGTCGTTATGATTATAGAAATGATGTACGTAGAGATTGTAGACCACTTAGGTACAATTATAGAGGGGTTCCATATCACGTCGATAATAGGCCACAACAAGGTTATGGGCGCTACAAGAATTATCGTGACGAGGAATTCGTACGCAGAAGAAGGGAGGACAACCAGCTCACAAGGGAGTTGGACCAGTCTCGTGACCAAATACGAGGGGATGAGCCCAACAAGAAAGATGAATCAAGCGCTAATTTCCAACCAAGCACAAGTCAACAAGGGAGAAATCAGGGGAGAGCTCCTAAAGAAAAAGGAAAGCAGATTTCGAAACGAGACTGAACACGATGAAAACTTCACATCCTTTCAACATCATCATCCACATATTAAATGAAGAGGCTACGGAGAAAGTAGTCGAGGAAGAATAAGAAAGTAGTTTAAACAGCATACTAAATACGTATCACAGACTTATGAATATGCAGAATGAATCAAATAAAATTAATTCTCACTTTTATTTTCTATGTCGGGATTAAGATGTGACAGTATTTTGTAGCTGGGATTCACGTATTTTTAGAGCTAGCCCACAGAGCCGTGAAGATCGTAATATTAAGACGATCGTGTTTTGTTTTAAACAGCTGGCAGCTTGACAATTGACAGTGGAACTACCACATGATGCGCCGAGCACCACTCGGATATACGGTCATGGCCATATTACGTCATCTTGAAAAACGACAGTCGACTAACGGAGGGTAGAAGGGAGATCTGATACGCTGCCGAAGTCGACGTCACTTCCGCTCCGTTGCTAAGCAACTGGAGCAATACATCATGGCTCCCTTGTAGCTTGCTTCAGTCTTTGAGCCGTCATTATTTCCTATTTGTATCGTATAAAACTGTACATGCATGGATGTCCAGAGGCAAGAAAGCATAGAAAAGTATATTTTCCACAGTAATTTAACATAGTTGTCCAATAAAGTTGTAAAATATTGCGTACGAGATGCACATTAAGTCTTAGAGCATAAGTCGTAGAGATGTGGCCTACGATATTTACCTTAAATTAAGTGAAAACATGAAAATATAACATTTCTGGATATTGTGAATCACGTCCCGTATGAATGATCAATACTATGGAAAATAAAGTACCGTAGGCCCTGCCAGTAAGTGACGAATAAAATGAACTTAAGGTCTATCAATGCATAAGGGAACAGTTTAAAATATTTGGATGAGAGTTTAGGCCAAATCTCATCAACGGCTATAGAAGAAACAAAGACTGCATTTCAATACAATTTATGTGTTTACCACAACGCCGCGTTTGTTTGAAAACGAATCAAATTGACAAAGCCTAACCTGTGTCCTCAATAACAGGTTAGAGAAGTCTACAATTAAGGCATATCGTCCTACCTCGTTCTAAATAATGGGGCACTTTTCCTATCCTAGCTCTAAAACTGACATGAAAATATCCGAGGCTCTCACACAATAAGTAGGCCTACACCAAGCTGATGACCACATTATCACACTGATTAATGTTACACATGAGCTGGTGTGCCACAAAAGAGCTAAATAGAATTAGCTGGTATATAGAAATTTAGAACAACAACAAAAAAGCCACCCTGCATCTTCACGAGCAATCCTAGCAAACATTCACACAATATGTGCTGGACAGTCAAAGTGGTACAAGTAGCCTACTTGGTATGAAGTGGGCCAAAGTGTTGATGTAGAGAAATGCTAGTCCCGGTACAATAACGATGATCCATGTGCTATGGTACTAGATGGCTCACACAGTTTCCAGTTACCAAATTGAATAGGACTTTCTACTAGCAACTTCAAACCTTTCCACAGACCACATATTATGCTCAGTTTGCAAAAAATAAAATACGGTATTTAGGCAGAAATTTTCAGTCGAGATTAGGCCTAATTGTTATTTGGAAACAATTCACTGCTTAAATAAATTAAGTGAAAAATCACTACTCAGAAAAGTTGTAGGAGAAAATTTATTGCTGTTAGTGAAGCAGATATAAGGTTATGTAGGTTGTCGTTTATAATACTTATAGTACAAACCATATTTAATTACAACTACACTGCCCATATGAACCAAAAACCCCTCTATGTGACATATATGTCCCAAATAGCTCTCTATATTAGATATACTGTATCCACTAAATGATGTTATAAATAAATATTTATAATTTGTAGAACCCGCCATGCAATTCTTGCCTCAGGAGTGAGGTCGACTTTATTCATATTATCTCGCAAAATTCTCGTACTTTTTGAATAAAATTTCACTTCTATTTTGTAGCTCCAACATTGTGGATGATCTTCACGGGAGGCGTTTGCCTTATTTCACGCATATTACACCTCTTTATCAACAAAATTCAAGACACTGCGCAGCGTTAATGCAGCTTCCTATGTATAAAAAACCTAGCAACCAGTTGTTTGTGTCCAATGTGGCTGCGCCCATACGGTTGCTAGGCGCGTCACTTCGGCAGCGTATTGCAACCTGGACTCACAATCATATCAAAAGTCGTGCGCAAAGTACGGAAATACGAGCAGAATTGTGTCGGGCTAAAAATGTGAACAGACGTACTGTATATCATACTGTGCGGACATAGAACTTTTCTCTACAGCCGCGGTTACAGTACGGACTTGTAAAATTTCAGCGGAATGATTAATTACACTACAGCGTCAGCAGAACATTGCATAATAGTTCAAGTGTCAGTAAAGGCTTATACCGTTTACAGTGTCTATTTCGATTTACGTCGCTTTTCTACGTGGGACAACGAACGTATACGTGGACATTGTATGTATTCTGTGCTCAACAGTTACCTGGAATTGAACATTGAAATATTACTAGTGCTTATGATATTTAAAAGTATTCTTTCTACATCAAGATGTATTACAAATCGCTGTCGGGAGGAACATCTTTACTGTAGACATGCAGGCTTAAATATGAATACAATAACATAATACGCAAAGTCGTGCGTTGACTTCGTGAAGTAACGGTGATGCCCATTTACATCTGAGATGTTTCAAGAACGATTCGTGTAACGTTCAACATGAAATCTGATTTATTCGAAATCATAGAGGAGGCGTGGTTAACCACTGCAACACTTCAGAATCATGCTACTTCTACATAAATTAGATCGTCTTACAAGGGAGATGCTGTTTACAATCTATTGTACTAGCTACCAGATGTACTGGATTTGGTGTACAATTCCCAGTCTGAAAGGAACAGTTCGGAGGATATTTCCGGGTTCGAGGCCAGGATGGAGGCACTTGTATACTGTGTCCCAGTATATTATTGAGATGAGACTTGGGCATTTGTTCCGAGTAATGCCAGCATCAAGAATCTTCACAAGGTAGAAGCCGACCATTTTTCAGTAGAAATAGAGCATTAATATTCTGTAGTTACCAGTTGCCATTTTTTAGCCTACTTTCGATTTTTTTCAGAAAATGAAAGTAGACTTATGAAATCAATTCAGGGCCAAAAATTGTGTGTGTATGTGAGTGTGTGTACTCTGAATGTCTGTCCCCCTATCAATTCGAACACGGTGAAACCTACTTGAACGAAATTTGGTACAGAGGTAGCACAGGCAAAGTGCACCTCAGTGTCTTATTTTATATTGCCGCCATCTTTACCAAAACTTAATGGCGGCCACTCAAATGGACAAAACGTATTACTGCATTACGACCCAACTAATCATCGGATCTTTACCAAATTTGGTAAAAAAATACTTTCATATGATACCTGTCTTGTGCCCTAACTACAAGGTCATCAACCGTATCACTTCAGGATGGCGGCCGTGTGAATTATGCAAACATTATAATCCATAACATGGGACCCACCAGTTCCGATTATCGAGCCAAGAATCGTTTAAACTGTTTGAAATTTAAAGTTTATATTGTAATATTTTAGTGTAGAGGTGACTTTAAAAATCTGAGTCGTCTCGGTTATTTGACAAGATGGCAGCTGATGTCTCGTTCTGACGTACTGTATATTTCACTAATTTGAGTATGTTGCATGCAATATAGCCTACTGATAGAAATTTAATGAACTTTATATGAAATGAACTCGGTTTGAAGTATACTCCGGTGAAGAAATCGTTTAGTCCAAGTCATTATTTGCTAAAACGTTGTATGTAAATTGATTGATAAACGCTTGCGTAGTGTGTGCACGATTGGCTGTGTGGTTGGGGCTTTGGTCTTTCACCCGGCTGGCCGGGGTTCAAATCCTATCAGAGTTGATTTTTTTTGCTTAAATTTTTTATATTTATTGTTTCTTGAGTACTGAGACGTTATAAAATAAAGGGTTATATGGTGAATTTTGCAATGGAAAATATATATTTAATTAAAACAACATTCTCCACCGGAGGGACATCTACTAGCAATCAGTTGAACTATGCAGGGGATAACCACAGCCTTCTAGATGAGAGCTGCGCTCTATACCGGCCAGTTAGTGAGCCCATGCCTACAGTATAATTGAAAAGTTTCTTCTTGTTGCCGATAGAGCGCACACAACCCCAAGAATAGGCGTGATTACAAATTATCTGTGTAGTAGGTATATTAAATATGTTTCTCCCAGTGATACGTTTAGAGCAACGAAGTTTCAATTATTGTAAGCAGTCGGTGTTAATATACCGAATACCTACGCTGTTTGGCGAGTTTGCTGATGCAATTGCAAACTGCTGGGGTAAATTATAAACTATGGTTTGAACGCTACTGCTCAAATTCAGTGTGCCAATTTGCACTTCGAATTGGAAGAAATTAGGAGGTGATAAGGACAAAGAGTTATAACTATACCCATTCATTTAGGAGAAAGTAGGCTATATGTTCTTTCCTGATCATCTTGTATTAGCATATTGATGATGGGATTTAAGTCTGATGTTTCTTTTTCATTCTTGATCTCAGATTCAATTATATTTTCGTTTCTTTGACGAACATATGCTTTTGAATTTTATTCTCGTATTTAAATAACCTTTTTCGACTCTACGTTTATCTTGATATTAATGTAACATTTTGAACTCTTTGATTGTTCTGAAAACCAACACTAGGGGAAGATATGCGTTTACGTACAGTTGATTCAAACATTTAGCACTATGCTATTGAACTTTACGATCATTTTGAGATTTTCGAATATTTTTATAATCTTTTATATATTCTTCGGAATATTTTTTGGTAATTTTGTATTATCGTGATCTCGACTTATGACTCCAAGCAAGCTTTTTCTAAGCATATTTAGGATTGGTTAATGTTGAGATGAACGTTGATTAATGGATTTTGTGATAATTTTTGGGGAATGTGGTGTTGACCATTCCATTTTGTAGATCCCATTTCTCGATTGAGGCAGTGCATTCTTTGAATGACACCAATGTTTCACAGGTGTTTAACTCTGTTAACCGGGAATGATTCATGGTGTAGGGGATTTCATAGTATGTTCAGTTTCTTTGGAGAGGTGATTTTCCTCATTCTTGATTAACTTTAATTTTTCTTATCAACTTGCTTTAGATTAGATTCGTCTTAGCTAATTCTCATTGGAGAATTTATTGTTTCTCGACGTCGGAATTATTGCGAATTGGAGTTTAATACTGATTGACATTATTCTCGAACTATAATTCCCAAAGTCAAGTTTTGTAAATTTATTTTTATTAAATTGTGAAACGGTTTATTTCTTGAATGGTGATGTAATCAAGATTTCTCATGATAGCTATGCAAGGTGTTAAAACATGATTGATAAAACTGAAAGTGAAATTACGAAATGTTCAAAATATGCATACACGAAATATAAGTTGAAAGTTTGTGAGTGATAGTCATTAAGCAGATTTAGGGTGTGATGTACAAGTTGGCGTATAGAAAGATTTTCCTGGTGTATTGTAATACCCCATTTAGACGTCTCGGTCGCGATCCCGATTATCTCTGATCTGGATAATGTCCAATCGCGATCAACGGCATTTGTCATTGGTACGTGTTTAGACGTCCCATCATGAAACAACAGGATAATCGAGTAAAACAGCATGGCATCGCTAAGGTCTGCCAACTTTTGAATTCCAAGTGTTATAGCAGAAATTTACAGTAGTTGGTTTCCTCCAGTTTTGAAGTATTTCAGTTATTCTTTATAGATAATTCAACCTGCTAATACATATTCTTAAATATATACAAATCCTGAAGAGACGTGTAGGCGAGGCCTGCCCTTGGTGTGGAAATAAAAATATTTTGAAATCATTAGAATTAGGTCTAGGCTATTTATTGCATAAATACTTCTTGTTCGTCCAGAGTTATTTGTCCCTATCGGAATCCCTTCTATATCTATAACAATAAATTTATGTCTTTATTAATCGTCTTCATCGACTTTCCCCAACGCTATTTTTTTTTTCCAGCGTTTAAACACTGGTATGTTTGTCTCCATCCATCATTTCGTTTCTCTCAATCTTCATATATCTGATATCAACCAACATAAATACAACCATCATGGCCAACATTACGTACATCTCGCTTTCAAAACACAAAATAATACAAAATGGCCATCATTTCCACTGCCTACTTCACTCACACAGCAGGAGGATAGAACATACCGACGATCGCAATGGCCGCGAACGCGATTATCTCGTTGTGGGAACGGGATCGGGCTGATCCTGTTGGAGGGAAAGTTGATCGCGATAATGTTATCCTGTTGCGTTTAGACGTCCCAACTTAATCTGGATCAGCGCCTGATCGCGATCGCAACCGGGACGTCTAAACGGGGTATAATACTTGAGTGAAGTATTTGGATGTACGTGGAGTACAATAGTAATGTCTAGTGAGACATCATCGTCGTATAATGAGTAAATTTTCGTGTAATTTGAGGTAAAATATATTTGCTTTGGTGACAGTTTATTTCCAACTCAGAGCTGATAAAGTTAAGGAGATCATAGTTGGTTAACAGGAATTTCGTGAGATCAATCCATTCAAGTTTTTGCTGAATCATTTTTATTACTATATGTCACATTTAATTGAGCTTAATCACTTGAGTAAATTATATCGAATGTGGATTTAGTACAATGATATATCCAGTTAGTGAGTCGAATGGATGATGAAGCTATTTGTAAAATCGTGTTTCAGGATGAAACAATCTGTAAGGTCGTGTATATATTTTGCTTGGTGTATATATTGAAATTAAGGGTAAATATCATGTGTAATGTGGTGAATTGAATTCACAGCTTTGAACGATTACGAGATCGTTACTTCTACGTATTATCAGTATGAATTACAATATTATGTGAGCACTAGTTCGTGCTAAGTTTGAACATGACTGGGTGCCTCGTTTGACACTTCAGTGTCCCTGTTTTATTTTTCGTCATTATGCTTATTTGAAGGTGGGTTGATGCCCTCAGTATTGCACATATTTCTGAATAAATTTATTTTATAGTATTTCTCTCCGTGAGTAATCATTCATATGAATCATGAAAGGTTGTGTCGAGAAGACCAATGTGGGTGTTTTTCCTAACCTTTTCATACCTCTGAGATAGTTTAAAAAATCTCATTTGAGTCTCGTTGTCTTTTTGATTTGAGCTAGTTTCTTTGGTCTTTCTTCACGCAATCTTATTTGTTAATGCACCCTTTATACTTCCTTCACCTGTTGGTAGGATCGGGGAGGAGGTTAGCCTGGCATTTTCAGATTCTACGATCCAGTGATCTTCGAGGGATTCAACAGGTATTGGTAGGTGATAAACGGGTACAGTACCATCCCGGAATTTGCCCGGAGACAAAGTGGGACACCACGGAAAACTACTTTGAGGATGCTGAGGTGGGAATCGAACCCCCTCTACTAATTTAGACGACCCGAGACTGAGTAGACCCCGTTCCAGTCCTCATACCATCTGGCAGAGCCGGGAATCGAACCTCGAACTAAATGAAATTACAAGCAATTTTATAAAGTACGCTGACCACTACACCTTGGAGGAGACTTCAAAATAAATATGATAATTAAAATGTTAACGAAAACAAAAATAATAATTAATAATCACAATTGGGCTAAAATATGAAATTGAAATAATTACAAATACAATTTTTTCATAATATTCTGCCCTATAAAGGGTTAAGGGACGGAACAGCAAGGTTATCTGCTCCTGGAAGAAAACAGCTGACTGGTTACAATCAGCTGTGCGTATCAGATTGTTCCAGGTAGACCTCAAAGGTGTATTACTGAAGAAAGGTAAAAAGAAGTGGTGTGTTGTTAGGCCTGTATTAACAGTTGATATAGTAACCTTCAGGTGGAAAATGCAAAATAATTCCAATTACTGGAATATGTGTGTAAAAATAACCTGAAATTGGAATTATTATGAATTGACCGACTGAATATTGTTATGTATCATGTTGACATTATCTAACATTAACAAAATTAAATTAAATTAATGAACATAAGAGAAGTGTTTAGTGACTTTTGCGCCACCCTAAGTTAAAGAAGAGGTTTTGAGAAGTAAAGAGAAGAGGAAAAGGAAGTGAATACGACTCCAAGTTCTTCGAGCGCTAGCACGGCGTAGGTGGGGGGCGGATCCTCATTTATTACTTACGGTATACAAGAATATTATTCGTTCCCAGATGGATTATGGTTGCTTTTTCTATGACATAATGGCGAATAGTAGGTTGGTCACTTTTGACAGGTTACAGTATCGGGCTTTACGTATTATTTTAGGGGCGCTATCGTCCAGCCCAACCTGTGCATTATTAGTTGAATCTGGTGAGTCACCTTTGAACTTACGATGGAGATTTTTAGCAAGTAAGTACCTGACAGCTAAAATGTCCTTGTCTGCGTCACCCATTCTCAATAAAGTACAGCTGCTTGTGGAGTATTATGAGCAAAATCGTTTTACACGTCTGAAGAAGCCGGCTTTGGTACAGGCGTATGAAGGCTTGAAAGATTTTCGGACAGATATACTGCAGACACTTAAACCCTTACCATACACGATTTCATATAAGGTCATACAATCCAAGCCAAAAATATTGTACACTTCCTTACCGGCGCTATTCCGGAGCTATCAGCGTTTGCCGCAAGTACTTTTACGATGCTTTCGGGAAATTGTCAATGAATATTCCCAGTATACCTTTTTTATACAGACGGCTCAAGAATGTTGTCACCAGCTGGCGTGTGAGCGGCTTTTTATGCTCCTGATCGACAGATTATACGAACATATAGTTTGCCGAAATATCTAACGATTTTTACAGCGGAGGTATTTGCCATTCGTCAAACTTGTCAGTATATACGTCAAAACAGTATTTCACCAGCAATGATTTGCACGGATTCCATGAGTGTCCTTCAGGCAATATCGAATCCGAGTAGCTCCGACAATTGGTATGTGTATCAAGTTGCTCAAATGTTGTATGAATTTCAGATTAGGGAGGAGAAAGTTATGCTCACTTGGATCCCGGGGCATTCGGGGATACCAGGAAACGAGGATGTCGATCGCATGGCAAAGTGGGCAGCACAGGGGTTTGGGGTAGTTTATAATGTCGCAGTACCTTATACAGACTTTCAGCCCATTATCCATGCACAGCTAATTCATGAATGGCAAATGATTTGGGATAGTATCGGTCCCGTCAAGGCGCGTCATTATTTTCCGATACAACCTACGATTCGAACAATACCTTGGTTTCGGGTTGGCAAATATACTAGACGGCACATTATTACCATAATACGGTTACGTTTTCAGCATGCCATGACACCTGCTCAAATGGCACGCATGGGCCTGCGCGAGAATGCGAGTTGTGTGTGTGAAAAGACGCGTGGCACACTGAGTCATCTGATGTTCCAGTGTGATGCTTTCAATGAACCGAGGATGGTGATGCTACACAAGTTAAGATCTTTGGGATATATCTTACCATTAAATATGTCCAATTTGATGCATAGTCCTGTAGTTCCATTGATCGAGGCCATAATGGAATATTTAGATCATCTACCTTTTATGCTATAAGTTAAGTTTTCCCCGCCCTTTTTTTTCGCAATGTTTTATGATATGTCATGAAGTATGTATGTACTGATTTTTCTGACCCCTTTCCAAAGTTACGTGTGTATCAGTGTGCTCTGGAACGTATCTACATCATTATTTTCTAAGGTGAATGATTAGGTTAGTTATATTTCGTCGGTGTTCAAAAACATGGCGTGTGAATGTGATGTGCAACGTTGGTGAATTCTATACAGAAGATATTGGGCGAAGAGTTCAACTGTGTCCACCAACCTTACCACAACAACAACAACAACAACAAGGAAGTGAATCTGTGATTGGCTCAAGTTCGCACGCTCTCCCAAAGGGGAAAAATCGATAATAATAATAATAATAATGATAATAATAATGATAATATACAGGGTGTGGCAGCATAACTTCCTTTTTTAAAAACGTAATAAAATCCATTGTATGAATCAGAAAACGTTTCTTTCATAATGTAGGTGCATACATAAAGTTTTGTTTTATTTAGTTTTGAAGATCAAATCAGGTAGGTGATGTCCCCCATTCTCCATACACTGAGTAAACCACTTTCTGTCGTTTGTCATGATTCTTGCGAGCATATCAGGCGTTATGTTGACAATTTCTTCCTGGATGTTGGTCTTCTAATCCTGTAGCGTCTTTGGACAGTTCACACAAACACGGGATTAAAAAAAACTCATAGAAAGAATCACAAGGGCACAAATTAGGAGAGTGGGTCGGCCACTCCAAATCGCCCCTAAGTGAGATGAGGCAGAGGGACTCCACTTCTTCGTCTTGTCACACTTCCAGTTCGTCCGAACGTAGTGACCCACGTAACAATTGATTTCCGGTCCATGACAGGGGTCAACGGGGCTAAATTAAAGCGCCTCTGAAAGGCGCGCTGGGTTGCGATCACAGAACATTTGCTCGAAAAGTAGGCCTCCTCCCATTTCCAACGCATGATGGCGACTGAACTGTGTCGGGACAAAACTTTATAGTAGCACCTCACGAACGAGACCACTAGCGCTCCGCTACGACATCAACCGACTGAATGGTGCGCATTTAAGAAAAGGAAGTTTTGCTGCCGGACCCTGTATATGTAATATAACTTTGGGTGCGTGTCGATCTGTGGGTGAGTGGGTGGGTGGGTGAGTGGGTGGGTGGGTGGGGGTGTGTATAAGAAAAAACAAAATAGGAAGGAAACTCGTAGTTTTATGTGACCATTAATCTCACGATCATGAGCCACGTGACCTCGTTTTTACGTGGAATCTGAACCACAGGACATGGCATTTCACTTCGAAAATCTCACATTCATTGACCGGGAGTCGAACCCGGTCGACCTTGGTAGGAGGCCAACAGCTTGACCACTGCGCCAACACTCCCTTAATGTATGTGTATCTTATCAATCTTCCCATTTATTTAAGATTTGTATAGGAATGTAAATGTATGTATGTATGTATGTATGTATGCATGTATGTATATATGTCTACCCCTTATTATTCCCGTTTTCCAACGGGGTCGGGGATGAGATGCGATGGAAGACTTTGTGGTGGATGGTTTTTACGGCCAGATGCCCTTCCTGACGCCAACCTCATGAGAGGAGTTAATGAGAGATGAAATGAATGATGGTTAATGAAACTGGGCAAGGATGTGAAAGGAAGCGGCCGTGGTCTGTCAGAAGGTACCATCCCAGCATTTGCCTAGAGTTGAAAATGGGGAAACCACGGAATCCATTTCAAGGACGGCCGACGGTGGGGCTCTAACCCACGTGTCTACCGAGTAAGGAGAGAGCTTGGCCCCACGACCTAACGCAGCGCTTTAGCGAGCGTTGCCACCACTGTCGGTAGGAATGTAAATGTATAAACTTGTTAATTGTTTATATGTAACATTTCATAATGCAGATTTGTTTAGAATTGGTTATATTTAACGAAGTTGGAGACACTGCTGTGTATGTGGAACTTGCCCTTTCTCCATCTGCCGTCCATAAATTAGGCCTATAGGTACCTTTTGTGTACCAAAATCTTCCAATTCGTCACAATAGTAGGCCTACAGGAAAAAACTTGCATTTCTTGAAATGTCAGTGGAAATATATTTGTTTATAAAGTGAAGACTACACGGGAAAAACGGGGTATGTCACATTCTGTAAATGTTTCAGAAGAGCGAATTTAAACTTTCAACACTAAAAAGAAATACATAAAACACCCCAATTGAGGGTAAGCAATATAGTTTCTTTTGCCAAATGTATTTCTTATAAAGGAAGTGTCCTGCATGAAAATAAGTAACAACAAATGTTAAATTATGAAAAAAGTGAGAGGATATGGGACGTTCTTTCTGTTTCCACTAAAAATAAAAACCTCTTCGGTGACTTTCAGCTTTATTTGAAGTTAAATTCAACTGATCTGTAGTGACGATGGTTGGCCACCAGAATGCGCCATAAAGTCATTTTCGGAATAAATGGACTTAACTCGTTCTTTCCGTGGGGTCCTCAAGTGCGTTCCAATCAAATAATCAGAGCTATGTCGCGTCGAGCCCACATGCATATGGGGCCCCCACAAGCAACCGATCGTAACCAATGAGCATTCAAAAGAAAGATAGCCTAATTACCCGCAACAGTAAGGAATTGCACTCTGATTGCAGGGATATGCACAATTTGATGGTATATTGGCTTTCACGGCCGGTGTATTAAAACTCAGCAATTCTTCTAGGTTTGTGCCGTATCTTGTGTGGGGTTTCGCCTAGGACACCAAGCTGGCTCATCGGTGGGCTCTTGGTGTCCCCGCCCGGACCCCCACAGGAGTAACGAACTGCGCGCTACCTCCCATTATATAGAGTGCAACTACAATACTTGACTGCGAGAACTAAAAGCTCAAGCAGCCTTAACCTCCCTATGAAGGCTTCCAAAAAGATGGTATATTGGCTTTCACGGCCGGTGAATTGTAAGCCTTCATAGGGAGGTTGAGGCTGCTTGAGCTTTTGGTTCTCGCAGTCAAGTAGTTCAGTTGCACTCTATATAAAGGGAGGTAGCGCGCAGTTCGTTACTCCTGTGGGGGTCCGGGCGGGGACACCAAGAGCCCGCCGATGAGCCAGCTTGGTGTCCTCGGCGAAACCCCACACAAGACACGGCACAAACCTAGAAGAATTGCTGAGTTTTATATCCACAATTTGTTCAAAAAGTGCGTTTAAACAAATAAACAAGATGATAGCCACAAACTCAACTGTGTCGCGTCGAGCCCGCATAATAGTAAAGCCGGATGTGTGGTTTAACGAATGCGAGAGTTCTCGCACAGGTCTGTAGTTTACTTTAATACATGAGGCCTGGAGATTTGGTGCAGTTTCTCCAGGTATTACTGGCAAAAGTAACAAAACCTCTGTTGTTGTTGTTGCTGTTGTTTGAGTCTTCTGATAAAATAAGTACTGTATTATAAAGTACAATATCTGTGCAACACATTCCCCTTTTACCATTAATGTGTCTTTATGCCCATAATACTATAAATTATATCAACAATTTGCCACTCGATGTTGAAATTAGTGCATTAGTTCGATTACCTTCGCCTAGTATTGGAGGCAACCCAGCCTCAGGGGGAGCAATCCAACTCAACTCTGTGCCGGTCCCAAGCGCGGAGAAATGGGGAGGCTGAATGGCTGGTTGAGGAGTCCCAAACGGAGATACTGATGCCGAATAAGTATCTCTGGCAAATTTTGGGAAATACTAAAGTTGGTAGGCTTGCGTACCTACGAAACCAGCAAATCCTACCCTTCAAGGGGATGGGTGAGGGCGAAGATCCGGCGCCTTCAATCGGGATCATTTCGGCCAAGGTATGGTAACCCTAACAGAAGGTTCTCTGGTCCTCCAGGCTGGGGGTTGTGCGCAGGGCTAACAACCCGGTCACGAAAAAAAAGTAACGAGACAACACTACAGAGGCTGTGTTTCTATCTCCCAAAATTTTAATAATGGCACCCCGTCGTGTTCGTTAAGCCGCCATTTTGGACACGATGACGGCCTAGGGTGGGGGCTTAACGAAGCCCTGAGAATCAAAACGATCTAAAATTTTACCGAGCATGGTCTCCAATCAAAACGTCCCTGATTGGCTGAGCACTTATTGGTTCCTTCCCGCCACACAGCCTCAATCAAATTCGCCATTAGCCTCAATTTAACATAACCTAAGTTACTTAAATTACAAATATTAATAATGTTGGTGAAGGGTGGGTGACTTGTGGATTAGATAAGCCATTTTTAGTGTTGCCTTCTATAGATTTGTGGTTTTTTGGCAATCTCGTTATCTTGTAGACATTAAGATAAATAGTTATATTTCGGGGGCCTATCACTCAGTAGCGGTTTATCACAACAGTAGCAACTATTACGAATAGCTGTACTATAGTAAGATTTTTCTGCACCTTCGCGAAATAGTGGCGGTGGTTTGAGATTATTTTTGACTACCATTATGGGGTTTTAATAGTTTTTCATAGAGCATTTTTGTTGTCTTGTAGGCATGATTGATTTGACATGTTAGGTCTGCATGTAGCCTACAGTTTTTTTTTCTTCTGGTTTTTGGAATAATGCTCATTCTCATTAAGTGCAACCGTGTTGACCGACTGAAAGACATTGAATATTTCGTTTACTAAGGCAGCACTGGAATATGGGTTGCAACACGATATGGACTTGGAACTTATGTTCGCTTAACAAAATAACGATACATCAACAAGTCATCCTACATACATACATACATACATACATATTTATTGACGGCTTCCACCATTTTCTTTTATACAACATAAAAGACATTAAGAGTAATACAAAGTACGGTACCCTACTATTACAATCAACTATATTAAACTATATTAAATCTCTGCAAACAATAAAAATATTTCCCATCCAATATAGGCCTATTCATGTTGAACGGTAGAAAGTTATCAACCTTTATTAAGGCAACACTGAAAAATGTTCATTTTGATCTAGCCTACTTACTCGGAGTCATCTGCATCAATGTCCCTAGAGGTCCAGTTTTTTAAATTCTCCCTTTCCTATGGTCAAATAACACATGGATGTTCCCTATTTTTCTTAAGGGTATTCAATGATCTTATGCTGAACTGATTAAGAATAGGGCATGTATCAGGATAAAAATAATGTCCATAACCATCAGAAACTTGAGAACAAAGATCAGGAGAATGTTGATCGACCATGGATGCAAGACCAGAAAGTCTTAAAAAGGAGTGTTTCATTTAGAGGCTTGGAACATCATGGTCAAGACCCCTGTACTTGGGTGTGTGCTCAATTTGTTTGAAAACCCATTGACAGATCATAAGTAAATCTGTGGCTGGAATCCACTCCGTCCTATGCTAAGCTGCGAGTACTGGGCACCATTAGTGTTCTGTGACTACTGTATCAATTTCTGAAAATTGTGTCATAGGCCTATGCATAGACAAGTCGCTGAGAATGTTCTCTGAATGGTGAATACCAGTAGGCTAGCCTACTTAGCTGCCTCCTTCACTAGCATTTCCAGGCACCTGGTTAGTTGGTAAAATGAAATAGAAAAATCACTTGAATGATTCAAGTTGTCCTTGATTGCCCTCGAGGGACAGTGTACCCCATTCCAGATCTTAGTTCAGAATTAGTTTCCATGACGGAGTTGGAGAAACAGTCACAATACCTATGGTACTACTAGACCTAGTACGGTACATGTAGATGGAAGCAACCACTAGGTAGCTTATGTCCCATTAGTTGGGAGTGTTAGGGAATGGGAGATTGGTTCAACATTTCAGCCTATGTTGTATATTTCATTAATATATGAGATCTAAAAGTGTATCATAGGAATATTAAAGCAAACCATAATATATTACCAGCTGGTCAATTGGATACAACAATTCAATGAAACATTCTGTTAATAATTAGGAAGTGTCATAGGCAACCAGAGAAGCGACACAAGAAAAAACACCTGAGTCTTCCAGGCAGTTGTCATCAACTGTATTTCACATAGAGAAGAATGACTAAAATGGTTCCTCATGAAAAAAACAACTGGTCAATGGCTTGAAAGACAGTAGTAAGGACTTACATGCTGTCAGTAAAAGTGGAGTTAAGAAAGATGTCTGGAATATTTAAATAAGTAGTTGAGAGCCATGATTTTTAAAATTACCCTAGTTAATTGCACCTTAATATGATTAGTAGCCTACCGGTATGTGCAAGATTTTAAATGGTAGGTTTTCCTGTGAACCAAAAAAACAGCTCTTAACATGGATTATGTTCAGGTTATTAGGCCTACAAGTTATTGGGAGGGAGGTTTATTTTACATACCTGTTGAACATAAAATGAGCTTCTGATTAGAGCTCTGTGGGAATGTTTAAATGGTTTGATGATACAGGATTTATCAATCCTCTTTCTATGCATCTTTTAAAAACATTTAACAATTCATAAGTTACTGTCATCATTGCTAATGCTGTAATCTGTCATGTTTATTTATGCAGCATGAGGAATTAGGAAACATTGGTAGGATTGGTATATTGAGTGGAGATATAGTAGGATAAAATGCAACTGTGTCATGGAAACCTAAGATGTATTTTTATTTCTCAACTTTATTTTCTGTAGACTCCAATATAGCCCACCACCAGGGGGAAAAAAAAAGGTGTTGGTGATGTTTAATGAGAGCAAATCTTGAAATACTGTGATTTAAGTGGTTGGTATCAAAAGCTGTATAGGAAAAATGAAAATGTGAAGTCACGCCCAAGTTTATGAAGCCTTCCCAGACTCGGCTGAAATTATCTTCGATGCAAATCAAGTCTCAATAGTTAAAACTTTAGGACGACCTTTGACATGACCACTATAATAGGCCTACATTTAGGATCGACATAGCCTGCAGTAGGTCTTGTGCTACTCTATGCACCTGGGCATGTTTAAAAAAAACTCAGCCTGCAGGTTAATAAGGTATTATATTACTATAAATCTATCTCAAGCAAATCCAAGAAGTTACCAGACTGAGAAACTACATATCAATATTTAAACAAAAAAAGGGTGGCAGTGCAAACTGCACTTTTAATCCTTGCTTCATTAGTTAAACCATAATATTTGTACATAAATACAGTAAGGACTTCATATTACAAACGGCCACTTAAATTATATGCCTTATTAGGCATAACCACAGTATAGTAACCATACAGTATGGACACTTCGGCAAAACCGGAAGAACGGATTTTCAAAAAAACAATTGATAAGGGGGAGCACCAATACACCTGTAAGCCGCGAGGTAGCACCACTTATGGACAACCACATGATAAACAGCTGATTGATGAATGTATATTTTATGTCATTTATTTAACTCTATTTCAACACACTAGCTCTCATTATAATCAGATATTTTAGGAAAATAAATAACAAGAAAATAGAAAGTGTTAATACTACTGTGTTTTAATTCTAAGAAGTGTGGAATTTAATGTTTAACACCACATTCCTCCTCCAGTCCTGTGGTGTCGCATTGTGATTGCATCGTGACGATGAAAGGTTATGATATGTTTTTAATGATTAAATTAACACACGATATATTGAAAAGTGTGGGGGAAATGTGGATTTTGTTTCTTAAACTTTTGTAGTCTGAGATAATGCAATTCAAGTTTTCTACAGAAACTGTAAATAAGTGTTAATTTTTAATGTTCTTAGCTTCCTAACGTAAATACCCGGGAATTTATTTAGTCAATAAAAAGTCATGTTGATGGGTGGGGACAGCCTTATTATGCAGTGTTATTTTCACATTTCATGATATGCCTAGGCTACTTCTTACTCCTTATTTCTTAGCCTACTCACACTTCCGTTCATTATCTTGTGGTCCAAGAAGAATTCAATACCGGTACTGTAAGTCATGTGCTAAGGAATCTCTTTTCATTACCTTTATTAGTTCCACGTCTTTGTATGCCTATTATAGGAGCAACAAGTAGCTTTCAGATTCAACAAATAGACTATACATTTACTGGTAGATTGTTTTGTTTAGCCTACAGATGGCCTAAAAATAAGTAAAGTAAAGCTGAAATACAAGCTCAGGGCTTACAGTAAGTAAACCGGCCAACCACCCTTCGTACAGAGGCCTGCTTCTTTAATCCTAGAAGCCAAGGTCACACCCAGATCTCCATTCGGAGATCCTAAAGTCGTCATATTATAGTTTTGGACTGGGTTTTGATTCTTGGTTAATGCATGTTAGAATTCCAGAGTTGCATCCCGTGGTTCAAATTCCAAATATAAAAAAGAAAGGTTCTGTGGCTTATGATCACGAGAGCCACGTGAAGCTACAAGTTTGCTTTGCTTTCTGTCGCTAGTGAATGTAATAAAGTAATATAACTGGTAAATAACACTATGTGCAATGGTGTCGCCAATCAATCAAGTAAAACGCTCAGTCCTAAACTTGCTCTAACCATAGCTTAACACCAATCAGACCTAACTTTAACCTCGTCACGACTAATAAGTTGCCATCTATCCGCACCGCACTTTTTACTTGTCAGTGGTATGTCAACTCCTTATTCTCCCCATTCTGCAGAAATGGAGATAATGTAGGATGAGTTTTCCATGCGATGGATGGTTTTTACACCTGGATGAGAGAAATGTTAGGCTCATAATGCTGTGTTGCTTTTGGAGAGGCCTGGGGCAGGTCTTTCCAGTTGGTACCTGTAAGCGACATGTACATCATAGCAGAATTAATACTGGTCATTAGGAGGCCTAACTACATGCCATAGTTTCAGTTACTAGGCCCAAGAGTTAACAAAGGGCTATCGTGGTGTTATCAGTTCACACTCTGCGCAGAGTGCTGGGATTCAGTTTCAAGTCGTAACAGCAGTCTTATTTTAAAAACTAAAGTTTCAAAGTATGTATAATTTTATTAATGCAGCCAATGGCCATGTACTTTTCTTTTCAGGACGGGTCAGGGAAGGGATATTGGAGGGAAATTGGCCGTGGATTTATTGAAAGGAACCGTCCCGGCATTTGCCTGGTAGTGAAAATGGTAAACCACGAAAACCATTTTCAGGACGGTAGAGGTGGGATTCGAACTCACGCTCTCCCGATGCCAGCGAGGCACGAGATAGCACATTAGCGCTCTCGGCCACCAAGGCCGGTTCAAAGTAGGCCTATGTATGTCTCTTGGTAAGCTATAATCTGGAGTCATTTATATAACCATATTTTTTGACATACCGGTACTGTATATATTATTATAGTTCCAATTAGGACCTCTTTGGTCTATGAACCGTGTACTTGTGTGTGCATGGTATTTGATAATCAGTGTTGGGGTGAATGTAATGTAATTGTTGTTTTAAGGGGCGGAATTTCGAGGTCATCTGCCCCTAGAGTGTTATGGTGACTAGCAGTGTTTGTAACTTGAACAGTACTCCAAAAAAGGTTTTGCATATTGGGATTTAGTGTTTTGCTATGTGTACTATCCTACCAGCGAATTGTTACCGGTGGCGGAAATCGGAACTAATGCACTCCGCCCAGCCACACTCCTGCGATAGACGTGCAGTTGTCGCCAGAGAAACCTCATCGCATGTCATTTGTGTGCATGATTCGTGCTGGGTCGTGCGCTGTGCGGTGTGTTCTCATTGTACGACTGTGCATGCGTTCCCCCTCTTGGCCAGCAACCGCTCGCGGCAGCCATAGCGAGGCGAGCTGACGTAATGTATACACAACAGCCGTGCTCCACGTCTAGCAGTAACAATTCCCTGGTAAGGTAGTATGTAATGGCATACAAAGAAAAACAACACACAATATGTTGTGCAAAAGAGACAAACACTAAAAGCTTAACAAAAGTGGCAATCTTTTTCTAGTTGGGGCATATCAATACCATGTATGGCCACCACGAGCCCTAAGGCATGCTTGCCGACTAAGAGGCATACCGAACTACGAACCAACCGGGTTTGGGGCAGATTATCCCACTCTTTGAAAGCAGCTTCAATCAGTTGCTGAATGTTTGTTTGTTTGTTTGTTAGAGGATTGGGACAGTGCGAAACTGCACTCTTAATCTTTTCCCATGGATGTTCGATACTGTTCATGTCCGCAGAATATGCAGGCCACTCCATTCTCAGTATGCCTTGCATCTGAAGGAACTGATGACCACCCTAGCTCGATGAGCATTATCGTCCACTAGTGTAAAGCCCTCACCCATTGTGGCAGCGAATCCTGTAACGACAGGTTTGAGGATGTTGTCTCTGTATACCAGACCGGTCATGTTACCGTGGATAGGAATTAGAGGCGTACGTCGACCAAACATGATCCCACCACAAAACATGACAATTTCCTTGCTGTTGGAGGCGTTCCTGGATGAAGAGCTTGTGAAATCTCTCACCCACCCGTTGCCACACTCGATTGCTCCTGTTGTATGGGTTTCTTCTCACGCCCAAGTACACAGGGCTGACGACCATGATGTACAACCTCCTACATGAAACAACAAGCATTAGCATAGCCACCTGGCTATGGCTTCATGAGACAGTGACGGCAGAGAATCCCAATCTTCGTGCTCCAATAGAGGAACAGTTCGACTATGGTATAATGCGCCGGATGTTACAGCCATTCCAATAGACCAAGAGGCACTAAGGAGCGATCTGGCCACCATGTTAGACAACTTCTGTACATCGACTGCAATCTGTTGTTTCATTTCAGGGGCCTGGACATCGTGGTCATTTAGCCCCGTGTACTTGGACGAGTGTGGAATTTTGATTGATAACCTGTGTTATTGTGATGCCTGTCTGAGTATGTGTATTTGCAATTCCGGTGAGGATTGGTAAGGAGGCGGCATTGGCTTTAACTTAGGAACCATTACAGCATTTGCCTGCAGAAGAAGTGGGAAATCTCGGAAGACCACTTCCAAGATGGCTGAGGTGGGAATCAAACCCTCCTCTTCTCAGTTGTGCCTCACGAGACTGAGTGTGCCCTGTTGCAGCCCTTAGACCAGAATTACATTCCTTGGCAGAGCCGGGAATCAAACCCAGACCTCTGGGGCAACAGCCAAGAATGGTAGTCATTACGCCACAAGGTGGTCCATGACTGCAATCTAGATCTGCTGTAAATATTCTCAGAATTGCTCATTAACATCACACATAGTATGGATATTTATTGTTATTTATGGGGCGGAACAGCAAGGTCATCTGTCCCTCTTAACACAAAATAATACAAATTTTAGTTGAGTTAAAATTTATAGGTGGATGCCTAATATTAATTTTAAAAATAATAATAATATGTATGGAATAAAAATTCAGAAAAGAAAAAGTTCTTTGAGCAAATGCACATACAGGTAAGGTATTTTTCTCACCAAGATACGATGAACTATATTATTAGTAGGGCCATGATTCTTATGCAAGATATGTTTACGTAATAGTAATAATGTGTGAGTCCTCCAGAGAGACTCGTGCGGGTATTTTTAAAGTTAACACCCATATACTGTACATTCTAAGAAGACTATTGAAACCGTAGTCTCCGAACTACCATTAAAACGAAACAAACAAACAAACCCCGTGGCACTACAGTCCATGAAGGGCCTAGGCCTACTAAGCGATCGCCACCCAGCCATTTGGCCTGCAGATTATGTGGTGACGCGTGGTGAGCGCCTCGGGTCCCCTCGGCCGTTAATCTTGGTCTCCATGAGCGTGGCGCTGCCTCATTGTCAGACAGCTATTCAATTGTCCTTGCGAGGCTGTGTACACCCAGTTCCAGCCCTCACGCCGGTTTCTGAAATCCCTGACGGAGCCTGGAATCGAACCCGAGGTCTCCTGATGCGAGGCAGGCGCGCTACCCCAACACCACCCGAGCTATATTACTCCATTTAATTGGGCATGCAAAATAATTTGAAGATGGAATGTTTGGTGCATGGAGCATTCTGGGAGGGGGGAAGGGGAATTAGAAACCATAGAAATTCACTTCTATTAGGACCAAGAGGTGGATTAGAATCCATCCCTTTTCACTTAGATCACCTCGTGGTGTAGCAAC
This sequence comes from Meconema thalassinum, assembly GCA_946902985.2. Taxonomy (NCBI): domain Eukaryota; kingdom Metazoa; phylum Arthropoda; class Insecta; order Orthoptera; family Tettigoniidae; genus Meconema; species Meconema thalassinum. The sequence goes on from OX336398.1 coordinate 100,106,977, forward strand.
TAGCATTCTGGTCTGAGGGCTGGGACGGGATACACTCAGCTTTGTGAGGCAAAACTGAGAAGAGGTGATTTGATTCCCATCTCGGCCATCTTGTAAGTGGTTTTCCTTGGTTTTCCACTTCTACTGCAGGTAAATGCCGAGACGGTAAGCTACCCCTAACGTAAGGCCATAGTCGTCTCCTTCCCTATCCTCACCTAAAATTATAAATGCACACACTAATACAGCCATCACAATAAGGCAGTTTATGAGACAAATGATACACACATCCAAGTACACATGACTACAGGCCAAAATTTAAATTCTCCTTGGCAAAACCAGGATTCAAAACTGGGCCAACCAGTTAGAAGGCAGCTATGCTTACTTCTAGACCATGGCAGTAGCTGTGGAAACAATGGGCTTATATGTTTGGCTATTTTTATTTCTTGGATATGAATATTTCTTTTATCCCCGTACTTCACTCCCAAAGTCTTTATCGTCATAATTGACAGTGTCATGGAGCCCTTTCATTCTAGAGAAAAGGATCATCCATGCAGCCTCAACGTAGATGGAAAGTAGAAGAGGCTAAGAAAGGAATGGGGAAGTGACTGTGGTCTATGGGAAAGCCACCATCTCAGCATTTTGAGATGAGAAACAAGGAAGCTAACTTGAAATGACAGGTGAAGGGACATGAACCAACTTATTTCACAAACCAGGTCTTCAGTGTGGTGATGTGATTTGCAGTTAATGTTGTACAACATCCTTAGGCCTCAAACCCCAATCCTTCCATTTTCTAACGGGATGGGATAACCCAGAACTAATGGATCGTTGCACCTGTCTAAAACCATGGAGGATTATGTTAAGTCCTTTGGCTGTCCAACAATAAAATTGTAAGTTATTTTGATTTAGAAGTTATTGCTTTATGAGATTACTTCCAAATCCTTTGTTGTAATGCAATAAACAAACATTCCTGATATCGCCATGATCTCAAATCACTGATTTGATTTCTGATAGAGAGAGTCAGTTTTTGAAATAATGAACTGCTTCAGACCTGTCTATCACATTTGTTGACAACAAGACCAAACTATAGTTATCAGTCACAGAAGCTGCAGGTTATCTGACATGAATTCTAGTTTCTCCACTAAAAGGTAGCGATAAACAATATGTTGGTTTTTGGTGTAAAGATTTGCCTAGGTAGCTCCATTCAAAAATTGCACATTAATTTTCTTAGTAGGTAGCTAAAACCTTACAGGTATAATATTATTAAATTTCTTTCGTGTTAGACCAACTTAAATGTTACAGTATTTAGGAAGTTAAATTTGCTCCTCAATGACAATGCCAGGGCATTAAAAATCACTATTGAGAAAACCTCTTTACGATTAAACACTCGCTACCATATTTTATATACTCTAGGCTTCTAGGCCAACCAACTTCAGGATGTAGTCACAAAATTGGTGAGCTTCACCTCTGAAAATTGAAAACAGGAAAAAATAATGTTTCTTAAAAAAAAAAAGTCAAATGTTTCCATGAAAATATATCAGAATACCCAAACATTTGCAGAAAAATATGCCTGTTTGAGTTGGAATGTTTAGGCTTTCATGGCCAGAAAATAAATTACTGCAAATTCTTCTAGGTACGGTACTATGGATATGATGGGGCACAGACATAGAATTCACTGTAATATTTGTACGAGTTGATTCTACATAAACCATGTAAACAAGTAAGTAATACTGTAATGCAGAAAAATGTGCGATTGCAAGCAGAAGTTTGTTCTTGACACTTTTCATTCTCTCTGTGGAGTTACTTCAGGAAGAATATAGTGGTCGTAACCAGATGTGGCTGGTTGAACAATATAGGGGAAATCTGCCGGGACCTTTCCTTTTAATAGGTCACAGGCTTTTCCAGTACCTTGCCCAGTTTCATTCATCTCTAATTAACTCTGATGAGTATAATATTTCTTGAATTGTAATCTTCTGTAAATCTTTCTGCCTAATCAACCCTTAAATGAATAAATAATGTGCAAATAGTAGGACATGTTCTGGATATTAATTACATCCTTCATCAGCCATTACAATTTTAGTATGTCATTATAAAGACACACCACTCTGTCCTTCACACATCCTTAAAAAGAAAGGAGACAACTTTTCCTAAGCATCACTTCACAAACCATACGATTCCTGACCCCCACAAAAATATGAATAATCAAACGGTAGAAATTAAAATTGATGCACATTCTGAAATTTATACCGTACCACATACTATGACAAGTGTAGCAAGCACAATGCCTATGCAACATTGACATAGAGGTACTGGTACTGGATACTTGAGATAAACATTTATACCAAATTCTACACCTTTAGCTTGTATCACATGAAACCTTGGCCATGTTTACAGCTAGTATTAAACAGATTATTTCTGCAATGATGAGAATCAAGTCCTTGCCCAACAATAGAATAGGATGTGAGTTGCAGCTTGCCATTATCTGAGGAATTTCCGACATCCCTGAACAGGTTTGAACAATGTGGCTTAATGTAAACATTGAAATCTGTTGCTATGACTTAAGATAACTGTAAATTTTAAAACCATTGAGCTTTAAAATGGTATATGAAACTTAAATTTATGAAAATGTTTGGATAGGGAGTAGGCTATTTTCATGTAGATTTATATAGAATATATTTATGACCAAGACATTACATTTTCGCGAGACCACCTCGTGGTGCAGCAGATAGCTTTCTTGGCTGTCACCCCCGTAGGTCTGGGTTTGACTCCCGGCTTTGCCAAGAAATTTTGATTCTGGCCTTAGGGCTGGAATGGGTTACAGTCAGCCTCGTGAGGCAAAACTGAGAAGAGGAGGGTTCGATTCCCACCTCGGCCATCCTGGAAGTGGTTTCCCTACTCAAGGCAAATGCAGGGATGGTTGTTAACTTAAGGGCACAGCCACCTCCTTCCCAATCCTATCCCCTATTTACAAATACACACACTAGTACAGCCACCACAGTAACAAAGATTATCACACAATAAGCCCACCCAATTTCTCAATTCCCGAGTGATATAAGTGCAAGGCTTGTTGACACCCAGAGTTTGGTGTTACATCTCCTCACTTATGCAAGGCTCCACTCTTGTATGATTATTATGTACCGGTATTCATTTTCAAATAACATGGACCTATACAGTATTGCTTTAGTGGTACCATGTTCTGCATGTGACATAGTGAAGAAAAATCATCCCTAGGATCATTGCTGAAAGTATAGAAGTATCCAGGAATTTGATCAGTGTGTATCGAAGATACAGTCGTTGTTGCTTATTTTAAGGGCTGAGACATCGTGGTCATATATCCCCGTGTATTTGGGCGTGTGTGGAATGAGAGGGAGGTATCACTTGAGAAGAAATTGGGTGGGCTTATCATTTACATGGGTGGGCAAACTTTTAGTGGTCTCACATAATTAAATAAAATTAAGGGCATTGTGATATGTCTATGAGTTAGGAACATCAAGGTTAACAGCCCTGGTTTTTAAGTCACACAGCCTTAATGCCATGCAGAGCATAGTGAGGGGTTGCTAACCTCAATAGTTTGTCTCTGAAAGCAACACTATTTACAATTTTGATGGACTGGAGTACCTTGTCATTTCATGGGATTGTAGCTTTGGGTACACGACAATCCAAACTTCTCCAGAACTCTTCAGGAATAGCACAAAGTCCCATAGGTGAGGGAGCAAATGTTAAATCCGATTTGCATTGTAGCTTGTAATTAAAGCTCTTAATTCACTGTAAAGGGCTGCAGCTTAACAAATTACAGTTAATAAAACACATCAACTAACTTCAGTCAGGAAACCATTTACCTCCTAGGCTAAGTGGGGTTAGAAAACGGACACATTAAAGGAGACAATAGCTTCTCTAGGGTGGAGATTTAATGTTTGTTGGGCAATATTACCTAATCTCAGCCTAGCACTGCCCTCCTTGTGGTTTAAAACACTTCCTTTGAGAAATAAAGGCTACATACCCTATATATTGGCGTGTAGATTTGCCACGTTTGCCAGTAAATCCTCCTGATTACAGGCCTTTATCCAGTCATTATATCTGGATTAGGAATGAGGAATTTGTGAATTAATGGATAGGTGTTTGAGGGACTGACATCTCATGGATATTAAAACCAGAATTATTCGATGAAACGTGTGATATTTGTATTTACCGCTCCAATGCACGAGAAACCGGAATGCTGTTATGTCCAGTGTGACAAGAACTGCGCAATAAATTACCGCACAGATGTTGGTTTCCCACATTTCTGCCATTGGTTAAAATGCAAAATTATATTTCTGAGTTGATTTTAATAATTACAAACAATGTTTTCTTCAGACAAAATCGACAGGCCGCACTCAATGAATACGGGTAGACTGCTCTCTCGCGGATACATGGTGAACCGTCGCCGCCATGCGTGCGTGCGTGCGGTGCTTCCGGAACCGGCCGATTCAAAACCATGACGAAAAATTTACATGGTAAAGGCCTGATGTGTCCTTACTGTATGGTTACTATACTGTGGCATAACCTACAAATTACATGTCATGAAATTGGTAAATATAATCAGGGGCAACATCAATATGCAATGGTCTATAATGTAGTTTTATAGTGCACAAAAGGTTATTGTACTGAATGTATTTCGAACTGACGAATAAAACTGGTGGAAACGACAGCCAATTGATTTACATCCATTACATCCAAAGTAGTAGAAACTTTCAGTTGATTGGCAAGAGTGTTGATTTGTACTTTTATTTTCACAAATTTTGATGAACAGTGTCACGCTTCAATTTAAATATAAACGCACATACAATTCCTCATCAATAAGTGATTTGCACTTCATACTGTCATGAACTGGAATAGATTTCTAGCAATTTAATTGATGTAGAAATCTATTCCTCTCGCCAATTGTAAACAAACCCGCGGGCAGCCAATGGCTGGTAATAATTGCCAGCCAATAACAAGCCAGGATGATGCGGATCATAATTCGCGTTTCACTCTCATTGCGTTTTAACTTGAGGTGAGGAATCAGCTGTTCGTTAACGCCACGGGGTGCCATTATTAAAATTTTGGGAGATAGAAACACACTCAGAGATAGCCGGACAGATAGCCAGATGATATCGGCTCTATGGGGAAATTGACCTGGTTGCCGAGGCAAAGAAGAGACGGCTGCGTTACCTGGGGCATGTTGTAAAAATGGAGGGATATAGAATTCCTAGGAAGGCACTCGACCATCAACCAGAGGGCAGAAGGAAGCAAGGCCGTCCGAGGAAGAGGTGGATTGACGACGTCAGAGAGGATGTGCAGACGTTGGGAATCCAGAGGTGGAGGAGATGCGCTGCAACCAAGAAAGAATGGACGGCTGCTGTAGGAGTGTAGTGCCAGGAGAGTGAGTGAGTGAGTATTGGAGGCAGAATTGGTCTCACTTACGTGACACGTAGTACGACATCCAGTAATGGTGGTGATCAATGGTACCAAGAGAACATACGAGTAGAACGGTTAACAATTTCCAACATTCTTTGTCATACACAACTTCTTCATAAAACCAATTGTCTCGGAGATTATGTCGATAAACCAAAATGAGTCCCTGCTAAACCCTCTTCGCTGTTGTAGGCTACTGCAAAAAAAAAAAAAAAAGCCTAGATTAGTGCTCTTATTTATTTAGCGTATGGCAATAACAAATTAATTGTGTATATTTAGTATGTTCTGTCACTTCACAGAAATCGTTAAGATTTCCAGGATACGCTCGACGGCTGCAACTTGATATAATGTGTTGGATGGTCTGATGTTCACTGCCACAATCACATTGGGGAGATGGGACTTTTCCCCAGCGGTGAAGACTCTCTGCGCAGATGCCATGGCCTGTTCTAATCCTGGTAATTGTCTTCCATGCATGTCGCGGGAGTTCCATGCCTGGTGGCTTTGTGGTGGTTCTTATTAGAGTCTGATGTTCGACGTTATTAGTTCTACTCCACATTTCCGACCACTTCTTGCTCATGTTAAAGCCCATTTCTTTAACGATTCTGCCAATATTATGGATGGCCGCCTAGATTTTAATCTACTCCTTTTAAGCATAGGAACGTCGGACTGAATTGGGAGCGTGGATTTTTAATCAATTTTTCATATTCCTTGAGAAGGGCATTCTGTCTTCGCAAATCTGGTGGAGCAATATTACTTAAAGGTGGTAGCCATTGTAGAGGAGTAGATCTAATGCATCCAGTTATTGTCCTCATTGCTGTATGTAGTTGAACATCAATTTTCCTCACATGAGGGCTATTAAGCCATACTGGGGCGCAATGTTCAGCAGGATTAGTGCTCTAATGGCCTGGGACTGGCTGCGTGGTTCAGCGGTAACGTTCTCGCCTGCTGTTCCCAAGGTACTAGGATTGAATCCTGGCGCAGCCAGTTGGCATTTGAGGGTGCGCTAAATGCGAGGGAAGTGTGTCAGTAGATTCACTGGCACGTTTAAGATCGCCTTCGGGGCGAAATTCCGGCACACCGTGGTCTCTAAAAGCCGCAGTTGTTAAAAGGAACATAAAACTAATAACATTATTATTATTATTATTAATGGCCTGGGACATAAATACCAACCTTCATGAAATTGTATGCAGACGTTCACATTTTACAGACATACAGACTAAACAATGTACAGACAAACCTTAAATTTTATTAATAAAGACACATACATAAGTTACCTGTCGCCTCAGTAGCGTAGCGGTCAGCATGGTTAGCTGCCGCCCCGGAGGTCCTGGGTTCGATTCCCGGCTCTGCCACGAAATTTGAAAAGTGGTACGAGGACTGGAACGGGGTCTACTCAGCCTCGGGTGGCCCAAATGAGTAGAGGGGGTTCGATTCCCCCTCAGCCATCCTCGAAGTGCTTTTCCGTGGTTTCTCACTTCGTCTTCGGGCAAATGCCGGGATGGTACCTTCTTCAAGGCCACGGCCGCCTTCTTCCCTCTTCCTTGCCTATCCATCCTAACCATCCCTTACCTTCCCTCATGAGGCCCCTGTTCGCTTTGCAGGTGAGGCCGCCTGGGCGATGTGCCAATCCCACCTCACCAGTTGTATCCCTTCCGATTAGATGTTCCCAGCTCTAGGACACTGCCCGTAGAGGCGGTAGTGGTGAGTTCCCTCGCTGAGTCCGTGGGTTCCACCAACCTGGAGGGTAAACGACTAAAAAAAAAAAAAAAAGTTACCTTAGAAAAGTCAGTCGATTTCAAAATTCAGAAGCTGATGAGTATGTAGGATCTAGAGTACATTTTATTAACTTCTGCGAACTTAATCTGCATGTTTTAAATTTATTTCTCCGTCCTTACAGTGTTTATACATTTTCATAACACAGCATATGGTATTTCTCAAGAGAATAATACAGTGTACAAGAATTCACAAGGATAATCATGGTCTGATCTTCCATGTACAACTTTCACAAGTAAACTATGACTAACAAATATCGACTTACATCAATTATTTCACTTAATCCATGCTTTGCTATCATTTTTATGTGGTGACGATTTCAGTTTAGCACAAATAAATTTTCATGCAAGTGAAGTTTACTCAGAAATAATTTTTAACAACTGAACACGAGTTCATCAGTCCTTTTTGTGATTAATTTTAAAGATAAGGACCCCAGAAAAATTATTACAAAAGTGAGTTGATTTAAAAATTAAAAAGCTGATGCATTATGACCTGCAGTACATTACAGGCTAATGGTAACAACTACAGCTCTTACAGTAATTTTGTTCGTTCATATATTTCGAATGCTGCGTTCTATTGCGTGATACAATATGCATGAAGATTATACCGGCAACGGTAGCCGAGAGTATTAAGGCCCTACCTCGTGCCTCACTGACAAAGGGAGAACGTGGGTTCGAATCCCACTTCGGCAGTCCTGAAAATAGTTTTCGTGGTTTCCCATTTTCACCACCAGGCAAATGCCGGGACAGTTACTTTCAATAGGCCCACAGCCGATTTCCTTCCCTCACCCGTCACGAAAAGAAAACTAATTTTGAAAAATATGCATAAAGATTTTAAATCAAAATAGTTCAAGCAAACTATCTGAAAACTTTTCTGGATGAACACTTGTTTCCTGACTCAAGCTGTGGAACTAAGTTGATTGATGTCACCTTAAGTGCTGTATATTTCCTTTATTGAGCAATTTTAAAATCCATCTCTAGGTTACAACGTTTGTGATTAACATCCTTTGAGAATTTATAAGCTGAAAATATCACGAATTATATTTCACAAAAATATAGAGAAATTTATGTTTGTCGACAATGTAAGGCAAGAGAAGAGTTCTTCTTTCTTGGAAAATATCTTATTTGTTTCTAACTCGACGAGATTTTGCTTAAGGATAGTTTGATAGTAATCTGTTCAATCACAGCCGACTCGATCCGTCCCTATTACTCATTTTTATATAGTCTTGACAATCACGTATTCGGAGTGAAATTGGATTTTTTAACTTCTTTGCCGCAAATCGTTGCTTTAAGTGGTAGCTTCGTAACTTGTGAGTTGATGCCCAATCAAAACATCGTGAATATCCGCAATAAAACGAGTTGCTCTTGGTCAGTTCACTGAATTCACACAAACACCATATGAAACGGTCCAACCACTGTAGGCGAACCGCAGGCAAGTTCTGGGGGATGCATTTTGTTACGATTGGACGTCAAGTTAAAAGGACTAGAGCATATTTACGTTCAGCAAACGTTGTGCAAACAGTATGTTATTTTTGGTTTTCGATGTTTTCGTTTTTTACCGTCCAGGTAGGCTTTTTCCACGAACCCAGCGAGTGATCCCATCTTTACTGCCTCTACGGGCAGTGTACTGGAGCTTGACATCGGGTTGGGGGTTACAACTGGGGAGGCGGGACTAGCGCCTCGCCCAGGCGGCCTCACCTGCAAAGCGAACAGGGGGCCTCATGAGGGATGGGACGGGATGGGAAGAATGGGAGGGATAGACAAGGAATATGGAAGGAGGCAGACGTGGCCTTAAGTTAGGAACGATCCCGGCATTTGCCCGAAGACGAAGTGGGAAACGACGGAAAACCACTTCGAGAATGACTGAGTTAGGAATCGAACCCCCTCTACTCATTTGGACCACCCGAGGCTGAGTAGAACCCGTTCCAGTCCTACCATTTTTTAAATTTCGTGGCAGAGCCGGGAATCGAACCTCGGACCTCCGGGGTGGCAGCTAAGCACGCTACTACACCACGGAGGTGACTATGTTAAAATAACTGACAAAAAGTGCACTAACACACACCTAAAAATAAAATAAAAAATGAACTAAACCATAATCAATTATGGCTGTGTGAGATATATATCCAAAATATCCATGTTATTGTTCGATACTCTATTAGCACTTTCTTTGCAACTTTATTACTTTTTCAGTCACAGTTATAACACGTGTTTGTTGAGCGATTATCAAGTAGCATGGTGTAGAAAGGAATGAAGTGACGGATCGTGTCGGCTGTGATACGAACAAAAGTAGATCAGGTTATGTAGTGGATTCTACCGGAAAGAGCGTAGCATTGCTAGTGATTTGTGTTGTATCTAACCGTCCTTTGGGAAGAACTCTTCATAAGGAACCAGTTCAGCAATGCTGCTGATGATATGTCTGATGATCAGTCCAATAGAATCAGATATACTGGGTCCTACAGCGCCGATAACTTCGCGCCAATTCTCATCGACGAACCTTCTCATTTGTTGAGCTGCAACAAAAATATATAACACATTAGATCAGAATGATGTTCTGTACCCAGGGGGATGACAGTTCATAGGGAGCGCGTGGGTCGGGGTAAGGGCCTGTACTGGAGGTTCTGCCAACCAACGAAGAATTAATTTTACCACCAAGGTTCCGTAGTTGGCACTCTTGAACGCTCATATCAAACCGACTGGCGGAAGCGGGAATAGTCTGTTTGGATTGATTTTCCTCGTGGTGTTGTTGGTTGTTTCGATTTTATCAGTATTTTGATTATTTATTTGAATTGAATTGAGAGTCAATCATGCCACTGCAAGGGAGGAAAAATTGCCAAGCACCGGGATGTAATAATTATAATGATAGTAAGAACCAGTGGCGTACGCAGGATTTCCTTCGGGGGGGGGGGGGGTCATTAATATAATAGGGTAATTGTGTACATTTATTACCGGTATTACAGGGACAGATGACCTTGCTGTTCTGACCCTTAATACGACAGTCATCCTCATAATTAAAATGATACTTTGATTAATATTCATAAAAAACAACAATTAAATAACCGCTCTCTTTGCATGAAAAATATTTTAGGTCTCATTTTTTCGACACAATAAAAAAAATGAAAAGAAATTCTAAAAAATATGGACAACAGTACCTAAATATTGAGACTGAAACGATGCAGTGGTATAATCATGACCATAGTGACGTGGTTGCTAAAAATATTGATATTATGTGAGAGAAAAATAATGTTTTGCTCTCCGTGTTCCTACTGCAATTGCTTTTGGCTCTCAAAATCTGCCTATCTTGATTATTTTATCTGTATAATTAATTGTAATAAATTGCAGAAACTCCTCTTTTACTGAATTATCTATAAGGAAACGGGCACACACAATTAAAGCAACCCGAAGCGACGTGAAAAGACTTACCGATCGCACACTTCAACAGCAAAACTGATCCATGGGTAGCTCCAACACTGCGAGTAGAGTGCAGGGCATTTATTAAGTGAGGAACGTGACCACACCTAAGGTGTATGCGGGAGCTAAGACACCTAACGAGCGATGCCGTAAAACAGGTGATAGATGATGGGGACAATATATAGATTCAAGTAAAGGAATATCTCTGGGGGGGGGGGGGGGGGGTCAGGGTTGAACCCCCCCCCCGTCGGTACGCCACTGGTAAGAACAATACGGCAATTTTCATCTTCCTGGTGTTGACCATGTGTAAAACTAGTGGGCAATACGGACTACTCTCGAATAAAAATGTATAGAGAATAAATGTGTGCATTTCATCTTTTGTTTGTTTTCTTACCAATTCTCCTTTGCGTTGCAATACAATTTGTGGGTTAGGGCTACGGGGAGGGGTGGGTGGCAGCCAGCATGCTAGGCAGAAAGTGAGGTTATGGCAATATAGTGTGTGCATTTGGACAGTTTTCTTTATATTCATAGAATATCCCAACAATTCTGTAGAGTAGGAGAGCCTTTTTAATTAGCCTAAAGGTGAATTGAGCTCTAGAATGGCATAACTATTGCCAACATTGATATATATCAAAATGTATTATTTTCCTACCTGGACGTATATTTCAGTGCCTAGCGAAAGGCGCAGTTATGTTTGTGTTATTTTCATCATTAATCAATAACTCATCGCAGAACATACTGTTCAATTACGTGTAATAAAGGCTACATTCATATGGCTTTTAACTTTTTATGTTGCCAAACTTGCAAGTACAATCCATAGCCTCAGGCGGTGTTCTCTCTCGGAAATTCTATAACCTGACGAATCTCTTATACTTACATCATCCTTGTTCTGTTGCTATAGGCGGCAAGGAGATGGGTGGGGGAGGGCGGCTGCGGGGAAGGGGGCAGAGGGGGGAGTACTGCATTTTCTGTCTCCTCAAATTACAAAGCAAGTGGCACTCCCTGTATTATTACTGAAGTGGCCTTAATCTCCATTTAATTCCACAGTAAGTTTCTCATCTCTAAATACTAACAAAATTGCTTGACATATTGAATATCCACTGTATGCTTCCAGTCGACCAACCGGGTCAGGGATGGAATGAATGAAGCCCCCCCCCCCATCTAGCGGCTAGGATATGAACTGTGCCGGCTGCCGAAGCCTGTCGCACTTCTCTGTGGCAATGATTAAATGAATGACAGATGAAATGAAATGATAGTCGAGAGTGTTGCTGGAATGAAATTTGTGACAGGAAAAACTGGAGTACCCGGAGAGAAACCTGTCTGCCTCCGCTTTGTCCAGCACAAATCTCACATGGAGTGACCGGGATTTGAACCACGGACCCAACGGTGAGAGGCCGGCGTGCTGTCGCCTAAGCCACGGAGGCTCTTGCTTGATATATTAACTAGGTTAATGGGTAAGAGTGGAGTTTACCTGAACCGAAGTAAAAAAAAATCCTTAGACTAATGAAATTAGCCAAAATACCTGTAGTAATGGTATCTGGAGATGATATACTAATAGATGTTTACTCCTCCGCTGTCTGTCACCCACCCACCCAAATAGGATCACGACTTATATAGATGAATTTCCAGCTGACTCCGCCATTTTTAGCACCATCTACAGTATTGCCAACCCCGCGCATTCGGTACTATATCTCATCTGGCAGACCAATGCACAGTGAGTCAAGATCGAAATCTAGGAAGACAAAATTATTTATTTTCATAATTATTTTTTTTTTTTTACTTTAACAGCATTCTCATACAATTGCCGCTCACTATTCTGGGATATAAACGCATCTTAGTGTAAATCTGTCTCCACTGTTCGAGCAGTCTGAATTGGAGGGTGAATGTAAGTGGCTGTGGTTTGGTTGTCTTTGTGGTTAGTGTGATGCTTTAAGATGGAACATGCAGCTGAAGGTATGACCTTTGTAACGTGTTTCAGTTATTAATGGGCGAAATTGAAACGTAATTTTACCTATATTTGCATTATATAATATTTAACTATTATTTTTAAAATTATATTTTAACTTAGATTTTTAGTATGTCGCGTCACTCTGCGTCACTTTCCACTTAATGTTAAAATGTAGATAAAGTCTTGTAGTTTACGCCTGTTATAAGATTTTTTGCATCTTTTTGCAACTTATTTAGTTATTTTACATTTTATAAGATGCCGCGCAACCAGTTCTCACACGTTTTCTACTGTTTGAAGCACTGGGTTCGACGATTATGTCAAAAGTGGAACTTTGTGACTTTGTTAAAAATAAATTAGGGGTAGAAAATTGTTCTGAAGAGATAACTGAATGCTCTATCCAACACCTAGTCATAGACAATTTCCTGCATGTGTAGACGTAGCTTAAAAAAAGTCTTAACTGGTGTTTATTATGAAGTAAACAAATTATATACGTTGCTTTCACTCTAAATTAATAATTAAAACGTAAAAATAATTTTGTCCCCCTAGATTTGGATTTTGACCCACTGTGCAATGGTTTCGCCTAGATCAATAATGGTTCGGTAGCGTGCCCTGCGGGCCGCGTTAGCTAATATAAAACCCCCAGGTTTTTGTCACGCACAGTGGGGGTAGTCACGCATCAATAATCTTTATCCAGACAAAAAAAAACCTGGCACTATACAACCCATGAAGGGCCAAGGCCGACCAAGCGACCGCTGCCCAGCCATATGGCCAGCAGATATTGGAGTCACGCGTGATCAGCGCATCGGGTCCCCTCGGCCGTTAATCTTGGTTTTCGTGATCGGGGCGCTGCCGCACTGTCAAACAGCTACTCAATTGTCCTCATGAGGCTGAGTGCAACCCGTTCCAACCCTCACGTCAGTTTTAAAAATCCCTGACGGAACCGGGAATCGAACCCGGGGCTTCCGGGTGGGAGGCAGGCGCGCTACCCCAACACCACGGGGCCGGCATCAAGACCAATGGTTTTGCCAATTATTTCCTCTTTCACATAATTACAAAGTTACGTGTGTCGTGTGGTATATTTTGTATCGGACATGTTGGCAACGTCAATATGACGTCAATGAGTCGACCACAAATATCTGCCGTCGTTGAACAACCTACAAATAAAAACCTTCATTTAAGCAATATTACTGATATTTGACAGTATATTAGTGATATTTGACAGCATTTTCAATTCCTAATGACTCCCAGAAAGGTATGTGAATGATATATGTTCAATAATCTACCACGTTGGATGGTTGGTTCTTAAGCTTAGGGGCTGCGACAACGCGGTCATGTAGCCCCGTGTACTTTGGGTGTGTGTAGTGTGTATAGAATCTGTCTGATAACCGGTGTTAATTGTGATGACTGTATTAGTGTGTGTTATCTGTTTTTTAATTTAAGTACTGCAACTTAGAATTTTTCAAATAGTTCCTACTTTTGCCGCCAAGCGCCACCGTCAACGACTACTACGCCAAGTTCATAACTTAGCTACTAGACGCCACCGCAGACGGCTCTTGGCAACGAACGTAAAAACCTAAGAGCGTTGTTTACATTCTTAACCTATCCATTTTAGCTTCACACAGGTGTAATTAGTGGAAGGACCTTTAACATGCCATAAATCTATGACATGGGACCGCCGGCTTTACTTCCCCTCCGAAGGAAGGCATACTGAGGGATTTTTAAAGCTCTTAAAAAATCCGACGGCCTCGGTCAGGTTTGAACCCGCTTTCTTGGGCATAGAAGCTCAGCATGCTACCGACTACGCCACCGAAGCCGCTCCACAATTAATGGCCAATGCAAGCTGAAAATTGTTATTTCAAGTTTAGTGTTAGTCTTTGTAGTTGATGATTCGTTTCGTGTAGCCCTACATCTGTATTTGTTTTATAACCTAGACGGCTTCGGTGGCATAGTTGGTAGCATGCTGAGCCTCTATGCCCAAGGTCGCGGGATCAAACCCGGCAAAAGTCATCGGATTTTTAAGAGTGTTAAAATTCCCTCAGTATGCCTTTCTTCGCAGGGGAAGTAAAGCCGGCGGTCCAATGTCATAGATTTATGGCATGATAAAGAACCTTCCACTAATTACACCTGTGTGAAGCTGTTATCTATGAGTAACGCTATTAGGTTCCAACGTTCGTCGCCAGGAGCCGACTGCCGTGGCATCTGGTAACAAAGTGCAGAACTAGTTGTACGTTGACGGTGGCGTTTGGCAGCAAAAGTTTGAACTACTTAAAAATCCAATGTGTGCAGTCCTTACTTCAATTTAAAAAAATCTCTTGGTACGCCGGAAGGCGGAGGTAGATTTCACCGGGCAAGCTCGGGGATAGGCTATAACAGGCAAAGTATGCAGCTTTTCGTAGGAATCAAGAAGGCTGTGCACACACCAAAGAGTCCTCCTATATTAATCTAGAAGGCTGTACTCATTCCAAAGAGTCCTACTGTAGGAATCTAGAAGGCTGTGATCATACCAAAGAGTCCTACTATAGGAATCTAGAAGGGTCAACTCATACCAAAGAGTCCTGCTATAGTAATCTAGAAGGCTGTACTCATACCAAAGAGTCCTACTGTAGGAATCTACAAGGCTGTGCTCATACCAAAGAGTCCTATTGTAGGAATCTACAAGGCTGTGCTCAAACCAAAGAGTCCTACTATAGTAATCCAGAAGGCTGTACTCATACCAAAGAGTCCTACTGTAGGAATCTAGACGGCTGTGCTCTTACCAAAGAGTCCTACTATAGGAATCTAGAAGGCTGTGCTCATAAAAAAGAGTCCTACTACAGTAATCTAGAAGGCTGTACTCATATCAAAGAGTCATACTACAGAAATCTAGAAGGCTGTGCTCATACCAAAGAGTCCTGCTATAGTAATCTAGAAGGCTGCGCTCACACGAAAGAGTCCTACTATAGGAATCTAGAAGGCTATGCTCATACCAAAGAGTCCTACTATAGGAATCAAGAAGGCTGTGCTCATACCAAAGAGTCGTACTATAGTAATCTAGAAGGGTGTACTCATACCAAAGAGTCCTACTATAGGAATCTAGAAGGCTGTGCTCATAACAAAGAGTCCTACTATAGTAATCTAGAAGGCTGTGCTCATACCAAAGAGTCCTGCTATAGGAATATAGAAGGCTGTGCTCATACCAAAGAGACCTACTATGGGAATCTAGAAGTCTGTGCTCATACCAAAGAGACCTACTATGGGAATCTAGAAGTCTGTGCTCATACCAAAGAGTCCTACTGTAGGAATCTAAAAGGCTGTACTCATACCAAAGAGTCCTACTATAGGAATCTAAGAGGCTTTGCTCATACCAAAGAGTCCTACTATAGGAATCTAGGAAGCTGTGCTCATACCAAAGAGTCCTACTATAGTAATCTAGAAGACTGTGCTCACACCAAAGAGTTCTACTATAGGAATTTAGAAGGCAGTGCTCATACCAAAGAGTCCTACTATAGGAATCTAGAAGGCTGTGCTCACACCAAAGAGTCCTACTATAGGAATCTAGAAGGCTGTGCTCGTACCAAAGAGTCCTACTATAGGAATCTAGAAGGCTGTGCTCATACCAAAGAGTCCTACTATAGGAATCTAGAAGGCAGTGCTCATACCAAAGAGTCCTCCTATAGGAATCTAGAAGGCTGTACTCATACCAAAGAGTCCTACTATAGGAATCTAGGAGGCTGTGCTCATACCAAAGAGTCCTACTAGAGGAATCTAGAAGGCTGTGCTCATACCAATGAGTCCTACTATAGAAATCTAGAAGGCTGTGCTCATACCAATGAGTCCTACTATAGGAATCTGGAAGGCTGTGCTCATACCAAAGAGCCCTACTATAGGAATCTAGAAGGCTGTACTCATACCAAAGAGTCCTACTATAGGAATTTAGAAGGCTGTGCTCATACCAAAGAGTCCTTCTATAGGAATCTAGAAGGCTGTGCTCAAACCAAAAAGTCCTACTATAGGAATCTAGAAGGTTGTGCTCGTACCAAAGAGTCCTCCTATAGGAATCTAGAAGGCTGTGCTCATACCAAAGAGCCCTACTATAGGAATCTAGAAGGCTGTACTCATACCAAAGATTCCTACTATAGGAATTTAGAAGGCTGTGCTCATGCCAAAGAGTCCTTCTATAGGAATTTAGAAGGCTGTGCTCACACCAAAGAGTCCTACTATAGGAATCTAGAAGGTTGCGCTCGTACCAAAGAGTCCTCCTATAGGAATCTAGAAGGCTGTTCTCATACCAAAGAGTCCTACTATAGGAATCTAGAAGGCTGTGCTCACATCAAAGAGTCCTACTATAGGAATCTAGAAGGCTGTGCTCACACCAAAGAGTCCTACTATAGTAATCTAGAAGGCTGTGCTCATACCAAAGAGTCCTACTATAGGAATCTAGAGGGCTGTGCTCATACCAAAGAGTCCTACTATGTGAATCTTGAAGGCTGTGCTCACACCAAAGAGTCCTACTATAGGAATCTAGAACGCTGTGCTCATACCAAAGAGTCCTACTATAGGAATCTAGAGGGCTGTGCTCATACCAAAGAGTCCTACTATGTAAATCTAGAAGGCTGTGCTCACACCAAAGAGTCCTACTATAGGAATATAGAAGGCTGTGCTCACACCAAAGAGTCCTACTATAGTAATCTAGAAGGCTGTGCTCATACCAAAGAGTCCTACTATAGGAATCTAGAAGGCTGTGGTCACATCAAAGAGACCTGCTATAGGAATCTAGAAGGCTGTGCACATACCAAAGAGTCCTGCTATAGGGGTTTAGAAGGCTGTACTCATACCAAAGAGTCCCACTATAGGAATCTAGAAGGCTGTGCTCATACTAAAGAGTCCTGCTATAGGAATCTAGAAGGCTGTACTCATATCAAAGAGTCCTACTATAGGAATCTAGAAGGCTGTGCAAAAGATTCCTACTATAGGAGTCTAGAAGGCAGTGCTCATACCAGAGTCCTCCTTTAGGAATCTAGAAGTCTGTACTCATACCAAAGAGCCCTACTATAGGAATCTAGAAAGCAGTGCTCATACCAAAGAGTCCCCCTATAGGAATCTAGAAGGCTGTACTCATAAAAACAGTCCTACTATAGGAATCTAGAAGGCTGTACTCAAACCAAAGAGCCCTACTATAGGAATCTAGAAGGTTGTGCTCATACCAAAGAGTCCTTCTATAGGAATCTAGAAGGCTGTGCTCATACCAAAGAGTCCTACTATAGTAATCTAGAAGGCTCTACTCATACCAAAGAGTCCTACTATAGTAATCTAGAAGGCTGTGCTCATACCAAAGGGCCCTACTATAGGTATTTAGAAGGCTGTACTCATACCATGGAGTTCTATAATAGGTGTCTAGAAGGCTGTACTCATACCAAAGAGTCCTACTATAAGTATCTAGAAGGCTGTACTCATACCAAAGGGTCCTATTATAGGTATCCAGAAGGCTGTACTCATACTAAAGAGTCCTATTATAGGTATGTGGAAGGCTGTACTCATACTAAAGAGTCCTACTATAGGTATCTAGAAGGCTGTACTCATACCAAAGAGTCCTACTATAGTAATCTAGAAGGCTGTGCTCATACCAAAGAGTCCTGCTATAGTAATCTAGAAGGCTGTGCTCATACCAAAGAGTCCCGCTATAGTAATCTAGAAGGCTGTGCTCATTCCAAAGAGTCCTGCAATAGTAATCTAGAAGGCTGTACTCATACCAAAGGGTCCTACTATAGTAATCTAGAAGGCTGTGCTCATACCAAAGCGTCCTGCTGTAGTAATCTAGAAGACTGTGCTCATACCAAAGAGTACTACTATAGTAATCTAGAAGGCTCTACTCATACCAAAGAGTCCTACTATTGTAATCTAGAAGGCTGTGCTCTTACCATTCTACTATAGGAATCTAGAAGGCTGTGCTCATACCATCCTACTATAGGAATCTAGAAGGCTGTGCTCATATCAAAGAGTCCTACTATAGGAATCTAGAAGGATGTGCTCATACCAAAGACTCCTACTATAGGAATCTATAAGGCTGTACTCATACCAAAGAGTCCTGCTTCATTAATCTAGAAGGCTGTACGCATACCAAAGAGTCCTACTATAGGAACCTAGAAGGCTGTGCTCATACCAAAGAGCCCTGGTATAGGAATCTAGAAGGCTGTGTTCATACCAAAGAGACCTGCTATAGTAATCTAGAAGGCTGTGCTCATACCAAAGAGTCCTACTATAGGAATCTAGAAGTCTATGCTCATACCAAAGATTCCTACTATATGGATCTAGAAGGCTGTACTCATACCACAGAGTCCTCCTATAGTAATCTAGAAGGCTGTGCTCATACCAAAGAGTCATACTATAGTAATATAGAAGGCTGTGCTCATTCCAAAGAGTCCAGCAATAGTAATCCAGAAGGCTGTACTCATACCAAAGAGTCCTACTATAGTAATCTAGAAGGCTGTGCTCATACCAGAGTCGTGCTGTAGTAATCTAGAAGACTGTGCTCATACCAAAGAGTCCTACTATGGTAATCTAGAAGGCTCTACTCATATCAAAGAGTCCTACTATTGTAATCTAGAAGGCTGTGCTCATACCATCCTACTATAGGAATCTAGAAGGCTATGCTCATACCATCCTACTATAGGAATCTAGAAGGCTGTGCTCATATCAAAGAGTCCTACTATAGGAATCTAGAAGGAGGTGCTCATACCAAAGACTCCTACTATAGGAATCTAGAAGGCTGTACTCTACCAAAGAATCCTGCTATAGTAATCTAGAAGGCTGTACTCATACCAAAGAGTCCTACTATAGGAATCTAGAAGGCTGTGCTCATACCAAAGAGCCCTGCTATAGGAATCTAGAAGGCTGTGGTCATGCCAAAGAGTCCTGTTATAGTAATCTAGAAGGCTGTGCTCATACCAAAGAGTCCTACTATAGGAATCTAGAAGTATGTGCTCCTACCAAAGATTCCTACTATATGAATCTAGAAGGCTGTACTCATACCACAGAGTCCTCCTATAGTAATCTAGAAGGCTATGCTCATACCAAAGAGTCATACTATGGTAATCTAGAAGGGTGTGCTCATACCAAAGAGTCCTGCTATAGTAATCTAGAAGGCTATGCTCATACCAAAGAGTCCTACTATAGTAATCTAGATGGCTGTGCTCATACCAAAGAGTCCTACTATAGGAATCTAGAAGGCTGTGGTCACACCAAAGAGGCCTGCTATAGGAATCTAGAAGGCTGTGCTCATACCAAAGAGTCCTGCTATAGGGATCTAGAAGGCTGTACTCATACCAAAGAGTCCTACTATAGGAATCTAGATGGCTGTGCTCATACTAAAGGGTCCTGCTATAGGAATCTAGAAGGCTGTGCTCATACCAAATAGTCCTACTATAGTAATCTAGAAGGCTGTGCTCATACCAAATAGTCCTACTATAGGAATCTAGAAGGCTTTTGTCACACCAAAGTGACCTGCTATAGGAATCTAGTAGGCTGTGCTCATACCAAAGAGTCCTGCTATAGGGATCTAGAAGGCTGTACTCATACCTAAGAGTCCTACTATAGGAATCTAGAAGGCTGTGCTCATACTAAAGAGTCTGCTATAGGAATCTAGAAGGCTGTGCTCATACCAAAGAGTCCTACTATAGTAATCTAGAAGACTGTGCTCATACCAATGAGTCCTACTATAGGAATCTGGAAGGCTGTGCTCATACCAAAATAGCCCTACTATAGGAATCTAGAAGGCTGTTCTCATACCAAAGAAAACGAAAGACTTACCCAGTGTCTTGTCGCCATTGAAGAGATTCTCGAACCTCAGCCAGGCCTGGGTAGTGTCGAATGTAATACTGTTCTGCTTGGGAACAACATATTGTTTGCCATCCTTCCTTGTCTCCAGCTCATAGTGCAGTTTGTAGACCAGGGGCACATTCTCTGAAACATGGAAACCAGCAATAATATTCATGATATTCTACGAGCCTGATCTGCTGAGTTTGAGAATATTAGAGGACATACGTTTAGGCAACAACAAGTAGCATGAACACCACAGATTCTTTGGGAATGTGATATCAAAACATCACAATATACTGTAAAGTGACGTTTACAGCTAAGAATACTTTACATATTGTAATTTTTGGGGGAGTTAGTTATTAATTTACAGCATGCTTTACATTCGTACCAACAATCAGCTCTGATGCTTGTCCTCAACTGCGTCATTATAATATTGAATATAAAGGTGTGAATGTCGACTTGTTATGTTACCATCAGTATGGAGTCGTTTCCTAACTTTTGAACAGCCAGTGTGTTCTACTCATAATTCATGAGCATAAATGCGCACAGGATATTGGCACTAGACCCAGTAATCTGTTTGTGAGAGTAGGCCCTATGTTATACGTTATGCATTTTAGTTTATATGGGAGAGAATACATGGGAAGATATTCGTGGGATATGAGGAATGGTGGAGGCATATAGGAGACAATTTGATCATTCTTGTAAAGTTGATCTATGTCATTGAAATAATAGCTGGGGCAAATATTCCTTTCTGAGAAGAGAGGAAATAGAATGGAACTATTTGCCAGAGGACATTTTCAGCCCTTTGCCACCAAATGTTTGGAGGTTTGAGAAGCTATTCAGGCAGTGCCAATTAAATAGGTACCGGTAATTGTAGCAGTGAGTTTATGTGTACTGCAGGGATTCTGTTTTTAAATGTCATTATTTCTCTCTGTTGGCCCTTAGTAGTTGAGGAGATGCGGTTTCGGTGACGTAGTTGGTAACATGCTAAACTGGTGTTCACAAGATAGTGGGTTCAAACCCGGCAGAAGTCGTCAATTCTTGAGAGCGTAAAAATCCTCCAGTATACCTTCCTTCGGAGGGGAAGTAAAGCCGGCGGTCCCAGGTCATAGATTTATGGCATGTAAAAGATCCTTCGCAGACTAAACTTTTGTGAAGATAAATTTCTGTGTTAGATTTCCTTGGAACGCTCTATCAAAGTTCCAACGTTCACCACTAAGTATCATTGATATCTGGTAGCGAAAGTTGGAACTACGGTACTTGAAATTGAACGGGACTTGTAGCTCACCCTATCGGTGTCCGCTTGAAGCAGCTATGGCCTCTGGCGAGCCGAACATGTCCTCGGACACTCTCGGCACTAAAAGTCACACGATAAATAAATAAATAAATAAATAGTTAAGGAGAACCGGAACCATTAGCATACTCTATCATCAGTTAGGTCCTAGCTGACTTCAAACTACAAGTTAGGCTAGCTGTATGGAAAAACAACACATGGCGTGAGCGTCAGACGAACCAATAGTATAGTCTTACTGTTCACGCAATAAAGAGATAGATAGCGCCACTACAATTAAGCGAGGAGGCTAACTGAAGCCCGCACTAACGAGTCCGAGTAGAGTATTGAGTGGAAGCGGACTCTGTACAGCATGCGCCACTAACCAGCTAAGTTTAAATAACTTTGTTTCAATTCTAGTGTACTAGTGGTGTACAGCAGGGGCGTATATAAGGGGGGAGGGGGAGCTGTGGGTGCTCCAGTCCCCCCCCCCCTCAGAAAATAACAATAAAAATTAAGAAAGTGTTGCTTTAGTAAAAGCATAAAATAATTGTAAATTTGGTTGTACCCTAATCTTAGTTTATTGGCTAAGTTATAAATAATACCGGTATTAAGATTGAAATTAGACTACTTCTTGGTGTAGTGGCTAGCATCCATGGCTGCCATCCCGGAGGTCCGAATTCGATTTATGGATCTGCCAAGAAATTTTAATTCTGGTTTGGAGGTTGGAACGGGGTACACTCAGCCTTGTGAGGCAAAACTGGGAATTCTACAGCACGGTACTTTCGAGAAATAAATTATCAATTTCTGCTTAGTAAATAGACAAATATTTAGATATTTGCCATTCATACTCCAAAGGCCATAATAGGAAATTTATTAAGTATGATATTTTATTATTTGTGTGTTGTGTTGTATTTTACAACTGTTTTATATTGCCACTTTATTGTAGGCTATATAAATTTAGAATTTTACAATTAACTTAACTCTATTTATATAAAGTTATATATTGGTTGATATTTCTGGGTATTTTGCAGTGACAATCCCCTGAGAATACTCACAATTTTCCAGGATAATCAGCCCCCCACAAAAAAAAAAAAGTTTATACGCCCTTGGTGTACAGTATGCAAATTGGGTTTCAATCTCCTTCTGGGCGCTTACCGTTTCCTGCCCAGCAGGTTGATGGAGTTAAAGCTCATACCTAGAGTGATGTTGGCAGGTCCATGTCCCTTGATTGGCAAGATGAGCACTCTTCCAGAGATGGTATGTGTGGCTAGGATTGTCAGGACAGGTACGAAGAGCTCCAGTGTGATGTCTTGCTTCTTGAAGTCAGCCCTGGAATAATAATAACAATAATAATAATAACAATAATAATAATACAAGACAGCTTATACGCCTCATAAACCACATCCCTCGGTGGTCACAAAAATTATAGATATTGAAACGCAAGAATAGAAAATTCTCCATAAAATGTAAGGTCCCAAAAGAGAAAGTGGAATGTGTATTAAGAGGAGAACAGCGGAGCTCTATTCCTCAACGGACAGGTTCACTAGAGGCCGAGTGCAGGTCTTTCTAGTCGACGCCTGTGGGCGACCTGCACGTCGGGATGAGAGATGGAATGGATGAAGATGAACGAAACTGGGCAAGGATCTGGAGGGAAGCGGCCGTGGCCTGTTAGAAGGTACCGTCCCAGCATTCGCCTGGTGTTGAAAATGGGAAACCACTGAAAACCATTTCAAGGACGGCCGAGGGTGGGGCTCGAACCCACGCGTCTACAGAGTCAGCAGAGAGCTTGGCCCCATGACATAACGCTGCGCTTTGGCGAGCGTAGGCACTGATGTTGGTATTCTATGGTCATATCTATGGAATGGACGGCGACAGACTAACCAAATTATTATCTACAGTAATCAACGCAAAAGAGCTGCTAATCTGTTTTTGAAGCCGCTGGCTGCGAGCGAAGCGAGGAGGCTAGCGGTGCTTGGGGACAGGTACCGTTGCGACTATGCGCTACTCTACCTGGTGTATTTTATTTTAGGGACGTAAATTTTAACTTGTTTTATAAATATGATATAGTTCTTTATATAATAATAATAATAAAGTTTTACCGCCGCAAGCGATGTGTCGGCCGCCTCTTCGGCGGCGCATGTATAAATTGGCAAATGTGGTTATGAGATAAATTGCTGATCTACGGTAAGTAAAAAGATTTATTATTTTTAGTTTTCGGGGAATAAATAGTGGTCATAACAGTCGAGCTTTGTTAGTCTATGATAGCCTGATGTTCTGGCTCTGATATGTAACGTGCGCCATGGCCGGCGTCGCAATAGCTTCAGCTTAGTAATTTTTTTTGTTTGTCGTGTGGCCTCCTGAGAGGCCGAGTGCAGGTCTTTCTATTCGACGCCCGTGGGCGACCTGCACGTCGGGATGAGAGATGGAATGGATGAAGATGAATGAAACTGGGCAAGGATGTGGAAGGAAGCGGCCGTGGCCTGACAGAAGGCACTGTCCCAGCATTTTCCAGGTGTTGAAAATGGGAAACCACGGAAAACCATTTCAAGGACAGCCGACGGTGGGGCTCGAACCCACGCGTCTACCGAGTCAGCAGAGAGCTTGGCCCCATAGCCTAACGCAGCGCTTTAGCCAGCGTAGCCACTACTGTCGGTAGCTTAGTAATAATAATAATGAATGAGTTGAAAATTTATGTTTTAAACTTTAGGAAGGAAGACAGACCTCTAGTGGGTTGGCGTTTGATAGTATGAAATGATGGATAGACCTGTAGTAGGTTAGTTTGTTTGAAAATAAAAATAAAATATAATAATAAGCCTCGCTGTTAGGATAATGATGAATTTAATGATTTCTATGAGATGTATGAACTGCGTGTTGGACTGGGCTGTGATTAGTGATTGGGTTTTTGGTCTATTTTGAGTAATCCGGGTGGTAAATTTGTGGTTTTTGGTTCGAAAAATGTATTTTAGAGGTGCTGTGTTGTAGAGTAGGGTTGGTTAGAATATATTGCTATTTGGGTGAAAAAGTTAGTCGGACGGTGTAACCCAGGCTTGTGATTTGCTATCCGAGTTCTGCAGTCTCTGAGCTGCTTTTGCTAGTGAATATGTAAATTTGTGCTTCTAAATTGAGTTGAAAGTGAGTAATTTAGTATGTTCGGAGTTAATAATTTTATTTTGAGTTTCGGAAATGGTAGAGTAAGTTGTCTGTGGACT
Source organism: Meconema thalassinum (assembly GCA_946902985.2). Taxonomy (NCBI): domain Eukaryota; kingdom Metazoa; phylum Arthropoda; class Insecta; order Orthoptera; family Tettigoniidae; genus Meconema; species Meconema thalassinum. The sequence goes on from OX336398.1 coordinate 100,131,790, forward strand.
GTATGTGGCTCGTCAGCCCGCAGCGCGCCATCCCAGATGAACAGGCTTTCGCCCAATCCCCAGACAGGCCCGCCATGAGCCAGCGGGTCTTGTGTTCGACTGCAGTAACTGACAGATAGGTTTTATGGTTTGGATGAACTTGTAGATGGGAATATTGTTTTTTTAATGTGATTATTGTGCAGTGGGATACTGTTGTAAGCTATGGTTTACTGCGTTAATAGTAATTTTGGGCTTGTGTGTGCTCTCCGGCCCGCCAAGCGCCTTCCCGGGCGACCCGGTTCGGACCCGGTCCCCAGGCAGGCAACCAGCGGTCCCAGAGTCCTGTGTTCTGGCGTGGTTGAGTGTCTATGGCAGTGTGATGGTTGAGAGCTGGGAGAGGAGCAGTAGCTGTAGTAGCTGTGTAAGGGCTGAGTTTGTGTTTGTTGAAGGTGGAGGGACTTTGAGGGACATGAGATTGGAATGTTAGCGTGTTCGCGTTGTCTATGTTTCAACTGCCGTCGCCTTATGGCTGTTTTTATGTATTTGCAACCGGAATAAGAGACTGCATGCGCACCGCCACAATTGACACACCGAGGTGTGTCTCTAGCGACCTTGCAAGCTCTGTGGTGATGATTATCTCCACACCGATTACAGCGGGTCTCGTGGGGGCAACAAGCAGCATTATGTCCTACTCGCTGGCAGTTTAAACATTGGATCGTGAGTGTAGCGTATGGTTTCGAAAAAGGGCGACGAGTCGCCCGTGTTTTTGGATGGGGTTTTGATTTTACTGTTTCGTGGGGAGGGAAATTGTCAGGTGTGGCATCGCTCTCAGATGGAGGAGCAAATGCCCGTGAGGGAGGTGTGTTTTCTTTTGTTTGAGAGCCTTTGTGTTCTTGTATTGTAGGCTTTGAAGTTTGATTGTTGTCTGTAGGTTTGTTTTCGATGATATGTGTGCTTGGGCTGGTGAATTGAGTGCATTTGTGTTTGCGTTTAGGTCTGATATGAGCGAGGTGAGTTTGTGTCCATGTTTCAACTATGTTTGGTTCTGTTTGATAGTGTTCGTGAAAGAGTTCGGGTGTAGTTGTTTGTGAAGCCTTAGTAGAGTATTTGAGAGTAGGCGGCAGTGGACTCGTGAGTGTCGTCTGTTTGTGACTGAGCTGTATTGAATGTGGTTTCGTGAAAGGGGATCTGCATGAATGAGGGAATGGCCGGGTGGCTCAGGAGTGCTCTCTTGATTGTGTTGAGGCGCATGTCTTTAGAAGGGGTTATGGCGATGTGGTGATTGCGAAGTTCCTCAATCTGAGTGATGAACTTCGCAATTGGTGTGAGCACGCTGATTATTTCTCCTCTGAGTGAGCTCATGTAGGTGTTGTTTGCTGGCGGGCGTATCATAATGAGCGTGCACTTGGGGGATCGCCGGGTAGGTGACTCGTACCATAGCCCCTGCCCAAAATCAAAGTTTGGAAAGGTGCCATGGCAAGGTATTGGAGGTGGCGAACTGCAGGTGTATACAGGGTTCGGGGGACCTGCAGCCACAGCGAGTAGGCGCTTGTGTTGGTGTCCATGTTGTGAATGATTTGAGGAGTAACTGAATTTAATGGAGATGAATGAACGGGGTCAAATGCCTTTAGCAGACCCTTAAAGAATGTATTAGGCTCGCCCAAGAAGTTAATGCCTGTCGCACAAGGTTAAACAGTTGGACGGTTGTAGCCGTGACAGTGTGCGCGCAGACGTAAAAATTTAAACAATTTATTGATTAATGTTAATCAATTCATTATTTGTCTGCTGTGGGTTTCAGGGAAGAGTTAAGCTTGACTGCACTCCAGGGAGATATGGTTTTCTTGACTTGGATGGTGCGGTAGGCGGGCTGGCGACAATGGCTTGGTTTCAATAATGGGTAACGGTTGGAAGGGAAGGGGATTGTTGAATTGAATGGGGAAATCGGAGATGGTTTATAGGCTGGCTGGAGTCTCGATGGTAGCGATGATGTAGCGACGTGGAAGGTGGATTATCGATTTGTCATCTCGTTTCTCGGAGCTCAGAGACGTGACGTCTGACCTGTTCAGATGCAGAGCTCAAAGGGACCAGGTACCGTTGCGTCAATGCCCTACTCTGCCTGGTGTATGTTATTTTAAGGACGTAAGTTTTGAGATTCATTTATGAAATTGGTGAGCTCTTTAATATTAAAAATATAGTTTTACCGCCGCAAGCGATGTGTCTAAACGCATCGGCGGCGCGTGTATAAGTTGTTAATGGTTTAATTGTTATTTGAAATAAGTTGATAATGTAGTAGAGATTTGCTAAATTTTTTAGTTGCGGGGAATAATTAGTTGCCATAGCAGTCGGCTCTGTTTAGTCTCTGACGCCTGATGTTCTGGCTCTAATATGTGTCGTGCGCCATGGCCGGCGTTGCAATAGCTTCAGCTTAGTAATAATAATAATAATGAAATGAAAATCCACAGCCTGCTTCCAGTCTCCGACCGGGTCAGGAATGGAATGAATGGAGCCCCCATCTAGCGGCGAGGATATGAAATGTGCCGGCTGCCGAGGCTGACGCACTCCTCTGGGGCAATGATTAAATGAATGACAAATGAAATGATAATGGAGAGTGTTGCTGGAATGAAATTTTGACAGGGAAATCCGGAGTACCCGGAGAAAAACCTGTATGCCTCCGTTTTGTCCAGCACAGATCTCACATGGAGTGACCGGGATTTGAACCACGGATCCAGCGGTGAGAGGCCGGCGTGCTGCCGCCTAAGCCACGGAGGCTTCAATAATAATAATAATTACTGAGTTTGAAAAGTTAAGTTATTACTTTGACGTACTTTAGGAAAGAAGATAGACCTCTAGTGGGTTGGTTTGGTTAGAATGAAGGTTGATAGACATTTAGTAGGTATTTAGTTAAAATTATAAATTGATATTAATAAGCCTCGCTGATGATTTGGGCTAATATAGATGAAAATGACTTGTAATTTATAGTTATGAGTTGATAGTTGGCTGTTGCGCTGTGAGTGGCTGGATTTGAACGAACTGCCTGAGCGGGTAATTTCCTGGCATGTTGTTGGTCGGTGGGGTTTTGGCCAATTAAGAGTATTTTTTAAGTAGTGAAAATTGTATTTTTGATTTGTTTTGAGTAATTTGGTAGTATAGGTGAAAATAAACTGGATAAAGAAACTAAGGCGGACCTCCAAGAAATACATTTCACAGACGACATCATAGCAAATAGTGGAGAATTCAGTATAATAGTGCTTGCGACGGTGGGTGAGTGGCTATTGTGTCGGACTTCTAACATGTTCGAGGACATGTTGGGCTCGCCTTAGGCTGTAGCTGCTTCAGTGCGGACAACCATGGGGTGAACTACAAGTTCCGTTCAATTTCAATTAGTTCCAACTTTCGCTACCAGATGTCACTGACACCTAGCGGTGAACGTTGTAACTTTGACAGAGCGTTTCAACGAAATTCAACCTGCAAATATATTAAAAGTAGGTTGGCTCAGGCAAGGAAAGCATTTCTACAGAAAAGGAATCTGTTGACATCGAATATAGATTTAGGTATTAGGAAGTCATTTTTGAAAGCCTTTGTCTGGAGCGTGGCGCTCTATGGAAGTGAAACTTGGACTATTGGTGCAGCAGAAAAGAGGAGAATTGGGGCGCTCGAAATGTGGTGTTACAGGAGAATGATGAAGATCGGATGGGTAGATAGGGTTACAAACGAAGAGGTATTAAGACGAGTGGGAGAGGAGAGATGTTTCTGGCGACTGCTAATGAAGAGAAGAGATAGGTTGGTAGGACACATACTAAGACAGCCAGGAATAGCAAGCTTAATTATGGAAGGAAGGGTCGAGGACAAGAACTGTAGGGGTAGACCAAGGCTAGAATATGTTAAACAGATTGCCTCGTATGTAGGTTGTGGTAACTATGTAGAGATGAAACGATTATCTCAGGACAGGGAGGCATGGAGGCTGCATCAAACCAGTCAAAAGACTGAAGCCTCAAAACAACAACAATATAGCTTCACACAAGTTTAATTAGTAGATGGTTCTTTTACATGTCATAAATCCCCTCCGAAGGAAGGCTTACTGAAGGATTTTAACGCTCTTAAAAATCCGACGACTTCGGCCAGGTTGGAACCCGCGATCTTCGGCACAGAAGCTCAGCATTCTACCGACTACGCCACCGAAGACACTATAATATTATTCATTTTCTTTTCAGGGTGGGTAAGGGATGGGATTTTGAAAGGAAATCAGCCGTGGACCTGTTGAAAGGAACCTTCGTCCTTCCCGGCATTTGTCTGGTGGTGAAAATGGGAAACCATGAAAACCATTTTCAGGACGGCCGAGGTGGGATTCAAACCCACGCTCTCCCGATGCCAGCGAGACACGAGATAGCGCTCTCGGCCACAACAGCCAGTTCAATGTGAAATCTGCAACAAGTATTTCAGTTATAAACAGAACCTGAAACGCCACCAACTAGATGATCAGGGAGAGGAAGAAAGCATGGGAGTGTGTAATCATCGAGCAACCTCAGAAAATTGTTTATTTGAACATTTAAAATCTGTGCATGATGCATGAATTACTTGTGAAATCTGATGAACTACAATTCAAGTGTTCTTCACGAAAGCCATTCGGGTTTCTCCGCTGTTGTTCGCTGACTTGACGCCATGATGTTCTCTGTCTGTAATAACGTCAAGTGGTTGGTTGTCAATGTGTACCAAATTTGGAATGACTTATTTTCATCACAGGTCGTTGACTACTGGAATTTCCTAGTAGGCTATTCAGTATTCTTAAAACCACAGTCATTATTCGTCACACAGTAAAATGATCACGATCAGAATGGAATAAACCAGAGGGTCATCTCCTCAAGCATTCTTACTTTGCAACTTCTGTCGGAAAATCCCACTGTTAATGTCTTTGTTTTTCTATAACATTATATTCTTCCTCTCGTTTAGCGCAAGGTCAATGCTATCAGCTGTTTTAGTCAAACCGGTTCCTCGCTCCATCGAGCAGGTCGGTTTTTCTTTTACCATGTTATGAAAATGAAAATCCACAGCCTGCTTCCAGTCAACCGACCGGGTCAGGGAATGGAATGAATGAAGCCCCCATCTAGCGGCGAGGATATGAACTGTGCCGTCTGCCGAAGCCTATCGCACTCCACTGGGGCTATGATTAAATGAATGACTGATGAAATGATAGTGGAGAGTGTTGCTGGAGTGAAATTTGTGACAGGGAAAACCGGAGTACCCGGAGAAAAACCTGTCTGGCTCCGCTTTGTCCAGCACAGATCTCACATGGAGTGACCGGGATTTGAACCACGGACCCAGCGGTGAGAGGCCGGCGTGCTGCCGCCTAACCCACGGAGGTTCTTTTACCATGTTATAAAAGAAAATAATTAAAGAGCCTACAGAATCACATGGAAGAGGTATAGTATAATAAGAAATCCATCTCCCGTAAAGCAAAATTACGACATTACAACAGGGTAATGAAACCCGAGGCACAATACGCCTATGAAACACTGATCGGTGGGGGCAGATCACTAATCTCTACATCATCATCATTATCATCTAATGCAGTGGTCGCCAAACTTTTAAGTGACTGAGCTACCTTACAGCTCATAAACCTTACCGTGAGCTAACGAACAAAGTAGGGTATCCGCAGCTTCTAAAAATGCCTCTTTGATTAATTCGTAAGGTTTCTTATTTCGAGCAATACTTTTGGAAAAATGAAAAGACGCCTGAGTTGCTGCTTTGTTTCTGTCTATTTTCTTGAAAAAAGTAGATTGTTGATCATTTAATTGAGATTCCAGTTGTATTACCTTCTCTTTCTTTAAGGAAGAATGCTGAGGGAAACCTTTTAAATACTGGAGTGAACGGTTTTGTAATGACGTTCGACGTTTGACTTCTTCCCAACTACTACACTTGCATTACAAAGTAAGCACACACATTTGTCCTTTACCTGGGTAAAAAATAATCAGTTACCCGTTCAACATGAAAATGATTTTTTTTTTGCTGGAACTCGCAATAATATTAGAACCGCCCGTAGTCCGCAGTATGCATAAAATACAAGAAAAATAAAAACCTACACTGACGATCACACACCAGACACTGACTGACAGACCCGCGGGACGCTTAGTGGGAATCAGGGGGATGAGTAGTGCAGATTAGCCAACTCAAGCGCTGCATCTGAAATTTCCCCGCGAGGTACCAAAAATTTACCTGGCAGCTACCAGTAGCTCGCGAGCTACGGTTTGGCGGCCATTGATCTAAAGGCTAGGCCATGTCGCTACAACCTTATTTGTATCTCATTTGCTGAACATTTTAAGTCAGCATACTGTTAAAATTGAAGTCCATGCATCACAGAATCCAGATGAGCCTTCCGCGGTCTTCCTCTTCCTTTCTTCCCGGACACTTTTCTTTGCAATATGGTGGTCAGGAACTCATTGGTTGGATGGTTGGTTCCTCAGTTTAGGGGCTGCGACAATGTGGTTATGTAGCCCCGTGTACTTTGGGTGTGTGTAGAATCTGTCTGATAACCGGTATTAATTGTGATGGCTGTATTAGTGTATGTATCTGTTTTAATTCAGGTAAGCACTGCAGACATTTATTTTTCTCAAGTAGTTTCTACTTTTGCCGCTAAACGCCACCGTCAACGACCAACTAGTTCAGAACTTGGTTACCAGATGCCACCGCAGTCGGGTCCTGACGACGAACGTAGGAACCTAAGAACTCATTATGACGTAGGGCGTGGCCAACGAATTTTGCTTTCCTCTATTCTATAGGCTAATAGTGATCAATTTCCTTGTTTCGTCTACTTCCTTGAGGACCCATTTGTTAGTCTTTTTCTCCGTGCAGCTTATTTTCAGCATTCTTCTCCACATCCACATTCCCGCTGCTTCCAGGCATTGTATGTCCTGTTTCCTTAGAACCCATGTTTCCCATCCGTATAACAAAACACTCCAGACAAATGTTTTGATAAACGATTCTCTAGTTTTAATGCTAATCTGCCTGCTTGTCAGAAGCTGTCTCTTATTGCAGAAGGCCTGTTTAGCGAGGGCAATTCTCCTTTTGATTTCTGTGGAGCATCTATTATCGTCAGTGACAATGCCTCCTAACTAGCAGAACTGACTGCACCGTTGAATGGTTTCACCATTAATCTTAATGTTTGTTTGGATATTTTCATTGGATTTATTGAGAAATCTCTACATATTATTAATAATATTATTGGTTTTACGTCCCTTTAAACTACTGCGGCTTTTAGAGACGCTGGGGTGCCGGAATTTTGAACCGAAGGGGATCTATAACGTGCCAGAAAATCTACTGACACGGCTTCCTCGCATTTGGGCACCCTCACATGCTGACTGACTGCGCCAGGATTCGATCCTGGAACCTAGGGAACAGCAGGCGAGAACAATACCGGTGAGCCACGCAGCCAGTCTCTACAATCTACATAGTATAAATCAAAGTCCCCGATTCTTGTAGGTAACGGGTACCGGTAATCTCAAAAACCACTGGATAGATTTTGATGTGGTTTCCAGTATTTATGTTGTAGCCGCTTTATTTTTAGCATTACCAAAGAACAACAATAATACAAAGACACAGAATGGCACAAATATATATCTATACAGATAGAGCACACGCTCTCTCTCTAGTACCAATCAGCACCACCAGGAAGCCGTACCTCAATGTTTATAACCTACAAACAGCTGGAGAACGTTGTGTCTTGTCTGTTGACAGGTGTGCCAACTCCAAAATACGAAATTTCTCCCCAACTGAAAATGGCGGCTCTAAAAAAAAAAACATGTCAGAACATTTCTAAAACAATTTTTATGGCGATTATTGAATTCAGCCGGTGGAAGTAGGGGAGACTTTGCGAATTCCGCAGCACTCCAGGACAACAAAATTCGTCTCACCTATTGTGTTCATCAGTCTACTATTTAATTTCCCTTGGCTGTGAATTTCGAAACAAGTGCTACCACCTGGTGCTAAAATCGTGAAAACCTATGTTCTATTGCATTTTTGTATATTGGCTTTCACGGCCAAGGAATTAAAACTCAGCAATTTTTCTAGTTTTTTTTGGGGTGTCTTTTGCGAGGTTTTGCATAGGAACACCAAGATAGGCTCAATTATGTAGGTAGTCATTTAATTTCTATGTTAATTTTTTGAAACCCTTTCCCTTAATTTTAAGCCTACTTTTCACATTTTGCAAAAACGGCTGCAGCAATCGAAACCTATTTTGGTATGAGTAAAGATCTATACCGGGGCATCTCAACGTCATACTTGAAAATGATGCCAGTGCTACCAACTGCTGAAAAATCGTAATTGAAATTTCAGCTCCATTTTGGATATCTTGGAATATATACATGGGAACTATTCCAAAATTGGCACATATATAGATAATAATACTTCAGTTTAATTTTCAGGAGGCCATACATGACAGTGTTGCCAAAATGATTCTATGCCTACTGATAGGTCCAATGTTTAAATGCATATAACTCCTACACTATCAATTGGATTTCAACCAAATTTCGTATGTACTATGTGTACATAAACTGATATGACTGAGCTTATTCTCAAGAGCAACCAGGGCTGCCAACTGTCAATAAATGCTCTCTCTATTTTTTAAAATCCAAATACCAATATATCAGAATGTATGCGAGCCAACAGCCTTAACCTTCGCACACGTATAGTGCCTGACATTCTAGATTAATTTGGAGCAACTAATGTATGTCAGTGCTACCAACATGATTCTAAGCCTGCTGATAGGACCAATTTTTAAATACATGTAACTTCTATACTATCAATTGGATTTCAACCAAATTCCATATGTGCTATGTGTACCATAACATATATGACTATGCGTATTGTTAAGAGCAATCAGGGCTGCCAAATGTTAATAAATGCTGTTTATATATCTTTTTACCCTAATATCAATATAGGCTATCAGAAAGTATGCAAGCCAACAGCTCTAAACTTTGCGCACGTATAGTACCTGCCATTCTAGATTAATTTGGAGCAACTAATGTATGTCAGTGCTACCAACATAATTATAAGCCTGCTGATAGGTCCAATTTAAAAATACCAGTAACTTCTATACTAACAAATGGATTTCATCCAAAATTGGCACAACAATAGATGATAATATTTCAAATTATTTCTGACCAACTCATGCATGACATTGTTGCCAACATCATTTTACGCACGCTGATAAGTCCAATGTTTAACTGCATGTCAAGTCCATGCTACCCATTGGACTTCAACCAATGTGTGTATTCTGTACCTTAAGAGATGGAACTAAGAATATATCCAGTCACCAGGGCTGCCAAATGTAGTGCTCTATCAGGCTACATAATGCCAGGTATATTTCGAACTAATTAGAAATTTAGATATTACCAACTTTATTTCGTCATTATTCTAGATAGCCTAAGTCCATATAGATTAATCATTGGCATGCATCTTAAATTTTAAGAAAAGTAGGCTCTTTAGTTCGTCACGGAACTTCTTGTTCTTGTTTACCATCAATCCTTTAAGGGGCAGGTACAGTTTTCAGCGTCAAAAAGAAAATTCTGATGAATTATTTGAATGACTAATCTTTTATTTTTCATTTGGAGAAAACGAAATGAAAATATCTTCAATAATTCCTGAGATATACCCCTAAATGTTATTTGCTGTCGCTTAAGTTGTCTCTTTAAATTCTACCATTAGGTATTGAACCCTTAATGCACATGCTGGCATTAATGATTCAAATGCTGAAATTAAGGAATGATTTCCACTCGAGCATGGTATTTCTGTGTGAAATTTGTTCATACAAATTTGTTTCATACAATTTGTTCGTACAAAGGAATCACAGTCGCCAAGCAAGGTGCGTGATTCCAGATAATAGAACGGCGGATGTTATGAATTTTATCACAGGACTCGGGGGAGGTTCAGTTCAAGGAGAGTCATTGAGCATGCGAATATCTTCGCGCGGGAAGTAAGAAGGGAACGTACCGAAGTGTTTTTGTGCGAGACTGAGTGACAGACAAGGAAATGTTATTATTGAGCCAGAAGTCCGAAACCACGCCTACTTGTGACATCATTTGATAAATCCAAGATTCAGAGATCGCTGATGAAGAAAGATGACACCGATGGATTCGTAATAAGATGACGAATTTACAGGATCCAGAAGAATCATTAATACTTGAAAATTACGGAGTCCAGAGTTCGATAGTCGGAGCCAATATCGATTCGTACAGCAACCAATGGGAGAAGACGACACCAAGTTGCCCGCGAAATAAGATTCTCGTCTAGGAGACCGCGAAAACGGCTGGAAGACTCTAATAATAAAAAATCCACGATCGGATTTTGATAAAAATTATAGATTGGTAACCTGTGGAATCTGTGTCAGTTTGAGATATTTTTCAAGTGTATACCTCCTCGCCGTAGCATAAATGCCAGAAATCATATAAATAATCCAGTCATGTTGGACATAAACACAACGTATTCAGTCTTTGACAGATCGTGATCGTGGTAGCCCGTGCTGCTCCGCGCCATATATTTTATAGACAGTTGACTAGTGTCGAACTTTGGGTGAAAGTATTGGGTAGCCAAAGGGCTATATTTAGGGAACAATCAGTTTTGGTAGAGCTACTTTCGGACTGACAGGTGAATATAGTAACCTGGAGGTAGCTAGTTTATATATTAAAACTAGCAACCCGCCCCGGATTCACCAGGAAACAGTTATGAATGCATTACATGATGAGCGCTTTTTTTCGATGTCACTGAACTACGATCTATATCTGTTTTACGTCTCGGTATGATAGGTTGAAATCACTGACTGGACTAATAATCATGGAGATGCACGTGCAACGAATTCTTGTCAGACGTAATTTAAGAACGGCGAGGTGCATGAAACACTCCGTCCAATCTTAACACTGACTGTGTATTTTGCAGAACGAAAAGTTCACAGGCGAAATGAAGAAAAGCCGAGTTGCTCTTCCAGGGAAACTCCAAACACAACCACTCTTCTCTGAAGTCTTGACTCAACACGACTCGACAGTTTGCAGCTGGGGTAAAAGGCTCGCCCGCGAGCTAGGCTGTAACTGGGGTGATAGCTCGTAATGGGCGTGTAACTGTCAAAAGATGTCACCTGATTGCAGCAGGGACCGAAGAGGTCCAGCCGTATACGAATTGGTTTAGTGGCTGCATAGAACTCCAATATGAAGCATCTTTTGTATTCCTTGACGTTGCTTAGCATTGCCATTAGCCATATTACGTATTGGAACCGTTCTAGTCATGCTGCACAATGGTGACAACTTGACAGTTACACGCTCTAGATTTATTGCTCGTAGGAGTTAAAAAATTGATATGCCATTACTTGCATGGTATTCTTATGGGACTAACGCAATGTTTTGTGCACTAGCGCGGTAGTTACTCGTAGCTTCTGTTCCTGGCCGTTGGGTCTTCTTCTTCTTACTCCTTGCCTGAGCTCCTTCGGTCCCTGCTGCTGTTAGGGGGCGTGGTGGCGCAGTGGTCAAGTTGTTGGCCTCTCACCAAGGTGGAGCGGGTTCGATTCCCAGTCAATGCATGTGAGATTTTCGAAGTGAAATGCCATGCATGTCCTGTGGTTCGGATTCCACGTAAAACGGAGGTCCCGTGGCTCATGATCGCATGATTAACGGTCACGTAACACTAAAAGCTTCCTTCCTTTCCTTCCCTGCTGCACTCTTGTGTCGGCAACACGAAGTTCGCCTAAGGGCTTTTCCTTATTACTCCTTGCCTGGACCTCTTCGGTCCCTACTGCACTCTTGTAGTGGCAACGCGAAGTTCGTCTAGAACACTCGCATTGAATGGAGATTGTTGGAAGAAATGAAAACGTAAAAACGCTTCTAGTGGGCGATGTATTGAAGATAGAGATATGCTCTCCTGGACTTTTTTGTAGAACTTTTTATGCTGAACAATTCTTACACTCATAGTTTATTGATATTTTAAACGGTTTGCCCAGCGTAAGCTTAAAATGCGCGCGGTCGCTAGGTATTTTTTCGACTTTTTCACTGAAATCGTTACTGCTTGGCTTCCTTTGATCATTAAAAAAAAAATATATATTCTACAGAAACCTTCCTCGAGATATCCTTTACAGAATGGTGAAAACCGCATCAAAATCCATCCAGTGGTTCTCGAGATTACCCGTGATATCCAAGAATCGTTTTTTTTTTAATACTAAGTAGAAGTACGGTGCCGGGGTATCGGCGACGACGTGACTAGCTGAAGGAATGAGTACATAATTTGAATTTATTCATTTTGAAGGGGTCGGTTTGGTAACAAGGGAATGTATGTATGTCTACCCCTTATTATTCCCGTTTTTCCAACGGGGTCGGGGATGAGGTGCGATGGAAGTCTTTGTGGCGATGGTTGTTACGGCCGGATGCCCTTCCTGACGCCAACCTCATGAGAGGAGTTAATGAGAGATGAAATGAATGATGGTGAATGAAACTGGGCAAGGATGTGGAAGGAAGCGGCCGTGGCATGTCAGAAGGTACCGTCCCAGCATTTGCCTGGTGTTGAAAATGGGAAACCACGGAAAACCATTTCAAGGACGGCCGACGGTGGGGCTCGAACCCACGCGTCTACCGAGTCAGCAGAGAGCTTGGCCCCATGACCTAATGCTGCGCTTTAGCCAGCGTAGCCACTACTGTCGGTCGGTAACAAGGGAATATGTTTTGTAAATATTTGATTCATTATTGTATGTTTAATTCAGTTAGGATTTTTAACGTGTCGGATCTTGCCACATTATGTGTTGGCGTGTCGCGCGATCATCACATAATTATGTTTAAGTACACGGGAGTGTAATATGCAGCGAGGTCATGGATATGTGGTCATCGGCACATGTAAGTAGATTTTAATAACAATGATAATGATCGTGTGGCCTCCGTAGAGGCCAAGTGCAGGTCTTTCTAGTTGACGCCCGTGAGCGATCTACGCGTCGTAATGAGGATGAAGTGATGATGAAGACGTCACACACACCCAGACCCGAGCCACGGGAATTAACCACAGGAGATTAAAATCCGAGATGGCTCAATCGGGTATCGAAATTGAACCCCGGGAACTTCAGGCCAAAACCTAGGACGCTAACCATTTAGCCAAGGAGCCGGACAGTGGATTTTAATGTTACGTCGGCGGCTTCGGTGGCGTAGTCGGTAGCATGCTGAGCTTCTATGCCCAAGATCGCGGGTTCAAATCCGGATGAAGTCGTCGGATTTTTAAGAGCGTTCAAAATCCCTCAGTATGCCTTCCTTCGGAGGGGCGGTCCCATGTCATAGATTTATGGCATGTTAAAGAACCTTCCACTAACTACACCTGTGTGAAGCTAAATTGTATAGGTTAAGAATGTAAACAACGCTCTTAGGTTCCTACGTTCGTTGCCAAGAGCCAACTGCGGTGGCGTCTGGTAGCTAAGTTCTGAACTAGTAGTCGTTGACGGAGGCGTTTGGCGGCGAAAGTAGGAACTATTTGAAAAATTCAAAAGTCTGCAGTCCTTACTTGAATAAAAAAAAACAGTCATCACAATTAACACCGGTTATCAGACAGATTCTACACACACCCAAGTACACGGGGCTACATGACGGCGTTGTCGCAGCCCCTAAACTTAAGAACCAACCAATGTTACGTCATGGTAGATTACGGGATGTGAATTTGAATCGAGATGAAATTTTTAATAAATCGGCGAGTTTATTTTAGGATGCTGTTTGAAGCATCAGTTTGTGAAAGGGAAGTCGTTAGCTTCGCCAGTCATTTGTCGAGTTTGAGTTCGAGTTTTGCAATTACATTTTTGCTTGGAGATAGTTTATTGTTGTATGGAGGTGGACAGTGGTGAGTGTGGGTGAGCGAGGTAAGTCTCTGGTCGTCGTAAGTGTGTGGTGTGCCCTGATTTATGTTACGTGGATGGTAAATGCCCACATTTATTTATTTCTTATGCTTCCTCGACTTCCAAGGCTGCCAATATACAAAGCTTAACAATCATAATGAGGTGAAAGAAGAAATAAAAGAAGGTTAAAAATCTACGAGTATTGAGCTATGAAATGTATCTTATACATATAAATTAGAATAAAAGACCTGAAGAGTTGGCAAACCGCAACTAAAAATAAATAATTAAAATAGCTATTCAGCCTTAAAACACACATAATTTATGAATATAACTGGTTTCTCAAAATACTAATAGATCCTTTAAGGGCTGTTATTGCTATGGTATTAGTGGTAGCATTTGAGATCTGAAATTTTCTACACGTAGCAGCAAAAAGAGAAGGTATTGCCCCCCGGGCCCCCACTAATAACCCAATAACTTCTATTTTTTGAAGGTGGTATTTTTCCTTGTAGAAAGGGACTGTAGGCTCGTAAATATCCTTCTTTACTTTGTTCACTTCATCTGGCTGCTCGGCATGGGTCTCAAAACGCACGGTTGGATCCAATATATAACCCTTCTTTTTATCTTCCATGTAGGCTATGGTATCAATGCGCCTGGTACTGCCTTGCGTGGCTAGCACTGAAACTTCTTCATGCACCACGAAGCCAACATCTCTCAGACTCTCCGCAAGGATGGATCTTACTGAGTGATGTCTTGTGTTACGTAGAGCCTCACCATAATTGCAGAACCCAAGGACATGAGGTAGGGTTTCAATCTCGTTGTCACAGCGGCGACAACGGTTATGATATTTTATGCTAATAATAATAATAATATCGTATGGCCTCGGATGCCGGGTGCAAGCTTTGTTATTTGACACCCAGAGGATAGCTTGCATGTCGAATTTCGTTGTTCCTTGAAGTACTATGAAATTCAAGGAGGTTAGATATCTATTGAAAGTGTTTATAGGCCTAGTTCATAAGACTTTTGACATCACTCATATTAGGCGTAAAATGTTTCAATCTCTCTTCATGGTGCACCATACGAGATTCAATTTTAAGGGAATTTTAAGTGTTACGCAAAATAATCTTGTATCGTTCTCTGTCATATCGGCTGATGAAGGGGCCAAAACTATTAATTAGGCCTCGAAACATGTCCCACTAATGACCACACAGTGATCATAATTAATAAAAGTATTGGTCAGGCGGAACCTTTAACCTGTTTATTCTAATCTAAGCTCCTTGAACACCATAGCACTTTCTAGTAGAGAAATGAGGAGGTTTGTGTTGGCGGAAACTCCCGAGATTAATTTTGCCAATATGAACACGGCCTACTGAATTTAAATGGGTTCTTTGAAATGCCAACATCGTATGACATGGTGACGTAATTTTTTCCGCCTTTCAAAAAAATATCACTTACCACGGCCAGGAGTGAACCTGTAAGCTTGGGGGTTAGTAGACTGATTCGTTAACCACTCACCCACCGTGGCAAGCTATATTTTATGTTGTGGAAGGTAAATGCTCACAAATCGTCGAGTAGTATGTTGTGTTGCGTGGATAGTTTTATTAGGTGAGTGATTCGTCAGCGGGGGATACGACCGAGGTCACAATCCGGATGCTGCGGGTCAATCACAGGTTGTATCTGTTGTATCTGTGATATTTACGCGTCGGATCTTGAGGAAGCTATGACAGTTTCTATCGAAACAATTTTATTACTGGGCACACTGTTTTTGACAGGAATCAGCTGTGAGTGTATTCAGGTGGGCTCACGCCGGTATACGCGAGAATCACATGTCACAGCCAATGATTTGTCACATGGATGACCTAGTTAAAGTTCAGAATTGTTGCTAATTAATGTCGGAGCCTGAGTTATTAAAAGTTTATTTGTTGATTTAAGGGTGTGTGTCTGTGTGCGCCATGATGACGTTTGTTTGTTGATCATGTAGTGTATATTACTTGGTGCCAACCGACTTCGCAGGGGATCGTGACCTTACATATGTTCGGAAGGGAACGATCATGTGCTAACGTACTCTTCTTTGACGCCGACTGATACCATACAACGAACACTAGAGCTGCAAAATTAGGCCGTATTCTTGACACTTGATTTAAACTCTGTGGAGTTTATTTGAGATTTTACGTGTGATGTCATTTGTTGACTTTCATATTTTTGCTGATGTTATTGGTCGGTGACATATTTTCTTTAGCCGCATTTATTTTGTTGTGTCTTTATGAAAGCACCAAGTCATTGTAAATTTAGTTCAGGGGATTTTCACTTGTTTTCATATTTTATAGGATGGGAGTTACTGTATTTTCATTTTAAATTCACTTGTTTGTAGTAGTTTAGTTTCAGTAAATAAATTTTCATTTTGTTTCCATTAGACTGGCATTTGATTTATAGATTTGGACACTGTGAAAAAAAAGCAAGCTTGTAGTTTAACGTGACCGTTAATCGCGAGATCATGAGCCACGGGACCTCCTTTTTACGTGGAATCCGAACCACAGGACATGGCATTTCACTTCGAAAATCTCACATGCATTGACCGGGAATCGAACCCGGACCGTTAGACACTGTGATTACTAGTTAGTAACCCTAGGATGAATTAAGTTAAGCTGAAGGAATGGACGCGACCCCAAAGAAGAGAGTCCCATCCTAGGAGAATTCAGTTTGAAAGGGTACAGTATTGTTTCCCGAAAAATTTATATTCACACAGCGTTTACATGATACCTCAAATACTATTCAAGATAGTTAAATGAAATTTTGCATGTTTGTGTATTGTACTAATATAAACAACATATACAAAAATATTGGGTGCATCAAGCATACTTCCAATTTAAGAGAATATTTTTTACCCAACAAAATAAAAAAAAATCGAGTAGAATATGAAAAAAAAACCTGAATATGCGAATCAATTATTTTGGTGTATGTTGTAGCCGTGAATGTTACCAACAGCACAAAAGAACATATATGTAAATATTTTAAATTGTGGGGTACTTATCATGTAAACGCTGTATAACTGTACAAAAAGCAGCTGAAAGTTTGGTGGTGTAATAATGCATGCAGCAGATACTTGGACCACAACAAAACGCGATGAAAGCCGAATCCAAGCAGCCGAGAGGAAGTTCCTTAGCGGCTTCGGTGGCGTAGTCGGTAGCATGCTGAGCTTCTATGCCCAAGATAGCGGGTTCAAACCCGGCCAAAGCCATCGGATTTGTTAAGAGCGTTAAAAATCCCTCAGTATACCTTCCTTCGGAGGGGAAGTAAAGCCGGCGGTCCCATGTCATAGATTTATGACATGTTAAAGAACCTTCCACTAATTACACCGAGTGAAGCTAAATTGTATAGGTAAGGAATGTACACAACGCTCTTATGTGTCTACGTTCGTTGCCAAGAGCCGACTGTGGTGGCGTCTAGTAGCTAAGTTCTGAACTAGGCCTAGTAGTCGTTGACGGTGGCGTTTGGCGGCAAATGTAGGAACTATTTGAAAAATTCAAAGTTGCAGTCTGTACTTAAATTAAAAAACAGATAACACCCACTAATACAGCTATCACAATTAACACCGGTCATCAGACAGATTCTCCACACACCCAAAGTACACGGGGCTACATGACCGCGTTGTCGCACCCCCTAAACTGAGGAACCAACCAACCGAGTTCCTTAGAGGAATAATTGGGAAGACACGGAGGGATAAAATCAGAAATGTGGACGTTAGTGAGAGAACTGGGTTCCCAAAACTGCAAGACAAGATAGAAACCAGTAAGCTGAAGTGGTACGGACATTTGATGGAAATGGAAGAATATAGAGAAAATACCAGGAAGAAGACCACGAGGAAGGCCCAGAAAGAGGTGGATAGATACGGTGAATTTATGTATTTATTTTCTGACGAAATCTAACCTATCAATTTAGCTTCACACAAGTTTAGTCTGTGGAAGGATCTTTTACATGCCATAAATCTATGACATGGGACCGCCGGCTTTACTTCCCCTCCAAAGGAAGGCATACTGAAGGATTTTAACGCTCTTAAAAATCCGACGACTTCGACCGGGTTTGAACCCGCTATCTTGGGAACAGCAGGATACGGTGAAGGACGGCATAGAGAAAAGAGGAGTAAAAGAAAAAGAAGTATTGAAAGAAGGAAATGAATGGTGGAGGGATAGACAACTGTGGAGGTCCTTGATTCGCAACCTGACCCAGGGAACTGGAAACGGGAAATGAAGAAGAAGAAAAAAATAATGCATGACTTTTCTCGTCGCCGTGTGGCCTCCTCAGAGGCCGAGTGCAGGTATTTCTATTCGACGCCCGTGGGCGACCTGCACGTCGGGATGAGAGATGGAATGGATGAAGATGAATGAAACTGGGCAAAGATGTGGAAGGAAGCGGCCGTGGCCTGTCAGAAGGTACCATCGCAGCATTTGCCTGGTATTGAAAATGGGGAAACCACGGAAAACAATTTCAAGGACGGCCAACGGTGGGGCTCGAACCCACGCGTCTACCGAGTCAGCAGAGAGCTCGGCCCCATGACCTAATGCTGCGCTTTAGCCAGCGTAGCCACTGCTGTCGGTAAAATGACTGCAAGCATATTATAAAATGTGTTTTATACATAATAATGAGTGAACTGTGTTTAATAATCTTGCAAAGTTTTATTTCCTTGCAACATACAGTTCATGAGATATTTTTTTATACTCAATAGAAATTGTACCTCCCCCCTTAATATTCTGGATTAAGCCGAGTCTCCCCTACATAAGAATAATCCACATTATTTTAAGGTCGAAACATGGCAGTGTTATTTGTGTTGCGAGAGGCTAGGCAATAGCCTTGGTCGAGCACTCCCGCTACCTGCGAGCGATTTCCAGTATGCTTTTTCCAGGATTGGGAAATAACATCGTTATTAGCCTTTCAAGATACAATATTGCCGGTGGCCGAGGTATAAGAGAAACTATTCATTGTTTGCTTGTGTCATGCTGTTAGCTTGCTTAGTTGACAAATACAATCGCGTGAGGCCAGTAGCCTTTAATCGTTTTACTCTCCGTGATGACATCAGCTCCTATTAAGAGGAAACGTAGGCAGTTTTGCAGTAAGACATTCACATTCGTGTAACTCCTACAATTTTTATCACATCTAACTGAAATTTATTATACATATTAACAATCCCTTGGGGGCATCTTTTTTGTAGTTTTTGAGATTTTTTTTTGTCTCTTATAAGGGAAAATTCGGGCTAACAGTTAATTCTCGGAAGTCAAAATTAATGGTGGTTGATAAAAAGAAACAACTAATTTTAGCTAATCATCATCTTCTTCATTTCCCCTTTTCCAGCTGACACTGGATGGGAGCAAACATGGTTCCTCTCCACTTTGTTCTGTCGTTCCACCATTCATCCTCCGACACAGTGTTCCAATCCAAGTTCCGTTTTCTAATATACTACTATTCTCCACCGAGTCCATCCTCGTCCTCTCTTCCCTGTCATCCGTCGTTCCAGTGCTCGTCTTGGTAGCCTTACTTCATTCATCCGTTTGACATGTCCAAACCATCTCAATCTGTTTTGCTCCAGTTTGTCATTTAGTTTCTGTACTCCCAGTTCTTTCCGTATATCTTCATTTCTCACTCTGTCCCTCCTCGTTTTCTGGACCATACTTCTCAGGAATCTCATCTCAGCTGCTTGTACTCTGCTCTCATCCCTCTTAGTCATTGTCCAAGTTTCTGCTGCATATGTCATTATAGGAACATAATATGCTTTGTACATAACTTCTTTAGCCTTAATTGGTATATCCTTGTTCCATACTAGTTCCCGTACCTGTTGGTAGAAAGCACTCCCGAGTTGTATTCTTCTGCTAATTTCCAAATCTAGTCTTCCATCTTCAGTCAGTTCGCTTCCCAAGTATTTGAAGTGTTTCACCACTTCCAATTCCTTATCTCCGACTTTGATTACTTCTTTTCCTTCTTCCTTATCTCTACTCATCACCACTGTTTTACTCTTCTCCACATTTATCTTCAATCCCCATTGCTCAATCTTTTCATTTATTACGTCTAACTGTTCTTGTACCTCCATCTCATCCTCGCCCCAGATCACAACGTCGTCTGCAAGCAACATTACTTTCATCTTTGCCCTACTATATTCTTTCATTGCTGCCTTCATGATGTCATCCATCACCATTACGAACAATAATGGTGACAACACACTTCCTTGCTTTAGTCCAGTGTCAATTTTAAACCATTCCGATGTCCCGACACTAGTCTTCACACTACTGTAGCACTCCATGCACATTCCTTTTATCATGTCTCTCAGTTCCTTGCCTATCCCCCTATTTGTTAAGCTTTCCCAAACTTTTGTTCTAGGGATGCTATCATAGGCCTTTTCTAGATCAATAGAAGTCATTACCATATCCTTCCCATATTCCCAACTCTTTTCAATGTTCTGTCTCAGAATTTTAGCTAATATAATGTTAAATTATAGTGCCATTGAACAAGTAAAGGAATTTTGCTATTTGGGAAGTGTGATTAATTATGACAACAGATACATCTCAGAAATCAAGAAAATAATAGTGTCGGCGAAGAAAGTCTTTCAAAATAAGAAGAATTTGCTGCTCAATGAGCACCTCAACTTGAAGATAAGGAAGTCATTTCTCAAGACCTTTGTTTGGAGAGTGTTGACCTATGGTTGTGAAACGTGGACACTTGGGAAAAGAGAAGAAACAAAACTTGAGGCAGCTGAAATGTGGTTTTGGAGACGAAAGACCCGAACAAGCTGGATAGAAAGAAAGACAAATGAGCTTGTTCGGAACCAAATTCAGGAGAATCGATGCCTGTTGAACACCATCAAGAAAAGGTAAGCAAAATTTATGGGACACATACTCAGACATGACACTCTCCTCCAGGTAATTTTTGAAGGAAATATTTTGGGGGAAAACCAAGGGGACGACCAAGACAATCGTATCCTAACAACATTGTCAAGTAGATGGAATTTGACTCGTATGCCAATATGAAGAGAACTGCTGAAGACCGCAAGAAATAGCTGCAACGACAGGGCTTTTAGCCTCTAAAAGCTGATGATGATGATAAGGGAGTTATCACCATTTACTCCTTTTGTACACTGTTGTTTTGTGGTACACCTTTCTCCTACATTTGGGTATGGATTGTTAATTTTCATGCATAAAACTAATCTGTGTTAGTAACAAAACATTTATATGCAGCAAATTTTAGGATAAGGATTTCACTGATTTTCTGTGAAATTTTGAACTTTTAAGAACTTTTATTTAAAAAAATGGGCATTTTCCAGCACAAACCTCTTTGTAAGCATTATATTAAAATACCGTTGCATTAAAATCTTCACACTAGTTGGAGTACAAATGTGTAAAATTTTGTTAATATCCATTCAGTAGATTTTGAGAAAAATGTACCTTAAGTACTAAAAATGGTAAACTCAGAAATTTCAATGTAAAGTTTTCATAAAGGTTTCTTACTCATTACCTTAGTTAAAACTGCCCATAACCATAATCCCCCTCTTCTTCTTCGTCCTCTGCTGCTCCCTTGTTTGGCCTGCTTCTTATCATAACTTGAAAGTTGATGATGATGATGATGATGATAATAATCATAACTAGACATTATTCTCAACAACAAGAAAGTTCAAAAGCACAACGACATTGCAGAACCAAATAATATCAGCAATACCTGACAGACGTACAGCCATGAGATCAGCTAGTACAGTGAGTTGGCGGAAGATGTGGCATCAGAAGACCACAGTTTTACCACATGACCTCTCGGCAACAGGGGTTGCACCAACGTCCCGGATGAGAGGTGCACAGGCTTTGGATCTTCAAATCAATATATAATATACCGCGTTGGCCATCCACAGCCTCCTTCTTCACTTGCTACCAGACTCGCCTGCCCACTAACGAGATATAACCTGGCCATCTATAAGGCCATGTTCTCTAACAAGATTATGTAGTGACTAAATTAGAACACCTACGCAAATGTGTGATTTTCTGGTTTATATTACTTTCCTGTATGACCATTGGCTGCAATAAAATTAAAATGTTCACGCCAATCTGCCTTGTCACACAACGATTTCAGTATTTGGCCAGTAAAAACATTCCGGTGGCTGTTCATCGGCCTTATTCACCCGATTTGAGTCTCAAAGAATTATAATGATATTGGAATAAAAAACGAGGTAAAACAGACTTATTACTTAATTTACACACCTCGTTCTTCTAATAACCTACGCTTTTGTTGAGACAGATTGCAATCTCTCTCCTCTATGCAAGAAACGTTTAATCACATGTAAGTACAAGGTCCACTCGCAGACACAAGCGCAGGAGATTAGGACCGCCTGTACATTCACCGTATGAGTCTCCTAGTGGACTTCGGTCTATAATAGTACATTATGCAACGAGCCTTCGAGTATATTTATAAAATGAGCGTAGCGAGTTTTATAATTTCCATACGAGTGTCTTAATTACCATTATAGGCGAGTTGCATACGACTTTTTATGTTCGACGATAATTATAAATTTATTATATGTTTTAACAGACATATTCATAAATATCTGTGGGATTCATTCACTTCAGTTAGTGAACGGAGCACGCTGGTTTTGCTTACTGAACAGAGCGCATGCGTGCGTCAAAGACCTTCGGAAACAGAGACTTTTTACTATGCATGGCAATGCCAATGTTTACAGCATGCATGCTGTCTAGTGCTGATCAAGATTAGCATTCACTAATATTGTCACCGAAGTCGTTTGAAAGCAATGTGCTGTGTATAAATTGGAGTTGGGGATATTAAGTTACAGTGCTATTTTTTGTCTAATTTTCGCCAGTTTATTTACGCGAACATAATTATGGTAAGGTGCATTTTCTATGTCGGTGATTTATATAGAAGGATGCTGTGTTAGTAGGGGGGTAAGGCGGTTTCTAACTCCCCCCACCACCTCTCCCTCTGACGTCACATACTAACCCGCAATACATTCAGGGGCAAAGCCAATATCTCGTCAACCCATGGTCCGATTTTGACAAATGAGGTGTCGTTGGACTCGGGCTAACGCCCTCTTTACAACGGACTACTCATTTCAACCCCTAAATAAAACCTACTCCTACTAGGGGGTGAAATTGTAATTTTTTAGTGAAAGTCTCTTTCCAAATGTGACATGTATAAGCTGCGCTGCTAAAATGAACTTAAACGTGGTTGCTCATATAGTGCATGCGTTTTTCTGGCTGCCGCTATGGATGAACATTTTTGTTTTTGTTTTTTACGCATGCGCACTGGGGATTTTTGTAAGAGGGCGAGCTCTTTGAAAAAAATGATTGATAAGAAGAGGTTTTGGTGGTGAGGAGAGAATCAGATAGTCGCCTACTTTCCTACGAAGTTTGCCGATATGTCTCAAACGCAAGGTCGGATTTGGACGTGTGACGTGTCAAATCGCTTGTCTCGAAGCCCTATACATGTTATTAATAGGTTAGAGTTTTGAGAATGAGGGAAACAGGCTTTTTTGGGGTAAAACCATGATTTTAGACTTTTTCTGATATTTCACGAATGCATGGTCGGATTTGGTCCTATGACGTGTCAAATGGCTTGTCTCGAAACCCTGTGTATTTTGGTAATAGGTTAAAGTTTTTGAGAATGAGGGAAACAGAATTTTTTGTTGTAAAACCGTGATTTTGAACTTTTTGCTATATCTCGCGAACCAATAACGCTAGAGGCGTGTTCGACAGGTCCAAGGACTCGGGGTGACGTCCTCTCTGCTATGGACCACTCGTTATAATTTTTAATAAAATTGGAAACTCGATTTTGGGGTAAACACGTGTTTTTGTGATTTTGCCGATATCTCGTGAACCAATAACGCTAGAGGTGTGTACGAGGTGTCCTAGGACTCGGGATAACGCCCCCTTTCAAATGTGGTAGATATTTTTTTTCCAAAAATAATTCACATGGGTCTAACGCCATACATGTTGAAAAAAGGTTTTCTTTTTCTTTACCTGTTTATAAAGTTTATGAAGCGTGGTGGTTGAGAGAGACGATACTGCTAGGTGTGTGTTTGACCGAACCTGTCGCTTAGCACAAGGACTATGCTTAATAGAACAATCGCTATTTCAGCGGGTCGGTGTATGACAGAGCGAGGGTGCGTTTTTCTGATATTTTACCTTTAATGTGTAAACGGTGATGAGAACTTGGTTCTATGTTGGTCGAAGCGAGTAGAGAAAACAAACTTGCAGAGGAGCAGGAGGTGAATGTCATTTGAGCTTATTGGAATGCGCTGATCTGACTTGACAACAAGTGCAATGGAAAAATGACAATGACGCTTGAAGGTGAAATAATCTGACCACCGTGGTGGCAGGGAAGAGCGAAATGCATGTGAACATGTGTGAAACCACATGTACGCTAAACAAGTGACATCCTGTTTTGCTTCGTACGTGACAAAATGCAAGTTGACGTGAAATTTGATCTGCCACAGGTGTTCACCTTGGACGTTAGCTGTCCACGTGCACGATAACAGAATGTTCAAAGCGTGGGAATCGCTGAATCAGTAAAAAGTATGATGCAACTTGTGGGAATGATGTCACAACCAATAGATAGGCAAGAGCAGCGAACAGCAGTGGTGGGAGGTGGAGGGGGGAGAGGGGGAGGGGTCATGTAAGAGAGATCATAGGTGGAAAGGGAAAGACAAACATGTATGAACATGCACGAAGCGCGGAGCGCTGTACACACAGAGCTATAGGAGGTGTACAACATGTGTGAATAAATAAAAAGTGCGTTAATATCTCGCTAACTAATAATCAGAGAGTGTCAAGTGAGGTGTCAAAGGACTCAGGATGGTCAACCCTTTTCCATGACCAACGAATTTACCCTAAAGATCTAAGGTCATTAGCTTTTAATATCTCATGAATCAATAAGGCTAGGGACCTGTATGAGAGGTCGTTGGACTTGAGGTGACATTCTGTTTTTGAATATATTATTTATTTATGTCAAAAGGGCCTAACTGCACTTTTGTTGATATTTCGCTAACTAATAATCAGAGAGGTTCAAGTGAGGTGTCATAGGTCTCACGATGGTCAACCCTTTTCCATGACCAACGAATTTACCCACAAGATTCAAAACAGCAAGGTCATTGACCTAATATTTTATAAACTAATAATCGAATATCAACATGTGAGGTGTCATAGGACTTAGAATGGTCAACCCTTTCCCATGGCCAATGAATTTTCCCAAAATACCCAATACATCAGGGTCATCGACCTGAGATTTTATAAACTAATAATCGGATACGAACACGTGAGATGTTTACCATGTGTGATGAAACATAGCTAGGTAGAGAAAGATTTAGTGTAGGCTACATGTATGGTGACTGACAAGTCATTGAAACTTCTTTTTCAGATCAAACTGCAGTATAGAGAGAGTATATGTTGCAGGTATGGGTTAATAATTGACGAACGGTGTACACAAACTTTGATTTATCTATTCAAGAAGTAAGAGTAGACTATCTTTAATTGATTGGTTAAAGAGGATAGCTAAAAACACAAAAAGAATACTCAGTGGTTACCGGGACAAGATGGTCGCTACGCACAACAAGCTTTAAATACTTGAAGCTAATAATCTATACACACACACTCTCGTGTTCTAAACTAAACTGTGTTGCTGTCAGTGCTCAGACAGTAGGCTGATGACAAAATGCATTGCTAACAGAAATATAATCATTTCCGGTTGTATAATGTTATCAGCTATCCATTTTGTGTTGCAGTGTTAAGCACTTTTAGCTCTTGTACTGGTGGTCTTAACTCGATTTCCAGGTCTGAGGCCTAGAACGAGTCAAACTAAGAAACAAGGGCATGGTGGTGTAGTGGTTAAGCTGTTAGCCTTTTCACCAGAGTTCGATTTCAGGTTAATATGCATGTCATAAACATATTAAACAAAACAAAACAGAGATAACGTTTAAAACTGATTACATTTGTGTCTTTTCAAATTATTACTTTGATTACAAAAACAAAGGTGAACTGTGTTTGACATACAGTTAATGCTGTCTATTACACACTAGACTGTAAGAAAGCCAAATAGCAAAAGGCGTAGGTAGAGCAGTGGTAAAATTGCTATATGTAGAGAACTACCTAGCGGTTTTATGAACTGGCAAAGCTATATCGCATAAACAGTGCAGTATACAATCCAGCAATCAAATTTGTATCTTGTGGAACAGAGAAAATGCACTTTTACCTTGATGGATAGCAAATGAGTGCAGACGAATGACCTATGCATTAACCTACCCTGGGGTTATAACCACGAGGTGGAGGTGTGATTTCACTGTTTAATCATTTAGAGACATGGCTTTTTTGTAACCGGTAGATTTAGTATTTTGTAAATATTCATTTTTGTAATTGTAAATAGTGGAAACATTTTTTGTAATAGTAAATGTTAAATGTATAACTAAAAGTTATTTGGGATAAGTGTGCATGTCAAGGATAAATAGCGTGGTTGTATTTGTTTTTCAAAGACAGGTATGGTTGTGTGAATGTATGACTATAGATAGAATGATAGAGAGAGAGAGAGAGAGAGAGAAAGCTTGTGTGTGTGTGTGTGTGTGTGTGTGTGTGTGTGTGTGGGTAGCATTGATTTTTCAACCAAAGCAAACACGGCAAGGTAGGATGGTGGGGTAATTAATGTATATAGCAAATGGTAAATAGTATACTATATTTTTTTAACACTTGTGTTTTTTTAATGCAGCAGTAGATAGGTGTTATTTTGTAAAACAGTCTTACCTACAGTAGTAGTAGTAGTAGTAGTAGGCCTATATGTTTTTGGAAACAAACAGAAAGAGAATGCACTATTGCCATGGCCAAGCACTTCCATTAAAGTGATTTCAAGAAAATTTAAATCAGCAAATGTGTGTTTTACAAAACTAAACATTCAGCATGGACTAAATCATAAACGTGTCTTCTGTGATATGGAAAAAATAGGAAATCCATGTTTCCATATCAACACAATTTAAAAACTTAAAACTGACATTTAAAAAATGTAAATGGGAAATTGGCAAATGTGTAAACAACAAAATGGAAAATTCTTGTTTCCATATCATGAAATCCAAAAACTTTAAACTGACATTTTCAAATCGTGTACATGGAAAATTGACAAATGGCAATGTGTGAAATGTGAAAATGAAAAAAATATGAACAAATGGCTATCATTATTTAAAAAAAATAAAAAACCATCGTGTTATATCGTTAAAGTGTGAATCAAACCACATCTACTTATTTGGATCACCCGAGACTGAGTAGACCTGTTTTAGTCCTAATATACTTTTAAAATTTTATGTTAAAGCTCAATTTGAACTCAAGAGCTTTAGAGTGCCAGCTAACTATTATAACCGTTACGTCACAAAGACAACTTTACACTACTCTTAATAAACAATAATAAGAAAAAGAATAATAAATGTTGAATTTTTTTTTTAAGGATGAACATGGTGACACTGTTTCTGTTGCACAGTCTGCTAGCTACTAGCCAGCAGCTGGGGTCTTAGAAAACGATACAGTTGACATTTTGTAATGAGATGTGACATGTTTCAAAGTACAGTATTATGGGTTGCTGTTGAGTAAAAACTAATCCTGTACAAGGAAGCAAGGGTTCGAACCCCTTACCTAACATTACTATTGCCTGAACATGGCTTGACGACACTGTATTATTATGATACTCGATACACAAACCATAGATAGAGTGTATTGTTTAAGATCACTTTCTTTCTGAACATAGGTGGAGACTGTTGATGGTTAACAATGGCATTAATATAGTAGGACGTGGGTATAGCAATTAAGAAAAAACAGACAATACCCATACAATATTTTTATTTATTTAATATAAGTACTTGTACAATAGTTACATTCAAAATACATTTCTTTTTTCTCTATTACTATTTAGTCCTTTTTGATTCTCTTGCATATGAAGGGTAGATAACCTTGTAGTTCAGCCCCTTAAAACAACAACAACACAACCTTTTGCATAGTCTGTGATGTTGACGACTCTTGAGATGTGGAAGATGGATTAAACATAACTTTTACAGCAGGGGTTAAATGTTGCTCAATAAACACTGCACTATTTTGAGTAGCAACATTTTTTTCTTGTACTAGCTTTTTAGCATTGTCATGATTATTTGTTGACACCAACAGTGTTTCATCTGGTACACCACATTGATGATCACTCACACTTAAAACCTTACCATTTCTACTTCTTAGATTGCCTCGACATTTTTTTGACCTCTCTTTTGAGCATTGCCAAAATATTATTCCTTTTACATTTTGACGATTATAGTTATAAGAGTAGCCTTTATAGAGTACACGTTGTTTACCTTTGTTAGTTGTAGTAAGTTCCATAGTAGCAACTAACCTGTTAGTATGATTTGCTCACTACAAAGGTTATAACTGTTCTGATAATAAAATCATTTAGCGTTGGCTTTTATATTTAATATGTACAGTTTGAAGTGATAGCAAAAGTGAGAGCAAAATGGTAGCAGAGTGGTAGAAAATATAACATGTATTGTTAAGAAATAGTTTAAGCTGTTATGTGGATCCATTACATAATAATTTTAGCACAACGAAGCTCATTTTCTATATCCAATAGTTCTTCCTCATATTCAGTATAACCAGCCTGTTTATAGACATGCAGTTGCTGAAGCCGCCGGATTAGCTTACTTGGATTGTTCCAGTAGACAAATTTAACAAATGATTTTTTAGTTGTAAACAAAGCATTACCATTATCATTATTATCTTCATCATCAACATCATCATCATCATAACCATTATCATTATCATCATCATCATTATCATCATCATCATGATCATTATAATCCTCATCACTATTACTATATAGTCCTTTTTGATCCTTTTGCAATACCACATTTTGCACAGTCTGTGTTGCCCTTGATAATGATGGGAGTTTTTCAGACATTGACAACTGTCCTAACACGACTTTCTGAGGAGATGATACATGCTTCTTAACAAACAATGCACTATCTTGAGCTGCAATATCTTTTTCTGGGACAAGTGTTTTAGCATTTTGAAGAGTTTTTTTAAACAGCAACGATGTTTTATCTGGTACACTACATTGATGATCACTCATACTTAAGACATCACTATTTTTACTTTTCAGCTCACCTCGACACTGTTTTGAACGATGTTTTGAACAACGCCAAATAACAGTTCCATTTTTATTGGTTCGTTTTACAATATATTTATATCCTTTATAGAATGCGTATGGCATACCATTGCTATTTGTTGATACTTCCATGTCAATTGTCAAGCATGAACTAATCTCTAGCAAAGTTCACTCGATAATATAAATAATTTCTAAACCCCAGTAGTGAATAGTCAGTTGTTTTTGATCTATGCAAGCGTAAACATGTCACATACACTGGTAATGAATACTCAAGGCTTTAAGGTCAATGAAAACAAGTACAGTATATATTTAAATAGGTGGCTATCATTGATTGCACAACACGCGGGTCACCATATCTTTTTTTCTTTCGGACTAGTGTTTTAACATTTGAAGAGTGTTTTAAACAGCAACGATGTCTTATCAGTCACACTACATTGATGATCACTCACACTTAAGACCTCGCTATTTTTACTTTTTAACTCACTTTGACACTGTTTTGAACGATGTTTTGAACAACGCCAAATAACAGTTCCATTTTTATTGGTTCGTTTTACAATATACGTATAACCTTTATAGTATGCATATGGCTTACCATAACTATTCGTTGATACTTTCATATCAATTTTCAAGCATGAAATAATCTCCAATAAATTTCGCTCGATAATAGAAATAATAGTTTAAAGTGAGTGCAAAGGTGAGTGCAAAAGTGAGTGCAAAAGTGAGTGTAAAAGTGGGTGTAAAAGTGAGTGCAAAAGTGAGTGCAAAAGTGAGTGCAAAAGTGGGTGCGAAAGTGGGTGTGAAAGTGGGTGCAGTTTATAGTAGGCACTATTTTTACTAGAATGTGATTTGAGTAAATATAATTTCTAAACCCAAGTAGTGAATAGTCAGTTGGTTTTGATTTATGCAAGCGTAAACATGTCTCATACACTGATGATGGATACTCAAGGCTTCTCGGTCAACAAAAACAAGTATATAGTTAAAGAGGTAGCTATTATTGATTGCACAACACTGAATCTATTTTTGAAATTTTGACAAAGGGTCTAAGTGCACTTTTGTTAATATCTCGCGAACCAATAAGACTACGGCATTGTATGAGGTATTGTTGGACTTTTTGCCGAAGACTGCTGGTAAACACTTATGTTCCCACGACCTTTTTAAAGATGGCGGCTGACCCACGAGGGGTGATTAAAACGTATTCCAAGCGACGCTTGTCGATAAGCAAACCAATAATCAAAGGGGGGTGTGACAGAGCTTGAGGCGATAACCCCTTTTGATTGATCCCTGTTGATTTGCCCCTTTGGACTGGTCCCCGTTGACAAGTCCCTCTGAACGGGTCCTTTTTGAAGGGAGTCATTTATGACGGGCCCCTGCTGACGGGTCACTGTGGACGGATCCCTGTGGACAGGTCCCTGTTGACAGGTCCAAAGGGATTAGTCAAAAGGACCTGTCAACAGGGACCTGTCCACAGGGATCCGTCCACAGTGACCCGTCAGCAGGGGCCCGTCATAAATGACTCCCTTCAAAAAGGACCCGTTCAGAGGGACTTGTCAACGGGGACCAGTCCAAAGGGGCAAATCAACAGGGATCAATCAAAAGGGGTTATCGCCTCAAGCTCTGTCACACCCCCCTTTGATTATTGGTTTGCTTATCGACAAGCGTCGCTTGGAATACGTTTTAATCACCCCTCGTGGGTCAGCCGCCATCTTTAAAAAGGTCGTGGGAACATAAGTGTTTACCAGCAGTCTTCGGCAAAAAGTCCAACAATACCTCATACAATGCCGTAGTCTTATTGGTTCGCGAGATATTAACAAAAGTGCACTTAGACCCTTTGTCAAAATTTCAAAAATAGATTCAGTGTTGTGCAATCAATAATAGCTACCTCTTTAACTATATACTTGTTTTTGTTGACCGAGAAGCCTTGAGTATCCATCATCAGTGTATGAGACATGTTTACGCTTGCATAAATCAAAACCAACTGACTATTCACTACTTGGGTTTAGAAATTATATTTACTCAAATCACATTCTAGTAAAAATAGTGCCTACTATAAACTGCACCCACTTTCACACCCACTTTCGCACCCACTTTTGCACTCACTTTTGCACTCACTTTTGCACTCACTTTTACACCCACTTTTACACTCACTTTTGCACTCACTTTTGCACTCACCTTTGCACTCACTTTAAACTATTATTTCTATTATCGAGCGAAATTTATTGGAGATTATTTCATGCTTGAAAATTGATATGAAAGTATCAACGAATAGTTATGGTAAGCCATATGCATACTATAAAGGTTATACGTATATTGTAAAACGAACCAATAAAAATGGAACTGTTATTTGGCGTTGTTCAAAACATCGTTCAAAACAGTGTCAAAGTGAGTTAAAAAGTAAAAATAGCGAGGTCTTAAGTGTGAGTGATCATCAATGTAGTGTGACTGATAAGACATCGTTGCTGTTTAAAACACTCTTCAAATGTTAAAACACTAGTCCGAAAGAAAAAAAGATATAGTGACCCGCGTGTTGTGCAATCAATGATAGCCACCTATTTAAATATATACTGTACTTGTTTTCATTGACCTTAAAGCCTTGAGTATTCATTACCAGTGTATGTGACATGTTTACGCTTGCATAGATCAAAAACAACTGACTATTCACTACTGGGGTTTAGAAATTATTTATATTATCGAGTGAACTTTGCTAGAGATTAGTTCATGCTTGACAATTGACATGGAAGTATCAACAAATAGCAATGGTATGCCATACGCATTCTATAAAGGATATAAATATATTGTAAAACGAACCAATAAAAATGGAACTGTTATTTGGCGTTGTTCAAAACATCGTTCAAAACAGTGTCGAGGTGAGCTGAAAAGTAAAAATAGTGATGTCTTAAGTATGAGTGATCATCAATGTAGTGTACCAGATAAAACATCGTTGCTGTTTAAAAAAACTCTTCAAAATGCTAAAACACTTGTCCCAGAAAAAGATATTGCAGCTCAAGATAGTGCATTGTTTGTTAAGAAGCATGTATCATCTCCTCAGAAAGTCGTGTTAGGACAGTTGTCAATGTCTGAAAAACTCCCATCATTATCAAGGGCAACACAGACTGTGCAAAATGTGGTATTGCAAAAGGATCAAAAAGGACTATATAGTAATAGTGATGAGGATTATAATGATCATGATGATGATGATAATGATGATGATGATAATGATAATGGTTATGATGATGATGATGTTGATGATGAAGATAATAATGATAATGGTAATGCTTTGTTTACAACTAAAAAATCATTTGTTAAATTTGTCTACTGGAACAATCCAAGTAAGCTAATCCGGCGGCTTCAGCAACTGCATGTCTATAAACAGGCTGGTTATACTGAATATGAGGAAGAACTATTGGATATAGAAAATGAGCTTCGTTGTGCTAAAATTATTATGTAATGGATCCACATAACAGCTTAAACTATTTCTTAACAATACATGTTATATTTTCTACCACTCTGCTACCATTTTGCTCTCACTTTTGCTATCACTTCAAACTGTACATATTAAATATAAAAGCCAACGCTAAATGATTTTATTATCAGAACAGTTATAACCTTTGTAGTGAGCAAATCATACTAACAGGTTAGTTGCTACTATGGAACTTACTACAACTAACAAAGGTAAACAACGTGTACTCTATAAAGGCTACTCTTATAACTATAATCGTCAAAATGTAAAAGGAATAATATTTTGGCAATGCTCAAAAGAGAGGTCAAAAAAATGTCGAGGCAATCTAAGAAGTAGAAATGGTAAGGTTTTAAGTGTGAGTGATCATCAATGTGGTGTACCAGATGAAACACTGTTGGTGTCAACAAATAATCATGACAATGCTAAAAAGCTAGTACAAGAAAAAAATGTTGCTACTCAAAATAGTGCAGTGTTTATTGAGCAACATTTAACCCCTGCTGTAAAAGTTATGTTTAATCCATCTTCCACATCTCAAGAGTCGTCAACATCACAGACTATGCAAAAGGTTGTGTTGTTGTTGTTTTAAGGGGCTGAACTACAAGGTTATCTACCCTTCATATGCAAGAGAATCAAAAAGGACTAAATAGTAATAGAGAAAAAAGAAATGTATTTTGAATGTAACTATTGTACAAGTACTTATATTAAATAAATAAAAATATTGTATGGGTATTGTCTGTTTTTTCTTAATTGCTATACCCACGTCCTACTATATTAATGCCATTGTTAACCATCAACAGTCTCCACCTATGTTCAGAAAGAAAGTGATCTTAAACAATACACTCTATCTATGGTTTGTGTATCGAGTATCATAATAATACAGTGTCGTCAAGCCATGTTCAGGCAATAGTAATGTTAGGTAAGGGGTTCGAACCCTTGCTTCCTTGTACAGGATTAGTTTTTACTCAACAGCAACCCATAATACTGTACTTTGAAACATGTCACATCTCATTACAAAATGTCAACTGTATCGTTTTCTAAGACCCCAGCTGCTGGCTAGTAGCTAGCAGACTGTGCAACAGAAACAGTGTCACCATGTTCATCCTTAAAAAAAAAATTCAACATTTATTATTCTTTTTCTTATTATTGTTTATTAAGAGTAGTGTAAAGTTGTCTTTGTGACGTAACGGTTATAATAGTTAGCTGGCACTCTAAAGCTCTTGAGTTCAAATTGAGCTTTAACATAAAATTTTAAAAGTATATTAGGACTAAAACAGGTCTACTCAGTCTCGGGTGATCCAAATAAGTAGATGTGGTTTGATTCACACTTTAACGATATAACACGATGGTTTTTTATTTTTTTTAAATAATGATAGCCATTTGTTCATATTTTTTTCATTTTCACATTTCACACATTGCCATTTGTCAATTTTCCATGTACACGATTTGAAAATGTCAGTTTAAAGTTTTTGGATTTCATGATATGGAAACAAGAATTTTCCATTTTGTTGTTTACACATTTGCCAATTTCCCATTTACATTTTTTAAATGTCAGTTTTAAGTTTTTAAATTGTGTTGATATGGAAACATGGATTTCCTATTTTTTCCATATCACAGAAGACACGTTTATGATTTAGTCCATGCTGAATGTTTAGTTTTGTAAAACACACATTTGCTGATTTAAATTTTCTTGAAATCACTTTAATGGAAGTGCTTGGCCATGGCAATAGTGCATTCTCTTTCTGTTTGTTTCCAAAAACATATAGGCCTACTACTACTACTACTACTACTGTAGGTAAGACTGTTTTACAAAATAACACCTATCTACTGCTGCATTAAAAAAACACAAGTGTTAAAAAAATATAGTATACTATTTACCATTTGCTATATACATTAATTACCCCACCATCCTACCTTGCCGTGTTTGCTTTGGTTGAAAAATCAATGCTACCCACACACACACACACACACACACACACACACACACAAGCTTTCTCTCTCTCTCTCTCTCTCTCTATCATTCTATCTATAGTCATACATTCACACAACCATACCTGTCTTTGAAAAACAAATACAACCACGCTATTTATCCTTGACATGCACACTTATCCCAAATAACTTTTAGTTATACATTTAACATTTACTATTACAAAAAATGTTTCCACTATTTACAATTACAAAAATGAATATTTACAAAATACTAAATCTACCGGTTACAAAAAAGCCATGTCTCTAAATGATTAAACAGTGAAATCACACCTCCACCTCGTGGTTATAACCCCAGGGTAGGTTAATGCATAGGTCATTCGTCTGCACTCATTTGCTATCCATCAAGGTAAAAGTGCATTTTCTCTGTTCCACAAGATACAAATTTGATTGCTGGATTGTATACTGCACTGTTTATGCGATATAGCTTTGCCAGTTCATAAAACCGCTAGGTAGTTCTCTACATATAGCAATTTTACCACTGCTCTACCTACGCCTTTTGCTATTTGGCTTTCTTACAGTCTAGTGTGTAATAGACAGCATTAACTGTATGTCAAACACAGTTCACCTTTGTTTTTGTAATCAAAGTAATAATTTGAAAAGACACAAATGTAATCAGTTTTAAACGTTATCTCTGTTTTGTTTTGTTTAATATGTTTATGACATGCATATTAACCTGAAATCGAACTCTGGTGAAAAGGCTAACATCTTAACCACTACACCACCATGCCCTTGTTTCTTAGTTTGACTCGTTCTAGGCCTCAGACCTGGAAATCGAGTTAAGACCACCAGTACAAGAGCTAAAAGTGCTTAACACTGCAACACAAAATGGATAGCTGATAACATTATACAACCGGAAATGATTATATTTCTGTTAGCAATGCATTTTGTCATCAGCCTACTGTCTGAGCACTGACAGCAACACAGTTTAGTTTAGAACACGAGAGTGTGTGTGTATAGATTATTAGCTTCAAGTATTTAAAGCTTGTTGTGCGTAGCGACCATCTTGTCCCGGTAACCACTGAGTATTCTTTTTGTGTTTTTAGCTATCCTCTTTAACCAATCAATTAAAGATAGTCTACTCTTACTTCTTGAATAGATAAATCAAAGTTTGTGTACACCGTTCGTCAATTATTAACCCATACCTGCAACATATACTCTCTCTATACTGCAGTTTGATCTGAAAAAGAAGTTTCAATGACTTGTCAGTCACCATACATGTAGCCTACACTAAATCTTTCTCTACCTAGCTATGTTTCATCACACATGGTAAACATCTCACGTGTTCGTATCCGATTATTAGTTTATAAAATCTCAGGTCGATGACCCTGATGTATTGGGTATTTTGGGAAAATTCATTGGCCATGGGAAAGGGTTGACCATTCTAAGTCCTATGACACCTCACATGTTGATATTCGATTATTAGTTTATAAAATATTAGGTCAATGACCTTGCTGTTTTGAATCTTGTGGGTAAATTCGTTGGTCATGGAAAAGGGTTGACCATCGTGAGACCTATGACACCTCACTTGAACCTCTCTGATTATTAGTTAGCGAAATATCAACAAAAGTGCAGTTAGGCCCTTTTGACATAAATAAATAATATATTCAAAAACAGAATGTCACCTCAAGTCCAACGACCTCTCATACAGGTCCCTAGCCTTATTGATTCATGAGATATTAAAAGCTAATGACCTTAGAT
The DNA here is from genome assembly GCA_946902985.2 of Meconema thalassinum. Lineage (NCBI taxonomy): Eukaryota > Metazoa > Arthropoda > Insecta > Orthoptera > Tettigoniidae > Meconema > Meconema thalassinum. Next base: position 100,167,894 of record OX336398.1, read on the forward strand.
CTTTAGGGTAAATTCGTTGGTCATGGAAAAGGGTTGACCATCCTGAGTCCTTTGACACCTCACTTGACACTCTCTGATTATTAGTTAGCGAGATATTAACGCACTTTTTATTTATTCACACATGTTGTACACCTCCTATAGCTCTGTGTGTACAGCGCTCCGCGCTTCGTGCATGTTCATACATGTTTGTCTTTCCCTTTCCACCTATGATCTCTCTTACATGACCCCTCCCCCTCTCCCCCCTCCACCTCCCACCACTGCTGTTCGCTGCTCTTGCCTATCTATTGGTTGTGACATCATTCCCACAAGTTGCATCATACTTTTTACTGATTCAGCGATTCCCACGCTTTGAACATTCTGTTATCGTGCACGTGGACAGCTAACGTCCAAGGTGAACACCTGTGGCAGATCAAATTTCACGTCAACTTGCATTTTGTCACGTACGAAGCAAAACAGGATGTCACTTGTTTAGCGTACATGTGGTTTCACACATGTTCACATGCATTTCGCTCTTCCCTGCCACCACGGTGGTCAGATTATTTCACCTTCAAGCGTCATTGTCATTTTTCCATTGCACTTGTTGTCAAGTCAGATCAGCGCATTCCAATAAGCTCAAATGACATTCACCTCCTGCTCCTCTGCAAGTTTGTTTTCTCTACTCGCTTCGACCAACATAGAACCAAGTTCTCATCACCGTTTACACATTAAAGGTAAAATATCAGAAAAACGCACCCTCGCTCTGTCATACACCGACCCGCTGAAATAGCGATTGTTCTATTAAGCATAGTCCTTGTGCTAAGCGACAGGTTCGGTCAAACACACACCTAGCAGTATCGTCTCTCTCAACCACCACGCTTCATAAACTTTATAAACAGGTAAAGAAAAAGAAAACCTTTTTTCAACATGTATGGCGTTAGACCCATGTGAATTATTTTTGGAAAAAAAATATCTACCACATTTGAAAGGGGGCGTTATCCCGAGTCCTAGGACACCTCGTACACACCTCTAGCGTTATTGGTTCACGAGATATCGGCAAAATCACAAAAACACGTGTTTACCCCAAAATCGAGTTTCCAATTTTATTAAAAATTATAACGAGTGGTCCATAGCAGAGAGGACGTCACCCCGAGTCCTTTGACCTGTCGAACACGCCTCTAGCGTTATTGGTTCGCGAGATATAGCAAAAAGTTCAAAATCACGGTTTTACAACAAAAAATTCTGTTTCCCTCATTCTCAAAAACTTTAACCTATTACCAAAATACACAGGGTTTCGAGACAAGCCATTTGACACGTCATAGGACCAAATCCGACCATGCATTCGTGAAATATCAGAAAAAGTCTAAAATCATGGTTTTACCCCAAAAAAGCCTGTTTCCCTCATTCTCAAAACTCTAACCTATTAATAACATGTATAGGGCTTCGAGACAAGCGATTTGACACGTCACACGTCCAAATCCGACCTTGCGTTTGAGACATATCGGCAAACTTCGTAGGAAAGTAGGCGACTATCTGATTCTCTCCTCACCACCAAAACCTCTTCTTATCAATCATTTTTTTCAAAGAGCTCGCCCTCTTACAAAAATCCCCAGTGCGCATGCGTAAAAAACAAAAACAAAAATGTTCATCCATAGCGGCAGCCAGAAAAACGCATGCACTATATGAGCAACCACGTTTAAGTTCATTTTAGCAGCGCAGCTTATACATGTCACATTTGGAAAGAGACTTTCACTAAAAAATTACAATTTCACCCCCTAGTAGGAGTAGGTTTTATTTAGGGGTTGAAATGAGTAGTCCGTTGTAAAGAGGGCGTTAGCCCGAGTCCAACGACACCTCATTTGTCAAAATCGGACCATGGGTTGACGAGATATTGGCTTTGCCCCTGAATGTATTGCGGGTTAGTATGTGACGTCAGAGGGAGAGGTGGTGGGGGGAGTTAGAAACCGCCTTACCCCCCTACTTGTGTTGCTAACTTCTGGACGTAGATTCATAAAATTCTTGCATATGTCATAGAATTTTCTTGTTGCCGTAAAGGTTCGTGCTGATTTTTTCTTTGTGTTTGGGATTGTAACTACAATGGTTGATCCGATATATAAATTGGACCTTCAAATCATGTAATTCCTGTCCGACATGTTGGATTTTGAGCGCATGCGTGAAGGTATCCTTACCTAATTGGTCAATGAATGAGCTCTGATTGGCTGGAGAAACTGTCTCATAATGAAAACCAGTACTGTATCATTATGATACAGTTTTCTGACGTATAATATTTACATTTTGACATCGTCGAACATAAAACGATTTTAAATATATTTTTATTTATTGTAAAATGTTCAATATATAAGGCGTGATCAAAAAGTTTCCGTTTGACAATCGTACGGTCGGACAAAGTCGCCGTGAGCATTGAGGCTCTCATCCCATCGACACACCAGGTTGAAGATTCCCGTGTGGTAAAACACTGTTTTCTGTTGCATATCCTCGTTCGACAGGAATTGTTAACCCTCCAAGGTCTTTTTAAAGGCACTGAAGGCGTGATAAACGCATGGGGAGAGATCAAGACTATAGGGCGAACGCTCGGTGTCTCCCACTCCAATTGGTGTACCTTCTGTGTTACGGCCTTTGTGGTAAGGGGACGTGCGTTATCATGATGCAGCACCCATTGTTGCAATTTTCCCGAACGTTTCGCCTTAATTGCACGCCGTAATTTCTCCAGTGTTGCGCAGTACCGTTCTCCAGTGATGGAGACACCAGGCTCCTTGAAATCAATAAGCAATGTGCCCAGTAATCAAGACCAGGGTGAGCATCACTTTTCCAGCAGATGGTTGGCTCTTGAACTTCTTGGGACGAGGGGACAATGGATGACACCACTTTTGATTCCGGTTCCCAGTGGTGGCACCAACTATCGTCGCCTGCAAAAATGCTCTCCAGGAGCGCGTTGCCTTGAACATTGAAATGCATCAGGTGCTGAAGGCAAACAGCCATCTGGTGTGTATCGCTGCTGCAATGCCATCAAACGGAAACCTTTTGATCACTCCTTATATACCGATTTTGGACATCATTACTAGAAACATGATGCAAACAACGTATAAATTACTCTAATGAGGAGCAGATGACCTTGCTGTTCCTTCCCTTAAATCTACAATAACAAACTCTAATGAACCACAAGCAACATAAAATATAATAAAAAGTACAGTCCATGAATGTTGTGGTTCTTTTATCCTGGTATTAATTTACAAAAGTCGCCTCCGTGGTGTAGTGATCAGCGTGCTTAGCTAACACCCCGGAGGTCTGAGGTTCGATTCCCGGCTCTGGCACGAAATTTGAAAAGTGGCATGAGGACTGGAACGGGGTGTACTTCAGCCTCGGGTGGTCCAAATGAGTAGAGGGGGTTCAGCCATCCTCGAATTGGTTTTCCGTGGTTTCCCACTTCGTCTTCGGGCAAATGCAGGGATGGTATCTACCGTAAGGCCACGGCCGCCTCCTTCCCTCTTACTTGTCTATCCCTCCCATTCTTCCCATCCCGTACCATCCCTCATGAGGCTTTGCAGGTGAGGCCGCCCGGGCGAGATGCTAGTCCCGCCTCCCCAGTCGTATCCCTCGATCTGATGTCAAGCTCCAGGACACTGCCCGTAGAGGCGGTAAAGGTGGGATTCCTCGCTGAGTCCACGGGAAAAGCCTACCTGGAGGCTAAACTGACTACGAAAAATAATAAATTACAAACACAAAGTAAATTGCACATTGTTTGCTGTCAGTTTTTTTTTGTAATGATGTATGGATTTGAATATAGCCTACTAATCACTTTACGATAAGATAATTAATTTAAAAGCATTAGGATTTGATTGGCCACGGGCGGTCCTAATCCACTGCTCGTGTCTGTGAGAGTAGAACTTATACCTGTCTCCCAGCTGTAGTTTAGCCCGATAGTGATGCTTTCCCCCAGATCCATGCTCTTGCTGGAAATACTGTTGCATGCCATACTTACTTGATGTCTCTGACTTGAGCGCGATCCAGGTTGTAGATACTGATGTCATCAAGGACAATGTTGAGTCCCACACTTCCATCATCTTCCACCTTGATCTGGTCTATCTTAAGAGGGTTCAGCTTTGGAATCCTGTACTTAGGATCACCTGAAACAAACACGATCCTTTGTGCAATAGCGTTCATCACTTGCTGCCCATAAATTAAGACAGCAATTGAGAAGTTTATTTCCAAAAGGTACCAAATCCAAAAATATTTTACAGGAGAGAGGAAAAACGTTCAGAGTGTAAAATTTTAACTGAAAATCCATTTGAGCACTTTTATTATGTTCAGATAGAATAAATGCATTGTTATACCAAGTATTTCTGTTTAGGCTTTTGCAGTTTAGGAAATATTCAAAGAAAATTATGGATTTGGTACTTTTTGGCACTGGAACTCTAAATACTTGCAACGGAAAGACATAAATTTCACTGCAGTCATCAGAATCTTCGAGAAAACTGATTGTATTTAGTTATGCAATAATTAGATTTAAGGTATTTACAGTGAAGGCATAGATTATTTAAATAATATTAAATAAAATTGAACAAAACAATGAAAATTATGCAAAGTAACTTAGCAGTTCTGAACTTATGGAATTATGGTTGTAGTTTGTGTCTAAAGATCATGAATATGGTAAATAACTTGTGAACTGGACAATGGAAAATATTATCTAGTACGGTACTAAAAGAAATGGCTCTCATTGGCTGCATGGATACGGTACGTATTGGCACATTCAGGCCACAGGATTTGGTACTTATTGGCATCAAACGAGATTTTCAATGTCCTGTTTGTTATGGATTTAGGTCGTTTTGGCAATTTCTTTTCCTTTCATAAGATGGATCTTCCTACCAACGTACGTTTCCCATCATAATCTCAATTTCGATTTTTTTGAATTTGGTATATTTTGGAAATAAGCTTCTCAATTATGTTTTGCTAGGCAATGAAGATATTCTTAAAGGTTTCACGTTATGTTTTGAAGCCATTTTCTTCAGTGCTGTTTGTACTAACAATCAGTCAACACGGTTTTGCCCAATTTGCCCTGTCAGGTGCAAGCTAGTTAACATGTGAACACCTGTGCGACCACTGTGCTTGAATAGGATACTCTAAATCAGGTCTATCCTAATCCAGTTTGCGACTCCTGGTCGTCGCCCCGAAGGGGCGACGCCAGGCTTAAACTAATGGAACCCCCGGCCTGATGTGGCCCTATGTTCCTATGCAACTATATGGTGTGTTTGCCTGTTTCAACTTGGGTTTGTTCAAGTTTAAATCAGGTCTGACCACACTCGTGCGTTTTTATGTTCGTCAAAGGCATGCGTCATAGCGCAAGGTGTGAGGCAAGTGATGAACACGTTGCTGCATGCGTCTTCGGAGTTGAACGAGGGAGAGCACGGAGGAAAGATTCCTCCATGAGGGAGAGGATCGTAGCACACGCAGTGTTGAAAGCCGAACAGGACGGTTTGGGGATTTCGTGCCTCTCGCCTTGCATTTTGTATAATTTAACCCAATATTGTGCACGTCATGTTAACCACCACGGAGGAAACTATACAATTTATCGAGGATAACAGAAAACATCCTGCTCTATGGGACGTATCCTCAAATTTGTACACGAATAAAATAGTACGAAATGACGCATTGAGTGTTTTGGCTGAAAAGTACAAGTTGGAGGTAAAGAACAAAATAAAAAGTTTGAGATCTTGCTTTCAAAAGAGCATCAAAAAGTAACGAAGAAAAAGATGGGTTCCGGGGATGATGAAGACTATGAATCACCATTGTTCGGGTACAAGCCTCTTGTTTTCATATTGGAGGTATTGCTTCACGGAAATGTGTGTTCTTTTTCTCAATTCTTTTCTCAATCATGCTCAACAAAATTTCGAAGTTGGCTTTGGACATCCTAGTGAAGTTCCTGGACAGCATATTATCCGCACGCACTTCTTTTAAGATCCCATGATCCCGTTTTTTTTCTCCAAAAATCCTTCATCCACATTAATCGCTGCCTTTTTTTTTTTTGCAGCATTTATTACTAAATAAGCGGCAGTTATCACAACAAGTGCATTCGCGTCCGCAGCATCCATCGCGAATGCTGCAAATAAACTGACGCATGAATGTGGACAGGTATTGCTTGCGTTTCAGGCATGCTTGAGAGGCATGCCCTAAGAGGAATATTGAAGGGAAAGAGGAAAGGCAGGTTGAAAGGGAAAGGGAAGATGAAAATGCACGAGTGTGGACATACCTTTTTATCATTTTAAATAATCTTGTCGACTTCGTCGTTACGCTGGGGTCTGGCGTTACGTTACGGTGACGGGACGAAATGTACCCAGATGCACTGAGGTGTGTGACGTCATAGTACCGCTTGGTGCATGTGTACCCCAACAATCTCTACTTCGTTAGTATCAGACAAAAATCCCCGATTCTTGGATGTCACGGGTAATCTCGAGAACCACTGGATGTATTTTGATGCGGTTTTTACCATTCTGTAAAGGATATCTCGAGGAAAGATTCTGTAGAAAATAATTTATGTATGATGAAAGGGAACCAAGCAGTAACGATTTCAGTGAAAAAGTCGAAAACAAACTTGGCATCCGTGCGCTTCTTAAGCTTACGCTGGCCAAACGTTTAAAAATATCAATATACTATGAGCGTAAGAATTGGTCAGCATGAAAAGTTCTACAAAAAAGTCCGCGAGAGCATATCTCTATCTTCAATACATCGCCCACTATAAGTGTTTTTAGACTGGATGGAAGGGGCACGTCCCCGCGCGCTCTGGTGAGCGTGACGGCATCCCCCGCGCTTGACCTTGCTTTGCCCTCGGTTTGCACTTGCCTTCCGCGAGTAATTTGAAGCAAGATAAGCATTATGCAGATAATTTTCTAACATGTCAAGAGTCTTTGGCTTCGAGCGAAGCGAGAAGCCTCCAGCCTTTCTAGCATTTTTTAGCATTTGTTGCATTTAAAATGATACAAAGTATAGTCTTTCAGACTGACTGTCACTTTTTTTTAACGCAGTCATGGGCAAAGTACGGCTCGCGGGCCAAGTGCGGCCCTTGAGCTAGTTTGATCCTGCTCGCGACATGTTTTCAAATTATACTACCTACAAATAAACATAGGTCATATTTTCTCTTCTGTGTACATAGAAGTGAAAAACTGTTTCAATCTCATTGTGTTAATACGTTTTGTGTAATAGAGTTGCAGCTAGAACTTACTGAGTTACAATGTAGCAATGAATTGAAGCAACTATTCCTCAACGTTTCGAAAATTGAGTTCTACAAGGCCCTACCCAAATCAAGCTCCCCAAACTTGAAATCTCAGGCACAGAAGATAACTGCCATGTTTCCATCTTCCTATATTTGTGAACAGGTGTTTTCTACAATGAAGCTTCGCAAAAATAGCGTCAGAAATAAATTGACAGACCACCATTTAGCTGCGCTACTAAGAATCAGCTCATCCCAGTTTCAACCAGATTATGAAGGACACTCACAGTTTCACTTGTCACATACTCCTTCATCTTCTAACAAATAGTGAAGGTGTGTTCTTTTTATAATTTCAAACGATCTTGTCGAATTCGTCGTTATGCTTTGAATCTAAGCTTATGCGAGACGGAGACGGTTGCATTACGGAGACGGAGACTGTGATGTCATGCAGCCGCGCGGGAAGCCTAAGTTAATGGGTAAAGGACGGCGAGTGCGTGACGTCATGCAGCCACGCGGGAAGCCCAAATTAATGGTTAATTGAGTCTGTTGAAAGAGTCCTGGGGCGTTGAGCGACCTGGGGCTTCGAGCGAAGCGAAAAGAATACAGGGTGACTCCTAAAGAGGTGTACAAGATGCCAGATAAGAATACAGGGTGACTCCTAAAGAGATATACAAGACGCCAGGTATGAATACAAGGAGACTCTTAAAGAGGTGTACAAGATGGCAGAGAAGAATACAGGGTGTCTCCTAAAGAGGTGCACAAGATGTCTGACAAGAATACAGGGTGACTCCTAAAGAGGTGTACAAGATGTCACATAAGAATACAGGGTGACTTCTATAGAGATATACAAGATGCCATATAAGAGTACAGGGTGCCTCCTAAAGAGGTGTGCAGGATGTCAGAGCAAAATACTGTACAAGATGCCAGATAAGAATACAGGGTGACTCCTAAAGAGATATACAAGATGCCAGATAAGAATACAAGGTGACTCTTAAAGAGGTGTACAAGATGGCAGAGAAGAATACAGAGTGACTCCTAAAGAGGTGCGCAAGAATACAGGGTGACTCCAAAAGAGGAGTACAAGATGTCGCACAAGAATACAGGGTGACTTCTAAAGAGATATACAAGATGCCAGATAAGAATACAGGGTGCCTCCTAAAGAGGTGTGCAGGATGTCAGAGCAAAATACAGGGTGACACTTAACGAGGTGTACAGTATGTTAGATTCAATTCAAATTCAGGATGACCCTTAAAGTGGTTTGCAAGATATCAGATTCAAATAATGGGTGACCCTTAAAGAGTTGTAAAAGATGTCAGACTCAAATACAGGGTGACTCCTAAAGAGGTGGGCAAGATGTCAGATTGAAACCTTTAACCCCTTATTGGATGGAACTATTTGTTGAAATAGTTTGTTCTAAGTTCGTAATGGAGTCTGTTGAAAGAATCCTGGGACTTCGAATGAACCGAGAAGCCCTCCTGCCTTTCTAACATGTGTAGCATTTGTGGCATGCGTCATTTGAAATGATATAACGTCTAGTCTTTCAGACTGACTGTAATTTTTTATATCCTCTTTGCTTCGTCCATCACTGGTGTTCTACCATTGTAGTCTATAAGTTTGGTTTGCTTTAAAATTCAGAAATAAAACTTTTATCATCATCATCTTCATTTCCTCTTTTCCAGTTGACACTAGGTGGGGGCAAATATGGTTCCTCTCCCCTTTGTTCTGTCGTTCCACCATTCTTCTTCCGACATGGTGTTCTAATCCAGGTTCCGTTTTCTAATGCTATACTTCACCGAGTCCATCCAACGCATTCTTGGTCTTCCTCGTCCTCTCTTCCCTGTCATCCGTCGTTCCAGTGCTCTTCTTGGTAGCCTTACTACATTCAACCGTTTGGCATGTCCAAACCATCTCAATCTGTTTTGCTCCAGTTTGTCATTTAGTTTCTGTACTCCCAGTTCTTTCCGTATATCTTCATTTCTCACTCTGTCCCTCCTCGTTTTCTGGACCATACTTCTCAGGAATCTCATCTCACCTGCTTGTACTCTGCTATCATCTCTCTTAGTCATTGCCCAAGTTTCTGCTGCATATGTCATTATAGGAACATAATATGCTTTGTATATAACTTCTTTAGCTTTAATTGGCATATCCTTGTTCCATACTAGTCCCCTTACCTGTTGGTAGCTTCGGTGGCGTAGTCGGTAGCATGCTGAACTACTGTGCCCAAGATAGGGGGTTCGAACCCGGCCGAAGTTGTTGGATTTTTAAGAGCGTTAAAAATCCTTCAGTATGCCTTCCTTCGGAGGGTAAGTAAAGCCGGCGGTCCCATGTCATTGATTTATGGCATGTAAAAGATCCTTTCACAGACTAAACTTGTGTAAAGCAAAATTGTTAGGTTAGATGTCGTCAGAACGCTCTATAAAAGTTCCAACGATCACCACTTGGTATCATTTATATCTGGTGGCGAAAGTTGGAACTACTTAAAATTGAATGGAACTCGTAGCTCACCCTTTAGGATGTCCGCTGGAAGCAGCTACAGACTCAGGCGAGCCGAACATGTTCTCGGACACTCCCGGCACTAAAAGCCGTACGATAAATAAATAAATAAATACCTGTTGGTAGAAAGCACTCCCGAGTTGTATTCTTCTGCTAATTTCCAAATCTAGTCTTCCATCTTCAGTCAGTTCACTTCCCAAGTATTTGAAGTGTTTCAATACTTCCAATTCCTTATCTCCGACTTTGATGACTCCTTTTCCTTCTTTCTTATCTCTACTCATCACCAGTGTTTTACTCTTCTTCACATTTATCTTCAATGCCCATTGCTCAACTAACTAATACTAATAAACATTAATTCAAAAACTAATAAATTATGATGGTTTTTTCCCCCAGCCCACTTGGGTTCTTTTGTATTGCATCTAGCCCTGCTCCTAAAATGTTTGCCCATGTCTGCTCTAACGGTTCTCTCTTCTCCTCCAGCATGATTAATCCCACTTATGTGGGGTCGCTGATGCGGATATTCCTCCTCCACGTTGTTCTATCCCGGACCATTTCCTCCATAGTACAGTACAGCTGGAATGGTTTTGTTCCAAAAACTGTGCTATGGTTGGCTTTTTGTAAACCGTCAGAAAAGCACAAAAAAGCTTAACTCTGAATTTTAAAATAATTTGCACGATCATTTTGTCGGAAAACTAAAAAAAAAAAAAAAAAAAAAACATTGAAAAGCGTTTTTCTCTGAATCGACGAATTTTAAAGAAAAGTTTTTTTAAACAAAAAATGTAGAGGACATTGTCACCTACAATTTGTCTCATTGAGGTCATGTCATACGTTTTGAAATGCAGAAGCTAGGTGGCGCCAAAGTTTCCAAAAAAGTGTTTTTTCACTTTTTGTCCTAGAAAAAATAGTTTTTTCCACAAAAGAGTGATCAGAAATTTGTTCCTCTCAAAATTGTCTGCAACATTTATTTAAACGTTTGTTTCCTCCGACTTACCGTTCCAAAGTTATAGCGCAGAAAATGCAACGCTGCGTAGTCAAGGCTACTATTGTTACTGCGGAGAGAGCGGTGGGCATAATTTAGACAGGGACCCGTGTCGGACAGCTGCCTAAGGCTCGGTCAAACAGGACGCGGGCTGTGTTTGTTAATTAGCTCAAACAATCATATCTATTTCAATCGCAACGTATCAATCATAATTGTACACATATTAACCTTTGTGCCATCTGAATAGTACAATTTTCACACTTCGACAGACTATAACTTTGGAACGGTAAGGCGGAGGAAAAAAATGTTTCAATAAATGTTGTAGACAATTTTGAGTGGAACAAATTTCTGGTTCACTCTTTTGTGAAAAAACTATTTTTTCTAGGACAAAAAGTGAAAAAACACTTATTTGGAAAATTTGGCGCCACCTAGCTTCTGCATTTCAAAACGTATGACATGACCTTAATGAGACGAATTGTAGGTGACAATGTCCTCTACATTTTTTGTTTAAAAACTTTTCTTTAAAATACGTCGATTCAGAGAAAAACGCATTTCAATGTTTTTTTGAGTTTTCGGTCGAAGTGTGAAAATTATACTATTCAGATGGCACAAAGGTTAGTATGTGTACAGTTATGATTGATACGTTGCGATTGAAATAGATGAGCTAATTAACAAACACAGCCCGCGTCCTGTTTGACCGAGCCTTAGGCAGCTGTCCGACACCGGTCCCTGTCTAAATTATGCCCACAAAATGATCGTGCAAATTATTCTAAAATTCGGAGTTAAGCTTCTTTTGTGCTTTTCTAACGATTTACAAAAAGCCAACCATAGCACAGTTTTTGGAACAAAAGTTGTTTTTTTCTGTGCAGCTGTCCTGTACTACCAAAAGCCCCCGCTGTTTCATTCTTTCTTGAATGAATGCTGTCCATCCATCGCCTTTTTGGTCGTCCTCGACTCCGTTTCCCTGATGGAAGCATTTCCATCATCCTATTGCCCACATAATCTTGATCTCTTCTCTTAACATGGCCATACCATCAGAGCCCAGCTTCTCTGACTTTCTCAGAAACTTGCACCACGCTAAGTCGTCTCCTAATCACTTCATTTCTCACTTTGTCCAACCTTGTATGTCCACTTGCCCATCTCAACATACGCATTTCTGACAAGTCCAGTTTTTCTGCCCATCTCCTTGTTATCTGACAGGTTTCTGAATAATTCAAGAGTAGATCATCAGTATAAAAAGACCCCAAATCTCTCCGCTCTAAATTCCCACGAAAAGTAATGCAAACAAAACGTATGCCATTCTGCATTAGCAAGTCTCCTTTGTTAGTGAGAATTCTAAAATATTATTTTACTTTGAGTTTCTTAAAAGAAAAAAAATATTTAAGACTCTTCGTTAAACATTTGATGTAAATTCAACAGCTTGCTACGGTAGGTGAGTGGTTATCGTGTTGGACTACCAATCCCAAGCTTGCAGGTTCGTTCCTGGCCATGATAACCCCCTGTACAGACTGGTACAAAAGATTTTCTTAGGATTTTCGTTTCTTGCTTTTCCACATCTTTAATTAATGATCTGCCTCCAATAATCAGCGTTTCAGAAGAAAATAGTGCTTTAGGCTTGAATTACAGTGTTGCAAAGCCGTAATGTTGCATTTCTGGATATTGATTTTTTATTATATCTGTTCCAAGTGAGTCTGTAGGCTATTTGCAAGGCTATTTTAATATAAGGAAGTGACTCTACAAGGTTGCTAAGTTTCATTGAACGAGTGCCAGTGGAACCAACCGACCTTTGAAAATTAGTTTCTCTTACCTTTGAGGAGTGAAGGGATGGCTTCTCGTCCATGTTTGACAGCGCACTCGCTGAACTTGGGATCGTTTCTCGAACAGGGTTTAAAATATGCAGCTGCAACACAAGGGTACAATAACTATTAGAACATTAGGTACAGAAACGAGGGATGTTAGTGTAAAGTAAACTATGGATCAGTCTTTAACGTAGAATAGTGAATAGCTTACAACTTCACTACATTCACTGTGACTCTTGTAAGTTAGTCGAGCGTATTTTCATTCATTTTGTTTTTATGTAAAATTACAAATCTTAAAAAAAAAAAAACATCGAAAATTTATTCGGGGATAAACCAGCCCGATTTTAACAATACAACGTTGCACGAAATATCATGGTGAGTACAGAAGGTAAATCTATACTAATATATAAAAATGAGATGGTGTGTGTCTGTGTATTACTCAATCACGCAAGAACTGTTGGTCCGATTTACATGAAATTGTACATGGAAGTAGCTGATTTACCTGGTTAACATATAGGCTACTTTTAATTTCAATACTTTGCACTATTTGAATATGGCGACCATTTTAGTGACGTTACTACACCCTTTGTCTTCAAACTTTCATATTTCCATTTCAAATAAAAAGAGGATGCTACGAAGAAGCAAACTTTTGATGGCATATACAAGGTTTAAAATGTAATTTTCTATCCGAAAGGTCCTTATCACTTTTCGTGTATCTCCAACGGTTAGGGAGTAAACCCTAAATTTGTGCGATAAAACACGGCCAACGCCGAGCGGTGTAGTTTGACAAAATGTCCCATCCTTACTCTCCTCAGCGCAGCACCTCGCCTATCCCCTGTTTTAACTGTCACCTTCTCATTTTAATTTATTTATGACCCGTAGCGAATCACGGGTACTTCAGCTAGTTATTAAATAAAAAATATGATGTAATATATTTTATGTTCGATCCTGGCGAAATGTAAATATTATATGTCAGAAAACTGTACTACAATGAAGCTCATTATAGTACAAGTTTTCATTATGATACAGTTTCTCCCACCAATCAGTGCTCAAGAAACAGTTGTGTGACCAATTAGGTGAGGATAGCATCGCACCTGCGCTCACTTCCATGGCCCCCTATTTTAAATTTCACTGCGTGGCAAGTCTCATAGTGAGGTATTCCAGGAGGCCATGGTCAAATACAAGGCATTCTCTGCGTCCCATGCGCTCTGTTCAGTACATAAAACTGGTGAAATCTCTACAGATACTTATGAATATTTATGTTCGAACATAAAATCCCTCCCTATATTATTCTGCTAATGTCCCATTTTTGTTTTGTACCGAAAATAAGGTCCCATTAACACCAACCTACACATGTGGGGTACCTACAGGTTCAGAATAACCCAATGCGTAAGCGAAACGCACTCACTTACTCTTTAAATGCCTCATAATTAAATAAATACATTTACAATGAAATAATGCAACACGGTAACCATGGTAACAGAATCTCACAGGTCCATCTATTTCTGTAAGACGCAAGGCAATTCCAATTATTACATTAGCCTACTGTGAAAGTTTCCAGACGGTTATAAGGTTATCACTGAACCGAATTAAGCTGTAAAATTCATCAATACAGTATAATGCGCTTAAGGTGGTCAAGGGGCACTCTAGATTTTTTCACGCAATTTTCACGTGTGAGTGTGGTACGAAAGGTCTTTTTCACCCGACTATGAAGGGTCTCGAAAACCACATTTAAAGGCCCTTAAATTAACAGTGTCTGTGATATTCCCAGAAAACTAACTTCGCTCTGATACACCTATGAAGGAATGACAAACCCCTAACCACTGCACCAGTAGCTGAATTGATAAAGTGTGATTATTCATACCAAGGATAAATCAGTCATAGCATTCATGATTGAGATTTTGCTAAGTGTACTCTTTATAACTAGAGTATTCGCGGGCGAAGCCGCGACGGGTAATGCTAGTAGTTATAATTATCGTCGAACATAAACAGTCGTATGCAACTCGCCTATAATGGTAATTAAGACACGAGTAGTCTATGTATATGATGATGATGATAATTGTTGTTTTAAGGGGCCTAACATCTAGGTTATCGGCCCAAGTCTATGTATAGGCTCGTTGCATAATGAACTATTAATTACTGTTTTGCTTCTGTGAGAGCGTAGTGAAAGGAGCAAATTACGTCGATTAATCGACTTAACAATATTTATAATTTATTCGAACAATCGATTAATCCATTATTACTCCCGTTTTTCAAATGGGTTGGGGACGAGATAATGAAAGGCTTTGTGGCAGGTGGTTTTTACGGGCGGATGCCCTTGCTGACGCCAACCTCATGAGAGGAGTTAGAGATGAAGATGAATGAACGTGGGCAAGGAGTTGGAAGGAAGCGGCCGTGGCCTATTAGTACTGTAGGTACCGTCCCAGCATTCGCCTGGAGTTGAAAATGGGGAAACCACGGAAAACCATTTGAAGGACGGCCGACGGTGGGACTCGAACCCACGTCTACAGAGTCCACAGAGAGTTGTCCTCATGGCCTAGCGCTGCACATTACCGCTGTCGGTATCGCGGTGAGTATAATATTTAAAGAAAATTTCCAAAGTAAATAGCATATTATTTTTGTATAAACATTGTAGGCTAAGAAACAATAAAATATCTAAAACCCTTACGAAAGTCAATTATAGGCTATCTCCAGGGCTGGATTTACCAATAGGGGCGCACCGTCCTGAGGGCCGCAAAATTAATCCGCAATATTTTTTTTGTCAGAAATTTTCCATAAAATGTTATAGACCTGTGTTTCCCAAACTTTTTGTGTCTGTACCACTTTAAGGGATGTGAATCTCTCGCGTACCACCTAATGGTTGGGAGATACAGTAACTATAACCCCCACCCACAACCACCACCATCACCACTACGTAGTAGAACAAAAGACGGATTGTAAATTGTGTTTCTTAGAGTTAGACGGTTTGAGTTAAAGTTCAAATAATAGAAAGTGTATCCTGTTGTTTTCTTATTTATTACAATACGTATTCAATTCAAACATTCAGAAATGTCACTGTACAAATAATATTACAGTAGAACGTCGTTTATCCGGACGTCAATTATCCGGACGAGCAAATAAAAAAACTTGAGCAGATGTACAAGAAGGAAGTTTTACATCGTTTACTGTTGGCAGAAGATGAGGAGAGAGTGATATCTTTTTCAAAAAAGCTTCATATTAAGGACTACTGTTACTTGATCGCTAATGTATGGAACACTTTAATACCACAGAATCTTCGAAGTGCATTGAATAAATTGGTATGAGAACAAAAGACCGTTAAGACCACAGACACTGTTGATGAAGATTTGGATGCAGTGACAAATGACTTATTCCCCCAAGTTCCTGGATTTTTCGAGTGTGATAGAGAAGGTGCACAAGCTTGGTTGGAAAGTGACAGTGATTCAGGTTTTGAAATCGTAGATGATGACGAAATTGCTTCTCTGGTGCAAGAAGTAAGAGGGGAAGACGAAAAGGATGAAAGCCTAGACGAGAAAGATGAAGAAGGACCAAGTCATGGAGAAGCTTTTACTGCATTAGAAACTGCGCTCTTGTAGGGTAGTATTGTTGTACTATGAAATAAACACATGTTCGATTATCCGGAAAAATCGTTATCCGGAATACTTTCGGTCCCAATTATTCCGGATAAACCACGTTCCACTGTAATAAAAAACTCTTAGACTAATAATTAAACTTGAAAACCAAAGTTCAACTAACAACTTCAATGTGAAGAGTGAGCTTGAAGATTAGAAACCAACTTAGGAATGTCTGGTTTAAGATTGCTGAGTCTCAAACGAAGATCGTTTTCCACTGTAAGGAGTCTATTCCGGTATTTATTCTTGAGATAAACAAGTGAAGAAAATGCAGTCTCACACAAGTACGAAGTAATGAAAGGCACTAAAAATCTAACTGCTTTGTCAGCTATGCCTGCATAGTTTGCACGCCTCTCAACCCAAAAGTTCACAACAGTCACTTTTGAAAACGTTTGCCTTAGGTCTGAATCACAATTCAATTCATAAAACTGCTCCTTGTCTTTGGCCTCAAAGTCCTCCGGCGACATTTCATTGTTTTTATATTATTTATATTTTTCGTAACGTATCTAATATTTTTTTATATTGTTCGTAACATTACCGCGTACCACTGCAGCAGTACGAGCGTACCACAGTTTGGGAAACGCTGTTATAGACTACAATACACGTATTTCGCATAATTTTATGATTTAAATTAAACTTTTCAAAATTTTGATACTTTCCAATTTATATTGTGGCCATCATTTTCCAACAAATGTTTTCCAACAGTAGATTTTTATCTTCAACTTTAGAACAGTAATATTTTATGATTTATTAGGATAAAATTTAAGTCTTGAATATTAATATCAGTTTAATTTGATTAATTCATTATGCATAGTTGTAGGTTGTATGATGTAGTGTATATGCAGGGTATATCTGAATATCTGTAAGTGTAAAATGAGTCTTAAATGGTTTAAACTTATTTTAATATCTCGTTGTCCTTTTTATTTAAAGTTTATATTTACAAATTTAGAAACATTTGATCCTCTTATTATTTTAACTTGTTTAATTGAATTTACTTCACGATACATTAAAATAAAAATACCCTCACAAAGACCTTTCTGAGGTCTAAATTATCCCTCCTTCACGATGATACGAAGAGGGGGCGACAAAAACCCACGGGCCTATGAGCGCATAGAATCTAAATCCGGCCTTGGCTATCTCAACTTGGTATAAAACAAAGTCCCCGATTCTTGGATGTCACGGGTAATCTCGAGAACCAATGGATGGATTTTGATACGGGTTTCACCATTCTGTAAAGGATATCTCGACGAAGGTTTCTGTAGAAAATAATTTATTTATGATCAAAGGAAGCCAAGCACTAACGATTTCAGTGAAAAAGTCGAAAAAAAAAGACCTGGCGACCGTGCGCTTTTTAAGCTTACACTGGGCAAACCGTTAAAAATATCGATATACTATGAGTGTAAGAATTGTTCAACATGAAAAGTTCTACAAAAACATCAGCGAGAGTATAGCTCTATCTTCAATACATCGTCCACTATAACTGTTTTTAGATTGGACGGAACGGGGATTTGTGTTTCATGCACCTCGCCATTCTTAAATTACGTCTGATAAGAATTCGTTGCACATTCATAACTGTTCCCGGGTGAAGCCGGGGCTGGTTGCTAGTATTTAAATAAAAGGAACTCGTTGGAAAAAAGGTGATCGTTGCCTCTTTCGATATGGGAAAACTTTGACTAAGTCACGGTCTTTTGCAATGTAGCAAGCAACGGGTTATTTGTGTTGTCTAGTAGACTGTAGGGGCACACTTGACAGCACCTAATAATAAGCGAGACAGTCAGTCTGAAAGACTGGACTTTATATCATTTTATGTTCGACCCTGACTATTATGTATTAGAAAACTGTATCATAATGAGGCTCATTACAACACTATTTTTCATTATGAAACAGTTTCTCCCACCAATCAGAACTCAAGAAACAGTTGTGTGGCCAATTAGGATACCTTCGCGCATGCGCTCAAAATCCAACATATTTCTGTGTTGTCAAGCAAAGTGAATGGTCTCTGGTTCCGGAGTCCCTTGACCACGCATGCGCTCTGTTCAGTCACCAAAGCCTTGTTCACTAATAACTGAATTAACTGAATCCCACATATATTTATGAATATTTATGTTAAAACATATAGGCCTAATAAAGTTATAATTATCGTCGAACATAAACAGTCGTATGCAACTCGCCTATAATGGTAATTAAGACACTCGTATGGAAATTATAAAACTCGCATACGCTCGTTTTATAAAGATACTCTTGTCTTAATTATAGCCATTATAGGCTCGTTGCATAATGTACTATTATGTTCAACCCTGACTATTATATGTCAGAAAACTTTATCATAATGATGGTCATTATAATACTATTTTTCATTATGAAACAGTTTCTCCCACCAATCACAGCTCAAGAAACAGTTGTTTGACCAATTAGTGAATTAGATAAGGTTTGCATTGCACCCGCGCTGAGTTCCAAGGCCTTCTAATTTAAATTTCACTGCGTTGCCTAGTGTCATAGTGGGGTGATCGAGGAGGCCATGGTCAAATACATGGCATTCTCTGCGTCCCATGCGCTCTGTTCAGTACATAAAACTGGCGAAATCTCGACAGATATTTATGAATATTTATCTTCGAACATAACATAGTTAAAATAATTATCGTCGAACATAAACAGTCGTATGCAACTCGCCTATAATGGTAATTAAAACACTCGTATGGAAATTATAAAACTCGCATACGCTCGTTTCATAAACATACTCGTGTCTTAATTATTGCCATTATAGGCTCGTTGCATAATGTACTATTAAATGCTAGCAGCCGAGTACCAAGAAGGCACTGCGAGAACAGAGTTTCAAGATTCTATTTTGTTTCTTCACTGCCTACTTGATTGTTCTGGCACTGCCTTCTTGAAACTCTGTTCTCGCATTGCCTTCTTGGTACTCGGCTGCTACTTCGTACTATGACGTCACACACCTCAGTGCATTCGCGGTACATTTCGTGACGTTGCCGTAACGTAACGACTAAGTCGACTATATCATTTAAAATGATAATAACAACAATAGCCCCCGGCACTACAGCCCATGAAGGGCCTAGGCCTAACAAGCGACCGCTGCCCAGCCAGTTGGCCTGCAGATATTGGGGTGACGCGTGGTTAGCGCATCGGTACCCCTCGGTCGTTAATCTTGGTTTTCGTGATCGGGGCGCTGCCTCAGTGTCAGACAGCTACTCAATTTTCCTCACGAGGCTGAGTGCATCCCGTTCCAGCCTTCACGTCAGTTTCGAAATTACCTGACGGAGCCGGGAATCAAACCCGGGGCCTCCGGGTGAGAGGCAGGCGTGCTACCCTAACACCACCTTGAGAGCGTGCTCCTGCGACTAAATTCTACATCAAGAACAGGTTTTAGCCTCGAAGGTAGCGAAGTCAAGGCCTTGTGTATTCTAGCAGGCAGTGTGTGAATTGTGTAATCTAGTACACCAAGGTGGACTGGGTTCGATTCACGGTCAATGTATGTGAGATTTTCGAAGTGAAATGCCATGTCCTGTGGTTCGGATTCCACGTTAAAAGGAGGTCCCGTGGCTCATAATCACGTAAAACTACAATCTTCCTTTTGTAATCTAGTAGGCAGTGTGTATGCACCTTCTGCGACAAAATTCTGCAACAAGAACCGAGTTTTAGCCTTGAAACTTTCAAGTTGAAAGTAGCGGGCTTGTCAAGGCCTTGTGTAATCTAGTTGAAGTCGGCTTCGGTGGCGTAGTTGATAGCGTGCTGAGCTCCTACGCCCAAGGTCACGGGTTAGAGCGTTAAAATCCCTCAGTATGCCTTCCTTCTGAGGGAAGTAAAGCCTGCGGGTCCATGTTATAGATTAATGGCATGCAAAAGAACCTTCCACTAACTAAACTTGTGTGAATCAAATTTTGTACGTTAGGTTTGATTAATGCTCTTAAGTTCCAACGTTCGCTGGTTGCGATGGCATCTAGTAGTAGCCAAGTTCACGGCTAGGTGTCGTGGACGGTAGCATTTGGTAGCGAAAGTAGGAACTACTTGAAATGATTATCGTCTGTAGTCCTAACCTGAATCACAGATAACACACACTAATACAGCCATCACAATTAACACCGGTTATCAGACATATTCTACACGCACCCAAAGTACACGGGGCTACATGAACGCGTTGTCGCAGCCCCTAAACTTAAGAACCAACCAATCTAGACATTGTGCCATAAGTGTGAAGGTATAAGGATGTTATTATTGAAAACTTGGGCGTTGCTTTTAAAATCTCGGCAGAAGAAGACTAAAAGTACAGGTTGCATTTCTTTATTGATCTATGGAGAGTAATTTAACGATAGACTAACATTATAAATCAACTAGCAGTAGTGCCCGGCTTCGCCCGGTGGATTTATTTGTTTTATGTTCGGCGCTGCCCTGTTCTCTAACTGAATCCCACAGATATTTATGAATATTTATGTTAAAACATATAATAAAGTTATAATTATCGTCTAACATAAACAGTCGTATGCAACTCGCCTACGCTCGTTTTATAAACATACTCGTGTCATAATTATTGCCATTATAGGCTCGTTGCATAATGTATTATTATGGATGATAATGAATACTACTACAGAACTGGAGCGCTCAAGGATAAGGATCGGAAAGCACCAACACTTATTGCAGCTGATAACCTCAGTACACTGCACCAACACCATCGCCCTTATACAGAGACATACTATTGTCATGATGATAACCGTTTTAAGGCGCCTAAGAAATCTTGTTGCACTAATTACTCCCCGTGACTGCATTTTAGAAGCAGCTCACAATTCTGCACCAGAACACTGGTAGGGGCGACGTGATGCAGCCCGCATTGCCTGGCTACAATAGCTGTTCGGGAGCGCTTGTTCTTCCGACTTACTGAACAAAAATCAATCTTTAAGGTTACCTGAGAGGTGTAGCCTAATGCCATATAGACTAAAATATTCCTCTTGAATCTGGCTATCTTATACAAAAAGATTTTTTCGAATCCGACTGGTAGTTCCAGATATTAGCGCATTTAAACACACAAACACACACAGAAACTCTTCAGCTTTATTATATTAGTATAGATAAATAGACTAAACGCCATGAACCAGATTATATCCGATAAAAGTAAAATCACATAAAAACTCCTCATAGTTCTCTAGAAAATTTGGCATATGTATATTTTTTTTTTTTTTTTTTTTAGCGTATGGCTTTTTATGCCGAGCGTGTCAGAGGACATGTTCGGCTCGGCAGTTTTGTAGCTGCTTCGAGACGGACACCCAATGGGTGAGCTACAAGTACCGTTAGGGAGGGAAGTTGGAATGTAAGGACGAGGAGTTGGAAGGTAGCGACTGTGGCCTATAGTTAGGGACCAACCCCGGCATTTGCCTGGAAGGAAGATGGGAAACCACAGAAGACCATCTTCAAGGTTGCCGGCGGGGAGATTCGAACCTCCTCGCCTCCCGGATGTGAGCGACTGCCAGCAGTCATGCTGTGACGACCACGGCTAACTCACCCGGTGGCATATGTATTGACTGCCTAAGAAGAATAATTATTTAATCAAACAAATCCCGTGATACCACAGTGACCGCTTGGGCTACAGATTGCGGGGTGATGCTTGGCCAGCGCGACGGGTCCCTTCGGCCGTTAATCTTAGTTTTCCAGACCGGAGCGCTGCCTCACTGTCAGACAACTACTCCATTGTCCTCACCAGGCTTAGTGTACCCTGTTTCAGCCCTTAGACCAGAATAGCAGAGTCAGCAATCAAACCCGAATCTCAGAGGTGACATACATAGGGGTTTCCGGTTGCTTTCGGCCGCATTCTGTTATTGATGTGTAACATTTTTCCATTCAGTTGCTGGATTTATTTATTTATTTATTTATTTATTTATTTATTTATTTATTTATTTATTTATTTAGCGTATGGCTTTTAGTGCCGGGAGAGGATATTTTTGTGGGAGTGATTTTGAAAGAAGGGACGGAAGTGAAATTGACGGAAAAGTGTAACAGGAAACAATGAGCGCGCGCGGTGGCGGACATTGGTACCACGACGTACTATCGCATAAGGTTTACGTCAATGTATGGAGGCCCCATTACAGCTATTCCTAAAATAAATTATCTTCAAGATGTCGTTCTTTGGTGTGAAAATATTTGTTATATCGTATTTGCTGGAAACGAGAAGCCTCCGTGGCTTAGGCGGCAGCACGCCGGCCTCTCACCGCTGGGTCCGTGGTTCAAATCCCGGTCACTCCATGTGAGATTTGTGCTGGACAAAACGGAGGCAGACAGGTTTTTCTCCGGGTACTCCGGTTTTCCCTGTCAACATTTCATTCCAGCAACACTCTCCACTATCGTTTCATTTCATCTGCCATTCATTTATTCATTGCCCCAGAGGAGTGCGTCAGGCCTCGGCAGCCGGCACAATTCATATCCTCGCCGCTAGATGGGGGCTTCGTTCATTCCATTCCTGACCCGGTCGGAGACTGGAAGCAGGCTGTGGATTTTCATATTTGCTGGAAACAATTTATTATGTTTCATTAAGGGTCTGTTTTCCAATCTCTGGAAAAAAGTGATGGGCATCCACTCCCCGAGTAACGTGTTTTTCAATGCAAAGTTATGCGAACTCTGGTGTCAACTGATTGAAACACAAACCACATGGAAAAGTCATCGTATCGGTATTTAAATGCTGATATGCTTTAATATGAAACATTGTAACTAGTCGTCAATGCCTGTATTATGTTTCTGCACAATGGCTATCCAGATATTAACCCACACTGTGTGTGCATACGGAAACTCGGCTAGCCTTTCATGGCGGTACGTGAAAATAAGTAACCGTCTTGTGCTCTAGCTATCGGTGTTTGTAATAGCTGCGATGATAGCGCCTTGGTCTGCGAATCATGAGGTCTCAGGTTCGAACCCCAATCCCCGTAATTATTTTTGCTACCAGATTATCGATTTAAACGATATTTATCATAACATTACGCGTCATTTTAAAAGAATCTACATGAAATTACGATTTATCTAATTTTTATTACAATATTTTGCACCAAGCAGGAGTTGGGAAATTTGATTGTATTGAACATTATTTCTAGTAGTCTGGCTAGAGACTATGGTTTCATTCCTCCTCTTAATTTACAGTATAATACAGAGTATGTGATGTATGTTGAAACAAGTGTGACAGTAGCATATCTCAAATTCAATCTATCTATTCATCAAAGTACCAGTATGAAAACGGTGCGTAAATTAACATTTTAAGGATGTCCAAGCTGTGTAGTATACGAGTAGGATAACATGTCAGATGACTTCACATATATTTCATCTCAATTTCATAGTAGAATAACATGTCAGATGTTACACATCATATGCGACTACTGTAAGGCTCGTATCTTTTTTTGTTTGTTTTACATTTATTGATTTTCATGATGAATTCTTTCCTCAAGACGATTTAAAAGACGCATTCAAATCCTATGGTGAATCGGCTAATATGGCAATGTCATCAGCAAATCTCAGGGTTGAAATGGTGAGTTAGCCGTGGTCGTTACGGGGTGACTGCAGGCAGTCGCTCACATCCGGGAGGCGAGGAGGTTCGAATCCCCCCCGCCGGCAACCTTGAAGATGGTTTTCTGTGGTTTCCCATCTTCCTTCCAAGCAAATACCGAGGTTGGTCCCTAACTATAGGCCACAGCCGCTAGAGGAGACGCAAGAAAAGCTTGCCAAAGTATGCTGCGCAGATCTTCGGCCATGTTCGGGTGTTCAGCTGTGCTCGGTAATGGCATATCACGCCCCTCCCACTTCGCGGCGGTAGCTCGCTAGCAGCAGTTCTGAACGGATCGTCTGCCCAGGCTTGGCAGGCTGAACTGTGACTGGGATTACGCTTGGTTTCAGCTCTAGACCGCGTCTCGGAGCGAGCCGCGCTGTTGAAGAATGGAGTGTGCAGTGAGCCCGGTAATCAGCATTCGGGGGACACACAGGAGCCCCGCAATGAGCATTAAAATACGCCGATTGATATTGGTCTCTGCGCATCGTTGAGTTTCGGCAAGCTTTTCTTACGTCTTCTCTACCTTCCAATTCCTTGTCCTTACATTCACACTTTCCTCGCAAGACAACACCCCACACGTGACGGTACTTGTAGCTAACCCAATGGGTGTCCGCACAGAAGTAGCCACAAACTCTGGCTACGACACTCCCGGCACTAAAAGCCACACGCTAAAAAAAAGGGTTGAAATTATTTATCCTTGAGTTTTTACTCCTACGTTAATTTCTTCTCTAATTCAGGGAGTTTTTACTCCTACGTTAATTTCTTCTCTAATTCAGGTACCTGGGATCCATACTAACTCATAGAAGTGAAGTGTCGAAAGAATTGCGCCAGCGAATAATAAACGCTAATTGCATGTTCTATAGTCTGAATAACTTATTTAAATCTTGTCTATTATCGCAGAAGAATACGATTCAGCTATACCTGACACAAGTACGGCCGATACTTTTGTATGGTTGTGAAACCTGGGTGACAACCGAAGAAGCCATCTCTGCCTTCAAGACGAAGGTACTTCGAAAGATTTATGGACCTGTTTTCAATGCCATGGAAGGTAAATGGAAACGAAGAACGAAGGATGACCTTTATCTGCGGTTTGGAAAACCACAAATTGGCCGAGTACTAGGACAGAAGAGCTTACAGTGGTTTGGCCACATTTTTCGAGCTGATGAATCCATCCAAAACCGAGTCCTTCATTCACAACCTACTGGAAGACGCCCAAGGGGTGTCGTGCCATTTCGTCCAAGTGCCATTTCGTCCAAATTCCGCGAACAGAGGCAGGTGGTTAACTCTCTAGTGCTATTCCGTCCAAATACCTAAGATTGACAGTTTGACAGGTCTACAATAACTGATTCATTTCATTGCGTTTCTTGTTAGAAATAAGTAATTTTTGATGTTTGAAATAATGGACGTCACTCGCTCTGCTCGTTTGCCACCAGTCAACTATATTTTACAATGAAATGCTTATAATGTAAACAACATAGTGAGAATAGAAACAAATATTTTCACAAATCAGGTGATAATTAAAATATATCCAAAGTTGCATTACTAAAACATCTTTCTAAATATCTTATCATAAAGCAGGAATATTTGTTTATTCATTAACATTACATGGGGACTTTGAGGGGCTTTGGGGAGGGAGCCCTAAGGGAATTTAGGGAAATCATGCCCTTTCGAAACATCTAGGGAATATTCCCTTTAATTTGACACCTCAATCATCAAAATCGGACTTATAATAAGAAAGTAGTTCACTGGACAAAAAGTTCCTAGCGGAATTAAATATAAGATAATACTGTATAATCACTATTAACTATCAACCCTTGTCAACAATTCCTCTGGACGAGATGGCACTCATTAACTTGTGAAATAATTTGTAGACCCGAACTGGACGAAATGGCACCTGGATGAAATGGCACGGATTCGCCCAAGGGGATGTCCCAGGACGCGATGGAAGGATCGAGTATTCACAATACTTCAGCAAGTGGAGCCGAATGCGGTGGAGGATGAAACTAGAGACCGGCAGCGTTGGAATGCTATCTGCAGTAAACACCTCCTCCTTTGTCACCACTTTTTCTCTTCTTTTCCTTTCTTTTGTTCTTCTGCTGTAGACCTTAAAGGCTCATAAATGCAATAAATGATGATGAATTTCCTTCATTGCTTGTTCAATGTATAAATTGAAAAGTATGGGTGATAAGCTGCAGCCTTGCCTTACACCTTTCTGAATACCAGCTTCTCCCTCATGTCCTCCGGCTCGAATAACTGCTGTCTGGTTTCTGTATAAATTGTAGAAAAGTTTAAAGTGGGAGTGAAGATTCAAGGAGAAATAATTTCAACTCGGAGATTTGCTGATGGCATCGTCATCTTGGCCGACACACCTGAGGATTTGATTGAGTTTTTGAATGGTATGGACTCCGTCTTGAGGAAAGAATTTATGATGAAAATTAATAAATGTAAAACAAAAAATACTGGAATGCAGCCGAAATAAATCAGAAAAATCTATGGACATCAAATTGACAGATGAAAAACTAAAGGAAGTAGGAAACTTCTGTTACTTAGGAAGCAAAATAACCAGTGATGGACGAAGCAAAGAGGATATAAAAAGTAGGTTAGCTCAGGCAAGGAAAGTATTTCTACAGAAAAGGAATCTGTTGACATCGAATATAGATTTAGGTATTAGGAAGTCATTTTTGAAGGCCTTTGTCTGGAGCGTGGCGCTCTATGGAAGTGAAACTTGGACTATTGTTGCAGCAGAAAAGAAGAAAATTGAGGGTTTTGAAATGTGGTGTTACAGGAGAATGATGAAGATCAGATGGGTAGATAGGGTTACAAACGAAGAGTTATTAAGACTAGTGGGGGAGGAGAGATGTTTCTGGCGACTGCTAATGAAGAGAAGAGATAGGTTGGTAGGACACATACTAAGACACCCAGGAATAGCAAGCTTAGTTATGGAAGGAAGGGTCGAGGGCAAGAACTGTAGAGGTAGACAAAGGTTAGAATATGTTAAATGGATTGCCTCAGATGTAGGGTGTGGTAGCTATGTAGAGATGAAACGATTAGCTCAGGACAGGGAGGCATGGAGTGCTGCATCAAACCAGTCAAAAAAAACTGAAGACTCAAACAACAACAACTTCCAATCTCTGTAGTTTATTCCAAACCATTTCAAAATGATTCACATTACAAATACGGTATAATGATAGTTGGTTGGTTGGTCTTAAGTTTAGGGGCTGCGACAACGCGGTCATGTAGCCCCGTGTACTTTTGGGTGTGTGTAGAATCTGTCTGATAACCGGTGTTAATTGTGATGACTGTATTAGAGTGTGTTATCTGTTTTTTTTAATTTAAGTACAGACTGCAAATTAGAATTTTTCAAATAGTTCCTACTTTTGCCGCTAAGCGCCACCGTCAACGACTACTAGGCCAAGTGCAGAACTTAGCTACTAGACGTCACCGCAGTCGGCTCTTGACAACGAACGTAGAAACCTAAGAGCGTTGTTTACATTCTTAACGTATCCAATTTAGCTTCACACAGTATAATGATATATCGCCAAAGACACCAGTTTTTGAAACAAATGCAATGGGTTTTAACTGAGGCCGCAAACACCAATACAAAGAATGCAGCAAAATAGACACCTCCCGACACTCGGTTTGGTGCAAGAGTTAATGAGTGCCAACAGCTAAAGTTAATTATTTAGTTAGTTAGTTATCGTTGTTTTAAGGGGTGGAACTACGAGGTCATCTGCCCCTTTTACTTATTTAGCCCTTGAGAACTGGCTTGAAACAAGAAGTTCCGTGACGAACTAAAGAGCCTACTTTTCTTAAAATTAAGATTCATGCCTATGATTAATCTAGAATAATGACGAAATTAAGTTGGTAATATCGAAATTTCTAATTAGTTCGAAATATACCTGTTATAATGTAGCCTAATAGAGCACTACAGTTGGCAACCTTGGCGACTGAATATATTCTAAGTTCCATCTCTTAAGCAAGGTACATAATACAAAATTTGGTTGAAGTCCAATGGATAGCATGGGCGTTACATGCAGTTAGACATTGGATCTATCAGCGCGCGTAAAATCTTGTTGGCAACAATGTTGGTCAGAAATAATCTGAAATATTATGATCTCTTGTTGTGCCAATATTGGATGAAATCCATTTGTTAGTACAGGAGTTACATGTATTTTAAAATTTGACCTATCAGCAGGCTTAGAATCATGTTGGTAGCACTGACGTATATTAGTTACTCCAAATTAATCTAGAATGTCAGGTTGGTACTACACGTGTGCACAGTTTAAAGTTGTCGGCTTGCATACTTTCTGCTATATTGGTATTTGGATTAAAACAATAGGGAGAGCATTTATTAACAGTTGGCAGACCTGGTGGCTCTTAAAAATGCGCTCAGTCATATCTGTTTATGTACACATATTACATACGAAATTTGGTTGAAATCCAATTAATAGTGTAGAAGTTATATGCATTTTAAAATTGGACCTATCAGCAGGCTTAGAATCATTTTGGCAACACTGCCATGTTTGACCTCCTGGAAATTAAAGTGAAATATTATTATCTATACGTGTGCCAATTTTGGAATAGCTCCCATGCATACCTTCCAAGATATCCATCAAGGACCTCAAATGTCAAGTGCGGTTTTTCAGCAGTTGGTAGCACTGACATCTTTTTCAAATATGCGCTTGAGATATTCAGTTATAGACCTTTACTAATACCAAATTTGGTTTCGATTGCTGCAGCCGTTTAGAAGACAGAATGACAGACAGACACACGTTTTCCCGGATTGATCTCATAGGTCCAGGTGTCTTCCTATGAACTATTCCCAATATAGAATAATGGTGTTTTTTTTTTCATTAAAATTTTACATGCAGAAAAATGGCAATAATTTTCGTAAGAGTTTAGTTGGTCTTGCTAGTGACGGTAATGCAGTCATCTCGAATTTTTTCAACCAGGGAGCTGATGACCAAGGTGTCCCTAGACTCTAAACATGGATCAACAAGAACGTGAGCTATGTTATTGTGGTGCACCATAATAGGTGGATTTTCCCCCATATTGTTTACAGATTGTCCCGACTAACGAAAGCTGAAAATTGTCACGCGAGGACTGGCGCCATGGGTAAATCTGACCTGACCGTAAATATAAGGTGCGTTCAAAAAGTAACGAGCCGGAGGCATAATTACAGAAAGCAGTACCTGTATGTTAGAAGTATTGGCCTTGGCTGTTGAGGCACTTGTCCCACTGTGACACGAGGCGGTGAATGGCTGTCTCATAAAATTTCATGGGCTGCGATGTGAACCAGTTCCGAACATACAGCTGGACGTCGGCGTACGAGGTGAATCGTTGGCCCCGCAGAGCCCTTTTAACATGGCGTAATCACAGGGAGAGAGGTCTGGACTGTATGGAGGGTGGCCGAGAACCTCCCATTTGAATTTCTGCAGGAGTGCCGCGACAGTGTTGGCCGTATGAGGTCGTGCATTGTCGTGGAGCGACCACGGCGGCTATGGCGTTCACTGTCACTGTCACTCGGCTGTCCTGGGTAATGAGTACATCAACCAGCTGGACGTTATCATGGGTAATGCAGGGGGGTGTCCCAGACCGGGCATCATCGGCTA
Source organism: Meconema thalassinum (assembly GCA_946902985.2). NCBI lineage: Eukaryota > Metazoa > Arthropoda > Insecta > Orthoptera > Tettigoniidae > Meconema > Meconema thalassinum. The sequence continues at coordinate 100,197,135 of OX336398.1, forward strand.
ACGACACCCAACCTTCCCTGAAGAGCTTGTGCCATGCCTTGACCCTTGCAAGGGACATGCAGTGTTCGCCGTACACTTGTGACATTCGGCGATGAATGTCCGTTCCCCCTACTCCTTCCGCTGTCAGAAACCGAACAACACCTCTTTGCTCTTCGTTTGACGCCTCCATGTCACTGTTTGCAATGCGACTGGCAGCATTGGACGATTGATGCATGCTGCTGCTCGCTCTGTATCGTCACGTGGCGTGCACGCGTGCCCTCTAGCGACGGGCTGTGACCTTCCACGCTCTGGTCGGAACTACACCTCGTTACACACGCCACGATTAGCCGATGTCGAGACCGGTTTGGGCATTCCAGCCTCCGGCTCGTTACTTTTTGAACGCACCTTATAATATAGAAATAACTTGAGTGCTTAAAAAGCTATGGACATGTTTCTTTGGTAGGGTGAAGTTCAAGGCTAGGAAGGAAGGTACAGTAAGCGATAGGAAATTAGGGCTGACCAAAATTATAATAGAAAGCATTCGGGTCAAAAATACCCATGCGCCAGTCCTCGCGGGTGGTATGTTGGCTTTATTTTTTTCAGTATAGCTGGAACACAGCTTTACATACAATGGCTTAATAAGAGTAGTGGCGATAATTAATTAGCGACTCGTTTTTTACTGGCTGAGAGGGTCACATGGAACCAGCAACCATGTTCAAGCAACTTGATTACCGTAGGGTATATTGTATTATTGAGTTACTAGCAACCCGCCCCGGCTTCGCCCGGGAACAGTTATGAACGCATTACGTGATAAGCGCTTTCTGTCGATGTCAATGAACTACGACCTATATCCGTTTTACGTCTCGGCATGATGGGTTAAATTCACTGACTGGACTATCATGTTGATGCATGTACAACGAATTCTCGCCAGACGTAATTTAAGAATGGCGAGGTGCATGAAACACAAATCCCCCTTCCGTCCAATCTTAATTTGACTGTGTATTTTTCGGAACGAAAAGTTCACAGGCGAAATGAAGAAAAGCTGAGTTGCACTTCCAGGGAAACTCCAAACACAACCACTCTTCTATAGTGGGCGATGTATTGAAGATAGAGATATGTTCTCAGAGATTTTTTTGTAGAACATTTCTTGCTGAACAATTCTTACACCCATAGTTTATTGATATTTTTAACGGTTTGCCCAGCGTAAGCTCAAAAAACACATGGACGCCAGGTTTTTTTCCGACTTTTTCACTGAAATCGTTACTGCTTGGCTTCATTTGATCATAAATAAATTATTTTCGACTGAAACCTTCCCCGAGATATCCTTTACAGACTGGTAAAAACCGCATTAAAATCCATCCAGCGGTTCTCGAGATTACCCGTAACATCCAAGAATCGGGGACTTGGTTTTATACTAAACTAGCTGTACCCGGCATGCATTGCAAAGCCAATCAAAGAAAGTGTTGGCATTGTAACTTTGTATGTTGAAGTGCTTTTGGATTCCCAATATTGTTTTTCTTTTTCTGTTAACCACCTCTAAACTATTGTAAAATTGATTTACTATCTCCAAAAAAATCATGGGAGCGTGCTCAACAACTCACCAAATTTTCATCGCAATGAAATGAATGGTATATAAACGCATACGGGACTTTTTTTGAAACGATTCGAGCGCCGTCACCCATTTGTTCAATATAATCGTACTTTACCTATTTTAAAATGGATTTACTAAGTGAAAACCTTCCCTGGCGTGTACACAACAACTCATCAAAGTTTCATCGCAATCGGATGAATGGCATATGAACGCATACGGGTTTCTGCTTAAACGATTCGCGCGACGACACTCATTTGTTGAATCAACTTGTGCGCCACCCATTGAAAAACGGATTTACTAATTCATACACCTTCGCAGGACTGTGCTCAACTCCCCAAAGTTTTATGATAATCGGATGAATGTTATATGAACGCATACGGGACTTGGTTTAAACGATTCACGCGCTGTCGCCCATTAATTGAATCTAATCGTGCGCTACCAATTGTAAAATGGATTTACTAAATCAGAAATCTTTGCGGGAGTGGAAACAATATTTCTCCAAATTTCATTGCAATCGCATGAATGGTATATGAACGCATACGGATTTTTTTTTAACGATACGCACGCCGTTACTCATTTGTTGAATCTACTTCAGTGATACCTATTGTAAAGTGGAAGTACTAAGCCAGAAACCTTCCCTGAAGTGTACACAATATCTCACCCAAGTTTCATCGCTTTCGGACAATAGGTATATGAACGCATACCGGACTTTGTTGAAACGCTTCGCGCGCCTTCGCTCATATGTTGAATCTACTTGAGCGCTACCTATTGTAAAACGGATTAACTAAGCCAGAAACCTTACCTGAAGTGTACACAACCTCTCACCCAAGTTTCATCGCTATCGGACGAATGGTATGTGAACGCATACAGGACTTTGTTGAAACGCTTCGGCCGTCGTCGCTCATTTGTTGAATCTAATCGTGCGCTACCTATTGTTAAGTCCATTTACTAAACCAGAAACCTTCACTGAGGTGTACACAACATCTCACCCAAGTTTCATCACTATCAGACGAATAGTATATGAAAGCATACGGGACATTGTTGAAACGTTTCGCTCGTCGTCGCTCATTTGTTGTTGAAACGTTTCGCTCGTCGTCACTCATTTGTTGAATCTACTCGAGCGCTACCTATTATAACATGGATTCACTAAGTCAGACACCTTGCCTGTAGTGTACACAACCTCTCACCCAAGTTTCATCGCTATCGGACGAATGGTATGTGAACGCATACAGGACTTTGTTGAAACGCTTCGGCCGTCGTCGCTCATTTGTTGAATCTAATCGTGCGCTACCTATTGTTAAGTCCATTTACTAAACCAGAAACCTTCACTGAGGTGTACACAACATCTCACCCAAGTTTCATCACTATCAGACGAATAGTATATGAAAGCATACGGGACATTGTTGAAACGTTTCGCTCGTCGTCGCTCATTTGTTGTTGAAACGTTTCGCTCGTCGTCACTCATTTGTTGAATCTACTCGAGCGCTACCTATTATAACATGGATTCACTAAGTCAGACACCTTGCCTGTAGTGTACACAACCTCTCACCCAAGTTTCATCGCTATCGGACGAATGGTATGTGAACGCATGCAGGACTTTGTTGAAACGCTTCGCCCGTCGTTGCACATTTGTTGAATCTACTCGTGCGCTACCTATTGTTAAGTGGATTTACTAAGTCAGAAACCTTCCATGAAGTGTACACAACATCTCACCCAAGTTTCATCACTATCAGACGAATAGTATATGAACGCATACGGGACTTATTTGAAACGCTTCGCTCGTCGTCGCTCATTTGTTGAATCTACTCGTGCGCCTCCTATCATAACATAGATTTACTAAGCCAGAAACCTTGCCTGTAGTGTACACAACCTCTCACCCAAGTTTCATCGCTATCGGACGAATGGTATGTGAACGCATACAGGACTTTGTTGAAACGCTTCGGCCGTCGTCGCTCATTTGTTGAATCTAATCGTGCGCTACCTATTGTTAAGTCCATTTACTAAACCAGAAACCTTCCCTGAGGTGTACACAACATCTCACCCAAGTTTCATCACTATCAGACGAATAGTATATGAAGACATACGGGACATTGTTGAAACGTTTCGCTCGTCGTCGCTCATTTGTTGAATCTACTCGTGCGCTACCTATTATAACATGGATTTACTAAGCCAGACACCTTGCCTGTGGTGTACACAACCTATCACCCAAGTTTCATCGCTCTCGGACGAATGGTATGTGAACGCATACAGGACTTTGTTGAAACGCTTCGCTCGTCGTCGCTCATTTGTTGAATCTACTCGTGCGCTACCTATTGTAAAAAGGATTTACTAAGTCAGAAACCTTTCCTGGAGTGTGCACAACAATACAACCAAAGTTTCATAGCAATCGGATGAATGGTATTTGAACGCATACGGGACTTTTTTTAAGCGATTCGCGTGCCGTCACTCATTTGTTGAATCTACTCGTGCGCTACAACTTTCATATTTATTCACATTTTAAACCTTATCTGGACTTCCACAAATAATTCAAGACCAAAATTAGCCAAATCGGTCCAGCCGTTCTCGAGTTTCAGCGAGACTAACGAACAGCAATTCATTTTTATATATATGGATAGAAGATAGAGATAAGCATTTCAGCCACACATCTACAATGGGAAGGACAATTTGCAAGGCCTACCGCAATCCTGAGAGCCAATATGCACCTCCTAACACAGAATACAGACACTGAATCAGGTTCGTTATCGGACGCGTTATCAATTGAACGCACGTCTGCGAAATTAAATACACTGTATTTAATTCAGAAAGTGGTATTATCAAGGACGAGGAATCCAATGTGTTGTTTGAGACACGGGTTATTAGTCAACTGAAGACTTTGCATCAGTCATTGTTATTACACAGACCTTGAAGCGGCTGATGAGGTGACACCGAATTTCCGCCCGAGGTTCAGTTCTGAGAAAGTGGCCGTATAAATGAAGTTGGGATAATCACATATTAGGAATGTCTTTCAGGAACGGTTCTGCTTAATTTGTCGAAGAGTTGCTTCAGTACTCTTCCGAAATTTTGTGGTTTCTAAAAGTATATTTCAAAAGGAATAATTGTCGCTGTTCTCTTCCTATTTACAGTTCTTTACTAGAATACAGGTCCAGGTTCGATTCTCAGCTATTCCAAGAAAATTGAATCTGGTTTGAAGGAGTGGAACTGTATCATTGACGTGCTAGTCACCAGAGTTAACTTACTACTATTATTATTGGTATTATTAGTATATTATTATTATTATTATAAAATTAGCGACACTCACTTTTTTTAACCAAATCTACTTGTTAATTGTCACTTTAACTCAGTGAGTCATATCGTGACATACAGACAGTAAATACAATGATTACATAAATTTACAATAAGGCATTAGATAAATAAACCAAATGTTCATACGGTATTTAATAGCTTCCTAGTTTTTTCAAAAACTTAATAATGCTTTTGCAGTAGTTATCTTCGTTTAAAATATCACTGGGCAACTTTTCTGATGGAGACTGCACAAAGTTCTTTCTTGATCATAAAGAGTATAATGTGGACACAGTGTTCTTCATTTTTGACAGTTCTCCATAAGAGACACTTTTGAGCTACCTGAATATGGCGTGTTCCGCATATACATCACAGACAAATTTACTTTTATTTTCCTATCGAGTCCTTACTGACTGTAAGAGACTGATAAGTTTTGTAGTAAGAAAAAAAATATGAAAAAAAGATCATCAAACTCACAGCATGGATTCAGAACGGAAAAATCTACAGACAGCAATATATGGATGTAGTGTAGTAATAGTATATCTAGTTAATACAGATAGGCTATCCTGGGCCTTAACAAGATTTATAGCTTAGGAAGCCATCTCCTGTACTTGAATGCTTAATTCACATGCATCTTTGTTCTGAATCTCATCCGACGCTTTCCTATTCCAACGACACTCACTTAATGCGCAGCTCTAGGCCATGGGGCCAAGCTCTCCGCGGACTCGGTAGACAAAGGTTCGAGCTCCATCGTCGGCCGTCCTTGAAATGGTTTGCCGTGGTTTTCCCATTTTCAACTTCAGGCACTTGCCACGGTGGGTGAGTGGTTATCGTGTTGGGCTACCAACCCCAAGCTTGCAGGTTCGCTCCTGGCCATGGTAAGTAATTTTTGAAAGCCGACAAAAATCACGACATGCATGTCATACGTTGTTGGCACGTTAAAGAACCCATTTGAATTCAGTAGGCCGTGTTCATAATGGCAAAATTAATCTCGGGATTATCCACCAACACAAAAAGTTCCTCCATTCTTTACTAGAAAGCCCTATAGTGTTAAGGAGCTTAGATATCTAACCAACCACCTTGACTTACATAGCGCTCCAAGGAACAACATAACTCGACATGCAAGATGCCCTACGGGCTTGCACCCGGTACCGCGGCCATACGATATTATTATTATTATTATTATTATTTTTATTATTTTTATTATTATTATTTACTCCAGACAAATGCTGCGACGGTACCTCCTGACAGGCCACGGCCGCTTCCTTCCACATCCTTGCCCAGATTCATTCACCATCTTTCATTAACTCCTCTAGCTTGCCAAGGTGGGTGAGAGGTTAACGTGTCGGTCTACTAACCCCAAGCTTGCAGGTTCGCTTCTGGCCGTGGTAAGTGATTTTTAAAGGCAGCAAAAATTTACGACACGCATGTCATACGATGTTGGCATGTCGAAGAACCCATTTGAATTCAGTAGGCCGTGTTCATAGTGGCAAAATTAATCTCAGGATTTTCCGCCAACACAAAGTTCCTCATTTCTCTACTAGAAAGCGCTATAGTGTTAAAGGAACTTAGATATCTAACTCCTTGACTTTCATAGTGCTTCAAGAACAACGAAATTCGGCATGCAAGCTACCCTCTGGGTGTCAAATAACAAACCTTGCACCCGGCACCCGAGGTCATACGATATTATTATTTTTATTATTATTATTATTATTATTATTATTATTATTATTATTATTATTATTAACTCCAGGTAAATGCTGGGACGGTACCTTCTGACAAGCCACGGTTGCTTCCTTCCACATCATTCATTAACTCCTCTCATGAAGTTTGCGTCAGGAAGGGCATCCGGCCGTAAAAAACCATCCGCTACAAAGCCTTTCATCGCATCTCACCCCCCGACCCCGTCGGAAAACGGAAATAATAAGGGGCAGACATACAATGATATTATTAAAAACATTCCCCATTATAATAGTGATCATAACTAGTTATATTTTGTCGTGTGGCCTCCTGAGAGACCGAGTGCAGGTATTTCTTGTCGACGCCCGTGGGCGACCTGCGCGTCGGGATGAGAGATGGAACGGATGAAGATGCAATGAAACTGGGCAAGGATGTGGAAGGAAGCGGCCGTGGCCTATCAGAAGGTACCATCCCAGCATTTGCCTGGTGTTGAAAATGGGGAAAACACGGAAAACCATTTCAAGGACGGCCGATGGTGGGGCTCGAACCCACGCATCTACCGAGTCAGCAGAGAGCTTGGCCCCTTGACCTAACGCAGCGCTTTAGCCAGCGTAGCCGCTGCTGTCGGTATCATAACTAGTAGCCTACATGTAATTATTCCCGGAGTGTTATTTACTGTGTGTTTGAGTCTTCAGTCTTTTGACTGGTTTGTTGCAGCCCTCCGTGGCTTCCTGTCCTGAGGTAATCGTTTCATCTCTACATAGCTACCACACCCTACATCCGAGGCAATATGTTTAACATATTCTAACCTTGGTCTACCCCTACAGTTCTTGTCCTCAACCCCTCCTTCCATAACTAAGCTTGTTATTCCTGGGTGTCTTAATATGTGCCCTACCAGCCTATCTCTTCTCTTCATTAGCATTCGCCAGAAACATCTCTCCTCTCCCAATCGTCTTAGTACCTCTTCATTCGTAACCCTATCTACCCATCTGATCTTCATCATTCTCCTGTAACACCGCATTTCAAACGCTTCAATTCTCTTCTTTTCTGCAGCACCAATAGTCCAAGTTTCACTTCCATAGAGCGCCACGCTCCAGACAAAGGCTTTGAAAATGATTTCCTAATACCTAAATCTATATTCGATGCTTTCCTTGCCTGAGCTAACCTACTTTTTATATCCTCTGTGCTTCGTCCATCACTGGTTATTTTGCTTCCTAAGTAACAGAAGTCTCCTACTTCCTTTACCCTGTTACCGCCAATTTGATGTCCATAGAGGTTTCTGATTTCTTTCGGCTGCATTGCAATATTTTTGATGTTCATAATGAATTCTTTCCTCTTTCCATACCATTCAAAAACTCAACCAAATCCTCTGGTGTGTAGGCCAAATTATTTACTAAGCAATTTTAATAAGTACTAGATGAAACCCGTCAAAACATGACGGACAATGGAAAACAAATTTACTGAAGAAGCTTCTTATATAAGTTACATTCTTTGTACGATTACTTTTTAGCACTATTGCAACTTTAAGGGCGTCAAAAGATAGCACTCTCAGCATTGCAACATATTGCTGGTCATGACTGAAAACGTGATGAGGTTATCATCATCTTGCACAGTTTCCAGCCACTGGCCGGGTCTGTTTGGAACACAAGCCTCTCCAACGTCTTCTGTCTTCCCACCATCTCTCAGCCTCCACCCTTGTCCAGTCTTCTCCTCTCTTCTTCACGCTTTCTTCCACCCCCTTCAGCCACCTGTCTCTCGGTCTCCCTCTTGGTCTCTTTCCTTCCCACTTCGTCTCGTGTATCCTCCTGGGTATCCTCTTCTCCTCCATTCGTTTTACATGTCCATACCATCTAAGTCTAGATTTCTCTATACCATCCTGTAATGGTTTCTCCTTCATTAATTCTCTGGTCCTCTCATTTCTTATTCTGTCCCTCTTTGTAGCTCCAATACTGCTTCTCAAGAACCTCATCTCACTGGCCTGTATTTTGCTCTTCTCCCTTCCTTTCATAACCCAGGTCTCCGAGGCATACGTCAGGATAGGGACATAGTACGATATATGATCAACTTGCTGTTCTGAGGGACATCCCTGCTCCATAACATGCTTCTCACACTCCTCCGGAATGCTTCTGCCTGTCTCCCCCGCTCATTTATTTCTCTACCGTTTCTTCCATTCTCTTGTATCAGGCTTCCCAGATACTTGAAACTCTCCACTTTCTTCAGCTGTTCCCCACCAATTGTTATTCCCGTTGTGGTCCTTTCCTTCTTCCTTGTTGTGATCACCATCTCACTCTTATTTATGCTAAATTTCATCCCATATCCTTGTATTATTCCTTCCCACACGTCCAACTGTTCCTGTACCTCCTCCTCCTTGTTTCCACAATCATCAAATCATCCGCAAACACCATTGCTTTCATCTTTCCTTCCCCAATTACTTGTGCCGCTCGGGTCATTATGTCATCCATCACCACAATGAAAAGTAACGGTGACAGTGCACTTCTTTGTTTCAGGTCGTTTCTCTGTTCCACCCAGTCCGATCTCTCTCCTCCCACTTTCACACAGCTCACGCTTCCCTTGTACATCTCTTTTATCCTCCTTATAGTCCATTTTTCTACTCCTCTATCCTCCAGGGACTTCCATACTTTGTTTCTGCATACACTGTCATATGCTTTCTCAATGTCCAGGAAGGCCATCAGTAGATCTGTTCCATACTCATAGTGCTGTTCTTGTAACTGACTTACAGCAAAAATCAAATCCACTGTGGACCTTCCTGCTCTGAAGCCATGTTGTTCTTCCCTCATCCCTCCTTCTACCCTTGTCCTAATTCTCCTTTCTAAAACTTTCTCAAACATCTTTGCACAATGACTCATCAGTGTTATTCCCCGATAGTTTCTGCATTCTGTTCTACTACCTTTCTTGAAGATCGGGACAATTATTCCCTTTTCCCAGTCCTCTGGGGTCTTCCTTTCCTTCCATGCTGCCTTCATCACTCGGTACAACCATTGTATCCCCACCTCTCCTGCTGCTCTCACCATCTCCACACTCAACTCATCCACACCCGGTGCCTTCCCTCCTTACATCTTCCTCACTGCATCTTCCACTTCTTTCCATGTTAAGTCCTTTTCGGTTTGCAGTTCATCTACTGTACCTCTTCCCCAATTTCTTCTTCCTCCCCGTGGTTTCCATTTGGGTTCAGGAGTTCTTCAAAATATTCTTTCCACATTTTCTTCAGTTCTTCCCTATTTTCTATCCCTTGTCCCCTTTTGTTCACCATTCTGACATAATCCGTAGGATCCTTCCGCCTCTTATTCTTGACCATCCCATACAGGACCTTTTTTGTACCTTCACTATCCTGCTGGTCATGACTTAAAACGTGATGAGGTAAATAGCCCAATACGTTCAAGAGTTTCTCCTTGAGCTTGATTGATTGTGATAAAGTAGGCCGAGCGAATAGGACATTGTTGCCTATTAAAAGAAAATGTACTGTACCTGCAAGTGCTTTATCGGAAGGTGTTAAATCAAGTCGTAGGATTTGAGCTCTCTGCCTAATATTACTTCACCTATTATATCCGAATCCAAGCAATTTCTTACATATTTCTTACAATTAATATATTACCATATATGAGTCCTTGGGAAACGTTCAGATTTCTAAGGAGCATAACTATGGCTCAAACGTTCGGAGTATGTGGAGGCGAATCACTTAATTCCAAGGAATTGAAAAATTCAATAATAGGGAAATGAAGTAGCTGGCTTTCATCTTCAGTATCCAATCTGTTAACGCTGATGCATGTGTTTGAACTACTGGATATAAGTTCAATGACTTTTAAATTAATATCATTACATTGTTGCAGGTTGGCAAATATTTTATATTCCAGCAGATCAATTTTACCCTCACAACAGTAAAGACCAAAGTAACCACGCATAGATTTTACGCAAGAGAAGTACAATGTAGAACAATGTTTACATTTGATCGTCAAAGACCTTACAGTACACTGTACTGCATAATATCTGGAATTGTTTCTGAAATGGCCTATTTATATTGGATTTTAAATGTGGCTTCGTATTATTCGATAACACTATAGTGTCCTGCAATAACGGAGCCGCTAAATATTACATGGCAAATAATACTTCCATTGCCGAAATCAACTGCGTAGTTAGACTCAGTACTCTAAACAAATAATCATTAAACAATTGTCTTATACAATGAAGTTCAACATGACCGTCCAGAGACTTTCATACTCAAGTTGGTTGGTGAGGAGAATGCGATGAGACTGATCGCTTAAAATAAATTCCTTATAATTGTTCCTGCCATCGAAATTTTTTGCGATAGCTTGAAAACGCAGCTCAGAATGACGTTCTTCATTTTGTTATAAACGTACGAAACTGCTCTAAATAAGCAATTTCCATCACCTGTTATAGGTTATGACAGTACATTTTGCAGGGGAACATAGAATCACTTCGCCAACTACTGGAACGACCATAGGCCTATACTCAATACTCACTTCGGCAGTCACCCTAATGGAGGCAGTTTTTGAATTATATGTCCCGTGCATGTCAAAAATCGTATTAACACATGGAGGCCCACCTATTCTTGTCTATCGCCCCGGAGACCCGGTTACATTTCCTGCTCTGCCAAGAAATTGAATTCTGGTCTGAGGGCAAAAACGGGGCACATTCAGTCTCTTGAGGTATAACTAAGAAGAGGAAGGTTTAATTCCCACCTCGACAATCTTGGATGTGGTTTTCCGTGGTTTCCCACTTCCACTTAAGGCAAATACCGGGATGGTTCCTAACTTAAGGCCTTGGCCGTCTCCTTGCCATTTACCACCTTAATTACAAATACACACAGTAATGCAGCCATCACAATAACACAGGTTATGAGAGAAAATTTCACACATACACACCCAAGTACACGGGGCTGAGTGACGACAATGTCGGAGCCCTTCAAACGAATTATGTTTGCCAAGTGTCTCTTATGGCGAAAGCAATTGTGGACACGCGCGAGTGCCTGGAAAACTACTTTTTTCTTTAATAATTTAAGAGTATATCGACGATGCATAATTATAACTTTTAGTCTAGGACGCTAATAACTTGACCACCGAAGCATTGGGAAGAAATTGCAATATTAAGGTACATAAACAACATAGCCTACACATTCAACTGTCGGTTAATGTTCCTCAAAATTTCCCTTCTTAAATATTCCCCTCCTTTATAATTCTCCATCACGTGAAAACGTGCCATGTCTTGGGTTTTAAATATATCGATGCAATGGTGCTGCCATCTGCTGTCAGTTACTGGAACTATATGGGCGATGTACTGCCATCTGTTGTCAGTTATAGGAACTGATTGCAGGCGTACTTAGGACAACAGTTTGCTCTTTTGATCACATGCTGTAATGCAATGGTAAAACGGAAATAAAACGTATTGAGAGGGAATGTAGAAATATGTATCTTTTACAGGCGTAAAACCTTACTAATACTCCTTGATTAAACAATATTTCAATGGTAAAAAAGAAAAATACATATATCGGCGAGGGCTGGGATCGACCCGGCGAACCTAGGAACCACAGTCTGTCGCCTTAACCACATAGCTACTCGAGTAGTCTTGTTCAGCAGCAGACGCAGCCATTCATTATCTTCAAAAGCTGCTGTCTGAAGGAAATAATCCATTTCATTATCCAAATAAATCAATGTTGCACATTCGTATACGTTCATACTGTTACTATATTTTATTGCCAGAACTTGGTTAATGTATGTTTTCAATTACATGGAAGCTAATTAAATAACTTACATTTTAATGGAATTCTCACCGCCATTTTGTCATGACCTCAGGCGGATTGTGCGCATGCGTGAGGGGAAAGAATTCTGCTATTTTCTATATTAATTCAAAAATATACCATAATATATTTGTTTATTTTATAGACACTCTGCAAATCTAGAGGCCAAGAGCTTTCGTTAGAGTGCTCTACGAAGTAAATCGGTTCTGTCTTTCTCTCAATCTCGTGGTAACAAAAATCACCTTACTGTTTTAAATATATAGATTATTATTCATATATCACCCCATCCAGACATTGGGTAAATTCGTGTTGGCCGACTGGAGAATTACAACTGACAGTTTGGCCTAGTTTAGGCGACACTGGAAGAATGGTTGGTCGGTTCTTCAGTTTAGGGGCTGCGACAACGCGGTCATGTAGCCCCGTGTACTTTGGGTGTGTGTAGAATCTGTCTGATAACCGGTGTTAATTGTGATGGCTGTATTAGTGTGTGTATCTTGTTTTTTAATTTAAGTACAGGCTGCAACTTAGAATTTTTCAAATAGTTCCTACTTTTGCCGCCAAACGCCACCGTCAACTACTACTAGGCCTAGTTCAGAACTTAGCTACTAGACGCCATCGCAGTCGGCTCTTGGCAACGAACGTAGAAACCTAAGAGCGTTGTTTACATTCTTAACCTATCCAATTTAGCTTCACACAGGTGTAATTAGTGGAAGGTTCTTTAACATGCCATAAATCTGTGACATGGGACCGCCGGCTTTACTTCCCCTCCGAAGGAAGGCATACTGAGGGATTTTTAACGCTCTTAAAAAATCCGACGGCTTCGACCGGGTTTGAACCCGCTATCTTGGGCATAGAAGCTGACCATGCTACCGACTATGCCAGCGAAGCCGCACTGAAAAATGGCTACAAAACTTCACAACATAAGTGTGTTTCAGAAAACAAGCCTTTGAAGGAGGCCATGCTGCAAACACAGATTTCCAAAGCTCCGTAGTGCGGCGCACAGCCTTCTTGTGCGTCGTTGAACACCGGCATGTAAAGACTAGTTTGTTCCAAAACACAATCTATGAAGAAGGCCGTGCTTCAATTACACGTGCTCCAAAACAGTGATTCCTGTAGTGTAGAGGTTGGTTGGTTGGTTCCTTAGTTTAGGGGCTGCGACAACGCGGTCATGTAATGTAGCCCCGTGTACTTTGGGTGTGTGTGTAGAATCTGTCTGATAACCGATATTAATATTGTGATGGCTGTATTAGTGTGTGTTATTTGTTTTAATTCACGTAAGGACTGCAGACAGTTATTTCAAGTAGTTCCTACTTTTGCTACCAAATTCTACCGTTCACGACACCTAGCTTGCGGGCTTGGCTACTAGATGGCATCGCAGTCACTACCTGGCGGCGAACGTTGGAACTAATAGAACGCTATCAATTCTAACTTACAAATTTTGGATTCACACAAGTGCAGTTAGTGGAAGGTTCTTTTTCATGCTTATAATAATAATAATAATATTTTTTTCGTGTGGCCTCCTCAGAGGCCGAGTGCAGGTCTTTCCATTTGACGCCCCTGGGCGACCTGCGCGTCGGGATGAGAGATGGAATGGATGAAGATGAATGAAACTGGGCAAGGATGTGGAAGGAAGCGGCCGTGTCCTATCAGAAGGTACCGTCCCAGCATTTGCCTGGTGTTGAAAATGGGAAACCACAGAAAACCATTTCAAGGACTGCCGACGGTGGGGCTCGAACCCACGCGACTACCGAGTCAGCAGCGAGCTTGGCCCCATGACCTAACGCTGCGCTTTAGCCCGCGTAGCCACTGCTGTCGGTATAATAATAATAATAATAATAATAATGATGATATCGTATTGCTTCGGGTGCCGGGTGCAAGCTTTGTTATTTGACACCTAAAGGGTAGGTTGCATGTCGAATTTCGTTGTTCCTTGAAGCGCTATGAAATTCAAGGAGGTTAGATATCTAAGCTCTTTGACACTATAGCGCTTTCTAGTAGAGAAATGAGGAACTTTGTGTTGGCGGAAACCCCCGAGATTAATTTTGCCATTATGAACACTGCTTACTGAATTCAAATGGGTTCTTTAACATGCCAACATTGTATGACATGCATATCGTGATTTTTGTCGCCTTAAAAAAATCATTCACCACGGCCAGGAGCAAACCTGCAAACTTGGGGTTGGCAGTCTGACACGATAACCACTCACCCACCGTGGCAAGCTAACACCGGCATGTAAAGACTGGTTTCTTCCAAAACACAATCTATGAAGACGACCGTGCTTCAAGTACACGTGTTCCAAACCATGATTCCTGTATATGTTACAGGATTTTTTTAAAGTAGCCTGTCTATCAAATCTTTCCTCAATCCAAAGGTGCTACAAAAGTCCACGAAAAACCGTGGAATAGTTCCTCTTGCTCCGATTAGAAGACTGATGATATTAATGGTCTCGAGGTGAAAATATGTTTTCACAGAATTCTGACTTATACTATTTTAAACGGCTTGCAGTTGACTGCTTTTATTTTGGTATTTCAATTGCACTGCATAACAAAACATCACGCACCTTAAAAGTCGTATAGTTGCCGGGTATGACTGAGGAAACGCTCAGAGACCAGAGCTTCGTCAACACTTCTTATAAAGAGAAACTCGACACAAACCATATTGCGCTGAGGGGATTACCCCGGATTCTTTCCTGAGACTGACAATACCTAAGTGTACGTGAAGAAATCAGTGACGCAAACTACACACAAATCCATTATGGTCAATAAAAATTAAAACTGCTGTGTAGTTAGGAAACAGGTAATTAAAACAGATGAGCACTAAAGTACCGTACATAAGTTACCGTAGTCCAATAACCTAATGTTAACGCTAACATGTACTTTATGGTTTAGAAATCATCATCATTGGTTTGCAGTCCTAAGACTGGTCAGTTGCCATAAAAACATGTCCAGATCGTCCTGTCATTTGCCGCTTCCTTCATTGAATTATAATTCTGTGCTTGGGTGTCGTCTAGAATTAGTTTAAGGAAGGTATTTCTAGGTCTTCCTCGTGGATGTATTCCCCCAATGAACCCTTCTGCCACAGTTCTCATTAAATTGGAGTGGCGCATTGTGTGACCCCACCATGCGAGACGACGTTTACGGATTGTGCGTGGGATTGATCTCCGTTGGTTCACGGTGTCGAGAACCCTTGTGTTCGATATCCTGTCTCTCCACGTCACATGTATCATCTTACGATAGCACCACATCTCAAAGGCTTCAAGACGGTTCTTTTCATTTTTATTTAGTGTCCACGTTTCACAGACATACAACGCAACTGTCCATACAAAAGCATGTAGCATTCTCATTCAGAGGGAAAGCTTAAGCCGACTGGTATACAGTCATCTCCTCTTTTGCATAAAAGCTAGTTTTGCCTGAGCAATGCGACATTTAACTTCAGTGGTGCACCTTCCGTCCTCTGTAATCTTTTGACCTAGGTAAGTTAAGGATTTGACTTGTTGTATGTCTGAGTTATTAATCTTTATTCGAAGAGGTTTAGGGAGTTTTGAGACTGTCATGCATTTGGTCTTTGAGGTGTTTATTTTCATGCCGTATTTCTGCACCGTTGATGCAACTCTTGACAACATTGCCTGCAAAGTAGATGGGCTACCAGCTAGAATGGCCTGATCATCTGCGAACTTAATTACATTTATGGGAATTCCATTGATCTTCACACCTAAACCTGTGTCTTCTAAAGCTTCTGCCATCATCAGCTCACCAAAAGCATTAAACAAAATTGGGGAGAGAGGACATCCTTGTCTTACTCCTTTTCTGATAGGAACTGGTTTAGTAAGACCTTCTCTTAAACGTACAATTGCATTTTGACCATTGTAGAGATCACTAAAAAAGTGACAGTCAGTCTGAAAGACTAGACTTTGTATCATTTTAAATGCTACAAATGCTGAAAAATGCTAGAAAGGCTGGAGGCTTCTCGCTTCGCTCGAAGCCAAAGACTCTTGTCATGTTAGAAAATTATCTGCATAATACTTATCTTGCTTATCTTGTTTCAAATTACTCGCGAACGACAAGTGCAAACCAAGGGCAAAGCAAGGTCAAGCGCGCGGGATGCCGTCATGCTCACTAGAGCGCGCGGGGACGTGCCCCTTCCATCCAGTCTAAAAACACTTATAGTGGGCGATGTATTGAAGATTGAGATATGCTCTCGCGGACTTTCTTGTAGAACTGTTCATGCTAACCAATTCTTACGCTCATAGTATATTGATATTTTTAACAGTTTGCCCAGCGTAAGCTTAAGAAGCGCACGGCGCCAAGTTTGTTTTCGACTTTTTCACTGAAATCGTTACTGCTTGGCTTCCTTTGATCATACATAAATTATTTTCTACATCTTTCCTCGAGATATCCTTTACAGAATGGTAAAAACCGCATCAAAATCCATCCAGTGGTTCACGAGATTACCCGTGACATCCAAGAATCGGAGATTTTTGTCTTTTGTCGGGGAACACATGCACCAAGCAGTACTATGAGGTCACACACCTCAGTGCATCTGGGTATATTTCGTCCCGTCACCGTAACGTAACGCCAGATCCCAGCGTAACGACGAAGTCGACAAGATCATTTAAAATGATAATACATGACTTTAAAATGAGCGTTAAACCATATACGATAAAACAATCACCCATAAAAGGACTTTATTCTGGAAAATGTGTCAAAACTGCATTTTGATGACCATCTGCAGAATATACTTAGGCACTGAGCATGGATAGAGACAGTTCGATCAGAGGTGTAGAAGAATGGTTTTAACTGGGACGATGTCCAAGAACAAAATATGATGTAGGCCTACCAAGATCGGGCAAGATTGAGAGCGCTTGTTTGCCACACCCGGGAAACTGGAGATGGAAAATTGATGATGATGATGATGATGATGATGATGATGATGATGACTAAGCATCGTCTCTTGAGAGTGATTGAGTCTTCAGTCTTTTGACTGGTTTGATGCAGCTCTCCATGCCTCCCTGTCCTGAGCTAGTCTTTTCATCTCTACATAGCAACCACACCTTGGATCCGAGGCAATCTGTTTTAACATATTCTAACCTTGGTCTAACCCTACAGTTCTTGTCCTTGACATTTCCTTCCATAACTACTATAGGATTTTTTATTATGGATACTCGAGTTAAGGCCTTAATTACAACCAAACCAACAGACCTATTGAAAAACGAGTTATACCAATATTTTCCTTGTTTAATTCTGCGTTAGACTGTATAAGCCAATTATTTTCAAGTTTATTAATTATTTATTTATTTGTGGTTGTATGAAAAATTGTCCGTGTTTTTGACGTCTTTTCTAGGAACCGCTCACTTAAAACTATATACATGGAAAACTACTTGGCTGAGGGTAATGAAACTTTTATATCTGATAGGCACAAGTAGTGGTAGTGCAAATCTCAAGTTTCAATTTTTTTCAACGACCCGATAAAAAGTTCTTATACTTTTTATGACGTAACGTTTTCTCAGCCTAGGATAAACGTACAGCAGGAAACTTGGTCTCATTTTGAAGCTCTCATTCGTGATTATCGGAAACTACGACCACTGTAAACGTACAATGTGATGACGAATTTATGAAGAGTAATTTGCTACTCCTGGTTGTCTTAGATGAGTCCTACCAACCTATCTCTTCTCTCCATTAGCAGTCGCCAGAAACATCTCTCCTCTCCCACTTATCTTAATATCTCTTCATGTGTTACTCTATCTACCCGTCTGATCTTCATCATTCTCTTTTGTGGGAAGTGGTGGCGCATCGGTCAAGCTGTATGCCTCTCACCAAGGCGACCCGGGTTCGATTCCCAGTTAATACATGTGAGATTTATGAAGTGAAATCGCATGTCCTGTGGCTCGGATTCCACGTAAAAAGGAGGTCCCGTGGCTCATGATTGCGAGATTGGTTGGTTGGTTCCTTAGTTTAGGGGCTGCGACAACGCGGTCATGTAGCCCCGTGTACTTTGGGTGTGTGAAGAATCTGACTGATGACCGGTGTTAATTGTGATGGCTGTATTAGTGTGTGTTATCTGTTTTAATTCAAGCAAGGACTGCAGACATTCAATTTTCAAGTAGTTCCTACGTTTGATACCAGACGCCACCGTCAACGACAACTAGTTTTAAACTTGGTTACTAGATGGCACCGTTATCGGCTCCTGGCGACGAACGTAGGAACCTGAGCGTTGTTTACATTTTTAACCTAATTTAGCTTCATACAGGTGTAATTAGTGGAAGGTTCTTTAACATGCCATAAATCTATGACATGGGACCGCCGGCTTTTCTTCCCCTCCGAAGGAAGGTATAGGCCTACTGAGGGAACGCTCTTAAAAAAACCGGCGACTTCGGCCTGCTTTGAACCCACGTTCTTGGGCATAGAAGTTCAACATGCTACCGACTACGCCACGAAGCCGCTAGATTGCGAGACTGACGGTCACGTTAAACTACAAGCTTCTTTGCTTTCTCTTTTTCTGCTGCGAAAACAGTCCAAGTTTCACTTCCATAGAGCGCCACGCTCCAGACAAAGGCTTTCAAAAATTACTAATACCTAAATCTATATTCGATGTCAACAGATTCTTATCTGCAGAAATGCTTTCCTTGCCTGAGCCAACCTAATTTGTATATCCTCTTTGCTTCGTCCATCATTGGTTATTTTGCTTCCCAACAGAAGGCTCCTTCTTCCTTTATCTTAGTGGCTTCGGTGGCATAGTTGGTAGCATGCTGTGCTTCTATACCTAAGGTTACGGGTTCAAACCCGGCCGAAGTCGTCGGATTTTTTAAGAGCGTTAAAAATCCGCCCTCAAATCCCTCAGTAAGCCTTCCTTTGGAGGGGATGGAAAGCAGGCATTGACTAACGCTCTTACGTTCCAACGTTCGTCGCCAGGAGCCGATAACGGTGCCATCTAGTAACCAAGTTTAAAACTAGTTGTCGTTGACGGTGGCGTCTGGTATCAAACGTAGGAACTACTTGAAAATTGAATGTCTGCAGTCCTTGCTTGAATTAAAACAGATAACACACACTAATACAGCCATCACAATTAGCACAGGTTATCAAACAGATTCTACACACACCCAAAGTACACGGGGCTACATGACCGCGATGTCGCAGCCCCTAAACTGAGGAACCAACCAACTTCCAATATCTTTTCATCTGGCAATTTGACGTCCATTTCGGTTACATTTGTTGATTTTCATCATGAATTCGATCCTCAAGAAAAAAAAAAAAGGGATTTTTCACCAAACTCTGGGCCCTAATTATCAACTTCAGCTTTGAGAAACGGTCTAATATTAGCTCCACGGTCGATCCTTGGTTTGAATTCATTGAAGACCGCTACTGATTGAAACCCTCTCGACTCTGGCTCCTTTTTTAGCCTATTTTCATTTTATAAAAATAAAAATAAAAATAAAAAAAGGCCTCTGAGATCACCTTTTGTTCATGTGTGTGTGTGTGCGTATGTGTGATGTGTGTGTGTCCCCTAATAAACTCTAAACGGCTGGAGCGATTTCAATGAAACTCGGTAAGATCATTGCGCCATTTAGGCCGACCCCGACCGTATCCTTAATTTTTTTTACGTATCACTAATCCAACATAGCGGCTGTGTGAAATATTTCATCCGCATTCAATATCTCCGAAACTATTACCGATATCACCCTGAAATTTTGTACGGTGATGAAGGGAACTACTAGAAGTTCACCTAATACCTATGTAACTTTCGATAGCATGGTAACTACAAAACTAACATGGCGGCCAAGCGAATTTGCGACTTTAAAATAGACGTTTCTCGCGATTTAACCAACCAAACGCAATGAAACTTGGTACAGTATATGTTTATACACATTGTAATGCACCGACATCTAACTTCGTTCAATTGTTTACATAACCTCACGATGGCGGCTGTGCGAAATATTTCACCCGCATTCTATATCTCCGAAACTATTACTGATATCACCCTGAAATTTTGTACGGAGATAAAGGGAACTACTGGAAATTGATCTATGAGACTTTCAAAAACCTGTTAACTACAGAACGAATATGGCGTCCAAGCGAATTTGAAAGTTTTAAATAGACTTTACTCGCGATTTAAGGATCCAAACGCAAACGCAATGAAATGTTTATACACATTGTAATGCACTGGTATCTAATTTAGTTCAATTGTTTACATAACATCAAGATGGTGGCTGTGCGTATTTTAAAATTAAGTTTTTTATTTCTTGTGTCGTAATCATGCGATCGAAGTGAAAGTTTGAATAATGAACCTACGCATTAATTCTCCTTAAATGGTACATAACTCTATGGCCTATACATATAACAATCCAACATTGTGGCCATCCGAAATATTTAGTCGGTTCTCAATATCTACAAATCTATTATCCAACTGAAATTTTGTATATTGATAGTGGCAATTGATATAAGTAGGATATATGAAAATAGGCTTTAGTTCTTCACGGAACTACTTGTTAAGATTGCTATAGTGTCTGTTTTAATTGTTGAATATGATGGCCTGTCTCAAGGCTTCACCTTGACGAGAACAATGAGGCAATACAATCGGAATTGTGTACACGTAACGTGTTGTGTCCCCCAAGGGTGAGCAGACTCCTAATGCAACACCTTGACCTAGGAACAGTGTTGGGTAAGACGTCTCCATATGCCTCAAGCTCTTATTATTCACATCGGTTTGTCAACTGACCATCAGGGTAAAACATTAACCATTGCTCGTTGTGTGTGGTCAGTCAGCAAACAAGAGTCGAAATGTTTCCTACAGATCAAGTAGATTTAGATGATGATGATGATGATGATAATTGCTGTTTTACCCATTAGTGCTGGATTACCCATTAGGCCCGACTAGGCCCAGGCCTAGGGCCCCCAATTATCTGGGGCCCCCAAAAATTGATTCCTATTGATTTGTTAAGATATGTTAATATTCTTCTAGATTAAACAATGCCACGAACTTATCCGAGTGGATCACAAAAAAGGCAGATTGCAGAGGATAACAAAAATTAAATAATGCTGCAGATATAGCAAAAATACCAAAGCTGACATAATTTTTCAAAGGATCCGCACCACCAGCTCAGTCACCTGGCGAACAAACCGAAACTACAGAGAATGCTTGTGCAAACGTAAGAATAAGTAATCAATTATTAATTTCTCGATGTTTTACTAAATTTAACGCATTAAATTTTGAGATAAACTTATATCAATTAATTTTTAATGCGATGAAAATTGTAGACATTGTAGAAGATTTCATTGATCGAAAAAAAAGAAGAAAAAAAAGATTACATTTTCAAAAGCAAAAAATAGTATGATTTGTTAAATTGTTCATCAAATCATATGAAATGTTTCAAATAACGATGATCGTTTCAATTGAAATGTATGTACACACATCAAAAAAAGTTTTGCATCACCTCGGTTCCAAGAGTTCCGGAACCGTTAAATACAAAGGGAATAGAGATCAACACAAACAACATATCAGCTCGTTTTATTGCTCGTGAGACCCACACATTGCATGTTGTACCATCATACAGCTAGACTTTCAGCATTTGTGGTCCAGATTGCAGTACACACCACTACCTCTAATACCCAGTAGCACGTCCTCTTGCATTGATGCATGCCTGTATTCGCCGTGGCATACTATCCACAAGTTCATCAAGACACTGTTGGTCCAAATTGTCCCACTCCTCAACGACAATTCGGCGTAAATCTCTCAGAGTGGTTGGTGGGTCAAGACGTCCATAAACAGCCCTTTTCAACATATCCCAGGCATGTTCGATAGGGTTCATGTCTGGCGAACATGCTGGCCACTGTAGTCGAGCGATGTCGTTATCTTGAAGGAACGCATTCACAAGATGTGCACGATGAGGTCGAGAATTGTCGTCCATGAAGACAAATGCCTCTCCAATATTCTGCCGATAAGGTTGCACTATGGGTCGGAGGATGTCATTCAGGTATCGTAAAGCCGTTTCGGAGCCTTCCATGACCACCAGTGGCGTACGTCGGCCCCACATAATGCCACCCCAAAACATCAGGGAACCACCACCTTGCTGCACTCGCTGGACAGTGTGTCTAAGACGTTCAGCCTGACCAGGGTGCCTCCAAACACGTCTCCGACGATTGTCTGGTTGAAGGCATATGCGACACTCATCGGTGAAGAGAACGTGATGCCGATTCCGTGGGGTCCATTCAGCATGTTGTTGGGCCCATCTGTACCGCGCTGCATGGTGTCGGGGTTGCAAAGCTGGACCTCGCCATGGACGTCGGGAGTGAAGTTGCGCATCATGCAGCCTATTGCGCACAGTTTGAGTTGAAACACGACGTCCTGTGGCTGAACGAAACGCATTATTCAACATGGTGGCGTTGCTGTCAGGGTTCCTCCGAGCGGCAATCCGTAAGTAGCGGTCATCCACTACAGTAGTAGCCCTTGGGCGGCCTGAGCGAGGCCTGTCATCGACAGTTCCTGTATCTCTGTACCTCCTCCATGTCCGAACAACATCGCTTTGGTTCACTCTGAGACGCCTGGAAACTTCCCTTGTTGAGAGCCCTTCTTGACACAAAGTAACAATGCGGACGCGATCGAACTGCGGTATTGACCTTCTAGGCATGGTAGAACTACAGACAACATGAGCAGCGTACCTTCGTCCTGGTGGAATGACTGGAACTGATCGGCTGTCGTACCCCCTCCGTCTAATAGGCCCTGCTCATGCATGGTTGTTTACATCTTTGAGCAGTTTTAGTGACATCTATGAACAGTCAAAGGGACTGTATCTTGGATACAATATACACAGTCAACGTCTATATGCCGGAGATCTGGGAACCGAGGTGATGCAAAACTTTTTTTGATGTGTGTATATATGTAGGCTATATATGATTTAATAAAAAGTGTATCATTCATCTTGAGAAAGAAAACTCTTGTATATACTTTATTGAATGTACAGGTGCTAAAAATATAAATTATTTGAAAAAAATAAAGGGGCCCCAAAAATCTGAGGGACTTGGGCCTCATTTTACCTTAATCCGACACTGGGCCTAACATCTAGGTTATCGGCCCCTAATGGTGTGGGTGATAGTGAATCATGAGAATGTAATGAACACTATATCTAAAACTACCTACTACTTACATACTAGAAGAAGAAATGGAAAACAAAATATAATAAGGCAAATAAAGGACAGGAGGGAAAGAAATGCCCTCAACCCTCAAAGAATGAGGATTGAGGGACTTGGAAGTAAGGAGAGCCATGCAAGGTAGTTAGGAAAGGGAAAGAGGAGAAGGTCCGCACCAGAGGCCCCAGCTCAGGAATCCCTCGGGGTCTCCAACTCCCGAATTCACAAGCCGTGAGCCCTCGAGGGTGTAGCACTATCCAAGGTGCATCAGAAGTGGTGGGGCTACACACACCCTGCCTCCTTGAGGGCCTTGAGCAGAAGGCAGGAGATGTGAAGTGAACAGAAGAGGTCTGACAGCTCGAAGAAGGAGGATATCAGAAAAGATGAGACAAGGGCCAATTAAGGCGGGAAAGTGAAAGACTCCCTAGGCCTCGGATACCCTAATACTGTCGGGGTCGGAAAAAACAAGAGTTGACCAAGGGAGGTTGATAGGAAAGATGACAGAGAGGAGCCCGGCACAAGTAAGTGGAAGTAATGCCGAACTCAGCTGGGGTCCCGTGGTCGCCACCCACGTCCTACTAGTCGTGAGCCCCTGAGGGAAAGTAGATTTAGAGAAAATTAATTAATCTCATTGGAAAAAAATCGTCGTTGTTGATTCATGTAGGGGCTTTGCGACACTCGACAATGGGGCGGAAACAATAACGAAATCTAACGGAGATCGAAAATACTGACAAAGGGGCAGATGACCTAGTAGTTCCGCACCTTAAAACAACAAAAACTAACTAAATACTGACAAAGGATTGAAAAGACACACAAAATGGAATTTAGATGGGAAAAACTGACATTACATTGAAAATACGCACAAAATGCAGGTTAGAGTAAAAAAAATAAAAAATGACAAAGTGCAATTCAGATTCAAAATACTCACAAAATGTGATTTATATTGAAAAACTTACAAAATGTAGTGTAATTACAAAAAATTCACAAATGGTAATTTAGATACACGGGGAGCCAATTCACAAAAACCGTGCGAGAATCTTAAAGAGAAAAGGAAATATAACGAAAAGAAAAAGAACGCTGATCCGTCGAAGAATGAGGGATCAGGAAAGATGAGACAAGGGCCAATTAAGGCGGGAAAGGAAGAGACTCCCTAGGCCTCGGATACCTTAATACCGTCGGGGTTGGAAGAGAACAAGAGTCGACCAAGATAGGTCGACAGGAAAGAAGACGGCACAAGTAAGAGGAAGCAATGCGGACTAAGCTGGGGTACTGTGGTCGCCAACCAACGTCCCACAAGGTGTGAGTCCCTGGGGGGTAACTAGCATGTGTTCCAATGCCAATCAAAGAATGAAAGTGTTTGAGTTTTTTAAATTTTAATTGAAATGGTTTTGGATGCACGATTATTATTTTTTTCAGTCTGGTGTGCACATGGATAGATCAGAAAAAGCAGGACTTATTTGTTGTAACGACTCGTCCGTCACCTATTGTAAAATGGATTTAGTAATTCATAAACCTTCGTGTGAGTGTGCACAACAATTCACCATAGTTTCATCGCGATCGTTTGAATGGCCTATGAACGCATACGAGACTTTGTTGAATCGATTCGCACGCCATCACTCATTTTTTGAAACTACTTGTAGGCTGCCTATCGTAAAATGGATTTACTAATTCAGAAACCTTCACGGGAGTGTGCACAACAATTCACCAAAGTATGGTATATGAATGCTTATGGGACAGACTAACAAACTATACCAAGAAACATTCATTTTTATATATAGACTAGAAAGGAAGCCTACTTTTACAGTTAGACAAAACCTGGTGGTAACAAGATATTTACAGATATCTCAATTGCCGGTTTCGGTGGCGTAGTTGGTAGCATGCTGAGCTTCTATGCCCAAGGACGCGGGTTCAAACCCGGCCGAAGTCGTCGGATTTATTAAGAGCGTTCAAAATCCCTCAGTATGCCTTAGTTCGGAGGGGAAGTAAAGCCGGCGGTCCGATGTCAAGATTTATGGCATGAAGAAGAACCTTCCATTAACTACACTCATGTGTGAAGCCAAAATTTGTAGGTTAGAATTGATAACGCTCTATTAGTTCCAACATTCGCCACCAGGTGCTGACTGTGATGCCATCTAGCAGCCAAGTCCGCAAGCTAGGTGTCGTGGACGGTAGCATTTGGTAGCAAAGGTAGGAACTACTTGAAATTACTGTATCCTTACTTGAATTAAAACAGATAACACACACTAATACAGCCATCACAATTAACACCGGTTATCAGACAGATTCTACACACACCCAAAGTACACGGGGCTACATGACCGCGTTGTCGCAACCCCTAAACTAAGGAACCAAACAACCATACCGACAATAACTTTTTTTTATTTAGTCAATTTACCCTCTAGGTTGGTGGATCCCACGGACTCAGCGAGGGAACTCACCACTACCGCCTCTATGGGCAGTGTCCTGGAGCTTGGAACATCTGGTTGGAATGGATAAAACTGGGGAGGTGTGATCAGCACTTCGCCCAGGCGGCCTCACCTGCAAAGCGAACAGGGGCCTCATGAGGGATGGGAACGGATGGAAGATTGGGATGGATGGACTAGGAAGAGGGAAGGAGGCGGCCGTGGCCTTACAGTAGGTACCATCCCGGCATTTGCCCGAAGACGAAGTGGGAAACCACGGAAAACCACTTCGAGGATGGCTGAGGGGGAATAGAACCCCCTCTACTCATTTGGGCCACCCGAGGCTGAGTAGACCCCGTTCCAGTCCTCGTACCACTTGTCAAATTTCGTGGCAGAGCCGGGAATCGAACCCAGGACCTCCGGGGCGGCAGCTAACCATGCTGACCGCTACGCTACGGAGGCGAACACCGACAATAACACCCGTCAAAATACCATTACGGTGAGATTTTTAAATTAAGGTAACAAAAATGGAACACATTAAAGGTTAAAGAAACAAATTTAAGTGAAAGCTGGTATAAAAATAGATTTATATTTTAAAATCATAAAAAGGTTTTCAGAAATTGTTTAATTAGGAAACGATTGGTTTAAAAAGCATTTTGTGGTTTATTTATTAAAAGACGCTTTAACATTTCTCATATATCTTAAACACGTGCAATTAATTTTAGGTAATTTTTCCACATATTGAAATAACTGGAATGATTTTGTGTTGATTGACTAAAGGTTACAATATCAATTAGTAAGAAAACGTTTAAACGATCTATCATCAAAATATAACCGACAGTAGTGGCTACGCTGGTGGGTTCGAGTCCCACCGTCGGCCGTCCTTGAAATGGTTTTCCGTGGTTTCCCCATTTTCAACACCAGGAAAATGCTGGGACGGTACCTTCTGACAGGCCACGGCCGCTTCCTTCCACATCCTTGCCCAGTTTCATTCATATCCATCCATTCCATCTCTCATACCGACGCGCAGGTCGCCCACGGGCGTCGATTAGAAAGACCTGCATTCGGCCTCTCAGGAGGCACAAGACAAAAAAAAAAAAAAAAAAAAAACCTCTTCTTTCAAAGAAATTTCTGACGGGAATTCTGAATATTAAAAAGATCCCTCTCGGCACGCCGGAAGGCGGAAGTAGATGTCACCGGGCAAAGGAAAATACAGTAGAACTCAAATTATCCGAACTCCGACCATCCAATTCACTGATTAGCCGAATCGCTTTCAGAAATAAATAAATAGACGGAAACATACTGCGATCCGCAATAGTACATTATGCAACGAGCCTATAATGGCAATAATTAAGACACGAGTATGTTTATAAAACGAGCGAAGCGAGCTTTATAATTTCCATACGAGTGTCTTAATTATCCTTATAGGCGAGTTGCATACGACTGTTCATGTTCGACGATAATTATAACTATTTTATGTTCGAACATACATATTCAAAAATATCTGTCGAGATTTCGCCAGTTTTATGTACTGAACAGAGCGCATGGGACGCAGAGAATACCTTGTATTTGACCATGGCCTCCTCGAATACCCCACTATGACACTAGAAGCCACGCAGTGAAGTTTAAAATAGAAGGCCGTGAAGTCAGGGCAGATGCGATGCTATCCTTACCTAATTGGTCACACAACTGTTTCTTGAGCTCTGATTGGTGGGAGAAACTGTTTCATAATAACCCTCATTATGATACAGTTTTCTGACATTTAATATTTACATTTCGACATGATTCTGTCTACGCGCGCTATTGTCCTTCTCACCACGAAGCTATTGTAGGCGCATTTTTTTTTTTAGCGTATGGCTTTTAGTGCCGGGAGTGTCCGAGGACATGTTCGGCTCGCCAGTTTTGTAGCTGCTTCGAGACGGACACCCAATGGGTGAGCTACAAGTACCGTTGGGGAGGAATGTTGGATGGGAGGGTCGAGGAGTTGGAAGGTAGCGGCTGTGGCCTATAGTTAGGGACCAACCCCGGCATTTGCCTGGAAGGAAGATGGGAAACCACAGAAGACCATCTTCAAGGTTGCCGGCGGGGGGGGATTCGAACCTCCTCGCCTCCCGGATGTGAGCGACTGCCAACAGTCATGCCGCAACGACCTCGGCTAACTCACCCGGTATTGTAGGCGCAGAGTGAGCATGATGAGATGTTCAGCAAACAATGGCTTTCATTTACTTTCGTTGTACAGCACTTGTTGTAAGACGTACGCTATATAACACGTAAAAGTGTTGCTTTTCATTTAATTACATAATTAAAAATGCATACAGTCAGTGCTGGATTACCCATTAGGCCCGACTAGGCCCAGGCCTAGGGCCTCCAATTATCTGGGGGGCCCCAAATTTTATTCCGAAGATTTAGAAAATTGTTATCCAGAACTGAGACAGTTTCAGCATTATATTCAATTACAATGTCCTTTAAAAACTGAGTTCACTCATTCTGAATTTTCCTGACCCTCATGATAACGAATTGTTCTGCGGAGCGCTCGTTTTCAAAATTGAAACGGATCAAAAGTGCGCAAAGAAGTATCATGTCACAGGAACGATTAGACATGCTAAGTTTAATGTATATCGAATCAGATGTTCTGCGGGAAATTGATTTTGATGACATTGTAGAAGATTTGATTGGCCGAAGAAAAAAAAAAACAGAAAAAAATTGATTACATTTTACAGAAGTAAAAAATAGTGTGATTTGTTAAATTGTTCATCAAATCATCTGAAATGTTTTCAAATAACGATGATCGTTTCAATTCAAATGTTTGTATATATGTAGGCCTATGTATGATTTAATTAAAAGTGTATTATTCATCTTGAGAAAAACACTCTTGTATATTCTCTATTAAATGTACAGGTGCTAAAAAATAAAAATTATTTGAAAAATATAAAGGGGCCCCAAAAATCTGAGGGACTTGGGCCTCATTTTACCTTAATCCGGCACAGCATACAGTAACGAAAATATATATAATGTATGTAAATCCAATTATCCTCATTTTTGATTATCCGGATGGAGTTCGGTCCCAATTGATTCTGATAATTGGAGTTCTACTGTATTTCGAATTCACTAAATTCGCCAATAAACGTTCTACATATTTAGCAAACGAGAAGCCTCCCCCAAAATATTCCTCATCCCTTGTCGTAAGGGTGTTTCATATCAAAAATTCTTTCAGACAAACGTTTTAGGTAATGTTTAGAGGACTATTGGCCATTATAAAAGGTTTCGATATTGTGAATATCAAGGGAGGTATATATATATATATATATTTCTGTCGAAACTCCATTTTTTCCAACTCCTTGGTCAACGGTTGGTGCTATCAAAAAGCTTACTGAGCGATATGTTTTTGGTCCCTATCCTAAGAATAGTACGAACTTTGAATGGATTCTATTTTTCATATACTATGGAATTTATAGCGATATTTCACTTTTTCGAAGAAAAAAAAAAACACCTATATTTTCCACCCTCTTGGTCCGATTAACTAACTCGACCGAGAATTGAAATGGTTATAATTATAATTAATTATTAATTAATTAATTAATTAATTATTAATTATAATTAATGTATACATTTGAAAACAATAGGTGCAAAATGTCGGTAGTTATTGTGTCCGCAAGGAAGTGATGTATCTCTACTTCGTTGTGGGGTTTGAGGCCTTTTTTCAGTTTGGTGCTTTTCAGTCGGTCAACACGAATGTACCCAAAAGAGATGGGTTATGCCCTAATCCTGAAATAAATTACATGAGATTAATAAATACACTAGGATGACCAGTTTCGATTGTCAAGCGATCATCATCAGATCCATTACACTTAGGCTATAATATCTATGTATGAGAATACAGGTGAAAATATATACTGTACAATATGTACAATTATTTAGTTGCAGTATTGGGAATGCAACTGTCAGTGTATGCTAAATGTAGTATATCTAATGTTGGGTGAAATGTTAAAATGGTGATAGAAATCCGGAGTATGTCTGTTTGGAGTGACTATATGGTTGTAAAAAGTCAACTATGGTTATACTGTAATATTAGGGGCTACTACTTATCTGGTTGTCTTCCTGTATTCTCAAACATAGATGTTATAGCCTAAGTGGAATGGATCTGATGATGATCGCTTGACGATCGAAACTGGTCATCCTAGTGTATTTATTAATCTCATGTAATTTATTTCAGGATTAGGGCATAACCCAGCTCTTTTGGGTGCATTCGTGTTCACCGACTGAAAAGCACCAAACTTTTGTTTTGTCTCTACTTCGTATTAAAAAAAAGTCCCCGATTCTTGGATATCACGGGTAATCTCGAGAACCACTGGATGGATTTTGATGCAGTTTTCACCATTCTGTAAAGGATATCTTGAGGAAGGTTTCTGTAGAAAATAATTTATTTATGATCAAAGGAAGCCAAGCAGTAACGATTTCAGTGAAAAGGTAGGAAAAACAAAACCTGGCGTCCGTGTGCTCTTTAAGCTTACGCTGAGCAAACCGGTAACATATCAATATAGTATGAGTGTAAGCATTGTTCAGCATGAAAAGTTCTACAAAAAAAGTCCATGAGAGCATATCTCTATCTTCAATACATCGCCCACTATAAGTGTTTTTACGTTTTCATTTCTTCCAACAATCTCCATTCAATTACTGAGGTGACAGTTTACGAGCTAGCACGTAATGCATTGATAACTGTTCCCGGGCGAAGCCGGAGCTAGTTTTTAGCAAATTATATATAAACTTTTGAACTCACGGTGGTTTTGGATTCTGGGGAATGTGAAATGTGAATGTGGAAATTTTCCGACAGTCGTTACATGGTTCCATTGCAATTGGTAGTTTTCTAGTGAAATCTACCTAAAAATATAATATTATTGGCGTAATGTACTCACGGAGTTTAAGCGCTGAGACAGAGCCACCTACTACAAGCAGCAGACACAATAAGAACAGGTTAGAGGTGGCCATGGTCTGGTCGCGCTAGAACTGAGCTCCTTGGAACTCGAGCTGTCAACTAATAGCGTAGGCCTACCTCCCCCCTCCCTTCGCTTTCCCCTCTTACTAGATCCTCCTGACAAGCATATGGATGAGTTCAGGAAAATTTAACACTGTCCGTTTTTCCTTATTCATTTTTTTTACAGTAAACAAGGAAAGTTTTGATTATCCACCATCACCCTCCGCTCCCAACTGTTTCGATGTTATGTGTTTAGTTGGTTGGTTGGTTGGTTCCTCAGTTTAGGGGCTGCGACAACGCGGTCATGTAGCCCCGTGTACTTTGGGTGTGTGTAGAATCTGTCTGATAACCGGTGTTAATTGTGATGACTGTATTAGTGTGTGTATCTGTTTTTTTTTAAATTCAAGTACAGACTGCAACTTAGAATTTTTTCAAATAGTTCCTACTTTTGCCGCCAAACGCCACCGTCAACGACTACTAGGCCTAGTTCAGAACTTAGCTACTAGACGCCACCGCAGTCGGCTCTTGGCAACGAACGTAGAAATCTAAGAGCGTTGTTTTCATTCTTAACGTATCCAATTTAGCTTCACACAAGTGTAATTAGTGGAAGGTTCTTTAACATGCCATAAATCTATGACATGGGACCGCCGGCTTTACTTCCCCTCCGAAGGAAGGCATACTGTGTTTATTTGGTTCCATAGTTTAGGGGCTGCGACAAGGCGGTCATGTGGCACCGTGTACTTTGGGTGTGTGTAGAATTTGTCTGATAACCGGTGTTAATTGTGATGGCTGCATTAGTGTGTGCTATCTGTTTTTGCTTGCCACGGTGGGTGAGTGGTTAACGTGTCGGTCTACTAACCCCAAGCTTGCAGGTTCGCTCCTGACCGTGGTAAGTGATATTTGAAAGGCGGCAAAAATCACAGAAACGCATGTCATACGATGTTGGCATGTCAAAGAACCCATTTGAATTCAGTAGGCCGTGTTCATAATGGCAAAATTAATCTCGGGAGTTTCCGCCAAAACAAAGTTCCTCATTTCTCCACTAGAAAGCGCTATAGTGTTCAAGGAGCTTAGATATCTAACCTCCTTGACTTTCATAGTGCTTTAAGGAACAACGAAATTCGCCATGCAAGCTACCCTCTGGGTGTCAAATAACAAAGCTTGCACCCGGCACCCAAGGCCATACGATATTATTATTATTTCTTTTTAATTCAAGTAAGGACTGCAGACGATAATTTCTAGTATTTTCTACTTTGGCTACTTGGCTACTAGGCTACTACTAGATGCCATCGCAACCAGCGCCTGGTGACGAAAGTTGGAACTTAAGAGCATTAATCAAACCTAACCTACAAATTTTGCATCACATAAGTTTAGTTAGTGAGCCTCCGTGGCTTAGGTGGCAGCACGCCGGCCTCTCACCGCTGGGTCCGTGGTTCAAATCCCGGTCTCTCGAAGTGAGATCTGTGCTGGACAAAACGGAAGCAGACAGGTTTATCTCCGGGTACTCCGGTTTTTCCTGTCACAATTTCATTCCAGCAACGCTCTCCACTCTCATTTCATTTCATTTCATCTGTCATTCATTTCATCATTGCCCCAGAGGAGTGCGACAGGCTTCGGCAGCCGGCACAGTTCATATCCTCGCCGCTTGATGGGGGACTTTATTAATTCCATTCCCTGACCCGGTCGGTCGACTGGAAGCAGGCTGTGGATTTTTCATAAGTTTAGTTAGTGGAAGATTCTTTTACATGCCATAAATCTATGACATGGGTCCGCCGGCTTTACTTCCCCTCCGACGAAAGGCATATTGAGGGATTTTTAACGCTCTTAAAAATCCGACAACTTCTGGCGGGATTAAACCCGCGACCTTGGGCATAGAAGTTCAGCATGTTAACAACTACACCACCGAAACCGCTGTGTTTAGTTGTTGTTGAGTTATGGGCCCTTCAACATGGGGGTCATGTACCCCCAAGGAATTTGTCTGATAACCTGTGTTATTGCAATGCCTCTAAGTTATAGTGTGTGATGTTTTGAAGCCACTTTTCAGTGTTGTCTATGCAAACTGTTATTAGCTCTTAACTAGGTACTAGCGCTTAGAGACAGCCCAGCGAGCCTAACGAAGCGACCCGAATACTCACGACCGCAACCGATCATCCATCTCCCTTCACGCTCTTTTGACACGCACCGAGACAGACCAGCGCAGCGGGGCAAACCGAACGTACCCGAAACTTCACAACTTAGACCGATCATTAGGGCTAGGATTTTTATATAAATACATATTCCTTCCATTTGCTTATACATAACTAATAACGGTAATTGTCCATGAATTAGAACCTTAGCTATCATCTAATTACATTTTGTTGTCACATATGTTACATATTTGTTCATAATGACATTTGTTTTAGATAGTTTTACTTTAAAATCAATATTCTGTGTTTTTATTTTACATATATGATCAAAATGACATTTTTAAACATAACTTTACTTGATTTATTTAAAATTACATATTCTGTCTCTTACTTAAAAGAAAATTATTTTCTTTCTAGTGAAATACTGTATATTTGTTCACTAGAAACTCGGATACATGAAACGGATTTTCTAAGCAATTCATAAGCTGTTGAGAAAGGGCCAGGGAAGATATTAGTGGAGATAAGGGGATGGACACCCTACCTGAGACTCGGCGGCTGGACTTCAGTATATTTCAGTTGTCCAGTGAGTGTCTGAGACTCTAAGAATTAACGCACAGAACAGCAAATCAAGCGAGATTATTCACAGAACAAATAGCCAGTTGATAAACGAAAGAAAAATGGCTGCCCAAGGATCATGGCCCGCTTGCGAGATTGCAATTTCTAGTTCACTTTTAGCATAGGAGAAGGATACAGCTTCTTAATTGGCTATTCTGACGAAACCTGACTGCACCAAGGGCTGTGATTAGTCAGCGAAGTCATAGGGTGGAGCCTATCAGCGATGTCGTTCCAGGTTTGAAACAAAATATGTAGAACTCCCGCTGCTTTAACTTCCTATTTCCTAGGTACCCGTATAAGCTTAATGCGCCAAGCGATAGTTGCAGGATCATTGATCCTAGGCCATAAGTGTTTCCGTATCTTCCTAAATCAAGAAGAATCATTATCAGAATGTTTTTCATCGATTAGCTCATTCACTCTGTACGAATGGGGAAGTAACTAATCATCCACTCCCGATCAAGAATTGTATGCACATGGGAGGTGGCTCAAAATATGTTATTTCCGATGGCCTGAAAGGCATGAATGGCAACCACGGAGCCGAAAAATGAGCTTGCCATTAACCGCAGTTCTTGACTTAAGAAGATACTGAAACACTTATGGCCTAGAAACAATGATCATGCAACTATTGCTAGGCGCATTACAATAGAAGGTACCAAGAAAATAGGAAGTTAAAACAGTGGGAGTTCTACATATTTTGTTCAAAACTGGAATGACATCGCTGATAGGTTACACTCTATAACTACGCTGACTAATCACAGCCCTTGGTGCAGTTGTGTTTCGTCGGAACAGCCAATCAAAAAGGCGTATCGCTCTCTAATGCTAAAAGTGAACTAGAAAATGCAATCTCGCGGCCCGCTTGGTCTGTCTTATATAGTACCTGGAAGATCGGTTGTATTCGTGAGCATTCGGGTCACTTCGTTAGCCCCGCTGGGCTGTCTCTAAGCGCTAGTCACTAGGTCAGCACAAGTTTGCCAAAATCACTGGGCGAGATACAATGTGTATACCTTAACCGAAACTTTAGTAGGTTACAGAGCTTGCTTTAGTTTCTTTCTGTTGCTGGTATTTATTTTTGTTTTGAGGTCACTAACCATGGCCACCTATTGTTGGGGCACCATGGAGAGTTTTGTGCTTTGATTGATAGAGATTCTTTGTGGGTCCAGCAGTGGGTGGCAGGTGGCTTTGATCAAAGGGCAAGGTAACCATGGGGATGTGTTATTCGGATTGATAGTTTATGCCATGCTGAATGGAGGGGATTGCTAGATATTTTATGATATGTGATTTGTGAGGTTATCTGGTATGGCAATTCGTTTTTTGGAGAAGAATTATTATAGAGAACATATAGTAAGAATACATTATTTAAATGACTCATGGTGGTTCTGTATTGATATGCTAGAATAGTTAGTTCTTAATAAGAATTGTACACCCACCTGAATCAATACTATAAAGAAAATTAATTATTTTACTTGTTTTAGTACATGTTTCGAGGATTAATTACATTTAATCCCCTTCATCAGCTAAAAAACACACTGAAAGAACAAAATAAAACGTAGTACAGTAATAAGATACGTTATTAAACCTAATATGGTGCACCAAATAATTTAGATTATAAGATCAGAATGAAATGAAATAGATGGTGCTCAGCTTGCAGGTGCTTATGCCAAATAGTAGTTCCGTATTGAAGCTTGAAATGGTAGATTTGGAATAACAATACTTCACCAATCCGTGTAGGTCTATAATTAATGAAGAGCCTGTATGCTTAAAGATCCATTTTTAAGCCTTTTCAAATCAAAGCGGCTTCAAGTAACACGACGTGATGGAAAGTGATCTCTTGGTAAAGAGAGGTTAGTTCAAAGCATATGATGTATGAGGTTAGGACAATGCTACATTTAGAAATGCTGGTGAGGGGTAGACTATGACGATAGGTCTAGTTGTGCATACTGTGTGAGAGATGCAGGTGCTGTCTTACCTGTTAACGAACAGGTATTGATAGTTTTTGATTGCCAGAGATCAACCTGGAAAGAAGAATTTTGTGAAGTCGGTATACTGTCTTTGTGATTCATTTAGCGAGTATATCGCCCCGCTACCCTGAGGTGGCTAGCTCGGATTATCATACACAATGACGCACCAACTGTAACGTGTTTTTCGAGGGGATTTTACGCAACTGGCATAAGTCAGTAGGAAGCCATTCTATATTTATTTACTCGGCAAATTGTTCAGCCAAGAGAAGTTTTCATGTAACTTATTATTATTATTATTATTAACTTATTATTATTATTAAGGTATTTCTTTGGAGCATTTTTTATAAAATTATAAGTAATCAGATAGGTTTTCTATGTTATAGAAACACTATCAAGCAAATTATTACGAACAACATTATCATAGCAAATTATATGATTACGGAATTTTACGGAGTTTTGTCAGTTAGGGTATTTTGAGAGAGATGAGTCACGGGGAATTCGGCTACAGGCTTAATCTTGTCGAGTAGCATGACGCAAGCTGGGTTGCTGCTTCAAGAAAAGGCGAAATGGCCTGGACCGTTAATCGACATCATCGCCGCGCCGAGTGTAATGACCCGGAGGAGGGGAAGATCGCGTGGTGGGTCAGCCAATCAGAGGAGACCGGGCGACTGGAAGACGGCTCCGTAGAGGGGATGCGACGAGTGCATATATGGTTTGCGCGCCGTGGAGGCAAGGCGACTATCTTTGTAAAACTTAACCAGTGTGGTTGTACGTGTGATTGGCTCCGATGTTCGGACCATAAAGTTATCATATCTACAAGTATCTCATCAACTAACGAAGAAGATGACGACGTCCAGGAGGCTGTGGGAAGCTCTCTTCAACATCCAGTACGAGGGAAATGCTTCGGCAATTTCCAGTGGTAAGCGCGAATGACTCAGAACTACGTAATCTCTCGTCTTTTCTTAATTTTCAGTATTTCAGTAACTTCATAGCTTGGGAATGAGAGTAAAATCAGTAATTTATCCGACTCCGTTTTCACGTAATTTTCTAGCGGTAATATTCAAATCGCAACGCTCCAATTTAAATTCAAAATTTATTATTATTATTATTAATTTTGCCATACTTGTGTTTTTTATATATAATAAATTCATTTCTTTTAACCATGCAATCTTTGCTTTCAGTAGATAGCATTAGATATAGACCAATTCCTTCTCCTGATACAATTGTTTGTTGGGTTAATGATCAAATCATACCACGATCTGAGTGAATAGATTCTTGAAGGTGTTCTACCAGAGCTAGGTGTTGTTAAATATAAATTTAGATTTCAACATAGCGTTGAGGTCTTGGCGCCCATTAAAACAACATATCTTAGTCAGAGTAAATATTTCAAAGTGCAAGACAGAGCTAGTAAGAAACCATTACATTTGTCACGCAACAGTGAGGGCAATAGAAAACGTTTCAATTGTACGCTCAACGTGGAGCAAAGTAAAATCCGTTACACTTGTCGCTGCCAACTTGGGACCGAAAACCTAATAACATTTGTGGAAGGAGAAGGGTATATATTTATGTGCCTGTATTTTGGTTTTTTTTCATTTATCGGTGTGTATCAGCATGGGTAGTGTTGAGGAAGAGATGAAGTTGCGTAGTGGTCACCAGTTGAATAGTGAAGATACGAGCAGTATGGCTAGTCTTGGAAATGAAAGCAGTACAGGGATGTCGGAGGTAAATCCCGATACTGAGGGGGGTAATCAAAACAGTCAAGCAGGGTTAGAGAGTTTGCTTCTTCAGTTTATGCAACAAAATAAAATAAGTTCAGATGCTTTAAACGCTAGACTCGAACAAAATAGTAGGGAAAGAGTAATAGGGAATTGAGCGATAGTTTAAATGCTAAACTTGAACAAAATAGTAGGGAAAATAGAGAGAGAGTACTGAAACTTTAAATGCTAAACTCGAACAAAATAATGCTAAACTTGAACAAAACAGTAGGGGAAATAGAGAGAGTACTGTAACTTTAAATGCTAAACTCGAACAAAATAATGCTAAACTTGAACAAAACAGCAAGGAAGTGAGCAATAAATTAAATGAGAAATTTGAAGAGAAGAATCTAAAGTTAGATAAGAAATTTGTGCAAATTAGAGGTGAGATCAGAGGGGTGATGGAAGAAAAAGCTAAAGAGATTATTGCAGATGTAGACAGAAAATTAGGAAAAGAACAGGAGGTGTTAGAAATTAGAATCAGTACACAGGCTGAAAATTTAAAAGAACTAGTGCAACTTGAAACACAGCAGGTCAAAAAGCAACTGGGGGGAGAAATCGACAAAATTCAGGTAGCAACTAAAGAGGTTAAAGAACAGCTGGGGGGAAGAATTGATAAAGTACATGCAGAAATAATCACTGAAGCTAATGCTTTAAGGGAGAGGAATAAGGAAAGCATTAATGAGATTAATGAGAAACAAGCTAAATTAAGTGGTAAAGTTGAAGCATCGGAAGGGATCATTAGGTTAACTGTAACTAATATTGAAAGAAAAGCTGAGGAGAAAATTGCTGAATTAGAACAGAAGTTGAAAGCTAGAATTAGGCAGGAAAATAGTCAGAGTAGGCCAGTTTATGTGAATAGCACACACAGGGAAATAGAACTAGGCAAATTTAGTAATCGGCAGGGTTGTCCAATGGAGTTCATGAACACAATAGAAAATAAATTCGGGGAGAGGTTGGAAGATGGTAGTATTGAGTGGTGCCAGGTAGTTGAGATTTTAGAGCAAGCGTTTGTAGGGGAGACAAGAAACTGGTTTGCTGTCTACAGAGACAATTTCGAGAATATTTCAGATGTTAAAGTTAAATTTTGTGAGAAATTTTGGAATGAGATAATTCAGTCTCAGCATCGTGAGGGAATTGTGTGTGGGGAAATATAACCCGAGAGGAAACTACACTATGACCGAGTACTTTTTAGGACAGGTATTGACTTGAAAATATCTGGATGGTTTGAAGGAGGAAAGTGATGTAGTCAGGCTATTACTAAGACATTTTCCATATAGAATCAAGGAAGCTGCCTGTATCCAAAATGTTAAATCTATTTCACAAGTGGAGAATTTATTGAGTACATTCGATGCTCTGGGAAGAGGTGGTTACGAGGAGAATTTCGGTAGGAACCAGGGTAACAATAATAACAGGCCTAATGAGAATAGGAACCAGGAAGTTCAAGGGAACAGTGGTGAACGGGCCAACGTTCAAAATAGGGGGAACCAAAATAATTATAATAATAATAATCAGCAAAACCAATAGAGAGGAAATGGGTATGGTACGAACTACCAAGGTAGAAATAATTATTTCAGGGGAAATCAAGGCCGAAATAATGATTTTAGGGGGTAACCAAGGGAGGTATAATAACAATAATAATTATAACCAGAACAGGGGTCAAGGAGGGAATCAGCCCAATGGTAATAACGGACAGAGAG
The DNA here is from genome assembly GCA_946902985.2 of Meconema thalassinum. Taxonomy (NCBI): domain Eukaryota; kingdom Metazoa; phylum Arthropoda; class Insecta; order Orthoptera; family Tettigoniidae; genus Meconema; species Meconema thalassinum. The sequence continues at coordinate 100,236,084 of OX336398.1, forward strand.
ATACCGTTAACACAACCCAGAACAACCAGGCCAGTGCAGTCGTGAGTAGTACTACACCAAGCGGTAGCAATTCTTTAAACACGAACCAGGCTGCGATGTAAGGTCAGAATCTCAGTCTGTAACATGCCCTGTCCATACAATTATACAGGAACCCTATGACCTAAATGTAAGAAATGAATTATTACGTGAACTAAATGATGAAGGTATTATTCAGGAGGTGGTCAGTAAGAGCCCCATAGTTAAATTTAACGTGTCCGAGGCGTACACAGATGTTTTAATTGATAGTGGTTGTATGAAGAGTTGCATAAGTAGTGCATTTTATGATAAAATGAAAGGAACTGGAGTAAATTTTGAGGAGATGCCAATTAAAAGCACTTTTGTTATCACAGCTGTTGGGAAGAGGTCTAAAGTAATTTCTAAGCAAGTTTTAGTAGACATTAAAATTAATAATCATATAGAAAAGCAGATTTGTCTTGTAATTCCAAATTTAGTATTCAGTGTTATCTTGGGTTCAGAGTGGCTAAGTAGAGTGTATGGTAACTTAGGTTATGATGTAGGGAGTTTGAAATTTAAATGGGGAGATTCTGTAGTAGAAGTAGCGTTCAATGACCATATTCAGAGAAGTAGTGTTGTAGGTGTGATTTGTACTTTAAATGAGATATCGCCAGCCGTAGAGCGGGGTTCTCCATGTTTTGTGGGCAGTGTGATTACGAACGGTAGTCTAGAGGACTCGTTACGTGATGCTGCATTTCAGGGAAATATAGAGGTGGAACAGTGTGTGTTTTTTTTTTTTTATTTTTTTTTTTTTACATTGATTTATTCATTCTTGTGTTAACAAAAAAAACCAGCTACAAACACTGTTCACTAAATACAATTCCCACCTCAAGGTAATGTTCTAAGTTCATAGTAGTCTTTGAGAAAAAAAAACAAAATATAAAACACACAAAACACAACAACAAAACACCAAGCATCATAAGACTGTAGCACAATGATGACCACACGTATGTTGTTAGAATTTATATAAAAAGTTTCCAAAAGCACTGTTGAGACACTTCCGCTGTACGAGTTTCCATCGTTCTTTCCGGAGGTGATCCAGAAAACCAGGCAGGGTAGTCATCAGGGGTGTCCGGTAACCAGTAAGGTTGTAGTGGATTGCTGCAGATGCAAGCCATAAGATGGCATTCCTTTTCGGCTCCCCAAGTACATCCCGTAATTCGAAGTTCAAGATCTCCTCGTCCCTGTTGCGTGTTAGCCCGGTTATGCTGTGGATAGCATTCATCGTCCATCGCCACACGCCGTTCGCACTCCCACATGTAGTGATGCGGTGGATGAGGGTGTCAGTCCTGTTGCACACAGGACAGGCATCATCAGCTACTTGTTCGTGCCGCTTCATTTTTTCACCAGTGGGGATGATTTCATTAATGCAAGCATATACAGACAGTCGCCATTCTAAGGGAAGCCATTTGTTGCGCACATTGTCCCAGATATGCTTCCAGTCTTTGTTGGGGTATTTTAAATGCACCAGGGGTGTGAAATTACGGAGTTGCAATAAAAAAGCATAAATGTGTTTAGCTTCATTAAAGGAACCATCGGAGATGTGGGCAGTGGGAAGTTTTAGCAAAAGGGCCAGGGCTTTCCTGAACAAAGCCCGGAACGGATGGGGTTGTCGTAAAGGAATAGTTTCAATGACTTTCAGAGCAGCACAAACGAACGGATCACCTGTAGACTGTCTCGCCTTGATAATATGTTTCAAGAAGAGTGAAGAGCATTTCAGTTCAACTGCAAAAAGTCGCAGCCCACCACACTGTTCTGGTAACTGCAGTTGTTCCCGTCGAATTCTATAGCGATAGCCTTTCCAAAGATAGAATCCAATCGCCATTTCAATGCGCTGGCTGATTATATGTGGAGGGGGAAGTACTTGCGCCATATACCACAGTTTCGACAGAGCAAACATATTAATGTGCCAGGTTTTTTGCAGAATATTGAGCCGTCTTGAAAGTTCCTCTTTCAGTTGGAACCTCAGAACATTTAATCGGGCAGCCCAGTTGGTCTGTATGGTCTCCGCAATATCTCGACTGAAAGTTATACCCAATATTTTGCATGCGGTGACAGTAGGAATACCGGTAGTATTGGAGTAGTGCTTATCGTCACCTGGGCCTAAGAGCAATAAGGATGACTTTCTATAGTTTACTTGTGCTCCACTGGCCTGACAAAATGACTCAAGGGTCTGTTGGACGAGTATCGCGTCGCCTTCATTTGTGAGTAGTATCGTGACGTCATCGGCATAGGCTCGCAGTGTGAAACGCTCTCCGTTGATCGTGAGGCCAGTGAGTACGTTGTTCATCATCCTGACCATGGGTTCCAACGCCAAGACGAATAGAGCCATTGATAGGGGGCATCCTTGTCTGACAGACTTCTTGACTGGAATTTTCGCTGACAGAAACCCGTTGACCATTACACGAGAAGAAGCCGTTTGGTAAAGTCGTTGGAAAGTTGCTATGATGGTGTTGGGAAAATGAAAGCGTTCTAATACCTTCCATAAATACTTGTGGGCTATTCTGTCAAAGGCCTTATTAAGGTCAATGCTTGCAAGTGCGGCTGCGGGGTTATCAGCGACAGAGTAGTGTATGATAATATCACGAATGGCTAGAAGGTTGTGCACGATATTTCTTCCTGGAATGGTACAAGTTTGCCCAGTGCCAATTAAAGCAGGAAGAATGCGTCTGATTCTGTTGGCTAACACCTTGGCCAGAAGTTTATAATCGGTATTTAAGATTGTAATGGGTCTGTAGTCAGTGATATAGACACATTTCGATTGTTTCGGAATCAGAAGAATAACCCCGTCTGTGAAGGTATTCGGAATGTCGCCGGTCAATGCGTGATTAAGCACACTTGTCAGGTCATCTCCGACCATGGTCCAAAAGTGTCGGTACCACTCGTACGGGATGCCATCAACGCCGGGTGTCTTATTAGCTGCAGTCTGGTCTAGAGCATGTTTCACCTCTTCCTTGGTGATAGACGTCTCAAGAAAATGGATGTCATCGCCCTCGAGGTGTTTGTCAACAGATCGCAAGATGTTATTTACTTGCAAATCACTAACGCTGTCTTCTCCCAACATGTCACGAAAGTAGCGCTCACTTTCGGCGAGTATGTGTTCGTGAGTTCTGATGACCATACCTTGTTCATTAATCCATTCATGCACAACTTGTCGGTTCGCTGATCTGCGCATTTTGGCTAAATGAAAGAGCGACATTCGTTCATCTGCTAAGATGGAGGTTCCTTCAATGTGAGGGAGCAAGTCCTGGAGACTCTGCTCTTTAATCCCTATAATAGTCTTCTTGATGGAACTGAGGTGTGTTGAAACATTTTATCCTAGTCGTTCCTTCCGATGCAGGTCATGCATGACTGTGGTATAAAAGTCTAGTTTCCTGTTTAGGTCGTGGTACCGTTCATAGGTGAAAGTTTTGGCTGTAGATCTAATGGTAGGTTTTAACTTCTTTATCCACCAGTCTAGAATATTATGGTATCGATCTTTTGTTGTAGTACATTGTTGATAAATGGTGGCAAAGCGTCGGTCTTTGTCGTGGGTTTGAAAAGCATTCTTGTTCATTTTCCATGAACCCCGACCAATGAAGCATCTATCTGCCCGTTGCGCTTTAAGAGTAAATATGACACTGTGGTGGTCACTGCAGGCTACGGGAACGACTTTACAGCTATCAAGAAGATGTGCTTGAGGCTGGGAGATATAAGCGCGATCTATTCTAGATCTGGAATCCCCACGACAGAAGGTAAATTCTACGTACGAACCATGCAATCGTTGCCAGGCATCCACCAGATGCATACTATGGGTAAGTGTCTGCAGCCCTGGACAGAAGTTGAATGTGCCTGTTTGATCACGAGGATGCAGTGTGCAATTGAAATCACCAGCTAATATCACCGGACCTGACGTCGCTACATGTGTCAAGATGTCATGGCTGAACAGTGCGTTCCGATCATGCTTATAGTTCGTCCCGGACTGGCCGTATACATTGATCAGTCTGATGTTATTATAAGAAGCTGACAAAATTCTACCTGAGGGGTCCATGATGACATCGGTAATTTCGAAACCCTTTCTATACACGATGGCGGTGCCCCGGACGTTATCCCCCACATTCACAACATGGTCATAATTGTACAAGCAGCCAAAATTGTTTTCATTGACCTCCTGCAGAAACAATATATCAATATCATACTCCTTCAAAAACCTACCCAGCAGGGCCGGTGTGGTGACATTCTTCACGCCATTGACATTGAGAGTAGCAAACGTCGTGAGAATACTGGCCATGCTCTGGAAAACGAGCACGAAATGTAGAAACAAAGGAGAGAAATACATGTTCTATATGCGATAGTGGCCTGTAAAACTGATGTTATTGATGAAAAACAAAGAAACAGCAGCAATTATTGTAGGTCAACGTTTAGAATTGCCCAGGGATTTGTCAGTACTCTTCAGTCTCGGAGGTAATCGTGGGTCTCGATGACTAAGCGTGGCTGGTTTCACATGAGTGATTTCCTTGTGCGTTGTAGCAGCTGATGGGGGTAAGAACGTAGTCTTCCCAGTGTCCGGAGCTGTCACGTGGGGGTGAGCAGTACTAGCTGTTCCACTCCCAGCAACCTCAATTTCCATATCGTCATCTGTGGCAAGGCTGTTTGCAGTATCAGTTAGATTGGGCAGTGGGGCCGTCGGGGGCAGATCCGGAACGTGTGGTGAGGGGTTATCCTGCAGCAGATCAGAGCTTGTAGGCGCAATTACATCAGCTGTTGTGTACGTGCCGGAAATCCCGTCATGGGTTCCTGGTGATGGTGGGACTGTTAAATCGGTACCTTCACTGTCCGGTTTCCGACGTTTGTGTGTGCTTTCATCAAGTGTAGGGAAGTCCGAGTGATCAACAGCGTGCTTTGGTGCTGGAGCTGATGGCGAGACAACGTGTTCCGTGGCCCATGCTGGGGTTGGGTGGCTCGAGATTGATGAGTCGCCACTAACCGGTAGGGCGGTATTTTCTGGTTCAATAGTATCAGGTCCTACCGTACGCTGGTCGAAAGCGCGTGCTCGTCGCAGGGGACACTGGGGTCGTAAATGGTTTGTCGAATTACATGCAAGGCAAGTTCGCATTTGACCATCATAAACAATCTGTGCACGATAGCCTTCAATGGAAATGAAGGAGGGGATTGCTTCCTTCAAGTCCATGCGCACTGCGCGTATGCCATTCTGCACCCGAAATGGGTATTGCGCAGACCATTCTTCATTTCGATGCTCATTCACTTTACCATATTTGCTAAGAACACTTATTATTGAACCGATGGGAACCTCCGGGGGAACATTGAGAATACGAACTGTTTTGATGACATTGTCGGCAGCAGTAATTTGCACAGTCCCTATTCGACCATCTGACAAAGTAATTTTCTGTTGGCCCGCATGTAGACTTAACAACCTCTCAAACAGTACTTGGGAAATTACCTTTAAATATACGGCGTTGTCCAAATTGTCGAGTTGAATCATCTCGATCTGGTCAGCAGTGATTTTCAAACAAGTGGAGATCCAATTGTGCACCTCCCATGCACTGGGCCTGTTGTCGCGTTCAAAAACACATTTTAATGTGAGCTTGCGCACAAATTTTGTAACCATGGTGATTGTCGTTTACTAGTACAAGACGAGAGTTATGCGAATATGAACCGCTCACAGCACACGGTATTCAGTAGTTCGAGGGCAGATATACGCACAGAAATAGCCAAGAACAGTACCGGTACCGCACGTGATTCAGACGCGACCTCGCTCGACGAAGGCTGTCGAGCAACTTATGTGTTCGGCTCTATGATGTTTTATTGTGTAATATGAGAGTTTTTGAGGATTGCATTTGCATGGCCAATTGCTATACACATTCATTGAACGTTATTGATAGGTCAGTATTCACAGGACATAGATATCCTGTACCTTTCGCTTATCAGAGTGCAGTTGAGGCACAAATTAACCAGATGCTTGAAGATGGGATTATTGAGCACTGTAACAGTCCATATGTTAATTTTTTGATCACGGTACCCAAGGCCGACGGCACAGTTCGTATTTGTTTAGATGCTCGTTTGGTTAACAGTAGAATTAGTTCAGATCAGCTGAAATCCATGTCAATAGAGGAATTAATGCAAACATTTGAGGGGAAGAAGTATTTCACTTGTGTAGATTTGAGTTCTAGTTTTTGGCAAGTGCCACTTATGTACGAAGATAGACCATTTACAGCTTTTAGTCATAAATATAACCTTTATCAATTTTGTAGAACACCTTATGGATTAAAGAGTAGTTCAGCAGCTTTAATTAGGGCTTTAAACATCGCATTAGAGGATGACACAGGAGAGTTTGTAACCATTTACATAGATGATATGGTAATTAGTTCACGCAGTTTTGAGGATCATCTACGTCATTTAGATATAGTTTTTCAGAAGTTAGATCAGGCAGGGTTCACTTTGAAGCTGTCTAAGTCGTCATTCTGTCAGTCAGAAGTGACATTTTTAGGTCATAGAGTGTCGAGTAGAGGTGTAACACCAGAGGAAAGTAGGGTTAACATGTGTGTACAGTAGCAACAGGGCATCGTTACAGACACTGAGAAATATGCTAGTGGAGCAACGTGATAACATTAAGGATGTGTCATAAAGTAAGTGTGTTTAGCTGGCAAGCCAGCCTATCAAATGAGTAAGTGTGGTATTTGGTGCGTGGAAGATCTGGTCTTCCAGGCAGGCGTATCAGAAGTCACACAGGGGGGTAGTATGTAAGTAAATGAGAGTTTTTAAGGTACAGGGAAATATGACGGGATTGTCGGATGCTCTTGAGCACTAAAATGTCTCGATACACCAAGGCCAGAATTTGGCAGCGCTGGTGAATTCCCATTTGTCTCCAAGAGATGGGTGAGCGCTTGAACTGGGTATTTTTGCTTAAGGCGTCCACGAGACAAAAGATGGGCCATCAGAAGGCGACACAGTCCTTCATGAAACTCATACATAACAGCACACGTGATTTCTGTTTACGACCTCGCCATGCAAGAATTATAAGTGTGTAATTTAAGGTATTTAGTACAAAGGTATTATTTGTGTGAGGAGAACTGGTCTGTGTTGAGAACTAGTATTAAGTGGAATATGGTCTACGGGAACTTAAGAAGACTGAATCGCCCTGATTACGGCACAGAAATATTTGGTGTTATATGTAATGCGCATTTACTGTTTTTTTTTTCAGAAGTCAAAATTAATTTTGTGTAATATACAGAGAGATTAAGTATTATGGTCACGAGGCGCTGCCACAATAGTGTGATCGTGTACTCAGTGAGATCAGTGAGATTAAATTTCACCATAAGGAAGGGACCTCCAGTGAAATTAGGAAGTTCTGTGGTGATAAATATATCAGAACACCTTTGATGCGTGTGATGTGACATCTTATATACATAGTGCTCACACATTATTTATGTCTATTTTTCCAACATAGAGAAATTTGAGAGGCGGAAATATCCATGGAACATTATTCTATATGAAAAAAATTGGACTGGTTGCAAAGTGCAATCCATAGTGACAACAAACTTTGACGCAAAGTGCGTAAAGAAAAGTTATGAGAGTATATATATGTAATTTAGGGTGATTTCATTTATGTAATATGTATTTTGGATGGGGATTTATTAACGTGTCTGGGATAATCGGATAATGGATCGTCGTCAAGGTAAATCATCCAATGATCCGAGGCGAATATGTAACATGTTTTTCGAGGGGATTTTACGCAACTGGCATAAGTCAGTAGGAAGCCATTCTATATTTATTTACGCGGCAAATTGTTCAGCCAAGAGAAGTTTTCATGTAACTTATTATTATTATTATTAACTTATTATTATTATTAAGGTATTTCTTTGGAGCATTTTTTATAAAATTATAAGTAATCAGATAGGTTTTCTATGTTATAGAAACACTATCAAGCAAATTATTACGAACAACATTATCATAGCAAATTATATGATTACGGAATTTTACGGAGTTTTGTCAGTTAGGGTATTTTGAGAGAGATGAGTCACGGGGAATTCGGCTACAGGCTTAATCTTGTCGAGTAGCATGACGCAAGCTGGGTTGCTGCTTCAAGAAAAGGCGAAATGGCCTGGACCGTTAATCGACATCATCGCCGCGCCGAGTGTAATGACCCGGAGGAGGGGAAGATCGCGTGGTGGGTGAGCCAATCAGAGGAGACCGGGCGACTGGAAGACGGCTCCGTAGAGGGGATGCGACGAGTGCATATATGGTTTGCGCGCCGTGGAGGCAAGGCGACTATCTTTGTAAAACTTAACCAGTGTGGTTGTACGTGTGATTGGCTCCGATGTTCGGACCATAAAGTTATCATATCTACAAGTATCTCATCAACTAACGAAGAAGATGACGACGTCCAGGAGGCTGTGGGAAGCTCTCTTCAACATCCAGTACGAGGGAAATGCTTCGGCAATTTCCAGTGGTAAGCGCGAATGACTCAGAACTACGTAATCTCTCGTCTTTTCTTAATTTTCAGTATTTCAGTAACTTCATAGCTTGGGAATAAGAGTAAAATCAGTAATTTATCCGACTCCGTTTTCACGTAATTTTCTAGCGGTAATATTCAAATCGCAACGCTCCAATTTATATTCAAAACTTATTATTATTATTATTATTATTAATTTTGCCATACTTGTGTTTTTATATATAATAAATTCATTTCTTTTAACCATGCAATCTTTGCTTTCAGTAGGTAGCATTAGATATAGACCAATTCCTTCTCCTGATACAATTGTTTGTTGGGTTAATGATCAAATCATACCACGATCTGAGTGAATAGACTCTTGAAGGTGTTCTACCAGAGCTAGGTGTTGTTAAATATACATTTAGATTTCAACATAGCGTTGAGGTCTTGGCGCCCATTAAAACAACATATCTTAGTCAGAGTAAAAATATTTCAAAGTGCAAGACAGAGCTAGTAAGAAACCATTACATTTGTCACGCAACAGTGAGGGCAATAGAAAACGTTTCAATTGTACGCTCAACGTGGAGCAAAGTAAAATCCGTTTCACAACGTGTGGCTAGATGAGGGATGTACCAATAACGATCACGACTTTAAATACCAGGATTACCATACTTATTACAGTATAATTTAAAATAATAAATAAATAAATAAATAAATAAATAAGAAAACAAACACTCCTGAAAAAAGTTACATGTATTAGTTATAATCACTATAAAATAATGGGCAATTTAGGATTACTTGTTTCAACCGTCAAGCGGACATCATCAGATCTGATCACTGGGGTTCATTGCTTATTATTTATTAATGATTATGTAGGGAGCGGATTTTTAGGTTTTTAAAATTGTCATTTTAGGTTTTCAAAAACATTATATATATATTTTTTTTTTGGTTTTGTTTTTAGGTTTTTAATGTGTGGAATAAGAGCCTCCGTGGCTTAGGCGGCTGCATACCGGCCTCTCACCGCTGGGTCCGTTGTTCAAATCCCAGTCACTCCATGTGAGATTTGTGCTGGACAAAGCGGAGGCAGGCAGGTTTTTCTCCGGGTACTCCGGTTTTCCCTGTCAAAATTTCATTCCAGCAACACTCTACACTATCATTTCATTTCATCTGTCATTCATTTAATCATTGCCCCAGAGGAGTGCGTCAGGCCTCAGCAGCCGGCACAGTCAATATCCTCGCCGCTATATGGGGGTTCATTCATTCCATTCCTGACCCGGTCGGAGACTGGAAGCAGGCTGTGGATTTTTCATGTGGAATCTTCTTCTTCCTTCTCTTTACATCATTCCCACTTCTATGTAGGGTCGATGTTTCTGACAACTCTGATTCCCGGTCAATACATGTGAGATTTTCGAGGTGAAATGCCATGTCCTGTGGTTTGGATACCATGTGGCTTATAATCACAAGATTCACGGTCACCTAAAACTACAATCTTCCTTCTTCTGACAGCTCTCCTTCATTTAGCCAGGTCATGCTCCTCTTCTTCCGACAACTGTTTTTCTCTGAGGTTCTCCTGTACACAATCCATCCATCTTCGTTTAGATCTGCCTCGCATTCTCACTCCCTGTATTTGCATGTCTAGCATCTTCCTCCCCACGTAGGATTGCTCTCTTCTTCTCACATGCCCGTACCATTGAAGTCGCTTTTTTTGTATCTTTTTAGATATTTACACAACCTTCAATGTTCCTCTTATTTTGACATTTTCCACTCTATCACGCTTAGTCACTCCACTCATCCACCTGAGCATTTTCATTTCCGTGACGTGAAGCCTGTTTGTGCTCGTTTTCCGTGCTGGCCTTGTCTCAGAGCCATACGAGCAATGCAGGTCTTACGACAGTTTTATATACAGGGTTATTCAAAATGATTGTCGGGGTTTCGTGAATTTTTTGTAGAAACAGTGGACAACATACCATTGTTATTGTTGCAGTAACTGTTACACTAACTCCCAAAGTTTTGTTCTACATCGATTTAGTACCATGTATAACCACCAGATGGCAGTAACAGCAGTATTTGACAAAATGGCGGTCAGCGGAATAGAGAAGGCGTTTTGTACTCTCGAATTTTATCGAACCGGTCCGTTACCAGAGTTGAGCGCCTTTTCCTACGACGTTCGGGGAAGACCCTCCCTCCGACAACTCTATTCGCAGATGGTATGCGCAATTTGTGAATACCGGTTGCTTGTGTAAAGGGAAAAGCCTTGGACATCCCCGCGTATCAGAAGCAGACGTGAATCGGATCAGGGATGTTTATCTCCGTAGTCCTAAGAAATCAATAACTTCCAAGACGATGGATTGGACGTGGAATGGAACATGATCAGATGCTCTTATCCTGGCCACCAAGGTCATCAGACTTAATACCATGTGACTTCTTCCTGGGGGGTATGTCAAAGATTAGGTATTTGTTCCTTCGACACCATCACCAGTGACATGTTGGGGCGGGTGTGGGAAGAGATGGACTTTCGAGTTGATGTGTGTAGAGTGACCAGAGGCGCACATATCGAGTATTTGTAATGCATGCAACAAAAAAAAAAAAAAAAAAAAAAACTTTTTGAATTACAGTACACAATAAAACACGATTCATCTTCCTACGTCAACTGCACTGTATGTTATGAATTTTTGTAACCCCGACAATCATTTTGAATAACCCTGTATTTTTCCCTTAACCTTAGGCTTGATCCTGCGGTCACAGAGCATTCCTGACATCTTCCTCCAGTTCATCCTTCTTACCTCAATCCTGTGTGACACTTCCACACCCAGATTTCCATCTCCAGTCACCACCGAACCCAGGTATTTGACTCATCCACTCTATTTGACGTTTCCCTTGCATATTTTTTAAATAGATTTTTATGTTCAAAGTGTAGCAAAGGTTGATAAACTGCGCCTAGCTTAAAATTAATGCCTAAATGTTAGTAGAAAATCTGATTGCAACGAGAGTGTAAATATTATACGTAATGATACGTCTTTTATCAAATTAGCACCGAAAGCTTCACACATTTAGGTAATATTTGTTCTCCTTAAATATGTTTTTGGTAGCATGCTGAACTGCTGTGCTCAAGATAGCGGGTTCAAACCCGGCCGAAGTCGTCGGATTTTTTAAGAGCGTTAAAAATCCTTCAGTATGCCTTCCTTCGGAGGGTAAGTAAAACCGGCGGTATCATGTCATAGATTTATGGCATGTAACCGGGTGAGTTAGCCGAGGTCGTTACGGCATGACTGCTGGCAGTCGCTCACATCCGGGAGGCGAGGAGGTTCGAATCCCCCCGCCGGCAACCTTGAAGATGGTCTTCTGTGGTTTCCCATCTTCCTTCCAGGCAAATGCCGGGGTTGGTCCCTAACTATAGGCCACAGCCGCTACCTTCCAACTCCTCACCCTTCCATTCCAACTTTCCTCCCCAACGGTACTTGTAGCTCACCCATTGGGTGTCCGTCTCGAAGTAGCTACAAAACTGGCGAGCCGAACATGTCCTCGGGCACTCCCGGCACTAAAAGCCATACGCTAAAAAATGGCATGTAAAAGATCCTTCCACAGACTAAACTTGTGTGAAGCTAAATTGTTATGTTAGATTTCGTTGGAACGCTCTATCAAAGTTCCAACGTTCACCACTAGGTATCATTGATATCTGGTAGCGAAAGTTGGAACTACTTGAAATTGAACGGAACTTGTAGCTCACCCTAAGGGTGTCCGCTGGAAGCAGCTACAGACTCAGGTGAGCCGAACATGTTCTCGGACACTCCCGGCACTAAATGCCATACGATAAATAAATAAAACCAAGGTTACCACAGGTGATATTCACACTCTACCCCGTGTAATTACTTTTGTTTATTTAGAATAAAGGATTCTTGGAAATAATAAGAGATTTATCCCCACTTTCCTGACAGTACATAACCAAACAAGAAGATATTAAACTGAAAAGTGCTGAACGTATTTGCATTTCCTGGCAGGTAGGATTTTTCTCAATCAACTAGAGTTAGGGTCGCCTCCGTTGCGTAGTGGTCCGCGTGGTTAGCTGCCGCCGCGGAGGTCCTGGGTTCGATTCCCGGTTCTGCCACGAAATTTGAAAAGAGGTATGAGGACTGGAACGGGGTCTTCTCAGCCTCGGGTGGTCCAAATGAATAGAGGGCATTCGATTCCCACCTCAGCCATCCTCGAAGTGCTTTTCCGTGGTTTCCCACTTCGTCTTCGGGCAAATGCCGAAAAGCTGAAACGTGCTGAAAGTATTTGCATTTTCTGGCAGGTAGGATTTTTCTCAATATTACTCTTATTTTGACATTTTCCACTCTATCACGCTTAGTCACTCCACTCATCCACCTGATCATTTTCATTTCCGTGACGTCAAGCCGGTTACTGTGTGTTTTCCGTGCTGGCCACATTTCAGAGCCAAATTTACCCGTATCCACATGGTCTTACCTGTTGAAATCCGATGGAACAGCTGGATCGTAGAATCTGGAAGTACCCGGCTAAAATAAACCCCCAAAAATTCTACCAACATGGATCAACCTGGGATAAGGACACATCTAGAAAAGAGAATGAATTAAGAAAGCCCCAGTGGTAAAGAACAAAAGAAAAACTAGCTCAAAGAGAACTCGAAAATCTCAAAACAAATCTCGGGCACATGGCTGACGTTGGGAATATTGCCCCACTGGTCCTCCTAACACATCCTGTTCTTAATATTAATCACTAAATCACTGAATAATTAAAATGGAAGAATCAGTTTATTAACTGAAAAACGAAGATATTAGTTGTACGACCAAAGTCTGACAACTATAAGACAAAAACAAATTAACTTCGTCATATGACTGACGATTCTGGTATCGTTGTTGCATCACTATGCAAAGTTTCTGTTAAAATAAATATCGATGTACGATTTTACATTATCGCATGTTAAATACACAAATACACTAGAAAAATTTTAAACATTATCTATATACATTAATTTACAATAATTTCATTTTATCGAATCTCGCTAAGATTCTTGTTATCCATCAGCATTATCATTTTAACATTATCTATGATCATTATATGTCTTATTTGACAAACAACTACGTTAATCAAACGTTGTGTCTTTCTTAGTATTTTCAATCATAGATTCTTTTAATTATAACATTATCATATAATTTCAAATGAACGTTTCACACTGGATGTTAGTTATGTTTAACATTCTGATTCAAAATAAATAACTTTGCCTTCAATAAACTTTTAACTGTGGGTAATTCTTAAATTTCAGCATTGTGGCTTCAATGATCGTGCTCTAATCACGAATAATAATCATTATTATATAATTCAGCGACTACCCAAAAATGTCAATCTCTTCACACTTCATTCTATCTCCTTTATTATTTATTTATTTATGTATTTATTTATCGTATGGCTTTTAGTGCCGGGAGTGTCCGAGGATATGTTTGGCTCGCCTGAGTCTATAGCTGCTTCCAGCGGACACCCTTATTAGGGTGAGCTACAAGTTCCGTTCAATTTCAAGTAGTTCCAACTTTCGCTACCAGATATCAATGATAACTAGTGGTGAACGTTGAAACTTTGATAGAGCGTTCTGACGAAATCTAACCTAACAATCTAGCTTTACACTATCTCCTGATATCCACCGATATCGAAATATACTTAAACGACTTCATTAACTCCTGGATTGATCCAATCAATACGAAAAATAGCATTCAAAAGCGGTATTGTAATTTTCATAATCTAATTTAAAGTTATATAAATTTCAATTTAATATCAAGAATTATCATGCCTCACAATTAACATGGGTATCTTAGTGTTAATCCACTCTTGGAAAAGCTATCACAATAGTTCAATTATTCTTCAACGTAATTCATCTCACATATGAATTTCAACTATCACATAATTATTCATAAGAGATTACATTTTAATTGATATCGAGATTCAAAATAGGTCTGCCTCTCAAGAAAATCGTGTAATTCTACACCATGGAGAAATGACTAATATTAATAGGATGCGATAAAAACCATTAGAATTATACGAAATCAGAAAAGACTAAACCAACTCGAATTATCTAAATCGAAATCTTAACTTCCTCTGATCTAATAAAAATATCTCTACTCAATTAACTTAACTAAAACAAGTAGTTCCGTGAAGAACTATACAGCCTATTTTCATATATCCTACTTATGTTAATTGCCACTATCAACATACACAATTTCTGTTTGATTGCTGTAATAGATTCGTAGATATTAAGAACCGACTAAATATTTCGGATGGTCGCCATGTTGGATTTTATATATGTAGGTCCTAGAGTTATGTACTGTTACATGCAGATTATTGTGAACGTGTAGTATTCAAATTTCAATCGCATAATTAGGACACAAGAAAAAACAAGGAGATTTTAAAAATTTTCACAGCTGCCATCTTGAGGTTATGGAAACAATTGAAAGAAATTAGATGCCAGTGGATTAACATTCGTATAAGGATTTACTGTACCAAGTTTCACTGCACTCGGATGGTTAAATTGCGAGAAACGTCCATGTGAATATTTATAATTCGCGTCACCGCCATGTTGGATTTGTGATCACCAGGTTATTTAAAGTCCTATAGGTGAACTTAAGTTCATAGCCCCTATGAACATTAAAAAATGCAGTTTGATTGCTAAAATAGATTCGTAGATAGGCTATTCAGTATCGTCTAAATATTTCGGATGGTCGCCATGTTGAATTGTTAAATGTATAGGCCAAAGAGTCATGTACCATTAAAGGAAAATTATTGCGTAGGTTCATTATTCAAACTTTCACTTCGATCGCATGACTACATCACAAGAAATAAAAACTTAATTTTAAAATTCGCACTGCCGCCATCTTGAGGTTATGTAAACAATTGAACTAAATTAGATACCAGAGGATTACAATGTGTATAAATATTTCCTGTACCTGGTTTAAGTGCGCTTGGAACATTAAATCGCGAGAAAGGTCTATTTAAAATTTTCAAATTCGCTTGGCCGCCATGTTCGTTTTGTAGTCAACCGGTTTTTGAAAGTCTTATAGATGGACGTCCAGTAGTGCCCTTTATCTCCGTACAAAATTTTAGGGAGATACCGCTAATAGTTTCAGAGATATAGAATGCCGGTGAAATATTTCGCACATCCGCCATCTTGTGATTATGTAATCAATTGAACGAAGTTAGATGTCGGCGCATTACAATGTATATAAACATATACTGTACCAAGTTTCATTGTGTTTGGTTCGTCAAATCACGAGAAACGTCTATTTAAAAGTCGCATATTCGCTTGGTCTCCATGTTGGTTTTGTAGTTACCAGGTTTTCAAAGGTCACATAAGTGAACTTATAGTAGTTCCCTCTATCACCATAGAAAATGTCAGGGTAATATCGGTAATAGTTTCGGAGATATTGAATGCTGGTGAAATATTTCGCACAGCCGCCATGTTGGATTGGTGAGTCGTAACAAAATTTGAAGGGCACGGTCGAGGTCGCCGGGAATTGTGCTATGAACTTTCCGAGTTTCATTGAAATCGCTCCTGCCGTTTAGATTTTATTAGGGGGACACACACACACGAATCACACACACACACACACGCACACACACACACGCACACACGGACAAAAGGTGATCTCATAAGCCTATTTTTTTTTCAAAATTGAAAATAGGCTAAAAATGGCTATAACTGCCTAATTCACAAAATGTTGCAAATATCAACTTCAAAAATATTACTTGATTTCAATGCTATCAAGTATATAGCTTCATGTAGAATAATACAGTCATTCGAAATGAAATGCTGTATGAAACGATGAAATAATTTTGTTCTGAAATACACGAAGTAACAGAATAAATCTTGTAGAATGTTCATAAATGTGTTGTAAATATTCTTCTTCCTATACATATTCTTATATAAAAATATTGTAGTCTTCTCCTAAAATGTTTCTTCTTGACTAATGTTTCTTCTCAACTAATTATAATGCTCATATCTTATTTTCAAAAAATTATATCGATGTTGCAAAATCTAAAATACCAAAAATGACTATCTACACAAAAATTAACTGTAGGGGCATTCGTTGTCGAATCAAAACCTAAAATAGACTAGCAAACAAAAATGATAGAAGCGTCAAGTTTGATCTACAAGTCCATTTTCAACATACTAAAGAAATATGGTGAAAAAGGTAATCTATAGATATGTCTAATTCATATTGTCTACTGATAAAGAATCTTGCAGCTACCTTATGATGTCTTGAAGGACATAAATGCGTGTAAGAACACCTGGGATTGAACCATCATCCTGGGTGTCGAAAGGTTGAGGTCTGGTCTGGCACTCGCGATCGAACCCTCACCGCCTATATTCGAACAGCTGTCCGCGACGCATGGACTCTCTGACGTACATGCCTGGATTGGCTTGAAGCGCAGGGATAGTAAACTCCTCCACTCTTGTTTGTTGATTCTTTATATTGTAGAGGTAATTATCTCAGTATCATATCTAGAGAACCCTCAAGTCTCTTCTTGTATAAACGTCTGCTTATGATTTCCATATTTCAAGCATTGGTTACAATAGATATTCAATTCTGCTTCATGTTGTGTTCCTTCTAAATGCTTAGCAACTCATAACCGCACGTAGAAATAACTGGTCGGAAATTCCCCCTCAACTCAGTCGTATATGTCATAGCAGTATATTATGTAAGGAAACACGATGATATTACAAGTCCACTTGTTATACGAACAAGCTTTACTGAGCCTCGCAAATGCACTATGATCATTCACGGCACTGTAAGAAACGTGTATCACGCTAACACCGGTCTATTCAGTCCGATCCGTGACTTCGCGATTGTGCCTGCATTGTATGCAGTGAAACACCACTACCGTACCGCGCTTGTAAAACGAACAGTTTCAATAATTCAGATCGAGACTTCCATATAGACAGTTTCAAACTAGAGTGATTCTCCCAGACAGTCCTCGGAACTGCTCTGTAAGATGCATCACGATTCAATCGATAATGATCGAGGTTGCTTGCTGTCAATGCGATAAACACATATAAAATGTTTTAATGGCTTATAAATCTCTGTAAATATCCGCAGTATACGTCTAATTAATATCCATAATGATCCCATGTTGTCGATCCCCTCTGTGATCTCTGTAAGTATATATATCAGCTGGTCTTATGTCTCCGCTGTACCGCAGCCATCTTGCTTGCAAATCAAACCTTGGGAAACATTGTATGAGCTGGGTCACTAAGCACGGACTAGGCAAGTATCGTTTGTGCAAAGCAGGGTTGCCTAAGCGATTCCTCTAACCTCGTGTCATGCTGGCTGTAACTTTCAACTAAACGGAAATCTCCACAATAAAATGAATAATTGCTTCTTACAAATAAATTTTATCTATTGATACAGAAAATACTGGTACAGTACCTACTGTAAGGCCACGGCCACTGCCACCTCCTTCCCTTGTCCTTGCCTATCCATCCTACCCTTCCAATCCCTTCCCTCATGAGGCCCCTGTTCGCTTTACAGGTGAGGCCACCTGGGCGAGGTGCTGATCACACCTCCAACCAGATGTTCCCAGCTCTAGGACACCGCCTGACAAGGCGGCAAGGGTGAGTTCCCTTGCTGAGTCCGTGGGAGCCACCATCCTGGAGGGTAAACACGATTTAAAAAAAATTAGAGTTAGGAATAAAAAAATTACGAGCCTTGCAGTAGTCGCATATGATGTGTAACATCTGACATTGAAGAAACCTCACGAGAAATTGTTGATACACCGGTATTTTATACTATTAATGGCACAAATATTAATCTATTGTAAAAGGGAGTGTTTTACAGATATTGTTGTTTATAATACGGAACTCATTTTATTATATGATTTTGTAGCTTCCACCAGCACTAGCCTAAATAAAGAATACGATATGGATCAACTAGATTAATAGACGCGACACCGCTCATAACCTTAAATTCCTTATAAACAGGGTCACCTCCGTAACGTAGCGGTCAGCATGGTTAGCTGCCGCCCCGGAGGTCCTGGGTTCGATTCCCGGCTCTGCCACGAAATTTGAAAAGTGGTATGAGGACTGGAACGGGGTCTATTCAGCCTCGGGTGGTCCAAATGAGTAGAGGGGGTTCGATTCCCACCTCAGCCATCCTCGAAGTGGTTTTCCGTGGTTTCCCACTCCGTCTTCGGGCAAATGCCGGGATGGTACTGTCCCCGTTTACCCGGATAGTAGGCTGTCAGATATCCGCCCCCTCAATCGGATTGCCAATAATCAACTGCACCAGCTCAGCTACACCAATGAAAATGGCACTGACAGATACTACCGAGATTTGAGCACAGAAGTTAACAAGAAATTATTGCGGAACACACCAAAATAGACGGGGGTCTATACTTACTTCTACTTACCTCTTATAAATATCTCGGGGATTGGGTTGACAACAGGATCTCTAAAGTATGCTCCCACAATAATCTTGACCAAGACATTTAAAAACGAACCAAAAATTCACTTTGATATTGGCCTCCCTTAAATTCTCGTACAACTTTCTCAAGTGCGCTAAATGTTCTGCGGCGCTGGGTGAAGATACGATTAAATCGTCAATGTAGCAGATTACATTTTCTTTCACTTCATCAGTGAGCTTACTATCAAGTGCTCGGATAAGTGCTGGTCCACTGTTAACCATACCAAAAGGCATTCTGACAAAGACCCATGACGTCTGGTCAAATAGGAATCCAGTGTACTGCATACTCTCTTCTTCTAGTTGAACTTGATAAAATGAAGACGTCAAGTCAAGAACGCTGAAACATGCCCTCCCTTTGAATTTTCGCAGCAGATCTCTAATCTTGGGTGGTCGGTCATTTTCTGGAAGAATCTTCAAGTTGATGGTCCTGGCATCGAGACAAAGACGTATCTGACCATTACTTTTCTTCACTACTGTGATGGGGTTTATATAAGACGACGCCTGTTTTTTAATAATCCCGTCTACCTCCATTTTTCTGATTAACCCTCGTACTTCTTGATAGTATTTCTCAGGAATGGGGTATATTCTCTTCTGGTAAGGGGTTTCATCTGTCAGCCTTATCTTGTACTTATAATCCTTAATCAATCCAGGCTTTTCATCAAAAATATCTTGGAATTCCTTTATCAGATCCTCAAATTCCCCCTGAATTTCCTCAAATCCTTCAGTTTTTCTACTGGGTATTTCTGCTAAATTTTCCACTTCATTAATTGTGGTATTCAAAATTTCTTCCCTAAGGTCTATTTCCAGACTGTTTTTCACGTCCTGTTTTTCTATCTCTTCTGTGATCATGTACCCATCATTAAAGCTAATACTTCTGTTCTTCATGTCAATAATAGCTCCGACCTTCGATATAAAATCGATTCCAAGCACCATATCAAAATTGATCTTGCTCACCACAATGAAGATCTGTTCATAATTCCTTCCATTGATCTCAAAGTTCAATAACACTCGAATCTTGCACTTCACTGCTTTATCTTGGAAAATCCCTCTCACTTTGACGGTAGAAACAGGTAGAACTGTCATATTCTCTCCTCTTAGCAGACTTTGATAACAATCTTCTGAAATGATGGAAATAATAGCACCAGTATCCATCAGGGCTTTGTACTGTTGGCCATCTATCCGTACAGAAATAATAGGTAAGGCACATGGTCTTTCCTCTCTGACGATTCCCCTCTCTTCTAGTAAATCTTCATCAGTAACTTCATATATCTCATTAATTGTAATTAGGTGTGGTGTGGCAATGTATTTCCAAGTTCTCACTGTCGTTGAGAAATCGGCGTTTTTTTTTTGTGTTACCGACCTCAAAATTGTGCTGGCTCGTAGAAGGCCCAGGATCAATCACAACATCCTGCCTTTTCTTTTGATTTTCGGCTTCTTTTTCCCGTAACTCCTTTAAGTATTGCTGGCTTTCCCTCTCTCTTTCCTGATACTGATCGGGTGTCATAACCTGACCTTGAGAATCCTGATTTCTATTTTGGTTCTGGTTATTTCTATTATAATTTCTGTTATAACCATTATTGTTGTAATATCTGCCTCTTCCATTGTTGTAATTGCCTCGATTATAGTTCCAGCCTCTTCTCTGTTGATACGGACGGTAACCTTGCGATCTGTTATTTCTAAACTGATTATTCCTGTGAGGACCTACATTGTCAGTTTTCTCTTCATCTGGCTTGTCAGTTTGTTGGACTTGGTCCATATATACCGTATTTATTTCTTTAAAGTCATGCCTTTGACCTTTCTGTACCACGTTAGGCATTGGACTTGTGTAGTCTAACCTCCTCAGTAATTCATCCATGCTGGTCAAATCCCTTATGTTTGACGAAATGATTAGTCTCCTCACCTCCACAGGCAGCATACGAGAAATCGCATCAATTAATTGCTCCGTTGACAAAGGGGGTTGCAAAAATCTCAAGCGGGACAATTGACTCGTAAAGAAATCAGCGTACCGCGTTGGAAGAGTACCCGAGTATTTTCTTGAATAAACCTCCGCTCTTAACGAATTCTGCGCTTCGATGGACCAAAATCGTTTGATTAGCGCCTCTGCAAACTCGTCAAAGTTACTGAATGTGTATCTAAATGCGCGAAACCATTCAAGGGGTCCTCCAATCAAAAATCTCTCCACTATCTTCATCTCTCTCTCTCTGGGAATGTGAGCTTCGATGAAATAATCTTTGAGGTTCCTGACATACTCTAGAGGCGTCAAACTGTCAGTGTTGCTGAACTTTTGTGGTTTGTCTTCGAAATTCCTGATGACCGTGACATTCCTCGGATATGAATCCGGGTAGTTTTTCCCACTATCTCGGTAGTTCCACTCAGGTTCCATATTCCTCTCGTCATCTTCCTCCCTGAATCTGGATATACGTTCTTCAGGAGTCACGTCTCTCTCTTCTGGATCTAGGTTATATCTTCTGGCATAATTCCTATTGGTTTCGCAAGCCACGCCTACTGTATCCTTGTCAGTGATTTCTGTTAATACTTTCTTGATTAACTCTTCTTTGTAGGTCTCCATCAAACTGGCTTCTCCTAGCTTTAAATTTTGCAGTTTACTCGTCGTTTCATTCACATCAGAGACAACTTTATGAATCTGTTCCTCTAATGCAGATTTTAATGCTTGCACATCCTGACCTAATTGTGTTCTATCTTCTACTTGTCTCTCGGATAGCGAATCCAGACTGACGCTTAAATCTTTCCTAATCTGTACTACTTCATTGTTAATATCTATTTGAGTACTGGCAAGTTTTCTTTCAATACGTTCCTGAATTTGGGTTACATGTTCCCCACTTGACCTATTCCACTCGTCTTTCCATACTGCTACATTTGCCGTTAACATTTCTGCTATGTCTACTTCGATATCTTCTTTAAGTAATCTATTATGGTCTAATACCTGGGTTCTCATGACCTCTACATCAAACTTTAAACCCGCTAAAGACGCTGTCGTTCTAACCGACTCATCAACTAGCCTAGTCGTTAATGCACTTATATTACGTGTACAAAGGGTTTTCGAATTTTCTATTTCTTCCCTGACTTTATTTACATCGGTTTGGACTTTAGCAATATCTACGGAAACTGTGTTGACCTCTACTTGAATTTTATTTATGTCACTTTGCATCTCGTTTACATCCGAATGAATGTTATTAATGTCAACCTGAACATTGGACACATCAGTTCTAACATTTTGGATTCCTCTTTGGACTTCCTCAACCTTGTATTGGACAGTCGCAACATCATTTTTAACAACAACTACCTCAGCCCTAGCACAAGAAATATCACTTCGGACATTAGCAACATCTAAATTCAACATTGTAAGATCTTTATGCACATTAGACACATCTATTTTAACATTGGACACGTCTGAGCGTATGTCAGTTACAGCATTCTCGATTCCTTGGGTATTAATCTGTAAACGCGACATATTATCCTCTAAGTTAGCAGAACTGGTCTGGATAACTTTCATATTCTCCTCCATTCGACTAGTATTCCTAGCTTCCATCTCCTTCATGCTTTCATTCAAGCTAGCAGACATATTACTAGCATTTTCCTCCATTCGACTAGTATTCCTAGCTTCCATCTCCTTCATGCTTGCTGTCAAATTAGCAGACATCTCCTCTAACATCTTCCTCAAACTTTCGTCTGCCATTACAATATTAATTCAAAAATATAGACTGCTGTAGGGACATACATCAAAAGAGCAAAATAACAACATCTGAGCAACACTTTTCACCATAAATAAATTTGATCAATTTTCTGTCTTAAATCTAACTTATAACTACCTTAGAATTAACCTTCGAAGACACTTCATGTTGAAACAAACTCAAGCACATGTTCAAATTTCCTTGGTCCATTTTACAATATCCTAACACAAATAATTTACATTTACTATCCAAATACTTTAATTTTATCTTTAATATGACTAAAATGTCATAAGCCGGTCAAATAAAATAAGATTCCAGATCATAGGCGATTTTCCTAAGTTTCCAGCCCATTTAACCTTTCTCAAGTTGTATAAGATCTGATCTTTTCTGAGTGTAATTTTCCTACTACAATACAACATTTAATTCCTATATAATCACACTTTCAAATACTACAATTGGCCTAGACATCTAACAAAGAATCAACCTCTTTATTTGAGTCTATCGATCCACACGTTTTAGGTTTGCCAATCCTACTGGCGTTCAACCTGGTGATCCAGTTTTGTTGAATCAGCCCCACGTATTAGGGTCGCCAATCCTTCTGTCCCCGTTTACCCGGATAGTAGGCTGTCAGATATCCGCCCCCTCAATCGGATTGCCAATAATCAACTGCACCAGCTCAGCTACACCAATGAAAATGGCACTGACAGATACTACCGAGATTTGAGCACAGAAGTTAACAAGAAATTATTGCGGAACACACCAAAATAGACGGGGGTCTATACTTACTTCTACTTACCTCTTATAAATATCTCGGGGATTGGGTTGACAACAGGATCTCTAAAGTATGCTCCCACAATAATCTTGACCAAGACATTTAAAAACGAACCAAAACGAAGGCAAGAACTTTGAACTGTACAAAAGCTTTATTTCAAATAAAGGGTATGACTTTAACAACTCAACAAAATAAATGTGGCTATCAGTAGCCCATGTCAATCTGACTACGTCCTCCTATAGGACTTGCAAAGTTAGCATACAACATGTTAGCTCCCCCGAGCTCAAAATAACGTGACATTCATAGCACACTTGGACTGGAAAAAAAGGAAGTCAGGATGAGACACATTTATAGAGCATTTGTTTTCTTTTAATAAACATGACACTTGTATTTATAGGCGCAAGGCCACACTGTAGACGACCTCGTCCGCTGATAACCAGTTGTCTGGCCAGCTGTGGTCTACCCTTCAAACCTGACACACACCTGCCAAATGGGCTCACTTGTCAAGCCACGTTGCGTAAGAATCCAGCACTCTCTCAACAGTTTTAAATGTCCGCAAGACATCACAAATATTGTTACGCAAATCTTTCAAATGCTTTACTCAAATACCACTGGATTATTCTGACAATCCCTAAACTTGTTAATTAGCATCCAAATGTTTAATAAGCATTGTTTAGAGTATAAAACAAACTCTTAAATGTTTTTAACAAAAACTCATAAATTAATTTATAACAATTAGAAATTGTTTATAATATTGTCGAAGACAATTACAAAAATTTTAAACACGCCTTTAACATTACTTTCGTTCCACATTATTTTCAAATATATTTACATTATTTATTTACAATATTAACATTTAAATTATTCAAATTATTAATTTGAGAAATACATTAACCACTTGTTCATCCGGTTGGTAATTTTATAATCGTGTCCATATAATCGACCAATGAAGGTTAGTTATACATGTTAATGTCACAATCTGGTTTAATAAAGGTTTAATAATTATAATTATTTGTGACGGTAATCTTCATTCAAAATCTTATCTCAAATTCTTTCAATACTCTTGTTAATTATAACAGTAAATTCACTTGATTAATTTTCAAAGGACAAATACAATACATTCCTGCGGTAAATACGTCGCTTACAAAGAAAAAATGCACAAAACTGCATTAACAATAGGCCCAAAATTCATCATATATTAATATATACGGCATCAAAATCATCCACAGAATCTTACAAAAACCTCCACTAACAAATTCTTTAACATCATTAATTACTGTGGGAACCTCCTTCATTTACTTCAAGGGCATTATACATCAGCGACTTTCAACAGGTCCGCTGCACTGGCGATTATACATTCATAGTTCCACTTCAAAAATTCTTATAATCATTAATAGTTTCAAAACTGTTGTCATTTAACCTTCGTGGATTTCATTCATGAATCGAAATGAAGTAAAAATTTGCCAATCACAAACAAATTTAATAGTGAATACGCTTATATACGCCTCTCTGGTCTATCAAAATTTTAAGATTATCATCTTCAAAGTATTGTAGTATAAAAATACTATCATCAAACAAATTGCGACTAAACTGCAAAATAGTCGAATAGAATCCAATTAGACTGTGGAATGCAAACATTATTATTCAAATCTCTAATTGAGAAAAATCTCCTAACAAAAGTTCACGACTTTAATGCATTCAATAATTCATATTTAAAGTTCATCATTCACAAAATTGTCTATGATGCAATGGTCGTTCAAAACTGACGATAAATGTCTGTGTTGCAATCAATTTCAAATAACGACTAGTATTTCCAAGATCGTCGACAACGCAAGAGATTTTAACGCTCTAAAATCATTTAAATGTTCTTCCTTCTTGATGATGACAGAAAATTGGTCAAAGTAATTAAACTGGGGTAGAAATTACTTTAATAAAGAGACATGCTGTCTGAATTTAAGTCTGCCATGAAAATCATTAACTTATAGTCAAATCGTGACTACCAAAAATAAGCAAATTATTGAAATATCTAAATATCAGTCTCAACTGATCCAAAATCATTTAACTATGCCCATGGAATAACCATGTCTTAATAAATCGTCGAAAAAGGCATAACTCATCAAGGTGTACTGAGAATAGGAATCCCAAACAAGAATATAGGGCAAAATACATGAGGACAAAAATATGGGAAAATGGTTGCTCAGATATTGCTACAAAACTCAAATACAATAAACGTTCACGACTACCTTATCTGCCGATTGACGTTCCAGAGGAAAATTCCCCAAAGAAGACTGCTGATGGATCCATTTCACCAAGTTAAAGCTGAGCTCCATCCTCGAAACAGGAAACAGCACCATCAAAGAATCGAACTGCTTCCTCCTCCGGAAATTGCACTGCTCCATGAAGACGAAAGACATCCTTCCGGCAAAATTCTTCTTTGTGAGTCGGGACTACCCTGACCTCTCTTGAAAAATCCCTGAAGATCTTGTAGAAAATCGCCATGAAGTTTTTGTAGTAATTTCCATTGAAATATTCATATTCAGAGAGTATGAAATCGTTTTCATTGCTGTTTGATAGTATTCAGCGTTGAGCCACGAAACATGGGTGTAGATGGTTGTTCACCACATGTCCGCTTGTATGGAATGGTAATTAGCGAAGTTCCATGTTGCTATCTTACTCCAACAATGTATGTCCCAATTGCATTAAAGTCCTTTAGCCTTCCATCTTATCCTCGGTTATAATGATAGAAGAACAAACTGCCTTATTAAACTGCTCCATAATACTGTAGCGTTGTGTCACACAAGCAATCAGAAGTCTCCCTGTTATACTAGCAGTGTCAGCCGTAGCGTAGGATCTGGCGATACAAAGTGCTTCTCAGGTAGCGAGAAAATCACTTTTGTCAGTCGTCTAAAATTGCTAATATCTTCTGAAATAACTATTTGAGATTGTTCAAATTTCCTACACTGCTTAATGTAGCACTGCACAATATAATTAGCTTATAGGCAACCGCTAACTGTTCATAGCCACTCTTGTAGACGCGTTATAATGTGCGTTTTAACTTCACCTAGTTTTACTCACAGTAAACTTGCACTGCTTGCCTGCTTGAATCACGTTTAATGCGGTGGCTTCACCACGCGTTATAAAGACGACTCTCTCTAATATCACTCGACGTTTCACCATATGACGATTTGAGATATGCGATATGAGATCTGACGATTGAGACTCCTCTCTTCTGCGCAAGGCCTTTTATAAACTTCATAAGGGGCGTATCCATCCCTTCCATAGCGAGTTACTGCGTCATAGCTAGAAGTTCCAGCTTCGTCAATACATGACGGATTTTCAAAATTCAAAAACTGGAAATAACTTTCACCAAAATTCCAGAACAATGCCTCTACTGCAAATGGATTTCCACAATTCTGCATTCCAAAAAGTATTAAAAATATCATAGTTTCAGCAATCTCCGTCTTCCTTCAAACAATCGTTCATTGGTTCAAGCCTCCCCTCCAATAGCATACTTTCTTCCTCAGCACAATTCCACGTTTCCTGCGACTGCGTCGTAAATCTCGGAACTTTCTCGAATAAATGCTGACGTCATTGAGAATCTCAGCTCAAGTAGCCTGCTGGTATAACGTCTGCGTCATCCGTGCTTACGTCATGACTACCCACGTCATAACTATGACAGCCTTAACTTTCTTCATAATTTCCAAAATAGCCACCGTGGTCTCAACATAATTCAATTTACGGGGGCAGTACCTACTGTAAGGCCATGGCCGCCTCCTTCCCTCTTCCTAGCCTATCCATCCCTATCTTCCATCCCTTCCCCTCCCTCATGAGGCCCCTGTTCGCTTTGCAGGTGAGGCCGCCTGGGCGAAGTGCTGATCACACCTCCCCAGTTGTATCCATCCCGACCAGATGTTCCAAGCTCCAGGACACTGCCCATAGAGGCGGTAGTGGTGAGTTCCCTCGCTGAGTCCGTGGGAACCACCAACCTAGAGGGTAAATTGACTAAATTTAAAAAAAAAAACAGGTCCTCTTGATTCACAGACCAACACGTAATTTCATATGGATTCTGTTAAAATGTGTCATATTGATATGATAAATATTGTTTAGAATGATAATTTGGTAGCAAAAATATCTACCCCATCTGGGATTCGAACCCAAGATCACTAGATTCACAGACATAAGTACTAACCCCACGGCTATTTCGACTATACAAATTTTGTGTACAAGATGGTGACTTATTTCCACGTTCCAATATTACTGCATTACGGAATTAAGTTTCATTAATATTTTGCTTGTTTCGATAATGTTCCTGCGTGAAATTGAGTTGAAAATGCCTTATGAATAGGCCCTCTTGTGACTAAAGAGAATGTATTCAGTAATAGTTCATGAAGGCTTGCTCAATTCTCGTAAAACCACAACGATTATATTACATTGATGACAGCATTACCTGCTGGTTGCGTGGCTCAGCGGTAACGTTCCCGCTTGCTGGGTCCAAGATTGCAGGTTCGTATCCTGGCGCAAATGCGAGGGAGCCGTGTCAGTACATTTACTGGCACGTTAAAGATCCCCTTCGGGCAAAATTCCGGCACCCCGGCGTTTCTAAAAGTCAGAAAAGTTAAAAAGGACGTAAAACCTATAACCTTATTATTATTAATGGGTCGCCTCCGTAGCATAGCAGTCAGGATGGTTAGCTGCCGCCCCGGAGGTCCTGGATTCGATTCCCGGCTCTGCCACGAAATTTGAAAAGTGGTTCGAGGACTGGAACGGGGTCTACTCAGCCTCGGGTGGTCCAAATGAGTAGAGAGGGTTCGATTCCCACTTCAGCCATCCTCGAAGTGGTTTTCCGTGGTTTCCCACTTCGTCTTCGGGCAAATGCCGGGATGGTACTGCCCCCGTAAATTGAATTATATTGAGACCACGATGGCTGTATTGGCAAATATGAATAAAGTTATGGCTGTCATAGTTGTGACGTGGATATTCATGACGTAGGCACGGATGACGTAGAATTCATGCAAGTAGGCTGGTGGAGCTGAGATTCTTGGTGACGTCATGATTTTGTTCGAGAAAGATCTGAAATTTACGACGCAGTCGCAGGAAACAAGGTATTGTGCTAAGGAAGAAGTTACGCTATTGGAGGAGAGACTCGAACCAATGAACGATAGTTTGGAAGGAAGACGGAGATTGCTGAATCTATGATATTTGATTGCTTTTGGCATGCAGATTTGTGGAAAACTATTTTCAGTTATGGCATTGATTAGGAATTTTGAAGAAATTAATTTTGAGTTTTTGAAATTTGAAAATCCGTCAAGTATAGCCAAAGTTAAAACTTCTAGCAATGACGGAGGAACGAACTACGGAAGGGATGGATACGCCCCTTAGGAAGTTGATAAAAGGTCGTGCACAGGATAGAGGAGCTCTCATATCTCTCATATCTCTCATACCGCTGATACCGTATATATATTTGAGATGTTATATAGTCATTTTCGAGTGAATAAGTGAAGCAAGTTGTCTTTAGCGTGTGGTTAAAGCCCGGCGCATCGAACGAACACGGAGCAGTTCCATTTTACGCTGTTCAAAACTAGGTGAAGTTGAAACGCTCACATTAACGTTTCTATCAGATAAGATATAAAGAGTTAACTTCTGCCTTCATTATAATTCAATTGGGCAGTACAACATTGAGGTGTGTAGAAGATTTGAACAATTTCACAGTTATACTTTGAAAGATATTGACACTTTAAGGCTGCCAACAAAAGTGATTTTCTCGCCACATGAGAAACACTTTTAAAATTCCACATTATACACTACGGCTGACACGTGGATTGCAACAGTGATATTGGAGAATACGTTTGGTAATACAACGATACATTCTATTATGGAACATTATAATCTTGCAGTGCTTTCAATGATTATAACAGAAGTTGAGATGGAAGGCTAAGGCTTTAATGCAATTGGGACATATATCGATGGAGTGAAGTAACAGCATGGAACTTCGTTAATCGTCATTCTACAAAAGCGAGCATGTAGTGAACATCCAACTACACTCATGCATCGTGAATCCATCGCTGAATTATATCAAATGACAGTGGAAATATCATCATACTCCACGATTATGTATATTTCTGCGGAAATAACTGCAATAAACTTCATGGCGAATTACGACTGGAACTTCAGGGAACTTTCAAGAGAGGCCAGGGTGGACCCGGCTCATAAAGAAGAGTTTTGCCAGAAGGATGTCTTTCGGATACTTGGAGCAGTGCAATTTCCGGAGGAGGAAGCAGTTCGATTCTCCGAGGACGCTGATTCCAGGTTCGAGGACGGAGCACATCTTTATGCTGGTGAATTGGAACCAACAGCAGTTTTCTTTGAAAACTTTCCTCTAGAACTTCAATCAACAGATAAGGTAGTCGTGAACGTTTCTTGTATTATTTGAGTCATGTAGCGATATCTGAGCAACCATTTTCCCATATTTTTTTGTCCTATCTTGTGCCCCATTTTCTTGCTTAACATTTCTGTACTCAGTACAATTTGATGATTTATGCCTTTTTCTACGATTTGTTGAGACATTGTTATGTCATTGGCATACTTAAATAATTTTGGATCAGTTGAGACTGATAATTTAGATTCTTTCAGTAATTTGCATATTTTTGTAGTCACGATTTGACTGTAAAGTTAATGATTTGCTATGGCAGATTTGAAGTCAGACAGCGTGTCATTTTATTAAAGTAATTCTATTCAGTAAATTACTTTGACCAATTTTCTGTCATCCTCAAGAAAGAAGAATAATTAAATGATTTTAGAGCGTTAAAATCTAATACGTTATCGACGATCTTTGAAATACTAGTCGTCTTATGAACATGATTGCAACATAGACATTTATCATTGCATTATAGACAATTTTATGAAATATGAACTTTGATTACGATTTATTGAATACACTATAGTAATTTTTTTTTTTTCGTGTGGCCTCCTGAGAGGCCGAGTGTAGGTCTTTCTAGTCGACGCCCGTGGGCGACCTGCGCGTCAGACTATAGTAATGAACATTTGATAGGAGTTTTTATCAATTATAGATTGGAACAATAATGTTTGCATTCCACAGTCTAATTGTATTCTATTCGACTATTTGTGCAGTTTAGATGAACTTTGATTGAAGATAGTATTTTTATACTGCGTTACTTTGAAGATATTAATCTCAATTTTGATAGACCAGTGAGGAGTGTCTAATCGTATTTGCTATTAAATTTATTTGTGATTGGCAAATTTTTACTTCATATCGATTCATGAATGAAACCCACGAATGTTAAATAATAACAGACATTATTACAATTGATGAATATAAGAATTTTTGAAGAGGAACAATGGATGTATAATCGTTAGTTCAGTGGACCTGTAAAAGTCGCTGATGAGTAATGCCCTTGAATAATGAAGGAGGTTCCCACAGTAATAAATGAAGTTGTTGAATTTATGAGTGGAGGTTTTTGTATGTAATTGGGAAGATTTTGATGCCTTATATATGAAGATATATGATGAATTCTGGGCCTATTGTTGTGCAATTTTGTGCGTTTTGAGCGAAGTATTTTTCCGCTGAATGTATTGTCCTGGTTCTTTGAAAGTTATTCATGTGAAGATACTGTTAAAGTTAACAAGAGTGTTAAATAATTTGAGATGAAGATTTTGAATGGAGGTTACCGTCACAAATATTAGTAATAATTATTAAACCTTATTAAACCTGAATTTGACATTTAAATATAACTAACCTTCATTGGTCGATTATATCAACACGATTTGAGTAATTATCAACCGGATAAACGTGTGGTTTAATGTATTTCTTATATAAATAATATAAACAATATAATATTGTAAAATAATTTTGTAAATATCTTTGTTAAACAATTTGTAATGAAAGGGATTAATAGAGGCGTGTATAAAATTTTCAACTGTCGTTTGACATTGTTATAAACAATTTATTATTGTTATAAATAATTAATGAACTTTTGTTATTAACATTTGGAGTTTTGTTATTATACTCT
This sequence comes from Meconema thalassinum, assembly GCA_946902985.2. Lineage (NCBI taxonomy): Eukaryota > Metazoa > Arthropoda > Insecta > Orthoptera > Tettigoniidae > Meconema > Meconema thalassinum. Next base: position 100,267,523 of record OX336398.1, read on the forward strand.
AAACAACGCTAATTAAACAAGTGGATTGAACAATTAAACATGATTTAGGATTATTGGAGTATTCCACTGGTGTTTGAATGGAGCATTTAAAAGATTTGCGTGATAATATTTCAGTTGAGATGTGGACATTTAACGTGTTTTGAAAGGAGAGCTAAGCTCTGATGGAACTCGCTTATGCTAGGGTTGAACGGAGGGGTGAGTCCACTTTGACGATGCAGGTGCATTGCAGCTGGCCCGGACAACTGTATGATAGAGGCCAAGGACGTTTACATAATAGCCTTGTGGCTATAAATAAAATATGAAGTATATAAACACGCAAACCAATTGATATATGTGTCTCGTCCCAAATCCCGTTTCCATTCCAAGTGCATTATTATAATTACGTTATTTTGAGCTTGAGAAAGCTGAAACATTGTATTTAGAGTATACAAGTCCGACAGGAGGACATGGTTATGTGGTCGATGGCTTCTGATTGCCACGTGGATTTTGTTGTTTTATTTTTGTTAAATTCATTCTTTATGTGAAATAAATTATTGTGCAGTTTAAAGTTTCTCATCTTCGTTATGGTTCATTTTAAATATCATGGTGGAGGTTATTGTGAGGGCATACTTTAAGTGATCCAGTTGACAACCCAGTCCCCGAGATAAATTTAAGAGGTAAGTAAAGGTAAGTATGAACCCCCGTATATTTTGGTGTGTTCCACAATAATTTTCTTGTTAACTATTGTGCTCTAATCTCGATAGTATCTGTCAGTGCCATTTTCATTGATGTAGCTGTGCCGGTGCGTTTGATTATTGGCAATCCGATTGAGGGGGCGGATATCTGACAGCCTACTATCCTGAGATCGGGGACAGTAGGATTGGCGACCCTAAAACGTGGGGCATGTTCAACAAAACTGGATTACCAGGTTGAACGCCAGTAGGATTGGCGCAATCAACGTGTGGGGCTCGATTGGCTCGATTGGCACGATCAGCAAAACATTGGATTACCAAGTTATTGCAGTAGAATTGGCACCGCAATTTTTGTGGAGTGTTCGAATAACATTGGATTACCAAGTTATCGATGTCAAAGGGATTGTGAAGACTCAAATAAAGATGTTGATTCTTTGTTAGATGTCTTGGCCAATTGTAGAATTTGAGAGTGTGATTATATAGGGATTAAATGTTGTGTTGTATTAGGAAAATTACACTCAGAAAAGATCAGATCTTATACAACTTGAGAGAGGTTAAATAGGCTGGAGACTTAGAAAAATCGCCTATGATTTGGAATCTTATTTTATTTGACCGGCTTATGACATGTGTAGTCATATTAAAGATAAAATTAAACTATTTGGATTGTAAATGTAAATTATTTGTGTTAGGATATTTTAAAATGAACCAAAGAAACTTGAACATGTGCTTGAGTTTATTTCAACATGAAGTGTCTACGAAGGTTAATTATAAGGTAATTATAAGTTAGATTTAAGACAGAAAATTGCTCAAACTTATATATGGTGAAAAATGTTGCTCAGATGTTGTTATTTTGCTCTGTTTGATGTATGTCCCTAAAGCAGTTTATTATTGAAATATTATTGAAATGGCAGATGAAAGTATTAAGAAAATGTTGGAGGAGATGTCCAACAATATGAGGGAGATGAAAGCTAGCATTAATGAAAGCATGAAGGAGATGGAAGCTAGGAATACTAGTCGTATGGAGGAGAATGCTAGTACTTGTCTGCTAATTTGTCTATTAGAATGCAGGAGATGATGAAGGAGAATGCTAGTAATATGTCTGCTAATTTGAAAGCTAGCATGAATGAAAGTGTAAAGCAGATGCTGGACGAAAATCTGAAAGTTCTTCAGACCAGTTCTGCAAACTTAGAAAATAATGTGTCGCGTTTACAGACCAGTACCCAGGGAATCGAGAATGCCGTGAGTGACATTCATAAAGATGTTTCTGATGTTAAAATTGATGTTTCTAAGGTACAGAAAGATCTTACTATGTTGAATCTTGATGTTGCCAATGTCCGGGGTGATATTTCATGTGCTAGAGCTGAAGTAATTGTTGTTAGGAATGATGTTGCTACTGTACAAGACAAAGTAGAGGAAATTCAAAGAGAGGTTAGAAATGCTCGAACTGATGTGTCAAATGTCCAAGTTGACATCAATAATATTCATTCAGATGTTAATGATATGCAAAGCGATATCAATAAGATACAAGTAGAAGTCAATACTGTTTTTGTAGACATTGCTAAAGTTCAGACTGATGTTAACAAAGTTAGGGAAGAAATTGAAACTTCAAAAACGCTTTGTACTCGTAACATTAGTGCATTAACAACTCGATTAGTTGACGAGTCTGTTAGGACAACAGCTTCTTTAGCTGGTTTAAAATACGATGTAGAGGTCATGAGAACCCAAGTATTAGATCACAATCGTTTACTTAAGGAAGACATTGAGGTAGATATCGCGGAAATGTTAACTGCAAATGTAACGGTTTGGAAAGATGAATGGAACAGGTCGAGTGGGGAACATGTAGATCAGATTCAGGAGCGAATTGAAAGAAAACTTGCCAGTACACAAGTAGACATTAATAATGAAGTAGTTCAGATTAGGAAAGACTTGAATGTAAGGATGGATTCGCTATCCGAAAAGCAGGTAGAGGATAGAACTCAAATAGGTCAGGACGTGCAAGCATTAAAAACTGCGTTAGAGGAACAGATTCATAAGGTTGTCTCTGATGTTAATGAAACTACGAGCAAACTGCAGAATTTGAAACTAGGAGAAGCTAGCATGATGGAAACCTATAAGGAAGAGTTGATTAGGAAAGTCATCACGGAAATCACAGACAAGGATACTGAAGGATTGACTGGTGAAGAGGATAGAAATTACGTGAGAAGATGTAACCTCGCTACAGAAGAGAGAGATATTAGTCCTGAGGAACGTATATCCAGATTCAGGGAAGAAGAAGAGGATAGAAATATTGAACCTGAATGGAAGTATCGTGATAGTGGGAAACATTATATGGATTCATATCCGAGAAATGTGACAGCCATCCGGAATTTTGAAGACAAACCTCAAAAATTTAGCAACACTGATAGTCTCACACCGATCGAATATATCAGGAATCTTAAAGACTATTTCATAGAAGCCCACATTCCTAGAGAGAGAGAGATGAGAATCGTAGAAAGATTTCTTGCTGGAGGACCCCTTGAATTGTTTAGAGCATTTCGGTACACTTTCAGCAATTTTGACGAATTTGCAGAGGCACTGATAAAACGATTCTGGTCAATAGAAGCTCAGAATTCACTAAGAGCTGAGGTATACTCGAGGAAGTATTCAGGTACTCTTCCAACACGGTACGCTGATTTCTTCACGAGTCAGCTATCACGCTTGAGATTTTTGCAACCCCCATTGTCAACAGAGCAGTTGATAGATGCGATTTCACGTATGCTGCCTGTGGAGGTAAGAAGACTGATCATATCGTCAAATATCAGAGATTTGACCAGTATGGACGAATTATTGAGAAGGCTTGACTACACGAGTCCAATGCCAAATTTGGTACAAAAAGGTCAGAGGCACGAATTCAAAGACGTTAATACGGTCTACATGGATCAAGTGCAGCAAACTGATAAGCCTGATGAAAAAAAACTGAAAATGTAGGTCCTCACAGGAATAATTATTTCCGCAACAACAGATCCCAAGGTTACCGTCCATATCAGCAAAGACGAGGCTGGAATAATAATAGAGGGAATTACAACAACGGAAGAGGTAGATACTACAACAATGGTTATAATAGAAACTACAATAGAAATAACCAGTATCAGAATCAGAATCAGAATTCTCAAGGTCAGGTTATGACACCCGACAAGTATCAAGAAAGAGAGAAAGAAAGTCAGCAGTATCTGAAGGAATTACGAGAAAAGGAAGCTGAAAACCAAAAGAAAAGACAGGATGTAGTGATCGATCCTGGTCCTTCTACAAGTCAGCAGAACTTGGAAAACAGAAATACAGGACAGAAGAGAAAGTAGAAAGGAGAGAATGCATTAGCCACACACAACCCAGAGAAGAAGAGACTTATGATTAAGGAACATAGAGGAAATATCATAGAAGAGTAGAATAATAATTCAATTTCGTGTTCAAGTGAATTGAGATATTTATAACACAGAGTTTAAAAACAATTTGCAACTGTTTTTAAAACGTGGTGAAGGGAGAATGCCCCCGTAAATTGAATTATATTGAGACCACGATGGCTGTATTGGCAAATATGAATAAAGTTATGGCTGTCATAGTTGTGACGTGGATATTCATGACGTAGGCACGGATGACGTAGAATTCATGCAAGTAGGCTGGTGGAGCTGAGATTCTTGGTGACGTCATGATTTTGTTCGAGAAAGATCTGAAATTTACGACGCAGTCGCAGGAAACAAGGTATTGTGCTAAGGAAGAAGTTACGCTATTGGAGGAGAGACTCGAACCAATGAACGATAGTTTGGAAGGAAGACGGAGATTGCTGAAACTATGATATTTGATTGCTTTTGGCATGCAGATTTGTGGAAAACTATTTTCAGTTATGGCATTGATTTGGAATTTTGAAGAAATTAATTTTGAGTTTTTGAAATTTGAAAATCCGTCAAGTATAGCCAAAGTTAAAACTTCTAGCAATGACGGAGGAACGAACTACGGAAGGGATGGATACGCCCCTTAGGAAGTTGATAAAAGGTCGTGCACAGGATAGAGGAGCTCTCATATCTCTCATATCTCTCATACCGCTGATACCGTATATATATTTGAGATGTTATATAGTCATTTTCGAGTGAATAAGTGAAGCAAGTTGTCTTTAGCGTGTGGTTAAAGCCCGGCGCATCGAACGAACACGGAGCAGTTCCATTTTACGCTGTTCAAAACTAGGTGAAGTTGAAACGCTCACATTAACGTTTCTATCAGATAAGATATAAAGAGTTAACTTCTGCCTTCATTATAATTCAATTGGGCAGTACAACATTGAGGTGTGTAGAAGATTTGAACAATTTCACAGTTATACTTTGAAAGATATTGGCACTTTAAGGCTGCCAACAAAAGTGATTTTCTCGCCACATGAGAAACACTTTTAAAATTCCACATTATACACTACGGCTGACACGTGGATTGCAACAGTGATACTGGAGAATACGTTTGGTAATACAACGATACATTCTATTATGGAACATTATAATCTTGCAGTGCTTTCAATGATTATAACAGAAGTTGAGATGGAAGGCTAAGGCTTTAATGCAATTGGGACATATATCGATGGAGTGAAGTAACAGCATGGAACTTCGTTAATCGTCATTCTACAAAAGCGAGCATGTAGTGAACATCCAACTACACTCATGCATCGTGAATCCATCGCTGAATTATATCAAATGACAGTGGAAATATCATCATACTCCACGATTATGAATATTTCTGCGGAAATAACTGCAATAAACTTCATGGCGAATTACGACTGGAACTTCAGGGAACTTTCAAGAGAGGCCAGGGTGGACCCGGCTCATAAAGAAGAGTTTTGCCAGAAGGATGTCTTTCGGATACTTGGAGCAGTGCAATTTTCGGAGGAGGAAGCAGTTCGATTCTCCGAGGACGCTGATTCCAGGTTCGAGGACGGAGCACATCTTTATGCTGGTGAATTGGAACCAACAGCAGTTTTCTTTGAAAACTTTCCTCTAGAACTTCAATCAACAGATAAGGTAGTCGTGAACGTTTCTTGTATTATTCGAGTCATGTAGCGATATCTGAGCAACCATTTTCCCATATTTTTAGCCTACTTTCGATTTTTGCAAAAAATGAAAGTAGACTTATGAGATCAACACAGGGCGAAAAAAAGTGTGTCTGTCTGTGTGTGTGTATGTGTGTGTGTGAGTCTGTGTGTGTGTGTGTCTGTGTGTCTGTGTGTGTGTGAGTGTGTGTACTCTGAATGTCGGTCCACCCCTATCAATTCGAACACGGTGAATGCGAATTGAACGAAATTTGGCACAAAGGTAGCACTAGCAAAGGACACCTCAGTGTCATGTTTTATATCGCCGCCATCTTGACGGAAACGTAATGGCGGCCACACAAATGTTCAAAGCTTAAATCAAATTACGATTAACCTAATCATCCGATCTCTACCAAATTTTGCAACAACATACCTTTATGGGGGGAGCATCCTTTGACCAAACCAATAGGTCATCAGCGTAATAGTTTACGGATGGCGGCCATCTTTGTGTGAAAATCGATTCCCCCTATTTATTCGAACACGGTGCAACCGAATGGAACGAAATTTGGTACAGAGGTAGTACTAACAAAAGGCACCTCAGTGTCATGTTTTATATCGCCGCCATCTTGACGAAAACGTAATGGCGGCCACACAAATGTTCAAAGCTTAAATCAAATTACGATTAACCTAATCATCCGATCTCTACCAGATTTTGCAACTACATACCTTTATGGAGGGAGCATCCTTTGACCAATCTAATAGGTCATTCACCTGATAGTTTGCGGATGGCGGCCATCTTTATGTCAAAATTGATTCCCCCTATTAATTCGAACACGGTGGAACCGAATGGAACGAAATTTGGTACAGAGGTAGCACTAGCAAAGGGCACCTCAGTGTCATGTTTTATATCGCCGCCATCTTGACTGAAACGTAATGGCGGCCACACGAATGTTCAAAGCTTAAATCAAATTACGATTAACCTAATCATCCGATCTCTACCAAATTTTGCAACTACATGCCTTTATGGAGGGAGCATCCTTTGACCAATCTAATAGGTCATTCACCTAATAGTTTGCGGATGGAGGCCATCTTTATGTCAAAATTGATTCCCCCTATTAATTCGAACACGGTGGAACCGAATGGAACGAAATTTGGTACAGAGGTAGTACTAGCAAAGGGCACCTCAGTGTCATGTTTTATATCGCCGCCATCTAGACTGAAACGTAATGGCGGCCACACGAATGTTCAAAGCTTAAATCAAATTACGATTAACCTAATCATCCGATCTCTACCAAATTTTGCAACTACATACCTTTATGGAGGGAGCATCCTTTGACCAATCTAATAGGTCATTCGCCTAATAGTTTGCGGATGGCGGCCATCTTTGTGTCAGAATCGATTCCCCCTATTAATTCAAACATGCTGAAAGCAAATGGAACGAAATTTTGTATAGAGGTAGCACTAGCAAAGGGCACCTCAGTGTCATGTTTTATATCACCGCTATCTTGATGGAAACGTAATCGTGGCCACCCAAATGTTAAAAGCTAAAATGTAATTACGACCAACCTAATAATCTAGTCTCTACCTAATTTTGCAACACCATATCTTTATGTGGGAAACATATTCTGACCAAACTGCAAGAACATCAGCCCAATAGTTTGCAGATGGTGGCCAAGTATGTGTGCAAATCGATTCCCCCTATCAATTCAAACACGGTGAAACCGAATTGAACGAAATTTGGTACAGAGGTAGCACTAGCAAAGGGCACCTCATATTCATGTTTAATATCCCTATAGCACGTTGTATTTCAACAAGCTCCTACAACCAACATTCAATCATACTCCTTGAAAAGGACAAAGAGTTATAACAATACCCATGCATTTAGGAGAAAGTAGGCTATATGTTCTTTACTGAACATCTTGTTTTGTCCTATCTTGTGCCCCATTTTCTTGCTTAACATTTCTGTACTCAGTACACTTTGATGATTTATGCCTTTTTCTACGATTTGTTGAGACATTGTTATGTCATTGGCATACTTAAATAATTTTGGATCAGTTGAGACTGATAATTTAGATTCTTTCAGTAATTTGCATATTTTTGTAGTCACGATTTGACTGTAAAGTTAATGATTTGCTATGGCAGATTTGAAGTCAGACAGCGTGTCATTTTATTAAAGTAATTCTATTCAGTAAATTACTTTGACCAATTTTCTGTCATCCTCAAGAAAGAAGAATAATTAAATGATTTTAGAGCGTTAAAATCTAATACGTTATCGACGATCTTTGAAATACTAGTCGTCTTATGAACATGATTGCAACATAGACATTTATCATTGCATTATAGACAATTTTATGAAATATGAACTTTGATTACGATTTATTGAATACACTATAGTAATGAACATTTGATAGGAGTTTTTATCAATTATAGATTGGAACAATAATGTTTGCATTCCACAGTCTAATTGTATTCTATTCGACTATTTGTGCAGTTTAGATGAACTTTGATTGAAGATAGTATTTTTATACTGCGTTACTTTGAAGATATTAATCTCAATTTTGATAGACCAGTGAGGAGTGTCTAATCGTATTTGCTATTAAATTTATTTGTGATTGGCAAATTTTTACTTCATATCGATTCATGAATGAAACCCACGAAGGTTAAATAATAACAGACATTAATTCAATTGATGAATATAAGAATTTTTGAAGAGGAACAATGGATGTATAATCGTTAGTTCAGTGGACCTGTAAAAGTCGCTGATGAGTAATGCCCTTGAATAATGAAGGAGGTTCCCACAGTAATAAATGAAGTTGTTGAATTTATGAGTGGAGGTTTTTGTATGTAATTTGGAAGATTTTGATGCCATATATATGAAGATATATGATGAATTCTGGGCCTATTGTTGTGCAATTTTGTGCGTTTTGAGCGAAGTATTTTTCCGCTGAATGTATTGTCCTGGTTCTTTGAAAGTTATTCATGTGAAGATACTGTTAAAGTTAACAAGAGTGTTAAATAATTTGAGATGAAGATTTTTAATGGAGGTTACCGTCACAAATATTAGTAATAATTATTAAACCTTATTAAACCTGAATTTGACATTTAAATATAACTAACCTTCATTGGTCGATTATATCAACACGATTTGAGTAATTATCAACCGGATAAACGTGTGGTTTAATGTATTTCTTATATAAATAATATAAACAATATAATATTGTAAAATAATTTTGTAAATATCTTTGTTAAACAATTTGTAATGAAAGGGATTAATAGAGGCGTGTATAAAATTTTCAACTGTCGTTTGACATTGTTATAAACAATTTATTATTGTTATAAATAATTAATGAACTTTTGTTATTAACATTTGGAGTTTTGTTATTATACTCTAAACAACGCTAATTAAACAAGTGGATTGAACAATTAAACATGATTTAGGATTATTGGAGTATTCCACTGGTGTTTGAATGGAGCATTTAAAAGATTTGCGTGATAATATTTCAGTTGAGATGTGGACATTTAACGTGTTTTGAAAGGAGAGCTAAGCTCTGATGGAACTCGCTTATGCTAGGGTTGAACGGAGGGGTGAGTCCACTTTGACGATGCAGGTGCATTGCAGCTGGCCCGGACAACTGTATGATAGAGGCCAAGGACGTTTACATAATAGCCTTGTGGCTATAAATAAAATATGAAGTATATAAACACGCAAACCAATTGATATATGTGTCTCGTCCCAAATCCCGTTTCCATTCCAAGTGCATTATTATAATTACGTTATTTTGAGCTTGAGAAAGCTGAAAAATTGTATGTAGAGTATACCAGTCCTACAGGAGGACATGGTTATGTGGTCGATGGCTTCTGATTGCCACGTGGATTTTGTTGTTTTATTTTTGTTAAATTCATTCTTTATGTGAAATAAATTATTGTGCAGTTTAAAGTTTCTCATCTTCGTTATGGTTCATTTTAAATATCATGGTGGAGGTTATTGTGAGGGCATACTTTAAGTGATCCAGTTGACAACCCAGTCCCCGAGATAAATTTAAGAGGTAAGTAAAGGTAAGTATGAACCCCCGTATATTTTGGTGTGTTCCACAATAATTTTCTTGTTAACTATTGTGCTCTAATCTCGATAGTATCTGTCAGTGCCATTTTCATTGATGTAGCTGTGCCGGTGCGTTTGATTATTGGCAATCCGATTGAGGGGGCGGATATCTGACAGCCTACTATCCTGAGATCGGGGACAGTACCTCCTTCAAGGCCACGGCGCCTCCTTCCCTCTTCCTTGCCTATCCATCCTGACCATGCATTACCTTCCCTCGTGAGGCCCCTGTTCGCTTTGCAGGTGAGGCTGCCCGGGCGAGGTGCCAATCACACCACACCAGTTGTATCCACTCCGATTAGATGTTCCCAGCTCTAGGACACTGCCCGTAGAGGCGGTAGTGGTGAGTTCCCTCGCTGAGTCCGTGGGTTCCACCAACCTGGAGGGTAAACGACTAAGAAGAAGAAGATTATTATTATTATTAACAGCATTACCGTTATGTGGGTTAATATTTGAATATCCATTGTGCAGAAACATAATACCGGCAATGCCGACTACTTACAATGTTTGATATTAAGGCATTTTACCATTTAAATACTGATACGAAGACTTCGAACATGTACCATGTCGTTTGTTTCAATCACTTGACACCGGAGTTCGCATAAGCGTTTTCCGTTCAGTATGTCATATAAATTCCACATGGCCGAGAGTACGTCATGGTATCAATTTCCGACACCGCGCGCTCATTGCTTCTCGTACCACTGCCAGCTGGGTCTTACCACTGCTCGCTGGATCGATCGATCGAGCGGGCAGTGCATACTGCCGTTTTCCACCACTGCCAGCTAGTACACTTCCGTTCGATTGATCGAGCGGGCAGTGCATACTTCCGTCTTTCACCACTGTCAGCTAGTACACTTCCGTTCGATCGATCGAGCGGGCAGTGCATACTTGCGTTCGATCCCCCACTGCCAGCTCGATCGTTCCGATCCACTTCCGTCCCCAATTTTCAAAATCACTCCCACAAAACTATCCAGCAACCGAGCGGAAAGATGTTACACATCAAAAACTGTCTTGTGGTTTACTTTTAAAACTATGGACTAAAAGTTCAAATATACTACAATAAATGGAACAAAACTGCAATTTTTAGGTACTTGCATATCATTTAGATTTTTTTTATATGTAGGCCTGCTACAGAATTCATGAATATGGCTCGAGTGAGATTCGGGAAAGTATTCAAGTATTTGTATTTAGTAGTAAGGAACCAATAGGTAAAACCCTAAGAATACAGTCCCTAAATAACTAAGACATGTACGTTTTTTCAGGAATGTTTATTTACTTATTTATTTAATTACCACCGACAGCGGTAGCTACGCTCGCTAAAACACAGCGCTAGGCCATGGGGTCAAGCTCTCTGTTCGAGCCCCACCGTCGTCCGTCCTTGAAATGGTTTTCCGTGGTTTCCCATTTTCAACTTCTGGCACACCTTGGGCCGATACCTTCTAACAGGCCACGGCCGCTTCCTCTAACATCCTTGCCCAGTTTCATTCATTTCATCCCTCATTAACTCCTCTCATCCAGTATGCCTTCCTTCGGAGGGGAAGTAAAGCCAGCTGTCCCATGTCATAGATTTATAGAACCTTCCACTAATTACACCTGCGAAGCTAAATTATATATAGGTTAAACATTCGACAAACGCTCATAGGTTCCGACGTTCGTCGCCAGGAGCCGACTGCGGTGGCATCTGGTGATCAAGTTCTGAACTAGTAGTCGTTGACGGTGGCGTTTGGCGGCAAAAGTAGGAACTACTTGAAAGAAATAATTCAATGTCTGCAGTCCACACTTGATTTGGAATGAGATAGCACAAACTAATACTGTCATCATAATTAACACCGGTTATCAGACAGATTCTACACACACCCAAAGTTCACGGGGCTACATGACCGCGTTGCCGCAGCCCCTAAACTGAAGAACCAACCAACTCCTCTCATCAGGTTGGCGTCAGGGAGGGCAACCGGCCATAAAACCATCCGCCACATAGAACTTCATCGCATCTTATCCCTGACCCCGTTGGGATTAATAAGAGGCAGACATACATATATGGATATTGCACCCTCGCCCATTTCTGTGGTTTTATTCCGAAGCTAGAACTCTCGCGAGACAGGTGCTAGCCCACCTAGCTCCAATAAAGTATCAAGTACCAACCACGAACCAGCCGATTTGCCTAATTCAAGCCAATAATCACCTAACCTTGCCACGGTGGGTGATTGGTTAACGTGACGGTCTACTAACCCCAAGCTTGCAGGTTCGCTCCGGGCCGTGTTAATTGATTTTTGAAAGGCGGCAAAAATTACGACACCATGTCATACGATGTTGGCATGTCAAAGAATCCATTTGAATTCAGTAGGCCGTGTACATAATGGTTAAATTAATCTCGGGAGTTTCCGCCAACACCAAGTTCCTCATTTCTCTACTAGAAAGCGCTATAGTGTTCAAGGAGCTTAGATATCTAACTCCTTGACATACATAGTGATTCAAGGAACAACGAAATTCGACTTGCAAGCTACCCTCTGGGTGTCAAATAACAAAGCTTGCACCCAGCACCCGAGGCCATACGATATTATTATTTTTATTACCAACAATAATAATCAATAATTATTATTAACTCCGTCTATCCCTCCCTCCAAGACCAAGCCAACCAGCCATCACCCACCAAGCACTATCCCTCCCTCCAAGACCAAGCCAACCAGCCATCACCCACCAAGCACTATCCATCACATCAAACTCTTCCGCTCAGAGTTGCCAACCTCTCAAACCTGAAAATCTCAACTTCCCACTCAGAATGTCACTTTTCACCAGAAAATATCCCACATAAAAATGTATTTTGTTCAAAACAAGTGTATAATGAATAAAAAAATATGATCTAGAGTCTCGATAATGTGTTTCTAATTGCAGTACCAAATGCGCTAAAATTGATTTTAACAAAACACAAAACTGTCTTGTGAACTATCATTATCATACACTTAAACATTCACTTAATACACGTTTCTATTCATTTAAAGATTTAGATGTTTATCTCTCCCTGTATAAGTCTTGGATTTTTTTAAAATGAAGAATTCACAAAACATAAGTTTTAATCTCTAAAAACTCACAAAACTGTCTGTTATCGCACAAGCAGTAGTTGGCGATTGTAATGTACAGTAGAACGTCGTTTATCCGGACGTCAAACAACCGGATCGGCAATTATCCGGACGAGCAAAAAAAAAAAAAAAAAAAAAAAAAAAACTTAAGTGGATGTACAAGAAGGAAGTTTTACGTCGTTTACTGTTGGCTGAAGATGAGGAGAGCGTGATATCTTTTTCAAAAAAGCTTTCTCTTAAGGACTACTGTATCTTGATAGCTGATGAATGGAACTATTTAAAACGACAGAATCTTCGAAATGTATTGAATAAATTGGTAGGAGAACAAGAGACCGTTAAGCCACTTTTGATGAAGATTTGGAGGCAGTGACAAATGAGTTATTCCACCAAGTTGCTGGATTTTCCGACTGTGATAGAGAAGGCGCACAAGCTTGGTTAGAAAGTGACAGTGACTCAGGTTTTCAAATCTTAGATGGTGATGATGAAATTGCTTCTCTGGTGAAAGAAGTAAGTGGGTAAGAAGAAAAGGATGAATGCCTAGATGAGAAAGATGAAGAAGGACCAAGTCATGGAGAAGCTTTTACTGCATTATAAACTGCGTATTGTGGTATGGCTGTACTATGAAATAAACAAATGTTCCATTATCCAGAAAAATCGCTACCCGGAATACTTTCGGTCCCAATTAGTGCGGATAAACGACGTTCCACTGTAGTTACTTCCGTGAAAGGTTTATTTTTATTCTAGCGGTGTGTATGAATCGTACCTATGTATTAATGGCAGCTCAGCTGGTGATATAAAATATGACATCGGCCAAATATCCCAAATTCACCTCACTTTTTGCAAAAAGTTTATACTGTAGTTGATTTTGTATAACCATATAATCACCCCGAACAGACTAATTCCGGATTTTTATCACCATTTTAGAATGTCACCTAACATTAGATATACCACATTTAGCATACACCGACAGTTGCATTACCAACACTGCAACTAAATAATTGTACATATTGTATATATTTTTCACCTGTATTCTTAAACATAGTTGCTATAGCCTAAGTGTAATGGATCTGATGATGATCGCTTGACGATCGAAACTGGTCATCCTAGTGTATTTATTAATCTCATATAATTTATTTCAGGATTAGGGCATAACCCAGCTCTATTTGGGTGCATTCGTGTTGACCGACTGAAAAGCACAAAACTTTTGATGACTGTATTAATAAAAAGTAAGATAAAATTTCCTTAGTTGTGTTTGACATTAACCAGGCATAAGACATCACAAAAAAATGGTTGAAAAAGTGATGCCAGATAGCCTTAAAATCCATCATTTTGCACCAAATTACACAAAAGTTTCCCGGGGAGGAATCCCGCACTCCGTTTTCTTTGGGTACTATTCCATGCCCCCAATCCTCCGGACGTCTTCCCCAAAATAAAACTCTGTATACGTCCATGTTTTATACACAACCGCACATGACTATAACATATATTTAAATCTTGATCGAGCCACCACTTAGAGAGAGAGAGTTGGAAAAATCCCAGGAACTGCAGTAACTACGTCATATGTGTTCGTTATAAATTATATTTGACGTCAAGAATGAAAAACTGGTCTTGTAACCACTAAATACGCCTCTGGCCACAAACTAAAGCTTCAAGGAGTATTGTTGATGTGTTGCCATGACACGCGTTGCTCTATTAGCGTTCCAAGGCCACCTGTCGTGTTCCTACAAGCGTTTTACATAATTGCTATGCTTCCTAATAAAATATAGCCATTGGCTTGGACATAAATTGTCAGTGTAGGTAAGTGCAATAGAAGGCATGTACTGCAAGTATTGACAACTGCAGCATGTGTTCACCCGGCCGTAGTCATCGGATTTTTAGCCTGTTTTGATTTTATGAATAAATAGGCTTACGAGATCGCCTTTTGTCCGTGTGTGTGTATGTGTGTGCGTATGTGTGTGTGTGTGTGTGTGTGTGTGGTGCGATTTCAATGAAACTTGGTAAGGTCATAGCACCATTTCGGCCGACCCCGACCTTCAAATTTTGATATGTCTCACCAATCCAACATGGCGGCTGTGCGAAATATTTCACCAGCAATCAATATCTCCAAAGCTATTGACGTCAGAAAAGTTGGATGGCGCAGCCACGCGGCAGAATGTTGAAGCTGTAACATTGTGACTGGTGAGATTTATTTAGATGGTGAAGCATTGACGTCGTGATGGAAACAGAAAGAAAGTTGTCAAATTCGAGGAGGTACTGCTCTGTATACGGTTGAAAATCGTATAAAACGGCTACGAAATATCTTCACTACTTTCCTGTACAAGAAGTTCAGAGAGAAAGATGGGCTTCGGCGCTGTCAATTGGAAAACGTGTTACATGTTACATGACAGTGTGCAGCCTGCATTTTTGTGAAGACGACTTTTTTCCACCGGTACTGTTGATTATTGATAGTTATTGTCTCTAATTTGTATTCACATGGATTTAGCTACATCAAAAATACTGATAAACTTATAGCCTATTACTTCTGTGCCGTACAAAGAATGTAATCCGCTCTTCGTAAACTTATTTTAGGGGTTCTTCCGATTGACAATAGCCGAATGGTTAGAAAACTTAAGAAAAATGCTGTTCCTAGCCTTAATTTGCCAGAGAATTTATATTCTTGCCTTTGAACAGCAAGTATGTAGGTCATTGAAGTATGATTTGGCTTAAATTGTGTTTTTCGCTATGATCTCCCTACTGTTGAATTTAGTTAATTAAAATGTAAAATCTTAGTTTTAAGTATCGGTTTGATGACCCATCATCCCAGGCAGGCCGGCAACACCTATACTACTCAGGCAGATAGGTCACTTAGCAGTAATTTTGAAGTTATAGTGATGTTAAGTATACATATGCGGTAATGTAGCAGGAGACCGGATCGGCCTAGGCTATTCTAACTTTAATTAGTTCTCATTTCAGGGTTTTACAGTTTTGAGTGCGAATAGTTGGTTTGAAAGTTGTACAACAGTAAGGAGAGAATGTTTTGTATAGGTTTTAATTGGTATTATGGTTTATGTCGAGCTGAGGAGTGAATTTGGTTTGGCTTTTAGTGTAGTTTTTGATCTGTTCCGTTTACTTATGACAAGTTCAAATGGAGACTCCAGCTTTGTTAAATATCTGTATTTTAAATATTTAATTAAATATATTGATAAAGAGGATGTCTCCATTTTAACTTGCCTGTGGCAAGAGATTAATAAATTAACATTCTTGCCTTTGAACAGCAAGTATGTAGGTCAATATTTGCAATATTGAAGTATGATTTGGGCATCCCAAGTAACGCTTCTTTGAACCCAAAACATTCATGCAAATTCAGGGTTGCTTGATTCAATTTATTATCAGGGAGTCATCCTTTGTGTTATGTGAGATATATATATATATATATATATATATATATATATATATATATTGTGAAATTAATAAAAACATCGATACCGCTAGGCTCCCAAGTACAGGCTTCATATATGTAACAGCAGACAGTAAATTAACTATCTACACGTGGGTAATATTTTTAACTGGTAGTAATTAGGCACTGCATTTAAATTGATTATAAAAATATTTCTATCAATGAAAGGAAATATGTAGTATTTTGCCATCATAAATTAGAAGCCATAACAAACGCACACCCAATTACTTCACGTCACTATATCGCCGCCATATTGCAAACAGCTGTCGGCAAGCTCCTCCCCCGTTTCGGACGTCAATTAACGATATCTCCCTGAAATTTTCTATGGTCATAAAGGGCACTACTACAAGTTCACCTATGAGACTTTCAAAAACCTGGTAACTACGAAACCAACATGGCGGTCAAACAAAATTGGTACAGGAAATGTTTATACAAATTGTAATGCACTGGCATCTAATATAGTTCAATTTTTTTACATAACCTCGAGATGGTGGATGTGCGAAATATTTCACTGGCATTCTACACCTCCGAAACTATTACTGATATCGCCTTGAAATTTTGTACGGTGATAAAGGGCACTATTGCAAGTTTATTTATGCAACTTTCAAAAACCTGTGAATTACAAGACGAACATGGCGGCCAAGCGAAGTCGAAACATTTTAATAGACTTTTCTCGCGATTTAACGATCTGAGTGCAGTGAAATATGGTACAGTAAATGATTATACATATTGTAAAGCACTGGCATTTAATTTAGTTCAATTGTTTACATAACCTCAAGATGGTGGCTGTACGGAATTTTAAAATTAAGTTTTTATTTCTTGTGTCAAAATCATGCGATCGCAGTGAACGTTTGAATAATGAGCCTACACAATAATTTTCCTTTAATGGTACATAACGTTATGGCCTATACATATAACAATAAAAAATGGCTACCATCCGAAATATTTAGACGGTTCTCAATATCTGCGAATCGTTTACAGCAATCAAACTGATTTTTTTTAAATGTTTATAGCGGCTTTGAACATAAGCTCACCTATAAGACTGTCGCGAAGTATAAATACTTAAATGGACCGTACTCGCGATTTAACCATCCGAGTGCAGTGAGACTTGGTACGGTAAATACTTATACAAATGTTAATCCACTGGCATCTAATTTATTTCAATTGTTTTCATAACCGCAAGACGGCAGCTGTGCGAAATTTTAAAATCTCGTTTTTTACTTCTTGTGTCCTAATCATGCGATTGAAGTTTGAATACAACACGTACACAATAATCTACATGTAATAGTACATAGCTCTAAGACCTACATACATAAAATACAACATGGCGACCATCCGTAATATTAGACGGTTTTCATTATATATGAATCTATTACAGCAATCAAACTGAATTTTTTTATGTTGACAGAGGCAATTTGAGAGCTAAATTTGTAGGTTAGATTTGATTAACACGCTGAAGTTCCAACGTTCGCCGCAAGGTGATGATTGCAGTGACATCTAGTAACCAAGTTCGCAGCTAGGTGTCGTTGATGGTAACATTTGGTAGAAACTACTTGAAATTGATCGTCTGCAGTCCTTACCTGAATTACAGATAACACACACTAATACAGTCATCACAATTAACACTGGTTAAGAGACAGATTCTACACACACCCGAGTATTCATGTCTTGGTATATACCCTAATAACTTGTTTCGACTGTTTACACTCCAGGTAGGCTATTCCCACGAACCCAGCGAGGGATCCCACCTTTACCGCCTCTACGGGCAGTGTCTTGGAGCTTGACATCGGGTCGGGGGATACAACTGGGGAGGCGGGACTAGCGCCTCACCCAAGCAGCCTCACCTGCAAAGCGAACAGGGGGCCTCATGAGGGATGGGGCGGGATAGGAAGAGTGGGAGGGATAGACAAGGAAGGGGGAAGGAGGCGGCTGTGGCCTGACGGTAGGTAGGCTACCATCCTGGCATTTGCCCGAAGACGGAGTGGGAAACCATTGAAAACCACTTCGAGGATGGCTGAGGTGAGAATCGAACCCCCTCTACTCATTTGGACCACCCGAGGCTGAGTAGACCCCGTTCCAATCCTCATACCACTTGTCAAATTTCGTGGCAGAGCCGGGAATCGAACCTTGGACCTCCGGGGTGGCAGCTAAGCGCGCTGACCACTACACCATGGAGCTTACCCCTAATAACTTGTACTGTATGTATGTAAATGAAAAAAATCCACAGCCTGCTTCCAGTCTCCGACCGGGTCAGGAATGGAATGAATGAAGCCCCCATCTAGCGGCGAGGATATGAACTGTGGCGGCTGCCGAGGCCTGACGCACTCCTCTGGGGCAATGATTAAATGAATGACAGATGAAATGAAATGATAATGGAGAGTGTTGCTGGAATGAAATTTTGACAGGGAAAACCGGTGTACCCGGAGAAAAACCTGTCTGCCTCCGTTTTGTCCAGCACAGATCTCACATGAGGTGACCGGGATTTGAACCCAGCGGTGAGAGGCCGGCGTGCTTCCGGCTTAGCAACGGTGGCTTATGTATGTAAATAAATAATTAAATAAAAAATAAAAGCAAATAAATTTTGTATCGACCGATAATAGCGAGAAGACGGAATCGTATTTCAATTTGGACTCCAGGACCTCTATCGTAGCTGAAACAGATGGTCGGTGTCTGGTGAGGTGAGCGGGAAGAAGGGATGATTGTGTGGTTGGCAGAAGTATATAAATGTAGATGCCGTGTTTGGATGTGATTTGACCAGGGGCGTATGTAAAGTTTTATTTTTTGGAGGGAGGGGCCTATCCGGAGGTTTGGGGTCATGGGACAGCCCCCAAAGGAAAGAAGGTCTGGGGTTCCTCCCAGGGAAACTTTTGTATGATTCGGTGCAAAATGATGAGTTTTAAGGCTATCTGGCATCACTTTTTCAACCAATTTGTTGTGAAGTTTTGTGTTTAGTTAATGACAAACACAACTAGGATCATTATATCGTTTTTTAGCCTATTTTCATTTTATATTTAAAAAAAAAAGCTTATGTGATCACCTTTTGTCCGTGTGTGTGTGTGTGTGTGTGTGTGTGCGTCCCCCTAATAACTTCTAAACGTCTTGAGCGATTATAATGAAACTCGGTAAGATCAAAGCACTTTTCTGGCCGACCCCGACCGTGCCCTTCAAATTTTATTGTGTCTCACCAATCCAACATGGCGTCTGTGCGAAATATTTTACCAGCATTCAGTATCTCCGAAACTATTACCTATATCGCCCTGAAATTGTGTACGGTGATAAAGGGCACTACTAGAATTTCACCTATGAGACTTTCAAAAACCCGGTGACTACAAAATCAACATGGCGGCCAAGCGAATTTGAGACTTTTAAATAGACTTTTCTCGCGATTTAACTATCCAAACGTAATGAAACTTGGTACAGCAAATGTTTGTACACATTGTAACGCACTGGAGTCTAATATAGTTCAATTGTTTACATAACCTCAAAATGGCGGCTGTGCGAACTATTTCACTGACATTCTATATCTCCGAAATTATTACGGATATCACCCTGAAATTGTGTACGGTGATGAAGGGTACTGATATAAGTTTATCTATGTAACTTTCATAAACCTGTAAAGTACAAAACGAACATGGCGGCCAAGCGAATTTGAAACATTTTAATAGACTTTTCTCGTGATTTGACTCTCTGAGCGCAGTGAAATGTGGTACAGTAAATGATTTTACATATTGTAATGCACTGCCATCTAATTTAGTTCAATTGTTTACATAACCTCAAGAAGGCGGCGGTGCGAAATTTTAAAATTAAGTTTTTATTTCTTGTGTCTTAATCATGCGATCGAAGTGAAAGTTTGAATAATGAACCTAGGCAATAATTGTCCTAGAATGGTACATAACTCTATGGCCTATACATATAAAAATCCAAAATGGCGAGCTTCCGAATCTTTTACAGCAATCAAACTGACATTTTTTATGTTCATAGAGGCTGTGAACATATGTTCACCTATAGGACTTTCAGTAACCTGATGAGCACAAATCCAACATGGCGGCGACGCGAATTATAAATATTTGAATGGACGTTTCTCGCGATTTAACCATCCGAGTGCGGTGAAACGTTGCACGTTAAATGCTTATACAAATGTTAATCCACTGGCATCTAATTTATTTCAATTGTTTGCATAATCACAAGATGGCAGCTGTGCGAAATTTTAAAATCTCGTTTTTACTTCTTGTGTCCTAATCATGCGATTGAAGTTTGAATACCACACGTACACAATAATCTTAATGTAATAGTACAAAAATAGAAATCCAACCTGACGACCATCTGAAATATTTAGACGGTTCTCAATATCTACGAATCTATCACAACCTTCAAACTGAAATTTTGTATGTTGATAGAGGCAATTAACATGAGTAGGATATATGAAAATAGGCTGTATAGTTTCTCACGGAACTACTTGTTTATTAATACGATCTCCTTGCTCACTTGATAGTACTTACTGTAGATGGAAAGAATGAACATTAGCCTACTGTTTTGATTTACAACTTACACTACCGGTGTAATATAAACTCAAGGTTTCTAGAAGCATTACCACATCGGTTTATAACTCCATCGCCAGTGATTTGTATGTCTCTGTGAATAGATAACAATGCTAGACCATTGAGTCTGTTTTCAGAAGTAGAATTACTTAAGAATGTTTCAACCTACTGAAACTCAAACTCCTTTCGGCGGTAGCTACCGAGACAGGAAAAATTGTCAAAAGTTTGATAGGGTATAAAAGATAGTTGAAAAATCTTATCGTCGTCTCGCTTTGCAACGTTGCCATATGTCGCTTAGTGATAATAGTACATGATTCCTAATGTTTTAATTCATACTGTACTTATACTGTATACCTCCTGGATTTGATCACTAACGCTATCTTCCCAATAAGAATAAAAGCTACATCTCACCGCTCCAAATGTTCCTACTTGACGTTGAGACGCCATAACGCAGTCTTGTAACAATACAAATCCCGTTAAATTTGTTCCGTTTCGACTGCTTTGTTCCGTTTTTATAAGCAAAACGTTCCGAACTGTAACGTCTTGGATATCGCTCTGTTCATTTTGGTACGGAGACGACGCGACTTATCGTTCTTCACGGCTCCAATTTACTGTACCGGTACAGGCTCGGCCACTGTTCCATCGTTCCAATTACCGGCTATGGTTTCACGTTCCCTTCCGTTCCAGAACGGGTAACGTTACGTATTGGAACTGAAAGCGGTAACGTTGGTTGGTTCCTCTGTTTAGGGGCTGCGACAACGCGGTCGTGTAGCCCCGTGTACTTCGGGTGTGTGTAGAATCTGTCTGATAACCGGTGTTAATATTGTGATGGCTGTATTGGTGTGTGTAATCTGTTTTTAATTCAAGTAAGGACTGCCGACATTCAATTTTCAAGTAGTTCCTACTTTTGTTACCAATTGCTACCGTCAACGACAACTGGTTGTGAACTTGGTTACTAAATGCCACAGAAATCAGCACCTTGCGGCGAACGTTGGAACTTCAGCGCGTTGGTCAAATCTAACTTAGTGGGGGCGTGGTGGCTCAGCGGTCTAGCTGTATGCCTCTCACCAAGGCGGTCCGGGTTCGATTCCCGGTCAATGCATGTGAGATTTTCGAAGTGAAATTCCATGTCCTGTGGTTCGGATTCCACGTAAAAAGGAGGTCCCGTGGCTCATGATCTCAAGATTAACGGTCACGTTAAACTACAAGCTTCCTTTAAATCTAACTTATAATATAGTTTCACACAAGTGCAATTAGTGGAATGTTCTTTTACATGCGATAAATCCATGACATGGACCGTCGGCTTTACTTCCCCTCCGAAGGAAGGCATCCTGAGGGATTTTTAATGCTCTTAAAAATGCGACGAGTTCGTCCGGGTAGCGGTAATGTTACAACTTAAAAATATAACCTTTGCGATAGCGGAATTTTTCCGTTTCCATTGACAAGAGTTTCGTTACGCGTTATGTTCTGTTCCGGGTCCCTGGCTTAACCCCCTCCCGTCGGTACGCCACTGGGTTTAAGCGAAATAATTGCTAGGAAATCTGCTATGGTTAAATCGCACTCTGATAAGGGAAGTGATGTATCATCGACTGTCATTCCATTTGGAGAACATGGCTTCCATATAGAGGACAAGGCTGGATAGTAAAATAATGGTGGCCTCGATCGTTTTTGGACAGCAACCATTCCTGTGACCATTGCACGGGTGTTCTGTCCTTAAGTTGTGGGATGAAATCTGAAGGGTGAACAGGGTTGTTCCAAAGCTGGTTTCCTTGTGCAGCTTGTATCGCAAGTTTTTTTCTTTCTTCTTTGTTTAGTCAATTTTACCCTCCAGGTTGGTGGTTCCCACGGACTTAGCGAGGGATCCCACCACTGCCGCCTCTACGGGCAGTGTCCTGGAGCTTGAAACATCTGGACGGGGGGATACAACTGGGGAGATGTGTGCAGCACCTCGCCCAGGCGGCCTCACCTGCAAAGCGAACAGGGACCTCATGAAGGATGGAAAGGGAGGGGTAGAGTGGGAGGGATAGGCAAGGAAGTGGGAAGGATGCGGCCGTGGCCTTACAGTAGGTGCCATCCTGGCATTTGCCCGAAGACGAAGTGGAAACAACGGAAATCCACTTCGAGGATGCCTGCGATGAGAAGGGGACCACCCGAGGCTGAGTAGACCCCGTTCCAGTCCTCATACCACTTTTCAAAGTTCGTGGCAGAGTCGGAAATCGAACCCAGGACCTCCGAGGCGGCAACTAACCATGCTGACCGCTACGCTACGGAGGGTATCGCAAAGGTGATCTACAAATTCGTTGTGTTGTATTTCTCGGACCTTCCACTCTTGACCTTACATCCCCCAGGGGCTCACATCTAGTGGGACGTGGGTTGGTGACCACGGGGCCCCAGCTGAGTCGGGCATTGCTTCCACTTACTTGGGCCGGGCTCCTCTCAGTCTTCTTTCATGTCGACCTCACTTGGTCAACTCTTGTTCTCTTCCGACCCCGGCGGTATTAGGGTATCTGAGGCCTAGGGAGTCTCTTTCTTTCCCGCCTTATTTGGCCCTTGCCTCATCTTTTCTGATACCCTCCTTCTGCGAGGGGTCAGCCTTCTTTTTGTTTTCGTTTTACCTCCTGCCTTCTGCTCAAGGCCCTTAAGGAGGCAGGGAGTATGTAGCCCCACCATTTCTGGTGCACACTGGATATTGCTACACATTCAGGGGCTCACGGCTGGTGAGTTCGGGAGTCGGCGACCCCGAGGGATTCCTGAGCTGGGTCCGGGTTTTCCCCTTTTATCCATTGCCTGTGGGCTGGACCCTCTCCTCTTCCACTTTCCTATTTGCCTTTCATGGCTCTCCTTCCTTCCAAGTCCCTCAATCCACATTCTTCGAGGGTTGAGGGCATTTCTTTTCCTCCTGTCCTTTATTTGCCTTATTCTCCTTTTGTTTTGAATTTCTTCTTCTAGGTTATAAGTTAGTTTTAGTTATAGTTTACATTTCATTATCATCTTCACGATCACCCAAACCATTAGGGGCCGATAACCTAGATGTTAGGCCCCGTAAAACAACAATCATCATCATCATCTCTTGACCTTACCTGTCACTAGTGAGTCTTGCAAGTATGATTGCAGTTCTGCAGAAACAAGGTGTTACGTAACCAAACACGTTAAGTTGCTGATGCGATGAACTGGTTTTTGATACATTCCGGTAGCCAGTGCACTCGTCGTGCGATGGTGGTGTAATGGTGAGCATAGTTGCCTTCCAAGCAGTTGATCCGGGTTCGATTCCCGGCCATCGCATGTATTTTAGAAGTTAATTGTATAAAGTGTCTCACGGTCCTTCATGCTGATGGTGATTGTTGTTTTAAGGGGCGGAAGAGCGAGGTCATCCAGCCCTTGTAAAGATAAGAACGATAATGAAAGACATCATTACTTGACCACCTTGTTGTTATGTAGTGATTAGCATTCTTGGCTGCCATCCCTGTTGATTCTCACCTCAGACATATTATTAGAAGTATTTTTCCGTGTATTCTAGACTCAGTTCAGGGGCGTATATACAATTTTATTTCGGGGGGGGGGGGGGGAGGGTGACTATCCTGGAAAATTGTGAGTATTCTCAAGGGATTGTCACTGCAAAATACCCAGAAATATCAACCAATATCTTAGAGCATGTAACTTTGTGTAATTATTTTGATAGGATTCAAAGTTTATATAGCCTACAATTATTACTGGCGATACAAAAATTTGTGAAATACAACACAACACACAAATACAATTTTATACTTAGTGAAAACATATCTAAATATGTGTCAATTTTTTAAATCATGTTTACCCTCCAGGGTGGTGGCTCCCAGGGACTCAGCGAGGGAACTCACCCCTACCGCCTATCCAGGCAGTGTCCTAGAGCTGGGAACATCTAATCGGAAGGGATACAACTGGTGAGGTGGGATTAGCACCTCACCCAGGCGGCTTCACCTGCAAAGCGAACAGGGGCCTCATGAGGGAAGGGAGGGGAAGATTGGGATGGATAGGCAAGGAAGAGGGTTGGAGGCGGCCGTGGCCTTACGGTAGGGACCATCCTGGCATTTGCCCGAAGACGAAGTGGGAAACCACGGAAAACCACTTCGAGGATGGCTGAGGGGGAATCGAACCCCCTCTACTCATTTGGGCCACCCGAGGCTGAGTAGACCCCGTTCCAGTCCTCATACCACTTTTCAAATTTCGTGGTAGAGCCGGGAATCGAACCCAGGACCTCCGGGGCGGCAGCTAACCATGCTGACCGCTACGCTACGGAGGCGACTATGTGTCAATTTACTAAGCAGAAAGGTAAACAGTTTTTTTTTTTTTAGTTGATAATTTATTTCTCAAAAGTACCGTACTGTGGAATCCTCAGGTTTGCCTCACAAGGCTGAGTGTATCCCGTTCCAGCCCTCAGACTAGAATTAAAATTTCTTGGCAGAGCCGGGAATCGAATTCGGCCCTCTGGGGCGGCAGCTAAGAATGCTAGCCACTACACCACGAGGTAGTCTAATTTCAATCTTAATATTGTTTATAACTTAGCCAATAAGTTAAGATTAGGGCACAACCAAATTTACAATTATTTTATGCTCTTACCAAAGCAACACTTTCTTAATTTTTATTGGCATTTTTCGGGGGGGGGGGGGGCCTCAGCACCCCCCTTATATACGCCCCTGACTCAGTTATAAACACACACACTTCTACAGACACCATAACAACCCCGCTTATCATCAAATTCTCCACAACTATTTCACAAGCGAAACGAAATAAATCAACAATAATTACAACTACTGCGAATCCTGGAAATCAATATAATAGACACAGCTCAGGGTCAGGGTTTTGCAGACGATTAATTTTCTTCAAGTAGTTCCTACTTTTGCTACCAAATGCTACCGTCCACGACACCTACCTGCGGACGTGGCTACTAAATACCATCGCATTCAGCACCTGGCGGCGAACGTTGGAACTAATATAGCGTTATCAAACCTTTTTATTTTATTTAGTCAATTTACCCTCTAGGTTGGTGGTTCCCACGGACTCAGCGAGGGAACTCACCACTACCGCCTCTATGGGCAGTGTCCTGGAGCAGGGAACATCTGGTCGGGATGGATACAACTGAGGAGGTGTGATCAGCACTTCGCCCAGGCGGCCTTACCTGCAAAGCGAACAGGGGCCTCATGAGGGATGGGATGGACGGTTGGGATGGAGAGGCTAGGAAGAGTGAAGGAGGCGGCCGTGGCCTTACAGTAGGTACCATCCCGGCATTTGCCCGAAGACGAAGTGGGAAACCACGGAAAACCACTTCGAGGATGGCTGAGGTGGGAATCGAACCCCCTCTACTCATTTGGACCGCCCGAGGCTGAGTAGACCCCGTTCCAGTCCTCATACCACTTTTCAAATTTCGTGGCAGAGCCGGGAATCGAACCCAGGACCTCCGGGGCGGCAGCTAACCATGCTGACCGCTACGCTACGGAGGCGACGTTATCAAACTAACCTACAAATGTTAGCTTCCACAAGTGTAGTTAGTGGAAGGTTGTTTTACTTGCCATACATCTATGACATGGGCCCGCCGGCTTTACTTCCCCTCCTAAGGAAGGTGTCGTGGTGTTCTGGACGGTAGCATTTGGTAGCAAAAGTAGGAACTACTTGGAAAAAATAATCGTCTCTAGTCCTCCTATCTCAATCACAGATAACACAGACTAATACAGTCATCACAATTAACACCGGTTATCACACAGATTTTACACACACCCAAAGTACACGGGGCTACATGACAGCGTTGTCGCAACCCCTACACTAAGGAACCAACCAAAAAGTTTATCTTAAAATAACTGTTGACTCGATCGTTTCTCCCCCCAGGGGGTCACAACCAGTGGGACGTGGGTTGGCGACCACGGGACCCCAGCTGAGTCCGGCATTGCTTCTACTTACTTGTGCCGGGCTCCTCACTGACGCCATTTCTTTCGGTCTCCCTTGACCAACTCTTGTTCTCTTCCGACCCCGACGTTATTAAAGTATCCGAGGCCTAGGGAGTCATTCACTTTTCCGCCTTAATTGGCCCTTGTCTCATCTTTCCTGATACCCTCATTCTTCGAGTGGTCAGACCTCTTGTTGTCTTTTTTATTGTATCTCCTGCTCTAGGCCCTCTAGGAGGCAGGGTGTATGTAGCCACACCACATCTGGTGCACCCTGGATTGTGCTACAACCTCAAGGGCTCACGTCTGGTGAGTTCGGGAGTTGGCGATCCCGAGGGCTTCCTGAGCTGGGTCCGGTTTTTCTCCTTCTTCCATTGCCTTTGGGGCGGGCCCTCTCCTCTTTACCTTTCCTATCTGCCTTTCCTGTCTCTTTCTTCCAAGCTCCTTAATCCTTTGACTTTCAAGGTAACGATGTGTCGTTACGCCCTGTTCGTGCCAAAACTGTCAGGGTAACGATCCATCGTTACTGGCCTTTATTATTGGTTATTTCGTTATATTTACGCTTGATAGCAGCAATTTTCAGGGAATATGAAGACGGCAATTTTAACTCACGTTTATATTCCGCGGGAATCTCTGACAATCTGTATTTATATTAATTCTTCAAGTCTGAAACATGTGCTCACAGAGTTACGTGTCTTGTTTACATCGTGGTTGGTGGCAAACTTGCGTGTATTTTTCTCAGTTTTCATTGGTAGTTTTTGAATCTTGACATTTACCACGCTATCAAATAATATACAGGGTCTTTCATATAAAGTAAGAACGGCGAGCGGCGGGTTTGTCATTCGTTGCTGCAGCCGGCTTTGCCGAGCTTGTGGCGCGCCACGGCCCCCTGCTGCAGTATTGAAAGCGCGCGCATAGTACAAATTTGACCTTGCCATAAGCGTGCAGGTGTTATCAGTCGCCAGTCTGAACCTCAACTGCTAACATGGTCAGACTGTTATCATTGCAACATCGTATTTTTGTATGTAACATTTTTTAAATTACGAGTTGGCCCGGCGGGTACGTGATGCATTTATTCAGCAATTTCCTGATGAAGCGTCACCTTCACTAGCACAGATTCACGTACTTGTAAATAACTTTGACACTACTGGCTCAGTGCTCAATAAAAAACACAAAATAAACAATCAGAAACATTACAGAGGCAGAACTCACTCGCGTCAGGCAGAATGTGGTTACCAAATACAATGACTGTATAACCCAGGAAGGACGACACTTCCAGCAACTTTTATAAGGTAATATTTCATAGAGGATTGCACACACGGTTAAAGCAGGGGGCCATGGCGCACCACAAGCTCGGTCAAGGCCACCACACTAGCGGATAACAAACCCGCCGCTTGCCGTTCTTACTTTATATGAAAGACCCTGTAGAGTATTTTTTAAACATGAATAGTAGACTTAACAAGTAAATTCCATTTCACAAAATTACTTCAAAAATTTCAAATCTGAAATTTGTATTTTTTTTTTACACTGACATCATATGTCTCAGAGACATCACTTATTTTCAGTAATAACAAGTGATTTGTTTACTCTATGATTATAATATTTTATTTTAATATATTTCTTGGTCTCTCTTCCATCTGTGCACACCTTGGTAAATATGGCTGACAGCTTTCACACATCCATCAGATGAGAGCTTGAATGTGGAAGGGTTAAATCTCATTATTCAAGGGTTGAAGGCATTTCCTTTCCTCCTGTCTTTTGCTTCCCTTATTCTTATTTTTGTTTTTTCCATTTCCTCTTCTGGTATGTAAGTATGTAGTTTCATTTGCATTTACAATTTCACTATCATCCAAACCATTAGGGACCGATAACCAAGATGTTAGACCCCTTAAAACAACAATTATCATCATCATCATCATCATCATCATCATACAGCCTGCTCCTTTAGGACCTCTTACAATAGGCAAATGATACCTTAAAAACATTTATCCATAAATGAGGAAATCAGAAAAGAAAACCATTAAGGCCAATTAGGGCGGATATTGAACGAAAACCGACTGGCTTCACGTTCACGCCTGCTGTGCCGAAGATTGCAGTCGGTTGGAATTTGAGGGTGCGCAAACACGAAGGAGCCGTGTTAGTAGATTTACTGGTACTTTAAAGATCCCTTTCAGGGCAAACATTCAGCACCCGAGCGTATCTAAATGCTGCAGTACCGTACTTAGTTTTGTTTTAACGGGGAAGAACAGCGAGGGCATTAGAAAAGGGACATAAAAGCCATAGCATTATTATGAAAGACTCCCTAGGACTTGGACACCCAATACCGTCGAGATCGAAGAAGAACAAGAGTTGAGGTCGACAAGGAAATTAGGTATTATTGATTTATTTTGGAGCTTTGTGACATTGTGGCCCCGTGTATTTGGGTGTTTGTGGAATCTTCCCTGTGTCATTGTGATGATTGTAGTAATGTGTGTACTTATTTGTAATAGAGTTTAGGATTTGGAAGAAGGTGACCGTGGCCTTAAGCGAGGAACCATCCAAGCATTTGCCTGAAGTTGAAGTTAGAAACCACGGGAAAGTGATTGAGTGTACACCGTTCCAGGCCTCAGACCAGAATTTAATCTCTTGGCAGAGCTGGGAAATGAAGGCAGACTGCTAAGAATGCTAATCAGTACAACAACACGAGGTGATCTAGTAATAATAATAATAATAATACACTACAAAACAGTTGTATTACCAGAAACGACCACAATTGGAGCATCTGGCATCATAGAAACAGAAAAAATTGAACGTAAAATTCTGAGAAAAATATTTGGAGCAGTACACAGAGATGGGATATGGATGAAAAGACCTACCAAAGAGCTATATGAACACACAGACAGACTCACAGATATCATTAGAAAACGCAGGCATATACAGAGAATGAACAATAAACGACTTACAAAGAAAATCTTTGATGTAGTAAGCAGTTCAATAAGGAAAACAAATTGGTATCATGAAATAGAAGACGACTTAAAGCAATTAGGGATCAACAAGCAAATGATAGAAGACAGAGAAAAATTCAGAAACAAAATTAAGAACGCCAAATTTTTAGTAAGTGAAAGGAAGAAGATAGGAACATTGTGAACGGAACAAAGGAAACAGGAACACAGTCAAAGGATGAAGAGATTTTGGGAAGAGAAGGAGAAGAAGGGAAAGAAGTGAAAATTGTGACATCTTGAGATGTTCATAAGGGCAAAAATGATGTAATATTAATAATAATAATAGCTGTTATTCGCCCGGAGGCGTTATATGCATCAGAATGCCTGGCGATGAATAAGGAAGGCCTGGCAGAGCAATTGGAAACAAAAGAGAGGAAGATTTTCAGAAAGGTCTTCGGCCCGGTCAAGGAATGAGGAGAGTATACAATACGAACAACGATGAACTGTATCAGCATGTGGGGATTGCCACAGTGGGTGAGTGGTTATCGTGTCGGACTACCAACCACAAGCTTGCAGGTTCGCTCCTGGCCGTGTTAGGCGATTTTTTTGAAAGGCGACAAAAAACACGACACGCATGTCATACGTTGTTGGCATGTTAAAGCACCCATTTAAATTCAGTAGGCCGTGTTCATAATGGCAAAATTAATCTCGGGATTTTCCGCCAACACAATGTTCCTCTATTCTCTACTAGAAAGCGCTATAGTTTCAAAGAGCTTAGATATCTAACCTCCTTGACTTTCAGAGCACTCCAAGGAACAACAAACTTCGACATGCAAGCTGCCCTGTGGGCGTCTAATAACAAAGCTTGCATCCGGCACCCGAGGCCATACGACATTATTATTATGATCTTCTTCATCTTTTCTTCTCTTAGTCGTTTACCCTCCAGGTTGGTGGAACCCACGGACTCAGCGAGGGAACTCACCACTACCGCATCTACGGGCAGTGTCCTAGAGCTGGGAACATCTAATCGGAGTGGATACAACTGGTGAGGTGGTATTGGCACCTCGCCCAGGCGGCCTCACCTGCAAAGCGAACAGGGGCCTCGTGAGGGAAGGTAATGGATGGGCAAGGAGGAGGGAAGGAGGCGGCCGTGGCCTTGAAGAAGGTACCATCCCGGCATTTGCCCGAAGACGAAGTGGGGAAACCACGCAAAACCACATCGAGGATGGCTGAGGTGGGAATCGAACCCCCTCTACTCATTTGGAACACCTGAGGCTGAGTAGACCCCGTTCCAGTCCTCATACCACTTTTCAAATTTCGTGACAGAGCCGGGAATCGAACCCAGGACCTCCGGGGCGGCAGCTAACCATGCTGTCCGCTACGCTACGGAGGCGACTATTATTATGATTATTATTATGATCATCTACATGTGGAGAATATAACGGACACCATACGTAAAAGAAGACTCTCCTTTTATGGCCATTGAACACGAATGAGCTCCGGAAGATTGTCCAATCGAATCTTTGCCTGCTTTGTACGAAAGAAAACCAAAGGGATTTGGTTTACTGAGGTGGAAAAAGACCTACAAGAACTGGGGATATCACACGAGGACATCTTGACTCTTTGAAGATGAAACTTGGAGAAATACAGTTTTCAGCCAAAGCCCATATTGAAAACCGGCAAAAGTGGACCGAAGAACGAAAAGAAGCTCACCGAAGAAGAATACGTGAACACTGGGCCATTTTGTAAGAACGAGGGAAAAGGCAGTTGAAATAACGTGGTCCATAAAAGACCGAAACGATTATTCAAAAAAGAAAAAAAGCTATACAAAAGTTTGGTGCTTTTCAGTCGGTCCACACGATTGCACCCAAATGAGATGGGTCGATTGCAAACAGTGACCAAGTGAACTGCTCTCAACAGGACCGCACAAGACTCAACCAGATAAGTAGGCTGTACAATACAATCTGAATTGACCATTTACAACTACCACATATTCACTCCAAACAGGCAAAATCCGGAGGTCTATCACCACTTCCAGTATCTCAACTAATACCACAACTAAATAAGTGTAAATATTGTAAAAAAAACATACTTTCAGACATAGATTTTATCGCCTAAGTGTAATGGATCTGATGACGATCGCTTGACGATCGAAACTGGTCATTCAAGTGTATGTATTAATCTCACGCAATGTTTGTCAGGATTAGGGAATAACCCATCTCATTTGGATACAATCGTGTTGACCACCATAATAATAAAAGCTATTATTTTTAGCCTACTTTTCACATTTTGCAAAAATGAGGAAAAAGTAGACTTATGAGATCGATCCGGGGAAATGTGTGTCTGTCTGTCCTTCCGTCTGTCTGTCTGTGTCCCCCCCCCCCCCCCCAAGCCCCCTCCTCCCCCCTATCAACTCCTAAACAGCTGCAGCAATCGAAACCAAATTAGGATGAGTAAATATGTATACCGGAATATCTCAAGCCCATATTTGAAAATTATATCAGTGCTACCAACAGCTGAAAATACGCACTAAAAATTTGAGCTCCATGTTGGATATCTTGGAAGGTATGTATGGGAGCTATTCCAAAATTGGCACAAATGTAGATCATACTATTTCAGTTTAATTTCCAGGAGACCATACATGAGAGTGTTGCCAAAATAATTTTAAGCCTTGTGATAGGTCCAATTTTTAAATGCATATAACGTCTACACTATCAATTGGATTTCAACCAAATTTTGTGTGTAATATGTGTACACAAACAGATATGACTGAGCGTATTCATAAGAACCACCAGGGCTGCCAACTGTTAATAATTGCTCTCTCTATTTCTTGTCCAAATACCAATATATCTGAAAGTATGCAATCCGACAGCTTTAAACTATGCACACGTATAGAACCTGACATTTTATATTAATTTAGAGTAACTTATATACTTCAGTTCTACCAACATGATTCTAAGCCTGCTGATAGGACCAATCTTTAAATACATGTAACTTCTATACTATCAGTTGGATTTCAACTAAATTTCGTATGTGCTATGTGCACCATAACAAATATGACTAAGTATTCTTAAGAGCAACCAGGGCTGCCAACTGTTAATAAATGCAGTCTATATTTTTGTACTCTAATATCAATATATCAGAAAGTATGCAAGCCAACAGCTCTATACTTTGCACACGTATAGCACCTGACATTCTAAATTAATTTGGAGTAATTAATATAAGTCAGTGCTGCCAACATGATTCTATGCCTGCTGATAGGTCCAATTTTAAAATACAGGGTCCGGCAAAAAAAACTCCCTGATTTCAATAGGCATTTGCAAAAAGAATAAGAAACATACAGAACAATTACTTATATTTGTGAATAGCCTATATGATGCCATTTGACATCACTTAGTACACTTTATTTGGTTTTGAAAATTATGTCCGATAAATGATGTCCCCCATTGTTAAGACATTCACGAAGTCTTTCCCTGAAGTTGTCCATAGTTCTTCGTGTAACTTCCCTTGGAATGGCTGCCACTTCCTGCCTAATGGCATCTTTTAGTTCTTGCAGAGTTCTGGGGCGATGTTTGTACACTTCAGCCTTTAGGTAGCCCCACAGAAAGAAATCACAAGGTGATAAGTCGGGTGACCTTGGGGGCCAGGAAATGTCTCCTCTTGAAGAAACAAGACGTCCAGGGAACAACTCTCTTAACATTCCCATGGACCGCCGAGCAGTGTGAGCTGTGGCTCCGTCCTGTTGGAACCAAACTTCTTCTTCCTCATGGTCTAAAACAAACTGGTTGATCTTGGGTCGGAGAAATGTCTCTATCATGTGACAATAGCGATCGGCATTGACCGTTACTGTTTGTCCATCTTCTTCAAAAAAGTACGGTCCCCACACACCAAATTCCGCAACGGCGCACCAAACTGTGACTTTTGGGCTGTGTAGTGGTTGTTGGTGGAGTTCCGTAGGATTTTCTGCAGCCCAGTAGCGGAAATTCTGTTTGTTAACAGTTCCACACAAGTGGAAGTGGGCTTCATCAGAAGAAATGAAGACAGCATCTGGGGGAATGTTCTGCAAAATGTCATCACATGCAGCCCTGCGAGTTTCATAATCTGCTTCAAACAACTTTTGGGCAACCATTATTTTGTAGGGATGCAGATGAAGTTCTTTATGCAGAATTCTCCTTACACTCCTTTCTGACAATCCCAGGGCAGCTGCATGTTTAACCGCTGAACGCTTTGGAGACTGTTGGATGGGTGTTCTCACTCGCGCCACATTCTCCGGTGTTATTGCAGTAAGAGGTCGGCCAGTTGGCTTTCTTTTTAGTGCTGACCCTGTTTGCCTAAAGTTTGACACCCACAGTCTAATCGTTTTCGCGTCAGGAACACTATCACGTCGGCCAAGTTCGAATCGAATCCGAAACGCTCGTTGAGTAGAAATCACAGAACCGCCATTTTTAATAAACTCCTCCACAACAAACGCCCGATGCTCACCGAGCCAAGCCATGGCAAACACTGAAAATGGCACGTACGCCGCTACGGAACAATACCCCCTCCACATCTCTACCCCCACTACAACTCACGCGGTGGCTTGCTCAAACCGGGGAGTTTTTTTGCCGGACCCTGTACATGTAACTTCTATACTAACAAATGGATTTCATCCAAAATTGGCACAACAATAAATCATAATATTTCAGATTATTTCTAACCAGCACACGCATAACATTGTTGCCAACATGCTTTTACGCCTGCTGATATATCCAATGTCTAACTGCATGTAACGTCCATTGGACTTCAACCAAATGTTGTATTCTGTACCTTAAGAGATGGAACTGAGAATATAATCAGTCACCAGGGCTGCCAACTGTAGTGCTCTATTAGGCTACATTATACCAGGAATATTTCGAACTAATTATACATTTCGATATTACCAACTTAATTTCGTCATTTTTCTAGATAGGTTCATATACTGTAGATTAATCATTGGCATGAATCTTCATTTTAAGAAAAGTAGGCTCTTTAGTTCGTCACGGAACTTCTTGTTACTTTAACAAATAACCTCGATGTTCTGCTCCTTAAAATAATAATCGTCATCACCATGAAGAACCGTGTGCACAAGAGACCTCGACACTATATACTGGTTAATTTCTAAAATACATGCGATGGCCGGCAATCGAACCAGAATCAACTGCAACTATGCTCATCATTACACCACCATCGCACGATGGGTATGCTGGGTACCGGAACGTATCAAGAACCATTAATAGCGCTAAGATTTAATTAATCGTGGCAACAGTAGTGCTCGAACCCAAGCCCCGTGAACCTGAGAGGAATGTGGATCGCGGTCTATGAGGAGTGATGGTGAAGAGTGATGTGGGTTCCCGGTCCATGCGTAGTAATAGAACCAAATACATTGATCGGTGACTCACTCACTCATTCGCAACACCACACTGGTTTGATGATGATAATGATGATGATAATAATTGTGGTTTTAAGGGGCCTAGCATGTAGGTTATCGGCCCCTAATGGTTTGGGTGATAGTGAAAGATGAGATGAGAATGAAATCTATAATTACTACTAACTACAGACCTACATTCAAGAAGAAGAAATGGTAAACAAATAAAGGATAAGGCAAATAAAGGACAGGAAGAAAAGAAATGCCCTAAACCCTCGAAGAGTGAGGATTGAGGGACTTGGAAGGAAGGAGAGCCATGAAAGGCAGATAGGAAAGGGAAAGAGGAGAGGGCCCGCTTGAAAGTCAGAGGAAAAAGGGGACAAAATGGACCCAGCTCAGGAATCCCTCAGGGTCGCCAACTCCCAAACTCACCAGCCGTGAGCCCTTGAGGGTGTAGCACTATCCAGGCTGCAACAGAAGAGGTGGAGCTACATACACCCTGCCTCCTTGAGGGCCTTGTGCAGACGGCAGGAGATAACATGAAAAGAAAAAGACGGCTGACCCCTCGAAGAATGGGGGAATCAGGAAAGATGAGACAAGGGCCAAATAAGGTGAGAAAGTGAAAGACTCCCTAGGCCTCGGATACCCTAATACCGTCGGGGTCGGAAGAGAACAACAGTTGGCCAAGACAGATCGACAGGAAAGAAGACTGAGAGGAGCCCGGCACAAGTAAGGACACAGTGGTTTGAGCAACGACCCTATGTTAGCAGTATTGGAATAGACAGGAATTCCAGATAACACAGCAGGCTGTTGACAGGCCCTTCTCTTCCCGCCTGCCACTTCACCTCCCCCGCAATTTCACAGAGCTTGAACCCGAGCAGTACATAGTAGTCTCTGGAAAGCCAACCACACATGATTGACCTATTAAGATAAAAATCAGTATCGAATCCTGGCATCAAGGTACACTTTAGCTAGATATTGGTTATAAGAACAGAAACTACAACCTATAAAAATACGCTACGTTTGGCGTCATTCGACATTCCAGTAAATAAATTGACAACTTATTTTATAACAAGGGATACAATATAATAACTTGTAGGCTAATTATTTGGTCGTATTAATGACTTTCCAGGCTATAACTTGTTTAAATATCAGTATAATATAGAAGCGCGTTATCATTTTAATGTCGCCTCCGTGATGTAGTGATCAGCGTGCTTAGCCACCACCCCGGACGTCTGAGGTTCGATTCCCGGCTCTGCCACGAAATTTGAAAAGTGGTATGAGGACTGGAACGAGGTCTACTCAGCCTCGGTTGGTCCAAATCTGTAGAGGGGGTTCAATTCCCACCTCAGCCATCATCTGTGGTTTCCCCTCTTCGTCTCCAGGCGAATGCCGGGATGGTTCCTAACGTACAGTAAAGCCACGGCGACCTACTTCCCTCTTCCTTGCCTAACCCTTCCAATCTTCAAATCCCTCACGAGGCCCCTGTTCGCTTTGCAGGTGAGGCCGCATGGGCGAGGTGCTCGTCTCATCTCCCCAGTTGTATTCCCCGACCCGATGTTTCTACTGTAGCTCCAGGACACTGCCCTGGAGGCGTTAAAGGTGGGATCCCTCGCTAAGTCCGAGGGAAAATATAACCATGGAGGGTAAACCGACTAAAATAAAATACGACCGAAAAAAAGGTTGGATACCAGATGATGTGATTCAATTTTCAGTGTTGTAGGTTTCAGTCCGCCGATTACTGGAATATGTTAAAAATAACCTGAAATATCTGCAATAGTTTCAATAGTAACCATTATATAAATCTTAATTACATGCAAATTATTTCAGGGTATATTTCACATATTCCAGAAATTAGAATGTTTTTGTTGCCCGACTGAAAGCTATAATATGTAGTCTAGCAGGCAGTGAGTGGATGATCTGTGTAATCTAGAAGGCAGTGAGTGGATGATCTGTGTAATCTAGCAGGCAGTGAGTGGATGATCTGTGTAATCTAGCAGGCAGTGAGTGGATGATCTGTGTAGTCTAGCAGGCAGTGAGTGGATGATCTGTGTAATCTAGCAGGCAGTGAGTGGATGATCGGTGTAGTCTAGCAGGCAGTGAGTGGATGATCTGTGTAGTCTAGCAGGCAGTGATTGGATGATCTGTGTAATCTAGCAGGCAGTGAGTGGATGATCTGTGTAATCTAGCAGGCAGTGAGTGGATGATCGGTGTAGTCTAGCAGGCAGTGAGTGGATGATCTGTGTAGTCTAGCAGGCAGTGAGTGGATGATCTGTGTAATCTAGCAGGCAGTGAGTGGATGATCTGTGTAATCTAGCAGGCAGTGAGTGGATGATCTGTGTAATCTAGCAGGCAGTGAGTGGATGATCTATGTAATCTAGCAGGCAGTGAGTGGATGATCTGTGTAATCTAGCAGGCAGTGAGTGGATGATCTGTGTAGTCTAGCAGGCAGTGAGTGGATGATCTGTGTAGTCTAGCAGGCA
Source organism: Meconema thalassinum (assembly GCA_946902985.2). Taxonomy (NCBI): domain Eukaryota; kingdom Metazoa; phylum Arthropoda; class Insecta; order Orthoptera; family Tettigoniidae; genus Meconema; species Meconema thalassinum. The sequence goes on from OX336398.1 coordinate 100,305,087, forward strand.
GTGAGTGGATGATCTGTGTAGTCTAGCAGGCAGTGAGTGGATGATCTGTGTAATCTAGCAGGCAGTGAGTGGATGAGCTGTGTAGTCTAGCAGGCAGTGAGTGGATGATCTGTGTAGTCTAGCAGGCAGTGAGTGGATGAGCTGTGTAATCTAGCAGGCAGTGAGTGGATGATCTGTGTAATCTAGCAGGCAGTGAGTGGATGATCTGTGTAATCTAGCAGGCAGTGAGTGGATGATCGGTGTAATCTAGCAGGCAGTGAGTGGATGATCTGTGTAATCTAGCAGGCAGTGAGTGGATGATCTGTGTAATCTAGCAGGCAGTGAGTGGATGATCGGTGTAATCTAGCAGGCAGTGAGTGGATGATCTGTGTAATCTAGCAGGCAGTGAGTGGATGATCGGTGTAATCTAGCAGGCAGTGAGTGGATGATCTGTGTAATCTAGCAGGCAGTGAGTGGATGATCTGTGTAATCTAGCAGGCAGTGAGTGGAAGATCGGTGTAATCTAGCAGGCAGTGAGTGGATGATCTGTGTAGTCTAGCAGGCAGTGAGTGGATGATCTGTGTAATCTAGCAGGCAGTGAGTGGATGATCGGTGTAATCTAGCAGGCAGTGAGTGGATGATCTGTGTAATCTAGCAGGCAGTGAGTGGATGATCTGTGTAATCTAGCAGGCAGTGAGTGGATGATCTGTGTAATCTAGCAGGCAGTGAGTGGATGATCTGTGTAGTCTAGCAGGCAGTGAGTGGATGATCGGTGTAATCTAGCAGGCAGTGAGTGGATGATCTGTGTAATCTAGCAGGCAGTGAGTTGATGATCGGTGTAATCTAGCAGGAAGTGAGTGGATGATCTGTGTAATCTAGCAGGCAGTGAGTGGATGATCTGTGTAATCTAGCAGGCAGTGACTGGATGATCGGTGTAATCTAGCAGGCAGTGAGTGGATGATCTGTGTAATCTAGCAGGCAGTGAGTGGATGATCGGTGTAATCTAGCAGGCAGTGAGTGGATGATCTGTGTAATCTAGCAGGCAGTGAGTGGATGATCTGTGTAATCTAGCAGGCAGTGAGTGGATGATCTGTGTAATCTAGCAGGCAGTGAGTGGATGATCTGTGTAGTCTAGCAGGCAGTGAGTGGATGATCGGTGTAGTCTAGCAGGCAGTGAGTGGATGATCTGTGTAGTCTAGCAGGCAGTGAGTGGATGATCTGTGTAATCTAGCAGGCAGTGAGTGGATGATCGGTGTAGTCTACCAGGCAGTGAGTGGATGATCTGTGTAATCTAGCAGGCAGTGAGTGGATGATCGGTGTAGTCTAGCAGGCAGTGAGTGGATGATCTGTGTAGTCTAGCAGGCAGTGAGTGGATGATCTGTGTAATCTAGCAGGCAGTGAGTGGATGATCTGTGTAATCTAGCAGGCAGTGAGTGGATGATCTGTGTAATCTAGCAGGCAGTGAGTGGATGATCTGTGTAGTCTAGCAGGCAGTGAGAGGATGATCTGTGTAATCTAGCAAGCAGTGAGTGGATGATCGGTGTAGTCTAGCAGGCAGTGAGTGGATGATCTGTGTAGTCTAGCTGGCAGTGATTGGATGATCTGTGTAATCTAGCAGGCAGTGAGTGGATGATCTGTGTAATCTAGCAGGCAGTGAGTGGATGATCGGTGTAGTCTAGCAGGCAGTGAGTGGATGATCTGTGTAGTCTAGCAGGCAGTGAGTGGATGATCTGTGTAATCTAGAAGGGAGTGAGTGGATGATCTGTGTAATCTAGCAGGCAGTGAGTGGATGATCTGTGTAATCTAGCAGGCAGTGAGTGGATGATCTATGTAATCTAGCAGGCAGTGAGTGGATGATCTGTGTAATCTAGCAGGCAGTGAGTGGATGATCTGTGTAGTCTAGCAGGCAGTGAGTGGATGATCTGTGTAGTCTAGCAGGCAGTGAGTGGATGATCTGTGTAGTCTAGCAGGCAGTGATTGGATGATCTGTGTAATCTAGCAGGCAGTGAGTGGATGATCTGTGTAATCTAGCAGGCAGTGAGTGGATGATCGGTGTAGTCTAGCAGGCAGTGAGTGGATGATCTGTGTAGTCTAGCAGGCAGTGAGTGGATGATCTGTGTAATCTAGCAGGCAGTGAGTGGATGATCTGTGTAATCTAGCAGGCAGTGAGTGGATGATCTGTGTAATCTAGCAGGCAGTGAGTGGATGATCGGTGTAGTCTAGCAGGCAGTGAGTGGATGATCTGTGTAGTCTAGCAGGCAGTGAGTGGATGATCTGTGTAGTCTAGCAGGCAGTGAGTGGATGATCTGTGTAGTCTAGCAGGCAGTGATTGGATGATCTGTGTAATCTAGCAGGCAGTGAGTGGATGATCTGTGTAATCTAGCAGGCAGTGAGTGGATGATCGGTGTAGTCCAGCAGGCAGTGAGTGGATGATCTGTGTAGTCTAGCAGGCAGTGAGCGGATGATCTGTGTAATCTAGCAGGCAGTGAGCTGATGATCTGTGTAATCTAGCAGGCAGTGAGCTGATGATCCGTGTAATCTAGCAGGCAGTGGGTGGATGATCTGTATAATCTAGCAGGCAGTGGGTGGATGATCTGTGTAATCTAGCAGGCAGTGAGTGGATGATCGGTGTAGTCTAGCAGGCAGTGAGTGGATGATCTGTGTAGTCTAGCAGGCAGTGAGTGGATGATCTGTGTAATCTAGCAGGCAGTGAGTGGATGATCTGTGTAATCTAGCAGGCAGTGAGTGGATGATCTGTGTAATCTAGCAGGCAGTGAGTGGATGTTTGGTGTAGTCTAGCAGGCAGTGAGTGGATGATCTGTGTAGTCTAGCAGGCAGTGAGTGGATGATCTGTGTAGTCTAGCAGGCAGTGAGTGGATGATCTATGTAGTCTAGCAGGCAGTGATTGGATGATCTGTGTAATCTAGCAGGCAGTGAGTGGATGATCTGTGTAATCTAGCAGGCAGTGAGTGGATGATCGGTGTAGTCTAGCAGGCAGTGAGTGGATGATCTGTGTAATCTAGCAGACAGTGGGTGGATGATCTGTGTAAACTAGTAGGCAGTGAGCGGATGATCTGTGTAGTCTAGCAGACAGTGGGTGGATGATCTGTGTAATCTAGCAGGCACTGGGCCGATGATCTGTGTAGTCTAGCAGGCAGTAGGTGGATTATCTGTGTAAACTAGTAGGCAGTGGGTGGATGATCTGTGTAATCTGGCAGACAGTGAGCGGATGAGCTGTGTAATCTAGCAGGCTGTGAGCGATGATCTGTGTAATCTAGCAGGCAGTGAGCGGATGATCTGTGTAATCTAGCAGGCAGTGGGTGGATGATCTGTATAATCTAGCAGGCAGTGAGCGGATGATCTGTGAAATCTGGCAGGCAGTGGGTGGATGATCTGTGTAATCTAGCAGGCAGTGGGTGGATGATCTGTGTAATCTAGCAGGCAGTGAGCGGATGATCTGTGTAATCTAGAAGACATTGAGCGGATGATCTGTGTAATCTAGCAGGCAGTGAGCGGATGATCTGTGTAATCTAGCAGGCAGTGGGTGGATGATCTGTGTAATGTAGTAGGCAGTGGGCGGATGATCTGTGTAATCTAGCAGGCAGTGGGTGGATGATCTGTGTAATCTAGCAGGCAGTGGGCGGATGATCTGTGTAATCTAGCTGGCAGTGGGAGGATGATCTGTGTAATCTAGCAGGCAGTGGGTGGATGATCTGTGTAATCTAGCAGACAGTGGGAGGATGATCTGTGTAATCTAGCAGACAGTAGGTGGATGATCTGTGTAATCTAGCAGGCAGTGGGTGGAATATCTGTGTAATCTAGCAGGCAGTGGGTGGATGATCTGTGTAATATAGCAGGCAGTGGATGTATGATCTGTGTAATCTAGCAGGCAGTGGGCGGATGATCTTTGAAATCTAGCAGGCAGTGGGTGGATGATCTGTGTAATCTAGCAGGCAGTGGGTGGATGATCTGTTTAATCTAGCAGGCCGTGGGGGACTGATCTGTGTAATGTAGTAGGCAGTGGGGGAATGATCTGTGTAATGTAGTAGGCAGTGGGGGAACGATCTGTGTAATCTAGCAGGCAGTGGGGGAATTATCTGTGTAATCTAGCAGGCAGTGGGGGAACGATCTGTGTAATCTAGCTGTCAGTGGGTGGATGTTCTGTGTAATCTAGTAGGCAGTGGGGGAATGATCTGTGTAATATAGTAGGCAGTGGCTGGATGATCTGTGCAATCTAGCAGGCCGTGGGTGGATGTTCTGTGTAATCTAGCAGGCCGTGGGGGAATGATCTGTGTAATCTAGCAGGCCGTGGGTGGATGTTCTGTGTAATCTAGTAGGCAGTGGGGGAATGATCTGTGTAATACAGTAGGCAGTGGCTGGATGATCTGTGCAATCTAATAGGCAGGGGGCGTGTACATGAGATTACATTTTTTATAATTCAATCATTTTTGGTGCTTGCAGTGTTTTATTATTTCTTTATTAGTGTATTCTTAAATTTCGTGCCTTGCCTCAAATTTCCATGCTAATTTTGGCACTGATTTCAAAATTCGTTTGGATTTCTATTTCAGCATTTTGCATACAATCTATATCCGTAAAGTCATGAAGACTAAATTCAATGCACAATTTTCTTTTTAAAACGAAGTATTCTTGTTCGGGCCCCTCAGCACTACCGGGCGCCGTGCACACCTTCCGCGTGTTGGGCCTGGGCATCGGGCGTGTACATCAAAGTGTCCCCTGCGGCGCTGCAAAATTCTGCAACAGGATGGACCTCATTTGAGCGTCAAAAACGACGTTCTTGTGTATTCTAGTAGAGAATGAATTCTATGACTACCCCTTATTAATCCCGTATCCAACGGGGTTGAGGAAGAGATGCGATGAAATTCCACGTGGCTTGTGGTTTCTACGGCCGGATGCCCTTCCTGACACCAACCTCACGAGGGGAGTTAATGAGAGATGAAATGAATGAAGATGAATGAAAGTTCAATTTCAAGTAGTTCCAACGTTGGCTACCAGACGTCACTGTCCCCAGCGGCGAACGTTCGAACTTGATACAGCGTTTATAAACCAAATATCCTACAAATTATCGCTCTTAAAAATCCGACAAGTCACCTCCGTAGCGTAGCGGTCAGCATGGTTAGCTGCCGCCCCAGAGGTCCTGGGTTCGTCGATTCCCGGCTCTGCCACGAAATTTGAAAAGTGGTACGAGGACTGGAACGGTGTCTACTCAGCCTCGGGTGACCCAAATGAGTAGAGGGGGGTTCGATTCCCCCTCAGCCATCCTCGAAGTGGTTTTCCGTGGTTTTCCACTTCGTCTTCGGGCAAATGACGGGATGGTACCTTCTTCAAGGCCACGGCCGCCTCCTTGCCTATCCATCCTAACCATCCCTTACCTTCCCTCATGAGGCCCCTGTTCGCTTTGCAGGTGAGGCCGCCTGGGCGAGGTGCCAATCCCACCTCACCAGTTGTATCCCTTCCGACTCGATGTTCCCTGCTCTAGGACACTGCCCGTAGAGGCGGTAGTGGTGAGTTCCCTCGCTGAGTCTGTGGGTTCCACCAACCTGGGGGGTAAACGACTAAAAAAAAAAAAAAGTCCTCTCGGCACGCCGGAAGGCGGAGGTAGATTTCACCGGACAAACTTGGGGATAGGCGAAAATAGGCAGAATATGCAGGTTTTCGTAGAAGGATCAAACATCATTTATTGCGAGAATATATTTTATAATTGGAGCTTAATTAACTTTGTTTTTCATCATTTTATGCTTATTTTAAACATTTTATTGTCTTATGGGAACGGTAACCTTCTTGTAATTTGGGGTCAATTTTTATACTTGTGGTCACACTGTCCTTATGCAAGGTTTCGACACTGATGTGTCTGTTACTTCTTCACGCAAAATTATATCTCCCGCAGAGATTTTGGTTGGTTGCTCAGTTTAGGGGCTGCGACAACGCGGTCATGTAACCCCGTGTACTTAGGGATGGCTGTATTAGTCTGTAATTCAGGTAAGGACTGCAGACGGTCAATTTCAAGCAGTAGTTCCTAATGTTGGTACCAGGTACTACCGTCAACGACACCTAGCTGTGAACTTGGCTACTATATGCCACCGCAACAGCAACTCGCAACGGACGTTGGAACTTCCCCTCCAAAGGAAAGCATACTGAGGGATTTTTAGCGCTCTTAGAAAATCCGACGACTTCGGCCGACTTTGAACTCGCGACCTTGGGCATAGACATTCAGCATGCTACCAGTTACGTCACCGAAGCCGCTTCACACTTAGATGAAAATCTGAATCTGATCTCGTGCAAGTGCGTTATCTTGGCAACGTCTGATGGCACATCCCTCATCAATTTAGTAGTGTTGCCATGGCAACCTCTGATAGCTCTTGGCATTTTCTTATAATTCCGAAATCATTTTTCTCAACCCTTGGCGTAATGGTGGGTCATATCAAAAATTCTTTCAGACAAAAGTTTTAGGTAATTATTAGGGGAATATTGTCCATTTTGTACGGTTTTGATATTGTGCCTATTAAGAGAGATATGATTAATGTTTCCCGAAAAACCCACTTTTTCTCACCCCTTTGGTCAATGGTTGGTGCTATAAAAAAACTCTTCAAACATAAATTTTTGGGCTTTATCCGACACATAGTATGAACGTTGAACGGATTCGATATGTCACATATTAAGAGAGTTATAGCAATATTTCACTTTTTCGAAAAAAAGCCCCCTATTTTCACCCCCTTCGACCGATTTAGCCCAGTAACGAACTCGACCGAAATTTTATAGGTGTACATATTCGGTAAAAAATTCAAAGTGATTGGTGCAAAATTATGGCAGTTATCGTGTCCACAAGAAACTGATATATATATATATATATATATACATACATAAATTATATATAAACTTTTGAACTGACGGTGGTTTTGGGGTCTGGGGGATGTGAAACGCGAAGATATGTCGAAATTTTCCGGAAGTCGAAACATGGTACCCATTGCAATAGTTAGCTTTCTAATGAAATCTACCTCTGGTTGGTTCCTCAGTTTAGGGGCTGCGACAACGCGGTCATCTAACCCCGTGTACTTTGGGTGAGTGTAGAATCTGTCTGATAAACGGTGTTAATTGTAATGGCTGTATTTGTCTTAATTCAGGTAAGGACTGCAGACGGTCAATTTCAAGCAGTAGTTCCTATGTTGCTACCAGGTACTACCGTCAACGACACCTAGCTGTGAACTTGGCTACTAGATGCCACCCCAACCAGCAACTCGCAACGATCGTTGGAACTTCCCCTCCAAAAGAAAGCATACTGAGGGATTTTAGCGCTCTTAGAAAATCCGGCTTTGAAACCGCGACCTTGGGCATAGACATTCAGCATGCCACCAGTTACGTCACCGAAGCCGCTTCCCACTTAGTCAGATGGAAATACTGAATCTGATCTCGTGCAAGTGCGTTGTCATGGCAACAATGATGGCTCATCCCTCATCAATTTAGTAGGGTTGCCATGGCAACCTCTGATAGCTCTTGGCATTTTCTTATAATTCCGAAATCATTTTTCTCATCCCTTGGCGTAATGGTGGGTCATATCAAAAATTCTTTCAGACAAACGTTTTAGGTAATTATTAGGGAAATATTGTCCATTTTGTACGGTTTTGATATTGTGCCTATTAAGAGAGATATGATTAATGTTTTCCCGAAAAACCCACTTTTTCCCACCCCTTTGGTCAATGGTTGGTGCTATAAAAAAACTCTTCAAACATACATTTTTGGGCTTTATCCGACACATAGTATGAACGTTGAATGGATTCCATATGTCACATGTTAAGAGAGTTATAGCAATATTTCCCTTTTTCGAAAAAAGCCCCCCATTTTCACCCCCTTCGACCGATTTAGCCCAGTAACGAACTCGACCGAGATTTTATAGGTATACATATTCGGTAAAAAATTCAAAGTGATTGGTTCAAAATTACGGCAGTCATCGTGTCCACAAGAAACTGATATACATATATATATACGGTATATATATATATACTTACATAAATTACATATAAACTTTTGAACTGACGGTGGTTTTGGGGTCTGGGGGATGTGAAACGCGAAGATATGTCGAAATTTTCCGGAAGTCGAAACATGGGACCCATTGCAATAGTTAGCTTTCTAATGAAATCTACCTAAAACCGACGATCTCGGCCAGGTCTGAAACCGCGATCATAGGCATAGCAGTTCAGCATGCTACCGACTACGCAGACCACGCAACTGAAGCCGTTCTAATAGAGAATGACTATACACAGCAAAAAGAAAAAAAAAAAAAAAAAGCAAAAGCGGCTTTGACAGAAGACGCTGAAAAGAGCGAGAGGATCAAAACCAAAGAGTAATGATGGATTTGAGATTATCTGTAGGCTCTTTGAACACTCATGACGTCACAACCGTGTTCAACACGGCCAACGAGAAATGCTGGTCCTGGTGTGTTTTCGTGACGTCAGGAACGTAGTTCTGTTACACCACTTCCTCTAGGGTTATGCATATCGGGAACATAAACCGTAAACATAAACTGTACTCGACGTGACTGTTCAAGTCACGGATGTTGCACGTGTACTTAATGTTCAGCAAAACGGAATTCCAACCCATTTCTTAAAACAACGCATCGTTTGTCTCATAGTATTTAAGGTGACAGAAAGAATACTGGATTTGTTCTACAGGTTAATTTTTAAAATAGATGCGATGGCCGGGAATCGAACCCGGATCAACTGCTTGGAAGGCAACTATGCTCACCATTACACCACCATCGCATGTTGTCACCTAAGGCTATACCAGACCTAAAACAACTGTGAACATGGGCTAGCCCAGTAGCGTGCGTCCAGCTGAGCACTGTTGCCACAGCGGAGATGACACAGCTCTACCCTCGCAGTATACGCACGACCTGTTCCGTGAACACAAGGCGCTCCGAATGTAAGAACATGTACGAGCTGGGGGCCTAATCCTACGAATATCTATGCTCACAACGGAGTGCGCACAATATAATATGAGGCAGATATAAGATATCACACCAACGTCATTTGTGCACGTGTCCACCTCCTGGTGTAGCAACCAATATTCTTGGCTGTGGCCCAGGAGGTCCAGGTTTGATTCCCAGATCTGCCAAGCAATTAAATTCTAGTCTGAGGGCTGGAACGGGGTACACTCATCCTCGTGAAGCAAAACTGGGAAGATGTGAGTTGGATTCCTACCTAAACCATCCTGGAAGTGGTTTTTCTGTGGATTCGCACTTCTAATCCAGGCAAATGCCGGGATGGTACTACCTAACGTGCCATGGCCGCTTCCTACCCAAATCCTACCTGACTTACAAATACACACTCTAGTACAGACATCACAGTGACACAGGTTATCAGACAAACTCCACACACACACAAATACACGGGGCTACATGACCACGATGTCGCAAAGCCCCTAAAACATTCATCAACAACAACCCGTGAGGTCCGGATTCGATTCACGGCTCAATCATGACATTTAGTTCTGGTCTCAGGGTTAGAACTGGCTACACTGTGCCTCGTGATGTAAAACTGGGAAGAGGTGAGTTTTATTCGACTCAATTACAAGTAAAAACATAATTGCTGATACCATAATAACACAGGTTATCAGATTTTGTGTTTTCGCGTACTTCTGTATTCGAAAGCTTCTTTTAAAGGCCATATACTCTGAAAATTATATTTCTTGCCTGGCTGTGTAAAACTTTCGGCTGCCACTGGGGTTGCTAAGGGACATCGTTATGAGTTCATAACTTCAGCTCACAGCACTTGTTAAAACTCCACTACTGAATTGATACAGCAATACCGTCTCTCTTCGTTATCTACCCTAGTGAACCTAAATATTTCAACACCTAAATCATTCCTTCTCTAATTATGCATTCAGTTCAAGGGCAGATGTTATCTCCCGAATGGCTGGTCGTATCGTCACGGGGTTTGGACAGTCAGTTTCAAAAATTTTAGCTCTGTAACATAGGGTCATCAAAAATAATTGAATAATTAATTATTTTCGTGCGCGGAGAGAAATAACGATTTCGTACGGCGCAGCGAGCCCAGCTAGTTGAGTTAACTAGGCAACGCCGCGCTATGCTATTGGCTGGCGCGAGTGAGTGACTGAATCTGGCTCCTCCCTCATGTTCACAGTTGTTTTGGGTCTGTTATAGTAGACGGGCTCAAGAACCAGTTCCGCGCATCAGCAACTTTACGTGCTACGTCACACCTTGTTTTTGCAGCATTTGAATCGTTGGTGTTGTTGATTAGTTTAGGGTGTTTGAGGCATCGTAATCATGTATATATAGAGGCGAAACTACGGAGGGATTAAGGGTATCAACCCCCTCCCCAGAACTTTTTTTTTTTTTTTAGACGTTTACCCTCCAGGTTGGTGGAACCCACGGACTCAGCGAGGGAACGCACCACTACCGCCTCTACGGGCAGTGTCCTAGTGCTGGGAGCATCGAATCGGAAGGGATACAACTGGTGAGGTGGGATTGGCAGGCGGCCTCACCTGCAAAGCGAACATGGGCCTCATGAGGGAAGGTAAGGGATGGTTAGGATGGATAGACAAGGAAGAGGGAAGGAGGCGGCCGTGGCCTTGAAGAAGGTACCATCCCGGCATTTGCCCAAAGACGAAGTGAGAAACCACGGAAAACCACTTCGAGGATGGCTGAGGGGGAATCGAACCCCCTCTACTCATTTGGGACACCCGAGGCTGAGTAGACCCCGTTCCAGTCCTCGTACCACTTTTCAAATTTCGTGGCAGAGCCGGAAATCGAACCCAGGACCTCCGGGGCGGCAGCTAACCATGCTGACCGCTACGCTACGGAGGCGACGTAACAAAAAAATAATCAAATAAAGAATGACAAATTTGAAACTTCAATTTGTGATTAAACCAATTTTAGTCTGATATGCTATTTTACAAGTGAATACCCGTGTGTTGGAAACTGTTGTCATTGCTTTTCAGTCTGTCAACACAATTCCATTAGGCGGGAAAGTAAGTACTATAGCAGTGTTGGTAGAGCGCGCCTGCCACGCCCCGGAGGCCGCGGTTTCGAATCCCGGCGCCCACGGGGATTTCAAAAACAGAAGTGAAGGGGTTTACTCAGCCTCCCAAGGACAATTGAGGAGCTGTCTGTCAGTAAGACTGCGCCCTGGTCACGGAGACCAAACTTAACGGCTGAGAGGGTCCGACGCACCGACCAAATGGCTGTTCAATGGTTGTTGCGCCACAGGGTTTGGGTTTGAGAAAACAAGTATTTAAACACCCACCCCGGTGTTCCGAGGTTCGATTCCCGGCTCTGCCACGAACTTTGAAATGTGGTATGAGGAGTGGAGTGGGTTCTACTCAGCTTCGGGTGGTCCAAATGAGTAAATGGGGTTCGATTCCCACCTCAGCCATCCTCGAAGTGGTTTACCGTGGTTTCCCACTTCGTCTTCGGGCCACGACCGCCTCCTTCCTTCTTCCTTGCCTAACCCTCCCACTCTTCCCATCCTTTCATAAGGCCCCTATATGGTTTGCAGGTGAGGCCACCCGACTCAGAGTCACTGTCCTCAGTGTCACTCGCATAGGATCGCCATGTTGGATTTCTCCGTGTAGGCCGTAGAGTTATGTACCATTAGATGAAGATTATTGCGTAGGTTTATTATTGAAACTTTCACTTCGATCGCATGATAAGACACAAAAAATAAAAACATAATTTTAAAATTTCGCACAGTCACCATCTTGACTCTTGAGGATATGAAAACAATTGAATTAAATTAGATGCCAGTGCATTAAAATGTGTATATACATTTACTGTGCCAAGTTTCACTGCGCTCGAATGGTAAAATTGCGTGAAAAATCGATTAATATGTTTCAACTTCACTTGGCCGCCATGTTCGTTTTGTACTTGAAAGTTGCATAGGTGAGCATATAGTAGTAACATTTATCACTGTACAAAACTTCAGGGTGATATCTGTTACCGTTGTGGAAATATAGAATGCCAGTGAAATATTTCGCGTAGCCGCCATGTTAAATTGGTGAAAGCTATCAAAATTTGAAACGCACGGCCGATATTGGACGGGGTAGTAGTACTGTATGTTCTTACCGAGTTTCATTGAAAACGCTTCTGCCATTTAGATTTTATTAGGGACACACGGACAAAAGGTGATCTCACAAGCCTATTTTGCGAAAATGTTCGCTACTCCTGAGGGGTTCCTGGTTGGGACACCAAGAGCCCGCTGATGTGCCAGCTTTTTGTCCTAGGTGAAATCCACACAAGACAGGGCAAAATCCTAGAAAAATTTAGGAGTTTTAGACTCACCATCTCATTGATATATACTATAACAAGTCTTAAAATACACAATTTATTTTCAAACTCCAGTTGGATTTCTTTTTCAGTAATTTTCATACATTTTCTTTATATCCGTAAAATTATGAAGACAAAATTCGATGCACAATAATTTTTTAAAACGAAGTCTTCTTGTTCACGCCCCTCAGCACTACCGGGCGCCGTTCACCCCTTCCTCGTGTTGGGCCTGGGCATCGGGCGGCTTCGGTAGCGTAGTTGGTAGCATGCTGAACTGCTGTGCCCAAGATAGCGGGTTCAAACCCGGCTGAAGTCGTCGGATTTTTTAAAGAGCGTTAAAAATCCTTCAGTTTGCCTTCCTTCGGAGGGGAACTAAAGCGGCCGGTCCCATGTCATAGATTTATGGCATCTTAAAGATCCTTCTACAGACTAAAGTTGATGGGCAGATGACCTCATAGTTCCGCCCCTTAAAACAACAATAACTAACTAACTAACTAGACTAAACTTGTGTGAAGCTAAATTGTAAGGTTAGATTTCGTAAACTCTATCAAAGTTCCAACGTTCACCACTAGGTATCATTGATGTCTGGTGGCGAAAGTTGTAACTACTTAAAATTGAACAGAACTTGTAACTCAAGGGTGTCCACTTGATGCAGATACAGACTCTGGCGAGCCGAACATGTCCTCGGACTCTCCCGGCACTAAAAGCCACACGATAAATAAATAAATAAATAAATAAATAATCGGGCGTGTACATCAAAGTGTCTCCTGTGGCGCTGCGAAATTCTGCAACAGGATGGACCACATTCTTGCCTTAAAAATAACGATCTTGTGTATTCTACTCGATAATGAATTCTATGACTACCCCTTATTAATCCCGTATCCAACGGGGTCGGGGATGGGATGCGATGAAATTCCACATGGCTGGTGGTTTCTACGGCCGGATGCCCTTCCTGACACCAACCTCACCAGAGGAGGTAATGAGAGACGAAATGAATGAAGATGAATGAAAGTTCCATTTCAAGTAGTTCCAACTTTGGCTAACGGACGTCACTCTCACTAACAATGTCGCCCAGCGGCGATCGTTGGAACTTGATACAGCGTTTCTAAACCAAATAACCTACATTTTTTTTATATAGTCAATTTACCCTCTAGGTTGGTGGTTCCCACGGACTCAGCGAGGGAACTCACCACTACCGCCTCTATGGGCAGTGTCCTGGAGCTTGGAACATCAGGTCGGGATGCAACTGGGTAGGTGTGATCAGCACTTCGCCCAGGCGGCCTCACCTGCAAAGCGAACAGGGGCCTCATGAGGGATGGGAAGGGATGGAAGATAATAATGTTATTGGTTTTTCGTCCCTTTTAACTACCCTGGCTTTTAGAGACGCCGGGGTGCCGGAATATTGCCCCGAAGGGGATCTTTAACGTGCCAGTAAATGTACTGACACGGCTCCCTCGCATTTGCGCACCCTCAAATGCCAGCTGACTGCGCCAAGTTTCGAACCTGCAACCTTGGGCTCAGCAAGCGAGAACGTTACCCCTGAGCCACGCAGCCAGACTGGGGTGGAAGATTGGAATGGATAGGCGAGGAAGAGGGAAGGAGGCGGCCGTGGCCTTACAGTAGGTACCATCCCGGCATTTGCCCCAAGACGAAGTGGGAAACCACGGAAAACCACTTCGAGGGGGGCTGAGGTGGGAATCGAACCCCCTCTACTCATTTGGACCACCCGAGGCTGAGTAGACCCCGTTCCAGTCCTCATACCACTTTTCAAATTTCGTGGCAGAGCCGGGAATCGAACCCAGGACCTCAGGGGGCGGCAGCTAACCATGCTGACCGCTACGCTACGGAGGCGACCTACAAATATAATGCTCTTTAAAATCCGACGACCTCAGGCGGGTGTGAACCCACGATCTTAGGCATAATAGTTCAACATACTACCGACTACGCCACCGAAGTCGTTCTAGTAGAGGATGAATGTACGCTGCAAAAAAAAAAGGAAAAAAAAAACACGGACAGAAGCATTTACTAATAGGTGGCGTTAACAGAAGACGCTAAAAGAAGCGAGAGGATCAAATCCAGAGAGTAATAATGAATTTGAGAATATCTGCAAGCTCTTTGGTAGCTTCCGTGGCTTAGGCGGCAGCTCGCCAGCCTCTCACCGCTGGGTCCGTGGTTCAAATCCCGGTCACTCCATGTGAGATCTGTGCTGGACAAAACGAGGAAGACGGGTTTTTCTCCGGGTATTCCGGTTTTCCCTGTCAAAAATGTCATTCCAGCAACACTCTCCACTATCATTTCATTTCATCTGTCATTCATTTAATCATTGCCCCAGAGGAGTGCGTCAGGCCTCGGCAGCCGGCACAGTTCATATCGTCGCCGCTAGATGGGGGCTTCATTCATTCCATTCCTGTCCCAGTCGGAGACTGGAAGCAGGCTGTGGATTTTCTTTCTGTAGGCTCTTTGAAGACTCATGTCGTCACAACCGTGTTCAACACTGCCAACGAGGAATACTGGTCCTGGTGCGCTTTCGTGACGTCAGCAATGTAGTCCTGTTGCACCACTTCCTGTAGGGTTATGTGTGACGGGAACATAAAACGTAAACATAAACTGAACTCGACGAGACTGGGGAAGTCACGGATGTTGCACGTGGACTTACTGTTCAGCAAAACTAACTTCCAGCTCCTCTCGTGATCTTCAACCTTTTCTTAAAACTAAGCATCGTTTGAATACTGGATTATTCTACATGTTAATTTCTAAAATACATGCGATGGCCGGGAATCGAACCCGGATCAACTGCTTGGAAGGCAACTATGCTCACCATTACACCACCATCGCACGATGTTCCCTGAGGCTACTAGACTGGGTCAAGAACCAGTTCCGCGCATAAGCAAAATGATGTGCTACGTCACATCTTCTTTTGCTGCACTTGAATCCTTGGTGTTGTTGATTCGTTTAGGGTCTTTGCGGCATCGTAATCATGTATATCTAGTGGCGTAACTACGGAGGGATTAAGGGGATCAACCCCCTCCCCAGAACAAAAAATTAATCAAATATAGAATGACAAATTTGAAACTTCTATTTGTGATTAAACCAATTTTAGTCTGATATACTTTTTTACAAGTGAATAACCGTGTGTTGGAAACTGTAGTCATTGCTTTCCAGTCGGTCAACACAATTACATTAGGCGGGAAAATAAGTGCGGTAGCCGTGTTCCGTGTTGGTATAGCGCACCTGCCTCGCTCCGGACGCCCCGGTTTCGAATCCCGGCTCCCACATGAATTTTAAAAACTGACATCTAGGGGTTTACACAGCCTCGTAAGGACAATTGAGTAGCTGTCTGTCAGTGAGACAGCGCCCCGGTCACGGACCAAGACTAACGGTCGAGAGGGTCCGACGCGCTGACTGCGCGTCACCCTATAATCTTCGGACCATGTGGCTGTTCAAGATCTGTAGCACCACGGGGTTCGGGTTTGGGAAAACAAGTATTTAAACACCCTAACCTGACAGAAGTCGCCTACGTGGTGAAGGGGTCAGCATGATTAGCTGCCACCCCGGAGGTCCTAGGTTCGATTCCCGGCTCTGCCGGGTGGTATGAGGACTGGAGTGGGGTCTACTCACCTTCAGGTGGTCCAAATGAGCAGACAGTGGTCGATTCCCACCTCAGCCATCCTCAAATTGGTTTTCTGTGGTTTCCCACTTCGTCTTAGTTCAAATGCCGGGCCACGGCCTAACCCTCCCACTCTTCCCATCCCTTCATAAGGCCTTCATAAGGCTCCTGTTCTTCACCTGGCGAAGTGCTATCCCGCGACTCAAGAGTCTCGCTTAGTCCGTGGGATAACGGAACGGAAAACATGAGATATTTATCACAACATTTATGTACAAGAAGTAGTTCCATGAAGAATTGTATAGCCTATTTTCATATACAGGGTGATTCAAAAAGAATACCACAACTTTAGGAATTTAAAACTCTGCAACGAAAAAAGGCAGTGCTAAGCACTATCTGTCGGAGAATTAAGGGAGCTATAAATTTCATTTAGTTGTACATTTGTTCGCTTGAGGCGCTGTTGACTAGGCGTCAGCGTCAGTTGATGCTAAGATGGCGACCGCTCAACAGAAAGCTTTTTATGTTATTGAGTACGGCAGAAGTGAATCGACGACAGTTGTTCAGCGTGCATTTCGAACGAAGTATGGTGTTCAACCTCCTGATAGGTGGTGTATTAAACGTTGGTATAAACAGTTTACAGAGAATGGGTGTTTGTGCAAAGGGAAAAGTTCTGGACGGCCGAGAACGAGTGATGAAAATGTAGCACGCATCCAGCAAGCATTTGTTCGCAGCCCAGGAAAATCGACTCGCAGAGCTAGCAGAGAGCTGCAAATTCCACAATCAACTGTATGGAGAGTCCTACGAAAAAGGTTAGTTATGAAACCTTATCGTCTGAAATTGGTTTAAGCACTGTTTGCAGCTGATAAGATTAAAATAATCGATTTCTGTGATTTTATCCCTGCTCAAATGGAAACAGATGAATCTTTCGTTTCAAAGATTGTGTTTAGTGATGAAGCAACTTTCCACACTAACGGGAAAGTCAACCGTCACATTGTCTATATATGGGGCACTGAGAATCCGCGGGAAACAATTCAGCATGAACGTGACTCGCCTAAGGTGAACGTTTTCTGTGCCATTTCAGCCAATAAAGTTTTTGGTCCCTTTTTCTTCGAAGGTGCTACTGTAACTGGACTACAGTATCTGGAGATGTTAGAGAATTGGCTGTTCCCTCAGCTCGAACAAGAAGCACAACAATTCATATTTCAGCAGGATGGAGCGCCACCACATTGGCACTTATCTGTCCATAACTACCTGAACGTCAACTACCCGAGGCGATGGATCGGCCGCCAGGCAGCCCGTGACAGAACACTTCATCACTGGCCTCCAAGAAGCCCTGATCTTACCCCGTGCGATTTTTTCTTATGGGGGTATGTTAAGGATATGGTGTTTCGGCCACCTCTCCCAGCCACCATTAATGATTTGAAACAAGAAATAACAGCAACTATCCGAACTGTTACGCCTGATATGGTACAGAGAGTGTGGAACGAGTTGGAGTATCGGGTTGATATTACTCGAGTGCCTGAAGGGGGCCATATTGAACATTTCTGAACTTGTTTTTGAGTGAAAAAAAAAACCTTTTTAAATACTCTTTGTAATGATGTATAACAGAAGGTTATATTATGTTTCTTTCATTAAATACACATTTTTAAAGTTGTGGTATTCTTTTTGAATCACCCTGTATTCTATTAAACCTTCTTCCGCCCATGTTGGATTGTTCTCAATCGCATAATTAGTACACACACAAAAAAAGGGGAACATAATTTTAAATTTTTCGCACAGTCGCCAACTTGAGGATATGAAAATAATTGTATTAAATTAGATGCCAGTGCTTTAAAATGTGTATATACATTTACTGTACCAAGTTTTACTGCGCTCGAATGGTTTAATCGCGTGAAAAATCTATTAATATGTGCAAACTTCACTTGACTGCCATGTTCGTTTTGTATTTAACAGAATTTTGCAAGTTGCATAGGTGAACATTATAGTAGTACCCTTTATCACTGTACACAATTTTAGGGTGATATCTATTACCGTTGCGGAGATACAGAATGGCAGTGAAATATTTCGCGTAGCCGCCATGTTCAATTGATGAAAGCTATCAAAATTAGATAGGCATGGTCGTATTGGATGGGGTAGTAGTACTATATGTACTTACCGAGTTTCGTTGAAATCGCTTCAGCCATTTAGATTTTATCAGGGACACACCCATGGACAAAAGGTGATCTCATAAGCATATTCTGCAAACAAGATCGCTACTCCTAAGGGTGTCCTGGCGGGGACACTAAGAGCCCGCTGATGAGCCCGCTTTTTGTCCTAGGCGAAACACCACACAAGACACGGCACAATCCTAGAAAAATTTAGGAGTTTTAGATTCTTCATCTAGCCTCCGTGGCTTAGGCGGCAGCACGCTGGCCTCTCACCGCTGGGTCCGTGGTTCAAATCCCGGTCAGTCCATGTGAGATCTGTGCTGGACAAAACGGAGGCAGACAGGTTTTTCTCCGGGTACTCCGGTTTTCCCTGTCAAAATTTCATTCCAGCAACACTCTCCACTATCATTTCATTTCGTCTGTCATTCACTTAATCATTGCCACAGAGGAGTGCGTCAGGCCTCGGCAGCCGGCACAGTTCATATCCTCGCACAGTTCATTCCATTCCTGACCCGGTCGGAGACTGGAAGCAGGCTGTGGATTTTCATTTCAGATTCATCATCTCTTTGATATATACTATAACAAGTCTTAAAATACTCAATTTATTTTCAAACTCCAGTTGGATTTCTTTTTCAGTAATTTTCATACATTTTCTTTATATCCGTAAAATCATGAAGACTAAATTCGATGCGCAATATTTTTTTAATAACGAAGTTTTTTTTTAATGAAGTCTGGCAGCTTCGGCGGCGTAGTCGGTAGCATGCTGAGCTTCTATGCCCAAGAAAGCGGGTTCAAACCCAGCCGAAGCCGTCGGATTTTTTAAGAGCGTTACAAATCCCTCAGTATGCCTTCCTTCGGAGGGGAAGTAAAGCCGGCGGTCCCATGTTATAGATTTATGGCATGTTAAAGAACATTCCACTAAATATACCTGTGTGACGCTAAATTGGATAGGTTAAGAATGTAAACAATGCTCTTAGGTTTCTACGTTCGTTGCCAAGAGCCGACTGCGGTGGCGTCTAGTAGCTAAGTTCTGAACTTGGCCTAGTAGTCGTTGACGGTGGCGCTTGGCGGCAAAAGTAGGAACTATTTGAAAAATTCTACGTTGCAGTACTTAAATTAAAAAACAGATAACACACACTAATACAGTCATTACAATTAACACTGGTTATCAGAAAGATTCTACACACACCCAAAATACACGGGGCTACATGACCGCGTTGTCGCAGCCCCTAAACTTTAGAACCAACCAACCAACAAAATAGAAGTCTTCATGTTCGGACCTCTCGGCACTAACAGACGCCGTTCACCCCTTCCTTGTGTTGGGCCTGGGCATCGGGCGTGCTCTTGGAAGTGTCTGCTGTGGCGCTGCAAAATGCTGCAACGGGGTGGACCACATTTTAGCGTCAAAAATTACGATCTTGTGTATTCTAGTAGAGAATGAATTCTATGACTACCCCTTATTAATCCCGTATCCAACGGGGTCGGGGATGGGATGCGATGAAATTCCACGTGGCTAGTGGTTTCTACGGCCGGATGCCCTTCCTGACACCAACCTCACGAGAGGAGTTAATGAGAGATGAAATGAATGAAACTTCAATTTCAAGTAGTTCCAATTCTGGCTACCAGATGCCACTGTCCCCAGCGGCGAACGTTGGAACTTGATACAGCGTTTATAAACCAAATAACCTACTAATATAACGCTCTTAAATATCCGACGACCTCGGCCGTGTGTGAACCCGCGATCTTAGGCATAGCAGTTCAGCCTACTACCGACTTCACCACCGAAGTCGTTCTAGTAGAGGATGAATGTACGCCGCAAAAAATTAAAAGGAAAAGAAAATCACGGACAGAAGGATTTACTAATAGGTGACGTTGACAGAAGACGCTGAAAGTAGCGAGAGGATCAAATCCAGAGAGTAATAATGAATTCGAGAATATCTGTAGCCTCTTTGAAAACTCATGACGTCACAACAGTATTCAACACGGCCAACGAAAAATACTGGCCCTGGCGCGATTTCGTGACGTCAGCGATGTAGTTCCGTTGCACCACTTCCTGTAGGTTCTGTGTGACGGGAACATAAACCGTAAACATAAACTGAACTCGACGTGACTGTAGAAGTCACGGATGTTGCATGTGGACTTTAATGTTCAGTAAAACTAGATTCCAGCTCATCTCGTTTTCTTCAAGCCATTTCTTTAAACAACGCATCGTTTGTTTCATAGAATTTAAGGGGACAGTAATAATACTGGATTTTTTCTAGAGGTTAATTTCTAAAAGAGATGTGATGGCCGGGAATCGAACCCGGATCAACTGCTTGGAAGGCAACAATGCTCACCATTACACCAGCATCGCACGATATTCCCTAAGGCTACTAGAACGGGTCAAGAACCAGTTCCGCGCATCAGCAAATTGACGTGCTACATAACACCTTTATTTTGCAGCACTTGAATCCCTGTTGTTGTTGATTCGTTTAGGGTCTTCGCGGCATCGTAAACATGTATATCTAGTGGCGTATTTACGGATTGAGTAAGGGGATCACCCCCCCCCCCCCCCCCCCCCAGAACAAAAAATAATCAGATAAAGAATGCCATTTTTGAATCTTCTATTTATGATTAAACCAATTTTAGTCTGATATACTATTTTACAAGTGAATACCCGTGTGTTGGAAACTGTAGTCATTGCTTTCCAGTCTGTCAACACAATTACATTAGGCGGGAGAATAAGTGCGGTAGCCGTGTTCCGTGTTGGTATAGCGCGCCTGCCTCGCTCAGGAGGCCCCGGTTTCGAATCCCGGCTCCCACATGGATTATAAAAACTGACGTCTAGGGGTTTACTCAGCCTCGTAAGGACAATTGAGTAGCTGTCTGTCAGTCAGACAGCGCCCCTGTCACGGACCAAGACTAACGGCCGAGAGGGTCCGATGCGCTGACCGCGCGTCACCCTATAATCTTCAGACCGTATGGCTGTTCAAGATCTGTTGCACCACGGGGTTTGGGTATGGGAAAACAAGTATTTAAACACCCTAACCTGAAAGAAGTCGCCTCCGTGGTGTATTGGTCAGCATGATTAGCTGCCTCCCCGGAGGTCCGAGGTTCGATTCCCGTCTCTGCCGGGTGGTATGAGGACTGGAGCGTTGTCTACTCAGCTTCGGGTGGTACAAATGAGCAGAGGGGATTCGATTCCCACCTCAGCCATCCTCGATTTGGTTTTCTGTGGTTTCCCACTTCGTCCTAGGTTAAATGCCGGGCCACGGACTAACCCTCCCTTCATAAGGCCTTAATAAGGCTCCTGTTCTCCGCCTGGCGAAGTGCTATCCCCCGACTCAGAGTCTCGCTTTGTCCGTGGGATAACAGAACGGAAAAACATGACATATTTATCGCAACATTTATTCCGTGGAGAATGTTATAGCCTATTTTCATAAATCCTATTAAAACTTCTCCCGGCCATCTTGGATTGTTCTCAATCGCATAATTACTACACAGAAAACGGGATCATAATTTTAAAATTTTGCACAGTCACCAACCTGAGGATATGAAAACAATTGAATTAAATTAGATGCCAGTGCATTAAAATGTGTATGTACATTTACTGTGCCAATTTTCACTGCGCTCGAATGGTAAAATCGCGTGAAAAATCTATTAAAATATTTCAACTTCATCTGGGCGCCATGTTCGTTTTGTACCATCGCCATGTTGGATTGTTCTGAGACTACAAAAAAAAAAAAAAACAACAACAACAACATAATTTTAAAATTTCGCTCAGTCGCAAACTTCACTTGACTGCCATGTTCGTTTTGTATTAACCAGAATTTTTCAAGTTGCGTAGGTGAACATTATAGTAGTACCCTTTATCACTGTACGAAATTTTAGGGTGATATCTGTTAACGTTGCGGAGATAAAGAATGTCAGTGAAATATTTCGCGTAGCCGCCATGTTCAATTGGTGAAAGCTATCAATATTTGAAAGGCACGGTAGAGATTGGACGGGGTAGTAGTACTGTATTGAACCCTTATTGATCTTCGATAAATAAGTATTCATATTTATTATTATTATTACTACGGCCCAGGCAGCACATAAGGAAGTCGACTTGGATATTAGGGAGGCCAGCATTTCGTAATGGTTGCAACAGAAGCTGAGTTGGTAGCTATTCCTGGGGACGGCCAGAATTAGTCGAGTTCAAGGCCAAATTGTGCAACTACTGTACCAAAATTGGAGACATAAAGGGAGAATCACGAGGTCCTCTCAACGAACATACGATTGAATCAGCCAATCGCAAGAGACCAAGCCGGGACCACGAGGTGGACGGCGTCAGTAGTAAAAAGCGCGCGGAAGTGTGTATCTAAGGAACCGCCGAACGGATTAATCTCCGCTCGAGTAATTTGAGACGTTGGATTTATTTGGAGAAGAATGACACTAGCCCCATCTTTGTGAGACATAAACTCTGGAAGTTTTTATCCGACTCCGCCCTACTCCACCGCCCTTGTCAGTTTCTCATAAATAGTCTGGCCTGACGCTCGAATTTAATTATTCTTGTGGAGCCTTCAGAGGCATACTCCACGCCAGTTTGTAGTGTGATTTTGACGCTCGAATTTATCTAAGTATTATTCTTGTGGAGCCTTCAGAGGCATACTCCACGCCAGTTTGTAGTGTGATTTTGACGCTCGAATTTATCTAAGTACTATTCGTGTGGAGCCTTCAGAGGCACACTCCACGCCAGTTTGAAGTGTGATTTTGACGCTCGAATTTATCTAAGTCTTATTGTGTGGAGCCTTCAGAGGCATACTCCACGCCAGTTTGATGTGTGAATTTTACGCTCTAAAATCAGTGAAGCTAATTTTATTTTCTGAGCTCTGGGAAGCTAAAGTCGCAGCGTTTGCAGTATCGAATTTTATAAGCTATAATACATTTTGTTCTAAAATCAACTAAATTGTGTGATCTAAATATTTCACGCCAGCGCGTGATAAACTGTAACATTCTTTTAAAGACGACGAGTTCAACTTTAAGGGGGAAGTATCGTATCACCCTCATTAGCGCTTACCAGAACCGAAGTCCATAAGACGGGACGGAAATACCGGACGAGATAGCGACTGCGAGTGCAGCCAGGATTTTGAACTTGTTAACGAGCCAGTGGCGCGGACTCGAGATGTATATTTTATGTATAAATTGTGTGTATTGTATGTGTTTTTTATAGTGCGTATGTGCGATATAATTAGGGCCAGTCTTCGCTATTAATCGCAGTAGGACAATTGTGGGTGAACTGAGTAGCCTGCAAGCGATTATAGATAGGCAAATATTTAACATTGAACTTTTCTGCCAAGGAGTCGAGACCAAGATGATCAGCACGTGGTTTGAAGTTGGAATGAGCTTCAAGAAATCAACGCAGACGACTACTATGGAGTGCTAAATTGTCCATAGGGCAATGGGTTGAGAAGGATGTCCTTAGTCCTACATGCAGAAGCGGTGATGTACAAAAATTGGATTATTTCAATTATGTAGTTAGATTTGGCCGGGGAACTTTGTAAATAGTCATGTTTTTCTTTCTTGTTTTTAGCTGTTTTTCTTGTATCGACACTATATGTTTAAATGTCCGTTGGCGCGTGGCCAAAGTGTTTGTTGATATTTTGATTTTTTTTTCTTGAGTCATGTGTAATGTACGCGGCGTGCGTGCGTGATTTTTATCCTTGCAATTGCGGAACCCGTTACATTCGATAAATGGTGCTTTATTAACGTTAATATTTTTAAAATAGGAATGGGAGGAAATGATTGTAAAACATTTTGCTGAACAGGTTATTATTCATGTTAGGGTAGCCGAGTGCACCAACTTAAAAGTAATTATAGAACACCTTCGTTCTAATTTTGATAGATTTTTCTTGAGTCCTTTTCAGGTGACTAGTCACGGCATAGAACGATGGCGCCAGCATGTGGATATTATTTGTGTCTTTTATTTCAGGGTCTGTCACAACCCATACGTGTGATTCAGTGTGTGTTGATGTGTCTTGTGTGTGTTGATTCTACGTGAGGAGGGGGTAGTTGTCCTACGCCCTTATATATTTTTGCTGCTGTTGTATTTTTAGATGGAAAGACAGAGTGCTCTTGGGAAACTGCTGATTCTTGTCCATATTGTTTTTCTGACACACACGTATTATTGTGCTTTGGGGCACATTTCTTCGAGGTTCGACCCCATGTTCTGGGAGGTCGAGGTTATTGACACGTGGGTTGACAGACATGCAGAGTTCCACAAACCGCCCGTTTTGCCTGTGACTTATTTTGATAGGCAGTCCTATTTGTCCGACTGAACCCTGTAAGCTTTCATGTAGCAAACCTGTTCATTGTGATGGCTAATTTTTAAGCCATAATTAATTGGGGAGTTCGCCATGTGTGTAACGGATTGTTGTACCTTGTATGGTTAAGAATATTGTGATTAACGTAAATGTTGGCTGTTTGCCTATTGCTTTGTTGATGACTCGATTTCATGTAATTTTGTTTGTCACACCCGTGTGGTGTAGTGGTAGAGTATTTGTAAATTTTGACAGCGGTCTTTTGAGTATTTTTTTTCTATTGGTCACGTGTTAATGTACTTGTGTTGATTTGTGCGAGAAGTCCTCAGTTTTTAGGCAGTAAATGTTGCTACGGCAATTTAAGTCCAATTTCATACGGAAATTTTGTGTTTGTTTATAGTAGATTTAGGAAGTGTCGATTTAACTTAAGTATTGTAGTTGTGTTCCCTTGTGTCGGTCTAGCTCTAGGAAATGCGGATTCGTTGTTTGAAGGGTCATTCTGGATGATAACGAATCACGCATTCAAAGTACACATCGTGGTGCATGTAGAACGGCGTACGCACTTATATGGTCATTTTTTTGTATCGTTTTATTTAAGGACGCTTGGTCCAGGTAATTAATCTCTCCAGAGATATCGCCTAAGTGTTTGGCATTTTATTAAGCGGGAGTCAGTTGGGAGTTTTTGTTGTTAATTGTTTATGTGTAAATATGGTGATTTGTTATTAAATTCAGTTGTTTTAACCCTGGCTTCACTCTTTCCTGCATGTTATTTTGTTATATGTTACCCTGCAAGTTAATGAAGCGCCCTGACAGCAACTTACGAATATGACCTGTTACCCCCCGAATCTGAGTCTCATATGCTTCTTTGCAAGGGTTCAGTATGTACTTACCGAGTTTCGTTGAAATCGCTTCGGCCATTTAGAGTTTATTAGGGGCACACACACACGGACAAAAGGTGATCTCACAAGTCTTTTTTTGCAAAAATGTGCTCTACTCCTGTGGGGGTCTGGGCGGGGTCAGTGAGACCACGCTGATGGGACCGCTTTTTGTCCTTGTCGAAACCCCACACAAGACAGGCACAATCCTAGAAAAATTTAGGAGTTTTAGACTCTTCATCTGTTTGATATATACTATAACAAGTCTTAAAATACACAATTTATTTTCAAACTCCAGTTGGATTTCTTTTTCAGTAATTTTCATACATTTTCTTTAGGCTATATCCGTAAAATTATTAAGACTAAATTCGATGCACAATGATTTATTAAAACGAAGACTTCTTGTTCGGATCCCTCAGCACTAGCGGGCGCCGTTCACCCCTTCCTCGTGTTGGGCCTGGGCAGCGGGTGGCTTTGGTGGCGTAGTTGGTAGCATGCTGAACTGCTGTGCCCAAGATAGCGGGTTCAAACCCGACCGAAGTCGTCGGATTTTTTTTAAGAGCGTTATAAATCCTTCAGTATGCCTTCCTTCGGAGGGGAAGTAAAGCCAGCAGTCCCATGTCATAGATTTATGGCATGTTAAAGATCCTTCTACAGACTAAACTTGATGGGCAGATGACCTCGTAGTTCCGCCCCTTAAAACAACAATAACTAACTAACTAACTAGACTAAACTTGTGTGAAGCTAAATTGTAAGGTTAGATTTCGTCGGAACGCTCTATCAAAGTTCCATCGTTCACCACTAGGTATCCTTGATATCTGGTGTTGAAAGTTGGAATTACTTAAATTTGAACGGAACTTGTAGCTCAAGGGTGTCCGCTTAATGCAGCTACAGACTCTGGCGAGCCGAACAAGTCCTCGGAATCTCCCGGCACTAAAAGCCATGCGATAGATAAATAAATAAATAAATAAATAAATAAATAAATAAATAATCGGGCGTGTACATGAAAGTGTCTCCTGTTGCGTTGCAAAATTCTGCAACAGGATGTACCACATTCTAGCGTCAAAAATAACGATCCTGTGTATTCCAGTAGAGAATGAATTCTATGACTACCCCTTATTAATCCCGTATCCAACGAGGTCAGGGATGAGATGCGATGAAATTCCACGTGGCTGGTGGTTTCTACGGCCGGATGCCCTTCCTGACACCAACGTCACGAGAGGAGTTAATGAGAGATGTAATGAATGAAGATGAATGAAAGTTCAATTTCAAGTAGTTCCAACTTTGGCAACCAGACGCCACTGTCCCTAGCGGCGAACGTTGGAACTTGATACAGCGTTTATAAACCAAATAACCTACAAATATAACGCTCTTAAAAATCTTAGGCAGTTCAGCATGCTACCGACTATGCAACCGAAGCCGTTCTGGTAGGGAATGAATATACGCCATAAAAAACGACGGGACAGAAGCATTTACTAATAGGTGGTGGTGACAGAAGACGCTGAAAGAAGCGAGAGGATCAAGTCCAGAGAGTATAATGCATTTCAGAATATCTCTAGGCTCTTTGAACACTCATGAAGTCTCAAACGTGTTCAACACGGCCAACGAGAAATACTAGCCCTGGTGCGCTTTCGTGACGTCAGCAATGTAGTGCTGTTGCACCACTTCCGGTAGGGTTATGTATGACAGGAACATAAACCCTATTGTCTTCGTCTTACTGCCGGTGTGGTAGTCATCTTGTCTTCATCATTTTGGATGCCCTTCCTGAAGGCACGTGATTTTTCAGGTGAAAATTCCCCCCCTGCTGTCACCGGGATTTGAATCCCAGCAGTCAGGGTGAAAGACAAGCAGCAAAGCCACTGCGCCATCACGCTCCCCTCCGCAGATCTCTTCTATAAACGTATTAATTTCTGTTCCCCCCTTAAAACAACAATAACTAAGTAATACTCTCACTGCAAGTTTCTTTGATCTAATTATACTCATGTCACTGCTCATGTCCACATACGTTACTCACAACGAAGGTCACAGGCTCTACAACTCAACTTATTGTACTCGTTGCAGCTATTAAAGACACAACAAATCCTTGAATCCTAGCTAGCGTGGATTTTTGTTACGAGTATCTTCAACATGTAAATAGGCTATCTATAGCTGGTGTAGTTTTGTAAACCTATACAGTATAATTTATCGTGCTTGAAAACACACGGAACATCTAAACTGGGTCCATTTCAGGAAGATTGATATAAAATATCGCATATCTGCTCCTCATGAATTGCTCTCGACTTAAACGCACAAGCACCATCAAGCAGTACATTGCCTACGTCACAAAAGGATTACGTTTACGTGCCATGGCCTGTCTTTCTCGTTGGCCGTGCGTGTTCAACACGGCCAACGAGGAATACTGGTCCTGGCGCGCTTTCGTGACGTCAGCAATGTAGTTCCGTTGCACCACTTCCCGTAGAGTTATGTGTGACGGGAACATAAACTGAACTCGACGTGACTGTGGAAGTCACGGATGTTGCACGTGGACTTTAATGTTCAGCAAAACTAGATTCCAGCTCCTCTCGTGTTCTTCAACCCATTTCTTTAAACTACGCAGCGTTTGTCTCATAGTATTTAAGGGGGCAGAAAGAATACTGGAATATTTATACAGATTAATTTCTAAAATAAATGCGTTGGCCGGGATTCGAACCCGGATCAACTGCTTGGAAGGTAACTATGCTCACCATTACACCACCACCGCAAGATGTTCTCTGAAGCTACTACACTGGGTCAAGAACCAGTTAAGCGCATCAGCAACTTTACGTGCTACGTAACACCTTATTTTTGCAGCACTTGAATCGTTGTTGTTGTTGTTGTTGTTGATTCGTTTAGGGTCTTTTCACCATCGTAATCTGTATATCTAGTGGCGTATCTACGGAGGGATTAATGGGATTAACCCCCTCCCCAGAACAAAAAAAATAATCAGATAAAGGATGCCATTTTTGAATCTTCTATTTATGATTAAACCAATTTTAGTCTGATATACTATTTTACAAGTGAATACCCGTGTGTTGGAAACTGTAGTCATTGCTTTCCAGTCTGTCAACACAATTACATTAGGCGGGAAAATAAGTGCGGTAGCCGTGTTCCGTGTTGGTATAGTGCGCATGCCTCGCTCAGGAGGCCCCGGTTTCGAATCCCAGCTCCCACATGAATTTTAAAAAGTGGCGTCCATGGATTTACTCAGCCTCGTAAGGACAATTGAGTAGCTGTATGTCAGTGAGACAGCGCCCTGGTCACGGACCAAGACTAATGGCCGAGAGGGTACAACGCGCTGACCGCGAGTTAACCTATAGTCTTCAGACCATATGGCTGTTCAATATCAGTGGCACCACGGGGTTCGGGTTTGGGAAAACAAGTATTTAAACATCCTAACCTGAAAGAAGTTGCCTCCGTGGTGTATTGGTCAGTATGATTAGCTGCCACCCCGGAGGTTCGAGGTTCGATTCGCGGCTCTGCCGTGTAGTATGAGGACTGGAGCGTTGTCTACTCAGCTTCGGGTGGTACAAATGAGCAGAGGGGGTTCGATTCCCACCTCAGCCATCCTCGATTTGGTTTTCTGTGGTTTCCCACTTCGTCTTAAGTCAAATGCCGGGCCACGGACTAACCCTCCCTTCATAAGGCCTTCATAAGGCTCCTGTTCTCCACCTAGCGAAGTGCTATCCCCTGACTCAGAGTCTCGCTTAGTCCGTGGGATAACGGAACGAAAAAACATGAGATATTTATCACAACATTTATGTACAAGAAGTAGTTCCATGAAGAATTTTATAGCCTATTTTCATTTATCCTATTAGAACTTCTCCCGCCCATGTTGGATTGTTCTCAATCGCATGATTAGTACACAAAAAATAGGAACATAATTTTAATTTCGCACAGTCGCCAACCTGAGGATATGAAAACAATTGAATTAAATTAGATGCCAGTGCGTTAAAATGTGTATATACATTTACTGTACCAATTTTCACTGCGCTCGAATGGTTAAATCAGTGAAAAATCTATTAAAATGTTTCAAATTCACTTGGCTGCCATGTTCGTTTTGTATTTAACAGAAATTTGCAAGTTGCATAGGTGAACATAATAGTAGTACCCTTTATCACTGTACGAAATTTTAGAATGATATCTGTTACCGTTGCGGAGATAAAGAATGTCAGTGAAATATTGCGCGTAGCCGCCATGTTCAATTGGTGAAAACTATCAAAATTTGACAGGCACGGTGGAGATTGGACGGGGTAGTAGTACTATATGTACTTACCGAGTTTCAATGAAATCGCTTCAGCCATTTAGATTTTATTAGGGACACACACACACACGGACAAAAGGTGATCTCATAAGCCTATTCTGAAAAAATGATCGCTACTCCTGAGGGTTCCTGGCGGGGACACCAAGAGCCCGCTGATGTGCCCGCTTTTTGTCCTAGGCGAAACCCCACACAAGACAGGGCAAAATCCTAGAAAAATTTAGGAGTTTTAGACTCACCATCTCATTGATATATACTATAACAAGTCTTAAAATACACAATTTATTTTCAAACTCCAGTTGGTTTCCTTTCCCAGTAATTTTCATACATTTTCTTTATACCCGTAAAATCATGAAGACTAAATTCGATGCACAATGATTTATTAAAACGAAGACTTCTTGTTCGGATCCCTCAGCACTACCGGGCGCCGTTCACCCCTTCCTCGTGTTGGGCCTGGGCATCGGGCGGCTTTGGTGGCGTAGTTGGTAGCATGCTGAACTGCTGTGCCCAAGATAGCGGGTTCAAACCCGACCGAAGTTGTCGGATTTCTTTAAGAGCGTTATAAATCCTTCAGTATGCCTTCCTTCGGAGGGGAAGAAAAGTCGGCGGTCCCATGTCATAGATTTATGGATGTTAAAGATCCTTCTACAGACTAAACTTGATGGGCAGATGACCTCGTAGTTCCGCCTCTTAAAACAACAATAACTAACTAACTAGACTAAACTTGTGTGAAGCCAAATTTTAAGGTTAGATTTCGTCGGAACGCTCTATCAAAGTTCCAACGTTCACCACTAGGTATCCTTGATATCTGGTGGTGAAAGTTGGAACTACTTAAATTGAACGGACCTTGTAGCTCAGGGGTGTCCGCTTGATGCAGCTACAGACTCTGGCGAGCCGAACATGTCCTCGGACTCTCCCGGCACTAACAGCCATGCGATAAATAAATAAATAAATAAATAAATAAATAAATAAATCATCGGGCGTGTACATCAAAGTGTCTCCTGTGGCGCTGGAAAATTCTGCAACAGGATGGACCACATTCTAGCGTCAAAAATAACGATCTTGTGTATACCAGTAGAGAATGAATTCTATGACTACCCCTTATTAATCCCGTTTCCAACGAGGTCGGCGATGAGATGCGATGACATTCCACGTGGCTGGTGGTTTCCACGGCCGAATGCCCTTCCTGACGCCAACCTCACGAGAGGAGTTAATGAGAGATGAAATGAATGAAGATGATTGAAAGTTCAATTTCAAGTAGTTCCAACTTTGGCTACCAGACGCCACTGTCCCCAGCGGCGAACGTTGGAACTTGATACAGCGTTTATAAACCAAATAACCTACAAATATAACGCTCTTAAAAATCGGACGACCTCGGCCGGGTGTGAACCCGCGATCTTAGGCATAGCAGTTCAGCATGCTACAGATTACGCAACCGAAGCCGTTCTAGTAGAGAATTAATATACGCCATAAAAAACGACGGTTAGAAGCATTTACTAATAGGTGGCGTTGACAGAAGACGCTAAAAGAAGCGAGAGGATCAAGTCCAGAGAGTATAATGAATTTCAGAATATCTCTAGGCTCTTTGAACACTCATGATGTCACAACCGTGTTCAACACGGCCAACGAGGAATACTGGTCCTGGTGCGCTTTCGTGACGTCAGCAATGTAGTTCTGTTGCACCCGATCTAAGGTTGCACCACATCCTGTAGGGTTATGTGAGACGGGAACATAAACCGTAAACATAAACTGAACTCGATGTGACTGGGGAAGTCACGGATGTTACAGGTGGACTTAATGTTCAGCAAAACTAGATTCCAGCTCTTCTCGTGATCCTCAACCATTTCTTAAAACTACGCATCGTTTGAATACTGGATTATTTCTACAGGTTAATTTCTAAAATGCATGCGATGGCCGGGAATCGAACCCGGATCAACTGCTTGGAAGGCAACTATGCTCACCATTACACCACCATCGCACGATGTTACCAGAGGCTACTAGACTGGGTCAAGAACCAGTTCCGCTCATCAGCACCTTGATGTGCTACGTCACATCTTGTTTTTGCAGCATTTGAATCCTTGTTGTAGTTGTTGTTGATTCGTTTAGGGTCTTTGCGGCATCGTAATCATGTATATATTGTGGCGTAACTACACCGAGATTGAAGGGATCAAGCCCCTCCTCAGAACAAAAAAAAACAAATAAAGAATGACATTTTTGAAGTTTTTATTTGTGATTAAACCAATTTTGGACTCGTATACTATTTTACAAGTGAATAACAGTGTGTTGGCAACTGAAGTTATTGCTTTCCAGTCGGTAAACACAATTACATTAGGCGGGAGAATAAGTACGGTAGCCGTGTTGGTAGAGCAGGCATGCCTCGCGCCGGAGACCAGGGTGTCGATTCCCGGCTCCCATAGGGATTTTAAAAACTGACGTGAGGGGTTGTACTCAGCCTCGTAAAGAAAATTGAGAAGCTGTCTGTCAGTAATACAGCGCCCAAGTCACGGACACCAAGATTAACGGCTGAGCGGGTCCGCCGCGCTGACCACGCGTCACCCTATAATCTTCATAACAAATGGCTGTACAAGGGCTGTTGCGCCACGGGGTTTGGGTTTGAGAAAACAAGTATTTAAACACCCTAACCTGAAAGAAGTCGCCTACGTGGTGAAGGGGTCAGCATGATTAGCTGCCACCCCTGTGGTCCGAGTTTCGATTCCCGGCTCTGACATGAACTTTGAAAAGTGGTACGAGGACTGGAACGGGGTCTACTCAGCCTCGGGTGGTCCAAATGAGAGGAGGGGGTTCGATTCCCTCCCCAGCCATCCTCGAATTGGCTTTCCGTGGTTTCCCACTTTGTCTTCTGGCAAATGCCGGGTCACGGCCGCCTCTTTCCCTCTTCCTTGCCTAACCCACCCTCTCTTCCCATCCCTTCATAAGGCTCCTGTTCTCCGCCTGGGCGTAGTTCTAATGCCCGACTCAAGATTCACAAGCTCCGAGACAGTGTCCTCAGGGGTGGTAGCGATGGGATCCCACGCTTAGTCCGTGGGATACTGGAACGAAAAAACATGAGATATTTCTCACAACATTTATGTACAAGTAGTAGTTCCATAAATAATTTTATAGCCTATTTTCATCTATCCTATTAAAAATTCTCCCGTCTATGCAGAGGATCGCCATGTTGGATTGTTCTCTATCGCATGATTAGTGCACAAAAAATGGGAACATAATTTAAAATTTCGCACAGTCGCCATCTTCAGGATATGAAAACAATTGAATCACATTAGATGCTAGTGCATTTACTGCACCAAGTTTCACTGTGGTCGAATGGTAAAATCGCGTGAAAAATCCATCAATATGTTTCAACATCACTTGGCCGCCATGTTCGTTTTGTACTTAACAGATTTTTGAACGTTGCATAGGTGAACATATAGTAGTACCATTTATCACTGCATGGAATTTCAGGGTGATATTTGTTACCGTTGTGGTGATATAGAATGCCAGTGAAATATTTCGCGTAGCCGCCATGTTCAATTGGTGAAAGCTTTCAAAATTTGAAAGGCACGGTCGAGATTGGACGGGGGTAAAACAGGGGTAAAATATATTTTATGAGCAAATTTGAACACTTTTCTAGTAAACCACATGGCGACCTCTCCTTGAAAGTACAGTAGAACCATTAGATTACTTATCTTAAATCGTTGTAATTGATCACAAGGAGTATGTTATCTTTCCCTAGCGGTTGCTTGTTAATTATGTGGAATTATTTGACGGTTACAAAGCATTCAGGATGGATTTTTTTTTTCGTGTGGTCTCCTCAGAGACCTAGTGCAGGTCTTTCTATTCGACGCCCGTGGGCGACCTGCGCGTCGGGATGAGAGATGGAATTGATTAAGGCGAATGAAATTGGAAAAGGATGTGGAAGGAAGCGGCCGTGGCCTGTCAGAAGGTACCGTCCCAGCATTTGCCTGGTGTTGAAAATGGGAAACCACGGAAAACCATTTCAAGGACGGCCGACGGTGGGGCTCGAACCCACGCGTCTACCGAGTCAGCAGAGAGCATGGCCCCATGACCTAACACTGCGCTTTAGCCAGCGTAGCCACTACTGTCGGTAGGAAGGTTATGAAAAGCTATGAATATTGCCGGACAATGCATGCATGTATAACTCTTATAGTTGAACGATATACATAAATTTGGTTGGTTGGTTCTTAAGTTTAGGGGCTGCTACAACGCGGTCATGTAGCCCCGTGTACTTTGGGTGTGTGTAGAATCTGTCTGATAACCGGTGTTAATTGTGATGACTGTATTAGTGTGTGTTATCTGTTTTTTAATTTAAGTACTGCAACTTAGAATTATTTAAATAGTTCCTACTTTTGCCGCCAAGCACCACCGTCAATGACTACTAGGCCAAGTTCAGAACTTAGCTACTAGACGCCACCGCAGACGGCTTTTGGCAACGAACATAAGAGCGTTGTTTACATTCTTAACCTATCCAATTTAGCTTCACACAGGTGCAATTAGTGGAAGGTTTTTTAACATGCCATAAATCTATGACATGGGACCGCCGGCTTTACTTTCCCTCCGAAGGAAGGCATACTGAGGGATTTTTAACGCTCTTAAAAATCCGACGGCTTCGGCCGGGTTTGAACCCGCTATCATGGGCGTAGAAGCTCAGCATGCTACCGACTACGCCACCGAAGCCGCTATACGTGAATTTATTAAACGATTTTTGTAATAGAAATGTATTCACGAACATAATATTCTATGGTCTTCGTCTTACTGCCGGTGTGGTAGTCATTTTGTCTTCATCATTGAATCTGTATGAATGCTGGTATTCATTTACCACTTGTCTTCATAGACAAGTTGGTGGCGAGTGTATTCCGCAGATCTCTTCTATAAACGTATTAATTTCTGTCCCGCCCCTTAAAACAACAATAACTAAGTAATACTTTCACTGCAAGTTTCTTTGATCTAATTATACTCATGGCACTGCTAATGTCCACAAACGTTACTCACAACGAAGGTCACAGGCTCTACAACTCAACTTACTGTACTCGTTGCAGCTATTAATGACACAACAAATCCTTGAATCCTGGTTCGAGTGGATTTTTTTACGAGTAACTTCAACATGTAAATAGGCTAACTATAGCTGGCGTAGTTTTGTCAACCTATAGAGTATAATTTATCATGCTTGAAAACACACGGAACATCTAAACTGGGTCCATTTCAGGAAGATTGATATAAAATATCGCATTTCTGCTGCTTATGAATTGCTCTCGACTTAAACGTACAAGCACCATCAAGCACTACATTGCTCACGTCACGAAAGGATTAGGTTTACGCGCCATGGCCTGTCTTTCTCGTTGGCCGTGGACGGGAACATAAACCGTAAACATCAACTGAACTCGACGTGACTGTGGAAGTCACGGATGTTGCACGTGGACTTAAAGTTCAGCAAAACTAGATTCCAGGTCTTCTCGTGTTCTTCAACCAATGTCTTAAAACTATGCATCGTTTGTCTCATAGTATTTAAGGGGACAGATAGAATACTGGATTTTTCTAGAGGTTAATTTCTAAAATACATGCGATGGCCGGGAATCGAACCCGGATCAACTGCTTGGAAGGCAACTATGCTCACCATTACACCACCATCGCACGATTATACATCTGGCTACCAGACAATGTCAAGAACCAGTTCAGCGCATCAGCAACTTTCCGTGGTACTAACACCTTGATTTTGCAGCAGTTGAATCGTTGTTGTTGTTGTTGTTGTTGTTGTTGTTGTTGTTGTTGTTGTTGTTGTTGTTGTTGTTGTTGATTCGTTTAGGGTCTTTGCGGCATCGTAATCATGTGTACCTAGTGGCGTAACTATGGAGTGATTAAGGGGATCAACACCCTCCCCAGAACAAAAAAAATCAATTAAACAATGTCATTTTTGAAGTTTTTATTCGTGATTAAACCAATTTTGGACTGATATACTATTTCACTAGTGAATAACCGTGTGTTGGAAGCTGTAGTTATTGCTTTACAGTCGGTCAACACAATTACATTAGGCGGAAAAATAAATACGGTAGCCATGTTGGTGTTAATAGCGTGTCTGCGTCGCCCCGGAGGCCTCAGTTTCGATTCCCGGCTCTCACAGGGATTTTAAAAACTGGGCGGATGATCTTTGTAATCTAGCAGGCAGTGGGTGAATGATCTGTGTAGTTTAGCTGGCAGTGGGTGGATGATCTGTGTGTGATCTTGCCTCAAATTTCCATGTTGATTTTGGCACTGAAATGTGGTGTGCCAAGAATTGGAGAAACATGCAATAACAGTGAATAGAGGGAGAGTGCTTAAAACAAGACAGAAAAAGACATACCGTATCTAAAAAATTCGGATATCGACTCAATAATCTCCATATTTACATATAAATTTAAAAGTTTAGACTCTTAATCTCTTCGAAGTCGCCTTCGTAGTGTAGCGGTCAGCATGGTTAGCTGCCGCCCCGGAGGTCCTGGGTTCGATTCTCGGCTTTGACACGAAATTTGAAAAGTGGTGTGAGGACTGGAACGGGGTCTACTCAGCCTCGGGTGGCCAAAATGAATAGAGGGGGTTCGATTCCCACCTCAGCCATCCTCGACGTGGTTTTCCGTGGTTTCCCACTTCGTCTTCGGGCAAATACCGGGATGTTCCTACTGTAGGGCCACGGCCGCCTCCTTCCCGTTTCCTTGCCTAACCGTCCCACTCTTCCCATCCCTTCATCAGGCCCCCTGTTCGCTTTGCAGGTGAGGCCGCCTGGACGTAGTGCTGGTCACACACCCCAGTTGTATCCCTGACTCAGAGTCTCAAGCTCCAGGACACTGCCCTCAGTGGCGGTAGAGGTGGGATCCCTCGCTTAGTCCGTGGGAAAAGCCAACCCTGGAGGGTAAAACGATAGCGAAAAAAAAATCTCTTCGAAATATTCTATAACAAGACTTAAAATACACAATTTATTTTCAAACTCCAGTTGGATTTCTATTTCAGTATTTTTCATACATTTTCTATATGTCTGTAAAATAATTAGGACTAAATTCAATGCACAATATCTTTTTAAAGCAGCAGACGTTGGAACTTGACCAAACCAAATAACCTACAAATTTCTCTCTCTTCTCTTAGCCGTTTACCCTCCAGGTTGGTGGAACCCACGGACTCAGCGAGGGAACTCACCACTACCGCCTCTACGGGCAGTGTCCTCGAGCTGGGAACATCGAATCGGAGTGGATACAACTGGTGAAGTATGATTGGCACCTCGCCCAGGAGGCCTCACCTGCAAAGCGAACAGGGGCCTCATGAGGGAAGGTAATGGATGGTCAGGATGGATAGGCAAGGAAGAGGGAAGGAGGCGTCCGTGGCCTTGAAGAAGGTACTGTCCCCGTTATCTGGATCGTAGGCTGTCAGATATCCGCCCCCTCAATCGGATTGCCAATAATCAAACGCACCGGCACAGCTACATCAATGAAAATGGCACTGACAGATACTATCGAGATTAGAGCACAATAGTTAACAAGAAAATTATTGTGGAACACACCAAAATATACGGGGGTTCATACTTACCTTTACTTACCTCTTAAATTTATCTCGGGGACTGGGTTGTCAACTGGATCACTTAAAGCGTGCCCACACAATAACCTCCACCATGATATTTAAAATGAACCATAACGAAGATGAGAAACTTTAAACTGCACAATAATTTATTTCACAAAAAGAATGAATTAACAAAAATAAAACAACAAAATCCACGTGGCAATCAGAAGCCATCGACCACATAACCATGTCCTTCTGTAGAACTTCTATACTCTACATACAATGTTTCAGCTTTCTCAAGCTCAAAATAACGTAAAATAATAGTGCACTTGGAATGGAAACGGGATTTGGGACGAGACACATATAGCAATTGTTTTGCGTGTTTATACACATCACATTTTATTTATAGCCACAAGGCTATTATGGAGACGTCCTTGGCCTCTATCATACAGTTGTCCGGGCCAGCTGCAATGCACCTGCATCGTCAAAGTGGACTCACCCCTCCGTTCA
This sequence comes from Meconema thalassinum, assembly GCA_946902985.2. Classification (NCBI taxonomy): domain Eukaryota; kingdom Metazoa; phylum Arthropoda; class Insecta; order Orthoptera; family Tettigoniidae; genus Meconema; species Meconema thalassinum. Next base: position 100,342,590 of record OX336398.1, read on the forward strand.
ACCCTAGCATATGCGAGTTACATCAGAGCTTAGCTCTCCTTTCAAAACACGTTAAATGTCCACATCTCAACTGAAATATTATCACGCAAATCTTTTAAATGCTCCAATCAAACACCAGTGGATTACTCCAACAATCCCAAATCATGTTTAATTGTTCAATCCACATGTTTAATTAGCGTTGTTTAGAGTAGAATAACAAAACTCTAAATGTTAATAACAAAAGTTCATTAATTATTTATAACAATAATAAATTGTTTATAACAATGTCAAACGACAATTGGAAATATTATACACGCCTCTATTGATCCCTTTCATTACAAATTGTTATCAAAGATATTTACAAAATTATTTACAATATTAATATTGTTTATATTATTTATACAAGAAATACATTAAACCACACGTTTATCCGGTTGATAATTACTCAAATCGTGATGATATAATCGACCAATGAAGGTTAGTTATATTTAAATGTCAAATTCAGGTTTAATAAGGTTTAATAATTATTATTAATATTTGTGACGGTAACCTTCATTCAAAATCTTCATCTCAAATTATTTAACACTCTTGTTAACTTTAACAGTATTTTCACATGAATAACTTTCAAAGAACCAGGACAATAAATTCAGCGGAAAAATACTTCGCTCAAAACGCACAAAATTGCTCAACAATAGGCCCAGAATTCATCATATATCTTCATATATATGGCATCAAAATCTTCCAAATTACATACAAAAACCTCCACTCATAAATTCAACAACTTCATTTATTACTGTGGGAACCTCCTTCATTATTCAAGGGCATTACTCATCAGCGACTTTTACAGGTCCACTGAACTAACGATTATACATCCATTGTTCCTCTTCAAAAATTCTTATATTCATCAATTGTATTAATGTCTGTTATTCATGAATCGATATGAAGTAAAAATTTGCCAATCACAAATAAATTTAATAGCAAATACGATTAGACACTCCTCCCTGGTCTAACAAAATTGAGATTAATATCTTCAAAGTAACGCAGTATAAAAATACTATCTTCAATCAAAGTTCATCTAAACTGCATAAATAGTCGAATAGAATACAATTAGATTGTGGAATGCAAACATTATTGTTCCAATCTATAATCGAGAAAAACTCCTATCAAATGTTCATTACTATAGTGTATTCAATAAATCGTAATCAAGGTTCATATTTCATAAAATTGTCTATAATGCAATGATAAATGTCTATGTTGCAATCATGTTCATAAGACGACTAGTATTTCAAAGATCGTCGATAACGTATTAGATTTTAACGCTCTAAAATCATTTAATTATTCTTCTTTCTTGAGGATGACAGAAAATTGGTCAAAGTAATTAACTGAATAGAATTACTTTAATAAAATTGACACGCTGTCTGAATTCAAATCTGCCATAGAAAATCGTTAACTTTACAGTCAAATCGTGACTACAAAAATATGCAAATTAAAGAAAGAATCTAAATTATCAGTCTCAACTGATCCAAAATTATTTAACTATGTCAATGACATAACAATGTCTCAACAAATCGAAGAAAAAAGGCATAAATCATCGAAGTGTACTGAGTACAGAAATGTCAAGCCAGAAAATGGGGCAAAAGATAGGACAAAAAATATGGGAAAATGGTTGCTCAGATATCGCTACATGACTCAAATAATACAAGAAACGTTCACGACTACCTTATCTGTTGATTGAAGTTCTAGAGGAAAGTTTTCAAAGAAAACTGCTGTTGGTTCCATTTCACCAGCGTGAAGATGTGCTCCGACCTCGAACCTGGAATCAGCGTCCTCGGAGAATCGAACTGCTTCCTTCTCCGGAAATTGCACTGCTCCATGTATACGAAAGACATCCTTCTGGCAAAACTCTTCTTTGTGAGCCGGGTCCTCCCTGGCCTCTCTTGAAAGTTCCCTGAAGTTCCAGTCGTAATTCGCCATGAAGTTTATTGCAGTTATTTCCGCAGAAATATTCATAATGGTGGAGTATGAAAATATTTCCACTGTCATCTGATATAATTCAGCGATGGATTCACAATGCATGAGTGTAGTTGGATGTTCACTACATGCTCGCTTTTGTAGAATGACCATTAACGAAGTTCCATGCTGTTACTTCACTCCATCGATATATGTCCCAATTGCATTAAAGCCTTAGCCTTCCATCTCAACTTCTGTTATAATCATTGAAAGCACTGCAAGATTATAATGTTCCATAGTAGAATGTATCGTTGTAACACCAAACGTATTCTCCAATATCACGGTTGTAACACGTGTCAGCCGTAGTGTGTACTGTGGAAATTTAAAAGTGCTTCTCAGGTGGCGAGAAAATCACTTTTGTCTGCAGCCTTAAAGTGTCAATATCTTTCAAAGTATAACTGTGAAATTGTTCAAATGTTCTACACACCTCAATGTTGTACTGCCCAATTGAATTATAATAAAGGCAGAAGTTAACTCTTGATATCTTATCTGGTAGAAACGTTAATGTGAGCGTTACAACTTCACCTAGTTTCGAACAGCGTAAAATGGAACTGCTCCGTGTTCGTTCGATGCGCCGGGCTTTAACCACACGCTAAAGACAACTTGCTTCACTTATTCACTCGACAATGACTATCTAACATCTGAAATATATATGCGTTATCAGAATATCAGATATATGAGAGCTCCTCTATCCTGTGCACGACCTTTTATCAACTTCTTAAGGGGCGTATCCATCCCTTCCATAGTTCGTTCCTCCGTCATTGCTAGAAGTTTTAACTTTGGCTATACTTGACGGATTTTCAAATTTCAAAAACTCAAAATTAATTTCTTCAAAATTCCAAATCAATGCCATAACTGAAAATAGTTTTCCACAATTCTGCATGCCAAAAGTAATTAAATATCGTAGTTTCAGCAATCTCCGTCTTCCTTCCAAACTATCGTTCATTGGTTCGAGTCTCTCCTCCAATAGCGTAACTTCTTCCTTAGCACGATACCTTGTTTCCTGCGACTGCGTCGTAAATCTAAGATCTTTCTCGAACAAAATCATGACGTCACCAAGAATCTCAGCTCCACCAGCCTACTTGCATGAATTCTACGTCATCCGTGCCTACGTCATGAATATACACGTCACAACTATGACATCCATAACTTTATTTATATTTTCCAATACAGCCATCGTGGTCTCAATATAATTCAATTTACGGGGGCAGTACCATCCCGGCATTTGCCCGAAGACGAAGTGGGAAACCACGGAAAACCACTTCGAGGATGGCTGAGGTGGGAATCGAAGCCCCCCTACTCATTGGGAACACCCGAGGCTGAGTAGACCCCGTTCCAGGCCTCATACCACTTTTCAAATTTCGTGGCAGAGCCGGGATTCGAACCCAGGACTTCCGGGGCGGCAGCTAACCATGCTGACCGCTATGCTACGGAGGCGACTCACCTACAAATTTAACGCTCTTAAAAATCCGACGACCGCGGCCGCGTCTGAACCCGCAATCTTGGGTATAGCAGTTCAGGATGCTACAGACTACGCCACCGAAGCCGTTCTTATAGAGAATGAATATAGCCTAAAAAAAAAGGGCGGACAGAAGTATTTTCTAGTAGGTGGCGTTGACAGAATACGCTGATAGAAGCGAGAGGATCAAATCCAGAGAGTAATAATAATAATAATTATAATAATAATAATAATAATAATAATAATAATAATAATAATAATAATAACTCCGCCACTGTCGGTCCCAAGCCCGGGGCCTCATCTCGTAAGTGATGAAGAAGGAGGAGGGGGAGGAGTAACACCTCGTTAAAAAAACCTGGGTCCATCTTGCTCCGGATGGTAGCACCCTGTAAGGGCCCCTGCCTAGGGTTACTAGGTGAAAATTGGTCAACGGTCCTGATGGCGGAAGAGGAATCTAAGACTCCCAACGATGGATGGAGCGGAAGAGCCAGGTGGTTTCCACACCAATAAAGAACTCTAAATCCAAAAGCGTTTGTTCCCAGATTGGGCGGCTTATGGTCAGCGTCTGTTCACCAAGTGTTGCGGCTGTAAACATGCTCCAGGAACTGACAATCCCTGGTTCTAAGAAACCTAGTGGATAACCACTAGACCCCATTTCTTACAAGTAACCATGGCGCGTGCAAATAATAACAGTATTACCCCAGATGGTAACCAATCCACCCGTCAACTGACGGCACCCGGGCGTTCGGACTCTGGGGGACCCGGGCAACCACGGCCACAGAGAAAATCGGAGTTCTCTGGCAAACTTCCACATAAGACACCAACATACGTAGGCACTCTAAACATCAACACTCTCATACAGCCTGGAAAGTTGCACAATCTAGTGACAGAACTCGATAGACAGAAGCTTCTAATCCTCGCGCTGCAGGAGACACGTATCACAGATGAAGACACCATGGACTACGGCAAGTACCGCTTGTTCAAGAGCAAGACTGACAGGCGCGTTGCCAAAGGCGCTCCACTTCTGGGGATGGCCTTCATGGTCCACAAGACCATAGTAGAATCTTTAGAAGAAGTTACTCCAGTAAACAACAGATTGATGAGCATGCGCTTTCGGTGCGCCAACAAAAAATACACACTGATCAACGCACACGCCCCCACTAACCAAAGTAACAAGAGCGATCCACAGTCCGCAGAAAAATTCTGGTCGACCCTTGACACAGTGATGTCCGAAGTCCCCAGGGATGACGTCAAACTCCTCATGGGCGACTTCAATGCACAGATCGGTAGAGAAAAGATGTACAGGAAAACAGTCGGAAACTATCCTGCACATAAATTCACAAATAAAAATGGCACACGACTCATAGAACTCTGCCAGAAGAATAACCTCAAGCTCATGTCAACATCTCTTAGAAAACACCCTAGAAAACAGAAAACCTGGCGTTCTCCAGTCCAGCAGTTAGGCGAGTTCCAAATCGACCATGTGGCAATCTCATATCCAGTACAGAAGGAGATTCATGATGTACAGGTACGTAGAGGAGCCAACATTGACTCTGACCATTACCTAACCCGCGTCAAGGTCAAGTTCACCCCAAAGAGAACTTTCTGTAAGAAAACCCCCTACCAAAATTTGACACAAAAAAGATCGCAGACTCTGGAGTGAAGGAAGCCTGGGAAAAAGAACATGCCAATGACTGGCAAAATTTCCACCGAAAAATCATAGAAACAGCACAAGATCTCATTCCTTTGAAGAAGAAATCCAAACATCCTTGGTGGGATGTTGATTGTGAGAATGCACTCATTACCAGGAAATTGGCATATCAGAAATACAACAGTAAAAAATCCCCAGAAAATTTACAGACTTTCCATGAAACACGAAAAGCAACCGCAAAAATTATCAGACAATCCAAGAGGAGATACCTGAAGGAACAGTTGGACTCCATTGAGGACAACTTCCGTAACTACAACGTAAGGGACTTCTACAGAACGTTTGCAGGACACATCAGAGGGTACACACCACCAAACCTTTGCTTCAGAAAATGTGATGGAAAATTAGCACTAACGAATAAGGAGAATTGCAAGGTGATGGCACAATACTTCTCTGATCTTCTCAACTGTCCAGAACCAATAGAGAGATTCTCAGAGGAAGAACCTACAGTCAAGAACGCAGACTCATTACCTCCGACACAAGAGGAAGTTCACAGGCACATCATCAAACTTAAGAACAACAGGACATCTGGTGAAGAGGGCATAGTGGCCGAACCACTGAAAAACCTAGGGCCACACTCACTTAGGGAACTCACACAGATTATCACTGACATCTGGACATCAGAAAAGCTACCAGATGAGTGGAAATGTGCATTTATCCACCCATTACACAAAAAAGGCGACCGCTCTGACGTAAACAATTACAGGGGCATTTCACTATTACAAGTTACGTACAAGATCCTCTCAGCGTGCCTACTCCAAAGGGCTCGGGACCAGGTGGAACACAAGATTGGCGAGTACCAGGCGGGATTTCGTCCTGGTCGCTCCTGCGCGGAACAAATCTTCAACCTAAAAAGTATATTGAAAATCAAAGCCCTCAGGAATACTCCAGTTATATGTACCTTCGTTGACATCAAGAAGGCATATGACTCCATTGACCGTCAGTCATTGTTCAACATCTTACACGAGCAAGGTTTGGATAGCAAGACCTTGCGATTGATCAAACAGACACTGACAGACACTGACAGACACGACATCAAAAGTGAAATTCATGGGGGAAATCTCAGAACCATTTCAGATCAATACAGGTGTTCGGCAAGGTGACGGGCTCTCTCCACTCCTCTTCAACCTAGTGCTGAACAAAGTTATCAAGGAATGGGAGAAAGAGCTGTGACTTCAAGGTTACTGGAGGCCAGTGCGACTAGGACGACCAAAGGACGAACTGGAGGTTGGATGTCTAGCCTTCGCGGATGATCTGGCTCTACTCTCAGATAACGAAACCACATCAATCAGACAGATAGAAGTACTCCAAGAGTGCGCCGAAAAAGTAGGACTACAGATCTCGTTCCAAAAGACAGAGTTTTTCTGTACGAAATTCGACCTACAGAATTTAAACACGAAAGATGGCAAGATCAATAGAGTCACCCACTTTAAATACCTAGGTGAAGTGCTTGAACCGACGGGAAAAGAGAAAATCGCGCAGAACACTAGGTTAATGAAAATGAAGAGAGCCTTATACAAGACACAGAGTGTCTACAACAAAAATGTCTGTCCACATTCACTAAACTTCGTCATTACAACACGGTTATTAAACCTGAGGTGCTTTATGCTAGTGAGACGTTGACGTTACACACTAAGGGCGACTTGGAAAAAATCCTCACAGAGGAAAGAAAAATAATAAGGAAAATAATTGGACCAAAGCACACAGATGAAGGATACAGGCTTCACTCCAGAGACACCACAGATAAATTGTCCAACCTCGCAGCAGACATCAGAAAGAGGCGACTAAAATTTTACGGCCACATCAGCAGACTCCCACAAACCAGACTCACCAACAAAATTATTAGATACATACAGCGGCTCAAGATTACTACACCCTGGATGATGCAAGTCAAAATTGATCTAGTAAAAGCACAGGTCGACCCAGAAGACGTCATTGTCAAAAGCGTATTTAGACACAAAGTATACAAGTGGGAAGTGTTGTCAGAGAGAGCAGCACCTACAGCCCAAAGACCAAAGTGGACCGAAGAAAGGAAGAGGGTCTTTAGTGCACGAATGAAAGAGTACTGGAAAGACAGGAAGAACAAAAAGTCATGATTGCTTCGCGTGGTCTAATAGGCCTGTAACGTGTAAAATGAATAATAATAATAATAATAATAATAATAATAATAATAATAATAATAATAATAATAATAACAATATCGTATGGCCTCGGGTGCCGGGTGCATGCTTTGTAATTTGAAACCAGAGGGTAGCTTGCATGTCGAATTTCGTTGTTCCTTGAATCACTATGAAACTCAAAGAGATTAGATATCTAAGCTGCTTGAACACTATAGCGCTTTCTATTAGAGAAATGAGGAACTTTGTGTTGGCGGAAACTCCCGAGATTAATTTTGCCATTATGAACACGGCCTACTGAATTCAAATGGGTTCTTTGACATGCCAACATCGTATGACATGCGTGTCGTATTTTTGCCGCCTTTCAAGTACACTTACCACGGCCAGGAGCGAACCCGCAATCTTGGGGTTGGTGACCGACACGCTATCCACTCACCCACCGTGGCAAGCTATCCAGAGAGTAATAACGAATTTGAGAATATCTGTAGGCTCTTTCAACACTCATGACGTCACAACCCTTTTTAGCATAAAACTATGCTCACTCCGAGGTCTACTAATGTGTAATAAAGTAACTTACTTTATTTTGTTGCATAGTCCCCCATCCTGTGGTTATCGTATCGGATCACCAACCCCGGTGGCGTAGTCGGTAGCATGCTGAACTGCTATGCCCAAGATAGCGGGTTGAAACCCGTCCGAAGTCGTCGGATATTTTAAGAGCGTTAAAAATCCTTCAGTGTGCCTTCCTTCGGAGGGGAAGTAATGCCGGCGGTCCCATGTCATAGATTTATGGCATGTAAAAGATCCTTTCACAGACTAAACTTGTGTAAAGCAAAATTGTTAGGTTAGATTTCGTCAGAACGCTCTATCAAAGTTCCAACGTTCACCACTAGGTATCATTGATATCTGGTGGCGAAAGTTGGAACTACTTGAAATTGAACGGAACTTGTAGCTCACCCTTTAGGGTGTCCGCTGGAAGCAGCTACAGACTTAGGCGAGCCGAACATGTCCTCGGACACTCCCGGCACTAAAAGCCATACGATAAATAAATAAATAAATAAATAAATAAATAAATAAATAAATAAATAAATAAATAACCAACCCCAAGATTGCAGGTTCGCTCTGGCCATGATAAGTGATTTTTGTAGGGCGAAAAAAATCACAAGCATGTCATACGTAATTGGCAAGTTAAAGAAACCATTTGAATTCAGTAGGCCGTGTTCATAATGGCAAAATTAATCTCGGGGTTTTCCGCCAACACAAAAAATACTGTAGTTCCTCCTTTTTCTACTAGAAAGCGTTTTCATAGCGCTCCAAGGAACATCAAAATTCGACATGTAAGCGGCCCTCTGGGCGTAAAATAACAAAGCTGGCACCCGAGGCCATAGGATATTATTTTTCCACGTTACTAAAATTGACCGAATAACTCTGACTGGTGATTCATACAAGAATGATTTTATAGTTCTGCAGAAGCAAATAAATGCAGCGTAGCACGCTAACTTGCTGATGCGATGAAGTGGTTCTTGACACAGTCCGGTAGCATTATTAAAAGCCATGCCCATAAATAGGGTTTAAGACCTACAGAAGTACAAAATATGCAAGCAAATAAGCCCTAAAAACTAGCTAAATATGACCTAAAAATATAAAATGCCGCCTTCGTAGCGTAGCGCTCAGCACGGTTAGCTGCCACCCCGGAGGTCCTGGGTTCGATTCCCCGCTCTACCACGAAATTTTAAAAGTGGTATGAGGACTGGAACGGGGTCTACTCAGCCTCGGGTGGTCCAAATGAGTAGAGGGGTTTCGATTCCCACCTCAGCCTTCCTCGAAGTGGTTTTCCGTGGTTTCCCTCTTCATCTTCGGGCATATGCCGGGATGGTACCTACTGTGAGGCCACGGCCGCCTCCTTCCCTCTTCCTAGCCTATCCATCCCAATCTTCCATCCCTTCCCATCCCTCATGAGGCCCCTGTTCGCTTTGCAGGTGAGGCCGCCTGGGCGAAGTGCTGATCACACCTCCCCAGTTGTATCCATCCCGACCAGATTCTCCTGGCTCCAGGACACTGCCCATAGAGGCGGTAGTGGTGAGTTCCCTCGCTGAGTCCGTGGGAACCTCATCCTAGAGGGTAAATTGACTAAATAAAAAAAAAAAAAAATATGACTAGAGAAACAAACAGACCATTTGATTGGTGAATATCAAGCGGGTTTTAGGAAAGGGCGTTCATGTGCTGAACAGATATGGAATCTGAAGATGATTTTGAAGATCCGCAGATCCAACCCCACAATTGTCACCTTTGTGGACCTAAAGAAAGCATATGATTATGTGGACAGGCAGACCCTGTTTGAGACGCTAGAAGAACTTCAAGTGGACAGGAAGACCAGAGAACTGATTCGTCAGACTCTCACCAATACAACATCGAAGGTGAAGTTTCTTGGGGAAATTTCTGACTCTTTTGAAGTACGAACAGGTGTTCGCCAAGGAGACGGGCTTTCACCCCTTCTATTTAACCTGGTTCTAGATAAAGTCATCAGAGAGTGGGAAAAGAACATCAAAGGCGTTAGCATAGGAACTGCTGGAAACAAAATCAATGTGAAATGCTTGGCTTTCGCAGATGACCTAGCGATTATCACTAGGAACAAAGAAGAAACTAAGCATGCTATTGAGACATTATACAGAATAGCATCACAAGCAGGCCTTCAAATATCATTTGAAAAAACCAAGTACATGAAGAATTTTCAGCAAAAGAAGAAGAAAGAAAAAATAGAAACAGCGTATGGAGCAATATCACAAGTAGAATTTTTTAAATACCTTGGAGAAATAATTCTTCCTTCAGGATTGGACAGTTTGGCTAACACAGAAAGAGCCTCAAAACTTCATAGAGCATTCAGACTAACATGGGATCACTATAATAAAAGAGTAATGTCACATAATGCAAAACTGAAACACTACAAAACAGTTGAACTACCGGAAGCTCTATATGCTTCAGAAACCATAGCTTTAGGAGGTCATTCTAAAATTGCAAATATAGAAAAGCAAGAACGTAACATTCTTAGAAAAATATTCGGCCCCACACAAGAAAACGGAATTTGGATTAAAAGACGAAATTCAGACCTATACCGTCACCCAGATAGTTTCAGCAATACGGTACGAAAAAGACGTTTAACATTTTATGGACACCTCTTCAGGATGGACGATTATAGACTTACAAAAAGGTTATTCAATGTAATAAATTCTCAGAAATCAAGGATAGCCTGGCTGGATGAATCAAGAGAGGACCTGCAAGAGTTGAACATCGGAGAAAATATTCTGAGAAACCGCAAAGTCTTCAGGACCGCAGTAACAAAGCACAAGTTTAGGGTGAAAACTAGTGGCAGGACTGGAACCAAGTGGACAGAAGAACGGAAGAAGCAGCACAGTGACTTCATGAAGAGATTTTGGGAAGATAGGAAGGCGAATATCATCAAGCCGAAAAACAAGTTCAAGCGCGCTCTATAATGGGCAAAACGCAAAAAGAAGAAGAAAATATGACCTAATAAACATAGCATTTCCTTGTTTGCTAATTGCTTCTGAGCTAAATATAGACTATCTACTGGAGTTACATTCTATTGAAAGGTGGAAGCACACTATCGTCATGTTCCGTGACTCATGCGTACAGTGTCGCAATCTAACTTGTCCAGAAAGATGTGCTAAAAGACGTGCGTAGAGGAGCGCCTTCTTGGAATCAGGTCTTCTAAACCTGCTAAACTTATCTGCCTGTTCCGGGGGGGGGGGGGGGGGGGGGGGGAAGAAAAATATACCTACTGCACTATTCGGAAATCCTGTGTTTGAAACTCGACGCAGATAACACGTATCTTGTTAACGACGCCTCAATTTAAACAAAAATGCTGAAATTATAACCAAATATGACCTTATATCACTAAAATATGACCAAATATAACCAAAACAATAAAAATGGCCGAAATATGCATTTATAGGCAACATCAAATTACTTTAAACGTGGTCAGGGACCCGTCATTCAAACTTATTCTTCAGATTTCGGGTAAAATGAGCTCAGGACAAAAATATGACTTTTCCTTAACATCCGAACCTTACTCATAAACCACACTTTCCCCAATAGGTTTATATTGAGAGACTTAAGGAGAAAGGTTGTTATGTTTTTTATTTCAGCCAAATGATTATAGAACACTATTTACATTTTAGTTAGAATTCGAAGTTGTACGTTCCCTAACTTGAGAAGGCAATCACTGAAAATTGGATCATCATAACATTCACCGGTTATTCGATATTTATGAAATTATACGATTTGAGTACTCATTCCTTTGATTTACTGTTTCTGAAATCCAGTCAAATTTCGTGGCAGAGCCGGGAATCGAACCCAGGACCTTCGGGGCTGCAGCTAACCATGCTGACCGCTACGCTACGGAGGCGACTTGAAATATTATATATGATGCGTAATGGTTAGCATGATAAAGGAAAGACCTCAGAATGTTAAAATGGCATGAAACAGGGGTCACAGTGGCCAAAATGAAATGTGAACTGGACAGCAATTATAGAGCGTATATTTCTACAGCAACAGTGTCTGCAAATCGCACACTTCGTACATTTTTTTAAAACTCATTTTTTAATGAAATTATAGATATTTATGCAATTCGTCACTGGTAATGTGTATTCTCTTCCATTTGAATGCGCATTTGTCACGATCGGTCGCTTGTGAGCGCCGCAGGAGGGATCTATACTACTGAATTATTTTTTTTCGTTTACCCTCCAGGTTGGTGGAACCCACGGACTCAGCGAGGGAACTCACCACTACCGCCTCTACGGGCAGCTGGGAACATCGAATCGGAAGGGATACAACTGGTGAGGTGGGATTGGCCTCACCTGCAAAGCGAACAGGGGCCTCATGAGGGAAGGTAAGGGTGGTTAGGATGGATAGGCAAGGAAGAGGGAAGGAGGCGGCCGTGGCCTTGAAGAAGGTACCATCCCGGCATTTGCCCGAAGACGAAGTGGGAAACCACGGAAAACCACTTCGAGGATGGCTGAGGGGGAATCGAACCCCCTCTACTCATTTGGGCCACACGAGGATGAGTAGACCCCGTTCCAGTCCTCGTACCACTTTTCAAATTTCGTGGCAGAGCCGGGAATCGAACCCAGGACCTTCGGGGCTGCAGCTAACCATGCTGACCGCTACGCTACGGAGGCGACTTGAAATATTATATATGATGCGTAATGGTTAGCATAGTTGCCTTCCAAGCAGTTGATCCGGGTTCGATTCCCGCCCATCGCATATTTTTTAGAAATGAATTAGTACGAAAAGTCCAGGTTTCCTGTACGGCACGGCGAGTATGCATGCGCTTCGTATGCCGAAGGCGTGGCGCGTAGCGCCTGCTACAGATGCTGCTTGCCCTTGGTGATTGCTGGCGACAAACATGAATAGTTACGACATGATAAGGGAGTGATAACCCCCAAAGTTCGTGGCTATGTCTCTAAGGGTCATTAATCGCCGGGTATAAAACAGCTCGTATTTCTCTAGGTCGGTACAGTTGCCTACCAGGATTCCAGTTCGAAGACTCCAGACTTCATTGTGGCTGCTAAAAAGAAAGAGGTATGTCTCGAACACTCCCTGTATGGATGAATACATCATCCGTAAAACCATATGAAAAAGCATACTCAGAAACTAAAGTTAGTCAACTATGTAGAACAAATGTTAATTTTCATCGTGAATTCTTATTAGGAAAAAATAACATAACTAAATTGATAATAGTGGATACTACACCACTTAAAGTATAAGAGACTTACTATAAAATGGGATCAAGACATATTTATTTTCCCAGTAATCTCAAAGAAGATAAACTTACATGCACTACAACTTATTTCAATACTGAAAGATACCATTCAGAAGATTCAAGTTTATGGGCATATACAGGGATAGATTTGTGACGGTACGGACCGGTACGCCGTACCGAAACCTCTTTGCGCCTTTTTTTTTAACACAAACTGTCTCCTCATTACTTTTCCTGAAGCTGAAGGGCCCACCACTCACTCGTTTTGACCCTTCAAAGTACGTGGAATCTTGGCTGCTTCGGTCATCTGCCCCTCACTCAGGATACTAACAGCAAGATGAGAGAGAGAGAGGCGGCACATACAACGAAAATTTCTCTAAACTTTGGACAAATTTATAAACTGTGAGGTAAAACTTGTTTAATTACAGTACCTTTTATCATAGTCGCCTCCGTAGCGTAGCGGTCAGCACGGTTAGCTGCCGCCCCGGAGGTCCTGGGTTCGATTCCCGGCTCTGCCACGAAATTTGAAAAGTGGTACGAGGACTGGAACGGGGTCTACTCAGCCTCGGGTGGCCCAAATGAGTAGAGGGGGTTCGATTCCCACCTCAGCCATCCTCGAAGTGGTTTTCCGTGGTTTCCCACTTCGTCTTCGGGCAAATGCCGGGATGGTACCTACTGTAAGGCCACGGCCGCCTCCTTCCCTCTTCGTAGCCTATCCATCCCAATCTTCCATTCTCTCCCCTCCCTCATGAGGCCCTTGTTCGCTTTGCAGGTGAGGCCGCCTGGGCGAAGTGCTGATCACACCTCCCCAGTTGTATCCATCCTAACCAGATGTTCCCTGCTCCAGGACACTGCCCATAGAGGCGGTAGTGGTGAGTTCCCTCGTTGCGTCCGTGGGAACCACCAACCTAGAGGGTAAATTGACTAAATAAAAAAAATAAAAACCTTTTATCATAAATAATTATTTCAGAAAAGTGTAAAGACAAAATATAAAACAAGAAATAAAAGATTGTTGGTGAACATGTGTGTATTTTCAAAACAAATGAATTGATTTTTTTAAATTACGTAAAAAAAAGAGAAATTGAAATACATTGTTTGAACGGTAGCCTAGTTGGCCTATATAAAAATTTATATTGGTCAACAGCTATGGTAAGAGAAATGTTGCTACGGCAGCCTCAATTTAATTTAAAATTGAATTCAAAATTAGATTGCTATTTTGTCCACTGATAAATTTTTAAAGGTGTTCAGAAAAGCGTAAAAATGTCGTTTTTAGAACTCAATATTTCAATATTCCATAAATTCCCACCACCACCCGGTTGCCCATAGTACCGGAACCTCTTTATTTACAAATCAAGCACTGGGCATATATGTTTGAGCATAAAACTATGTGTCAAGAATGTTACATAAAATTGTATGCTAAAACTCACGATGTGCATGAACACCGAGATGAAAACGAGCTACAGAGGACACAAAATCCTCATTTACTTATGAATTCCCCAACTGGGATTCAACAAGTGATGCTTTGTTTAATCATGTACGATTATTCTGGTGCCAAATATGCACCTTTCCCATGTTTAAAATTTACCATCTGGATAATTTACAACATCAAATCTTCTTCCACTTCCAGCGCCTGCGAGAAGACCAAGGAGCTGAAAGAACCGATAACCAAGAACTCTCCGACCTTGAAACCGAAACCCGTCAACAGGAAACGTAAGCTACCACCTGGCAAAATATCCAACAAGCGAAGCAAAAAATCACCTACACCACCAGACGAAGATTCAGAAGACGAAATTGACAGTTCTATTTTTAATTTGGTTTCATTCTTTCAACTCTTACGTTTTTTTTTTGACACACCTTTCGAATGTATCGGTTCTTTACATCGATGCATGCGAGAGAAGATAACACCTTTGGATCCCCAAGGAATACAAATACTCAGCAAACTATTCCAAATCGAGAACGACAATCTCCCTACCCAAAATTGGAAGCAATTTATCACATTGCTAAAAAACAACAACAAAAATTGCATGATGTCGTTAGCGTCCAACACTATAAGCAACTTAATGACGTTTAAGAATTGCTTAAAGGACAGCTCCTCAAGCGAAACTCAGGCATTGCCCTCGTCTACCCCATAGACGAGATGGATGGCACCACATTCACGTCGTCCATGATTGCACCTTCACGTCAAACCAATGCAGATGTGCCTTCCTCAATGGTGTCACCATTAGAAGAAGACACCATAAAAACATACATAACACCATCGAACTCGGAAATGAATACTGGAGACATCTCCTGCAGTATTTCTTCCAAAAACAAACAGGGAAGGTACTTCTGCAAGTGGGAACCTCTAAAAATGAAGTCCCATGTGATAAAGACAACAGTTTATCCATTGGGAGCAATAAAGAAAGTTCCCAAGAAAGACTGGTGGAAGTATTCTGTGAAGGACACTCTGACACTAGTAGATGTCAATCCCCAGTCCAAGACGCTGACGCAGATGGACATCCATGCAATCAATTACCTACACAGTGCGAGCGAGGAGAAACGTCAAGCTCAAAAGCTGGACAAAATACTGGAAGAGAGAGAGGAGCCTTCCGTGTATCACGCTTTCTATTAAAGAATCCGTGCTCCCCGCTCAAACTCATTAAAAATACATCCTTGTGGCTTGATAATTCTTATCTCTGCCAGATAAAGCAGGAAACATGGGAGAAGGCTGAAATGATTGCCAAAAGAACCATCAACAGAATGGATGTACTTGCATTGTGTAACTATCTCACAAACAAAGATACAACATATCCTATTAATACATTATTTCTCGGTGCTGTTCACCAAGATTATGATAATTACTACATGGGAATGACTGAAACCGATTTATTTATAGAAGAACTGTTCAAGTTTCAATTCGATGAAAATGTCGAACGCATTAGTTATTTTATTCACTGTTTATATAGAGTTCTCAACAGAACAAATGAAAAAAAATGTATTGAAATTGTTGGTCCTCCATCTTCATGTAAATCTTTATTTGTCACCTTTGTAACTGAAGCTTTCATTAATGTTGGATATTACAATAGATCTAACAAATTTGAAGGTTTAGGTCTACAAGACTTAACTAATTGCCGTGTAGGCATACTTGACGATGCTAATTTTGACCAGTTTGCCAAGGAACAAATGTTATGTATTATGTCTGGGAACAAATTAAATGTTTCCGTTGCTCTAAAGGGGTGATCAACCTCTAAAGATAAGGCCGATAGATTGTAGCACATATATACAAAGACTGTTTTTATAACGAGGGAAATTGACCATGATGTCACAGGCAATTCCAAATGAATCAACATATATTGGGAATTATACAATTAATTGAATAAGGATTAAAACAATGGACCTTGCTTCGAGTCCCTGGAGTTGCAGGTAACGCTTCGGGTGTGATGAACGTACAAAACTAGTTCAATTTGACGAAATACCTTGTGTAATTATGAATAATAATTGTGGAAATGATGTAATATATATTTGCTCCTTGACTACCTATAACTCACCCCATTCCCTTTTTATAACACGGCAATAGTGAACTTTCAGTTGTGTCGGCCATTGTAGGCGTGATTTATGGGACAAATAAAATATTGCCAACCCCACGCATACGGTAAACGCGGACGATAAGCCTCGTTCGCTTTTTTTCGCTTCGTTGTGTTTCTATGTCAAGAAGCCCTTGCATACAAAAAACAAATCTAGCCTGCGGCTGACACTCCAGAAACCCTTTGCTTGTGGTACAAGTACTAATTTTAGGCCAGCCAAAAGCCAATAGTATCTCGCTCCGCTTCGTAAGGCAACAGTTACTGCTCGGATTTAAGCTGCGTGAACCTGAGAGGTATGTGCATCGCGGATTATGAGAAGTGGTGTTGACGAGTGATGAGGTTTCTCGGTCCGTGCATAGTACAGAACCAAATACATTGGTCGGTGACTCACTCACTCATTCGTAACACCACAGTGGTTTGAGCAACGACCCTATGTTAGCAGTATTGGAATAGAAAGGAATACCAGATATCACGGCGGGCTGTTGAAGGACCCTTCTCTTCTCGCCTGACCCTTCCCTGCCCTTTCCCCTCACCCCGCAAGTTCACAGAGCTTGGCCCCGAGCAGTACTTGCTACGCATGACCTGTGTCGTCTATGTTGTGTACCATACATTGGCAGCAGTGAAATGACACCTCTTTCAATAACAGTTGAGCAACGACAAGCCATCCAATTGCCGTCGTTAAATGTACAATAAGTCGCCTCCGTAGCGTAGCGGTCAGCATAGTTAGCTGCCGCTCCGGAAGTCCAGGGTTCGATTCCCGGCTCTGGCACGAAATTTGAAAAGTGGTATGAGGACTGGAACGGGGTCTACTCAGCCTCGGGTGGCCCAAATGAGTAGAGGAGGTTCGATTCCCACCTCAGCCATCCTCGAAGTGGTTTTCCGTAGTTTCCCACTTCGTCTTCGGGAAAATGCCGGGATGGTTCCTACTGTAAGGCCACGGCCGCCTCCTTCCCTCTTCCTAGCCTATCCATCACAATCTTCCATTCCTTCCCATCCCTCATGAGGCCCCTGTTCGCTTTGCAGGTAAGGCCGCCTAGGCGAGGTGCTGATCACACCTCCCCAGTTGTATCCATTCCGACCAGATGTTCCAAGCTCCAGGACACTGCCCATAGAGGCGGTAGTGGTGAGTTCCCTCTCTGAGTCCGTGGGAACCACCAACCTAGAGGGTAAATTGACTAAATAAAAAATAAAATAAAATATCTTTATGAGAAGATTACCACGATAAAGTAACAATCTAAATCATCATGAAGAACCGTGTGCACAAGAGATCTCGACACTATATACTGGTTAATTAATAAAGTATAAGCGATTGCCGGGAATCGAACCAGGATCAACTGCTTGGAAGGCAACTATGCTCACCATTACACCACCATCGCACGATGCTCTTCGATGCTACTAGACTGTGTCAAGAAGCTGTTCATCGCATCAGCAAGTTACGCTGATACATTACACCTTGTTTCTGGTGAACTGGAATTGTTGTTGTTGTTGTTCAATCAGGCTTTGCATGGTCACGTGTGGATTCTGTCTGATGACCCGTATCATTGCAATGACTGCCAACCCCCCCCCCCCCCTCTAAATTTGAACTCCTTCTATGAAATACTAATATTCTCTTAAAACAAACTAAAATGGTTCCTACTGTCGGGCCACGGCCGCCTCCTTCCCATTTCCTTGCCTAACCCTCCCACTCTTCCCATTCCTTCATCAGGCCCCCTGTTCGCTTTGCAGGTGAGGCCGCCTGGGCGAAGTGCTGGTCACACACCCCAGTTGTATCCCTGACTTAGAGTCTCAAGTTCCAGGACACTGTCCTCAGTGGCGGTAGAGGTGGGATCCCTCGCTCAGTCCGTGGGAAAAGCCCATCCTTGAGGGTAAAACGATATCGAAAAAAAAATAATTCTTTTTTTGTCGATTTTACCCTCCAGGTTGTTTTTTTCCACGGACTCAGCGAGGGAACCAACCACTACCGCCTCCACGGGCAGTGTCCTGGAGCTTGAAACATCTGAACTCGAGGATACAACTGGGGAGATGGGATCAGCACCTCGCCCAGGTGACCTCACCTGCAAAGCGAACAGGGGCCTCATGAGGGGTGGGGGATTAGGAGGGATAGGCAAGGAAGTGGGAAGGAGGCGGCCGTGGCTTTGCAGATGGCACCATCCCAGCATTTTCCCGAAGACGAAGTGTGAAACCACGGAAAACCACTTCGAGGATGGCTGAGGTGGGAATAGAAACCCCTCTACTCATTTCGACCACCCGAGGCTGAGTAGACCCCGTTCCAGTCCTCATACCACTTTTCAAATTTCGTGGCAGAGCCGGGAATCGAACCCAAGACCTCCGGTTTGGCAGCTAATCACGCTGACCACTGCGCAACGGAGGCGACATCCTGGAATAAATTACATGTATTAATTAATTAACTTCCCATCCCATCCCTCATGAGGGCCCCTGTTCGCTTTGCATGTGAGGCTACCTGGGCGAGGCGCTCGTCCCACCTCCCCAGTTGTATCCCACAACTACGATGGCAAGCTCCAGGGCACTGCCCGTAGGCGAGATTGCAATTTCTAGTTCACTTTTAGCATTGGAGTGCGATACGGCTTCCTGATTGGCTATTCTGACGAAAGACGACTGCAGCAAAGGGTGTGATTAGTCAGCGTAGATATAGCGTGGAATCTATCAGCGATGTCGTTACATTAAGTTAAGTTGTATATTATAGTCAAATTTGTGCATTCATAAGGAAAAGAAACCTCATACTTCAATAAATGCAATAGCAAACACTTAGGAAGTGATGACTAGGGACATCCATGCTAATGACAAATTGCGTATATTTTGTTGTATTGTTCAATTCTCAAAATTTATTAAAATGTAGTCTATTCACGTCCACAATGATACATTTTTCATAGAACTGTGTTGATAGAATAATAAGCTCCATACAGCCATAGGACCATAAAGTGTCCCCTATATGTAGAGTCACCCAAATGGTAGGCTACACGGGGGTGTTAATCGATGAAAAACATCCAGGTAATGATTCTCCTTGATTTAAGAAGATATGGAAACACTTATGGCTTAGGAGCAATGATCATGCAACTATTTCAAGGCGCTTTATAATGTATACGAGCAAGCGCGGATCTAGAGTTTGGTTTTGGGGGGGTCAGAGAATCGATCTAGAGTTTGGATGGGGGGGGGGGGGGGGTCAGAGAATCGAAATTGTTAAGAAAAAAGGTATCACTAAAAACGCAATCACAAAATAACCAAACGTACAAAACCAGACCAATTTTTTTGCAAGCTTCATGGATAGAAATTTGATGCGTTTAGCGCACCAAAAATATTCGTACAAATTGCAACGGCGTGTTTTGCGACTTTTACATCGAGCTTCGAGAAAAGGATCAAGGTACGTAACAGTTTCGGCAAGTCGAGTTGGTACCGACAAAGGGAGAAAGTCACAGCTTAAATTGCCAACCAAGCTTGCAGTTTGGACGTCGGCAAAAATTTTTGGTGCGAAAAAAGCCCCAGTTTCCTATCCGTGCATTGCTGCACATTCATCGTGACATCGATTCGGTAATCACAAGGTTTGCTAAACAAAATAGACGAGTTGATTTTGTTGTATAACTAATAGTTTTTATACAAGAGATTAGAAGTTGTAAATATGTACAGTTGTAACAGAACATAATAATTCCTATAAAGATAATTCAGTATTGAATAAAATGAAAAAAAAAAACCACTGTTTTTTCTGTTAAAATTCGTTAAGTTTTATTTGTCTGGTAATTGCGTTTTCGTTTTTTGAGTTTGCAAAAAAATTTGATCTCCGTTTGGGGGGGGTCATGACCCCCGTGACCCCCCCCTTGAATCCGCGCCTGTATACGGGTACCAAGAAATTACGAAGTTAAAACAGGGAGAGTTCTACATACTTTTTTCAAACCGGGAATGACATCGCTGATAGGTTTTACCCTGTAACTACGCTGACTAATCACATCCTTTGCTGTAGACGTGTTTCGTCAGAATAGCCAATCAGGAATCTGTGTCCTTCTTCAATGCTAAAAGTGAACTAGAAAATGCAATCTCGCTGCCCGTAGATGCGGTAAAGGTGGGATCCCTCGCTGAGTCCGTGGAAAAAGCCTACCTAGAGGGTAAACTGACTACGAACAACATCAACAACAAAGAAACCATCACAATTAATGGGGATAATTGATTATTACATGTAATTTTTTCCAGGAGTGTGTGTACATACTGTATTTGTACTTTGTACGCCACCTATTCATTGGGCACAATCGTGTTGACCGACTGAAGAGCAACAAATGACACGGCTACACTGAAGAAGAATGGCTTTAAATCTCTACATATCAACCAGCCATGTTGACGGCTACTTATTAGTATAAAACAAAGTCCCCGATTCTTGGATGTCACGGGTAACCTCGAGAACCAGTGCATGGATTTTGATGCGGTTTTCACCATTCTGTAAAGGATATCTCGAGGATTATTTCTATAGAAAATAATTTATTTATGATCAAAGGAAACCGAGCAGTAACGATTTCAGTGGAAAAGTCGAAAATAAACCTGGCGTCCGAGCGCTTTTTAAGCTTACGCTGGGCAAACCGTTAAAAATATCTAAATACTATGAGTGTAAGAATTGTTCAGCATGAAAAGTTCTACAAAAAAGTCCGCGAGAGCATATGTCTATCTTCAATACATCGCCCACTATAAGTGTTTTTACGTTTGAATTTCTTCCAACCATGTCCATTCCACTACTGAGGCGACAGTTTACAAACTAGCTAAGGGCGAGTCTATCACCCCTGTTACAGCCTAGCTAGCGGGCGAACCTATTGCCCCAGATACTGCCAGCAGCAAACCATTGAGTCGTGTTGAGTTAGGACTTCTGAGAAGGGTGGTTGTGTTTGGAGTTTTCCTGGAAGCGCAACTCGGGTTTTCTTCATTTCGCCTGTGAAACACAGTCAAGTTAAGATTAGACGGAAGGCGGATTTGAGTTTCATTCACCTCGCCATTCCCTGTAAGTGCAACTCTCATTTCCCCTGTGAACTTTTCGTTCCGCAAAATTCACAGTCAATTTAAGATTGGACGGAAGGGGGATTATATTATATTAAATTATACTTATTGGCCTATAATCTCTACTTAGTATTAAAACGAAGTCCCCGATTCTTCGATGTCACGGCTCACGGGTAATCTCGAGAAACACTGAATGGATTTTGATGCGGTTTCACAATTCTGTAAAGGATATCTCGAGGATGGTTTCTGGCGTCTGTGCGTTTCTTATGCTTACGCTGGGCAAACCGTTAAAAATATCTAAATACTATGAGTGTAAGAATTGTTCAGCATGAAAAATTCTACAAAAAGCCCGGGAGAGCATATCTCTATCTTCAATACATCGCCTACTATAAGTGTTATTACGTTTTCATTTCTTTCAACAATCTCCATTCAGTTACTGAGGCGACAGTTTACGAGCTAGCTATGGACGAGTCGATCACCCCAGTTACAGCTTAGCTAGCGGACGAGCTTATTGCCCCAGATACAGCCAGCAGCAAACTGTCGAGTCGTGTTGAGTTAAAAACTTTAGAGAAGAGTGGTCGTGTTTGGAGTTTCCCTGGAAGTGCAAGTCGGACTTTCTTCATTTAATTTACACGACTTGTCTACATTTTCCAAGTTACCTTTGGCATTGTAACGCTTGGAGTTTGGTTTGTTGTCTTACTAGCCAATATGTAAATAGATAACAGTTCTTTAGAAATGTCTAAAATAGGACTCAAAAGTTTTTCATTCTACAGCGGCTGAACAATCATCATCTCTATAATAAAAATGAATGTTACATGATAGTCTGATATACCAATCATCGGATTGCGATGAAACTTGGGTGAGTTTTTGCATACACTCCAGGGAAGGTTTCTGAATTAGCAAATCCATTTTACAAAAAGTAGCGTAAGACAAGTTCCAACAAATGAATGACGGCGCGTGAATCGTTTCAACAGTTCTCTCTGCGTTCATATACCATTCGTTCGATTGAAATGAAACTTTGATGAGTTGTTGTGTACACTCCCGTGAAGGATTCTGACTTAGTAAATCCATTTCACAGTTAGTAGCGTATGAGTAGATTCAACAAAGTTCCGTCTGAGTTCATATACCATTCATCCGATTGCGATGAAACTTTAGCGAGTTGTTGTGCACGCTCTCACGAGTGTTTTTGAATTAGTAAATCCATTTTATAATAGTTTAGAGACAGTCAACGAAAAAGAAAAAAATATATTGTGTATCCAAAAGTATTTAAACAAACAAAATTACAACGCCCACACTTTCTTTGATTGACATTGCAATGCATGCCGGGTACTGCTTGTAGTTGCTCCGCCCCTTAAAAACAATTACTAACTAACTAACTAACTAATTAACTAACTATCAGCTTGTAGTTTATAAAATATTTTAAGGTTTCCTTGTTTGCCTTTTAAAGATTTCCCTTGTCGAAAACTGGAACGCATTGCTTATTTTCAAAATTAAGTCGAATTAGATTTTTTTTTTAAATCTAGTTTACCCTCCAGATTGGTGGCTCCCACAGACTCAGCGAGGGAACTCACCACTACCGCCATTCCAAACAGTGTCCTAGAGCTGGGAACATTTGGTCGGAGTGGATAGAACAGGTGAGGTGTGATCAGCACCTCGCCCAGGCGGCCTCACCTGTAAAGCGCACAGGGGCCTCATGAGGGAAGGGATTGGAAGGGTAGGATTGATAGGCAAGGAAGAGGGAAGGAGGCGGCCGTGGCCTTACAGTAGGCACCATCCCGGCATTTGCCCGAAGACGTGGGAAACCACGGAAAACCACTTCGAGGATAGCTGAGGTGGGAATCGAACCCCCTCTACTCATTTTGACCACCTGAGGCTGAGAAGTCACCGTTCCAGTCCACATACCACTTTTCAAATTTCATGGCAGAGCCAGGAATCGAACCCAGCACTTCCGGGGCGACGGCTAACCATGCTGACCGCTACGCTACGGAGGCGACTAAGATTCATAAATAGCGATTAAAATACTGTGGTTGTGTCTTCCAGGCCCTTCAGTACGCCCGGGCTGTAGCCCCGTTTGCCCTTCCTTCTCGCCGGGCCTGACTGTACTAGTAGGGCCTATGTAAATAAGAGTGACACAATACACAAGGTCTTACAAACTTTTGTAACCTAAATATTGTATATTTGTGTATAAATTTAATACATAATCATCGTACCTTAACCCTTTATAGGGCAAAAGACTGGCGGTATAGTATATATTGCACATTTGTAATTGGAATAATAATCTCCCACCTCCAAATTATGATAATACTGTGTTTATCACTCAATAATGAGGTTTATTTAGCAGGATATGTCGCCTCCGTAGCGTAGCGGTCAGCATGGTTAGCTGCCGCCCCGGAGGTCCTGGGTTCGATTCCCGGCTCTGCCACGAAATTTGAAAAATGGTACGAGGACTGGAACGGGGTCTACTCAGCCTCGGGTGGCCCAAATGAGTAGAGGGGGTTCGATTCCCCCTCAGCCATCCTCGAAGTGATTTTCCGTGGTTTCCCCACTTCGTCTTCGGGCAAATGCCGGGATGCCACGGCCGCCTCCTTCCCTCTTCCTTGTCTATCCATCCTAACCATCCCTTACCTTCCCTCATGAGGCCCCAGTTTGCTATGCAGGTGAGGCCGCCTGGGCGAGGTGCCAATCCCACCTCACCAGTTGTATCCCTTCCGATTCGATGTTCCCAACTCTAGGACACTGCCCGTAGAGGCGGTAGTGGTGAGTTCCCTCGCTGAGTCCGTGGGTTCCACCAACCTGGAGGGTAAACGACAAAAAAATAAAAAATAAATAACAGGATATAATATATAAAAACACCCATCACGCTCTATAATTTTAAAAAAAACGTAACGCTCAGGCAACGCAAGGTCAGTGACCTATATCATTTTTGCCGAAAACTGCACAAAAAATATAAAAGTGATTTTGGAATGTTGAAAGGTAGTATATAATTCAATAATTTCAAAATAGTATTTACTAAAAACACACATTTTTTTTTAAATATTCAATTCTATGGCAAACACCTTACCGACAGTAGTGGCTACGCGGGCTAAAGCGCTGCGTTAGGTCAAGGGGCCTAGCTCTCTGCTGACTCGGTAGACACGTGGGTTCGAGCCCCACCGACGGCTGTCCTTGAAATGGTTTTCCGTGGTTTCCCCATTTTCAACACCAGGCAAATGCTGGGACGGTACCTTCTGACAGGCCACGGCCGCTTCCTTCCACATCCTTGCCCAGTTTCATTCACCCTCATTCATTTCATCTCTCATTAACTCCTCTCATGAGGTTGGCGTCAGGAAGGGCATCCGGCCGTAAAAACCATCGCCACTAAGACTTCCATCGCATTTCATCCCCGACCCCGTTGGAAAAACGGGAATAATAAGGGGTAGACATACAATACTATGGCAAACACCTTGAGCAGGATAATTATTTCCATTCTAGCTGAAATATAAGTTATTTACTCAAGTGACCAAAACCATTATTAACATTTGGATTTCGGTTATATACCATCGTTTATAAATCTCTTATCTTCAATAAAAACACCTTCTTCTGTAAAACAATGCATTTATATCTCTCAAGACAACAGAACTGGCGATCACGTGCACTGTGGAGACCACTGGGATATATGCTTCCCACTTTTAGTTTCTGGTGACAGTATACATCAATATTAATGGGTTTTCAATATGCATGTGCAGCTAGCTTGTGGATGAATGTGGAACTGCCTGAAATGAAAGGGGTGGGAAGTTTCTCTCCCTAACACCGTTCTATAAATACATGGTGGGAAGATAGTATCGCAAGGACCTATAAAGGGTTCCTAAGTGAGCAGGATCTGATGATGATCACATGGCGATCGAAACATATAATCCAATTATATTCCCCCCATTTTAAAAAGACATAAAAACGTGTTATTTTATGATAATACCTAATATAATATTTGTTAAGTTGTATACAAAATGGTTTTCCCGCTAATGTAATTGGTTGTTTGTAGTTGTTGTTGATTCATTTAGGGACTTTGTGAGATCGTGGTCATCTAGCCCCGTATACTTGGGTGGGTGTGGAATTAGTCTGATAACCTGTGTAATTGTTATCGTATAAATGTAATAAATGTTATTCTGATGAGGAATGGGAAGGAGGCGAAAAAAAGCGGCCATGGACTTAATTTAGGAACCATCTCGGCATTCACATGGAGTAGAAGTGAAGAACCACGGAAAACTACTTCCAGGAAGGCTGCGGGGGGAATTGAACCCGCCTCTTCTCAGTTTTGCCTCACGAAGCTGAGTGGACTGCCTTCCAACCCTCAGACCAAATTAAATTTCCTGTCAGAACTGGAAATTGAACTCGAGCAATCACGGTGACGGCCAAGAGTGCTAGCCATACGAAACGAGGTGGACTAATGTAATTTGGCTCAATAATTTACTTTGAAGAGCCTCCGTGGCTTAGGCGGCAGCACGCCGGCCTCTCACCGCAGGGTCCGTGGTTCAAATCCCGGTCACTCCATGTGAGATTTGTGCTGGACAAAGCGGAGGTAGACAGGTTTTTCTCCGGGTACTCCTGTTTTCCCTGTCACAAATTTCATCCCAGCATCACTCTGCACTATCATTTCATTTCATCTGTCATTCATTTAATCATTGCCCTAGGGGAGTGCGACAGACTTCGGCAGCCGGCACAGTTCATATCCTCGCCGCTAGATGGGGGCTTCATTCATTCCATTCCTGACCCGGTCGGTCGACTGGAAGCAGGCTGTGGATTTTCATTTCACTTTACTTTGACAGACTCGGAATCTTCCTTTAATATGTGTACTTGTACGTGTATTTGTAATTGAAGCTAACAATGGGAAGGATACGGCTGCGACCTTAAGTTAGGAACTATCCTGGCATTAGCCTGGAATAGAAGTGGGGAAAACACTGCAAGTTACTTAAGGGCAGTTGAGGTTGGAATCGAACCCATATCTTCTCAGTATTGCCTCACGAGGCTGAGTGTTTCTTGTTCTAACCACCAGACCAGAATTAAGTTTCTTAGGAGAACCAAGAATCGAATCGGGACCACCTCACAGCATAGCCATGGTCATGAAGTCGTTCATCATGACTGCAACGAGGGAGGAGCAGGAAGTTTGGAGGTCCTACATTCGAATCCGTGCTTTGACGCCTGGCAAACGTTATCCTGAGAGTGTTTCTTGTTTCTGTTTTTATAGCTTTTCATTATCGGTAATTTGTTGAGGTATTTTGACTTATTTTGTTTGTTTTTTGGGTTTGAGCTAATTTTGATTTTTATGAGCTTTTTTTTTTTAGTCGTTTACCCTCCAGGTTGGTGAAACCCACGAACTCAGCGAGGGAACTCACCACTACATCCTCTACGGGCAGTGTCCTAGAGCGGGGAACATCGAATCGGAAGGGATACAACTGGTGAGGTGAGATTGGCACCTCGCCCAGACGGCCTCACCTGCAAAGCGAACAGGGGCCTCATGAGGGAAGGTAAGGGATGGTTGGGATGGATAGGCAAGGAAGAGGGAAGTAGGCGGCCGTGGCCTTGAAGAAGGGACCATCCCGGCATTTGCCCGAAGACGAAGACACGAAAAGCTCAGTACTTCTTCCCTTTCCTCTGCGATTTTTTTCTTTAAACACGGTTATTTTCTTAATTTGCCGGCCCCGTGGTGTTGGGGTAACGTTCCTTCCTCTCACCCGGAGGCCTCGGATTCGATTCCCGGCTCCATCAGGGATTTTAAAACTGACGTGAGGGTTGGAACGGTGTGCGCTCAGCATCGTGAGGACAATTGAGTAGCTGCCTGACATTGAGACAGCGCCCCGATCACGAAAACCAAGATTAACGGCCGAGGGGACCCAATGCGCTGATTACGCGTCACCCCAATATATGCAGGCCAAATGGCTGGGCAGCGGTCGCTTGGTCGGCCTTAGCCCGTCATGAGCTGTATAGTGCCAGGGGTTGACTTGACTATTTTCTTAATTTACTATTCTCCCACCAGGCAAATGCCGAGATGGTTGTTGTTGTTGTTGTTTGAGTCTTCAGTCTTTTGACTGGTTTGATGCAGCCCTCCATGCCTCCCTGTCCTGAGCTAATCGTTTCTTCTCTACATAGCTACCACAACCTACATCTGAAGCAATATGTGTAACATATTCTAACCTTGGTCTACCCCTACAGTTCTTGTCCTCGACCCTTCCTTCCATAAATAAGCTTGCTATTGCTGGGTGTCTAAGTATGTGTCCTGCCAACCTATCTCTTCTCTCCATTAGCAGTCACCAGAAACATCTCTCCTCTCCCACTCGTCTTAATACCTATTCGTTTGTAACCCTATCTACCCATCTGATCATCATTCTCCTGTAACACCACATTTCAAACGCTTCAATTCTGCTCTTTTCTGCTGCTCCAACAGTCCAAGTTTCACTTCCATAGAGCGCAACGCTCCAGACAAAGGGTTTCAAAAATGACTTCCTAACATCTAAATCTATGTATATTCTATGTCAGCAGATTCCTTTTCTGTAGAAATGGTACATTATATGAATCCCAAACCGCAATAATTAAATACAGTTACACTACTTGACATCACAGAAACACAGGTTAGCTGACAAAATTCAACACAACCCTAAGCACTCGGAACTGATGTCCAAGATGTCACAAGCTACTAAACTGAATTGACAACAACTCAGGGGTCACAGCGAAGAATGCTAACTACTACACTATGAGGTGGTAATACAGTTTTCGCCGCAGATTTTGGCCGGTCAGCCACGGTTGCGGAGTCGTAGAGAGAACAGTCGGTGAGCCTCAGGCATGTGCAATAGTAACTCACGTATGAATTGGACATGCCTGTCCTCTGTACGGCTGCGCTGCGGGAGCTGACCGGCCAAAATCTGTGGCGTATACTATACTCGTACACATTCTTAGCTGTCATTCCTGAGGTCCAAGATCGAATCCCGGCTCTGTCAAGAAATAGACTCCGGATCTGAGGACTGAGCCTAGTGTGGCAATAATCAGAAAGAGGATGGGTTCCAATCTCAATCATGCTAAAAGTTGTTTTTACCGCTTCTAGTTAGTTAGTTAGTTATTGTTGTTTTAAGGGGCGGAGCTACGAAGTCATCGGCTCCTTTTACCACTTCTACTCCATGCAAATGCTGAGATGGTGCCTGAATTAAGACCAGAGTCACCTTCTTCCCTAATCCTCGTATCAATTACATATAAACACACTAATGCTGTAAGAAGAATCACATTGGTTTTCAGACAAAGATTGTTTATTAGCTTCCACGGCTCGTAAATTAAAATTCAGCATTTTTTCTAGGTGTATGCCATGGCTTGTGTGGGGTTTCATCTAGGAACACCTAGGTGGCTCATCACTGTGCTCAGACCCCCGTCAAGAAAGCCTGATGGAACAACAACAATTGCAGTCCAGCAGAAACAAGGTGTAACTTATCACGGTAACTTGCTGATGCGATGAACAGGTTCTTGACACATTCTAGTAGCAACTGAAAACATCGTGCGATGGTGGTGTAATGGTGAGCATAGTTGCCTTCCAAGCAGTTGATCCGGGTTCGATTCCCGGCCATCGCATGTATTTTATTAATTAACCAGTATATAGTAACGAGGTCTCTTGTGCACACCGTTCTTCTTGATGATTTAGATTGTTACTTTATCGAGGTAATCTACTCATGGAGATAAGGACGATAATGAAGATCATCACTACCTGACCACTTTGTGGTGAAGTGACTAGCTTTCTTGGCTGTCACCACTGTTGATGTTCGCCTCAACCTTATTCCAAGTGGCTTGCCGTGGATATTTCCCCAGCCTAGCCTCAATTATAAATACACACATTTCTACAGACACCACAATAACACACAAGTACACGGGGCTAAAATGATCACCATTTCAAGCGCCTAAATGAAGCCACCACTGCTAGTGACTCGAGAGTTGGCAACTCTGTAATTCCTCGGGAGTGTTGCACTTAGATAATATTGTCCTTTTCATACGTTATTCGATATTCTGGGAGTCATTTTTATTTATTTTATTATTTAGACAATTTACCCTCCAGGTTGGTGGTTCTCACGGACTCAGCGAGGGAACTCACCACTACCGCTTCTATGGGCAGTGTCCTGGAGCTTGGAACATCTGGTAGGGATGGATACAACTGGGGAGGTGTGATCAGCACTTCGCCCAGGCGGCCTCACCTGCAAAGGGAACAGGGGCCTCATGAGGGAAGGGATGGAAGATTGGGATGGATAGGCTAGGAAGAGGGAAGGAGGCGGCCGTGGCCTTACAGTAGGTACTGCCCCCGTAAATTGAATTATATTGAGACCACGATGGCTGTATTGGCATAAATGAATAAAGTTATGAATGTCATAGTTGTGACGTGGATATTCATGACGCAGGCACGGATGACGCAGATGTCATGCAAGTAGGCTGGTTGAGCTGAGATTCTTGGTGACGTCATGATTTTGTTCGAGAAAGATCTGAAATTTACGACGCAGTCGCAGGAAACAAGGTATTGTGCTAAGGAAGAAGTTACGCTATTGGAGGAGAGACTCGAACCAATGAACGATAGTTTGGAAGGAAGACGGAGATTGCTGAAACTTCGATATTTGATTGCTTTTGGCATGCAGAATTGTGGAAATCTATTTTCAGTTATGGCATTGATTTGGAATTTTGAAGAAATTAATTTTGAGTTTTTGAAATTTGAAAATCCGTCAAGTATAGCCAAAGTTAAAACTTCTAGCAATGGCGGAGGAACGAACTATGGAAGGGATGGATACGCCCCTTAAGAAGTTGATAAAAGGTCGTGCACAGGAGAGAGGAGCTCTCATATCTCTCATATCTCTCATACCGCTGATAACGCATATATATTTCTGATGTTATATAGTCATTTTCGAGTGAATAAGTGAAGCAAGTCATCTTTAGCGTGTGGTTAAATCCCGGCGCATCGAACGAACACGGAGCAGTTCCATTTTACGCTGTTCGAAACTAGGTGAAGTTGAAACGCTCACATTAACGTTTCTACCAGATAAGATATAAAGAGTTAACTTCTGCCTTCATTATAATTCAATTGGGCAGTACAACATTGAGGTGTGTAGAAGATTTGAACAATTTCACAGTTATACTTTGAAAGATATTGACACTTTAAGGCTGCCAACAAAAGTGATTTTCTCGCCACATGAGAAACACTTTTAAAATTCCACAGTATACACTACGGCTGACACGTGTTACAACCGTGATATTGGAGAATACGTTTGGTAATACAACGATACATTCTATTATGGAACATTATAATCTTGCAGTGCTTTCAATGATTATAACAGAAGTTGAGATGGAAGGCTAAGGCTTTAATGCAATTGGGACATATATCGATGGAGTGAAGTAGCAGCATGGAACTTCGTTAATCGTTATTCTACAAAAGCGAGCATGTAGTGAACATCCAACTACACTCATGCATCGTGAATCCATCGCTGAATTATATCAAATGACAGTGGAAATATTTTCATACTCCACGATTATGAATATTTCTGCGGAAATAACGGCAATAAACTTCCTGGCGAATTACGACTGGAACTTCAGGGAACTTTCAAGAGAGGCCAGGGAGGACCCGGCTCACAAAGAAGAATTTTGCCAGAAGGATGTCTTTCGTATACATGGAGCAGTGCAATTTCCGGAGGAGGAAGCAGTTCGATTCTCCGAGGGCGCTGATTCCAGGTTCGAGGTCGGAGCACATCTTCACGCTGGTGAAAGGGAACCAAGAGCAGTTTTCTTTGAAAACTTTCCTCTAGAACTTCAATCAACAGATAAGGTAGTCCTGAACGTTTCTTGTATTATTTGAGTCATGTAGCGATATCTGAGCAACCATTTTCCCATATTTTTTTTGTCCCATATCTTTTGCCCCATTTTCTTGATGGATATTTCTGTACTCAGTACACTTCGATGATTTGTGCCTTTTTCTACGATTTGTTGAGACATTGTTATGTCATTGGCATACTTAAATAATTTTGGATCAGTTGAGACTGATAATTAAGATTCTTTCAATAATTTGCATATTTTTGTAGTCACGATTTGACTGTAAAGTTAATGATTTGCTATGGCAGATTTGAATTCAGACAGCGTGTCATTTTATTAAAGTAATTCTATTCAGTAAATTAACTTGACCAATTTTCTGTCATCCTCAAGAAAGAAGAATGATTAAATGATTTTATAGCGTTAAAATCTATTACGTTATCGACGATCTTTGAAATACTAGTCGTCTTATGAACATGATTGCAACATAGACATTTATCATCGCATTATAGACAATTTTATGAAATATGAACTTTGATTGCAGCCTCCGTGGCTTAGGCGGCAGCACGCCGGCCTCTCACCGCTGGATCCGTGGTTCAAATCCCGGTCACTCCATGTGAGATCTGTGCTGGACAAAACGGAGGCAGCCAGGTTTTTCTCCGGGTACTCCGGTTTTCCCTGTCTAAATTTCATTCCAGCAACACTCTCCACTATCATTTCATTTCATCTGTCATTCATTTAATCATTGCCCCAGAGGAGTGCGTCAGGCCTCGGCAGCCGGCACAGTTAATATCCTCGCCGCTAGATGGGGGCTTCATTCATTCCATTCCTGACCCGGTCGGAGACTGGAAGCAGGCTGTGGGTTTTCATTTTCATGAACTTTGATTACGATTTATTGAATACACTATAGTAATGAACATTTGACAGGAATTTTTTCTCAATTATAGATTGGAACAATAATGTTTGCATTCCACAATCTAATTGTATTCTATTCGACTATTTATGCAGTTTAGATGAACTTTGATTGAAGATAGTATTTTTATACTGCGTTACTTTGAAGATATTAATCTCAATTTTGATAGACCATTGAGGAGTGTCTAATCGTATTTGCTATTAAATTTATTTGTGACAAGCTGTACCCGGCATGCGTTGCAATGCCAATCAAAGAAAGTGTTGGCGTTGAAATTATGTTTCTTGAAGTGCTTTTGGATACACAACATGTTAACTGCCTCTAAGCTATCGTAAAATGGATTTTCTAATTTAGAACCATTCGTGGAAGCGTGCACAACAACTTTCAAAAGTTTCATCGCTGTCACACATTTGTTGAATCTACTCGTACGCTACCTGTTGTGAAATGGATTTACTAAGTCGAAACCCTTCCCTGGCGTGTACACAATAACTCATCTATGATTCATCGCAATCGGATGAATGGTATATGCACGTATACGGGATTTGTTTAAACGATTCGTGCGTTGTCACTCATTTGTTGAATCTACTCGTGCGCTACCTATTGAGAAATGTCGAAGCCCTTCCCTGGCGTGTACACAATAACTCATCAAGGTTTCATCGCAATCGAAGAATGTTATATGAACGCAATAGGGGATTTTGTTGAAACGCTTCGCACGTCGTCACCCATTTGTTGCATCTACTCTTGCGCTACTTATTGTGAAATGGATTTACTAAGTCCCCTTCCCTGGCGGGTACACAATAACTGATCAATGTTTCATCGCAATCGGATGAATAGTATATGAACGCATACCTGATTTTGTTTAAACGATTCGCGCTCCGTCACTCATTTGTTGAATCTACTCGTGCGCTACCTACTGCAAAATGTATTTACTAAGTTAGAAACCGTCACGTAAGTGTCCACAACATCTCACCCAAGTTTCATCGCTATTGGACTAATGGGATATGAAGACATAGGGGACTGTATTGAAACGCTCCGCGTGTCGTCGTTCATTTTTCGAATCTACTCGTGTGCTACCTACTGTGAAATGTATTTACTAAGCCAGAAACCTTCCTTGGAGAGTCCACCATATTTCACCCAAGTTTCACCGCTAACGGCAGAATGGTATATGACCTTATACGGGACTTTGTTGAAACGCTTCGCGCGTCGGCCCTCATTTGTTGAATCAACTTGTGCGCTGCATATGGTATAGTGGATTTACTAAGCCAGAAATTTTCCATGACGTGTACACAACATCTCACCCAAGTTTCATAGCTACGGACGAATGGTACATGAATGCATACGGGACTTGGTTGAAACTTTCGCGTGTCGTCGCTCATTTGTTGATTCTACTCTTGCGCTACATATTGTAATATGGATGTACTCAGCCAGAAACCTTCCCTGGAGTGCACACAACATCTCACCCAAGTTTCATCGCAATCGGATGAATGGTATGTGAATGTATACGGGACGTTGTCGAAACGCTTCGCGCGTAGTCACTCATTTGTTGAATATAAGCGGGCGCTTCGTATTGTAAAATGGATTTACTTAGCCAGAAACCTTTCCTGGAGTGTACACAACAATTCACCAAACATTTATCACAATCAGACGAATGGTATATGATATTATACGGGACTTTGTTGAAACGCTTCGCGTGTCATCGCTCATTTGTTGAATCTACTGGTGCGCTAACTATTGTAAAATGTATGTACTAAGCCAGAAACCTTACCTGGAGTGTACACAACATCTCACCCAAGTTTCATCGCTATCGGATGAATGGTATATGAAATTATATGGGACTTTGTTGAAATGCTTCGCGCGTCATCGCTCATTTGTTGATTCTACTCGTGCTCTACCTATTTTTAAAGGGATTTACTAAGCTAGAAACGTTCCCTGGAGTGCACACAAAATCCCAGCCTAGTTTCATCGCTATCGGACGAATGGTATATGAACGCAAACGTGACTTTGTTGAAATGCTTCGCGCGTCGTAGCTCATTTGTTGAATCTACTCGTGCGCTGCCTATTGTAAAGTGGATGTACTAAGCCAGAAAATTTCCCTGCAGTGTTCACAACATTTTACGCAAGTTTCATAGCTATCGGATGAATGGTATATGAATGCATACGGGACTTTGTTGAAACGCTTTGCGTGTCGTCGCTCATTTGTTGAATCTACTCGTGCGCTATCTACTGTGAAATGTATTCACTAATTTTTAAACCTTCACGTAAGTGTACACAACATCTCACCCAAGTTTCATCGCTATCGGACGAATGGTATATGAACACATACGGGACTTTGTTGAAATGCTTCGCGCATCGTCGCTCATTTGTTGAATCTACTCGTGCGCTGCCTATTGTAAAGTGGATTTACTAAGCCAGAAAATTTCCCTGAAGTGTACACAACATTTTACGCAAGTTTCATAGCTATCGGACGAATGGTATATGAATGCATACGGGACTTTGTTGAAACACTTTGCGTGTCGTCGCTCATTTGTTGAATCTACTCGTGCGCTATCTACTGTGAAATGTATTCACTAATTTTGAAACCTTCACGTAAGTGTATACAACATCTCCCCCAAGTTTCATTGCTATCGGACGAGTGGTATATGAACACATACGGGACTTGTTTGAAACGCTTCGCGCATCGTCACTCATTTGTTGAATCTACGCGTGCGCTACCTATTGTAAAATGGATTTACTAAGTCAGAAACCTTCCTTGGAGTGCACTCAACATCTCAGCCAAGTTTCATCACAATCGGATGAATGGTATATGAACGCATAGGAGACATACACACCCACAGACAAACTATCACGTAACATTGATTTTTATATATATAGATAGATTGGCAAATTTTTACTTCATATCGATTCATGAATGAAACCCACGAAGGTTAAATAATAACAGACATTAATACAATTGATGAATATAAGAATTTTTAAAGAGGAACAATGGATGTATAATCGTTAGTTCAGTGGACCTGTAAAAGTCGCTGATGAGTAATGCCCTTGAATAATGAAGGAGGTTCCCACAGTAATAAATGAAGTTGTTGAATTTATGAGTGGAGGTTTTTGTATGTAATTTGGAAGATTTTGATGCCATTTATATGAAGATATATGATGAATTCTGGGCCTATTGTTGAGCAATTTTGTGCGTTTTGAGCGAAGTATTTTTCCGCTGAATGTATTGTCCTGGTTCTTTGAAAGTTATTCATGTGAAGATACTGTTAAAGTTAACAAGAGTGTTAAATAATTTGAGATGAAGATTTTGAATGGAGGTTACCGTCACAAATATTAATAATAATTATTAAACCTTATTAAACCTGAATTTGACATTTAAATATAACTAACATTCATTGGTCGATTATATCATCACGATTTGAGTAATTATCAACCGGATAAACGTGTGGTTTAATGTATTTCTTGTATAAATAATATAAACAATATAATATTGTAAAATAATTTTGTAAATATCTTTGTTGAATAATTTGTAATGAAAGGGATTAATAGAGGCGTGTATAAAATTTTAATTGTCGTTTGACATTGTTATAAACAATTTATTATTGTTATAAATAATTAATGAACTTTTGTTATTAACATTAAGAGTTTTGTTTTTATACTCTAAACAACGCTAATTAAGCAAGTGGATTGAACAATTAAACATGATTTAGGATTATTGGAGTATTCCACTGGTGTTTGAATGGAGCATTTAAAGGATTTGCGTGATAATATTTCAGTTGAGATGTGGACATTTAACGTGTTTTGAAAGGAGAGCTAAGCTCTGATGGAACTCGCTTATGCTAGGTTTGAACGGAGGGGTGAGTCCACTTTGACGATGCAGGTGCATTGCAGCTGGTCCGGACAACTGTATGATAGAGGCCAAGGACGTTTACATAATAGCCTTGTGGCTATAAATAAAATGTGAAGTGTATAAACACGCAAAACAATTGCTATATGTGTCTCGTCCCAAATCCCGTTTCCATTCCAAGTGCATTATTGTAATTACGTTATTTTGAGCTTGAGAAAGCTGAAACATTGTGTGTAGAGTATAATAGTCCTACAGGAGGACATGGTTATGTGGTCGATGGCTTCTGATTGCCACGTGGATTTTGTTGTTTTATTTTTGTTAATTCATTCTTTTTGTGAAATAAATTATTGTGCAGTTTAAAGTTTCTCGTCTTCGTTATGGTTCATTTTTAATATGATGGTGGAGGTTATTGTGAGGGCATACTTTAAGTGATCCAGTTGACAACCCAGTCCCCGAGATAAATTTAAGAGGTAAGTAAAGGTAAGTATGAACCCCCGTATATTTTGGTGTGTTCCACATTAATTTCTTGTTAACTATTGTGCTCTAATCTCGATAGTATCTGTCAGTGCCATTTTCATTGATGTAGCTGTGCCGGTGCGTTTGATTATTGGCAATCCGATTGAGGGGGCGGATATCTGACAGCCTACTATCCTGATAACGGGGACAGTACCATCCCGGCATTTGCCGGAAGACGAAGTGGGAAACCACGGAAAACCACTTCGAGGATGGCTGAGGTGGGAATCGAACCCCCTCTACTCATTTGGACCACCCGAGGCTGAGTAGACCCCGTTCCAGTCCTCATACCACTTTTCAAATTTCGTGGCAGAGCCGGGAATCGAACCCCGGACCTCCGGGGCGGCAGTTAACCATGCTGACCGCTACGCTACGGAGGCGTCTGGGAGTCATTACCAATTGAAATTACTGTCCATGATCCCTACTGCACAGGAAATATGTGATAATTTACGTAAATATGTGACTTTAGTCGTTATTTTTTGTTCAATCAACGACGGCAAATGGCATGGCTTGTCGTTATTAATAAGTAGAGACTGGTGCGCTTACACATTAGTCGTCGGATTTTTAAGAGCGTTAAAATCCTTTAGTATGCCTTCCTTCGGAAGGGAAGTAAAGCCGGCGGGCCCATGTCATAGATTTATGGCAAGTTAAAGAACCTTCCACTAATTACACCTGTGTGAAGGTAAATTGTACAGCTTAAGAATGTAAACAACAAGGTTCCTACGTTCGTTGCCAAGAGCTGACTGGGGAGGCGTCTGGTAGCTAAGTTCTCAACTAGTAGTCGTTGACGGTGGCGTTTGGCGGCAAAAGTAGGAACTAAAATTCAAAAGTCAGCAGTCCTTACTTGAATTTAAAAAAATATAACACACACTAATACAGTCATCACAATTAACACCGGTTATCAGACAGATTCTACACACACCCAAAGTACACGGGGCTACATCAACACGTTGTCGCAGCCCCTAAACTTAGGAACCAACCAACCGAATTTCATAGCATCTCGCCGCCAGTAGCCGGTTTCGGTTGCATCTAGTAGCCAACTCCATAGCTATGTGTCGTTGACGGTAGCAAAGTAGGAACTACTTGAAATTGATCGTCTGCAGTCCTTACCTGAATTACAGATAATAGACACTAATACAGCCATCAAAATTAACACCGGTTATCAGACGGTTTCTACACACACCCAAATTTCACGGGGCTACATGACCGCGTTGTCACAGACCTTAAACTAAGGAACCAACCGTCATCCTCGACCCCGTTGGAAACGGGATTAGTAAGTGGTAGATATAGAGTCAAGTCGCCTCCGTAGCGTAGAGGTCAGCATAGTTAGCTGCCGCCCCGGAGGTCCTGGGTTCGATTCCTGGCTCTGCCACGAAATTTGAAAAGAGGTATGAGGACTGGAACGGGGTCTACTCAGCCTCGGGTGGCCCAAATGAGTAGAGGGGGTTCGATTCCCACCTCAGCCATCCTCGAAGTGGTTTTCCGTGGTTTCCCACTTCGTCTTCGGGCAAATGCCGGGATGGTTCCTACTGTAAGGCCACGGCCGCCTACTTCCCTCTTCCTAGCCTATCCATCCCAATCTTCCATCCCTTCCCATCCCTCATGAGGCCCCTGTTCCCTTTGCAGGTGAGGCCGCCTGGGCGAAGTGCTGATCACATCTCCCCAGTTGTATCCCACCTGCCCAGATGTTCCAAGCTCCAGGACACTGCCCATAGAGGCGGTAGTGGTGAGTTCCCTCGCTGAGTCCGTGGGAACCACCAACCTAGAGGGTAAATTGACTAAATA
This sequence comes from Meconema thalassinum, assembly GCA_946902985.2. Lineage (NCBI taxonomy): Eukaryota > Metazoa > Arthropoda > Insecta > Orthoptera > Tettigoniidae > Meconema > Meconema thalassinum. The sequence continues at coordinate 100,381,026 of OX336398.1, forward strand.
AAAAAAATATAGAGTAATAGTATTGGTATATAGTCGACCCCGCAGTGAGCATAGTTTTATGTTGAACACGGTTGCGACGTCATGAGTGTTCAAAGAACCTACAGATATTCTCAAATTCGTTGTAATATGCAAGACAATGATTGTAAACAGACAAAAATATCCTAAAATATCTACATTTTAAAAGAACAGCCAACTATCCTCACTTGAAATCATACTAGGAACTGTAGACAAAAAGGTGGTATATCGGCTTTCACGACCGGTGAATTAAAACTCAGATGATGATGATGATGATTTCGCTTGAATTTGTGATCATTTCAGCCCCGTGTACTTGTGTGTTATTGTGGTGGCTGTAGAAATGTGTGTATTTATAATTGAGGCTAGGCTGGGGAAATATCCACGGCAAACCAGTTGTAGTAAGGTTGAGGCGAGTATCAACAGTGGTGACAGCCAAGAAAGCTAGTCACTACACCACAAAGTGGTCAAGTAGTGATGATTTTCATTATCGGCCTTATCTTTATGAGTAGCCTACCTCGATAAAGTAACAATCTCCATAATCGTGGAGAACCGTAGTGCACAAGAGACCTCGATTCTACATACTGGTTAATTAATAAAATACATGCGATGGCCGGGAATCGAACCCGGATCAACTGCTTGGAAGGCAACTATGCTCACCATTACACCACCATCGCATGATATTTGTTAGGCTACTAGACTGTGTCAAGAGCCTATTCATCGCATCAGCAGGTCACCGTAATACGTTACACCTTGTTTCTGCTGAACTGCAATTATTGTTGTTGTTGTTCTATCAGGCTTTTTTGACGGGGTCCGGGCACGGTGATGAGCCACCTGGGTGTTCCTAGACGAAACCCCACACAAGACACGGCATAGGCCTACACCTAGAAAAAATGCTGAGTTTTAATTCATGGACCGTGAAAGCTAATAAATATACCATCTTTGTTGTAGGCTTTGCGTAGCCACGTCTGATAACCTGTGTCATTGCAATGCCTGTACCCAGGGCCGTAGAGAGCATTCATGGGCCTCCTTACAATGACTGCCGGTCCCCCCTAAATTTGAGTTGTTGTTGTTGTTTGAGTCTTCAGTCTTTTGACTGGTTTGATGCAGCGCTCCATGGCTCCCTGTCCTCAGATAATGGTTTTATCTCCACATAGATTCCCTACATACGAGGCAATCTGTTTAACATACTCTAGCCTTGGTCTACCCCTACAATTCTTGTCCTCGACCCTTCCTTCCATAACAAAGTTCCTTCTGTGAAATCCTAATATTCTCTTAAATTATTTTTTTTATTTAGTCTATTTTACCCTCCAGCTTGGTGGCTCCCACGGACTTGCGAGGGAACTCACCTCTACCGCCTTTCCAGGCAGTGTCCTAGAGCTGGGAACATCTGGTCGGAGGGGATACAACTGGTGAGGTGTGATCACTGATCAGCACCTCACCCAGGCGGCCTCACCTGCAAAGCGAACAGGGGGCCTCATGAGGGAAGGGAGGAGGGGAAGATTAGGATGGATAGGCAAGGAAGGGGGGAGGAGATGGCCGTGGCCTTACAGTAGGAATCATCCCGGCATTTTCCCGAAGACAAAGTAGGAAACCACGGAAATCCACTTCGAGGATGGCTGAGGTGGGAATCGAACCTCCTCTACTGAGTAGACACCGTTCCAGTCCTCATACCACTTTTCAAATTTAGTGGCAGAGCCAGGATTCGAACCTGAGGCTCGCCACCTGTCCTCTGTACGGCTGCGCTACCGGGGCTGACCGGCCAAATTCTGTGGCGTATACTATACTCGTACACATTCTTAGCTGTCATCCCTGAGGTCCGGGATGGATTCCCGGCTCTGGCAAGGAATTGGCTTTTGGTCTGAGGGCTGAAAAGCGGTCCACTCAGCCTAGTGTGGCAATAGGCTACTCAGAAGAAAAAATGGCTTGCCATCTCAATCATTCTAAGTATCGTTTCCCAACTTCTACTCCAGGGAAATGCTGGGATGGTACCAGAATTAAGACCAAAGCCACCTCCTTCCCTGATCCTCGTTTCAATTACATATGAGCACACTAATACAGTCAGCAGAATTACATTGGTTATTAAACAAATTCCACACCCAAGCACACGGGGATCCATGCCCCTAAATAGAATCAACAAACAAAAAAGAACAACGGTAATACCAGGGTGGATTTAAGCCAAAATTATCGGAGAAAGGTGGGGGGTTGGCCCCACCACGGGATCATGGGGTGATCTTTGGGTAATTATTTTGGTGTTATCATGCAGTAAAAATAAACATAAGCAATTTAAGATAGAGAAACGTTCAAAAAATATGAATAATAATATTGTACTAGCATCGTTTTCCATAGGTAGTGAAATACTAACAAATTGCATGATTTATGTACAGTCCTTTTTAATATAAGTTACCAAAAAAAATGGTAAACTATAGTATCCACACCCCTCACACCCTTGAATCAGCCACTGGATATTACATACATACTACTACAGACACCGCAATAATACAGGTTACCTACATACACATCCGGGGATTATGACTAGGATGTCGAAGCCCCAACAAGAAATCTAGTGAGCAGTCAAGGGAGTTGGATTGTGGTACCCTGACCTCGACCACTGCTCTGGCGAGCAATTCACCTTGGACGGGACCTTACCTAGAAAACTTCTTTTCAGCAGAACTCGTTTGCACGAGATGTACAGACACGTTCAAAAGCAATGTTACTATATATTTCAGGAAGCATACGACATTAATGCAATTATAGTTAGCAAGGGACATGTTTCAAAATATTGATTTAATACTCTGAGATGTTTTGGGATTTCAGAATGGTATATTTACTGACAAATTAGTTTTGTTATTTGGCGCATACCGACGCTCATTAAGGTGCAAGGCCATGGAGCCAGTATAAAACCATTCAATTTATTCAGGAGGAATATTTGATATTCAAACTATTCCAAATAGATCGTTAATTATATTCAAACTATTCAGAAGAAATCGTTGATAATATTCAAACCCATACTTTTCAATCTTTACATTGAATAAGCAATGAAGGAAATTAGAGAAAAATTTAAAGTGGGAGTGAAGATTCAAGGAGAAATAATTTCAACTCTGAGATTTGCTGATGACATCGTCATATTGGCCGACATGCCTGAGTATTTGAATGAGTTTCTGAATGGTATGGACTCCGTCTTACGGAAAGAATTCATGATGAAAATAAATAAATGTAAAACAAAAATACTGGAATGCAGCCGAAATAAATCTGAAACCTCTATGGAGATCAAATTGGCAGGTGAAAAGGTGAAGGAAGTAGGAGACTTCTGTTACTTAGGAAGCAGAATAACCAGTGATGGACGAAGCAAAGAGGATATTAAAAGTAGGTTGGCTCAGGCAAAGAAAGCATTTCTACAAAAAAGGAATCTGCTGACATCGAATATAGATTTAGGTATTAGGAAGTCATTTTTGAAAGCATTTGTCTGGAGCGTGGCGCTCTATGGAAGTGAAACTTGGACTATTGGTGCAGCAGAAAAGAGGAGAATTGAAGCATTTTAAATGTGGTGTTACAGGAGAATGATGAAGATCAGATGGGTAGATAGGGTTACAAACAAAGAGGTATTAAGACGAGTGGGAGAGGAGAGATGTTTCTGGCGACTGCTAATGAAGAGAAGAGATAGGTTGGTAGGACACATACTAAGACACCCAGGAATAGCAAGCTTAGTTATGGAAGGAAGGGTCGAGGACAAAAACTGTAGGGGTAGACCAAGGTTAGAATATGTTAAACAGATTGCCTCGGATGTAGGGTGTCGGAGCTATGTAGAGATGAAACGATTAGCTCAGGACAGGGAGGCATGGAGATCTGCATCAAACCAGTCAAAAGACTGAAGACTCAAACAACAACAATAATATTCAAACTCATCAGAACAACTCTTTGGTAGTATACAAACTAATCAGAATAAATTGTTGATAAATAATATTCAGACTATTCAGAATAAATCGTTGATAATAATATTCAAACTAATCAGAATAAATTGTTGATAATAATATTCAAACTAATCAGAATAAATCGTTGATAATAATATTCAAACTAATCAGAATAAATCGTTCATAATAATATTCAAACTAATGTAACGTGTTTTTCGAGGGGTTTTTATGCAACTGGCATAAGTCAGTAGGAAGCCATTCTATATTTATTTACGCGGCAAATTGTTCAGCCAAGAGAATTTTTCATGTTAATTTATTATTATTATTAATTTATTATAATTATTATTAAGATATTTTCGGAGCATTTTATAAAAATTATAAGCATACAGATAGGTTTTCTATGTCTTAGAAAACGCTATCAAGCAAATTATTACGAACGACGATATCATAGAAAATTATCTGATTACGGAATTTTACGGAATTTTGTCAGTTAGGGTATTTGAGAGAGATGAGTCACGGGGAATTCAAATACAAGCTTAATCTTGTCAGGAAGTATTACGCAAGGCTGGGTCGCATCGTCGAGAAAAGGCGAATATATGGAACGGAAATCAACTTCTTCATTCGCGCGCCGTGTGTAATGAACCAGAGAAGGGAAGTAGCGGCGTGCTCAGCCAATCAGTGAGGACCACGCAAGCTACAAGTCGGATGAAGAGTGGGGGAGCCGACAGGTGCATATATCGTTCGACGCGCCGTGGAACGAGAACAATCTGTGAAATACTTGACGAGTATGGGTGCGCGTGCGAGTGGCTCCGATGTTCGGTGGAGTTAGCGACGATCTGCATAGAATTTAACGAGTACGGTTGTACGCGGGAATCGCTCCAATGTTCCGTGGATTGGAGGACTAACTTTTGTAAAACTTAACCAGTGCAGTTGTACGAGTGTTTGGGTCCGAGGTACGGACCATAGAATTATCTAATCTACCAGAATCTCATCAAACATCGACGAAGATGACGACATCCAGGAGACTGTGGGAAGCTCACAGCATCATCCAGTACGAGGGAAAGGCTTCGGGCATTTCCAGTGGTAAGCGCTAATGACGCAGAAATACGCAATCTCTCATTTCTCTTGGTTTTATATTTCATATTTCAGTAACTTCATAGCTTGGGAATAAGAGTAAAATCAATAATTTATCAGACTCCGTTTTCACGTAATTTTCTATCGGTAATATTAAAATCGCAACGCTCGAATTTAAATTTTAAACTTATTATTATTAATTTTGCTATTCTTGTTTTATATAATAAATTCATTTCTTTTACAATGCAATCTTTGCTTTCAGTAGGTAGCATTAGATATAGACCAATTCCTTCTCCTGATACAATTGTATGTTGGGTTAATGATCAAATCATACCATGATCTGAGTGAATAGAGTCTTGAATGTGTTCTGCCAGAGCTAGACGTTGTTAAATACAAATTTAGATTTCAACATTGCGTTGAGGTCTTGGCGCCCATTAAAACAACATAGCTTAGGCAAAGGTAAACAGTTACATTTCTCACCCAACAGTTAGGGGCTAGCAACACGTTTCATTTGTCGCCGACAACTTGGGGCTGAAAACCTAATAACATTTGTGGAAGGAGAAGGGTATATATTTCTGTACCTGTATTTTGGGGGTTATTTGTCTTTATCAGTGTATATCATTATGGGGGATGAGAAAGAAAGACAGATGAGGTTACGTAGTGGTCATCAACTGGAGAGTGATGATACGAGCAGTATGTCGAGTGATGGTAGTACCGGGGTAGCGGAGGTAAATCCCGATACTGAAACAGGGAGTGTAGGCGGCCAATCAGAATTAAAAACTTTACTTCTCGAGTTCGTGTATCAGAACAAAGTTAGAAGTGATGCCTTAAATGCAAAATTAGAACAGAATAATGCAAAATTAGAACAAAACAGTAGGGAAAATAAAGAAGGACAGAAGCTTTAAATGCAAAATTAAAACAGAATAATGCAAAATTAGAACAAAACAGTAGGGAAAATAAAGAAAGTACAGAAGCTTTAAATGCAAAATTAGAACAGAATAATGCAAAATTAGAACAAAACAGTAGGGAAAATAGAGAGAGTAATGAAACTTTAAACGCCAGATTAGAACAAAACAGTAAGAAAAATAGAGAGAGTACTGAAACTTTAAATGCTAAATTAGAACAAAACAGTAGGGAAATGAGTGACAAATTCGAACTGATTAGAGGTGAGATCAGGGGGGTGATGGAAGAAAAGGCTAAAGAGATTATTGCAGATGTAGACAGAAAATTAGGAAAAGTACAGGAGGAGTTGGAAATTAGAATCAGTACACAGGCTGAAAATTTAAAAGAACTAGTGCAACTGGAAACACAGCAGGTCAAAAAGCAATTGGGGGGAGAAATTGACAAAATTCAGGTAGCTACTAAAGAGGTTAAGGAACAGCTGGGGGGTAGAATTGAGAAAGTCCACTCACAAATAGTTACAGAAGTAAATGATTTAAGAGAGAGTAATAGAGAGAGCATTAGCAAGATTGAGGAGAAACAAGCAAAGCTATATGATAAAGTAGAAGAATCAGAAGGAAACATTAAATTAACAGTAAACAGTATTGAGAGGAAGGCTGAGGAGAAAATCGCAGAATTAGAGTTAAAATTAAAAGCTAGGATCAGGCAAGAAAATAGTCAGAATAGGCCAGTTTTTGTGAATAGCAAACACAGGGAGGTAGAACTGGGTAAGTTCAGCAATCGACAGGGGTGCCCAATGGAGTTCATGAACACTATAGAAAATAAATTCAGGGAGAGGTTGGAAAATGGTAGTATTGAGTGGTGCCAGGTAGTTGAAATTTTAGAACAAGTGTTTGTGGGGGAAACGAGGAATTGGTTTGCTGTCTACAGAGACAAGTTTACTGATATTAATGACTTTAAAATGAAATTCTGTGAAAAGTTCTGGAATGAGGTTATTCAGTCGCAGCATCGTGAGGGAGCAGTGTGTGGAAAATATAACCCTAAAGGAAGCTCCACCATGACCGAATACTTTTTAGGGCAGGTATTAGTGTGTAAATATCTGGATGGCTTGAAGGAGGAAAGTGATGTGGTAAGGTTGCTACTTAGGCACTTTCCCTATAGGATCAAGGAGGCTGCTTGCATCCAGAATGTAAAGACTATATCACAAGTAGAAAATTTGTTAAGCACATTTGATGCACTAGGGAGAGGGGGTTATGAGGACAATTTCAATAGGAACCAGGGTAATAATAATAATAGACCTAATGAAGCCAGGCATCAAGAAGTTCAAGGGAACGGTGGCGAAGGAGCCAACGCTCAAAATAGAAATAATAATAATCAGCTAAATCAGAACAGAGGAAATGGCTATGGTAATCAGTATCAAGGGAGGAACAATGATTTCAGGGGAAATCAAGGGAGGAACAATGATTACAGGGGAAATCAAGGGAGAAACAATGATTTCAGGGGAAATCAAGGGAGAAATTATAATGACAATAATTACAACCAGAATAGGGGTCAAGGAAGAGGACAGCCTAGTGGTAGTAATATACAGGCAAACAATGACAACACAGCCCAGAACAACCAGACCAGTTTAGTAGTTAGTAGTACTACGGCCAGCTGTAGCGGTTCTTTAAACGCGAACCAGGCTGTGAAGTAAGGTCAGAATCTCAGTCTGTAGCATGCCCTGTCCATACAATTATACAGGAACCCTATGACCTAAATGTAAGAAATGAATTATTACATGAACTAGATGATGAACGTGTTTTTTTTTTTTTTTTTTTTTTTTTTTTTTTTTTTAGCGTATGGCTTTTAGCGCCGGGAGTGTCCGAGGACATGTTCGGCTCGCCAGGTTTGTAGCTGCTTCGAGACGGACACCCAATGGGTGAGCTACAAGTACCGTTGGGGAGGAAAGTTGGGATGGAAGGACGAGGAGTTGGAAGGTAGCGGCTGTGGCCTATAGTTAGGGGCCAACCCCGGCATTTTCCTGGAAGGAAGATGGGAAACCACAGAAGACCACCTTCAAGGTTGCCGGCGGGGGGATTCGAACCTCCTCGCCTCCCGGATGTGAGCGACTGCCAGCAGTCATGCCGTAACGACCACGGCTAACTCACCCGGTATGATGATGAAGGTATTATTCAGGAAGTGGCTAGTAAGAGCCCCATAGTTAAATTTAACGTGTCCGAGGCGTACACAGATGTTTTAATTGATAGTGGTTGTATGAAGAGTTGCATAAGCAGTGCATTTTATGATAAAATGAAAGGAACTGGAGTAAATTTTGAGGAGATGCCAATTAAAAGCACTTTTGTTATCACAGCTGTTGGGAAGAGGTCTAAAGTAATTTCTAAGCAAGTTTTAGTAGACATTAAAATTAATAATCATGTAGAGAAGCAGATTTGCCTTGTAATTCCAAATTTAGTATTCAGTGTTATCTTGGGTTCAAAGTGGCTAAGTAGAGTGTCTGGTAACTTATGTTATGATGTAGGGAGTTTGAAATTTAAATGGGGAGATTCTGAAGTAGAAGTAGCGTTCAATGACCATATTCAGAGGAGTAGTATTGTAGGTGTGATTTTGTACTTTAAATGAGATATCGCCAGCCGTAGAGCGGGGTTCTCCATGTTTTGTGGGCAGTGTGATTACGAACGGAAGTCTAGAGGACTCGTTACGTGATACTGCATTTCAGGGAAATATAGAGGATGAACAATGTGTTCGGCTCTATGATGTGTTATTGTGTAATAGGAGAGTTTTTGAGGATCGCATTGGTATGGCCAATTGCTATACACATTCATTGAGCGTTATTGATAGGTCAGTATTCACAGGACATAGATATCCTGTACCTTTCGCTTATCAGAGTGCAGTTGAGGCACAAATTAACCAGATGCTTGAAGATGGGATTATTGAGCACTCTAACAGTCCATATGTTAATTCTTTGATCACGGTACCCAAGACCGACGGCACTGTTCGTATTTGTTTAGACGCTGGTTTGGTTAACAGTAGAATTAGTTCAGATCAGCTGAAATCTATGTCAATAGAAGAATTAATGCAAACATTTGAGGGGAAGAAGTATTTCACTTGTGTAGATTTGAGTTCCAGTTTTTGGCAAGTGCCACTTATGTACGAAGATAGACCATTTACAGCTTTTAGTCATAAATATAACCTTTATCAATTTTGTAGAACACCTTATGGGTTAAAGAGTAGTTCAGCAGCTTTAATTAGGGCTTTAAACATCGCATTAGGGGATGACACAGGAGAGTTTGTAACCCTTTACATTGATGATATGGTAATTAGTTCACGCAGTTTTGAGGAGCATCTACGTCATTTAGATATAGTTCTTCAGAAGTTAGATCTGGCAGGGCTCACTTTGAAGCTGTCTAAGTCGTCATTCTGTCAGTCAGAAGTGACATTTTTAGGTCATAGAGTGTCGAGTAGAGGTGTGACACCTTAGGAAGGTAGGGTTAGTATGTGTGGACAGTAGCAACAGGGCATCGTTACAGATACTGAGAAATAGGTAGGTAGAGCAACGTGAGGACGTTCATTTAAGGGAGCCACTTGCAAGGTTGGAAGCAGGTGACACAGAAACATTTATTGTTTCCAAACGTATTGGAAAAACAGCATATGTGCTGGAGAATAGTGAGGGAAACAGATTATACGGGACGTATAATATACATAGTCTACGAAAATATGTGTCATAAAGTGAGTGTGTTTAGCTGGCGAGCCAGCCTATCGAATGAGTAAGTGTGGTATTTGGTGCGTGGGAGGAGATGGTCTTCCAGGCAGGCGTATCAGAAGTCACACAGGGGGGGGGGGGTAGTATGTAAGTAAATGAGAGTTTTTAAGGTACAGGGAAATATGACAGGATTGTCGGATGCTCTTGAGCACTGAAATGTCTCGATACACCAAGGCCAGAATTTGGTAGCGCTGGTGAATTCCCATTTGTCCCCAAGAGATGGGTGAGCGCTTGGACAGGGTATTTTTGCTTAAGGCGTCCACGGGACAAAATATGGGCCATCAGAATGCGAGACAGTCCTTCATGAAACTCATACATATCAGCACACGTGATTTCTGTTTACGGCCTCGCCATGTAAGATTTTTAAGTGAATAATTTAAGGTAATTTGTACAAAGGTATTATTTGTGTCAGGAGAAATGGTCTATGTTGAGAACTAGTATTAAGTAGAATATGGTCTACGGGAACTTAACAAGACAGGGCGATTACGGCACAGAAATATTTGGTGTTATATGTAATGCACATTTACTTTTTTTTTTTTCAGAAGTCAATATTAATTTAATCATCTTTTATAAAGAGAGATCATGTATTATGGTCACGAGGCGCTGCCACAATAGTGTGATCGTGTGCTCAGTGATAAGTGAGATTAAATTTCACCATAAGGAAGGGACCTCCAGTGAAATTAGGAAGTTCTATGGTGATATAAATATATCAGAACACCTTCAATGCGTGTGATATGACATCATAAATACATAGTGCTCACACATTAATTATGTCTATTTCTCCAACATAGAGGAATTTGAGAGGCGGAAATATCCGTGGAACACTATTTTATATGAGAAACATTGGACTGGTTGCAAAGTGCAATCCATAGTGACAACAAACTTTGACGCAAAGTGCGTGAAGAAAAATTATGAGTGTATATATCTGTAATTTAGGGAGATTTCATTTATGTAATATGTATTTTGGATGGGGTTTATTAACGTGTCTGGGATAATCGGATAATGGACCGTCGTCACGGTAAATCATCCGATGATCCGAGGCGAATATGTAACGTGTTTTTCGAGGGGTTTTTATGCAACTGGCATAAGTCAGTAGGAAGCCATTCTATATTTATTTACGCGGCAAATTGTTCAGCCAAGAGAATTTTTCATGTTAATTTATTATTATTATTAATTTATTATAATTATTATTAAGATATTTTCGGAGCATTTTATAAAAATTATAAGCATACAGATAGGTTTTCTATGTCTTAGAAAAAGCTATCAAGCAAATTATTACGAACGACGATATCATAGAAAATTATCTGATTACGGAATTTTACGGAGTTTTGTCAGTTAGGGTATTTGAGAGAGATGAGTCACGGGGAATTCAAATACAAGCTTAATCTTGTCAGGAAGTATTACGCAAGGCTGGGTCGCATCGTCGAGAAAAGGCGAATATATGGAACGGAAATCAACTTCTTCATTCGCGCGCCGTGTGTAATGAACCAGAAAAGGGAAGTAGCGGCGTGCTCAGCCAATCAGTGAGGACCACGCAAGCTACAAGTCGGATGAAGAGTGGGGGAGCCGACAGGTGCATATATCGTTCGACGCGCCGTGGAACGAGAACAATCTGTGAAATACTTGACGAGTATGGGTGCGCGTGCGAGTGGCTCCGATGTTCGGTGGAGTTAGCGACGATCTGTATAGAATTTAACGAGTACGGTTGTACGCGGGAATCGCTCCGATGTTCCGTGGATTGGAGGACTAACTTTTGTAAAACTTAACCAGTGCGGTTGTACGAGTGTTTGGGTCCGAGGTACGGACCATAGAATTATCTAATCTACCAGAATCTCATCAAACATCGACGAAGATGACGACATCCAGGAGACTGTGGGAAGTTCACAGCATCATCCAGTACGAGGGAAAGGCTTCGGGCATTTCCAGTGGTAAGCGCTAATGACGCAGAAATACGCAATCTCTCATTTCTCTTGGTTTTATACTTCATATTTCAGTAACTTCATAGCTTGGGAATAAGAGTAAAATCAATAATTTATCAGACTCCGTTTTCACGTAATTTTCTATCGGTAATATTAAAATCGCAACGCTCCAATTTAAATTTTAAACTTATTATTATTATTAATTTTGCTATTCTTGTTTTATATAATAAATTCATTTCTTTTACAATGCAATCTTTGCTTTCAGTAGGTAGCATTAGATATAGACCAATTCCTTCTCCTGATACAATTGTTTGTTGGGTTAATGATCAAATCATACCACGATCTGAGTGAATAGAGTCTTGAATGTGTTCTGCCAGAGCTAGACGTTGTTAAATACAAATTTAGATTTCAACATTGCGTTGAGGTCTTGGCGCCCATTAAAACAACATAGCTTAGGCAAAGGTAAACAGTTACATTTCTCACCCAACAGTTAGGGGCTAGCAAGACGTTTCACTAATAAGAATAAATCGTTGATAGTAAAATTCAAACTATTTAGAATACTCTTTGACAATATTCAAACTATTCAGAATGGTCGTTTAAAAGTAATGAAGGATCCTCAAGATCAGCAGCACCTCTAGAAGATCCTCTAGTTATCATGGAGGAGACTGAATTCGACGAGACTGTGGAAGTCACGGATGTTGCACGTGGACTTAATGTTCAGCAAAACTAGATTCCTGCTCCTCTCGTGTTCCTCAACCCATTTCTTAACACGAAGCATCGTTTGTCTCACATTTTTAAAAGGGGGTTTGAAGAATCGAAATTTTATGTAATGCTCACCATTACACCACCATCGCACGATGTTCACTGAGGCTACCAGATTGGGTCAAGAACCAGATCAGCGCATCAACAACCTTACGTGCTACGTCACACCTTGTTTTTGCAGCACTTGAATCGTTGTTGTTGTTGCTCATTCGTTGAGAGTCTTTGCGGCATCGTAATCATGTATATCTAGTGGTGTAACTACGGAGGGACTAAGGGGATCAACCCTCTTCCCTGAACAAAAAGATAAATAACATAAAGAATTACGTTTTTTGAAGTTTTTATTTGTGATTAAACCAGTTTTGGACTGATATACTATTTTAGAAGTGAATAACAGTGTGTTGGAAACTATAGTTTTTTTCTCTTTTCGTTTTACCCTCCAGGGTTGGATTTTCCCACGTACTAAGCGAGGGACTCCGTAGCATGGTTAGCTGCCGCCCCGGAGGTCCTGGGTTCGATTCCTGGCTCTGCCACGAAATTTGAAAAGTGGTACGAGGACTGGAACGGGGCCTACTCAGCCTCGGGTGGCCCAAATGAGTAGAGGGGGTTTGATTCCCCCTCAGCCATCCTAGAAGTGGTTTTCCGTGGTTTCCCACTTCGTCTTCGGGCAAATGCCGGGATGCCACGGCCGCCTCCGTCCCTCTTCCTTGTCTCTCCATCCTGACCATCCATTACCTTCCCTCATGAGGCCCCTGTTCGCTTTGCAGGTGAGGCCGCCTGGGCGAGGTGTCAATCACACCTCACCAGTTGTATCCCCTCCGATTAGATGTTCCCAGCTCTAGGACACTGTCCGTAGAGGCGGTAGTGGTAAGTTCCCTCGCTGAGTCCGTGGGTTCCACCAACCTGGAGGGTAAACGACTAAGAAAGAGAAACTAAGCGAGGGATCCCACCTCTACCGCCACTGAGGGCAGTATCCTGGAGCTTGAGACTCTAAGTCGGGGATACGACTGGGGAGTGTGACTCGCACTTCACCCAGGCGGCTTCACCTCCAAAGCGAACAGGGGCCTTGTAAGGGGATGGAAATATTTTTTTAGCGTATGGCTTTTGGTGCCGGGAGTGTCCTCCAATCTTAACTTGCCTGTGTATTTCGCGGAACGAAAAGTTTACAGGCGAAATGAAGAAAAGCCGGGTTGCACTTCCAGGGAATTCCTAACAAAACCACTCTTCTCTGAAGTCTTAACTCAACACGACTCGACAGTTTGCTGCTGGGTGTATCTGGGATAATAGGCTCGCCCGCTAGCTAGGCTGTAACTGGTGTGATAGTCTCGCCCCCTAACTAGCTTGTAAACTGTTGCCTCAGTAATTGAATGGAGATTGTTGGAAGAAATGAAAACGTAAAAACACTTACAGTGGGCGATGTATTGAAGAGAGAGATACGCTCTTGCGGACTTTTCTGTACAACTTTTCAAGCTGAACAATTCTTACACTCATAGTATAGTAGTATTTTTAACGGTGTGCCCAGCTTAAGCTTAAAAAGCGCACGGACGCCAAGTTTATTTCGGCTTTTCACTCAAATCTTTACTGCTGGGCTTCCTTTGATCCTAAATAAATTATTTTTTACAGAAACCTTCCTCGAGATATCCTTTACAGAATGGTGAAAACCGCATCAAAATTCATCCAGTGGTTCTCGAGATTACCCGTGACTTTCCAAGAATCGGGGACTTTGTTTTATACTAAGTAGAGATTTGTGCATAAGTGTAATTCATGAACATCGTACCTCATCTAAGCCTAAGTGAGCAGGATCTGATGATGATCGCTTGACGTTCGAAATACGTCATCCAATTAAGTACCCCCTCCCCCCCCCCCCACACACTCTTTTTATTTTGTAGATAAAAGTGTGCTACTTTGAAATAAATATCTCATGTAATATTTCTTTCAGGTTAGGGCGTCTAAAAATACTTGTTTTCCGCCAAATTGAGCACAATTTGTGTTAAGCTTTCTATAGGCCTAATAGAATTAAATGAAATACCAATGGATATTTAATAATTTTATTGCACCTTATGTCAATAAATTGATTTAATAGACTATACATTGATTGATTATACTAGTTTCGGCAACGTTGTGGCCCACCTCAGTAATTGTTTTTTAAAATACAGTGTGTCATTTATGAACTTGAGTACCAAGGGGCGTGTAGGGGATGGCTATAGGATCAACTTGAGATAGGGAACCTGGGGTCGGAATGGCCTCCTAACCCCAGAAAACAGGTTTGTTTCAGGCCCTCCGCCCCTGTAAGTGTAAAGTAGGAAAGCGCGTCATGTGTTACTGTGAGGTCAGGCACTCTCGCTGTCAACGGTCTTGGCGCGACCACCGCTCAGTGCTGCGTCAGCCTAGAGCAGGAGTTCTCAACCTTTTTCAACCTTTAAAAAAATTAAACATCCTGCGTACCCCCTACTAACCTTTCTTAGGTAGTAGGAATGGTTATTTAAAATATAAAAGGTATTTAGTTACTATGGTTTAACCTTTGTATTTTTTTTTTTTTTTTTTAGTCGTTTACCCTCCAGGTTGGTGGAACCCACGGACTCAGCGAGGGAACTCACCACTACCGCCTCTACGGGCAGTGTCCTAGAGCTGGGAACATCGAATCGGAAGGGATACAACTGGTGAGGTGGGATTGGCCCCTCGCCCAGGCGGCCTCACCTGCAAAGCGAACAGGGGTCTCATGAGGGAAGGTAAGGGATGGTTAGGATGGATAGACAAGGAAGAGGGAAGGAGGCGGCCGTGGCCTTACATTCCGGCATGTGCCCGAAGACCAAGTGGGAAACCACGGAAAACCACTTCGAGGACGGCTGAGGTGGGAATCGTACCCCCTCTACTCATTTGGACCACCCGAGGCTGAGTAGACCCCGTTCCAGTCCTCATACTACTTTTCAAATTTCGTGGCAGAGCCGGGAATCGAACCCAGAACCTCCGGGGCGGGAGCTAACCATGCTGACCGCTATGCTATGGAGGCGACATATTAATGTACATTATTATTATTAATTTTATTGGCCACATTGGACCACTTGAGTCTTCCATGTACACTTTTTCTTTGAAGGTTGTATTGTTTGATTCTTCTTATCTGCTCAGTACTTCTTCATTTGTTCTAATCGCAGTGTTCTTAATTCGTCTGAAATCTCTGCAGGCTGTCTGTGCATCATTTCTGCTGAAAATTTGTGATTCTTAAGAAGGGTGGTAATTTTATTCTTGTTCTCTGCATCTGTAATTTCGAGTCCAACTGGTTTGATATCCTCTTGCATTTCTTTGATCCAATGCCCTCCAGTCCTTGTTCCCAGATTTCTCATCACTAGTTGTCATAAAATCCTGTTTTCTGGTAATCGTAGGATGTGAAAGAAATAAGAGATTATTTTCTTCTTCATCGTGCTGGTAACTGGGTCAATCTCTCGATAGACTGTTTCATTGGAGAGGATTCTTCCTGGAAAGTATTCACAACGTTCTAAGGCACCCTTCTAGAAAATTCTACGCTGTTTTCGTAGATTTTACAAAAGCCTTTGATTTACTGAACAGACAGATACTCACGAAGAAACTTGAAAACATGACAGGAAAGGATAACCCAACAACAGCTGCTATCTTACAATAAAATTATAATCACAGATGGCGTATCGACCTCAGGAAACATTGTACTGACCAACAGTGTTTTCACAAGGAGACCCGATTAGTCTAACCTTATTTAACATCATCATGTCTGACGCCACTGACATATTACAAAAGGATTCAGTGAAAATGTACCTCTATGCAGATAACATCGTACTAGGCTCGCATGATACGAAGCCCCTGCAAGGCACTGTAGATTGGTTTCAGGAATGGGTTGAGAATAACCAACTCCAGCTGAATACCGTCAAGACAGTGCAAATGATTTTCAGAAGAGGAGGAAGATCATCTGTACAAGACAAAATATACTACAGAGCGGAAGAGTTAAAGATTGTAAATTCCTTCAGGTATCTGGGCATCACTCTACAACCATCAGTTTCATCGTACACAATTCACATACGGGAGAGGGCAGCAGCTGCCTTCAAAGCCATCAACGACATTAAATCCGACAAGACTAGCACTAGACACTGCAATAATCTTTTATACGCAAAGATAATGCCTGTCTTCACCTATGGCATTGAGCTCATATGGAACATCCTGACAAATAGAGACCTAGAATGTGTTAAAGCAAGATACCTGAAGAGAATTTTAGGCATATCAAAATACACTCCTTCAAGTCTGGCTTATGAGCTTGCAAAAATGTGCTTCCTCATAGTAAAAATTGAGGTTCCGACAACAGCTACCAGCGACCAAACAAGAGTCAGACCTACTTCGGGACAGACAAAGCAAGAGATCGGACATCTGGCTCGATTTCTATACAACAGATGCGATGCTGGTAGGAACTGGACGGGAGCAAACAAGGACCTACGAAGCGCCATAAATAGGCTGTCAGTGCACGTTTCCATCACAAAATATGCACGAGAAACAGTTTTCACGATCCCTCACCAGTGTGTGTATGCATCCTCTGCGGGAAGGCCTGTGGGAGCTACCTTTCACTGTGTGCCAAAAGCGCACACAATCACTAAAGGAATATAGCAAAGAACAATGATATTTACATGCACATATAATCTACTATTATATTATATGGTATTTCGACTGCAATAAAGTTTAATAATTGTAGAGGATTCTCCAGACTCCTTCAACCTGGTACTTTTTATTTATTCAGGTTCTGATAATTATTCCTCTTTCAGTTTTGAGGAGCTAATCAGTTCTTCTTTCATTTTTAATTTGGAACAAGGTTTCGCAAGCGTAAGTGGCTTCGGGAAAAGTTACAGTTTTGTATTGTTGGATCTTAGGGCCTATTGACAAGCATTTTTTGTTATAAGTTGACCAGGTTAGAAATTGTGCAATTTTCATTTTGTTGGTTCTATTTATCCATGTTGTTTTGTTGAGGTTGGCTAAAAATGTCATTTTGTTAGCTATGGAAGTTGGCAAGCCGCTGCTCTTTTATTTTATAAAAATAAAATCTACACTGCGGTGAAGTCGTTACGTGAAAAATAAGTGTATGTTATGTCTGTTAGGTAGATTTCATTAGAAAGCTAACTATTGCAATGGGTCCCATGTTTCGACTTCCGGAAAATATCGACATATCTTCGCGTTTCACATCCCCCAGACCCCAAAACCACCGTCAGTTCAAAAGTTTATATATAATTTATGTATGTATATATATATATATATATATATATATATATATATATATGTAAATCAGTTTCTTCTGGACACGATAACTGTCGTAATTTTTCACCAATCACTTTGAATTTTTTACATAATATGTATAGCCTACCCTTAAAATCTCGGTCGAGTTCGTTAATGGGCAAAATCGGTCAAAGGGGGTGAAAATGGGAGGCTTTTTTCGAAAAAGTGAAATATCGCTATAACTCTCTTAATATATGAAATATTGAATCCATTCAAAGTTCATACTATGTGTCGGACAAGGCCCTAAAATTTATGTTTGAAAAGGTTTTTGATAGCACCAACCATTGACCAAAGGGGTGGGAAAAAGTGGGTTTTTCGGGAAACATTAATCATATCTCTGTTAATAGGCACAATATCAAAACCGTACAAAATGGACAATATTCCTCCAATAATTACCTAAAACTTTTGTCTGAAAGAATTTTTGATATGACCCACCATTACGCCACGGGGTGAGCAAAATGATTTAAATTATAAGAAAATGCCAAGTGCCAAGAGAGGTTGCCATGACAACTTTACTTTTAATTGATAAGAGATGAGCCATCAGCAGTTGCTAGGACAACGCCACTGCACGAGATAACATTCAGTTTTCCATCTGTCTGTGGGAAGCGACTTCGGTATCGGAACTGGTAGCATGCTGAACTTCTATGCCCAAGATCGCGGGTCCAAACCCGGCTGAAGTCGTCGGATTTACTAAGAGCGCTAAAAAACCCTGAGTTTGCTTTCCTTCGGAGGAGAAGTTCCAACGTTCGTTGCGAGTTGATGGTTCCTGTGGCATCTAGTAGCCAAGTTCACAGATAGGTGTCGTTGATGGTAGTATTTTAGGTAGATTTCATTAGAAAGCTAACTATTGCAATGGGTACCATGTTTCGATTTCCGGAAAATTTCGACATATCTTCGCGTTTCACATCCCCCAGACCCCAAAACCACCGTCAGTTCAAAAGTTTATACATAATTTATGTATGTTTATATATATATATTTATATATATATGTATATCAGTTTCTTGTGGACACGATAACTGCCGTAATTTTGCACCAATCACTT
Source organism: Meconema thalassinum (assembly GCA_946902985.2). NCBI lineage: Eukaryota > Metazoa > Arthropoda > Insecta > Orthoptera > Tettigoniidae > Meconema > Meconema thalassinum. The sequence continues at coordinate 100,399,687 of OX336398.1, forward strand.
TGAAATTTTTACCGAATATGTATACCCATAAAATCTCGTTCGAGTTCGTTACTGGGATAAATCGGTCGAAGGGGATGAAAATGGGGGACTTTTTTCGAAAAAATGAAATATTGCTATAACTCTCTTAATATGTGAAATATCGAATCCGTTCAAAGTTCATACTATGTGCCGGATAAAACTCAAAAATTTATGTTTGAAGAGTTTTTTTTATAGCACCAACCATTGACCAAAGGGGTGGGAAAAAGTGGGTTTTTCGAGAAACATTAATCATATCTCTCTTAATAGGCACAATATCAAAACCGTACAAAATGGACAATATTCCCCTAATAATTACCTAAAACTTTTGTCTGAAAGAATTTTTGATATGACCCACCATTACGCCAAGGGATGAGAAAAATGATTTCGGAATTATAAGAAAATGCCAAGAGCTATCAGTGGTTGCCATGGCAACACTACTAAATTGATGAGGGATGAGCCATCAGACGTTGCCATGACAACGCACTTGCGCGAGATCAGATTCAGATTTCCATCTGACTAAGTGTGAAGCGGCTTCGGTGACGTAACTGGTAGCATGCCCAATGTCGCGGGTTCAAAGCCGGCCAAAGTCGTCGGATTTTCTAAGAGCGCTAAAAATCCCTCAGTATGCTTTCCTTTGGAGGGGAGGTTCCAACGTTCGTTGCTGATAGCGGTGGCATCTAGTAGCCAAGTTCACAGCTAGGTGTCGTTGACGGTAGTATCTGGTAGCAACATTAGGAACTACTGCTTGAAATTGAGCGTCTGCATTCCTTACCTGAATTACAGACTAATACAGCCATCACAATTCACACCGTTTATCAGACAGATTCTACACTCACCTAAAGTACACGGGGTTACATGACCGCGTTGTCGCAGCCCCTAAACTGAGGAACCAACCAACATCTCTGCGGGAGATATAATTTTGCGTGAAGAAGTAACAGACCGTTACATAGTTACACATCAGTGTCGAAACCTTGCATAAGGACAGTGTGACCACAAGTATAAAAATGGACTCCAAATGACAAGAATGTTTGGGTAGATTATAGGCTAGGGAATAACCCACCCACCAAGGGAAAATGATTAAGAGAAGGAAGTAGATTTGGGATTTGGAAAAGAAGGATAGAAAAATAGGAGGAGAGTCCCACAAAATTAATAAGTTGAGGTTTAAATACGCTTTGGAGCAGTTGCAAATGGAAATTATCTCTCGGATACCTAAAGTAGGTACGAGCTTGGTCGGGGCTAACGGGAACCGCAGTTAGGACTTGGGCGGTTTTCAAGAGAGAGGCTTTAGTACATTTCCTCCCGAGCATGTATAAAAGTACTATGGGGAAGGGTGATGGTCTGGCAAGACTTAGAGGAACAAATTTACTGTATGTTTTCTCGAAGAAATTAGGTTTTACAAAGTGATTCAAAGAATGCCAATGATTTAACTCAAGCTTGGTGTTTTCAATTTCCAAAATTATGGAGTTCCTGTAAGGGCGACCAAGTGTCTCTAAGAAGGAATATGATAAAGAATTATGCCTTATTGGGTAATCTTGGTAAATGAACCAATGGTTGCATTGGACAATGGCTAAGCTTTTACTCAGCGAGGAGCCGGCTAAAAGTTTAGACAAAAAGAAACACTTATTTTTTGGAAAACTGACCATAAGTTTCCGGAGAGGGTCTCCACAAGCAGGTAGTTGGCTTAGCGAACTTTACTTGCCTTACTGGCCAATTAGAATTAGCTATTAACGCTAAGAAGAACTTTAGTAAGGTGAAAATTAAGAGTTCTTGCTCAAATGCAACAAATAGTGAAAGCCCTATTAAAGATTTTAATGTCATTGAGTGAGGAGAGTCAAGGAAGACAGGATTTTGCCTAAACTTTATATTCGCAAATGAAAAAGCGAAGGGAAAAGATTTGTTTATTTTACAATTAGAAAAAGTTTGATGAAATTAACAATTATACAATATAAATTTAATTAACATAGTTCATTTGAACTTTTTAACAAATAGGGTCGCAGACCTCTCAACATTAAACGGTTGCTCCAGGCAACTGACAATTTACAAGGTTTCAAACCTTACATGTTTCTAAAATTTTCATAAGAGTTAAACCAATAAACAATGAAATAATTAAAGCTTGAACGTGAATTAGAGTACAAAAAGTGTACCTTAAGAAATTCTTGAGAGAATGTTCTAGAGAAAATAACAACTTTGAAAATGACGATAACAACAACGTGAAAAATAAGATAGAAGTTCCTACAACTTCTTATATTTATACAGAGTTAATATATGAGAATTACACAAAGAGGGCAGGTCACTTATTGTGAAACCTGAAGAAAGTGAAAAGGAAGTTTCTAGACTTCCTATGTTTAATTAGGAATCACGAGAAAATGGGGCAGTTTCCATTTCGTGAAACCTGAACATGACTCGCTCAAGAGTTTAGAGAATTGTTTTCCCTGATTTTGAAGGGAGGAACAATGTAAGTTTGAAACGTGTGTTAGACACGTATCACAAAGATTATACAGATATACTTAATGATAAACCAACAAAAATGGAAGGGCACTTCTTAGAATGACACCTTATTGAAACCGACCTAGATTAAACGTTTATTGCAGATTGTTAGTGAAAGGTTTAGGAAAGAGAAATGGGAATTAAGGAAAATGTTCATGGCCTTATTTAATATAACCGGACGATCGCGACGCGGTAGAAACGTGGAGAAAGCACTGTTTATCACTGTAGTCTATGAAGATGGATTCAAAGTTCACTATAGAAACACTAAAGTTCATGAAAAAGAAAGTTATTGCAATTATGGAAAGAACTGATTGCACTATATAGATGAGAGTCTATTTCTTGAAAAAGTTGTAATTTACAATTAAATGCGCCATAGAATTTTCCAGAGGTTCCAGCGGTGGAAGAAAGTTAGCTATTGCAAAAATTTATAAGGAAGATTCCTCATTTTAACTAGCATTTTCACAGTGCGTGAACAATACTTGACGACAAGACTCGCAGATAGAGAACAAGGTCTAGAAGGTTCCAGAACGACCTTAGCAGAAAATGGGGTTGAGAAAATCCAACGGAGGAAATAGTTTTATAATTATAGGCAGTGGGTATTAGATAATGTCCCACGTAGCGAGAGGATTTCTCGTTTGAATCGCTTAAGAAAAGCTCTTTTGTTTTAGTAAGGTTGGCTTATACAAGCAAAAAGCTCAACATTGCAAATCCCACGAAGAATGATCATTGCCCCAAAGTAAATCATTTCACACTGCCTATAAATTATAATTAAAACCACTTGGAAGTTAAAACCATGAAGATGAGGTTAAAACTTTTTAAAAATGGTACTTATCTTGATTTCATGTTGAAGTCGGATTTCTCACTGATGCTTAGAGTTCCAACATGGCGTAAAAGAGGGTGAGCCTCTTGGTTTGAGGAGGCAAGCTCGAGCGGAGCTTTGACTGGACGAGTCAACTGCAGACGGAGAAGTGAGAGCAGCTCAGCGGAGCACGGAGAGACCACGGAAGGGGAAAGAGTGGGGGTAGGAAACAAAAGGTATACATATCAGCATAACCAACTTAGCAAAAAATAATTTTCTTCTTGATGGATGGTCTTCTAAGAGTTGATAGTAGGCGATATTAGCGCAGCATGGTGAGTGAAACAGTAGACGTAGTCCTCTTGCTCAAGGAGAAAATAGCTGACGATAGTAACGAGATCTGGTGGCCAGATGGATATGTAAGTCCTCTTGCACGATGAGGAATTGAGTAGCTTCAGAGGTTCGCTACTAGATGACGCTAGGTGGGTCACAGAAGTTATATATCTGAAACATACTTATGAAGACATAAGAGATATGCCCAACAAGGAGAAAACAGATGATCACTGTTGGTGGTTGACAAAGGGGAAGGAAGAAATGAACATGCAAAGAGCAATAAAAATTATATCTCAGGTACCGTGTATTCAAAGAATACACCATACTGGGGGGGGTCAACACCAACAGAGAGCAAATAAACAGTTACACATTTATTGGAAGCGGAGCGATCAAAGACAGTGGTCTTGTGATCGGTCCATTTGTGGTCAAGATTCTGGCCACCCTGACTCTCCCATCTCTTCCAGGGTAACATTCGGTCACCCTACCAGAAATCCATACTCGGGGGGGTGAAAAATCCCTAACCAAGACCAAGTCCCCCACTTTAATGTCGGGACTGGAAAGAAACCACTTCTGCCTCCGTTGCAAGGAAGTTAAATATTCCAAGTTCCATCTCTTCCAAAAAGAATTACGGAGGGCTTCAAGTTTACGCCAAACAATAGGTAAATTAAAATCCCTGCGAGAATTAGGAAGAGGAGGAGGGGCAGAAAGAGAAGTGCCGATGAGGAAGTGACCAGGGGTGAGTGGAAGTAGGTCATCAGGATCATTGGAAAGCGGAGTTAAAGGGCGAGAGTTAACAACACCTTCAATCAGAACAGACAGAGAATTGAATTCTTCGTAAGTCAGAATTCGATTACCTAAGACTTTTCTTAAATGACGTTTAGTGAGCTTTACGCAAGATTCCCACCTACCACCATGATGCGGAGCGTAAGGAGGTATGAAGCGCCATTTGAAACCTTTTGAATAAGAAAAATTAGAGATTTGTTCCATGGCAGGAGAGGAAGTAAGAGCTTTCTTCCACAGGGAAGCTGCTCCCTGAAAGGTGGAAGCGTTATCAGAGAACATCTCAGCAGGAACACCACGCCTAGCGGTGAAACGAGAGACAGCTGATAAAAAATAAGAAGTAGAAGCATTCGTTACTAGTTCCAAGTGGATTGCGCCGGTAACCATGCAAACAAAGAGAGAAACATAAAGCTTACCAAACAATTTGCGTTTAGCTTCAGGAGAGTTTCGTTGATATTGGAACGGACCCATATAGTCCACGCCAGTTAAAGCAAATGGGCGTACAGGAGAAGAACGAAAAGAAGGCAGATCGCTCATTAATTGAGTGTTGATTTTAGGTTTCGCTTTGAAACAAGGAATGCACTTATGAATTGCAGAAGAAACTTCATGAATTCCATTTATAATCCAGTACCTTTCTCTTAAGAGGCAGAGCAGAGTACGTGTACCAACATGAAGATTACGGTAATGAAAGTCACGTATAATTAAAGAAGTAACGTGATGTTTGGAAGGCAAAATAACGGGATGCTTTTTGTCCTCAGAGAGTAAAGATTGCGAGAGCCTTCCACCTACCCTAAGTAATCCATGGTCATCAAGGAACGGGGCTAAAGCACGAAGACGGCTGGATTTGGAAAGATCTCTTCTAGAAGAAAGCAATGAAAATTCAGAAGAAAAGGCTTCTTGCTGTGTCAGTTGTAAAATCTTAATGGTAGCGAGATTCAATTCATGATTGGTAAGGTGTGGTTTAGGGAGAAGAGGTTGGTCAACCACAAGATATTTCCATCTAAGGAGATAGGCAACAATCCGTAGTAATTTATGGAAGGAAGAATAGCGTGACAACAAAGGATGAGATGCGTTGGAAACAAGACAAGAAGCTATGGATAGAGGTACTTTAGCGTCAGGCAAGTCGGAGTTTGTAGCTGGGGGTTTAGAAGGCCATGAGGAAGATTCGTCGATTAGCCACGAGGGCCCATGCCAGTACAATTGGGAAGCTGCCAATTGAGAGGGTAAACAACCACGAGAGATGATATCAGCTGGATTATCCGCACTGGGAACATGCCTCCATTGACATCCAGAAGAAAGAGTTTGAATTTTGGAAACCCTGTTTGCGACAAAAGTTTGCCAATGAGAGGGATTTTTGGCGATCCAAGAAAGGGCGATCATAGAATCGCTCCAGAGATAGATTTGCGAGAATTCGACCTTTAATACTCCCCGTAATTTCTTGACAAGTTCTGCAGCCATTAGTGCAGCGCACAGTTCGAGCCTAGGTAAAGTGATAGTTTTAAGAGGAGCGACCTTCGATTTGGCACAAACAAGGTTAGAAACTGGAGATCCATAGAGTGAATCGTGATAAACTAAATATGCACAGCAACCATAAGCTTTTTCGGAACTGTCCGCGAACACGTGAAGGAAAAAAGATGCATTAGAATGAGAGCTAATTAAATTCCTGGGAATTTCAATAAGGGAAAGATCCAGCAAATTGCTGCGAAACGAGAGCCAACGATTCAGAAAAGAAAGAGGGACAGCGTCATCCCATTCACATTTAAGCGACCACAGCTCTTGCATGAAAAGTTTGGCTATAACGATAACTGGGGCAAGGAATTGAAGCGGATCAAAAATTTTTGCAATTTCAGAGAGGATTTGTCTTTTTGTATTAGGAAGCTCTTCTGCGAGCGTAACTTTATAGATAAGAGTGTCAGTGCTAGTGCACCAGTGAACTCCTAGAGTTTTTATAGATTCGGAGTTTCCACAAATTTCGACAGAGGAAGGATCTACGTCTTCAATGGGAAACTGAGCGAGAAACTCAGGGGAGTTGGAGTTCCACTTATGAAGTGGGAAACCTCCATTCCTTAGTAATGCTTGAAGTTCTAAAGATACAAAAGAAGCTTCCTCCAAAGAGGGGAAGGATTGCAAATAATCGTCAACATAGAATGACGTAGTTAGTGCTTCAGAGGCTTTGGGGTTAAATAAATGACCATCTTGTGAGGCAAGCAAGTGTAGGGATCGGATAGCAAGGAAAGCAGAGGGTTTTAAGCCATAAGTAACCGTTTTCAAGCGAAATACCTTAATGGGCTTATTGATTTCATCACGCCACAAGATTCTTTGAAGATCTCGTTGTTCTGGTTGAATTAACACTTGACGGTACATCTGTTTTATGTCGGCTATGACAGCTATGGGAAATAATCGAAAATTTAAGAGTATAGCAGATAAATCTGATTGAATAGCAGGACCAGAATAAAGAGTGTCATTAAGGCTGTTGCCATTAACGTCGGGTGATGAACCATTGAAAACAACTCGAATTTTATCTTTTACAAAGGGGTTTTTCCACACAGGATGATGATTTAAATAAACCGTTTCGATTGGGGGGTGCAATTCATCATCGGATTTGTTAACAACCTCCATATGATCTAAGCTTTCATACTCATCCATGAACTCAGTGTACTGCTTTTTGACGAGGGGTTCCTTTTTGAATTTGCTCTCGATAGCAAAGAGAGCTTTTCGAGCTTTAGGCTGAGAGTTAATAAGTTTGGGGGGATTGTGTAATCTTGGCATTTGAACAATGAACCGGCCATCAGAAGAACGAATGGTCGTGTTCAAAAAAAGTTGCTCACAAAATTCATTTTCTGAAGAAGTTACATTAGGAGAATCAACATTTTCAAGCCTCCAAAACTGTTCCAGATCAGTATTGGAGAAGTAACATTGCGATGCGGGTTGAGGTGAATAATGGGGAAGTTGCCCTGTGACAATCCATCCAAAATTAGTGTCTCTGGCGACCACGTTTGAGGATAGCTTGCGAACCTGTTTCCGAAGGCAGTTCCAAAAGACATTGGCACTAAAGAGAATGTCAATGGGATTTTGTGTGTTAAACGAAGGATCGGCTAACCTTAAATGTGAGGGAATGTTTAACCCCGAAATATCAACCGAGTGACTAGGAGTGTCTTCTCCAATGCTATTAAGAATTAGACAATTAAGTTTAAGAAAGTTGTTTCTATGACAAGTATCTCTTATAGATAGCTTTGAGAATTGTAAAGCTTGCGATTTTGAGCTGTTGATGCCCGACACATTGATAGAAGTGGGGTTTACGGGTAGGCCTAGTTTTCTAATCAGGGAATTAGATACAAAATCATGAGTTGCCGCTGAGTCTAGAAGACCGCGTGCACGGACCCAGTTGCCAAAGTTATCCTGAACGTCAATTTGAACAGTAGACAACAATACTTGAGCACTACGAATGGACTTAGCATTTTGAATGTATGATGAAGCATTAGAACTGTTAACACTATCATTTTTCGGCGAAGTAGATGCTGTCAATGACCTTGCCTGATCATGACGATGTAGCAGAGTATGATGAGCCTTTTCACAATGGTAGCAAAGTCTTGTGGATTTACAGTTAGAAGCAGAATGCGTGGGCGCTAGGCAGTTGAAACAATGTTTGTTTTGAGCGACTAATTTTCGTCTGTCATCGACTGACATTTCTTTGAAGGATTTGCAGAGGTATAGGGCATGGGGATCTTTACAAAGTATGCACTTTACCGGTTCGTTTAAACTTTTGCGAGGTTCACCTTGCGTGTTTAAAACAATAGAGCTAGCAACACGACGTTCACTAGACCTAGTTGGGTAACCAGTAGTGTTTGATTTGAATTTAGATAAGCTGGACCCTGATTTTTGGGTATTAGACGCTGAGCGTTCGCTTTTGGGTTTGATGGACATTAATTCGAATTTGGAACTAGGAGATGAAGGTTCGCTCTGATTAGCTAGCGCGGTTAAAAGTTGGCATCTAGCGTTTATGAAAGTGACTAAATGCTCGTAAGAGTAGTCGTCTTCCTTAGAAAGTTCAATTTCCCAAGCTTTGAGGGTAGCGGCATCAACTTTAGAAACTACTAAATGTATTAGGAAAGTATCCCAATGTTCGGTAGGCTGCTCTAATTGGGACAAAGCTTTAACGTGGAGTTGGGTAGTGTCAATTAAAGTACGCAAACTAGTGACGTCATTGTGCTGTGACGCAGGTAGGTTAAATAGAGCCTTAATATGGCGTTGAATACGTAAACGTGAATTTCCATATCTTTCTTTTAATAAGTTAAAGGCAATGGGGTAATTTTCGGCACGCAGAGGAAGTGCTTCAACTAACTGCAAAGCTTGACCTCGAAGGATAGATCTCAAGTAATGAAACTTGTAAATGACTTGAATGTCTTCATTGTCATGAACAAGGGAGCAAAATAATTCATAGAAAGAATCCCAAGTGGATTCATCTCCAGAAAAATGGGGTAAATCAATTTTCGGTAAAGTAGGTTTGGGCTTGTGAGTGCTCTCACGGAAAGAAGTTTGGGGTTCGTGAAGGGAACCAAGGACAGAAGCGTCCTTTTTCTGCTCCTCTTCGAGTTGGCGTATTATTCTGAAAGCAGAACCTATGCCTTCGTAATATAAGTTCTCTACTTCGACACGATCTTCTGTTTGATTGAGCATGCAAGTTTCAATTTCAGTTTGAATGTTACAGTAGTTTTCATAAGAACGTTCAAAATCCTTTACACGATGTTTCAACAAATCTAATTGCGCGTCTGAGGGATCTAATTCTTTTATGTACCTTCTGAATCGGGTAATTTGCCCTTTATAGGATGCTCGTTTAGAAGTAAGTTTTTCATCCTTATCCTTATCAGTGGGAGCCATATTAAAGAAGATGAATGAAAATGTAACTCACGAAACTGTGGAACCTTGGAAATGCTGTCAAGCTGGCAGCAGCGAATGAGTAGAAAGAATGGGACACACCATAGGAGACAGGAGCGGCCTCTTTCCCGTTCACAGGCTTTGCACGATGTGGTTGTAGCTGAAATATTCAACACAGATATTAGAAATATGCAAAGTATTGCCAAATGACACTTTTTTAAAGAGAGAAAAGAAAAAATGGGCTCTCCCGGGTTTCGGCACCAAATTTTGGGTAGATTATAGGCTAGGGAATAACCCACCCACCAAGGGAAGATGATTAAGAGAAGGAAGTAGATTTGGGATTTGGAAAAGAAGGATAGAAAAATAGGAGGAGAGTCCCACAAAATTAATAAGTTGAGGTTTAAATACGCTTTGGAGCAGTTGCAAATGGAAATTATCTCTCGGATACCTAAAGTAGGTACGAGCTTGGTCGGGGCTAACGGGAACCGCAGTTAGGACTTGGGCGGTTTTCAAGAGAGAGGCTTTAGTACATTTCCTCCCGAGCATGTATAAAAGTACTATGGGGAAGGGTGATGGTCTGGCAAGACTTAGAGGAACAAATTTACTGTATGTTTTCTCGAAGAAATTAGGTTTTACAAAGTGATTCAAAGAATGCCAATGATTTAACTCAAGCTTGGTGTTTTCAATTTCCAAAATTATGGAGTTCCTGTAAGGGCGACCAAGTGTCTCTAAGAAGGAATATGATAAAGAATTATGCCTTATTGGGTAATCTTGGTAAATGAACCAATGGTTGCATTGGACAATGGCTAAGCTTTTACTCAGCGAGGAGCCGGCTAAAAGTTTAGACAAAAAGAAACACTTATTTTTTGGAAAACTGACCATAAGTTTCCGGAGAGGGTCTCCACAAGCAGGTAGTTGGCTTAGCGAACTTTACTTGCCTTACTGGCCAATTAGAATTAGCTATTAACGCTAAGAAGAACTTTAGTAAGGTGAAAATTAAGAGTTCTTGCTCAAATGCAACAAATAGTGAAAGCCCTATTAAAGATTTTAATGTCATTGAGTGAGGAGAGTCAAGGAAGACAGGATTTTGCCTAAACTTTATATTCGCAAATGAAAAAGCGAAGGGAAAAGATTTGTTTATTTTACAATTAGAAAAAGTTTGATGAAATTAGCAATTATACAATATAAATTTAATTAACATAGTTCATTTGAACTTTTTAACAAATAGGGTCGCAGACCTCTCAACATTAAACGGTTGCTCCAGGCAACTGACAATTTACAAGGTTTCCAACCTTACATGTTTCTAAAATTTTCATAAGAGTTAAACCAATAAACAATGAAATAATTAAAGCTTGAACGTGAATTAGAGTACAAAAAGTGTACCTTAAGAAATTCTTGAGAGAATGTTCTAGAGAAAATAACAACTTTGAAAATGACGATAACAACAACGTGAAAAATAAGATAGAAGTTCCTACTTCTTCTTCTTCTCCTTCATCTTTTCCCGCTCATGCGGGGTCGACGTTTTTGGCAAGTCTTTTCCATTTCCCTCGGTCCCAAATGGTGTTTTCGGTTAACTGCTTTTCTGCGAAGTCTTCCCGCACGCAGTCCATCCATCTTCTTCTAGGTCTGCCTCTCTCCCTCCTGCCCTCCAGCTCAAGATCCAGCACTCTTCTTCCCACATAGGTCTCATCCCTGCGCTTAATGTGACCATACCAGAGCAACCGCCTTTCTTGAACTTTCCTTGATGCTTGGGTTACCTTGACACTTCCTCGTATGAAGCTGTTCTTGATGTGGTCTTTCCTAGTAACACCACACATCCATCTCAGCATTTTCATTTCGGCTACATCCAGCCGTTTATTTTGCGACTGTACTATTGGCCAAGTTTCTGCTCCATATAGCATGGCAGGTCTCACCACACTTTTATAGGCTCTCCCCTTTACTTGGACATTTAGTCTCCTGTCACAGAGGACACCAGACAACCTTTTCCAGTTTAACCAGGCAGCCTGAATTCGGTGGGTAATTTCCAGGTCTAGATTGCCATCGTCAGATACCGTTGATCCAAGGTACTTGAAACTATTACTTGCTTGGAGCTGATTTCCGTCCATCTTCACACTGTCATTTCCCTTTCCACCGAGGCACATGTATTCAGTCTTATTCCGGCTGATTTTAAGACCCCTGTCCTCTAATGCTTTTCTCCAGTGTTCTAGTTTAAGTTCGAGTTGTTCTTGATTAGTGCTACATAGTACAATGTCATCTGCAAATAGCATGCACCAAGGAGCAGGTTCTCTAAGGCTTTCAGAGATAACATCCATTATCAGATCAAAGATATAGGGACTCAGTGCAGATCCTTGATGGAGACCAACTTCAACTGGTATGGTTCCCGTTAGCCCTACACTGCTTCTAACTTGCGTCTTTGCCCCATGGTACATGTCCTGGATAATGCGCACATACTTCTCTGGTACTCCCTTGAATCTCATGCATCTCCATACTTCTTGACGGGGGACACGATCATAAGCCTTCTCTAGATCTATGAACACCATATGCAATTCTTTCTTCTTTTCCCTGTGTTTTTCCATGAGCTGTCTCAGAGAAAAAATGGCATCTGTGGTTCCTTTCCCTGGCATAAATCCAAACTGTTCTTCTGCTATTGTTGTCTCTTGCCTAAGCCTACCTTCAATGACTTTTTCCCAGATCTTCATAGTGTGCGACATGAGTTTTATTCCTCTGTAATTTGCACAATCCTGAATGTCCCCCTTTTCTTTATAGATGGGAATTATGGTACTCTTCCGCCATTCGTTGGGCATTATTTCCTCTTGAAATATTTGTTGGAATAGGCTCAGCAACATATCTATTCCCTCTTCTCCCAGGCATTTCCAGGCCTCTACGGGGATTTCATCGGGGCCCGTTGCTTTTCCACTTTTCATTTTCTTCATAGCAGTTACAATCTCTACCCTGCAAATGTTAGTTGTTAAATTATAATTTTGAATACCATCTTCAAACACAAGCCTTTTATTCTCCTCATTAAGCAGCTTTTCAAAGTACTCCTCCCATCTCTTCTTAATTTGGTTCTCATCTCGAATTACCATTCCTTGTTCATTCTTTATTTGCTTGATGTGGGTAAGATCTTTTGATGCTCTGTCCCGTGCCTTAGCAATTCTGAAGAGCTTTGCCTCGCCTTCTTTGGTCTCTAGATTTTCGTAGACTTCATTCCATGCCATTGCCTTTGCTCTTCCAACTGCTCTTTTCGCAGCTTTGTTTGCTTGTCTGTAGTGTTCTCTGTCTTTGGTCATTCCAGATTCTTCCCAGGCCTTCTTGGCTTGTTTTTTCGCCTTGATCGTATCCTGGACCTCATCATTCCACCACCATGTTTCTTTATCAAGTGGAGCGCCTTTCCCAGACGTCTTACCCAGAACTTCCACACCAACTTTCCTGATAGCCTCAGCATTTACTGTCCACCATTTCTGAACTCCCTCCACTAAATGTGTTTCTTGGAGCACCTTGTCCTTGAATTCACTTCCCAAAATTGGATCCTTTAATCTCCACCATTTGATTCTTGGAGTCATTTTCCGTACTGCTCTTTTCTTCATGCCTGTGCATTCATAGTCCAGCACCAGCACTCTGTGCTGTGGAGTCACGTCTTCCCCTAGTATGACTTTGCAGTTCTTTACCTCCTTCAGATGTATTCTTCTGCACAAGAGGAAATCTATTCGGCTTTCCCGTCCTCCACTTTTGTATGTCAATAGATGCCTCTCGCTTTTCTGGAAGAAGGTGTTACAAATTGCCAGATCTGAAGCCAAGGCAAAATTTATCACTCTCTCGCCTTCTTCATTTCTCGCATCAAATCCCCAACCTCCATGTACTCTTCTCATTCCTTCTTCTTCGATACTGGTTCCAACGTGTCCATTCAGATCTCCACCCAAAAATACTTTTTCATTTGCTGGTATGCTGGAAAGTTCTTCTTCCAGGTCTCTCCAGAAGTCATCCTTTTCTTGCTCTTCACAACCAACTTGTGGAGCATAAGCAGCTACAATTGTGAACTCCTCCCCAAGGCACAGCTTCACACTCATTATTCTGTCATTTCTTCTGTTTACACTGACCAGGCAGGTGGCAAAGTCATTTGAAAGGATAATTCCAACACCATTTCTACCTGCACTGTTTGCTCCACTGTATAGCAACTTAAAGCCACAGCCAAGTTCCTACAACTTCTTATATTTATACAGAGTTAATATATGAGAATTACACAAAGAGGGCAGGTCACTTATTGTGAAACCTGAAGAAAGTGAAAAGACTTCCTATGTTTAATTAGGAATCACGAGAAAATGGGGCAGTTTCCATTTCGTGAAACCTGAACATGACTCGCTCAAGAGTTTAGAGAATTGTTTTCCCTGATTTTGAAGGGAGGAACAATGTAAGTTTGAAACGTGTGTTAGACACGTATCACAAAGATTATACAGATATACTTAATGATAAACCAACAAAAATGGAAGGGCACTTCTTAGAATGACACCTTATTGAAACCGACCTAGATTAAACGTTTATTGCAGATTGTTAGTGAAAGGTTTAGGAAAGAGAAATGGGAATTAAGGAAAATGTTCATGGCCTTATTTAATATAACCGGACGATCGCGACGCGGTAGAAACGTGGAGAAAGCACTGTTTATCACTGTAGTCTATGAAGATGGATTCAAAGTTCACTATAGAAACACTAAAGTTCATGAAAAAGAAAGTTATTGCAATTATGGAAAGAACTGATTGCACTATATAGATGAGAGTCTATTTCTTGAAAAAGTTGTAATTTACAATTAAATGCGCCATAGAATTTTCCAGAGGTTCCAGCGGTGGAAGAAAGTTAGCTATTGCAAAAATTTATAAGGAAGATTCCTCATTTTAACTAGCATTTTCACAGTGCGTGAACAATACTTGACGACAAGACTCGCAGATAGAGAACAAGGTCTAGAAGGTTCCAGAACGACCTTAGCAGAAAATGGGGTTGAGAAAATCCAACGGAGGAAATAGTTTTATAATTATAGGCAGTGGGTATTAGATAATGTCCCACGTAGCGAGAGGATTTCTCGTTTGAATCGCTTAAGAAAAGCTCTTTTGTTTTAGTAAGGTTGGCTTATACAAGCAAAAAGCTCAACATTGCAAATCCCACGAAGAATGATCATTGCCCCAAAGTAAATCATTTCACACTGCCTATAAATTATAATTAAAACCACTTGGAAGTTAAAACCATGAAGATGAGGTTAAAACTTTTTAAAAATGGTACTTATCTTGATTTCATGTTGAAGTCGGATTTCTCACTGATGCTTAGAGTTCCAACATGGCGTAAAAGAGGGTGAGCCTCTTGGTTTGAGGAGGCAAGCTCGAGCGGAGCTTTGACTGGACGAGTCAACTGCAGACGGAGAAGTGAGAGCAGCTCAGCGGAGCACGGAGAGACCACGGAAGGGGAAAGAGTGGGGGTAGGAAACAAAAGGTATACATATCAGCATAACCAACTTAGCAAAAAATAATTTTCTTCTTGATGGATGGTCTTCTAAGAGTTGATAGTAGGCGATATTAGCGCAGCATGGTGAGTGAAACAGTAGACGTAGTCCTCTTGCTCAAGGAGAAAATAGCTGACGATAGTAACGAGATCTGGTGGCCAGATGGATATGTAAGTCCTCTTGCACGATGAGGAATTGAGTAGCTTCAGAGGTTCGCTACTAGATGACGCTAGGTGGGTCACAGAAGTTATATATCTGAAACATACTTATGAAGACATAAGAGATATGCCCAACAAGGAGAAAACAGATGATCACTGTTGGTGGTTGACAAAGAGGAAGGAAGAAATGAACATGCAAAGAGCAATAAAAATTATATCTCAGGTACCGTGTATTCAAAGAATACACCAATGTTACCGTCATCATAAGACAATAAAATGTTTAAAATATGCATAAAATGACGAAAAACAAAGTTAATTAATCTCCAATTATAAAATACTTTCACGCAATAAATGAGGTCTGATCCTTCTACGAAAACATGCATATTCTGCCTATTTTCGCCTATCCCCAAGTTTGTCCGGTGAAATCTACCTCCGCCTTCCGGCGTGCCGAGAGGACTTTTTTATTTATTCAATCGAACAATACAATCTAATAGAATCTAATAGAAGTTATCTAAAAATATAAAAGAAAAGATTACTTCAACAGATTTTTCGCTTAAGTTATGCATAATGATTTCTCCAAGGTATTTAAATTGTAGAACTATTTAAACTATGATTTATGATGACTTCCTTCATATCAAGAGGTTTCATTGGCATGATCTCAGTTTTCTCAGAAGATATTTGCAATCCTATTTTTAATGCAATTTTCTGGAGACTGGTGATCTGAGCACTAACTTCTTCCATGTCAAGGGCTAAGAGAGTTAAATCATCTGCAAAGCCTAGGCAGTTTTTCTTGTTGAGGGTGGGGCTTCTTTTTGCTAAATGTTCACGATGTAATCAAGAGCCACACTGAAAAGTAGTGGGGTTAATCCGTCACCTTGTCTAAGGCCTGTTTTTGTTGGAAAAGCACTTGACATTTCTCCCCTGAACTTGAACTCTGAAATTGTTTTAGTTAAAGTGAGAATGATCTGAGAATTTTTAAAAGAGTAGGTCTGTGTATACTATCATAAACCTTTTTGAAATCTACGAATGAAATTAACAGTTGTGTATTTCTGTATTTATAATATTGTCGCCTCCGTAGCGTAGCGGTCAGCATGGTTAGCTGCCGCCCCGGAGGTACTGGGTTCGATTCCCGGCTCTGCCACGAAATTTGAAAAGTGGTACGAGGACTGGAACGGGGTCTACTCAGCCTCGGGTGGCCCAAATGAGTAGAGGGGGTTCGATTCCCCCTCAGCCATCCTCAAAGTGGTTTTCCGTGGTTTCCCACTTCGTCGTCGGGCAAATGCCGGGATGGTACCTTCTTCAAGGCCACGGCCGCCTCCTTCCCTCTTAATTGCCTATCCATCCTCACCATCCCTTACCTTCCCTCATGAGGCCCCTGTTCGCTTTGCAGGTGAGGCCGCCTGGGCGAGGTGCCAATCCCACCTCACCAGTTGTATCCCTTCCGATTCGATGTTCCCAGATCTAGGACTCTGCCCGTAGAGGCGGTAGTGGTGAGTTCCCTCGCTGAGTCCGTGGGTTCCACTAACCTGGAGGGTAAACGACTAAAAAAAATAAAAAATCCTCTCGGCACGCCAGAAGGCGGAGGTAGATTTCACCGGGCAAACTAGGGGATAGGCTATAATAGGCAAAATATGCAGGTTTTCGTGGAGGATCAGACCTCATTTATTGCGAGAAAGTATTTTACAATTGGAGGTTAGTTAACATTTTTTCGTCTTTCTATGCATACTTTTAACATTTTACTGTCTTATGGGGATGGTAACCTTCTTGTCATTTGGGGTTAATTTTTATACTTGTGATCACACTGTCCTTATGCAAGGTTTGGAACTAATGTGTAACTATCTAACAGTCTGTTACTTCTTCATGCAAAATTTTATCTCCCGCAGAGATGTTGGTTGGTTCCTCAGTTTAGGGGTTGCGACAAGGTGGTCATGTAACCCCGTGTACATTGGGTGTGTGTAGAATCTGTCTGATAAACGGTGTTATTTGTGATGACTGTATTAGTCTGTAATTCAGGTAAGGTCTGCAGACGGTCAATTTTAAGTAGTAGTACCTAATTTTGTGCCAAATACTAACGTCAATGACACCTAGCTGTGAACTTGGCTGCTAGATGCCATCACAACCAGCAACTTGCAACGAACGTTGTAACTTCCCCTCCGAAGGAAACCATGCTGACGGATTTTTAGCGCTCTTAGAAAATCCGGCGATTTTGTCCGGCTTTGAACCAGCACCTTGGGCATAGAAGTTCAGCATGCTACCAGTTAGCCGCTTCCCTCATAGTCAGATGGAACAAGAAGTTCCGTGACGAACTAAAGAGCCCACTTTTCTTAAAATTAAGATTCATGCCATAGATTAATCTACAGTATATGAACCTATCTAGAATAATGACGAAATTAAGTGGGTAATATCGAAATGTCTTAATTAGTCCGAAATAAGGTATACTAGGCATAATGTAGCCTAATAGAGCAATACAGTTGGCAGCTCTGGTGACTGAATATATTCTTAGTTCCATATCCTAAGGTACAGAATACAAAATGTGGTTGAAGTCCAAAGGACGTTACATGGATTTAGACATTGGATCTATTAGTACACGTAAAAGCATGTTGGCTACAATGTCATGCGAGTGCTGGTCAGAAATAATCTGAAATATTATATATTTTTGTGCCAATTTTGGATGAAATCCGTTTGTTGGTATAGAAGTTACATGTATTTAAAAATTGGTCCTATCAGCAGGCTTAGAATCATGTTGGTAGAACTGACGTATATAAGTTACACCAAATTAATGTAAAATGTCGGGTAATTTACGTGTGCATAGTTTAAAGCTCTCGGCTTGCATACTTTCTGATATATTTGGATACAAAATGGAGAGCAATTATTAACAGTTGGCAGCCCTGGTGGCTCTTAAGAATACACTCAGTCATATATGTTTATGTACACATATTAAATACAAAATTTGGTTGAAATCCAATTGATAGTGTAGAAGTTATATGCATTTAAAAATTGGACTTATCAGAAGACTTAAAATTATTTTGGCAACGCTGTCATGTATGGCCACCTGGAAATTAAACTGAAATAGTATTATCTACATGTGTGCCAATTTTAGAATAGCTCCCATGTATACCTTCCAAGATATCCAACATGGAGCTCAAATTTCTAGTGCGTTTTTTTAGCAGTTGGTAGCACTGGCATCTTTTTCAAATATGGGCCTGAGATATTCCGGTATACATCTTTACTCATACTAAATTTGGTTTCGATTGCTGCAGCCGTTTAGGAGTTGATAGGGGACACACACACACACACACACACACACACACACACACACACACACACACACACACTGTGAAGGACTGACATATCTTTGTGTGTGTTGTACTTTGTGTATATAGTGTAAAGTGTTCATATCTGTACATAAGTTCTTTGGAGTTAAATAAGATGACATTATGTTAGTAAGCTGTGTGTTTCCCTGTGCTCCTTTTCACTCATTCTCCACATTATGGTGCCGAAAACTCGTACAAAACCAGTGACACGTGTATTTACTAGTGTTAGTGAACAGTGCTAATGCTTCTTTGTCGCCTTCTACACTACGGAAGGACACTCGACGCCGAGAACATTATACACTACCGAGAAGACATCACGTCAGCTTAAAGCACGCCACGCTATCAACAACAAGACGCTACAAGAGTTCTCACTGGCAACTAGGCTTAATCCACTTCAGATAAGTCAAACCATTACAGACATCCTTTGCTTTTAGTAATGCATGCTGTTCATCAGCTGGAAAATACTTTGAAACCTACAGATAGGCTAATTTCATTAAATGCGATCCCAGAAGTGACGCATCCGCCATCCATCGGAGCAACAGGGAACTCCGTATTGTAAACAATTAAGCTTGCACCCTGCAATTTCTATTCGTCAGCGAGAAAAGGACACCACTTATCCTCGCTCAACGCCACCAGAAATATATTTCATCTGAGTATTTTCCAGTACACGTGATTATAACCTGCATGAGATCTACTTTAATTACTTCAAGAAATACCAATAATTGTACAGTACGTTACTGACATAACTAGTAGCGTGATCTATCTGCAATCATTGGAACTGCATGCACCTCTGCACAGCGCATGCGCACCTGTCAGTTACTTCCCGAACTATAAAATTGTCACGTTCAACTACCCCACTAGCGCATTCTGTTAGCCAACTTTGGAGTCTTGACTAAACACGCACTCTGCCAAAGAAACTAATATCTACACTGAAAGACGTTCCTACACTCCAAGACGGGTACCTGACTGTCAGCTAATCCTAAGATTTATTGCCCCCTCATTATGGCAACCCAAGAGGACCTTGCAGCTCGACTACACAAATTGAAAAGAAGTCGAACAAGAGAGAGAAACAATGCGACACGGTTTCTAAACACTATTGAAAGTTTTACTGAAAACACAAGTATTGAAGACTACAAGTATTATGGAGACCGACTTCAGGAAACATTAACTAGACTAATCCAATTAGATGACTCAATTCACGATCTTCTTCCAGACACAGAATACAACACCGATATTCAAAGTTGCGAAGAATACATAGATAAAGCAAAACGTGGTTTACAGAAAGCCACACGAGGGGCAGAAATTAAACTTTCTTCTGCTACCTCAAACATGACCATAAACGAGAGTCCCATCACTCCCATTTCAACGTTCACCCATTCTGTTAAATTACCGCCAGTGAAACTGGAACCATTCTCCGGCAATATCGAAAGCTGGATGAGATTTTGGGAACAGTTTGAAGCATCCATTGATAAAGACAAGTCACTATCAACAATAAATAAACATGTCTTTTTACGCGGATATCTCGAAGGTGAACCGAAACATCTGGTTTACGGAATTGCCGTGACTGCTTCTACCTACGAGGACACTAAGAAAATTTTAAAGGCCAAATACGGAGATCGGAATCGGATAATACAGGCGCATATCGATTATCTAGAAGATATCCGACCTATCAACACTGTTTGTCCGGAATCGCTAAACACGACATACATTGAATGCAACCGCCGTATCCAGGCATTACAGGCCCTAGGCGAAGATGTAAACGCATATGGGCGGGTACTTGCTCCCAAGATACTCCGAACCTTCCCTGACGATATCTGTAGACGCTGGATAATACACACCAAACGGAATAATATATCGGAAGGTGACATTCTGAAACTGATGGAATTTCTTGGTGAAGAAGTCGATGGAGCGCTAGTCGCCCAGAAGATCAGAGGTGACCCAGTGCTTTCAGCCAGTCTCGTCCCCACGACAGCCGCATTTCAATTAAACGCTAAGTTTAAAAAAAAAACATTGCTGCAAACAAAGAAGCAAACAGAACCATTCTGTGCATTTTGCGACCAACGAGGCCACTGGGCGCAAGATTGTAGGAAGGTGAAAACTGTTCATGACCGAATTGAGAAGCTAAAGACGAATAATCGCTGTTTCCTCTGCCTGAATCGAGGGCATAATTCGAAGAATTGCAGTAGACGGGGGAGAGCATCTTGTTCAAAATGTAAGCAGTCCCATCACTACTCAATTTGCTCAAGCAATAATGTAACCTCCACTTCGATCAACAAAATCCACTCTCAGACTCCTGACTATACTCACTTACAAACTGCGCGTATTCGAATTGTTGGACCAACTGGCTTAAGTAAAACGACACGTTGCATCTTCGATGGAGGCAGCCAGTCTACATTCATAAGCAAGTCTCTTGTCGACATATTGAAGCTTCCTACTGTCACGGAACGATACATATTTATAGCAGCGTTCGAATCTGACACAACTATCCCTCAAAAGCGTCGTCTGGTTAGTTTCCAGTTACAAGGCACCCAGACAAACGCGTCAATAGGCATCACCGCACTTGAAAGTGCAAACACTTACTCAATGCACCCTACAGTGCCACAAGACGTCTCTTCCCTGAAGTCAGTACGCAAGTTAATACTAGCTGACCCTAAGGATGACTTACACGATCTCCCAATTGAACTTCTACTTGGAGGAGATCACTACTGGAAGTTGATCAAAGACACACAACCTGTTCGCATATCTCCGTCTTTGGTACTCATTCCTTCACTTTTCGGATGGGTACTCAGTGGCAATAGATCCGGAGTCACCGTCAACCAGCTAACCGTTAACAAAATAACACTGCAGGATAACCCTTCACTTCTCGAGCACCAAGTCCGTAACTTCTGGAACCTTGAAGCAATTGGAATCAAGGAAGAAGAATCAAGAAATCACACGATGAGCTCCAAGGATCTCGATATCCTCAAAAACTTTCATGAATCTCACTGCATTCAAGATGGATGGAGAGTTGTTTTTTTTTGCCAAAGAAAAACCAGGAATTTGCATCGGATAACCGCACTAACGCTGAGAGACGATTCCAAGCCTTGACGAAGAAACTGCAACTAAATAGAGACTAGAACGCCATGTACAACGAAAGAATGCTCGACTACATCATCCAAGGCCAAGTAGAGATGTTGAACCCAGACAACCGAGCAACTTCTGTGTACTATCTACCACATCATGCAGTCAAGAAGACGAAACAGAACGTAACTAAGTGGCGCGTTGTGTTCGACGCTTCGTCTCATGAAAATGGATCTCTATCGCTGAATGACGTCCTAGAAATCGGACCTAATCTTTTCCCCGACGTAATGAGTATCCTGC
Source organism: Meconema thalassinum (assembly GCA_946902985.2). Taxonomy (NCBI): domain Eukaryota; kingdom Metazoa; phylum Arthropoda; class Insecta; order Orthoptera; family Tettigoniidae; genus Meconema; species Meconema thalassinum. Next base: position 100,421,293 of record OX336398.1, read on the forward strand.
TTCGGTTTAGATTGTACCAATATGCTATTCTTGGAGATATAAAGCAAGCCTTTCTGCAGGTCTCACTTGACTCCAGCGACAGGGATCTAACACGGTTCTTTTGGTTTCGAGTAATCAAGGACGAAAACGGCCAATACCACGTCACCGACGAAGTGGTCACCTACCGCTTCACCCGATTACCTTTCGGACTAACCAGTAGCCCTTTCCTCTTGTCAGCTACCCTGCGAGAATTGGCTACGAGGCACATTGATGACTACGCAGTTGCTGCTAGCCTCGTGGACCAGCACATGTACATGGATGATTTTGCAGTATCTACTAACGACGTTGAGGAACTCCAAACAATATACTCTCAGCTCATGGATTTGATGAGTATTATCAACATGCCTATGTCGAAGTGGGCCACGAATTCAATCACACTGCAAAACGAGTGGCAACATCAAAATCTACCCATTCAAGAGGTTACACAGATCTTGGGAATCAACTGGAACAAGGGCCATGACACACTGCATCTTTCAGCTATCGATGACTACAAGATGTCTCCAGATGACACTGCCACAAAACGCCACGTTCTTCAGATAACATCACGACTATACGATCCTCTCAGACTGTTCTCTCCGGTGACAATAATTGGAAAGATGTTTCAAGAAACGTGGACCAGAGGTATATCGTGGCACGAGACTTTACCTTCTGATATTGGGCACGAGTGGTTAGTTTGGTGTTCAAATCTTCAATACGTGTCGGACATTCACACCCCACGATGGATAGGTGCTCTCAACAAAGACTTGGACAACTATTCTCTACACGTATTCTGTGACGCTTCCGAACGGGCATATGGTGCTGCTGTATACCTTCGATCTCACGCTCACGATACCACTACCGTTCAGTTAGTATGTAGCAAAGCTAGACTGGCCCCTATAAAGAAGGTCACGCTACCACGTTTGGAATTACTCGCTGCACTCGTGGGCACAAGACTTCTTCGTTACTTCTGCCGTGCTACATCCTGTGACATCAGTAAAGCAATGCTGTGGACAGATTCAGCTATCACTCTAGGCTGGATACAAAACGACCCGAACCGCTGGAAAACTTTCATCTGCAATCGTGTTACAGAAATCACCGGCTGCACTTCACCATCACAATGGTTTCATTGTCCAGGAACGGATAACCCTGCAGATCTTTTATCACGAGGACTACAAGCACAAGATCTAAAATCAGCAGATATTTGGTGGCACGGGCCGGCCTGGTTGAGGGATCCTCCAAGAAGTTGGCCTCCCAAATACAGCACCGAACATCTAACACTTCCAGAGGCTAAGAAGAAACCCTGTCAGGCCCTTGTTGTTACCACACATGAAGCACTCTGTGACTTCGCAAGATTCAGCACCTACAACAAATTACTTCGGACTACAGCTTGGATCCTCCGGTTCATTAAGAACCTTCGGACAGCGGATAAGCAAACTGGTGACTTGACAGTGTTGGAACTCGAAGCAAGTCGGCGATATTTGATAGCTTCTGTACAACGAGAGACCTTCGGAACAGAATACGAAGCTTTGTTGCACAACACGCCCATCCCCAAAACATCGAAGATCGCCTCTTTTCAACCGTTCCTGCAAGACACATTGATCCGCCTTGGTGGCCGCCTCCACTTCACAACGATGTCGTATGACGAAAAACACCCAATAATTTTAGACGGCGGACATCCCTTCACTTGTCTTCTAATCCGCCATACCCATATCAGACTGCACCACTTGGGATCACGGATTGTGCTCTCCGAGCTGCGAAGCCAATTTTGGATTCTACGAGCAAGGCAAAGCATTAGGAAGGTATTGAATTCGTGTCTGCCTTGTAAGTTATCACGAAACCCTCCTGGACAGGAGAACGAAGCTCCATTACCGGCCGATCGTGTACGATACTCCAGACCGTTCACTGTAACAGGACTCGATTTTGCGGGCCCACTATACGTCCGCCACGATAACACCGTTCGCAAAAGTTACATCCTTTTGCTTACATGTGCTACTACCAGAGCTGTCCACTTGGAGCTAGCGTCGGATATGACAGTAAATAAGTTTCTGATGGCCTTCCAAAGATTCGTCAGCCGCCGAGGCCTACCTCATACCATATATTCCGACAATGCCACCACTTTTCACGCAGCTCATAGAGAACTTAGAGAGCTTTCTGTGATCTTCCACGACCACGACGCATCGAGCTACCTTTCCACAAATGGCATCCGCTGGAAATTCATCGCACCACGGGCGGCTTGGTGGGGAGGATGGTGGGAACGAATGGTCGTTACTACGAAACGCTGCTTGCGCAAAGTTTTAGGCCGGCGGCAAGTGAATGAGGAAACCCTGTACACCATTCTCGTTAGCATTGAAGCCGCCATAAATTCCCGTCCTCTCCTTCAGGATGAAGGAACTACAGCCTTGACTCCAAGCCATTTCATCCACGGCGACAAGCTGACGACAATCCCTACGGGACCTGAGCCTGCTATTAAGAAGGACTTGAAAAGGGAATACAGACTCCAGCAACAAGCGGCAGAAGATTTCCGGAAACGCTGGATGAAGGAATATCTTCTGGAACTACGCAACCATCACCACGTACGACAGACATGCGGCAAAACCCCGAACTTCCGGGTAGGTGACCTGGTCCTGCTGCAAGAAGACAACCGTCCTCGCCACGTATGGGGCAGAGGCGTAATCGAGGAACTACGACCTGGACGAGACGGAATACTCAGGACCGTCATCCTTCGCACGCCAGACAGGAACCGGATAACGCGTCCAGTTCAGCTGGTCATACCTCTAGAGGTCTACCAGGGTGGGGAGGATGTGAAGGACTGACATATCTTTGTGTGTGTTGTACTTTGTGTATATAGTGTAAAGTGTTCATATCTGTACATAAGTTCTTTGGAGTTAAATAAGATGGCATTATGTTAGTAAGCTGTGTGTTTCCCTGTGCTCCTTTTCACTCATTCTCCACACACACACAGCCAGACAGACAGACAGAAGGACAGACACATTTTCCCGGATATATCTTATAAGTCTACTTTTTCCTCATTTTTGAAAAGTGTGAAAAGTAGGCTAAAAATGAATGTGATCTCGTCAATGGCGTTGTCTTGGCAACCTCTGATAGATCATCCCTTATCAATTTAAAAGCGTTGTTATGGTAACCTCTGATGGCACTTGGCATTTTTTAAAATTCCGAAATCATTTTTCTCATCCCTTGGCGTAATGGTGGGTCATATCAAAAATTCTTTCAGACAGAAGTTTTAGGTAATTATTAGGGGAATATTTTCCATTTTGTACGGTTTTGATATTGTTCCTATTAAGAGAGATATGATTAATGTTTCCCGAAAAACCCACTTTTTTCCACCCCTTTAGTCAATGGTTGGTGCTATCAAAAAACTTATTTGACATAAATGTTTGGCACTTATCCGACACATATTATGAACTTTGAATGGATTCGATATTTTACGTATTAAGAGAGTTATAGTGAAATTTCACTTTTTCGAAAAAAGCCCCCCATTTTCACCCCCTTCGACCGATTTTGCCCAATAACGAACTCGACCGAGATTTTATAGGGATACATATTATGTAAAAAATTCAAAGTGATTGGTGCAAAATTACGGCAGTTATCGTGTCCACAAGAAACTGATATATATATATATATATATATATCTTTATATAATAATTCTTCGACACGTGTGTATGTGACTGAACTCCTCCTAAACGACTGGACCGATTTTGATGAAATTTGGTATGTACATTAGGGTGGGTCCATGTATGGTTTAGATTCACAATCTGACCCGGTAGGTGGAATGAACACAATTTTAGAACCACAATTTACACACAATTTTGTAACCACAATATACAGTCAAAAACAGTCGTCATGGAAACCACTAGCCTTGGCCTTCGTGAAAGCTGATGTCTTTGGACGGTTTGTCTCTGCACGTTAGAGCCACCTGGTCGCAACCTGTGCAACTACCGCCATAACATACACTCCGCCCGTGGCGGAAAGTTGTGTTTTATACCAAAGGTGGCAGTGATGTCGAATTCTACTGTTTGACTCTGCACGTTAGAGCTTTTCAAAGTCACGTATGCGGTCATATACCGTTCATCCCATTGCGATGAAACTTGGGTGAGATGTCGAGTGTACTCCAGGGAAGGTGTTTGGCTTAGTAAATTATTTTACAATAGATAGCACACGACTAGATTCAACAAATGAGCGACGACGCACGAAGCGTTTCAAGAAGGTCCCGTATGCGTTCAAATACTATTCGTCCGATAGCGATGAAACTTGGGTGAGATGGTGTGTACACTCCAGGGAAGACTTCTAGCTTAGTAAATTCATTTTACAATAGGTAGCGCATGAGTAGATTCAACAAATGAGCGACGATGCGCGAAGCGTTTCAACAAAATCCCGTATAAGTTATATACCATTCATCGATTGAGATGAAACTTTGATGAGTTGTTGTGTACACTTACCTGAAGGTTTCTAACTTAGTAAATCCATTTCACAGGAGGTTGCGCACGAGTAGATTCAACAAATGAGCGGTGACGTGCGAAGCGTTTCAACAAAGTCCCGTATGCGTTCAAATACCATTCGTCCGATAGCGATGAAACTTGGGTGAGATGTTGTGTACACTTACGTGTGGGTGTCTAACTTAGTAAATCCATTTTACAATACGTAGCTCACGAGTAGATTCAACAAATGAGCAACGACGCGCGAACGTTTAAACTAAGTCCCGTATGCGTTCATATACAATTCATCCGATTGCAATGAAACTATGGTGAGATATTGTGTACACTTACGTGAGGGTTTCTAACTTAGTAAATCCATTTAACAGGAGGTTGCGCACGAGTACATTCAACAAATGAGCGACGACGCGCGAAGCGTTTCAATAAGGTCCCGTATACGTTCAAATACCATTCGTTCGATTACGATGAAACTTGGGTGAGATGTTGAGTACACCCTACGGAAGGTTTCTAGCTTAATGAATCCATTTTACAATAGGTAGCGCACGAGTAGATTCAACAAATGAGTGACGGCACGCGAATCATTTCAACAAAGTATCGTATGCGTCAATATACCATTTATCCGATTGCGATGAAACTTTGGTGAATTGTTGTGTACACTTCAGTAAAGGTTTCTGGCTTAGTGAATTCACCAAATGTGCGATAGCGCGAGAATCGTTTCAACAAAATCCTGTACTGTAGGTGTTCATATACCATTTATCCGATTGCGATGAAACTTTGGTGAATTGTTGTATATACTCCAGGAAAGGTTTCTGGCTTAGTAAATCCAGTTTTTAATAAGTAGCGCATGTTTAGATTAAATAAATGAGTGATGGCATGCGAATCGTTTAAAGAAAATCCCGTATGCGTTCATATGTCATTCATCCGATTCCGATGAAACAGTGATGAGTTGTTTTGTACACGCCAGGGAAGGTGTTCAACTTGGTAACTCCATTTTAAAATATTGGTAGTGCACGGGTAGATGTAACAAATGAGTGACGACGCGCGAAGCGTTCCAACAAAATCCCGTATGCGTTCATATACTATTCATCGATTGCGATGAAACTTTGATGAGTTGTTGTGTACACTTACGTGAAGCTTTCTAACTTAGTCAATCCATTTCACAGTTGGTAGAGCACGAGTAGATTCAACAAATGAGTTACTGCACACGAATCATTTAAACAAAATCCCGTATGCGTTATATGGCATTTATCCGATTGCGATGAAACATTGGAGAGTTGTTGTGCACGCTATCACGAATGTTTCTAGATTAGTTAATTCATTTCACGATAGTTTAGAGGCAGTTAACAGAAATTGAAAAAATATTGTGTATTCAAAAGCACTTCAAGAAACAAAGTTACAACACTTTCTTTGATTGGCAGGACAACGTCTGCCGGGTCAGCTAGTCTATTATATAAAACAAAGTGTCCTGACTGACTCATCATCCCCCAGCCAAAACTACTAAAGTTAGAAACATGAAATGTTGTGGATATGTTCGTTGTATGTTGAAAGCGTCCACTAAGGAAGGATTTTTGGATAGGGGTGAAATTCTGAAGAAAAAAAACTTCCCATAAGGAAGGATAGTAGTATAATTCGCTAGACTTTGAATATTGCGTAATCCTGACCACGTGGTCCAGGAGCGGGGCATGTGCACTGCACGTGTTAGCGTGGGAAGGGGTTGACCTTGTGGCTTGTTTATGTGATTGTGATAAAAAGTTAGCACTGCATGTGTTAGCGTGGGAAGGGGTTGACCTTTTGGCTTGTTTATGTGATTGTGATAAAAAGTTAATGGGTGTTGACGGCATGGGCGTTGTTTATTAGGATGGTAACTCGAAATTCAGACTCCTCTTCCACTCCTACAGGGGAGTTTCTTGGTTCGATTCCGTGTTTTGTTATGTAATTCCCATGGGGGGGGCAGCCTTGTGTATCATGGTTATTAAGTATTGATTGATTATTGAATTATATTTTGGTAATTTCCCAAGGAAGTGTAGAGAGTCTTTGGTGTCATAACTTTTGAATGAGAGTGTACGGTGAGGCACTCGACATAGCCGGATCGCTACCAGACATGTGGTGTGCGGCTGTTCCGTTTTTGCTCGCGCCATGCGGCAAGCAATGAGAACACTTAGCGTATGTAGTGCATGGTTGTCGTTAAAGTTTTTGCTCGCGCAAGCTAAATAAGTAATCATATGTTGTAATGCGACACTCTGTTTAAGTACGACATATATTACCACAGCGTGGGAGTGGAGTGGTGTTACTCCTTCTCGCTATGATATGTCTGTTTAATTTAAATGATGTTAACATTTTTTGTGTTCTGGCTTGCTTCATGATCTCAATCTGGTTAAAGTGTTTTATATGCCATGTATAACTTTGAGTGTGTGAAATGAATTTCGATCTGTTTGTTTTTAGATTCACAGATGTCATTAGTCAAGTCTGCAATTTTTAATGCGAGAACGAGATTGGATGTCGGTTCCCAGAGCTTCATGTGAAATGTTTTAAAGAGGTTTTTTGGCGCTCTAACTTCTTAATATATATATAAGAGGAGATTGCTATGGAGCAGTAGTTAGCTATCTTTATCTGCAATATCATGAGTCTGTGCGAGGGGTTGATAGAAAAGTTAGTAAAATTGCAACGCATTATGATGTTTGCGGAAAGTGCCCTGAATCAAGGGTTGCATTTCATCGTCAGTGCAACGAAAATAGAGGAGGAGGTGTGGTATAACACCTTAACACCGGGAGAAAAGGAGGTTTTAAGCGCCGAAATATTCGAGCTGATGAGGGATCAACACCACTGCCGTGAAATTATTTTCAACGGCATGACATTTCACATTGTCAATATTATTATTGACAAGTTGAGATCCATCGGCTCGATGAATTTCAACGTGTTTGAACCTACATTGGCGGAAGAGCTAATGGCCGTGTTTGAACGGCCATTAGAGGAACAGCATATGGAAGAGCATATGGAAGAAGTGCAAGAAGAAGCAGAAGAAGAAGAAGAAGAAGACCATCGAATGGAAGAAGAAGAAGAACATCGAGCGGAAGGAGAAGAAGAAGAAGACCGACAAGAAGAAGAAGAAGAAGAAGAAGAAGAAGATGATGATGATGATGATGATGATGATGATGATGATGATGTTCAAATCTTAAATTAAATTCAATGGACAGTGGACAGTGGATTAATATTGTGCAGTGTAAATTTTATTTTTTAAATATATTTATTTGATCATTTGTGGTTTACATTAATTATATAATATGAATTAGTGAAAAATGATATGATCTTCGTTCTTAAAGTGGTAAGTAGTTCCTTTTCCAACAAGCTGCAGAGAGAATTGAAGATGCTGTGTTGTTTGCAGAGTGGAATATGCTGGTCTTGTGCACGGGGTAAGTAGAATCATTCTTTTCTTTCTTGCGTGTGTTGGTTTTAGCGAGCTGAAAAATATATATATAGAGACACATTAATAATAATAATAATAATAATAATAATAATAATAATAATAATAATAATAATAATAATAATAATAATAATAATAATATTAATAATAATAATAATAATAATAATAATATCTTTGTGAGGAATAAAAAATAAAAATAAAAAAAAAACTTACACTGTTCTAATTATAAGATATTTTTGTTGGGGATCCAAGAGTTGTGAGTTGAATCGAATCCAAGCCAAGATACGAAGGCTCGGGTTCCTTTTCTACGTAGTACTTTGTTGACTAAGTAAATATTAGGATGTTTTGTTCGTTGTAACTCTGCTTCGTAGAACGCACCAAATATTGGAGTATTTTTATTATCTTTTAAAAGATATGTTCGTGGATTAGTATTTTGAACTTTATAAATTGTAAATAATTCTGTTGTCCAATTACCTTCGTACCCTTTACTGAAGTGTTTCTTGATTTTTGATATCCTTACAATATCGCCGATTTTATATTTTGGTTTTCTTAAAGTTTCATTATATTGTGTTGGCAAGCGGGGTGGATTGTTTCTTTTCACATCATTAGGTTTCATGCCAATGCTGCGATGTATTTTGTGATTATACTTTACTAGTAACTCAGGCAAAATATGTACCCATCGGTAAGAACCTCGTGTTGTGAATTCTTTCCACATCGATTCCTTAAGAGTTCGATTGAATCTTTCTATCACACTCGCTTTAATGGAGCTGCCAGTGGAATAATGCTTTAGATTTTGTTTCTGAGACCATGTTTTGAATTCACTGTTATAAAATTCCGTTCCTCGATCGGTGTGAAAATAATTGGGCAATCTTTTACTTTGAGAATAAACAAATTTTAAGCTGTTCACAATCTCACTTCCTTTTTTGGTTTTAAGAGGAATTGCCCATGCATATTTCGAGTAAACGTCAATAATGGTTAATAAATATTTAAATCCATTATTCCATTTTGCAAGTTTGCACATGTCCACAAGGTCAGCTTCATGGAGGTCATCGATTCCTTTGCTAATAACACGTCGTCTTTTAAACTTTTTTCTAAGCGGTGCGTGAAGTTCTTTTGCAATTTCTCGTCTGATTTCGTTCATAGTTATTTTCCAAACAATGTTTTATAACATACTGTGCATTGTTTTACAAACGTTGGAATTTTTATTCAATATATCCAGCATTTCTTAGTTCTTCTTCTATTGCAAAGATTTCGCTGTCTAGTCCTGTGTGACCTGCAGCTTTCGATGCAATTAATGTTTTAAGTCTTGATACCAATTTGTTTGGTTCATTCCAGTGAACGAATTCAATATTGTTTCCGCCTTCAAATTTCCAAATGGCTTGTGGCGCGATGTGTTTTTTTTGACCATATCCAGTATGCATTGTAGTATTTGCTTCTTCATTTTCATCTGCTGTTTTTATAATTCCATCTATGTCTTCAGTGAGAAGGGGTTCAATTATATGTCTATACTTATAAGATTGCCTTCCTCTTGGAGCTGCATTGCTTGTATAATTTCTTTTGTGCACGTTTGAAACATTTAATAATTTCAAATATGAACTTAAATCACTCCTATCTATTAGAGTGGGGTCTGGTACTTTCCTTTGAATCAATTCAAGTAGACCTTCTGTAATAGGAAATTTTTCACCGCCAACTTTTATCCACTTTTTATCGAAGAAAACTCGTTCGCGTCCCAAGTATTGTTTATCATTTCTTATCGTTATACCAAATGTTCTATCCACGTTTTGTTTAATGAACGGATCAAAGTAGCGGTTAAGTAGTGAAATTATTTTGATGCTATCTCCATCTTCTTCGTCTGAAGTAGCAGTGGATTCAGAATCGATATATTTTCCTTTTCTTTTTCGATTTTCTTTATTTTGAGTCGACGTATTAGCAATAGCTACAAGTTGATTTAATGAACTTGTTACTGGTTTAAAGTTAGTCTCTATATCTAATTCTTTTCGTCTAACATCATCTTGAAGTGAAAGATACTTGTCTTTAACATCTTTTTTTAAGCGAGAAAGTTTATCCTTTACTCGACTTTCAGCTTTAATCTTTGACCTCTTCTCCATGACTAAACGGAAATTGTGGTTGTTTTACTTATTTATAGTATATTCAAAATCGATTTGAAGAGGAAGATCATCAGTTTTATGTTTTTTCGGGTCTCTAAGTCGAAACTGAATTTCATCTTGCTCTTCAACGACAATATCACTGCCATCCAGTTCAATCTCTTGACGTATATTTAAAATTGCATACACAATTGGAGATCTTGGTGAAACAAAAATTGGTTTTAATACACCTTTGTAGGGAAGTTGGTACTGTATGTTATGATTATGAAGCGTGTATACTGGTGAATGGATTGATGGTGTGTTGGAGAATTTCAGAATAAATTTCGATAAGTTCTTTTTCTTTACTTCATCTTTTAATATACCATATTCTTCTTTGGATGCAGTAAAACTTTCGAGTGGTTCTTTGTTAACCATTTGCTCAATTTTTCCCAGTTCAGTTTTTAACTTGTTATATTCTTCTTTGGATTCAGCAGCATAACTTTCAAGATCTTCTTTTTTAACAATATTGAGATTGTTAGCAACACCCTCAATACGAGTTTGTAAATTGCTTAAAATTTCTTTTAGTTGATTAACTTCAGTTCGTGACGCAGCATAGTGTTCTACAAACCGTTTATTTGTCACGTCTTGGTCGTTAACAGGGAACTCAACATTTGTTTGTTTTTGATGTTGTAGATTGGTTACAGTTTGTTTCAATTGATCAAATTCACGTTGGGAAGCGGCATATTGCTCAACAAACGTCTTATTTGCAACATCGTTATCGTATATGGGGTTGTTTACGTGAGTAATTCGTCCACTCATCATATTTAAAGTTCCACCATCGTCTACGTTTAAAACGTTTTGTTTATTAAATTTAGCGATTAAGTCTTCTAGATCTTTTCGAGAGGCAGCAAAGTTTTCTAAGTAATATTTGTTTATTGCATCTAACGAATCGATTGGTTGAGATATGTTTGTTATTCTTCTATTTAACATATCTACAGTTTCATCATCTCTGTTTATATTCAAAAGAGATTTTTTAATTTCATCGAGTTCATTTGTTACATGAGTTTTAAGAAAAGAATACGTTACCGCATCTTGATTTTGAATTGGATCTTTAACATTTCTTATTCTTTTGTTACCCAAGTCGAGAGTATCTTGATCATACGGAAAGTGATCTTCTGAAAATTCTCGCACTAAACCATGAATGAATTCTACTCGTTGTAACACTTCGGTTATTCGGGTCTCAAGATATTTTTTTATATTCGATGTATGTTGCTGCATTGCAATAAGGTTTACTGCATCATTTGCAGATGATGGTAAAGCTAAGCCCGCGAGACGTTTGTTTTGAAAGTCAAGTTCTTTTTTCTCTATTTTACAAATTGAAAAAATTAAACCTTTAAGCTCGTTAAAGTTTCGTTGTATGTCTTCTTTAGACTCGATTTTATTTAGCTCATTTAATAACTTCACTACATAACCTTTGTTGCATGCATCTTCAACATGTATTGGCATTCCAACATTTTTTAACCGTTTGCCGTTAATACTTAGATGTCCGTCGCTTGTTGTTGTTGTTAGTTGATTTTCATATTGCACTAGCTTATCATCAACATATGATTTAGTTGCAATATCATGTCGTGAAGTCGGTCGTCCGATAGACACATTATTGGTTTTGTTAAACGATGTCATAGTTAAGTTGTTAACCACGCAAAAGCTATAACACGAATGGCCATTTACCTCTTTTTGAAGTCATATTTATAACTGAAAATAAACATCTAAACCATTGCGATATCGACCATTTTGTAAATCGCTATCTTTATCGATAACCAAAAAACCAAACTTAGAGTTTTGCCAACAATACGAACAAATATCAAAGAACTGTTCATAGCTCATATCTGTATTTACATGATCGTTATATACGTGACGCAAGTTTGTTCCGTCTTGTTTAAAAAGAATTAAAAAATTAGCGTTATCTCTAATTAGATGTTTAGGTATACAAGAATATGTTTGACAAAGATAAAATACGTCAACGTCGTGATGACGACCTCTACTGAAATAATCTTTCATGTGTTGTTGTTTATTGCTGGCTACATCATCAAAAACAAATATAGAGTTTTTTCTAGCCATTTCTGGAGGCATTACTTCATCATTATCGGAAAAAAATCACTTTTTATTTCTTTTATGGAGTCCAAAAACTTTTTTAATTCAACATATTTACTTTGAGCAAGTGATTTAGAATAAATATAAACGTTTTCAAAACGAACTCCATTTTTGTGGCATAATAAATTTAGCATTACGTTTGTTTTGCCACAGTTCGATGGACCGCAAATGATACATCGAATTGTGTTCGGTAGTAAAACACCATGCTTTCTTTTTTCACTTTTACTCTGGTTTTCAGCATTAGTAAATGAAATTACTGGTAGAGTGTTTGACTGCTTAACAAACTTCAACATGTCTACGTTTACGTCTGAGAATGCACACTGCACAAAAAATCACATCACATCAACATATATTGCTTCCACATGTATCATAACTTGTATTATGTGGAATAATAGTAGGATTTTCAGGATTTAAATCAACGTTGCCGACGTAAAACCCTCTTATATATGGACAATATGGCGCCCATTTTTCATGATCATTTAAAGGATTATCGTTTTCCCTCCAATTTTCAATTTCAATCTTACAGAATATACATTTCACCTTATCACCATGTCCAGTATAATAAAACCCTGCTGGTGCTAAACAAAATTCGTTTGGACAGGGAAGAGGCCAATTTTGAAAAGTTTTAAGTCTTTCATATTCGCATTTCAATTCTATGCTAGGAGAAATATTGTTTACGTAGGGGCAAGAAAAAGCCCATTTCTTATGTTCTTCAAACGGATCATCATCTTCTTCCCAATAACTAAGTTGCAGATTACAGAAAGCACACCTAACCATATCCTTATATCCAAAATAGAAAAATCCTGCGGCTGCTAACCATGCAGTGTTCGTAAAACTGTCTGAAGACCAGGTCTTAAATGTTTTTAGCCGATCTCTTTCAGATTTTAAATTCATTTCTTTTTGACTCAATATCATTTGCATTAACTGTTTTTTGGAATACTTTACACAATTAAAATACTTCATGATGCTGGTTTACTTCACAAAGAAAAGATGTTCACCACACAAAGCTAAATGCGAACTGACATGAATCAACAAAACACGTTGGCTAATATGCACGTGTTGGGTTGGCCGAGCGGTCTAAGGCGTTAGACTTAAGATCTAATTTTCAGAAATTGAAAGCGAGGGTTCGAATCCCTCACCTGACAATATTATTATTATTATTATTATTATTATTATTTTATTTACATGTAGAGTGAGGAGGTAATTGATCATTAATAAGAACTTTCATATGAAATGGTACAAAAGACATTTTTTTTTTCTTCTTTATTCATTTAGAATTACAATTAATACAATTTTATTTCTCTTGAAGTAATCTCATTCTTTTTTTAGTTGTCCAGATGAGTGTGGCTGTGTTGAGATGATCTTCTTCTTTTTAGTTGTCCAGATGATTATTTTCTGTAGACAAAAAAAAAAAGATACACTGTGTTAAAAAGCGAACTAAAAACAAAATATGTATAGCTGTCAACTACAGTAGTAGATCTAAATTATTCACCTTTTATAGATAGCGATTACAGTTGTCACATTTGCAGCGAAGATGAAACAGTTGAAATTTCCTCTTTAGATGATCTGGTAGATGTTCCCACTCTAGACGAATTCGTTGTGGTTCATATATAGTCAGCACGTTTATAGGAAAGTAGTTCCAATCAAACTTATTAAAACCTCGAAGTCCACTGTTTCGAAACTTGTTTATTATCGAACACACGATTTTCATGATGCCATCAGAAGAATTTAACCAATGTTGAACAGCATTGACGTTGAATTTAGCACAACTATTGCTTCCCATTGCTAGAGATGGTAAATGTTTTGGACAATCTGTAGGTAAACGATGGCTATGCCTCAACATTAGGTCTGACATTCCATCAATCGTATTAAGATCGAATAATGAGTCTGGGGAAAGTGCTTTTAGTGCAAACAAAGAAAATTCCTGTGGCAAATTATATACAACTAAATAATCATATTTATTCTTAATAGACTCAAAAAAAGAAGAAAGAGTTTTTTCACAATATGCTGCAACCCATGTGATCACGGGGCTGAATGAAGGTATATTGCCGTTATTTAACATACAGTAAGCAAGTTCCAAACTGCCGTTTGGTAGCTTGCGAATGTCTGCAACTATTGGTTGCTTCTTATTCCACGTGCCAGCATCAGTAGAAGGAGAGTTTGTTGTTGTCAATTCCATGATTGCAACTAAAGTGAGAATACTTGTTTACTTGCTTGCTTATAACTTAGCAAATATTGGTTTAGATAATTACTTCATTCGTTAATGGTCTGTAAGATATTTGACGATCATGAATAAGAACACAATAAAGAGTTGTATCTTCAGGTATATTCTCACTTGTCTCGATTTCAATTCGCACATCGACTGAAGATGTCTTCACTGCTTCCACTTGTTCGAGACAATTAATTACAATAATCGAACAAAGAGACTTAAATTCATCTCGTGAAACCAGAGTCTCTGAACGAACATCATCGATCTGATAATATACATTACGAAATTTAACAAACATGTCATACAACTCGCTGTAGTCATTTATGGCAATTTCAGAAGTTGGCATTTCATAGGGATAAAAAATTGAATTTAAAAAAACTCTTATAGATTTAATGTTACAATGGTCGAAATAGGAAGAGCATGTGTTTAGTAAATTTCTTCTAGTTTGAAAACCTAATAAAAATTGACGTGGTTTTTGAGTTTCAGAAGTTGTCATTACAGTCCAACTATATTTAGTTGTTCTAGGAAGAGAAGGCAAGACGTGAACATCCCACGATCGATAACCAACCTGAATAGGAATATTTTTCTGCATTAGTTTTAATCTTTTAATTTGTTCTTCGTCCGATAATAATAAAACGGGAATTTTTAGATAAACTTTAAATAACCTGACCTTAGAAAGATCGTTTTCGGTTGTCGATTGCAACGCACGTGCGTCACTTGACGATCGGAGAAGTATTACCTCATGCTTGCAGTTTAAAATCGGCTTTCTGTAATCCTCTGCTATTCCTAACAGGTTGCTTAAAGGAAGTATTATATGAAAACGTTTTGTGTTACTATCAACAATATTTGCTTCACTTGCTGGCGTTGTTAAAGAGGGAAAATAACCGGCATTTTGTAAAGCTGTATATTCGTTTTTTGAATATGATGCAAAGGTTTTTATAGAACTTGTTATACCTAGATGGCGTGTACGATCAATTTCTTTACCATTTAACGTGATGCGAATTTCGCTAAAAAGATTAGCCCCAAAATTTTGGTCAGGATGCGCTGTAGTAGAAGCAGCTGGATTTATGTTAGAAGTAATAATTTGACCTTCTAAGTGAAGAACACCTTCTGATAATAAAACTATGTTTTCTTCATTTTGAATCGGTATTCGAATTTCATCATTATTTTCGAATTTATTAGCTGAATAAGGTTGATAAACTCTTTCTTCTCGTCGCACAACTCTGTTGTCAACCTCTCTTTTATCTGTTATGTTAAACATGTTAACAGCTTCAACTATAGATAGAAACTAAATAAGATTAACAATTGCATATATATTTATATTGAAATTAAAGTACGCGATAGCCTAAAGACTGTAAGAATTGTTTGTTGTTACTCGATAACTGTTTCTTAGATTTCAAGGTGCGATGTCGTTGTTTTTTTTTTTTTTTTACAAATTTTAGCTGATTGATTTATATTATTTTTTCGAATCAGAGTCGACTTCTTTTTTTTCAAACTTTGAGTATTATATAGTATAGCCATATTTGTGATTGTTTTCTAGTATGCTTACTCAAGTAGAATGAAAACATAACAGTATTTCATTACTTTATATAGCAAGATATCGTGCTGGACGAATAATTAATTCTACAGTTAAATCTTCATCTTGCAAATCAATGAGCTGTTGAAGATGATCTTCAAGTTGCACAGATACATGTTGAATAAGCTTGGTGTTCATGGGCAAAAAATTAATCGTTGTTGGTTGTACAACAATCGGGTAACCAGCAGGAACATGAGCTTTAAAATTATATAAAGAGTGTGTTGGTTTATGGTTCAAATAAGAACTCGTACCAAGCACAAGGTTGCAACATACTCGAATACTATTAACAGTGTTAATTTTAATCATATATTCAGAATGATGAGTTGTGTTTGCCTTGAACTTTCTATGAGAAAAGCCTAACAAATCTGCAATAGAATCTGCAACACCAAAATCTATAGCAAACACTTTCGAATGTAGTTTACAATGATAAAAGACTTTATCATAATTAATATAAAATGATGGGAATTTGTCTTTGTCGCCTAATAAATGTTCAACTAATAAATCATCAATCTTTTCACTTAATTGTTTTAACGTATAGCTAGCATTGGGTATTATTAAAATCGCTCTATCCGCTTCGTTCAACTTTATAGCCAAAATGTTATTATTCTCGTTAATTGCAAACTTCATTATCGATTCTATTTTTCGATGAATTTCAATTTCTCTTTTATTCTCTTTAGGGTAAACTTTCTTTTCAATACCTAAAGGCCCTGCTACACTGTTGGCTACAGTGAAATCAATATTAAACGGGGAAGACAAAACGAGACGGTTGTCTCTTTTTCCATCTATATCCTCTTCCACATACAATTTTGTTTTTTCTAAATGTTCTGGTATAAGTTTCGACAATGAGTGATAACTAAGTAAATCATCAAAAGCCGAGGCTAGATCTTCAAATTCATAAATACCCGGTGGTACCACTAAATCAATTGATAAAAAATTAGTAAAATGAATGCGAAATTTATTATTTCTGTTGGTAACATTTCGAATAGAATTAGATGTATACAATCCTGCAAGTCCTATTTCAAAAAACTCTGCTCCTACAAGATGAATCGGGTTCTCCAATGTAACATCAATCTTCGAGCCTTTACCTTCAAGAGTTATCCGTCTTTCGAAAGCCATCTTTGAAATGTTTAAAGACGGTCTGTGTTTCCCTTATTTATACAATACAAGAAGACTAAACATAAATGTCCACAAATCGAAGAAGTAATCGATTGATATGAATGAAAATTATATTGTAGATAGCAATTTTTAAGATATGTTAAAATTTCAAATG
The DNA here is from genome assembly GCA_946902985.2 of Meconema thalassinum. Classification (NCBI taxonomy): domain Eukaryota; kingdom Metazoa; phylum Arthropoda; class Insecta; order Orthoptera; family Tettigoniidae; genus Meconema; species Meconema thalassinum. The sequence continues at coordinate 100,438,473 of OX336398.1, forward strand.
GTGGTCTTAAATTACCAATACTATCAAAATAATGCACATATTTACCATGTTTACTGAAAGCTACCCAATGTGAACCGGATTTATCCATCGGTTCAAGGTTGACAATACAGTTTTCATTTTTTCGAGGATATCTTGGTAACGTATCTCGCATAAAGACTCCTCTAAAATTTGGAATCTTTAATTGATGTGCGTATTTAGCTAAATCGAAATTACTTAATGCTTTATTTGGTATTTGGTTAATTATCTTTTGTATGCAGGAGGATTTAAATAAATGCCTTGACCTCCTTTTCCTCGCATTGCTTCTATCATTCGATTGTGTCTTTTCATTTCTTTTAGTTCTTCTTGAGCAGCTTTCGCCTTGTTTATAGCAGACGCCACCCCTGCTGCTCCGCCTGCTAGACCCCCCAAGCCCGACAAGGCTGCAAATATCGGAAGTAGGGGTAAAATACCACCTTGCTTTTTCGATGTTCTTCTTCTTCTTTTTTTTAATCTTTTCTTGTTTTTTTTTTTATTATTTAAGTTTCGCTTACCTCCTCCAATCTTAGACTTAGCTTTCATGATGCCACCCACTGTTAGTGCAGCCGCTCTCTCTCCAAATGATGCGTCACGGGATTTTACACGAGACCAAGCTTTTGAAGCTAAAATTTCATCAGCCTCTCTTCTTTTGTTTGAATCTTTATGCTTTGCGTAAGCAATGTCGTGCTCTTTGCACGCTTTATCTAATATATTTATTCCTGGATCACCACGGCTCAATCGCTTTTCTAATTTTGTTCCTGGTCCGCAATATTCATATCCCGGGATGTGTAATTCCACGGGTAAATTATCAATAGTTTTATTAAGTACACGACTGATTAATGATCCACTTCCTGTTCGTTTATATTGAGTGGTAGAGTTGCTCCTCTTACAACGCACCATTACTAAATGATATGTAATATAAAGTAATTATACATATATATTTCTGGAAAATGGGAATGGTGGGGGGAGGTTTTTTTTTTAAATAATACACACAAAATTTGGGGTTATTATTTATTCTTTTTTTTCATAAGCAAAGGAACACACAAAAAATTAGTATTATTATTAACAGCATAAAAGTGTGTGTGTGAAAGAAATAAAGTAAGTGAGATGAAGTGCTTTAATCTCAAATTTGTTTCTAATCATTTTTTCAGAGAAAAATGACCAAACGGTAAAGTATCAATTCCGTTTTCAGTTATGTGTCTTTTATCTTCGTTTGATGAAATTGCCAACTTATTTTGCCGAACAGTAAATACAGAATGAGATTTTGAAATTATACAAACTTGAACTTTGTTGACTTTTTCTCTGTTATAAAGACACTTTCGATACTCATCAATATTCATACTTTTACTCACACTCTTCTTAATGCCTTTAGCCTTACACAAGCTATTCATTTCATCACACAATTTTATTGCATACATTTTGGGTCGTAACCCCACAAATTCTTCAACAATCCTTCCAGCATTTTCATCTTTCATTAAACCAATTTCACCTTTATTTTGTCTCACAATGCCAAAAGGATTGTTTGTTTCATAGTTTCCAGTATCAAACAAATTTGAATGCTGTTTCATGAACTCATAAATATCATCATAGAATATATACATAAAACTATCGGTGTCTGTGTATAACAACCTCACATTTGATTCAGGATTTGCTAAAATAACATTGTAATGAAAGTCATTCATTTTACATTTAGACAAATCTAATATAGATGCACCAACATATACTGGTTGATTGTGAAAAATCTTTAGTCTACTCATCTCGATGACCATACATTGTTCATCGAATATAATTCTATGTTTAAAATTAGCCTTAGCTATTAAAGACCTAGCACCACAAGCTCCATGCCATTTGGTGACCCATTTGATGTCCCTTAACTTCCTCACATTCATCAGTGAACGACCAAAAATTGCATTATTCATCAATTTATAAAAATTCTTTTCAAAATCATTTTTGGCATGTTTTCGTTTCTCGGTGTTCACATCAATATATGGTTTTAGCCATTGGCTCTGATTGAATTCAATTATTCTGTGAATACGATCTAATTTCATTCCTAGTTGAATACATTGCTTTAACAATCTATAATGCAAAACATAACGTTCTTTATTATCTAGGGTAGCCATTAGCTTTGTCAACTTTTCGGGACATAGAGGGTAATCTGAATGTTTGTCATGTAACTCTTGAGGATAAGTCAAATCTACTTCCAAAATATATCCAATTTCTGAAGTATCATCAATAGTTAAAACATCAAAGCCTTCAACATTTGCAACCCATTTAAACCCGCCCGTTGGAAGATATTCCATCATCGCATATCCATATAAATTATTAACGTCAAAGTACATTATGTAGGACTCTTGCTTTTTCTCATCATAAGTTTTCATATACTTATTATTAGCAATCGCATGTCGTGTTATACACTGAACATTTCCTCCTCGAATAGATCGTTCAAAAAAGTGTAACATATCAATATCTTGAAGCAATTCAAGTTGAACGTTGGTTATCTTTTTCATAGCACACCAAGACATAGATGGAGCAGTGTAAAAATGAGCTGCATCAATGCCATAAGTTTCCATGCCATTCGATCTAAAATTTTCAAAGACATCCGCCAAAAGAAGTGTGTCAACTTTTAAATACAAATCGGCGTATTCTCCTAATGTTTGACATGAAAACGTTTCCCACACCGATTGAGCAAACTCATACTCTTCATTCGATATTGTTTGATCATTAAGACTGCTATAAAACTTGGATATTTCAGGTAATTTAGTTTCGTTAAGTACATCCATACTCGTGACGTATTCATAGGGAAACACGCCTTTTCTCGCAGTAAGTCGAAACTGTGCATCATCATCATTAAAATAACGTCGAGTTATTTGCTTTGAATCTTCACTTAACGAAGATGAACATTGATCTAGTGAACAGGACAAGAAATTATATGTATCGAAAAATCTTAACTGAATGAATCCATTCTTAACCCGTACATACTTTGTAAACCCTTTATAACGTTCCATATTCACCGCCAACAAACTTATATTACCAGGATTATGTAACACCTCTCCATCACGTTTCTCACAAATTTCTTTAATTATAAAATGTCCATCATAGGCTGTTAGATTATGAAATGCTATAGGCAAAACCTTTGTTACTTTGTAATTTAAATTACAACTATTGTGTGCGCTTCCTCTATATTTTCCAGTTAAGTGACAATGATCGCGTACTTTGAGTTCATTAACTGCAATCGGTTTCTCGCAAATGTGACACATTTTACTTGACAAAAATAATCTTTCTTCATTTTCGGTCATCTTTAACATTGGCTTAACCGATAAGTAATATGTTTGAAGTTTATCCACAATACTATAAAGTTCCTTTACAAACAATTCAATGCAATTATTTCCCCTAAAGAGTTTGAAACTGCACAATTCACTATCGAAATTACAATGAAGGTATAAAGAAATGCTGTAAGGAATATGTTTATGTGTTAAAGTAGAGTTAGGAATGTCACTATTTGGAAAACAGGAGGAAATTGGAGACAAGACGCATTCAGTGTCTGCATATATTATAAATGGAACTGTATCTTTAACTCGGAATTCTGTAAAATTAACAAATCTTTGTTCATCAGTCGGCATTATGCTTTTTGCAACAGGAAACTGTTTACAGTCTGCAAAGTGAACATTTAACTCATCCTCAAGAAAATAATATGACAAACAACGTCTGCATATATAAATCCTTCTCTGAGTGCTAGTGACGCTTGAACGCACAAGGCGAGCAAGATTTCTAATTAAACAAAAGTGATAACTTTCACTGTTTCCAATCTGCAACATCAATAAGTCTACACTCCTTTCATATACTTTATCTGATACATACAAAGGTACAATAGTAAAAGTTTTTTTTCCTTTTACTTCGTTTGTTCCCATACATACCCAATTGTTTTCATCATATTGTGCTCCATACACATTTACAGAAATATTGTTTTGGTTTTCAAACTTGTTTAAATATTTCATTTCCATCGGAATTGGAATTCCATCTAAATTTAAAACATCTCTGTAATTAGGATAGGAAGAAAGATGATTCACGTTTCGAGTTTTTGGATACAAACCAGCAACCACACTCCACGCAAAACAAGCTTCCTTTGTATCATACAAATTTAGCACTGCATGTTTATTGACTATTACATCAGGCAATCTACTAGTATTGGACATTCCTACTCGAAATCCAACATATTTATTTATATTAATTCTCAAACTATGAATTTTTTCTAAAGCCCACCCGGAACCATTTACTTCAAATTCGCTCATTTTTGTCAATGTACCTTCAATGATATTCTTATTATAAAATTCATTTAAATCAGTATACTCGAAAACTACCTCATTTTTGATAGCAAAATATTTTGTTTCTGATATGTCGCGAAGCACGTATTGTGCACACAAAACTGAATTCACCTTTAAAGCTTGTACAGTTAACGCTTTCTTAACATACTTTGTAAACCAAATATTAGCATTCGCTAAAAATTCGCGAGGATCCAAAAACTCATTCTTAACATTTGATAATGCAAGTGTGTACACTCTAGAATTGAATGCCGTTTCAATTAACTCACAGCTCAAGAAAGATTCATCCTTTATTTGAATTGTAATTTCTTTGAAATTCACAGCTTGTTGCAATATGTGCTCACTAATAACTCTCCAACATTAAATCAACTCATCACTGTTCTCAATCAACTCGGTTTGAGTGTTTTCCCCGATTTGGTATGATACTGAAATAGCACCGTTTAGTTCACTTCGAAAATTAGAAACACTTTCAAATGCATTGTCCAATTGGTTTCTTATATTTTCACTGTTATTATGTAATACAATATCAACCTTTCTACGTTTGCTAGGAGGCGAGGTCATTGTTGCTGTTGTCTAAGCAAATGTCCAATTTGCACTAAAGTTAATACACCACCAACAGTTGGTGTACCATCACTGATGTCTAAGCATACGTCCAATTTGCACTATTGTTAATACACCACCAGCAGTTGCTGTAACATCGGTTTACCATAAACCTATAATCTTTTAAAGTATATTCAAGCCATTGTGATAAATTACTGCCTGTAATCTCCAATGAACAATGAACAGCCTCAAAAGGAAATTCATCCTGAAGTTTACCAAGCAAATTGTTTCTATACACATTCAATTTTGTTACATCGTAACACGTCATGGAAAATTCTATTTTGAAAACTTCATCAAATGTATTGTATCCGAAGAAACAAATAAAATGTTCATCTTCACATAATTCTTTCAATAGATATCTTAGAACTGTTTCTGTCACCTCTCGCTGACTATCCTCTGATTTGCTAACATTGGTAACGTAGACTGAAAATGTTGAAATTCCACTCGAAGATGTCCATTTGTTAAAACAAGCTTCTTTCTCATTACGACTCACCTCGTTATCATCTTCTTCCTCTTCTTCCGGTTGTTGAAAGCATACACGATGATACTCTATTAGCGGGTGCGATCGATGTTCAGTTCCACTCAGGAAATTAACAGTTTTCCACTTCATTATGCTGGTTGTTTTATTAGTTTATTTAGATAATCTGAAAAATTAAACAAATTAAGAAATAATTAGCAACTAAATATATCAATCGTTATATCAATCAATACATAATATATAATCCAATACTCACCAAAACATGTCGATGTGAGCGGTTCTTCAACCCAAAATACACCGTCATCAGTTTGCCCTCGAGTACTGTTTCAAAATGACTTGATGTGAGCGGTTCTTCACCCCCAAATACACCAGCATCAGTGTGCCTCCCATTGAGTTTAGTTCATCGATCTCTGATGCGCTTAATTTCGAAAATACTGCTGGTAGAAATACACTTGTTACTTCATCTTCAATGTTAATGTCCACCACTATTTTTCTTCCAAACCTCGTCTGTACGGGGCGAATAATTTGCACCACATATGGTAAATCAATGACTAGTTCTGCTAGTTTCTTATTAGAATACTCAGTACAAGATGATAAGTTATTGAACTTCGTTAGAGCTTCCATCACACAATTTGTTCCTCGTCGTTGACTTTCTTTATTTCTTTCACACACACACTCTTCGCGCAAAAGTAGAAGTTAAACTCTTCCATGCACTCGTCCATTTATATATCCTTCACCCCCACCCACACTCCAGAAACCATATGCTGCAAACATTTCTTTTTTTCCACTATTGCTTAAAGAAGTCAAAGATTACATTCTTAGCCAATGACGTTAAAGGTCAACTCTGTCTCACGCGAACACAGCAGACGAGATCAATCACACTGCTGCACATGGTCAAACTTGCACGGGTGTCAAATGACGGTTAGCATCCTAAGCAAAAACAATAACAGCTGCACACCACATGTGTGGATTGTTGATAGTGGCACACATGCTCACACTCGCATGAGTGTCAGATGACGGTTAACATCCTAATAAACAACCACATGACGTCAACACCCATTAACTTTTTATCACCATCACATAAACAAGCCAAAAGGTCAACCTCTTCCCACGCTAACACGTGCACTGCACATGCTCGCTCCTGGACCACGTGCTCGCTCTAAGGACCCATGACGTCATCCCATGACGTCATCAGGATTACGCAATATTCAAAGTCTAGCGAATTATACTACTAAGGATTTTTGGATATTCACTCTCATCGACCAACCAAAACTATTAAAGTTAGAAGAATGATATTTTGGGGATATGTTTGTTGTGTGTCGAAAATGGCCAATAAGGAGGGATTTTTGGATATTCAGGTTATAAAGGTATGTTAACGGGATAAAACCTGCATTTCATTGTATAACAATATGTCACGACTATGACGCGAGCGAAGCCGCGGGTACCTGCTAGTCTACTATATAAAGCTCAAATACCACTGACTGACTGACTCATTCATTCATCACGAAATCTCAGAAACCACCCAACGGATTGGAATAAAATTTGGTATGCAGCTTCCTCAAGGGCCGCAAACACCCACTAAGAAACGATTTTTGGATATTCAGGTTCTAAAGGGGTGTTAAGGGGGGCTACCACAACCGTTTGCTGATGTAATTAAACTTTTCATTGAATAGCAATATATCCCGATTGGCTTCATTGGGGGATGTGATACTCGGCATATAAACTCATCATTAAAAATAAGAAGACACATGTCTGAGGGTTTTTCGATGTGGTGTATATTATGAGGTGAAAGGGGTGAAAAGTGGGGGTTGAAGGATTCCTAACGGAGCGTGTATCTCTTAAACGACATAGGCGAGGAGTTTGGAACTCAGCCGGACAAAATCAGCATAAAAATAACTAAACAGGTGTTTGACCGTTTTTTCATAAATCCAATTTACGGGGCCCATGGGGAGGGAAACGTAATATGTCTGAGTGTAAAATTATACATGGCCTATGTTGTAGACAATAACACATTAAATCTCTTTTGTATCTTGCTATTTCATCATACGACGAATACTTAGTGAGTTATTAATGATTTTGTACTTTTTGGCCGGAATTTTCTAAGTCCCAGGAATGACATAAGAATTGATTCGAATGAAATTTCAGAAAAAAAAAATACTTTTATTATATTTTTCACGTCTTTTAGGGTCCGGAACCAACATGATATTTTGATGTTTTTTTTCGTCCCATGCATTTTTGGTTTCAGGTGATGGAATTATTTTCCACCAGGACCCATGCTTATCTATCTATTTAACTAATGTTATTGCGGGCGAAGCCGCGGGTAACAGCTAGTATATATATATATATATAGATAGATACATATATACATAAATTATATATAAAATTTTGAACTGACGGTGGTTTTGGGGTCTGGGGGATGTGAAACGCGAAGATATGTCGAAATTTTCCGGAAGTCGAAACATGGTACCCATTGCAATAGTTAGCTTTCTAATGAAATCTACCTAAAATCCTATTATGACAATTACGCAACACTGATAAATGGCTTCTAAGACTTCAATACCGTAACGTTACGGCAACACTATTCTTGGAGGAAGGTTGGTTGGTTCCTCAGTTTAGGGACTGCGACAACGCGGTCTTGTAGCCCCGTGTACTTTGGGTGTGTGTAGAATATGTCTGATAACCGGTGTTAATTGTGATAACTGTATTAGTGTGTGTTATCTGTTTTCAATTCAAGTAAGGACTGCATACATTGAATTTTTTCAAGTAGTTCCTACTTTTGCCGCCAAACGCAACCGTCAACAACTACAGTTCAGAACTGGTTACCAAATGCTATCGCAGTCGAAACCTAAGAGTGTTTGTCAAATGTTTAACCTAACCTATAATTATTTAGCTTCACACAGGTGTCATTAGTGGAAGGTTCTTTAACATGCCATAAATCTATGACATGGGACCGCCGGCTTTATTTCCACTCTGAATGAAGGCATACTGAGGGATTTTTAACGCTTTTAAAAAATCCGACGAATTCGGCCGGGTTTGAACCCGCGTTCTTGGGCATAGAAGCTCAGCATGCCACGAACTACGCCACCGAAGCCGCCATCTTGGAGGAACACGAAGGCACATTTGGGGCTAAGGTAAACAAGAAAACAGAACACGATCAGTCCAGAGCTTGCGGTCCGGAACAACGTAGCTTTCCTACCTACTAGGGTTTCCCCGTGTAATAACTCCAATGACGACTAGAAGACCTTTCCAGACAGGTTCTGTGGCAACTCCGGTGGTCGTATTAAAAAATAATTAGTTAGACTGATCAAGGCCGATTGGTTAACAGCTCTAGAACTTGACCCTCTTATTACACACATATAACCGGGGAAAGAAAGATTTCTATGTTAACACATACGGTATCTATTTTGAAAGCTAAACTTACGTAATTATATTTTGAATTTTCTTAACGGTCGCCTCCGTGGTGTAGTTGTCAGCGTGCTTAGCTGCCACCCCGGAGGTTCGAGGTTCGATTCCCGGCTCTGCCACGAAATTTGAAAAGAGGTATGAGGACTGGAACGGGGTCTACTCAGCCTCGGGTGGTCCAAATGAGTGTAGCGGGGTTCGATTCCCCCCTCAGCCATCCTCGAAGTGGTTTTCCGTGGTTTCCCACTTCGTCTTCCGGCTGGTCGCCGGGATAGTACCTACCGTCACGCCACGGCTGCCTCCTTCCCTCTTCCCTGTATATCCCTCCCATTCTTTCCATCCCGTCCCATCCCTCATGAGGCCCCTTGTTCGCTATGCAGGTGAGGCCACCTGGGTGAGGTGCTAGTCCCGCCTCCCCAGTTGTATCCCCCGACCCGATGTCAAGCTCCCAGGGGCGTGGTGGCGCAGCGGTCAAGCTGCTGGCCTCTCACCCAGGCGGACCGGGTCAATGCATGTGAGATTTTCGAAGTGAAATGCCATGTCATGTGGTTCGGATTCCACGTAAAAAGGAGGTCCCATGGCTCATGATCGAGAGATTAACGGTCACTTTAAACTACAAGCTTCCTTTTTTGCTTTTTCAAGCTCCAGGACACTGCCCGTAGAGGCGGTAAAGGTGGGATCCCTCGATGAGTCCGTGGGAAAAGCCTAATTGAGGGTAAACTAACTACGAAAAAAACCACGATTACTGTATTTTTACGAATCATGGCATGTGGAGTTGAAAATGGAGTATTTATTTTCCACATTTTTATTTTGGAGTTTAGCACTTATAATATAAGTCTTATATTCCATATTCTTAGTCATTGTAATCAATGTAGTCCATATTTCGGCTAAAAAGTATTACTTTTTTTACATTCGAATTGAGTCACTATGGACTACGGAGTAACAATCAAAATCAATGTTTCGTTCTAGATCGTCTGCCAGCTTTGACGTCCTGCCAGTATCTCTTGAGCCCATCACTCTACTCCTTCTTCCGTTCTTCTGAAAGAGGTCCCCTCTGTCTTTTGGGTTCTGCCGCTACCTTAAATCCCTGGTAATTTTTGATTAGGTGTCTGAATTCACACCTGTTCATAATTTTTCAGTCCGGAATACCAATTTCTATAAGGTCTTTGTTACATTCTTCAAACCATACCAATTTTTTCCTCTTTGGTTTCACGAAATTCCAAATTTTCTTTGTTAGTCAATCGTTGGACATTCTAAAAATGTGTCCATAGAACAACAACCTTTTCCTTTTTATTGTTGACGTGACTGGTTCTGTCTTTCTATATAACTCTTCGTTTGATTTCAAACGTAAATGTCCGTCAACCCACCTGTTGACTATTTTTTTTATCAATACCCTGCGTTCTCTTTTGACTAACTGATCGACTAGTCCCCGCCTGTTCATAGTCAAGGTCTCCGAAGCATATAATGCTTCAGGTTTGACAAACGTGCTGTAGTGTATTTATTTGGCTCCAATGCTCACTGACGTCTGGGTGAAAGAATGGCAGCCCTGATTGTGATGAGTGCTATGAAAGGAAAGTTGATGATGCGTGGGTATGAACATTAAGGAATTGAGGTGTGAGGAATTGTGATTATTATTATTATTGATTTAAGCCCACTACGGAGCGCTTATGACTAGTTCATCGATGCTCTTTTCCGTTCCCAATATCTCTTGAGCCCTGCTGATAATTTCTCCTTTCTCTCCTGCGAAAGGGCCTTCCGACATTTAGAGACTCTAGGTGGTGGGGTCCAAGATTCTACCATAGCACAAAATTTAGAACGATCTTCTTCATCAAGGTCAGCAATTCCAGCCAAATCCAAGTCCTTTAGTACTTCATTAAGCCACAGGCTTCCAGTCTTGTAGCTTTTAACCAAGGAGAAGATCTTCTTGGTAAGCCTGTTGCTGTTCATTCGTTGTAGGTTCCCATAGAACTTTAGCCTCCTACGTCGCATACTGGTATTGGCTGATTCTAACTGTCGATACAGGTCAGAATTAGATTTCAAACGGTAGGTTCCATCTGGGAGCAATCTCGGGCCATGGATTTTCCTGAGGATACGTCTTTCTTCTTTCTCCAGGTCATCCATGGTGCCTTTTCTGTTCATCAAGAGAGTCTCTGTGGCATACAGAAACTGTGGTCTGACAGCAGTTCTGTAGTGACAGATCTTAGCATTCCTCGAAATGCATTTCTTGTTGTACAAATTGTGGGATAGTTGGTATGCTGCGTTGAGTTTGGTACGCCTTGCTAAGATGGAGGTGCCATCTCTACCATTGGGGTGGACCCATTCACCAAGGTAACGAAAGCGATTGACTCTTCCAATCGTTCCATGTATGGTCGTCAAAGGGGTGTTTCCGGAGTGCCGATTCTCAAAGTACTTGGTCTTATCGTAAGATATCTGTAATACAGATTTCACCGCTATCTCGTGCAGGGCTAGGACAGCTATGCCAGCATCCTTAGAGTTGTTGGCCAAGATTGCAATGTCATCTGCGAAGGCAAGGCACCTGATCTCGATTCTTCGGGTTTTAGTTGGAGAATGGTTTTCAGATTGAAGATCTGCTCGGTACAGGACCTTCCACGCCGAAATCCTCCTTGATATTCACCAATTGTTTGGTCACATTGACTTTCTACATTGTCCAGTAAAATCCTGGAGAGCACTTTGTATGCTATTGACAGCAGAGATATCCCCGGTAGTTGTTTACATTACTGTGATCGCCTTTCTTATGTAAAGGGTGTATGACAGCTGATTTCCAGTCATCAGGGATCCTGCCAGTCTCCCAACATTCGATTAAGATCTGGTGTAGGGCCTCTGCGATCGTATTTCCACCTGCTATCAGGGCTTCTGCAATGATTCCATCTTCCCCGGGTGCCTTGTAGTTCTTAAGATGGTTGATGGCATTAGCAACTTGCTGCAAAGTTGGTGGGTTAGATGCCAGGTGTATCTCTGGAGGATCTTCAACAGGCAATCCGTCCGTGGGCTCTTCGCAATTAAGCAATTGTTCAAAGTAGTTTGCCAAAAGTTCCACGTTCTCGCGGTTGCTGGTGACCAGCTCCCCGGCTGTATCCTTGAAGTGAAGGCATTGTGGTCTATACCCAGAGAGTTCCTCTTTGAAGACCTGATAAAAGTTTCTGGTGTTATACATTTTAAATTCTTCATCCAACTTTTCCAGTCTTGACCTATCGTAAGATCTCTTCACACGCCTTATGGTCTTGCTCGACAGTTTCCGCACCACTGTGAAATTCTCCCAATCTTCTTGTCGTTTTGTTGAGTTCCACTTCATCCAAGCAGCAGCACGCTCATCAACTGCAAGGTCACATTCAGAATTCCACCATCTATGGCGTCGCTTCCTTCGAGGTTGTCCGAGGTTATTGGTCGCTTCGCACATAGTGGACCTCAGGTGGTTCCAGTCTTTCATTTCATTTCATTTTGCATGATGTCAGATTTAAAGCGTTCTCTATTCTCCATAAGGAATTGAGGATCAATCCGTGGTGGAATTATGGTAGGAGGTATCTTTCGTTTAGGTAATAATCTGGTCTTAATTTGTGTGAAGAAATGGTCAGAGTCAACATTCCAACCTTTTCGAACTCTGACATTCATGATCTCTTTCCTACTCTTTACACTGATTGCAACGTGATCGATTTGAAATGATCCCATAGCAGTGTTCGGTGACTGCCAGGTGGTCTGGTATCTTGCCTTTCTAGGAAATACTGTGGACATGATCTTTAATTGGTACAACCTACACAGTTCAATTAAGCGTTTGCCGTTGGTATTGGTTTGTCTATGTGCTGTATATGGCCCCAGTATGTCTTGGTACTGTCGTTCTTTCCCCAGTTGAGCATTGAAGTCACCTACCAGAAACTTGACGTGGTGATCGGGGATCTTACTGATCTCGTCTTCTAGCAACTGCCAGAAACTTTGGACCTTTTCAGGGTTCTTCTTGTTGTCATCATTAACTGGAGCGTGTGCATTTACAATAGAGTATCCCTTGTTGCCGCATCTGAGAGATAATACGGAGATACGTTCGCTATCTGATGTGAATCCGATGACAGAATCCATCACATCACGTCTTATTAAAAAGGCTGTTCCAAAAACGCTAGAGCCTTGTTTATTCTTAGACGCCGGCTTCCCCTTAATTACTCTATAACCTTCTGACTCAAAAGCCACATCATCAGTAAATCTGGTTTCTTGGACTGCTGTTATTGAAATTTTGCGTTTATTCAGGATATCGGTCAATTGCTTGAGTTTTCCGGTCTTACAAAGAGTTTGAATATTGATAGTTCCAATGTGTGTGATAGTTTTGGGTCTCAATCGGTTGACAGTATTGGGGAACTCCGACTTTCCCCGCACGATGAGGTCAGGCTCCCCAGAGTCCGAAGGCCTGAATGCGCCACCATTGGTGACGGGAGATTGGTTACTCCCCGGGGTAGTGACATCTGCGTCGTTGTTTATCATCGTATGTGAACTAGTAAAGAGATTTATTAGGGGTGAAGACTGAACGCCTTCAAGGTTGGCCACTCCGAATCTTATTCAGGAGCGTTAATTACAATGGGGTCACCACTCCCAAAGGCATTTTAGAGCTACTGCCAGCAAGTATTCAGGCCGCCCCTTACATGGAGAACAGACGCCCTTGCAGCCACCCCTAACATGAAACAGACGCTGCTGATGCTTAGTGCACTCACATTATTCCCTGAGTACTGGGTTGCCTCATCCGCAATCTCCACCGTTCCAAAGTCCATCTTCTCCGCTGTAGATTCCGTTGAGGTCTTCACTCGTAACCCTGAGCTGGGACCCTTACCAGATGGTACACACCGGGCCAGTATGCTCTGGGACTTACATAGGCAGGGGCGCCAATCCCTGGGAAGGGCTACCTCCGAAGAGGGTGATTTGTTTGTATTCTATTTTTTCTTTTGTCAATTCCCTATGGTTATGAACTTATGAAATAAAAAACAAAGGTTTACCAGAACACAATGTTTCATTTTAATTTAAAAAAAATCATGATGTTGATGGACTGATTTTTCATTTTCACATTTTCACACATTGTCATTTGCCAATTTGCAATTTACTGTTTTTAAAAATATCTGTTTCAAGTTTTACGTTTTTGATGATTTGGGTTTTCCATTTTGTTGATGACATTTTTTTTAAAATGTCCGTTTTATGTTTTAGAATTTTAGGTAGATTTCTTTAGAAAGCTAACTATTGCAATGGGTCCCATGTTTCGACTTCCGGAAAATTTCGACATATCTTCGCGTTTCACATCCCCCAGACCCCAAAACCACCGTCAGTTCAAAAGTTTATATATAATTTATGTATATATGTATATATATATCAGTTTTTGTGGACACGATAACTGCCGTAATTTTGCACCAATGACTTTGAATTTTTTACATAATATGTATCCCTATAAAATCTCGGTCGAGTTCGATAATGGGCAAAATCGGTCAAAGGGGGTAAAAATGGGGGGCTTTTTTCGAAAAAGTGAAATATCGCTATAACTCTCTTAATACATGAAATATCGAATCCCTTCCAAGTTCATAATATGTGTCGGATAAGTGCCAAAAATTTATGTCATATACGTTTTTTGATAGCACCAACCATTGACCAAAGGGGTGGGAAAAAGTGGGTTTTTCGGGAAACATTAATCATATCTCTGTTAATAGGCACAATACCAAAACCGCACAAAATGGACAATATTCCTCCAATAATTACCTAAAGCTTTTGTCTGAAAGAATTTTTGATATGACCCACCATTACGCCACGGGGTGAACAAAATGATTTAAATTATAAGAAAATGCCAAGTGCCAAGAGAGGTTGCCATGACAACTTTACTTTTAATTGATAAGGGATGACCATCAGCAGTTGCTATGACAACGCCACTGCACGAGATCACATTCAGTTTTCATATGTCAGTGGGAAGCGACTTCGGTATCGGAACTGGTAGCATGCTGAACTTCTATGCCCAAGGTCGCGGGTTCAAACCCGGCTGAAGTCGTCGGATTTACTAAGAGCGCTAAAAAACCTGAGTTTGCTTTCCTTCGGAGGGGAAGTTCCAACGTTCGTTGCGAGTTGCTGATTGAGGTGGCATCTAGTAGCCAAGTTCACAGCTAGGTGTCGTTGACGGCAGTATTTTAGGTAGATTTCATTAGAAAGCTAACTATTGCAATGGGTACCATGTTTCGATTTCCGGAAAATTTCGACATATCTTCGCGTTTCACATCCCCCAGACCCCAAAACCACCGTCAGTTCAAAAGTTTATATATAATTTATGTAATATATGTATATATATGTATATCAGTTTCTTGTGGACACGATAACTGCCGTAATTTTGCACCAATCACTTTGAATTTTTTACCGAATATGTATACCCATAAAATCTCGGACGAGTTCGTTACTGGGCTAAATCGGTCGAAGGGGATGAAAATGGGGGACTTTTTTTTTTTTTCGAAAAAATGAAATATTGCTATAACTCTCTTAATATGTGAAATATCGAATCCGTTCAAAGTTCATACTATGTGTCGGATAAAGCTCAGAAATTTATGTTTGAAACGTTTTTTTGATAGCACCAACCATTGACCAAAGGGGTGGGAAAAAGTGTTTTTTTTCGGGAAACATTAATCATATCTCTGTTAATAGGCACAATATCAAAACCGTACAAAATGGACAATATTCCCCTAATAATTACCTAAAACTTTTGTCTGAAAGAATTTTTGATATGACCCACCATTACGCCAAGGGATGAGAAAAATGATTTCGGAATTGTAAGAAAATGCCAAGAGCTATCAGTGGTTGACATGGCAACACTACTAAATTGATGAGGGATGAGCCATCAGACGTTGCCATGACAACGCTCTTGCGCGAGATCAGATTCAGATTTCCATCTGACTAAGTGTGATGCGGCTTCGGTGACTTAACTGGTAGCATGCTGAACTCCTATGCCCAAGGTCGCGGGTTCAAAGCCGGCCAAAGTCGTCAGATTTTCTAAGAGCGCTAAAAATCCCTCAGTATGCTTTCCTTTGGAGGGGAAGTTCCAACGTTCGTTGCGAGTTGCTGATTGAGGTGGCATCTAGTAGCCAAGTTCACAGCTAGGTGGCGTTGACGGTAGTATCTGGTAGCAACATTAGGAACTACTGCTTGAAATTGAGCGTCTGCATTCCTTACCTGAATTACAGACTAATACAGCTATCACAATACACACCGTTTATCAGACAGATTCTACACTCACCCAAAGTACACGGGGTTACATGACCACGTTGTCGCAGCCCCTAAACTGAGGAACCAACCAACATCTCTGCGGGAGATATAATTTTGCGTGAAGAAGTAACAGACCGTTACATAGTTACACATCTGTGTCGAAACTTTGCATAAGGACAGTGTGACCACAAGTATAAAAATGGACTCCAAATGACAAGAAGGTTACCGTCATCATAAGACAATAGAATGTTTAAAATATGCATAAAATGACGAAAAACAAAGTTAATTAATCTCCAATTATAAAATACTTTCACGCAATAAATGTGGTCTGATCCTTCTACGAAAACCTGCATATTCTGCCTATTTTCGACTATCCCCAAGTTTGTCCGGTGAAATCTACCTCCGCCTTCCGGCGTGCCGAGAGGACTTTTTTATATTTCACACCTGGCCATTTCCAGTTTTTAAAATGACTGTTTTACGTGTTTTTTTTTTTTTGAAATTTGGTGTTATCGACACATGGATTTTCCATTTTGCTATTTTCACATTTTTCCATTTGGTGTATGTCGAAAGTTGAGATTTATGTTGATGCGAGTGCTTGACCATGATGATGCTGCAATGTGTTTATGTGTGTTATGAGAAACATCGAGGTCTACGACTACTGAAGGTAAGACTGTTTTTACAAAAATAATGTCTATTCACCGCTACATTTTAAAGGAAAACAAGATGTTCAGTAAAGAACATATAGCCTACTTTCTCCTAAATGCATGGGTATTGTTATAACTCTTTGTCCTTTACAAGGAGTATGATTGAATGTTGGTTGTAGTAGCTTGTTGAAATACAACGTGCCATAGGGATATTAAACATGAATATGAGGTGCCCTTTGCTAGTGCTACCTTTGTACCAAATTTCGTTCAATTCGGTTTCACTGTGTTTGAATTGATAGGGGGAAACGATTTGCACACATACTTGGCCACCATCTGAAAACTATTGGGCTGATGTTCTTGCAGTTTGGACTGAATATGTTTCCCACATAAAGATATGGTGTTGCAAAATTTCATAGAGACTAGATTATTAGGTTGGTCGTAATTACATTTTAGCTTTTAACATTTGGGTGGTAGCGATTACGTTTCCGTCAAGATAGCGGTGATATAAAACATGACACACAGGTGCCCTTTACTAGTGCTACCTCTGTACCAAATTTCGTTCCATTCGGTTTCACCGTGTTTGCATTAATAGGGGGAATCGATTTTGACACAAAGATGGCCGCCATCCGCAAACTATTAGGCGAATGACCTATTAGATTGGTCAAAGGATGCTCCCTCCATAAAGGTATGTAGTTGCAAAATTTGGTAGAGATCGGATGATTAGGTTAATCGTAATTTGATTTAAGCTTTGGACATTTGTGTGGCCGCCATTACGTTTCTGTCAATATGGCGGCGATATAAAACATGACACTGAGGTGCCCTTTGCTAGTGCTACCTCTGTACCAAATTTCGTTCCATTCGGTTCCACCGTGTTCGAATTAATAGGGGGAATCAATTTTGACATAAAGATGGCCGCCACCCGCAAACTATTAGGCTAATAACCTATTAGATTGGTCAAAGGATGCTCCCTCCATAAAGGAATGTTGTTGCAAAGTTTGGTAGAGATCGGATGGTTATGTTAGTCGTAATTTAACTTAATCTTTGAACATTTGTGTGGCCGCCATTACGTTTCTGTCAAGATGGCGGCGTAATAAAACATAACACTGAGGTGCCCTTTGCTAGTGCTACCTCTGTACCAAATTTCGTTCATTCGGTTCCACCGTGTTCGAATTAATAGGGGGAATCAATTTTGACATAAAGATGGCCGCCATCCGCAAACTATTAGGCTAATAACCTATTAGATTGGTCAAAGGACGCTCCCTCCATAAAGGAATGTTGTTGCAAAGTTTGGTAGAGATCGGATGGTTATGTTAGTCGTAATTTAACTTAAGCTTTGAACATTTGTGTGGCCGCCATTACGTTTCTGTCAATATGGCGGCGATATAAAACATGACACTGAGATGCCCTTTGCTAGTGCAACCTCTGTACCAAATTTCGTTCCATTCGGTTTCACCGTGTTTGAATTAATAGGGGGAATTGATTTTCACACAAAGATGGCCGCCATCCGCAAACTATTAGGCTAATGACCTAGTCATTTGGTCAAAGGATGCTTCCTCTATAAAGGTATGTTGTTGCAAAATTTGGTAGAGATGGGATGATTAGGTTAATCGTAATTTGATTTAAGCTTTGAACATTTGTGTGGCCGCCATTACGTTTCCGTCAAGATGGCGGCGATATAAAACATGACACTGAGGTGCCTTTTGTTAGTACTACCTCTGTACCAAATTTCGTTCCATTCGGTTGCACCGTGTTTGAATTAATAGGGGGAATCGATTTTCTCTCAAAGATGGCCGCCGTCCGCAAACTATTACGCTGATGACCTATTAGTTTGGTCAAAGGATGCTCCCCCCATAAAGGTATGTTGTTGGAAAATTTGGTAGAGATCGGATGATTAGGTTAGTCGTAATTTGATTTAAGCTTTGAACATTTGTGTGGCCGCCATTACGTTTCCGTCAAGATGGCGGCGATATAAAACATGACACTGAGGTGCCTTTCTGTTAGTGCTACCTCCGTACCAAATTTCGTTCAATTCGGTTGCACCGTGTTCGAATTAATAGGGGTAATCGATTTTGACACAAAGATGGCCACCATCAGCAAACTATTACGCTGATGGCCTATTGGTTTGGTCAAAGGATGCTCCCCCCGCAAAGGTATGTTGTTGCAAAATGTGGTAGAGATCGGATGATTAGGTTAGTCGTAATTTGATTTAAGCTTTGAACATTTGTGTGGCCGCCATTACGTTTCCGTCAAGATGGCGGTGATATAAAACATGACACTGAGGTGTCCTTTGCTAGTGCTACCTTTGTACCAAATTTCGTTCAATTCGCATTCACCGTGTTCGAATTGATAGGGGGGGACCGACATTCAGAGTACACACACTCACACACACACTGACACACACACACACACAGACTCACACACACACACATACACACACACATACAGACTCACACACACACATACACACACACAGACAGACACACTTTTTTCGCCCTGTGTTGATCTCATAAGTCTACTTTCATTTTTTGCAAAAATCGAAAGTAGGCTAAAAATACTATCGACAAAACAAAATGAGTATATAAGTGAAAATTTCCCCCTCCCCACCCACCCTACCTCACTGTGTTTCCTTTGGTCATACATACACACCAGCTTTCTCTCTACTCACTCAACCATACCTGTCTTTTTGGGAACAAACACAACCACTTAATTTATTCCCAAAAGCACATTCTCGACATGCACACTGATTCCAAAAGAACTTTTTTAGTTTACCATTTACGTTTTACATTACAAAAAAATCAAGTTACTAAAAAAATACTATTACTCATTTGATATTTACATAAAAACTACAACTTTGTACAGCTTTAAAAGAATCAAACTATATACCATTCTCCAATTCCCAACTCGGTTAAATTTAAAATTAAAATTAAAATAAGGTTGCAGAGAACTTTTAAAAGAGCAAAAGGTTTAAGTGGGTTGCCACTATTTACAAAATCTACTATTTACAATGACAAAAACCAATATTTACAAAATACAAAATACTATATCTACAATTTACAAAAAAAAGCCATGTCCCTAAACGAACAAACAGAATAATCACACCTCCTCCTCCTTGCTGTCATAACCCCAAGGCAGGCTGGTGAGCAAGTCATCAGCCCACTCACGTTTGTTGTCCATGGAGGCGAGGGTGCGTTTTTTCTGTTCCACAAGATACAAATGATGGTTGCTGGATTGTATCCTGCACTGTGCATGGGACATAGCTTTGCCAGTGTGTAAAACCGCTAAGTAATCGTCTACACGTAGCGATTTTACCACTGCCCTACCCACACCTTTTGCTCTTTTGGCTTCCTTACAGTCTAGTGTGCGATAAGCATACATATTCGAGGCCAAACCTACGAATTCCGTCATAAGGGAATCACCGCATTCATCTTTTAAAACGCCCATTTCCTTTTTGTTTTTATGGGCAGCTGAAACACGTTGTCAGCGCTATACGAAGAGGTGTCGAACCAGTCACTATGCAGCCTCATGACTTCATAGGGGTTGCAGTGGCGAATGTGGGAAATGAATGAGTCCGTATCCATATACAAAAGAGAGACGTCCTCAAAATGACGTTTGGCAAACTCATAGCGGAATCGATACATGACCGATTTAGAAAAGTCTAAAATGACTTGGCCCAAGTAAATGGGCTTATTCATGGTCACGCTGGTCCTACTCATTCCAATAGTGGCCAAATCCTCATCGGTAATTTTGATCGATTTGAAATTTGGCTTGGCAATGTATCGCCGGGCACCCCACTGCCCCTCCCAGACATTCACCAATTTAATGACACGGTATTTGCGGACATTCTCCATGGACTTGCCATAGATGCAGTTGTTCATTAATTTTAAAAAATAACTTCAAACTGCTGTGTTGCCATTTGTCGGTGCTCTGTGTTGAGTTGCATGTATGGCTTGAGCCATGCTTTTTGAGCAAATGAAATACCCCTATGGATTTTCTTCAACACCAAGCCTTGAGCTAGACATTGCACCAACATTTGGATATGCAGCACATACCGATTTTTGTTGTAAAGTGTGCCCATGAGTTTTTCAATTTTCACTTTACTGTCAGGGGGAACCATTTGCTCAAGGCAGAATGGGAAATCGGCATGTTCATCATACAAGGATGAGAGATATTCAATATCCACTTCTAAGACATATCCACGGCCTGTTTCTTGGCTAGCCATGTTTACATCAAATTCAGACACTTGTTTCTCTGTCAGCCAAGCAAACTTCCCATAGGGCAAAGGCTGACTCATGGCGTAGCCGTACAAATTATCCACGTCATAGTACATTAAGTACGATTCTGGTTTGTCTGGTGAATAATCAGACATGTAGAAATTGTTCGCTTCGGCATGGCGCTGGTTAAGCGACACAAAGCCACCGCGAATGCCCTATTCAAATAATAGAACCATGTCTACATCAGTGAGTAAATCCAATTCCACTTGAGTGTATTTTAAAGCGGCATCAAACGAGAGCCCAGGACTCGTATAATAATGAGCCGGGTCAAGACCATAAATGTGTTGACACAACTCACGAAATTTTTCAAACACATCGGTGAGCAGCAATACATCCAGTTTTAGGTAATGCATAGCATATTCACTTAGCGTCTTAATGACAAACACTCGCCAAACTTGACATGCATGTGCATAGTCTTCATCGGAAACGGTACTACGTGTTAGTTTTGAGTAAAATTTCTCTTGTGGTGGGAGTTTTGTTTGCTTTAACACGTCCCAGCTCTCGCAGAAATCATACGGGAATATACCTTTCCGAATGCACAATTGAAATTGCTTAGGATCATTAAAATTCATTCTGGTATTTTTAATTCCTCTTCATCCAAGCCATTCACAAGACTGTCTAGCGAGGATGCCATAAACTTAAAGGAATCCAAAAATCGAATGCTAAAGTTGCTCAACCACCATGTCAGGGCTGTAAAACGCTCATGGTTTTGGGGGATAATGGTAAACGAGCCCTTGTTGACATGGCCCAATTCACGAATCAAAAACTGAATGTCATAATTTGCCAGATTGTGGAAAAAGACACTGATGAAACGAGGAGCTGAAAAGTTCAAATTGCATTTACTATGCGCAGCTCCACGAAACTCTCCCGTAAAGTGTGAGTGATCACGAACGGTGTCTTCAGCACTGATCAGTGGCTTTTCGCAAATATGGCATGCTGTGGCATGCTCACACTGCTGTTGTGGCGTTAGGCTCATGGGTACTGGGTGGTCCAGTAATCCCTGTACATGGTCGGCCAACTTAACAAGTTCATCCAAAAACATCTGGCACAATCTGGCCCCTCACGGTATTTGTAAACAGATTGTGTGCGGTCATAGGCACACAACCACATTAAATCCTATGGCAAAAGGTTCATGTTTTTGAATGGGTGTGGTTGAGCTCATGGTGGGATCTGGTTCACATCCCGCCATGGGCGTGGTGAGTGCTTCAAAATCTGCATACACCACATAAGTAGTGGTTTTGTGACAGTTCTAGCACTTCAACCTCCACATTCCTCCACACAAGATGGCGGCGGCACGATATCTCTCGAACTTATGGTCGGATTTTAAAGAAAGAGGTGTCATTGAACTCGGGCTGACACCCCCTTTCCAATGAACAACATATTTCCACCCCAAAATAAAACCTACCCCTACTAGGGGTGAAATTGTATTTCTTTTAGAGAATCTCTCTTTCCAATTGCAACATGTGAGAGTTTGAATGCCAATATGGAATGAAACGTTGTTCTGCACATGAGACATGTATTCGGCGGAAAGCCACTATGAATTAACATGCTTGTTTGATTTTGTTTTTTACGCATGCCGACTCATGGCTTTTGTAAGAGGGTGGGGGAGCGGATCCCCGTGGATGGGTTATTGTTGATGGTCATTGTTGTCGGGTCATTGTGGACGAGTCCTTGTGGACAAGTCCTTGTTGACAGGTCCTTGTGGACAGGTCCTTGTGGACAGGTCCTTGTGGAAGAGTCCTTGTGGACGAGTCCTTGTTGACAGGTCCTTGTGGACGAGTCCTTGTGGATGAGTCCCTTTGGACTGATCCCTTTGGACCGGTCCCTTTGGCCTGGTTCCTACGGACTGGCCCATGAATTTATTTAAATTATGTCAAATGGCCTAACTACATTTTGCCTGTAAAGCAGTGTGTTGAACTGACGTTGTTCACTAATCCCCCATTACTGTAATGGGATAACGATATGAAAGAAAAGTGATGAAATACATGTGAACATAGAAGGGATCTAACTTGGTGGATGGATGTGTTCTAACGAGTCCTTTGCATTTGAAAGAGAATAATACATGTTCTTAAAATGTTATAACTGTGGAGATGGTACATTCGGTAAACCAACTTGTTATTTACTGTGTCATATTACAGACATGGCAGAGAGCGCGTAGATCTGTTGCTATGACTAACGCTGCAGTAATTAGAAACCGCAAGTGTTCATGAAGACAATGATTGATGATCATGCAAAGTTAGCAGTTATTGGATATTACACAGGTGTTCCTTCCAGTGTCATGTTGCTGACATGGCAGAGAGTGCGCAGATCTGTTGCTATGACTAACGCTGCAGTAATTTGAAACCGCAAGTGTTCATGAAGACAATGGGTGATGATCATGCAAAGTTAGCAGTTATAGGATATTACACAGGTGTTCCTTCCGGTGTCATGTTGCTGACATGGCAGAGAGTGCACACTGCTGTTGCTATGACTGACGCTGCAGTAATTTGAAACCTCAGGTGTTGATCAAGACAATGGGTGATGATCATGCAAAGTCAGCAGTCATTGGATACCACACAGGTGTTCCTAGTGTACTTTGGACTCTCAGCTGTATTGGGAAAGGAATTGCAATGATTTGCAAAAAACTGCTGACACGAGCGATGAGAGTTTATATAAGAGAGGTGTCATATATTTACCTACTGTCAGTCTTTATTACTCGCTTTGAGTGAACAGTGCTCTATTACTGCTAAAGAGTTGTAAAAAAAGCCTTTTTGGTAGAAAATCATAAAATTATTTTGCAAGGTAAGTACTTATTATTAATGGATTGTAGTCTTGTATTACTTATTGATGTTGAAGTTATTGATTGGAATGTATTGATTGATTGATTTGTTTACAGATAATTGGTTACCTGTAGGTTACCAGATTCCTACAATCTGTTCATTCAGTGACAGCAGTTGATAAATTATAAAAAGGTAAGTGCCCCTCTAATAACTTTTAAACAGTTAGAGTGATATTTTCCAATGTTCACCACTACATGTCAGTGAAAATGGTATATTTAGCAGTCAAAAGTTGGAACTACTCGACCATGGTGTGTAAAGCTAATTTTGTAGGTTAGATTTTGAATACCGCTCTATTAAGTCTGAATGTTCATTGCTAGGTGTCAGTGACATAGGGAATATTTAAAGATTTAACCTCAGTTCACATAACATAACCTAACTTTACCTAACTTAAACTTGTCACGTGACATGTTTTACAAGTTTAGACTTGCTTTATGACTGACTATGACGTCACACTTAGCTCACTTAACTGGTGGCTGCTGGTTTCTATCACGTGACATGTTCTACAAGTTTAGACTTGCTTTAAGACTGGCTATGACGTCACACCTAGCTCACTTAACTGGCAACCGCTGGTTTCTATCACGTGACATGTTCTACAAGTTTAGACTTGATTTAAGACTGGCTATGACTTCACACTTAGCTCACTTAACTGGCGACCGCTGGTTTCTATCACGTGACATGTTCTACAAGTTTAGACTTGTTTTAAGACTGGATATGACGTCACACTTAGCTCACTTAACTGGCGATCGCTGGTTTCTATCACGTGACATGTTCTACAAGTTTAGACTTGCTTTAAGACTGGCTATGACGTCACACTTAGCTCACTTAACTGGCGATCGCTGGTTTCTATCACGTGACATATTCTACAAGTATAGACTTGTTTTAAGACTGGATATGACGTCACACCTAGCTCAGTTAACTGGCGACCGCTGGTTTCTACCACTCTATCAAGTTCCAATGTTCACCGCTAAGTGTCAGTGACAGTGGTATATAGTAACCCCCAGATAGAACTACATGATGTTAGACTTGCTAGGAGTTCACAGATGATCGATTTAAATACCCTGCTATAACCATTGACTGGAATGTAATTAAACTATTTATATTGTACTTTGCTTTATCATTTATTAACATTTATGATTTCTTTCTTTTATAGGCCATTTCGAAAGTGATCATCATGTTCAAGTGTGGTGACTGTAAGAAACAGTTCTGAAGACCTGACAACCTTCAACGACACGCAAATGCTAAACATGACATTAAAATGTTTGTGTGCAGTCATTGTGCTATGACATTTAACAGACAGGATAGTCTTGGACGGCATGTAAATTTAAAGCATGTTAGTTCAGCACCTTTTTCATGTTCAGTTTGCGAACTTGGTTTTTCTGCTGTAAAGCGATATCAATCCCACATGGTTGAAGTGCATGGGGAACAACAGGAATTAAAAACTGTAAAACCATTAACTAGCACGGAACCTTTAAACGAATGTGATGCTCAAAAGCGTAAACGTTCTCAAGATTGTGAAAATAGTTGTGCAACAAAAAGAAAGAAGAATGGTGAACCTTCGATAACACATTGTGATGTATGTAATATTGATATACCTTCTTCAATCATTCATGGACATTTACGCAGCATTCAGCATAAAAATAACGCTTGCCATGAAAGAAATTCTGGAAATGTTCAACAAATTGGTACTGCATTTAAAAGTCGAATTGCTAGTTATAGACTTTATAGTAAAGAAAAAACTCAAAGTATAGAAACATTTTAAAAAAATGTTCAACCTACTGTGTTTGACTTGGTAGTGTACCTTCATTCTCATGACTGGAATGCCTTTATGGGAAGGTAATATGTAATTACTTGTGAACATGAAGCGAGAGTCAGGATCATATGTTTCGCGACCCACAAGTTGACTTTGGATAGCTACCTTGACGAGAGAAGCGGGGCGCATGCGTTGCAAGTACTGTTGTCACAGCTGATTGGTTAGGGGTATTGATTATTTTTATCGACCAGCAACAAGAGATAAACTATGCCCTTTGGATGGGAATTCAATTTTTTTATACGTTCTGGCATATTTTAACATGTCTGTAATTATAGCAGGTGTTGGATTATTAACTACTTTCAAATAATTGAATTCTTAGGAACACGGAAATAAGATATTTGCATCTTATCAGTTCCAGTTTTGAGCACTCGTGGCGCGACGGTAGGTGACCTCGCAGTCGCGTTCTGGCTTGTACAACGGAGAGGGTAGATTGGATTATACCACGCACGATTACACATGTATCGAGTTATACCGGTGACCGGCGGCGAAATGTCACGTGTACCGTGAGTGAAAGTTCGTCTTGAGAAGTGTACTGCTATTGTACAGCAGGGGGTTTCCTTAGTGCCGAGAAGGACCCCAGTTTCAGTTCCGATTAGGCTATTGCGATCGAAATGAAAACGCAGCTTGTCTTGCTAGATAACTGTTCATTATAGGCCAGCCGTATAGTGTTCGTGAAAGGTGGATACTTGCTTTTACAAGCATACAATCATAATGTTCATTCAGTAGACATTCTTCGCATTGGAACTGGCCGTATCGATACACTCACTTCGTGTGTGTTGTCAGAACAATTAGCACCTCCATTTGAGAAGCATTTCTCAATACGAGTGCTTGGATTTTGAATATACTTTATATATATTTAGGGCCTAACTCATATTTCTGTGATCTTGCAACTATGTTGAGCAATATCATGTCTAGAGGAAAGGCTGCTATGTGCTTCAGTGACTTAACCATGTGCGGCTAGGCGATATAAACATGAGTGTCACTGTACGAGCGAAGTCACGTTCATTCTGATGCTATACGTCATGCGGTCCGTGCTGGTGAGTGCGAACACAGCTGTTGTATTGCAATACAGTGTGTTTCGAAATGAACCGATTGCGCGAGGCCAGTGAACTTTGGTGTTCGAGCCGTTATAGACGTTACTGCGTGCTGCGGTTGATAGGACGTTATCCGAAGATGAAAGAAACTGTCGTTGGTATTAGAGTGGAACATTCAGTCAGGATGGGAGATGTCTGGAGATCCAGGGTTCGTTTCTCGCTTTCCTGGACAGTGAAGACTTCTATTGCTTACATGGAGGGAACAGTCATAAAGGACATGACTGTGTTCTTTCGTGGTCTACAAGAATCATCTAAGGTACTGAATTAACCATCTTCAATCGTAGCTAAGCATGTTTATTCTAACGTTGTCACCCTGTCACATTTTTTTTATATATATAGGATTTTTCGCAAAATGTCTGAGAATGGAGTTTAGGTTTGATCCTAGTGTCAAGACTGACTCTATTCTGGACAGGGTTTTGATTCTATTAACAGGATGCACCCATTGTCATTAAATGTATTATAGTTTAATTTTCTTTCGATTACTGTAAATTCAAGTTCATTTTATGGGGAATTTATTTAATGTAGAGAAGAGGAACTTTAGGCCACTCAAGATTCATCATTTTTTCGTGTTTGATTTATATTGTAAATGAACACTAGTTTTATGCCTTCATATGACATTACTCGAGCTTGGGTAGACTCAATGTGGAGTTTCTACTTCCGTAAGTCTAGTTAGTTAGTTATTGTTGTTTTAAGGGGCGGAACTACGAGGTCATCTGCCCACTTAGAAGACTGTTATACACTCGAAAGTGAAATTTCAGTATTCAGGTTGATTTTCGAATACTGCAGTAAGCTTTATGAAGCAGGTTCAGTGAAGAAAGCGGATTTGTTTTGATTTTCTAGGAATTTATTCCGAATTTTGACTTGATCCAGGTTCTTTCTAACGTATTTTTTTGAGATTCTGCATTACGTTTGCTGTATTAGATTCGATCAAGATCCATTATTGATGGACTAGACAGATGTTTTAAACACAGTTTGAAGACATTTGAATACATTCACCCTATGTTATTAACGCGAATCCCAGACTAGATTTATGTGGAAGCAGATATATCGCCAAAGCTGCAATTGTTATTTAACACTTACTGAAAGCTATGCATATTGATCGAGAATAATAATAACATAAGAGCAAATGAAATAATAATTTAACAGTGATTAATTGAACTGTAAAGAAACTTGTATAATTTTAGCAACAATATTTCATTGTGAATGTGATTTGTCAACTAAGCCGAATTCTTTGTTCACTAAGAAAGATAACTAATTGAAGCGCTAAATAGATAGTAGTAATGCCTGATAATATAAATGATATGAATGCTTAGTGTAGCATGATATTTAATGGCAAAGCCATGTAAAGGCTAATGTCCTTGATTATTAAAAGGGTATTCAATGGAATATTCCAAGTTGTAGTATGGAAAGTAATCCACTCAGATAGATTGTGAAATTAGGGCAGTTTACTTCAGTATCAGTTCAAGTAAATAATCTGTTGTGAAAATCATGCATTTTAGGCATGTTGAATTAAACCTACCTGGTAAAATTTTCGACCATTTGTATCAATGCAATGCTTAACAGGCGTTTTAACAATCACTAATTCCGGTCTGGTGAGGACAGTTCATTTAAAGGGGTGATAAAATTAAATTAAAGAAGTTAATTTTTGACTTAGCTTTATTGCTCGGTCAGAAGAGATAAATAAAATCAGAAAACCCAGCAAACATAAATATAATAAACCACATGGAAGATGTCACTTCTGAATCCTATAAAAAGAAAGACACTAAGAAGGTGTTACAAAATGACTGTGCATTTGTATTATAGCTTTTTTTTTCAGGGTATAAATTGATGTATGTCTTGTAAATATAAAATGTCCAGGGTTTATATTTAAATGTTCCAATTGCTGTCAACATTTATGTTGGACCATGTATATGATTTGTGTTCACTCATTGTGGGGTAAAGTGCAGTCAATAACATTGATGAATGTGGGGGCTGGCATTTTCTCCCATGTTCATGAAACTTCGTATGGAAGTTGGGCACTCTGCCTTGAAGTATAATATAGTGACTTACACTATATTTTCCTTTCCTGAATAAATTTTTTGATCAATTTAAAATCTTCGAAGTGTGGTACTTTATAGAAACGGTAAGAGAACACGTTAAGAAGGCCAGCGGTGGGTATTTCAGTGGTTTTCCCACACACCAGAGATTGCGTTCATTGTTATTCTTGTGCTTTTGAGCTTTCTTATGTCGTTCACCATGGTTTTTCTTAACGTAGTCTCAGTTAGGAATTCCTGTACCCCAATTCCTCGTTTTATGTTGGGTAGAATCTGGCAAATTGTATAGCCGGGGTTTCCAGGCTCTACGATCCAGCTGTCTTCGTGGGATTCCAACATGCTGATGGTAGGTATTTCGGGAACATAGACTATGGCTTCCAACGTGCAGGGGCGAGAATTTACTGGAGTAGCATTTAATTCCATGGTTTTTTGAGACCAATGTTTGGAAGAGATATAACTGGAATTCCAGAGAGAGAGCCATAGTTTATGGGGACTTAGACAGAGATGTCATACTCCATGATGGTTCTATAGGCCGGTTGAATGACGCCATTTCATGCTAGTGTCTGACATTGCTGTCAAACACGTGGAAGGCGTCATGAACGGGTATACTCTGACGCCATTACATCGATCATTGCGAATTCTTTGAATGAACGTCAGAAAGTAATGGTGTACTGACATTTTTAGCACAAAATGCCGGAATTCACTTGTGAACAAAGCCTATATGAGGACACTCAATTTGCATGGCATACATGTAGATACGCAACCATTAATAGATTTTCTTTTTATTAATAGTGGTGATACACTAGTTTGTAATAAATATACGATTAGAACATGAACAGTGAAAGGAATACTACGGAATCTTTACTGACGTGTTTGGTCGACTGGGGCATTTGATGTAGTTCACGTTCGAGCTGCATACACAGTGCTTGGTGTAGTTAAATCCGGCTGATGAGCATTTTTGAACTCATCGTAATTTAGGAGGGTTTTTATTCATTTAAATTATGGTCAAATTAGGATCTATGATATTATTATCGTCGATATAAAGCATCACACGTTTAGGAGTGGAAAATTTCATATTTATAGCTGACTTTATTATTAATTATGTTTAAGTTAGCCTAGTTATTAGGTAATGCAATACGTTAAATAAATTCCCATGTGGCAGTGGATTTCATTGGAATGTTCGTGCTTTGCTTAGTTATAGTGATACTAATGTTGTTTGTCTTTAGTGAATTATATTAATTATACCATGTCTGGAGAAGAGGAGGTAGTGGACCTTAAGTCGTTATACAGTATGTTACAAAATAAAATCGATGCCATACATGATCATTGGACAAATACAAGTAAAAGTCTTATACAAGATGTAGTTGCTGAGAGTCTCAGGCAAGATATTACGGGCATCCAAGGCACATTAAAGGAACAACAAATAGTTCTAAAAGAGTAGAAACCAAAGTGAATAGGGTAGATGAAACAGTAGATGAGGTCCAAGTGGACGTAAAACAAGCCCATACAGACATTCATAAAGTACAAACGGAATTAGGCGTAGTTCAAACTGGGCAAATGAAGCTAGAATTATGCGGCAATATACTTCAATCCACAGTTGATGAGCTTCAATTGAAAATAGGTAAAGTTGAATCTAGTCAAGATAACCTTCAACGAGAACTAAGTAAAATTAAATTCAGTCAGGATTGTGTTAAACTTAGCCAGGATAATCTTGAAACAGAACTAAGTAAAATTAAAACTAGCCAGGATTGTGTTAAACTTAGCCAGGATAACCTTGAAAAATAAAAACTAGCCAGGATTGTGTTAAACTTAGCCAGGATAATCTTGAAACAGAACTAGGTAAAATTAAAACTAGCCTAGATAAAACAGAAACAAAGTTACTTAAAATTGAATCAACACAAAGCCTGATGCAATCTACACAGTCAAATATACAAACCAAGATAGACATAGTAGATGCCAGGCAGAAATTGTTACAGGTCCAGTTGAATGAAGCTGAACAATCCAATAAAGATTTTCAATTAGAAATGCGATTAGAATTATCCAATAATAAGAGAGAATCTAAAAATAATATTGAAGCACTTCAATTACAAGTGTCAAATGGCACAATTCACACCCAAGCATCTTTAGAAAACTTAAAAGAAGAGTTATTGTTGTTGCAATCACAAGTTAGGGACCACAATAAACTTATTAAAGACGACTTTGATATCGATATAAAAGGAATCATAAACGAGAATGTAGTCACTTTAAGGCAAGAGATGACTAAAATAAATGAAGACTACTTTAAAGACTTCAAATTAGAGGTCAATAAGAACATTGTAGAAGGTGAAATTAGATCCAGCAAGGAAATCACAGATGTAAGGGAGGACCTGATAAAAAGGTTGAATGTTATTCAGTCCAATCAAACTACAAACCATGGTAGCATGGAGGATAGAATTCAAACTTTAGAGGTAAAAGTTGATCAAGGCAAAACGGAATTAATTGAATTGCGTGAGAAAAAGACTTCGGAAATCAACCAAATCAGAGATCAACTTGAGGTTTAACAGTTGGGGACGGTATAGATCTGGATAAGTTAAGGGATAAATTAAGGGTAAATTGGATCGCAGATTTCCAAACCACGATTAAGGAGATTAATCTCACTTCACATGAAAGGGAAGGAGGTGATAAATATCCAACTCCTACGGCAAATAGTAGTCCACAGTATCAAATTAATCCAAATTTGAGCTCAGCTAATCCACGTGTCCAAACATACACGTCACCGATGACACATACAGGAACGGGAGCCTACAATCTGAACACATCTAATGGGGCAGGCCACATTACGATTATTAGGAATTTTGAGGATAAGCCTCGTCGTTTCAATAATCTTGATGGGACGACACCTATAGAATTCATAAGAAGTATGCGTGATTATTTTATTGAATCTCACGTGCCAAGGGAAAGACAACTACGTGTGGTAGAGCGTTTTCTTTCCGATGCACCGCTTCAGTGGCACAGAGCGTTTAGATACACGTTTAACGACTTCGAGGAGTTTGCCGAAGCGTTTATCAATCGTTTTTGGTCTACGGAAGTTCAGAATAACGTTCGTTCCGAAATCTATTCGAGCAAGTACTCAAGTACTGGTCCGACCAGTTACTCTGAGTATTTTCTTGTCAGTTATCGAAATTAAGATTTTTACAGCCTCCGTTAACTGAAGAACAATTGATCGAGGCAATATCTCGACAGTTTCCTGTTGACGTAAGGAGGAACATAATTTCATCCGGAATCACTAGTTTAGCCGCGATGGACGATTTGTTGAGACGTCTGGACTATGTGAGTACTGTTACGACACCCACAGTTGCGAGAAACAATCGACATGAACACAGATCCGTGAATACTATCGTCATGGACAGAACACAGCAAACAGACCAAGCCAAACCAGAGAACAGAAATTATGTTAAACCAGGGTGGAATAGGAACAATTACCAAAGGGACGATCGTCAGATCGATCGATACGCAGAACGAAATGAACAACCTTGGACACGAAAATACGAAGAAAGGAATTTCTATCGTCGGAATAATGATTATGATCGAAATAAGTATCGTGATAGACCATACAATCCCAACTATAGACCACGTACTGGTTATAGCAGATACAAAAACTATAGGACGGAGGAATTTGAACGAGATAGAGAGAAACAAAGGCTCAGAAGCGAGCAGGAAAAGTCTAAAAATAATAGACGAAAAAATTCAGAAGAGAGGGAAAATCAGGAGATTGATGGGCGAGAAAGTAGACCGAGTACTAGTCGTCAGGGGAGCATCGAACAGACTCCTGACGAAGGGAAAAAACGCCAATCTCGAAACGCAAGTAGGAATTCAGAATTTGACATATCCATATGAAATAACTATAAATGAAACGTTCAACGTAGCAGACGAGGATCTCCTCTATGAAGAAGGAGGGAGAGAGGAAGGAAGGCCTACTGAACTACCGGTGATCCAAGTACAAGTAGGAGAGCAACTATGTAGAGCTTTAGTTGATACAGGGGCTATGATTTCGATCATAAGCGAGGATTGCTTTGAAAGATTGAAAAAGGAAGATCCTTTTGTCATACTGCCAGCGTGTTCTATGAAAGTTAAAGGAATATTTAAAGACAGGTCGATGAAATGCAAAATTCAAGCTCTGATGAAATTCCGGATAAATAACTAGCTATATGAGAATATATTCGTCGTGGTGAGGAACATCAATTTCGATTTAATCATTGGGATGGACTTTATTATCAAAGCTAGAGCTGTGATTGATATGAATAAAAGACTAATAAAATTTCATGAAGATGCTACAGATCAGGTGGCAATAGAAGAACAAGATATAGATAACATTAATGATGATTACCCTAGATTGGAAATCCTAGAAAACATAGTCAATGAAGTCGAGCAAGAGAAGGAGCAGTATGCACTCAAAGCCGAGGATTCGAGGACGTTGAACAGGAGTTCAAAGAATTAATAGAGAAATATCAGGACGTTTTTGACGACAAACCAGGAATTATTAAGGATTTTAAATACCGGATAAGGTTAATTGATAACTCTCCATACCAGGCGAAGTTGCACCCAATTCCGCAAAAATATTACGATGAAGTCAAAGTCATCATAAGGAAAATGGAGCAAAAAGGTATTATTAAGAAACAAGCATTCTCATTCCTCAATCCGATCACGGTAGTGAAGAAAGCGAATGGACAATTGCGATTATGTCTCGATGCACGGAAAATTAACACAAGAATACTCTTAGAGACAGACCGACCACCCAAGATTCGTGAACTTCTAAGGAAGTTTAAAGGAAAAGCTTGTTTTAGTGTATTAGACTTCACGGCGTCATTTTACCAAGTTGAACTTGAGGAAGACAGTCGCCAATACACAGCTTTCCTTTTCGATCAAACCACGTATGTGTTTTGCAGGGTCCCGTTCGGAATGATTAACAGTGGCCCGGCACTCATACGAGCTCTCGACGACAAGCTAACTGATGCTGTGAAAGAACACGTAATCTGTTATATCGATGACATCATCGTATCATCAGCAGACGCTCGGGAACATCTAGGATATCTCAGACAGTTGTTTGACAATCTGCGTCAGGTTAACATCAAGTTGAACTACGACAAATGTAGATTCATGCATGAGCGCATAAATTTTCTGGGGCACACGATAGACCAGAAGGGTTATCATCCTAATACTAAAAAATTGAGGCGATCACTCAATTCCCTAGGCCTATGAAGATCAAACAATTAAGAGAATTCCTAGGCATGTGTCAATTTTTGTCTAGCCATTGTCCAGGATATTCAGTGACTATGGCACCTCTTTATGAAGTTCTAAAAAAGAATAACCGATGGAAATGGACAGAAGAAACAACCCAAGCTTTCGAAGCGGCTAAGGACATGTTAAGGAACTGTATTAAATTAGAATATCCGGAGTTCGACAAGACTTTTTATATTGAATCTGATGCGTCTAGAATAGGCATAAGTGCAGTGCTCTATCAGAAGGATAGCGAAGGCAAGAAACACTACTTAGATCTTCATAGTAGGAAGTTGAAGAACCATGAACGAAACTACTTCACTACTGAATTGGAAGCACTTGCTTTCATTTATGCTTTGCAGAAATGGAAGAAGATATTGATGGGTTATCAAGTGGTTATCGTTACTGACCACAGAGCGCTTCAGTTTATGCTGAAAACAGACTTATCCAGTGACAGGTTGACGAGATGGACATTGTTTCTTCAACAGTTCAATGCCACCATCGTGCACCAGCCTGGTAAGGACAACCTGTTAGCTGATGCCCTTTCAAGAAATCCTTCAAACAATATCCAGATTAATACTGTACAGTTGGAGAGTGAACATGTGGCTACCCTAGAAAAGCTAAAAAAAGATAGCAGTATCACAGAAGAGACACAACCCAACTAGACATATGTACAGGTTTTTGAAAGGGTATATGGATGAATCCGATCCGAGCTATCATCAGGTCAGAAAGCGTTCTGTGAGGTATCTGATTTGCAATGATACTGTGTGTAAATATATCGACAGGGAGAGGATAAAAGTCATGATTATAGTCCCTCCAAAGATCACTTCGGGTCTGATATGGTTGGCTCACAACATCACTGGACATGGAGGGCTAGATAAAACGTTTAAAACGTTATTAGAAACCTTCACATGGAACAGGATGAGAGAATCCGTAGCAGACGTGATAAAGACGTGCCAGGAGTGCCAACGAGGGAAATACCCCTCAGCTTTATCTAAGGAGGAACCTCGAGCCATCATTCCTTCAAGGCCAAGAGAGCTGATGGCATGTGATCTCTTCGGTCCTTGTCCAAAGGGGGCTAGGGGAAATCAATTTCTCCTAGTTACTGTCGATGTGTTTTCCAAGTACGTGACCCTTGATCCCATACAGAAAGCCATAACCACACAGGTCCTTAGTCGATTGGAAAAGAGAGTTTTTCCTAAAGTAGGGAAGCCCGAAACACTGTTGTCTGACCATGGAACTCAGTTCACGTCTCAGGAGTTCGAGACGGCCCTGGAAAGATTAGGTATAAATCACGTATTCTCCAGTATACGATACCCGGAGTCGAACGTCTCGGAGCGTATAATGGGCGAAATTTCGAAATACGCACGCTTATATTGCCCAGAAGATCATGCGAGTTGGGTTAAGTTTGTGCCACTTATGGAAGAGTGCATGAACGCCACTTACCACGAAAGTATTGCAGATGTGCCCATGACTGTGCACTTCAATACAAAACCCACCAGAGCATGAAGCGAGATCACCAACTATATTCCCAGAGATGTAGAACCAACAAGGGAAGAAAGAATACTCTCTGTTCGTGAAAATCTCATGAATGCGGCTGAGAAACGGCAGAAGCGTATTAGAAATAAGCGCTTTCGTCCGCCGTTTAATAGGAATGACTTAGTCTTGATAAGAAGACCTACGAAAGCAGATGTGCTCAGGAAAAAGTACACGAAATTTGCCTATGCCTTCCACGGTCCACATCGCATATCTCGTGGCTTTGGTAATAATTGCTACGAAGGCACTAGTCTGGATGGGAGAGAAACCATCGGGCGCTTTAACGCGAAAAACATTAGAAAATATTACAAGAAGATAATATGAATAATTGAGAATGATGTTCCATTATTTTGAGAGGTTTGTTTTTGTGTACATATAAGTCTGTTCCGACTTTATGTATCATGTCGAGAGGAATATGTACCCTCATTCTCATGACTGGAATGCCTTTATGGGAAGGTAATATGTAATTACTTGTGAACATGAAGCGAGAGTCAGGATCATATGTTTCGCGACCCACAAGTTGACTTTGGATAGCGATCTTGACGAGAGAAGCGGGGCGCATGCGTTGCAAGTACTGTTGTCCCAGCTGATTGGTTAGGGGTATTGATTATTTTTATCGACCAGCAACAAGAGATAAACTATGCCCTTTGGATGGGAATTCAATTTTTTTATACGTTCTGGCATATTTTAACATGTCTGTAATTATAGCAGGTGTTGGATTATTAACTACTTTCAAATAATTGAATTCTTAGGAACACGGAAATAAGATATTTGCATCTTATCAGTTCCAGTTTTGAGCACTCGTGGCGCGACGGTAGGTGACCTCGCAGTCGCGTTCTGGCTTGTACAACGGAGAGGGTAGATTGGATTATACCACGCACGATTACACATGTATCGAGTTATACCGGTGACCGGCGGCGAAATGTCACGTGTACCGTGAGTGAAAGTTCGTCTTGAGAAGTGTACTGCTATTGTACAGCAGGGGGTTTCCTTAGTGCCGAGAAGGACCCCAGTTTCAGTTCCGATTAGGCTATTGCGATCGAAATGAAAACGCAGCTTGTCTTGCTAGATAACTGTTCATTATAGGCCAGCCGTATAGTGTTCGTGAAAGGTGGATACTTGCTTTTACAAGCATACAATCATAATGTTCATTCAGTAGACATTCTTCGCATTGGAACTGGCCGTATCGATACACTCACTTCGTGTGTGTTGTCAGAACAATTAGCACCTCCATTTGAGAAGCATTTCTCAATACGAGTGCTTGGATTTTGAATATACTTTATATATATTTAGGGCCTAACTCATATGTCTGTGATCTTGCAACTATGTTGAGCAATATCATGTCTAGAGGAAAGGCTGCTATGTGCTTCAGTGACTTAACCATGTGCGGCTAGGCGATATAAACATGAGTGTCACTGTACGAGCGAAGTCACGTTCATTCTGATGCTATACGTCGCGCGGTCCGTGCTGATGAGTGCGAACACAGCTGTTGTATTGCAATACAGTGTGTTTCGAAATGAACCGATTGCGCGAGGCCAGTGAACTTTGGTGTTCGAGCCGTTATAGACATTACTGCGTGCTGCGGTTGATAGGACGTTATCCGAAAATGAAAGAAACTGTCGTTGGTATTAGAGTGGAACATTCAGTCAGGATGGGAGATGTCTGGAGATCCAGGGTTCGTTTCTCGCTTTCCTGGACAGTGAAGACTTCTATTGCTTACATGGAGGGAACAGTCATAAAGGACATGACTGTGTTCTTTCGTGGTCTACAAGAATCATCTAAGGTACTGAATTAACCATCTTCAATCATAGCTAAGCATGTTTATTCTAACGTTGTCACCCTGCCACATTTTTTTTATAGATAAGATTTTTCGTAGAATGTCTAAGAATGGAGTTTAGGTTTGATCCTAGTGTCAAGACTGACTCTATTCTGGACAGGGTTTTGATTCTATTAACAGGATGCACCCATTGTCATTAAAAATATTATAGTTTAATTTTCTTTCGATTACTGTAAATTCAAGTTCATTTTATGGGGAATTTATTTAATGTAGAGAAGAGGAACTTTAGGCCACTCCAGATTCATCATTTTTCGTGTTTGATTTATATCGTAAATGAACACTAGTTTTATGCCTTCATATGACATTACTCGAGCTTGGGTAGACTCAATGTGGAGTTTCTACTTCCGTAAGTCTACTTAGAAGACTGTTATACACTCGAAAGTGAAATTTCAGTATTCAGGTTGATTTTCGAATACTGCAGTAAGCTTTATGAAGCAGGTTCAGTGAAGAAAGCGGATTTGTTTTGATTTTCTAGGAATTTATTCCGAATTTTGACTTGATCCAGGATTTTTCTAACGTATTTTTTTGAGATTCTGCATTACGTTTGCTTTATTAGATTCGATCAAGATCCATTATTGATGGACTAGACAGATGTTTTAAACACAGTTTGAAGACATTTGAATACATTCACCCTATGTTATTAACGCGAATCCCAGACTAGATTTATGTGGAAGCAGATATATCGCCAAAGCTGCAATTGTTATTTAACACTTACTGAAAGCTATGCATATTGATCGTGAATAATAATAACATAAGAGCAAATGAAATAATAATTTAACAGTGATTAATTGAACTGTAAAGAAACTTGTATAATTTTAGCAACAATATTTCATTGTGAATGTGATTTGTCAACTAAGCCGAATTCTTTGTTCACTAAGAAAGATAACTAATTGAAGCGCTAAAGAGATAGTAGTAATGCCTGATAATGTAAATGATATGAATGCTTAGTGTAGCATGATATTTAATGGCAAAGCCATGTAAAGGCTAATGTCCTTGATTATTAAAAGGGTATTCAATGGAATATTCCAAGTTGTAGTATGGAAAGTAATCCACTCAAATAGATTGTGAAATTAGGGCAGTTTACTTCAGTATCAGTTCAAGTAAATAATCTGTTGTGAAAATCATGCATTTTAGGCATGTTGAATTAAACCTACCTGGTAAAATTTTCGACCATTTGTATCAATGCAATGCTTAACAGGCGTTTTAACAATCACTAATTCCGGTCTGGTGAGGACAGTTCATTTAAAGGGGTGTTAAAATTAAATTAAAGAAGTTAATTTTTGACTTAGCTTTATTGCTCGGTTGGACCATGTATATGATTTGTGTTCACTCATTGTGGGGTAAAGTGCAGTCAATAACATTGATGAATGTGGGGGCTGGCATTTTCTCCCATGTTCATGAAACTTCGGATGGAAGTTGGGCACTCTGTCTTGAAGTATAATATAGTGACTTACACTATATTTTCCTTTCCTGAATAAATTTTTTGATCAATTTAAAATCTTCGAAGTGTGGTACTTTATAGAAACGATAAGAGAACACGTTAAGAAGGCCAGCGGTGGGTATTTCAGTGTTCTTCCCACACACCAGAGATTGCGTTCATTGTTATTCTTGTGCTTTTGAGCTTTCTTATGTCGTTCACCATGGTTTTTCTTAACGTAGTCCCAGTTAGGAATTCCTGTACCCCAATTCCTCGTCTTATGTTGGGTAGAATCTGGCAAATTTTATAGCCGGGGTTTCCAGGCTCTACGATCCAGCTGTCGTCGTGGGATTCCAACAAGCTGATGGTAGGTATTTCGGGTAGAGTAGGTAATGTTTTATTAGAACATAAAACAATTAAAGTGAATTTTGAACTTTTTGGACTCTATGTGAAAACTGGGAGCGAAGGTGAAATTACGGATATCAAATCTATTAATACAAAAAACATAATTGATAGTGAATCAACTAATATTAGTGATATATACCAAAATATTTCTAGTGCTATCATTGTGAAGAGTGAAGAGTTCCAGGAAAGGGAGTCGGGCTGGGCATTGGTTGAAGTACTTTATTTAGAAACCAAACTGAATAAATACAACCCCCTTCGAGCATCATCATACATTGATTTGCCAGGATGGATCAAACGAAAGAAAGCTGTTGTGAACGTTTTGAATAATGATGATGCATGTTTTGCGTGGGCTGTAACCTCAGCTCTCCATTCAGTTGAAAAGGCTGTGGAGAGAACATTATCCTATCCTCACTATTCTTCAGTGATTTAAAAGAAATAGAATTTCCTATGGCGATAAAAGACATTCAACGTTTTGATGAGCTGAACAATGTAAGTATTAATGTTTATGGAATTGAAAATAAGGGTATAGAAGGTCCTCTATATTATACTCAGGAAAAAAAGAATGCTCATGTAAATTTACTGTACGTAACTGAAGGTGAAAATGCCCACTATTGTTGGATAAAACATTTCAGTAGACTTGTTAGTAGTCAGGTTTCAAAACACGATGGTAAAAAGTGGTTGTGTGGTGGCTGTTTGCTACATTTCCAGAAAGAGGACCAACTAACTCAACATCAAAATGGGGGTGTAATCATGTGTGTACGGTATTACCGACTCCTAAAAATAACATTCTAAAATTCAAGGATTATGAGAAACAGCTTCGAGTACCATTTGTTATATATGCTGACTTCGAGGCTTTGCTAAAACCATTTAATACATGCTCATCGAATCCAGCCCAACCTTTCACCAACACTACTCACATTCATGAACCTATTAGCTTTGCATATTATATTAAATGTAGTTACGATGACTCTTTAAATAAGTTTGAGCTCTATAGAGGACCTGATGCACCTAAAGTTTTTATGGAAAGACTTGAAAAAGATGCCATTCGTATATCCTCTATTTTAAATACGATCATTCCAATGGAGCCACTAACTTCATCAGAGCAAATGAATTTTGAAACTGAAACTAATTGTTTTATATGTGGTGAATGTTTATATACAGACAGGGTTCGCGATCATGACCATTTAACAGGAAAATATCGTGGTGCTGCTCACCAAGAATGTAATTTAAATTATAGAGTAAGTAAATTCATTCCGGTCATTCTACATAACGGTAGCAAATACGATAACCACTTTATCGTTAAAGAATTTGGAGCTCCAGATATGAAAATTGATGTGATTGCAAATAATAAGGAACAATACATATCGTTCACAAAATACATCAAAGCTAGCAATAAAAAAAACATTCAACTGCGATTTTTAGTTTCATTCCCCTTTATGCCGAGTAGTCTTGATAAGCTGGCTAGTAATTTAAAATCAGATCAGTTTCATGAAATTCAACGTGTCTTTCCTAAAGAAGATGATTTTAATTTGATTCGTCAAAAGGGTATATTCCCTTATGAATATATTAACTGTGTGGAACATCTTGAGGAGTGTTCTTTACCACCGAAAGATGCATTTTACAGTTCCTTAAACACAAGTCATATCAGTGATCAGGAATATTTACATGCACAACGTGTATGGACACAGCAATTCTTCTAGGTTTGTGCCGTGTCTTGTGTGGGGTTTCGCCTAGGACACCAAGCTAGGCTCATCGGCGGGCTCTTGGTGTCCCTGCCCGGACCCCCACAGGAGTATCGAACTGCGCGATACCTCCCTTTATATAGAGTGCAACTGCACTCCTTGACTGCGAGAACCAAATGCTCAAGCAGCCGTAACCTCCCTATGAAGGCTTCCAAAAAGATGGTGTATTGGCTTTCACGGCCGGTGAATTAAAACTCAGCAATTCTTCTAGGTTTGTGCCGTGTCTTGTGTGGGGTTTCGCCTAGGACACCAAGCTAGGCTCATCGGCGGGCTCTTGGTGTCCCTGCCCGGACCCCCACAGGAATATCGAACTGCGCGATACCTCCCTTTATATAGAGTGCAACTGCACTCCTTGACTGCGAGAACCAAATGCTCAAGCAGCCGTAACCTCCCTATGAAGGCTTCCAAAAAGATGGTGTATTGGCTTTCACGGCCGGTGAATTAAAACTCAGCAATTCTTCTAGGTTTGTGCCGTGTCTTGTGTGGGGTTTCGCCTAGGACACCAAGCTAGGCTCATCGGCGGGCTCTTGGTGTCCCTGCCCGGACCC
Organism: Meconema thalassinum; assembly: GCA_946902985.2. Classification (NCBI taxonomy): domain Eukaryota; kingdom Metazoa; phylum Arthropoda; class Insecta; order Orthoptera; family Tettigoniidae; genus Meconema; species Meconema thalassinum. Next base: position 100,479,920 of record OX336398.1, read on the forward strand.
CCACAGGAGTATCGAACTGCGCGATACCTCCCTTTATATAGAGTGCAACTGCACTCCTTGACTGCGAGAACCAAATGCTCAAGCAGCCGTAACCTCCCTATGAAGGCTTCCAAAAAGATGGTGTATTGGCTTTCACGGCCGGTGAATTAAAACTCAGCAATTCTTCTAGGTTTGTGCCGTGTCTTGTGTGGGGTTTCGCCTAGGACACCAAGCTAGGCTCATCGGCGGGCTCTTGGTGTCCCTGCCCGGACCCCCACAGGAGTATCGAACTGCGCGATACCTCCCTTTATATAGAGTGCAACTGCACTCCTTGACTGCGAGAACCAAATGCTCAAGCAGCCGTAACCTCCCTATGAAGGCTTCCAAAAAGATGGTGTATTGGCTTTCACGGCCGGTGAATTAAAACTCAGCAATTCTTCTAGGTTTGTGCCGTGTCTTGTGTGGGGTTTCGCCTAGGACACCAAGCTAGGCTCATCGGCGGGCTCTTGGTGTCCCTGCCCGTACCCCCACAGGAGTATCGAACTGCGCGATACCTCCCTTAATATAGAGTGCAACTGCACTCCTTGACTGCGAGAACCAAATGCTCAAGCAGCCGTAACCTCCCTATGAAGGCTTCCAAAAAGATGGTGTATTGGCTTTCACGGCCGGTGAATTAAAACTCAGCAATTCTTCTAGGTTTGTGCCGTGTCTTGTGTGGGGTTTCGCCTAGGACACCAAGCTAGGCTCATCGGCGGGCTCTTGGTGTCCCTGCCCGGACCCCCACAGGAGTATCGAACTGCGCGATACCTCCCTTTATATAGAGTGCAACTGCACTCCTTGACTGCGAGAACCAAATGCTCAAGCAGCCGTAACCTCCCTATGAAGGCTTCCAAAAAGATGGTGTATTGGCTTTCACGGCCGGTGAATTAAAACTCAGCAATTCTTCTAGGTTTGTGCCGTGTCTTGTGTGGGGTTTCGCCTAGGACACCAAGCTAGGCTCATCGGCGGGCTCTTGGAGTCCCTGCCCGGACCCCCACAGGAGTATCGAACTGCGCGATACCTCCCTTTATATAGAGTGCAACTGCACTCCTTGACTGCGAGAACCAAATGCTCAAGCAGCCGTAACCTCCCTATGAAGGCTTCCAAAAAGATGGTGTATTGGCTTTCACGGCCGGTGAATTAAAACTCAGCAATTCTTCTAGGTTTGTGCCGTGTCTTGTGTGGGGTTTCGCCTAGGACACCAAGCTAGGCTCATCGGCGGGCTCTTGGTGTCCCTGCCCGGACCCCCACAGGAGTATCGAACTGCGCGATACCTCCCTTTATATAGAGTGCAACTGTACTCCTTGACTGCGAGAACCAAATGCTCAAGCAGCCGTAACCTCCCTATGAAGGCTTCCAAAAAGATGGTGTATTGGCTTTCACGGCCGGTGAATTAAAACTCAGCAATTCTTCTAGGTTTGTGCCGTGTCTTGTGTGGGGTTTCGCCTAGGACACCAAGCTAGGCTCATCGGCGGGCTCTTGGTGTCCCTGCCCGGACCCCCACAGGAGTATCGAACTGCGCGATACCTCCCTTTATATAGAGTGCAACTGCACTCCTTGACTGCGAGAACCAAATGCTCAAGCAGCCGTAACCTCCCTATGAAGGCTTCCAAAAAGATGGTGTATTGGCTTTCACGGCCGGTGAATTAAAACTCAGCAATTCTTCTAGGTTTGTGCCGTGTCTTGTGTGGGGTTTCGCCTAGGACACCAAGCTAGGCTCATCGGCGGGCTCTTGGTGTCCCTGCCCGGACCCCCACAGGAGTATCGAACTGCGCGATACCTCCCTTTATAAAGAGTGCAACTGCACTTCTTGACTGCGAGAACCAAATGCTCAAGCAGCCGTAACCTCCCTATGAAGGCTTCCAAAAAGATGGTGTATTGGCTTTCACGGCCGGTGAATTAAAACTCAGCAATTCTTCTAGGTTTGTGCCGTGTCTTGTGTGGGGTTTCGCCTAGGACACCAAGCTAGGCTCATCGGCGGGCTCTTGGTGTCCCTGCCCGGACCCCCACAGGAGTATCGAACTGCGCGATACCTCCCTTTATATAGAGTGCAACTGCACTCCTTGACTGCGAGAACCAAATGCTCAAGCAGCCGTAACCTCCCTATGAAGGCTTCCAAAAAGATGGTGTATTGGCTTTCACGGCCGGTGAATTAAAACTCAGCAATTCTTCTAGGTTTGTGCCGTGTCTTGTGTGGGGTTTCGCCTAGGACACCAAGCTAGGCTCATCGGCGGGCTCTTGGTGTCCCTGCCCGTACCCCCACAGGAGTATCGAACTGCGCGATACCTCCCTTTATATAGAGTGCAACTGCACTCCTTGACTGCGAGAACCAAATGCTCAAGCAGCCGTAACCTCCCTATGAAGGCTTCCAAAAAGATGGTGTATTGGCTTTCACGGCCGGTGAATTAAAACTCAGCAATTCTTCTAGGTTTGTGCCGTGTCTTGTGTGGGGTTTCGCCTAGGACACCAAGCTAGGCTCATCGGCGGGCTCTTGGTGTCCCTGCCCGGACCCCCACAGGAGTATCGAACTGCGCGATACCTCCCTTTATATAGAGTGCAACTGCACTCCTTGACTGCGAGAACCAAATGCTCAAGCAGCCGTAACCTCCCTATGAAGGCTTCCAAAAAGATGGTGTATTGGCTTTCACGGCCGGTGAATTAAAACTCAGCAATTCTTCTAGGTTTGTGCCGTGTCTTGTGTGGGGTTTCGCCTAGGACACCAAGCTAGGCTCATCGGCGGGCTCTTGGTGTCCCTGCCCGGACCCCCACAGGAGTATCGAACTGCGCGATACCTCCCTTTATATAGAGTGCAACTGCACTCCTTGACTGCGAGAACCAAATGCTCAAGCAGCCGTAACCTCCCTATGAAGGCTTCCAAAAAGATGGTGTATTGGCTTTCACGGCCGGTGAATTAAAACTCAGCAATTCTTCTAGGTTTGTGCCGTGTCTTGTGTGGGGTTTCGCCTAGGACACCAAGCTAGGCTCATCGGCGGGCTCTTGGTGTCCCTGCCCGGACCCCCACAGGAGTATCGAACTGCGCGATACCTCCCTTTATATAGAGTGCAACTGCACTCCTTGACTGCGAGAACCAAATGCTCAAGCAGCCGTAACCTCCCTATGAAGGCTTCCAAAAAGATGGTGTATTGGCTTTCACGGCCGGTGAATTAAAACTCAGCAATTCTTCTAGGTTTGTGCCGTGTCTTGTGTGGGGTTTCGCCTAGGACACCAAGCTAGGCTCATCGGCGGGCTCTTGGTGTCCCTGCCCGGACCCCCACAGGGGTATCGAACTGCGCGATACCTCCCTTTATATAGAGTGCAACTGCACTCCTTGACTGCGAGAACCAAATGCTCAAGCAGCCGTAACCTCCCTATGAAGGCTTCCAAAAAGATGGTGTATTGGCTTTCACGGCCGGTGAATTAAAACTCAGCAATTCTTCTAGGTTTGTGCCGTGTCTTGTGTGGGGTTTCGCCTAGGACACCAAGCTAGGCTCATCGGCGGGCTCTTGGTGTCCCTGCCCGGACCCCCACAGGAGTATCGAACTGCGCGATACCTCCCTTTATATAGAGTGCAACTGCACTCCTTGACTGCGAGAACCAAATGCTCAAGCAGCCGTAACCTCCCTATGAAGGCTTCCAAAAAGATGGTGTATTGGCTTTCATGGCCGGTGAATTAAAACTCAGCAATTCTTCTAGGTTTGTGCCGTGTCTTGTGTGGGGTTTCGCCTAGGACACCAAGCTAGGCTCATCGGCGGGCTCTTGGTGTCCCTGCCCGGACCCCCACAGGAGTATCGAACTGCGCGATACCTCCCTTTATATAGAGTGCAACTGCACTCCTTGACTGCGAGAACCAAATGCTCAAGCAGCCGTAACCTCCCTATGAAGGCTTCCAAAAAGATGGTGTATTGGCTTTCACGGCCGGCGAATTAAAACTCAGCAATTCTTCTAGGTTTGTGCCGTGTCTTGTGTGGGGTTTCGCCTAGGACACCAAGCTAGGCTCATCGGCGGGCTCTTGGTGTCCCTGCCCGGACCCCCACAGGAGTATCGAACTGCGCGATACCTCCCTTTATATAGAGTGCAACTGCACTCCTTGACTGCGAGAACCAAATGCTCAAGCAGCCGTAACCTCCCTATGAAGGCTTCCAAAAAGATGGTGTATTGGCTTTCACGGCCGGTGAATTAAAACTCAGCAATTCTTCTAGGTTTGTGCCGTGTCTTGTGTGGGGTTTCGCCTAGGACACCAAGCTAGGCTCATCGGCGGGCTCTTGGTGTCCCTGCCCGGACCCCCACAGGAGTATCGAACTGCGCGATACCTCCCTTTATATAGAGTGCAACTGCACTCCTTGACTGCGAGAACCAAATGCTCAAGCAGCCGTAACCTCCCTATGAAGGCTTCCAAAAAGATGGTGTATTGGCTTTCACGGCCGGTGAATTAAAACTCAGCAATTCTTCTAGGTTTGTGCCGTGTCTTGTGTGGGGTTTCGCCTAGGACACCAAGCTAGGCTCATCGGCGGGCTCTTGGTGTCCCTGCCCGGACCCCCACAGGAGTATCGAACTGCGCGATACCTCCCTTTATATAGAGTGCAACTGCACTCCTTGACTGCGAGAACCAAATGCTCAAGCAGCCGTAACCTCCCTATGAAGGCTTCCAAAAAGATGGTGTATTGGCTTTCACGGCCGGTGAATTAAAACTCAGCAATTCTTCTAGGTTTGTGCCGTGTCTTGTGTGGGGTTTCGCCTAGGACACCAAGCTAGGCTCATCGGCGGGCTCTTGGTGTCCCTGCCCGGACCCCCACAGGAGTATCGAACTGCGCGATACCTCCCTTTATATAGAGTGCAACTGCACTCCTTGACTGCGAGAACCAAATGCTCAAGCAGCCGTAACCTCCCTATGAAGGCTTCCAAAAAGATGGTGTATTGGCTTTCACGGCCGGTGAATTAAAACTCAGCAATTCTTCTAGGTTTGTGCCGTGTCTTGTGTGGGGTTTCGCCTAGGACACCAAGCTAGGCTCATCGGCGGGCTCTTGGTGTCCCTGCCCGGACCCACACAGGAGTATCGAACTGCGCGATACCTCCCTTTATATAGAGTGCAACTGCACTCCTTGACTGCGAGAACCAAATGCTCAAGCAGCCGTAACCTCCCTATGAAGGCTTCTTGAGCATTTGGTTCTCGCAGTCAAGGAGTGCAGTTGCACTCTATATAAAGGGAGGTATCGCGCAGTTCGATACTCCTGTGGGGGTCCGGGCAGGGACACCAAGAGCCCGCCGATGAGCCTAGCTTGGTGTCCTAGGCGAAACCCCACACAAGACACGGCACAAACCTAGAAGAATTGCTGAGTTTTAATTCACCGGCCGTGAAAGCCAATACACCATCTTTTTGGAAGCCTTCATAGGGAGGTTACGGCTGCTTGAGCATTTGGTTCTCGCAGTCAAGGAGTGCAGTTGCACTCTATATAAAGGGAGGTATCGCGCAGTTCGATACTCCTGTGGGGGTCCGGGCAGGGACACCAAGAGCCCGCCGATGAGCCTAGCTTGGTGTCCTAGGCGAAACCCCACACAAGACACGGCACAAACCTAGAAGAATTGCTGAGTTTTAATTCGCCGGCCGTGAAAGCCAATACACCATCTTTTTGGAAGCCTTCATAGGGAGGTTACGGCTGCTTGAGCATTTGGTTCTCGCAGTCAAGGAGTGCAGTTGCACTCTATATAAAGGGAGGTATCGCGCAGTTCGATACTCCTGTGGGGGCCCGGGCAGGGACACCAAGAGCCCGCCGATGAGCCTAGCTTGGTGTCCTAGGCGAAACCCCACACAAGACACGGCACAAACCTAGAAGAATTGCTGAGTTTTAATTCACCGGCCGTGAAAGCCAATACACCATCTTTTTGGAAGCCTTCATAGGGAGGTTACGGCTGCTTGAGCATTTGGTTCTCGCAGTCAAGGAGTGCAGTTGCACTCTATATAAAGGGAGGTATCGCGCAGTTCGATACTCCTGTGGGGGTCCGGGCAGGGACACCAAGAGCCCGCCGATGAGCCTAGCTTGGTGTCCTAGGCGAAACCCCACACAAGACACGGCACAAACCTAGAAGAATTGCTGAGTTTTAATTCACCGGCCGTGAAAGCCAATACACCATCTTTTTGGAAGCCTTCATAGGGAGGTTACGGCTGCTTGAGCATTTGGTTCTCGCAGTCAAGGAGTGCAGTTGCACTCTATATAAAGGGAGGTATCGCGCAGTTCGATACTCCTGTGGGGGTCCGGGCAGGGACACCAAGAGCCCGCCGATGAGCCTAGCTTGGTGTCCTAGGCGAAACCCCACACAAGACACGGCACAAACCTAGAAGAATTGCTGAGTTTTAATTCACCGGCCGTGGAAGCCAATACACCATCTTTTTGGAAGCCTTCATAGGGAGGTTACGGCTGCTTGAGCATTTGGTTCTCGCAGTCAAGGAGTGCAGTTGCACTCTATATAAAGGGAGGTATCGCGCAGTTCGATACTCCTGTGGGGGTCCGGGCAGGGACACCAAGAGCCCGCCGATGAGCCTAGCTTGGTGTCCTAGGCGAAACCCCACACAAGACACGGCACAAACCTAGAAGAATTGCTGAGTTTTAATTCACCGGCCGTGAAAGCCAATACACCATCTTTTTGGAAGCCTTCATAGGGAGGTTACGGCTGCTTGAGCATTTGGTTCTCGCAGTCAAGGAGTGCAGTTGCACTCTATCTAAAGGGAGGTATCGCGCAGTTCGATACTCCTGTGGGGGTCCGGGCAGGGACACCAAGAGCCCGCCGATGAGCCTAGCTTGGTGTCCTAGGCGAAACCCCACACAAGACACGGCACAAACCTAGAAGAATTGCTGAGTTTTAATTCACCGGCCGTGAAAGCCAATACACCATCTTTTTGGAAGCCTTCATAGGGAGGTTACGGCTGCTTGAGCATTTGGTTCTCGCAGTCAAGGAGTGCAGTTGCACTCTATATAAAGGGAGGTATCGCGCAGTTCGATACTCCTGTGGGGGTCCGGGCAGGGACACCAAGAGCCCGCCGATGAGCCTAGCTTGGTGTCCTAGGCGAAACCCCACACAAGACACGGCACAAACCTAGAAGAATTGCTGAGTTTTAATTCACCGGCCGTGAAAGCCAATACACCATCTTTTTGGAAGCCTTCATAGGGAGGTTACGGCTGCTTGAGCATTTGGTTCTCGCAGTCAAGGAGTGCAGTTGCACTCTATATAAAGGGAGGTATCGCGCAGTTCGATACTCCTGTGGGGGTCCGGGCAGGGACACCAAGAGCCCGCCGATGAGCCTAGCTTGGTGTCCTAGGCGAAACCCCACACAAGACACGGCACAAACCTAGAAGAATTGCTGAGTTTTAATTCACCGGCCGTGAAAGCCAATACACCATCTTTTTGGAAGCCTTCATAGGGAGGTTACGGCTGCTTGAGCATTTGGTTCTCGCAGTCAAGGAGTGCAGTTGCACTCTATATAAAGGGAGGTATCGCGCAGTTCGATACTCCTGTGGGGGTCCGGGCAGGGACACCAAGAGCCCGCCGATGAGCCTAGCTTGGTGTCCTAGGCGAAACCCCACACAAGACACGGCACAAACCTAGAAGAATTGCTGAGTTTTAATTCACCGGCCATGAAAGCCAATACACCATCTTTTTGGAAGCCTTCATAGGGAGGTTACGGCTGCTTGAGCATTTGGTTCTCGCAGTCAAGGAGTGCAGTTGCACTCTATATAAAGGGAGGTATCGCGCAGTTCGATACTCCTGTGGGGGTCCGGGCAGGGACACCAAGAGCCCGCCGATGAGCCTAGCTTGGTGTCCTAGGCGAAACCCCACACAAGACACGGCACAAACCTAGAAGAATTGCTGAGTTTTAATTCACCGGCCGTGAAAGCCAATACACCATCTTTTTGGAAGCCTTCATAGGGAGGTTACGGCTGCTTGAGCATTTGGTTCTCGCAGTCAAGGAGTACAGTTGCACTCTATATAAAGGGAGGTATCGCGCAGTTCGATACTCCTGTGGGGGTCCGGGCAGGGACACCAAGAGCCCGCCGATGAGCCTAGCTTGGTGTCCTAGGCGAAACCCCACACAAGACACGGCACAAACCTAGAAGAATTGCTGAGTTTTAATTCACCGGCCGTGAAAGCCAATACACCATCTTTTTGGAAGCCTTCAGAGGGAGGTTACGGCTGCTTGAGCATTTGGTTCTCGCAGTCAAGGAGTGCAGTTGCACTCTATATAAAGGGAGGTATCGCGCAGTTCGATACTCCTGTGGGGGTCCGGGCAGGGACACCAAGAGCCCGCCGATGAGCCTAGCTTGGTGTCCTAGGCGAAACCCCACACAAGACACGGCACAAACCTAGAAGAATTGCTGAGTTTTAATTCACCGGCCGTGAAAGCCAATACACCATCTTTTTGGAAGCCTTCATAGGGAGGTTACGGCTGCTTGAGCATTTGGTTCTCGCAGTCAAGGAGTGCAGTTGCACTCTATATAAAGGGAGGTATCGCGCAGTTCGATACTCCTGTGGGGGTCCGGGCAGGGACACCAAGAGCCCGCCGATGAGCCTAGCTTGGTGTCCTAGGCGAAACCCCACACAAGACACGGCACAAACCTAGAAGAATTGCTGAGTTTTAATTCACCGGCCGTGAAAGCCAATACACCATCTTTTTGGAAGCCTTCATAGGGAGGTTACGGCTGCTTGAGCATTTGGTTCTCGCAGTCAAGGAGTGCAGTTGCACTCTATATAAAGGGAGGTATCGCGCAGTTCGATACTCCTGTGGGGGTCCGGGCAGGGACACCAAGAGCCCGCCGATGAGCCTAGCTTGGTGTCCTAGGCGAAACCCCACACAAGACACGGCACAAACCTAGAAGAATTGCTGAGTTTTAATTCACCGGCCGTGAAAGCCAATACACCATCTTTTTGGAAGCCTTCATAGGGAGGTTACGGCTGCTTGAGCATTTGGTTCTCGCAGTCAAGGAGTGCAGTTGCACTCTATATAAAGGGAGGTATCGCGCAGTTCGATACTCCTGTGGGGGTCCGGGCAGGGACACCAAGAGCCCGCCGATGAGCCTAGCTTGGTGTCCTAGGCGAAACCCCACACAAGACACGGCACAAACCTAGAAGAATTGCTGAGTTTTAATTCACCGGCCGTGAAAGCCAATACACCATCTTTTTGGAAGCCTTCATAGGGAGGTTACGGCTGCTTGAGCATTTGGTTCTCGCAGTCAAGGAGTGCAGTTGCACTCTATATAAAGGGAGGTATCGCGCAGTTCGATACTCCTGTGGGGGTCCGGGCAGGGACACCAAGAGCCCGCCGATGAGCCTAGCTTGGTGTCCTAGGCGAAACCCCACACAAGACACGGCATAAACCTAGAAGAATTGCTGAGTTTTAATTCACCGGCCGTGAAAACCAATACACCATCTTTTTGGAAGCCTTCATAGGGAGGTTACGGCTGCTTGAGCATTTGGTTCTCGCAGTCAAGGAGTGCAGTTGCACTCTATATAAAGGGAGGTATCGCGCAGTTCGATACTCCTGTGGGGGTCCGGGCAGGGACACCAAGAGCCCGCCGATGAGCCTAGCTTGGTGTCCTAGGCGAAACCCCACACAAGACACGGCACAAACCTAGAAGAATTGCTGAGTTTTAATTCACCGGCCGTGAAAGCCAATACACCATCTTTTTGGAAGCCTTCATAGGGAGGTTACGGCTGCTTGAGCATTTGGTTCTCGCAGTCAAGGAGTGCAGTTGCACTCTATATAAAGGGAGGTATCGCGCAGTTCGATACTCCTGTGGGGGTCCGGGCAGGGACACCAAGAGCCCGCCGATGAGCCTAGCTTGGTGTCCTAGGCGAAACCCCACACAAGACACGGCACAAACCTAGAAGAATTGCTGAGTTTTAATTCACCGGCCGTGAAAGCCAATACACCATCTTTTTGGAAGCCTTCATAGGGAGGTTACGGCTGCTTGAGCATTTGGTTCTCGCAGTCAAGGAGTGCAGTTGCACTCTATATAAAGGGAGGTATCGCGCAGTTCGATACTCCTGTGGGGGTCCGGGCAGGGACACCAAGAGCCCGCCGATGAGCCTAGCTTGGTGTCCTAGGCGAAACCCCACACAAGACACGGCACAAACCTAGAAGAATTGCTGAGTTTTAATTCACCGGCCGTGAAAGCCAATACACCATCTTTTTGGAAGCCTTCATAGGGAGGTTACGGCTGCTTGAGCATTTGGTTCTCGCAGTCAAGGAGTGCAGTTGCACTCTATATAAAGGGAGGTATCGCGCAGTTCGATACTCCTGTGGGGGTCCGGGCAGGGACACCAAGAGCCCGCCGATGAGCCTAGCTTGGTGTCCTAGGCGAAACCCCACACAAGACACGGCACAAACCTAGAAGAATTGCTGAGTTTTAATTCACCGGCCGTGAAAGCCAATACACCATCTTTTTGGAAGCCTTCATAGGGAGGTTACGGCTGCTTGAGCATTTGGTTCTCGCAGTCAAGGAGTGCAGTTGCACTCTATATAAAGGGAGGTATCGCGCAGTTCGATACTCCTGTGGGGGTCCGGGCAGGGACACCAAGAGCCCGCCGATGAGCCTAGCTTGGTGTCCTAGGCGAAACCCCACACAAGACACGGCACAAACCTAGAAGAATTGCTGAGTTTTAATTCACCGGCCGTGAAAGCCAATACACCATCTTTTTGGAAGCCTTCATAGGGAGGTTACGGCTGCTTGAGCATTTGGTTCTCGCAGTCAAGGAGTGCAGTTGCACTCTATATAAAGGGAGGTATCGCGCAGTTCGATACTCCTGTGGGGGTCCGGGCAGGGACACCAAGAGCCCGCCGATGAGCCTAGCTTGGTGTCCTAGGCGAAACCCCACACAAGACACGGCACAAACCTAGAAGAATTGCTGAGTTTTAATTCACCGGCCGTGAAAGCCAATACACCATCTTTTTGGAAGCCTTCATAGGGAGGTTACGGCTGCTTGAGCATTTGGTTCTCGCAGTCAAGGAGTGCAGTTGCACTCTATATAAAGGGAGGTATCGCGCAGTTCGATACTCCTGTGGGGGTCCGGGCAGGGACACCAAGAGCCCGCCGATGAGCCTAGCTTGGTGTCCTAGGCGAAACCCCACACAAGACACGGCACAAACCTAGAAGAATTGCTGAGTTTTAATTCACCGGCCGTGAAAGCCAATACACCATCTTTTTGGAAGCCTTCATAGGGAGGTTACGGCTGCTTGAGCATTTGGTTCTCGCAGTCAAGGAGTGCAGTTGCACTCTATATAAAGGGAGGTATCGCGCAGTTCGATACTCCTGTGGGGGTCCGGGCAGGGACACCAAGAGCCCGCCGATGAGCCTAGCTTGGTGTCCTAGGCGAAACCCCACACAAGACACGGCACAAACCTAGAAGAATTGCTGAGTTTTAATTCACCGGCCGTGAAAGCCAATACACCATCTTTTTGGAAGCCTTCATAGGGAGGTTACGGCTGCTTGAGCATTTGGTTCTCGCAGTCAAGGAGTGCAGTTGCACTCTATATAAAGGGAGGTATCGCGCAGTTCGATACTCCTGTGGGGGTCCGGGCAGGGACACCAAGAGCCCGCCGATGAGCCTAGCTTGGTGTCCTAGGCGAAACCCCACACAAGACACGGCACAAACCTAGAAGAATTGCTGAGTTTTAATTCGCCGGCCGTGAAAGCCAATACACCATCTTTTTGGAAGCCTTCATAGGGAGGTTACGGCTGCTTGAGCATTTGGTTCTCGCAGTCAAGGAGTGCAGTTGCACTCTATATAAAGGGAGGTATCGCGCAGTTCGATACTCCTGTGGGGGTCCGGGCAGGGACACCAAGAGCCCGCCGATGAGCCTAGCTTGGTGTCCTAGGCGAAACCCCACACAAGACACGGCACAAACCTAGAAGAATTGCTGAGTTTTAATTCACCGGCCGTGAAAGCCAATACACCATCTTTTTGGAAGCCTTCATAGGGAGGTTACGGCTGCTTGAGCATTTGGTTCTCGCAGTCAAGGAGTGCAGTTGCACTCTATATAAAGGGAGGTATCGCGCAGTTCGATACTCCTGTGGGGGTCCGGGCAGGGACACCAAGAGCCCGCCGATGAGCCTAGCTTGGTGTCCTAGGCGAAACCCCACACAAGACACGGCACAAACCTAGAAGAATTGCTGAGTTTTAATTCACCGGCCGTGAAAGCCAATACACCATCTTTTTGGAAGCCTTCATAGGGAGGTTACGGCTGCTTGAGCATTTGGTTCTCGCAGTCAAGGAGTGCAGTTGCACTCTATATAAAGGGAGGTATCGCGCAGTTCGATACTCCTGTGGGGGTCCGGGCAGGGACACCATGAGCCCGCCGATGAGCCTAGCTTGGTGTCCTAGGCGAAACCCCACACAAGACACGGCACAAACCTAGAAGAATTGCTGAGTTTTAATTCACCGGCCGTGAAAGCCAATACACCATCTTTTTGGAAGCCTTCATAGGGAGGTTACGGCTGCTTGAGCATTTGGTTCTCGCAGTCAAGGAGTGCAGTTGCACTCTATATAAAGGGAGGTATCGCGCAGTTCGATACTCCTGTGGGGGTCCGGGCAGGGACACCAAGAGCCCGCCGATGAGCCTAGCTTGGTGTCCTAGGCGAAACCCCACACAAGACACGGCACAAACCTAGAAGAATTGCTGAGTTTTAATTCACCGGCCGTGAAAGCCAATACTCCATCTTTTTGGAAGCCTTCATAGGGAGGTTACGGCTGCTTGAGCATTTGGTTCTCGCAGTCAAGGAGTGCAGTTGCACTCTATATAAAGGGAGGTATCGCGCAGTTCGATACTCCTGTGGGGGTCCGGGCAGGGACACCAAGAGCCCGCCGATGAGCCTAGCTTGGTGTCCTAGGCGAAACCCCACACAAGACACGGCACAAACCTAGAAGAATTGCTGAGTTTTAATTCACCGGCCGTGAAAGCCAATACACCATCTTTTTGGAAGCCTTCATAGGGAGGTTACGGCTGCTTGAGCATTTGGTTCTCGCAGTCAAGGAGTGCAGTTGCACTCTATATAAAGGGAGGTATCGCGCAGTTCGATACTCCTGTGGGGGTCCGGGCAGGGACACCAAGAGCCCGCCGATGAGCCTAGCTTGGTGTCCTAGGCGAAACCCCACACAAGACACGGCACAAACCTAGAAGAATTGCTGAGTTTTAATTCACCGGCCGTGAAAGCCAATACACCATCTTTTTGGAAGCCATCATAGGGAGGTTGCGGCTGCTTGAGCATTTGGTTCTCGCAGTCAAGGAGTGCAGTTGCACTCTATATAAAGGGAGGTATCGCGCAGTTCGATACTCCTGTGGGGGTCCGGGCAGGGACACCAAGAGCCCGCCGATGAGCCTAGCTTGGTGTCCTAGGCGAAACCCCACACAAGACACGGCACAAACCTAGAAGAATTGCTGAGTTTTAATTCACCGGCCGTGAAAGCCAATACACCATCTTTTTGGAAGCCTTCATAGGGAGGTTACGGCTGCTTGAGCATTTGGTTCTCGCAGTCAAGGAGTGCAGTTGCACTCTATATAAAGGGAGGTATCGCGCAGTTCGATACTCCTGTGGGGGTCCGGGCAGGGACACCAAGAGCCCGCCGATGAGCCTAGCTTGGTGTCCTAGGCGAAACCCCACACAAGACACGGCACAAACCTAGAAGAATTGCTGAGTTTTAATTCACCGGCCGTGAAAGCCAATACACCATCTTTTTGGAAGCCTTCATAGGGAGGTTACGGCTGCTTGAGCATTTGGTTCTCGCAGTCAAGGAGTGCAGTTGCACTCTATATAAAGGGAGGTATCGCGCAGTTCGATACTCCTGTGGGGGTCCGGGCAGGGACACCAAGAGCCCGCCGATGAGCCTAGCTTGGTGTCCTAGGCGAAACCCCACACAAGACACGGCACAAACCTAGAAGAATTGCTGAGTTTTAATTCACCGGCCGTGAAAGCCAATACACCATCTTTTTGGAAGCCTTCATAGGGAGGTTACGGCTGCTTGAGCATTTGGTTCTCGCAGTCAAGGAGTGCAGTTGCACTCTATATAAAGGGAGGTATCGCGCAGTTCGATACTCCTGTGGGGGTCCGGGCAGGGACACCAAGAGCCCGCCGATGAGCCTAGCTTGGTGTCCTAGGCGAAACCCCACACAAGACACGGCACAAACCTAGAAGAATTGCTGAGTTTTAATTCACCGGCCGTGAAAGCCAATACACCATCTGTATGGACACACTTCCAGATTCAAACTTTAGGAGAATTTTCAGACATATATTTGAAGACAAATGTGTTATTGTTAGCAGATGTTTTTGAAAATGTTCGGAATGTTTGTATGAAAACTTATGACCTTGATCCTTGTCAGTATTTCACTGCTCCTGGGTTAAGTTTCAGTTCAATGTTGAAAGAAACGAAAGTAAATTTAGAATTAATGACTGATATAGACATGATCAATTTTATAAAATCATCAATTCGAGGTTGATTAAGCCAATAATAAGTACATACCTAGCTATAACCCTTGTGAAGAGTCAAAGTATATTGTCTACCTCGATGCAAATAACCAATATGGTTGGGCTATGAGTCAATATCGACCACTGAAAGATTTTCGCTGGCTGACACAACCTGAAATTGATGTCTTACATGTTGACACTCTTAATGATAACGATGATAAAGGATATATTTTAGAGGTAAATCTTGAGTACCCTAAAGAGTTACATGATGTTCATAATGATTTACCATTTTGTCCTGAGAATATGAAATCTCCATACATCACATCATGAACAAAAATGTTAATTGCTAATGTAAATGATAAATGTAAATATGTAATACATTATCAAAACTTGAAACAGTGTCTTCAGCATGGATTGAAATTAACTAAAATTCATCGCGTATAGCAATTTCATCAGTCAGCATGGCTCAAACCATATATTGATCTAAACAATAATTTAAGAACACAGTCAACAAACGCGTTTGAAAAAGATTTTTATAAACTCATGAATAATAGTGTTTTTGGAAAGACTATGGAGAATGTTGATAAACGAGTTGATGTAAAGCTAATAACAACGTGGGAGAATGATGGTAAAAGGTATGGTGCGAGCAACTTAATAAGCAAGCCTAACTTTCATAGCTGTTCAATTATTCATGAGGATTTAGTTGTAATACAAATGAATCGTCTTAAAGTAACTTACAACAAACCCATATATGTGGGTTACACCATTCTGGAATTGTCAAAAACACTTATGTATGAATTTCACTACGATTATGTAAAGAAAAACTATCTTGATAATGCTAAATTACTTTACACAGACACAGATTCTTTTATTTATGAGTTTAAAACTGATGATTTTTATGAGGATATCAAAACTGCGCTAAATAGGCTTGATACAAGTGACTATCCCGAGGATAATATTTACCATTAGCCTCTAGTAAACAAAAAGGTTCTTGGGAAATTTAAGGATGAATGTGCTGGTGTTATTATAGACACCTTTGTAGGCACAAAATCTAAATCATACAGCTATATGACAATTGATGATGTAGTAGTAAAAAAAATTAAGGAGTGAAAAAGAATGTTGTTAGTAAAGAGTGAACCGTTTTTCTTTTCAACCTGTAGTCTTCCCTTTTTTCTCTTTTCTTCGGCGTGTCAATTATCGGAATTGTTCTCTTTTCTTCTTGGTTATTACTGGCCAGGGTAGCCGAGCAGATCAGTGGACATTTCTATAATTGCTGATCAAGGTCCGTTATAGTGATTTCTCACTATGCCGAATCGTGATTAGTGACACCTCTTCCCTTTTTATCTTCTTTTTCGTCACCTGTGACAACCCCTTGTTACTCTCTAGGCAGTCTTCTGTTTTTTCTATCAAGGTAAGACCTTTTGGTTTGTGCACCCGCTCTCATTTTCGAGATGCCTTGCTTTTATATTCGTTTTTCCCGTTCGTTTGTGTTTTTTATAAAGGTGCGCGTAGAGGTGCGGATCTCGTTCATTTAATGTCCTTCCGTTATGCCGGATTTATGCTGACACCATCAAGGTAGGTTACGTATTTTTATCTTTGCTCATTGTATGGAGTACTAGGGCATTTCGCCATTTCTAGTATGTCCATGGAGTATGTGTTTCGTTCCCGTTAATCTTTGTCCCCATTTCGTCGTATCTTTTTGTGTTGGTATTTGGTACGGCTTACTGAGTAGCGTGTGTTCAACAGTAAGACCTATGCCATGCCTCTTATCTTTTAGTTTGCCTCTTATCTTAGGATTGCGTTTTCTTATGCAAGTCCATGAGTACGGCTTAATCCCTTTCTGACGTAATTTATTTTGATGGGTGTCTTTTATTTTGTGTTGCAATATCTTTCTCGAAATTATTTTTAATATCGGTTCTTGCCCCTTTTTGTGTTTATTCTTTTACGTCATATCTACGCGCGCTTTTATTAATACACCGTCCCCCACGCACTCCCTCATCTCCTTCAGGGCTATTTGAGCTACCGTTCGCTCCTTTGACGGTAGACTCACTTTCCCCGACTCTTTGTCTAGCACTTTTAATCTTTATTTTTCACAATGTAATTTTACTCTTTACGAGTATACTTTCCCAAATGTGTTCCCCCCTTTATCGTTTCTCCCTATCGATCTTGACATTTACGTTTAGGTCCTTTCACCCGTTATTTTACCTAACATCACATGTTTGACGTCCACTTAACCTCATTCATAGAATGTAATGGTTCCTCGTCATTCCTTGATGTTATCTCTTTGGTCAATACATTACCTCTTCTTTGCCTACGTGTTGAGTATGTGTACCTTATTTATTAGTCTTTATTTCTTTATGCTAAGCTAAGCTAGGCCCATAATGAAAAGCGCATTCGAATAGAACTTGCATTCACACGGCAGTGAATGTACGTTCAATCCATCGCCTCTGATACCTTCATAACCTTAGTCCGGTTTAATGGGCCCAGCGCCAGGCTAATCGGTACCCACTTCCACTGCGAACTACATCTTGTGAAAGGCCAGACGGCACAAGAGTTAGATATAAGTGATTATAAAAACTGTATAGTTAGTAACCCATCTGTATTATATAAGAAAATGTGTGTATTTAGAAGTAAAAATCATCAGCTACATACCAATTTGCTGAACAAAGTTGCTTTAAGTGATGAAGACAACAAACGATTCATTATACCCAACACATTTGATACTCTTGCTTGGGGAAACAGTCGCATTGACGACTATTACTTTACTTAAGTCTAATGATCACTATATTGTAATATTTGTCGAGTGTTTTATATTGTAATATTTTTTTGTAAAAACTATAAGTAGAATGTTTAATGTTAGGCTACTGTAGTTTAGTAAAAATAAGATAAGTAATACATTTTAGTGTAAAATGTTTGCTTTTGTATATTACAAAAAGATTTTAAAAAATTTACAGAATGTGTGAACTAAACAAGGGGAATGTAAAAAATGTAAAGTGGAAATTGTAAATATCCATGTGTGAAAAAGTGAAATGGCTATCACCATTTTAAAATTAAAAAGACATTGTGATCTGGTAAACCTTATTTTTATTTCACAACAACAAAAATGTACAGAATGTGTAAACTAAACAAGGGGAATGTAAAAAAAATGGAAAGTGGAAATTGTAAATATTCATGTGTGAAAAAAATGAAATGGCTATCACCATTTTTAAAAATTAAAAGATATAGTGATTTAGTCAACCTTATTTTTATTTCACAACAACAAAAATGTACAGAATCTGTGAACTAAACAAGGGGAATGTAAAAAATGTAAAGTGGAAATTGTAAATATTCATGTGTGAAAAAATGAAAATGAAGAAATGGCTATCACCATTTTTAGAATTAAAAGATATTGTGATCTGGTGAATCTTATTTTTATTTCACAACAAAATAAATTACAGAATGTGTGAACTAAACAAGGGGAATGTAAAAAAGGGGGAGTGGAAATTGTAAATATTCATGTAAGAAAAATGAAATTGAAGAAATGGCTATCACCATTTTTAAAATTAAAAGACATTGTGATCTTGTAAACCTTGTTTTATTTCACAACAAATAGAGCTTTACAAAAATAGAATACAAAAGAAATACCAATTCCACAATCCTTTTCAATGTTCAAGTCCACTCATCATTAACTTTCCTTTTATAACACTAATCACAATGAGAGCTGTCAACCTCTCCCCCACTGAGACATCACAGGATGTCAAACGTTGTTTAGCTTTTCAACGATACTTCATCCACTACACGTCTTAATGCAGGATGACTGTGGTGATAAGAAAGGTGCATGCTTGATCCAAATAGTTATATCACCACGCTGCAAAGGTTCTTCAAGACAAGTTCCAGGACTACACAAATAATAACCAGGTAGGTAGATTTCGAAAGTCAAGTATTAAATGACTGTTTGCTCTCAGGGAGAATATAATTGTGTTATTTCCACAGTCGGCAAAGGACATTTATTTATGTTTAGGTTGGCAGCAGTGACCTGGACAGAGAGTGAAGTTGCCATCATGGCTGAACGTGTTTGTTTTTCGGAGCATCAGCTCCTTCGCATATCAAGTGTTGTGTCTTTTGTAACATGTACATTTTTGTAAATACAGTCCACTAGAGTTAATTCGACATTTTCATTTATCCCCTGATGTTTCATCTGGGGCACGTATGTCGTAGACAGACATATGTTTTGGTCCTACACGGGCCGGAGTCCCGCTATATCAACTGACGCCATGTGGTCTCGACAAACGCTAAAACTGCTGTATTTAAGTGAACCAGTGCGAAATACGTATGTAGAGACAATACTAGTACATTATTGTGAACAATGCAGGCGCAATTGCAATGTATTTATCAATGTTTGTCTGTTTGATCTAACTTATTTGAAAATTGAGCACAATGGCTGCCAAATAATGCCAACACCGAACCCATGTGCTATGCCTTCGTGTCGCCTCGGCTAGTGTCGTTTAGCTTCGGTGCATACACGTGCTTGAAAGGCAGCGCTCGCCAGCCTGCTTGATCCATGTTTACAACGCAGCTGTTGAATTACAAATTTACTACGTATTTGAATAAGTTAATTCATGCAGCGGGACTTGCAAAATTAATCATGATGAATTGTATATTCGTAAAAGCATATCCAGTATTGTGAAAGTTTCGGTGTGCAGTTGAAAGCATCAATGGACGCATGTTTGAGGCCATGCGTGAGTTCTCGCGACTTCCATTTAGCAGTGCAGCCTTCGATTCCTGACGGACACAGTTCCATTCAGCAGTGCAGCCTTCGATTCCTGACGGACACAGTTCCATTCAGCAGTGCAGCCTTCGATTCCTGACGGACACAGTTCCATTCAGCAGTGCAGCCTTCGATTCCTGACGGACACAGTTCCATTTAGCAGTGCAGCCTTCGATTCCTGACGGACGCAGTTCCATTCAGCAGTGCAGCCTTCGATTCCTGACGGACGCAGTTCCATTCAGCAGTGCAGCCTTCGATTCCTGACGGACGCAGTTCCATTCGGCGGTGCAGCCTTCGATTCCTGACAGACGCAGTTCCATTCAGACGTCCTGACTTCGATATCCGACCGTTGGGTGACGACGCAGACTGAAAGAACCTCTACACCAGATAAGTTAACAAAGGCATTTCATAGCAATTCCTCCCCATACCCAGCAATCCTTCCTGTGCATGAACCATTTTAAGCATGTCTATTGAACGTGAGATAAAGTCACTGACCAAGCGCAGAGGTGTTCTCCGAGCATCCCTCACGAGACTCCATACC
Organism: Meconema thalassinum; assembly: GCA_946902985.2. NCBI lineage: Eukaryota > Metazoa > Arthropoda > Insecta > Orthoptera > Tettigoniidae > Meconema > Meconema thalassinum. The sequence goes on from OX336398.1 coordinate 100,499,676, forward strand.
CAAATTAATGAATTTAATAATGAGACTCCTGCTGAAGTATTAAATGTGAAGAATGAACGTTTATTAGCTCTATTACCAGAATTTAATGAAATTCAAAGCAAATTGGAGGATTTGGATGACAAAAATCCTCATGAGCAGGTCCGGTGTGAATTCGAAGATGATTATGATGAACTTAGGGCTAAGCTACAACAGTTACTAAATACCCATTGCACACATGCCTCATCTGTCTCTAGCAACGGTAGAGAATCTACAAGTAGTAATACAGGTTCGTACAGTTTGCCCAAGATACGGTTACCAGAATTTTCAGGTGATGTTACACAATTCATGCATTTCCATGACCTGTTTGATTCATTAATACTGAAGAATCAGTCTTTGGGTAATGTTGAAAGGTTCCATTACTTAATGTCAGCACTGCGTGGCAATGCTCATCAACTCATTCAAAACATTCCTCTTACTGCAGATAACTTTGAGATAGCTTGGGAAACGGTCTGCAAGCGATACCGCAATTTAAAGGTAATAGTAAATGCACATATCAAATTACTGTTATCTCCAGATATCGTCCAAAGTGAATCATCTTCTAGTCTACGCACACTTTTGAATCAAGTACAGTCCAATTTAAAGGCTGTTGAGTCTTTGAATTTGAATATTCCCCTACATGAAATCATAATAGGTCAAATCATACTTGACAAGTTACCTGAAGCCACACGTAAGCAATGGGAAATGAGCAACAAATCCAAGGAACTATCTACACTTACGGAGTTGTTAGAATATCTTGAAAGGCGGGCTCAAACCCTTGAATTAATTGATTTTTCACCTACTAAGGGTCACAGTGATAAGATCAGCAGATTGTCTCAAGATAAAACTTCTAAGCATGGTTTCAAGCATGAGAAACAACCATTTACAAGTAGTTCATACATTGCAATTAACAATAATTGTGAAGCCTGTAAGGGGCAACATACAATCTTCAGATGTGATAAATTTTTAGGTTATGATGTTAATCGTAGATACAACCTAGTTAAGCAGCATAAGCTTTGCTACAACTGTTTGCATGAATCACACGCTATAAGTTCTTGTCCTTCGAAGTCAACATGCAAAACTTGCAACGGTCGTCACAACTCTCTGTTGCATTTTGATTCAGGGAATCAGCAATTCAATGCCAACTCGTCTAAACAGTCTCAGCAAGGAGCTATCAGCAGATGCTCAAACCCCGAGTCAAACCAGGCTCACAATGCTCAAGTTCGTGGTAACTCCTCCAGTTATTGCACTATGAAACTCAAACCACAAACTCAAGTTCTACTTTCTACAGCAATAGTAAAGGTAAAGGATAGTGCTGGTAGGCTACACTTAGCTCGTTGCTTATTGGACAGTGTCAGTCAAAGCAATTTTGTAACCGAGAGTTTGGTTCAAAATTTGGGCTTAAGAAAGGTCAAGAATCTCACACCCATCGAAAGTATTTCTCAGTCCATGTCTGAAGCCAAATATAGTGTGAGCGTTGAAGTGCAATCTTCCATAAGCAACACACGTCACAATGTTGAATGTCTGATCCTATCCAAAATTACAAGCGACATGCCTAGTCATCAGGTACCCTATGAAGAGTGGGAGCTCCCTAATGATATTCAGTTGGCAGATCCGAGGTTTATGCCCCAGCCAAGATAGACATGCTTCTCGGTGCTGATGTATTCTTTAGAATTCTACAGAGGGGACACAGGACGAGACCAGGGAAGTTTCCAGTCCTACAAAACACAGATGTTGGATGGATTGTGTCAGGTTCATATGAATCCACCTCGAGAAAGAGAAACAATGCAGCAGGAACGTTTTTCCTTCGTAATGATGTTCACCTTCATAACCAAGTACAACGATTTTGGGAGATCGAAGAACTTCACGAGCCAGTCAAGTCGCAAGAAGAGATTGAATGTGAACAGCATTTTTCTGATCATGTGACACGAGATGCATCTGGGAAATACATAGTCAGACTACCATTTAAGCAGGATCCATGTATATTAGGCAATTCTTTACAAACAGCTACTAGCAGATTTCAATACCTTGAGCGTAGGCTTAACAATGATACGCAACTGAAGGTAGATTATGACCAGTTTCTCACTGAATACCAGGAACTAGGTCACATGGATATTGTTAATTCTAGTATGGCAACATCGGTAGCATACTACATGCCGCACCATCCGGTATTCAAGAAATCCAGCACTACTACAAAAGCTAGAGTTGTCTTCGACGCTTCTTGTAAATCGAGGTCAGGAAAGTCACTTAATGATATTTTAATGACGGGTCCTACTATTCAACAAGACATGTTCGATTATCGCTAGATTTAGAACTCACGCCATAGGCTTTACAGCTGACATCGAGAAGATGTACAGACAAGTTAAGGTTGATTCCAGAGACAGCAGCCTTCAACGCATCCTTTGGAGAGCTTCTCCTAATGAGCCTATCAAGCAGTACCAACTTCAGACGGTCACATATGGCACATCATCAGCTCCATTTCTAGCAATAAGATGTTTAAGGCAATTGGCATATGATGAGGGACAACAGTATCCGCAGGCAGCATCTGTCCTTCTTCGTGATTTTTATGTAGACGACTGCATTTCAAGAACAAGTAAGGTTGACAATGCATTACTCCTACAACGTGAACTGATCCAATTGTTATCCAAGGGAGGCTTCAAGCTCCGCAAGTGGTGCTCTAACCATCCAGCATTGTTAGAGGCGGTTCCAAAGGACTGCAGAGAGACGCAGCTTCCCCTTCAGATTGATTCTGGAGAAAATATAAAGACTTTAGGTCTACTTTGGCATCCAGCGACAAACTACAGATATCCAGTGGTGTGCAGAAAGAACAAGGAAGTGGATCTCCAGTGACCAAACGCAAGGTGTTATCGATTGTGTCGTCAATTTATGACCCTATTGGGCTAATCAGTCCTATTGTCATCGCATTCAAGATGTTTCTGCAGCAACTATGGCAAGAGAAGATAGGATGGGATGATGAACTTCCAACGGAACTTCTTACAAGATGGCGTACTCTGCATTCTCAAATACCCTTGATTGACAATATATATATTAACAGATTTGTGCTTCAAGAAAATTGTACTCAGGTGCAGTTGCATGGCTTCGCTGATGCATCCTTGAAGGGCTACGGTGCATGTTTATTCCTACGCTCGTCAACAGATCAAGGTCACGTAATAACACATTTCCTGTGCTCCAAGTCCAGAGTGGCTCCACTGAAACAGATCACGCTACCCAGACTAGAGTTGTGTGCAGCAGTACTATTGTCACAAGTGGTTAAAAAGATGTGTCATGTTCTCAATATTGAATTCCATAGTATTCATCTGTGGACAGACTCAAAGATTGTTCTCGCATGGTTAGCAGGTGAACCGTCAAAATGGAAAACTTTTGTTGCGCACCGTGTGGCTGAAGTGCAAGGCAATACTTCAGTCAAGGATTGGAAGCACGTAGCATCAGCAGACAATCCTGCAGATCTGATTTCTCGAGGAACTGATCCTACAAACCTTTTAAATAATCATCTTTGGTGGCATGGCCCTGAATGGCTACAGTGTTCGGAACGGAACTGGCCCACTTCCAGTCAACAACCTGAATCAGAGATTCCTGAGCAACGCAAGATAGTGCTTAGTTGTTCAGTCCACTCTAATCCTGCAGACGTGCTCACAAGATTTTCTTCCCATCTCAAGCTACAAAGAGTGTTAGCATACTGTTTAAGATTCGTGCACAACACTAAACACAAACCTTCAGAACGGAAATATGGTCCATTAACAATAGGAGAGTTGCAGCAAACTAACATGACATGTGTTAGACTAGTCCAGTCAATAGCATTCCGCGAGGAAATAGCTGATCTTTTGAAACACAATGCAGTGTCAAGACGTAGCAAACTTCAAAGTTTAGTACCATTTTTAGACAAGGATCAAATCCTGAGAGTTGGAGGAAGACTAGAGAACTCCAATCAAGACTACGATTTCAAACATCAGATGATTTTGCCCGCTAAACATCAGTTTACTGATTTAATAATCAAGAGGGAACATGAAAGACTCCTACATTCAGGAAACCAGTTGACTTTAGCATCCATCAGACAGTGCTACTGGATCATCAATGGAAAGTCGGTGGTTCGAAGAGTTATTAACACTTGTACAAAATGCTTCAGGTTCAAAGCCAAAACTACACAGCAAGTAATGGGACAGTAGCCCTCAGTTCGTGTGTCTCAAGCAAGACCATTCCGCAACACCGGCACAGACTTCACGGGCCCTTTCTACTTGAAGATCGGCAATCCACGTAGCAAGACCATTGTCAAGGGTTACATATGCATTTTCATATGTATGTGCACCAAGGCCATTCATTTAGAAATAGTTTCCGACCTAACCACTCAAGCTTTCCTCGCAGCACTCAGGAGATTCATCGCAAGAAGAGGATTATGCAGCAACATGTACTCCGACAATGGTACAAATTTCCAAGGTGCTAGTAGAGAGCTCAAGGAGCTCAAGAAATTGTTCACTCAGGAACGGACTAGAGAGATGATCAGTAACTTCGCCAGTAGTTGTGGAGTTAAGTGGCATTTCATACCTCCTCATGCCCCTAATTTTGGAGGGCTTTGGGAGGCCGGAGTAAAATCCCTCAAACATCATCTAAGAAGAGTTCTCGGAACACTTCATTTCACATATGAAGAATTGGCTACATTAACTGCGCAAATTGAGGCTTGCTTAAACTCGCGTTCCCTTCTAACCCTGTCAAATGATCCTTCAGATGCATCTACCTTGACACCAGGTCACTTCCTTATAGGCGAACCCCTCACGACTCTTCCCGAACCCGATTTAACATTATGTAAACGGCCTTTGTTAACTAGATATAAGGTTCTGCAACAAAGACTCCAATCCTTTTGGAAGAGATGGTCATTAGATTACCTCACCCATCTGCAACAGCGCAGCAAATGGACGACCTCATCCAGCAACGTATCACCAGGTACTGTGGTGCTGATACGGGAAGACAATGTTCCCCCACTCCAGTGGCCCCTTGGTGTTATCACAGAAGTGCATGGTGGTAAAGACAATGTGGTAAGAGTGGTTTCAGTGAAGTGCAACAGTGGTATTTTTAAACGACCAGTTTCCAAGGTAGCTCCGCTACCAATTGAGCAGACACATAATTTTGACTGTTAATAATATGTCAGTGTTTTAAGTTAGTGAATATTTTAGTGTTTTATGTCCTTGTCATTGGAACATTTCAGTGTTTCCAGTTCAGATTATTGAAATCCAGGTATTTCAAGGTGGGGAGTATGTTTGCTCTCAGGGAGAATATAATTGTGTTATTTCCACAGTTGGCAAAGGACATTTATTTATGTTTAGGTTGGCAGCAGTGACCTGTACAGAGAGTGAAGTTGCCATCATGGCTGAACGTGTTTGTTTTTCGGAGCATCAGCTCCTTCGCATATCAAGTGTTGTGTCTTTTGTAACATGTACATTTTTGTAAATACAGTCCACTAGAGTTAATTCGACATTTTCATTTATCCCCTGATGTTTCATCTGGGGCACGTATGTCGCAGACAGACAATGACTTTATCAATGACGCCATTGCCAGTACAGGTCTGGCATATCCTTATCCATAAGTGGAGAAAAGGTTTGATCTTCCTCCTCCTCTGTGGATGATGTTTGTTGTTGCTGCTTTTTTTCTTCATCACACCCGTGGTATGAGGAAACAAAGTCTTTACACTGACTTTTATGACCGTGATACAGTTTGACCAACTGGCAAGTAGCACACTGTCGCATAGAGGGTATTTTTGCCATAGCCACTTGCTTATGGTGATCATAATCCGTACATGGTTGCAATTCACTTAACACAGGGTCTTGAGTCCATGATTTTGGTACATGTTGCCAGATTTCTTTCACTGCATTTGCTGCGACATAATAAATGAATGATTTTGGAAGAGCCAATAATTCTTCTTTGGTAAAACTGTCTAGTTTCTTTTTACACACAAAGAACTTTCCAATCGCTTTATCGGTAGCATCCCCTTTCTCCATGGTATCGCGTTAATGTTTACACGTCACTTGTAGAAATCTCACTGGTGTCATCCACAGGTAAACCTTTAGTTTTAATTTTATTTAACAACTCCCAGCAGGCATTGGTGGTTAGCCAATGAAACAATTGCCACACCTGTGCCAGGGCTTTATGGGTAATATTTTCACAGGGGCAACGGTCCATGAGTGTTTGCAGCGAGGGACAGCCCATGTCCATTAAATCGATACATTGACAGTAAGACACCAAAAATGGTTGTAGCCATTGACGTTTTTCACTACCTTTCACAAATACTACATGGGCGGAAGACAAGTGGGCTTTCATGACCATGTCCAGGTGCTTATATGAAATGGTTCCTTGCTTCCAGTCTAGTTGCATATGAGTTTCAATCCACTGGGTTTGTTTACGGTTTTTATCGCACAATAAATCAAACGCATAAGGTGGTTTAAACACCAAATGGGTAGCTGGTGATATCCAAAAAGTGGAACAATCAATAATGGCCACTTCTTTAAATATAAATTTGTTATCTCCAATTTTAAACCCTTGACAGTTGACAATCAGTATACGCAACATGTTCACTCTTGTCTGGATCTAGTCCAACTGACCACAGACTGGCAATTGTTCAGTAAAGTGTACCCATGTCATTTACTTACATACCATTCTAGTAAAAGAAAATAAAAACATCGAGTAGTCACTATAGAGATTAGGATATGAGAGGGGGGCATAAGAAATAATAATATAACAACAACAACCAATTTTTTATTACATTATTTTATTAGCCTAACAAGTTTTACATTCTATTTTCATTCTAGGATAGAGGCGGTACCATTTCATACAACAAAAAGTATTTTGTGTTTATAGTGTCCATAACACCGATGATATTCTAATGTCTCTAAACTGGGTGTTTTTGACTGTGAGCTGCTCACTGAAGCACTGTTGACACCATAAAGTCCACACGTATCATAACTTTTTTCATCACTCAGAGGCATGAGTGAGGGGTAACTTGAATGACAGGGTATATTACCCACCTCCATTCTGCACAGGTAGGGGCAGGCAGGTGACCAGCGCTGATGTTCCTGCATGGGTTCATCACTTTCTTGCCATTGGTCTAAGATGATGGGACAAAACACACATTTCACTTCATCTCTTGTTTTCAAATAGTAGAATCCAGCGGCCGCTAAGGCTTGAGGGTTTATAAAAGGCACCGGCCACGTCGCAAAGGTCTTAAAACGTTGTTCCTCAGATTTTAAATTCATGGATGTAACTTCCCTTGAGGCTTGAAAGCAAGACATGACTGAGCGGTTTGATGTGGGTTGGCCTGCTATTTATACACTTGTCACTTGGTTGGACAGTGGATAATAGTTGACAAGTTTGTGATGAATAATCAAACAGTAGGCTGTCGTATTGGCTGGAACATTGTCATGTGTTTCAAAATCTAGTCGAATGTCAATATTGAATGGTTTGACAGACTCTTCCAAGTAGGAACAATCAAAGACAATCAGTGGCGCCCTTGTCTTAAAAGCTTGGGGTGACAACATAGGACAAATCTCTTTTTGATAATACGACCATCCAAATTTAGAAAACAAGTCGTACAGGGGGCCAAACTTATTTTTTGAAAAGTCTAAATCCAGTCCTTCATAGGGAAACACAGCACCGTTGAGGAAAAGACGTGCATTTCTCAATTGCAGGTGATCAAATTGCGTGGCATCCTTGGTTTGTTCATACTTGCGATTTGTTTGAAAACCCACAATCATGTAGAGAGGTCTCTCATTATAGCGGGCTGTACTCATGGAGTGCCCAGCTTCTAAATTCCACGGGTAGAGGTATATCCTTCTTTACCATTTTGAGTATGTCCAGTTTTTTGCTATCGTTAAGGGTCACATGAGGCACTTTCCATAGCAAGCGTTGTAGTTGAATTTTTGAATCAATGGGGGGCATTGTCGGCTCCCTTGAGTGCATTATTATCACTCCTGTCACACCAGATAAAGCACTTGCCTTGCGTTGACCACAATGCGCTGGTGACCAGCGCTGATGTTCCTGCATGGGTTCATCACTTTCTTGCCATTGGTCTAAAATCAGTTTAAGAGGTAAAAATCCAGTAAAGGTGCCATCGGTGTGTACCATCCAGTCATTGATCGAGTCAGGGCACCAACCCGCCATGCAAAGTGTTTTAGCTTCTTCCTCACTATAAGAGGGATATAGTTTCATGAAACTGGCAATACCCACATTTCGAGTGCTATCCACCACGATATCGTTAATCACGTAACGCACTTCAGAAAACAGAAAGGAGAAAGCATGGTTGGCTAACTTGGATGTGGTGGGTGTAGAGCCATCGGCTTTGGTGAGCCGACCTTCAATCTGAATGACACTTTCATGCGGTAGAGTGTAAATATCTTGGTTGTTGATAACAAATTGAATTTCATCATTGTTATTGAGTCCAGGTGTTTGAGCTTGATAAGAATGGAGATCAATTCTTACCACTCCTGGTTGCTCCTCGATGTGGTTCGCTACCTCGAGGATAGAATTCATCGCGGGGGTTGACGTGGTAACCCAAATGCTCTAAAATCTGCTTGTTCTGAGATGTTAACGTGTATTCATGTGGTAAACAACTAACACCATTTCTAGACGATGCTGTTGCTTTATATACAAACTTCATAGTGGCTTTAGCACCAACTTGTAAGTCACTGGTGTGGTAGAATCTAGATCAATGAGTTGTTGCTCTCTAATGATCAGCCTTAATGTTATATTACTTATACCATCGACAGCCATATAATGAAAAAGCACCACTGGAGGGTTTTCACGAATAATATAGCCATTGGGCGATGTTACAATAAAGTCATAAAGCGAATGCGACGGTTCTTGATTGGTGTACACTTGACTAATAATATTACACGTCACCGACACATGATGTTCCTCAATGAATTTCACTTCATGGTCTGATTCATGTTTTTTGTTGGGCTCCAACACGCGTGGATTAAATCCTAGTAATGGACCAATGGAATCGGGGTGTGTTTTAAAGTCAATTTTGAATGTAGAAAAAATACTGCAGCGATGAGTGTTGGTATTACCTACAAGTTCAAACTTGCGCGTTCCATCGAGAAATGATTTTAAACCTTATTCATTGATCAACACCACATAAATGTGTTCATAAATATCATCTATCGTGTATCCACCAGAGTTCAGGGTGAGCACAGAATCATCATAGTAAAACTTGTTGTTCACATTTTCACGTATGTTGTATATTCGATTGTACGTTTCAAGAGAAACTAGTCCTAAACCATAGGGCTTTTCACTCAATTCGATAGGTGGGTAAAAGTCTAGGCTCACTTCAGGTCCACGTCCATGCAGTGTAAACGTTTTACTTTCTGCCGACATACTGGTGGCATTTTTGCTTATGCTGCGTCTTATATAAAAAAATAAACACAAACGTCCACACTGTTGGCTGTTAAACGTTTGCTCACGTTTCACATTATACTATATCTTGATCCTGTTTCCAAAATAGGTCACTAATTCCATGGGCGGGGGCAAATTCCCAAAACTGTCAAAGTACCATAGAGTGGATCCCTCTTTGACATAAGCTACATAATGTGTTCCAGGTCCTCGGTGATCATCCAAATTGACAACAGCACATTCATGTTTCCAGGGTTGTGAGGGTAATTGGTTTCGCATAAACACACCTCGAAAATGAGAAAACTTCAGTTGTTTAGCATAGCTTTCACTTGTTGATGCGTCAGGGCGTGTCTTGCTATGGCTGAGGTTAAAGATGTTTTTATTTTATTTCGAAAAGGTGAAATTCCAAATCCTTGTTGATGAAAAGGCTGGCTTCAAATTGACATTTCTAGCCCCCATAGCAATGGCTTCCATCGTTTCGTTGTGTCGCTGACTTTCTTTGAGTTGTTGCTTGCCCTCGTGCGCGGCTTTAATAGTTTTGCCACTGCACTGGCGCCACCTAAAAGTGAACCTAGAGCAGCCAGACCAGCGAATAATGCAGGTAAAAATCCCGCTCGTTTGGGAACGGGAATCACTCGCCCTTGTTTTGAACCCTGTCGCTGACGTTTTGGAATAACATTTCTCTGTGCTGCTCGAAGAGTTTTCCTTATGGTCAACACATTATTTTTTTTTCTTTCGCAAAGGCTTGTCCACGAATGTCTTAAGCCCAGGCTTTGCCAAGGACAGGGTCATATTTTTAGTCTTTCTCACCACATATCTTTGTTTCACCATGATGATAATGACCAACAACCTTTCACAAGAAAGTTAAGTCACAACTAACGTCAGATTGTTATTTCATGGCTGTATATTCCAATTCTACATAAAGTGGGAAATCGTTTATAGTTTTTCCAGCTTGCTTTTTATCCCATGTCAACATGAGATGAAAGGATAATTCGTCTCCTGCATTGACCATTTCATGGTTATGGACCAACATCCTATGACCATTTATCTCTATTTGTAAATGGTTCTCATCAGGTATGGCGTATTTGATGTGAATGGTTCCATCATAGTGTAATCGATAGTGGCTTAAACCCGAAGCAAGCACATAGGTCAAGTGCTGGTCATGAACTAGCGGTATATGGTTTCTCTTATTCACAGGTTTTACATTTGTCAGATACACTAAAAATACAAATGGGATAAATTTATAAAGCCTTTTCATTTCATAGGTCACGTATCGCTTCGTACAGACATCATCATCTTCTTGTTGGTCTTCCACGTGAATAATGCGGTGATGATTAGCGGTATAGCCATCCACTGTAAGCTGAGGCACTTTATCGTAAAACTCATACACCTTGTTATCCACATACTTTTTTGTAGTAACGTCTGTAGACACTTGAGGATGTTTTACATGGGTTAACCGCTTTCCTTTAAAGTCATAATCTCCTTGTTTTGTGCGTGGCACTACTGACCTATCCACATAGTGTTTATTAGCAGGATCTGTTTCTTGTTTAGGATCATGTATGGGAACAGACCTAGCTTTGACCATTAATGCACGTCCAAAGACATCCATCGTCAACCTGTAGTACGAGTCTACTGTTTCTATGACAAGGCTCTGTGCGATGTATGAGGACAGCCTGCTAGCCTCTCTAAGCCTTAGTTGAAATGAAGATAATTAAGCAGCAATAGTCATTTCCCGTGGGGGACATGGTTTCCCATCTCTGTCCCACATCAAGCGAAGAACGCCATGGTTCACTGTTTCCATCTTCCATTCGCTGCATCATTGTGGGACTTTCCGGCTGTGGAAAGACCAATCTTTTGCTGACACTTATTACAGCGCCCAATGGTCTGTGTTTTCAAAATATTTATATTTTCGCAAAATCTCTCTACCAACCCCTCTACGTGTTTCTGGATCAAGTCATGTCTGGATTACAAAATGAGAATATGTGGTATTTTACATTTTCCACGCATGAAAATGTTATTTCACCGGATGAGGTAAAGCCTGATTCACTCATGATTTTCGATTATGTATCCACTGAACGACAAGGCATCATTCAAAGCTATTTCAGCATGGGTCGACACAAACATATCGATTGCTTCTATCTTGGACAAACGTATTCTAAAATGTCCAAACAGTTGATTCGTGACAATGCCAATGTCATTGTTTTATTTCGCCAGGACGAGAGGAAAAGTCGTCACATTTATAATGAACATGTGAATCCGGATATGACCTTTCAAATGTTTACAGAATTGTGTGGCAAGTGCTGGAACACTCAACGTCATGTTTGTTTAGTGATTGACAAACAAAGTGAACTCAACCAAGGGCGGTATCGCTTAGGGTTTGATCATTTTATTGCTATTTAAGGCACTGTGTCATTCCCTCTCAAGTCATTTGTCAAGACACCATGGCTTTAGCAGAGAGTCAATTGAAAAAGCATATTATTAGAGCAAAAAATACTATTCGTTAAAAGTTCCGTCAATTGAAACGATCACGTGCGGATCATGCTTTGTTTATTCAACAACATTTAGCCCCTCCGCTAAAAGCCATGTTGAAACCCTCTTTCATGCCATTTGAAACGCTACCCACTGTTTCACAAGCCACTCAGACGCACCACGAGGACCTTGAGGAAGAGGAAGAGGAACAGGAAGATTTAACTAGTGTTAGCGAAGTTCAGGATAATGAGGAACAAATGTTTACGCCTCAAAAAAAGGCATCACCCCTTGCAGAGTTTTTAAGAAAAAAGAAATCCTTGGTCATGGTCGATACACCTTGCCCTTCCAGATCGTCTCCATTTTCACAACTCTTGGCCACCCCTCAACATAAAGCTCAACTGAAAAACATTTTAATAAAATATTATGGATCAACACTGGAACCCTATTTCACCAATCTATTTATTGGAAACACAGATACCACGTATGGTGTTCGCTATGAGGATGATAGTTTTAAAATTGGTGATTCATCGATTAAATTTAGTCGTACTAAAGCTATCATTAAAAAGATCAACTATAAATTAACACCAGGACTGTTAAAGCTACTATTCTCTCGGATTCCCTCATCCCAAGATTATACGCTAGAGGACCTTGGTAAATATAAATCCATTTTATTGGACACCCATGCCCACAAAAGACAGTATGATCCCACTCAACAAGTGAATGCCAATATATTTCAAAAATATAAAACTATAATTGCAAAAATGTTCCCCACTAGTCAAAGTGGTCGTCGTAAAGTGTCCGCTTCAGGTGTGACATTTAAACCATTAAAACCCCTTGTGGATGTTACGAACTGGCACAATCCCAATAAACTCGTCCAGCGACTACAGCTGTTGCATGCTTCACGTCAAGCCGGCCATACTGGTCACGATTGGGAAATTCAAGAAATTGAGGAAGAACTTCAAAATGCCAAAATTATTGTTTAAGCCCTCACCCATTAAAATGGGTATTACTCACGAGTTGCATCGTCCTGCTAGACGTCACTTTCAGCCACTCAAGGTGATTTCACAGGGTGTGGATGAACTTTGGCAAGCAGACTTGGTTGAAATGATTCCCTATGCTAGTGCGAACGATGGTGTACGCTATATGTTGACGGTCATTGATGTGTATTCCAAAATGGCGTTTGTTGAACCTGTGCGACGCAAGTCTGGTCCACTAGTCACCAAGGCCTTTCAACATATTATTCAACAATCCAAACGTCAACCTCAGCTGCTACAAACCGATCAGGGAAAATAATTTTTCAACAAGGATTTCTCCAGTTTTCTCAAATCTAAGAATATTCACCATTACACCACGTACAGCAATCTCAAAGCCAGCGTGGTCCAGCGGTTCAACCGAACATTGAAAACCCATATGTGGAAAGCGTTTACCGCTCAGGGCACTTATCGCTGATTGGACTTGTTACCTGAGCTAGTGTCACGTTACAATGACACCAAACACAGAACCATTGGGACCAAGCCACGACTTGTGACCAAAAATATTCCACAACTGGATAAACTGTTTAACCTCATAAAAACAGCAGACCCTAAACGTCATCGCCTTAACATTGAGGATCATGTTCGTGTGAGCAAATTCAAGTCCGTCTTCGACAAGGGCTACACACCAAATTGGTGGACTGAACTATTTCGAATTCGTCAAGTCAACCTGAACAGTCCAGTCACCTATTTACTCGAGGACCTCAACCATCAACCCATAAAAGGCAGGTTTTATCTTCAAGAACTCCAAAAGACAGCGTTTCCTAAACATTACCTTGTGGAAAAAGTGTTGAAACAAAATGGAAATAAACTATATGTAAAATGGTTGGGATTTAACTCAGCCTTTAATTCTTGGATTAATAAATTACATGTTGTGTGAACCTGTGTGTGCCTTGTATTTATTTATTCTCTCATGTTGTACTTAACCTACAGTCCTATGCACAGTCCTGAGCTCCACATGTATTATGAGCAATACGTATTTCTTTCTCTCTTCACTTGTGTTCTCTCTTACACTGACTCTCCCCCTCCCCCCCCCCCCTTCACCTCCCACCACTGTCAAAACAGGTTGTGACTTGTTAGCTCTAATTGTGCACGTGCACAGGTGAACACCTGTGTGTTAGGTCATATTACACATGAACTTGCATTTTCTCACGTATGAACCAAAACAGGATGTGACTTGTTTCACAAGGAGAATGCTAATAATGACATCTCACACGTGTTCACATGTATTTCATCTCTTTCCTTTCATATCGTTATCCCATTACAGTAGTGGGGGATTAGTGAACAACGTCAGTTCAACACACTGCTTTACACGCAAAATGTAGTTAGGCCCTTTGACATAATTTAAATAAATTCATGGGCCAGTCCGTAGGAACCAGGCCAAAGGGACCGGTCCAAAAGGATCAGTCCAAAGGGACTCATCCACAAGGACCTGTCAACAAGGACTCGTCCACAAGGACCTGTCCACAAGGATCTGTCAACAAGGACTTGTCCACAAGGACTCGTCCACAATGACCCGGCAACAATGACCGTCAACAATAACCTATCCACAGGGATCCGCTCCCCCACCCTCTTACAAAAGCCATGAGTGGGCATGCGTAAAAAAACAAAAACAAACAAGCATGTTAATTCATAGTGGCTTTCCACCGTATACATGTCTCATGTGTAGAACAACGTTTCATTCCATATTGGCATTCAAATTCTCACATGTTGCAATTGGAAAGAGAGATTCTCTAAAAAATACAATTTCACCCCCTAGTAGGGGTAGGTTTTATTTTGGGGTGGAAATATGTTGTTCATTGGAAAGGGGATGTCAGCCCGAGTTCAATGACACCTCATTCGTTAAAATCCGACCATAAGTTCGAGAGATATCGTGCCGCCACCATCTTGTGTGGAGGAATGTGGAGGTGGACGTGCTAGAACTGTCACAAAACCACTACTCACATAGGGAACAGTGTCACGCTTATGAATGTCCTTAAACTTTAACACAGCCTTGTCCCCTTGTGGCAATATCAGTCTCACCGCTTCCTGAGAAACACAATCTACCCTATGACGTTCCAAAGAGGTAGGCGTCCAAAAGTATTGCAGACAACGATCACAAATATGTTTTGCACACTTTCTCTTAGACATTTGACTGCTTGGCAATCTACTCAGGCTTTTAATAAGGCAATAGTGATTCACCTCTCCCACAGATAAATATAAAAGATGAATATGATGTCGTTTCGGTTCTTTTGTAGCATAAAGAGGACCCACAATCTCATCACCACCAAGGCCATACACCATGAACGAAAAGTCATGGTTGTCTTGTTCAAACCTATGGATCTCGGTTAAGTCCATAGGGAACGACACTCGAGTTAAATTTAAAGTTTGTTTCAATTCATCAAACTTGGCCTTGTACTTTCCTGGTCTGTAACAATGCTGTTGTACTGGCTGCAAATATCCAGCCACACACCACAGGAAGCAATCATTGTCATGATTCTTTATATTCACCACCAGGCCCGACGAGAGGGGGGGGGGGGGGGGCAGGCAGGGCTGGTGCCCCGGGGCCCGACCCTCCTAGGGGGGCCCGGCGTCCTAGGAGAATGGACCCGATCAGGCATTGATTTATTATTGCCTTAATGTGACTTGAATTTGCTACTGGCAGTCATTTATTGAATGCAATGAACTGTCTGTGAACAATGTTACAAGGATTGAGAAACTTATTCTGTCAAGTGGGCAATATTTTCCTTTACAAAGCGTTTATGTGAAGAACAACTGTCTCAAAGTGGTCAACTTAGGCGATGGGGCTTCGCTTTGTATTGTTCTCAGAATAAACCTAAACACAGAGAGAGAGCATTCCATTTGTATAAATTTAGCTTATTCGGCTTATGCACCAATCCTTCAAATAACTTTCTCATCCCTTCACTTATTTCGCCAAGGCCACGAGAGCCTGGGCTGCCCTGGCGTGTTTGGTGAGCTAGCTCAAGAGTTTCAAGTTTGGTGCGTCACATCATGCTTAGATTAGTGTCTGAATTGAATATATTGTGTAGCTAGACGTATCGTATGCCTTGCAGACAGGTTAGTAAAATACATTTTAAAGTAGCTTCCACATAGTAATTCACTTTATAGTTATTGTTGATTTAAGGGGCGAGACAGCGAGGTCATCCTCCCCTAGTAATTCATTTTCGCACTATGTGAAAAATTACCATTGCTGGCTAAATATCTTGCGAAAGGGTGGGATGATTCTGTTGTCAAACATAGATAGAAGAAATGCATGCGAAATTGTTCATCTTCTCGTATACTGAATTGAGAAAACAATGCTAACATTTGAATAATCTGTATGTTTAGGTGCAGTATAATTATTATAACTAGTTCATTAAATACGATCAACAATCCCAGATACTTTGGTTCGTGCGCAAATCATTTATGATTAAGGGATTTATTGAAAACCTATATTACTATTGTACTAGAGTTGGGAAATGTATCCAAAGACTGAAACTAAGGTACCATTCCAGTATTTTTCTGGGCTTAGTGTTAACCAGGATAAAAAGGACAATTAAGCCAGGCCACTGAACCACTCAACTTTGTTTTCCAATTCCTCTCATGGAACGTCAGTGGTAGGGACAGATGACCTACCGTAGCTGATCCGCCCCATAAAACAACAATAAGTAACGAAAAGCAGATTATACACTCTGCTGTGCTATTGCCTCTGTGACATGATCAATCGCAAGCCGTATTCTTAGTTGCCGACCGGGAAAAGTGGGAATGCGTTGCCGTCGCGACTATTACTGTAATTATTAGGGTTAAGAGTAGGGTATGTGTCCCTGGACTTGAAATAAGGTACTATACCGGCATTTGTCTGGAGGGAGTGTGAGAAACAATACACAGGATAGCCGCTGTCAGCACCGGGATTCAAACCTCTGATCTGCGGACTTGCTGTAACGCCCTATCACGGTCATTGGTGAGCTACACCGCGGGGTCTTACTTGAAGGTGCGAGAGATTTTACTTCAAGATCGGAGTTTTTTCTATAGCCACTAATGTCAATGGTCACCAACTTTTACTCCATAATATCACAAAAATAATCACCCAAATGGCCTATAACTCAATAATTTGGACCTGATTTTTGCAAAATTTTCCGGAGGAGGACCCCCGGACCCCACTCTGAGCTTGGTGATATTCCATACCCCCAGATCCCCGGTGTGTCCACTCTCCCATGATCTTGGCTTAAATCTGCCCCCCGATGGTCACCAGTCATGGGGTTTTCTTACTGCAAAGCAATATTAAATTATAAGAAGTCCACTGGCTGCAAATTACAAAATATAGTTCAAATTCACATTTTCTTCTTTTGTGAAAACAAAGCGCGTACCAATGCATTACTTTCAACTAACAGAAATAAATATCACGCGTAAAGCCATCGAAAACTAGGTAATAATTTGCATTAAATTCACTATACTGTTTAGTTTTGGAGTTTGGCAGATCTAAATTTGTCCCGATGATGTAACACTGTAAGCATGCACAGTGTTCAGATTTCAAATTCTGCAGATCCTCTTTGATATCAATAATTGTAGAACTTCAGTAATACTCGTAAAAGCAATATGCTCGTTAGTCATACACAAATTTTAAAACAAGAAATGCATTTATCGGACTGCAATTTCATCGCTTTTACAGTACCGTATTTAACTTGGGGAGAAAATTCACATTGAAAAAGCTGTTGTCCATGAACTCAGACCAGGTGGGTTCGAATTCGACCGTCGGTGATTCTAAGCTTATTTTCCATGATTTATTGTTTTAACCCTAGACTATAGCACCATCGTACACTCATTTCCTCCTCAATTATATCCCAAATTACTTCAAAATATATGATTAACTTCAGATATAGATAGTCGGACAGAGTTCTACACGCACAGTAAGTAGAAGGGACTGATGACCATGACGTCCTAAGACCCAATAATGAATCAACAGGTAGTTCAGTTCACTAAACTGCATGTTAAAATAGGTGGAAAGGGAATACTGTACTGCGGCCTCTGTGACATAATTATGACGTAATCTCTTTTCGTAATGAAAACATGATTTTTACACTAAGTCAAGACGTATTTTAAAATACGTTTTACATATAGGGTTTTTATGTTGAAATTCTCAAAACTTGCTGCCATTCAAGAGTCACGCCCTTGGGTCTAAGCCTAAACACTGTTTTGGTTGAACGGCATTCACACATCATTGTACATTAAACAAAGCAAAATATATTTTTATAATCAACCACAGGTATACCCATACGTAAGTCAAGTTATGTATTATGTGCTATCAGTAGATTGAATTTGCAAATAATTCTGCATGCAGTTACACTGTTGTAAATTTACATACTAGCATTAACTTATTTATATTGTTATTAATTCACGCTCTGCTTATGATAATCAATATAACCTGGATTTACTGGAATATATAATTGAAATATTATTAATACAGTAGGCCTATATTAAACAGTATTTAATGCAGCCAATGGTTATATCAGGACATATCAATTGCACGCCCGTAGGCTCCTCAACAAGTTCAAATTCAAGTAGTTCCAACTTTGGCTACCAGACGCCACAGTCAAAGACACCCAGCGGCGAACGTTGGAACTTGATAGAGTGATTCTAACGAAATAACCTACACATTTTGGCTACACACTACCAATTGTAGTGGAAATGATGTACGATGGTGCAAGTACAGCCTTTGGATGAGACAAAAATGTGTCCGGAGTGTCGCAACAGCTGGCGTGATTTTCGTCGCGAGACTGTCGGTCTCCTGTGTTATTGAATTCAAGTGCGCACACTGAAGACAAAAGTGTCACTCACCACTCATATCCACGGCCTTCTAAACCACAGGCCCACCGGCTTTACTTCCCCTCCGAATAAAGGCATAATGGCGGATTTTAACGCTCTTAACAATCCGACGACTTCGGCCAGACTTAAACCCGCGAACTTGGGCATAGCAGTTCAGCATGCTACATTTTTTAATTTTTTTTACACGCGAATGGACCACTTAGGATCACGCTACAACTTCATTTCTTTTTCTTGGTGCGAAGTTTTCTCTGCGCCCAATACTCCTTCATGCGTTCGCTGGCCTGTTTACGCTGTTCGTCCGTCCAGCTACAATTATTATTATTATTGTTATTATTATTATTATTATTATTATTATTACTTGCTGTTTTTTATGTTCTTGTAATTTATTTCGTGATGAACATTTTGTGCAAAAAGAAATTGCGCAAAATCAGTTTGTGCAAATTAAGAGGATTATAAATTAATTTTACATAGTTTGGTTATAGAGGGGGGCCCGGGAGATTCCAGCCCCAGTGCCCGTCGCCGCTCTCCACGGCCCTGTTCACCACAGCCTTTTTCGAAGCTATTGCTGGTGGTGTTTTAATATAGCTAGACCCAGCATTCAACGGGTTGAAATGACAAATGTTCATTTGCAGATAATGGATTTTGTCTAACGCTAAACCACTAGGCCCTTGTTGCAGTTTATCAAATTTTGATAGCAAGGCATTTGTCACGTTGGATTGATACCACTCGTTCAGATTATCGGCTATCAAAAGCTCTTGCATTTTACTGCCAATATAAAATGGTTTTTTATGCTCACCGTCCTTGTTTTTATAGATGAAATCGCACACGAGTTGTGTATTAACCTTTAAAGCCGTATGCAACCTTTGCGCTGTACAAATTTGTTCTTTAAAATTTCGAAACAAGATTCCATCAAGTCTTTTGGGATCAAACTCTCTCTAACATTCACTATGCGGCCAGAGCACACACGTGACTTAAAGCAGGACTCGAGAGGCTCCCAAGTTAATGTATCAGTAGCAGTGGAAAAATACATGATTTTTATAAAAAGAACAATCTCACCAGAGTTTTCAGCCGTAGACTGCCTGGTAAGCAATAGCCCCAAACACACACGTTCTCGGTTTTTTCAGCAGTGGTCAAGCGTTTTCCAAGACACACTAAAAATAAATAAAATAAACCACCATGAGTATATCTATTTCAAATAGCATGTTTCATAAACCACAATAAATAAAAATAAAATCAAACAGTTTTTTTATAAATAATTTAAAAAATCTTACCTTGCTTTGTAAAAAGCTCTGCGTTTGCCTTTCCCTAGGCTAAAGTGGAATGGTTTGTCTCTGTCTGACTGATCGTCTCGTCTTTTTTTTTTACCCCAACAGGTATGTAGATTATCTAAAACAAAACAAAAATAACCATTCATCAATCAAATGGTAAACCATTAATCATTTAATCATTGTTTAGCATTAAAATAAACTAAACAGCGTTATTCCAACACTTACCTCAGATATATAATGTATCCAATATAGTAACCAATTAGGGTTGAGCACACGAATGCAATCACTTTTATACACATACGACACAGTCTATGTTTACACTGCAAAGCTTAAAACACTGACTGTGTGTCACATCATGATCAACAATCTAATACCCCCTGTCCTCCTCTCCTCGCCCAGCCCCTAGCCCTGTATCCCTCTTACCACAGCTGTTAACATAGCTCTTGCTCTGCAATTGGCTATGGCAATGCAAATAAACGAATGAATGAATGAATGGTAGGGGGAGGAGTTATACTCGCTTACAGCATTATTTCTCTGACGTCGTTGCGATATTGTTCGACCTCCAAGTGACCTCTACGTCACTGTAATTTCCCATTGGCCTGTTGTCAGCTCTGGCCACATTCCTGAAACGCGATAACATGTCACATCCTGTCACCCAGCCAGCCAAGCTTCTGGCAGGCCTCACGAGTAGATATTCTGTTTTTTCTTTCATTTTGGCTGCTAGTCTCATTCGTCTCATAGCATTATGAATTTTGTCTGGTTACTGGTCAGTGTTTAACAACCTGTTTTAACGATCGTCATGAGGGATTTTCGAAAATATTCGCCTTCTTTCATCTGTCATAGAAAAAAAAATATCGAAAAGCGACCCCTCGTTTTGCCATACATCGCCCCGTCGAAATAGCCATTTCCCGTATCCACCATGGCCAATCATAGCCTCGTTGTAACATACGTCAAGCGCTACCTGCTCTCTGTCTACAAACACGCTTTTTTAAATTAAAAATATGCCTAGTTTTTTTGTCCAAGAGACTTGACATTTATTTTCATGGTAGAGGGGGTAGGGACCTTTCATTTATATCAAACAAACTTATTTGTCAACGTGTTAGTTTCCAAAATAGTAAACATTCAAAATTTAAGGGTTTTCAAAATATCTCAAAATATAAAAAGTTTTATTATAAGAAAATAAAGGTCATAGAGACCATTGGTTTGAACTATGGCACAACATACTATCATGTTTGGTTTTCAAACTATCGCCTATTTTAAAAACAAAAATTTTCAAAAAATAAAAAAAATAACGAGTGGTCTATAGGAAAGAGGACGTCAGCTCGAGTCCGACGACACTTCATTTGTTAAAATCCGACCATCCGTTCGCCAATGATCACCAATGTTCGCGAGAAAGTAGGCTATCATTTTTTCCTCCTACTGCTGTCCGCCTAGAGGGCATACCCACCTTTCATTAACATCAAACACACTTTTTTTTTCCAATTCACCGTTTCCAAAATACTGCCAATCCATAAAACAAACATTTTCATTTTTTTAAATACCAACACACATTCTTAGCCAAGAGGACGTCACTCCGTTCCTAAACACATCGTTCTAGCCTTACAAGCTCAGTAAATATCACCAAAATGTCAAAAACGCATATTTACCTCAAATTGCGTTTCCAAATTCCACCCATTTTAAAAAATAACCTCACCATTAAATAGAGCGGGAAAATACCATCTAAACGACCCCTCACTCGACCCTAGTCCTCCCCCACCACCAACCTTTTCCAACATAGCCATACGTATTCAAGCACACACGCGATTATGGGTAGAAACCCCCGTACCACACTACTTCACAGTTTTAGCCCTAGAGGCTTGAAATTTATTTTGCGGGTACAGGGGGTCAGGGCCATTCATTTATGTCAAACATTTTTTTTGTTAAGTTGCTAGTTACCAAAATATAGGAATTTCAAAATTGGACGGTTTTCAAAAAAACATAAAAAATAAAAAAGTTTTATTATAAAAAAATAAAGGACATAAAGACCGTTCGTTTGAGCCATGGCACAACATTCTATCATGTTTAGTTTTCAAACTATCACCTACTTTCGAAAACAAAATTTTTCAATTAAAACAAATCTTACGGGGTCCATAGCAAAGAGGACGTCAGCTAGAGTTGAACGACACATCATTTGTTAAAATCCGACTATGGGTTGGCCAGATATTAATTATTTAATATGAACGCCGCCCGAGCAACGCCGGGTGGGTTAGAACCCCTCGCTCTCCCCTACCCGCGACGGTACTTGTGTCTCACCCCATGGGTGTTCACATAGAAGCAGCTACAACATTCTGGCGAGCCGAACATGTCCTCGGACACTCCCGGCATCAAAAGCCATACCGGTACGCTAAAAAAAAATCGTATGGTATTATGGTTTAAAGGGAAGGAACAGAGAGGTCATCTGCCCCTAAAAGAATATACGAGGGAAGTTATGAAAGTAAGTTTCGTCATTTCATTGCACGAGCAGATAGTACACCAGATGACACAAACAAGTTCAACGACGAAAGGAGCGTCAGTGGAGGGGGAATGACGCATGCGCAGAGCACCGATGAAGAGAGAGGAGCAGCAGACCGGCGTGCTCGATATCATTCGAGAACAAATCACGATGGCAGACAGATGTGTACAGACAGCGTGGTTGCCAATGTAAGTGCGTGCTGTTATCCGGTATGAATAGGCACGTGGGACTCGTGTGTGTATGGTGAAGCGGTCCTGTCTCGTCAAATGGTCGGTCGCTGGTTTTGCATGTTCAGTGAAGGACAGCAGAGTGTGGAGGATGAAATTCCTTTATAAGGTCATTAACTGTCAAATTGATAACTCATTTTTCCTATCGCTCCTAAATTTCAAGATCCCTCGCTTAACTACAAGATCAACCATAACATTCAAAAATGATATAACCAATAGTACTTCACATATAGCCCAGTCATTTGGTGCCCAGAAGTGCTGTTTCAAAACAAAATTAGGGTAGAAGGTTTCTCGACGGATTCTTATGTTTTTCGGTGTGCTAAATCCGAATCTGAAGTTTGCCAACAACAAAAATGACGGCTTCACAGTGAAAATAAAATAAAATAAAAATTTTGGACTTTTTTCAATAATCGCTTATAAGTTGAAAAATATGCAACCTAGTGAATTTCTCACTATTTACAAAATTAAAGTTGACAACATTTCTTTCAAAATGCACTGGGCACTTTTAGTCTTTGAGTGAAGGGTACCGCCGCTAGAGCGCGCTGAATAAGAGAAACTTTCTGGTACTTAGGTAAAAACGAGAGAAACTCAGCCCTAACTAGCCCCACACACTTTCTAATCGTGTTTTCTCATTGGAAACGTGTTTTATTCATGTTCTATGGTGGTAACATGATTGAAAGTTCGTTGGAAAAAAATTGATAAATTAATATATTCAAGTTAAGGTGGAGTATGTCCATCTGTAATTATCCACATAATGGTAAAGTGTGAAAGTGATGAGGTGAGTAATGTAAAACAGTTTTTGTGATTTTTCACTCAACATCTCACCATGTCACACATATCTCACACATTCCTAAAGAGATAGATAACCCGGACACACTGTTCCAGAGGATGTGCGTTGCAAAACAGTCAGAAGACGAACTGAAAGAATTTCTGACGTATGAGCTATCCCCTGGCTCTCTTTAATGGCTACGGGATGCTAAGAAAAGGAACCAAATAGACCTTATACAAGGCATTTCAGCCAATGGCCGACGCCAAATTGGACAAAAATACGAGATACGTTATAGATGGTGGGTTTCTGCTGCATCGGGTTGTCTGGACAAAGGGGCAATCCTTCAGACATCTGCAATGCCTACATCCGCTTTGTTCAGACCAAGTACGGTGGAGGCTGTGGAGTTGTTTTTGACGGGTATCCAGAAGCACTGCCATCGTAATGTACAGGCCATCATGCAGCGACTCTTAACGATTGATCAGCTGATCGGTAGGGGGTAGAGATGGCGACCATTTTGCTGTGTTGTTTATATCTTTTATGAATGAGAATTCGCGTGAAAAGTGATACTTGAGAACGCTTCTTCATACGTCATATAGAATGAGGATTATTTATTTTCTGGAACAAATGTTCATTTTGTAGGTAGGTTATTGTATATACGCAAATTTTGCGTTGCATGTTTGTCATCACACAGAAGGCTATGTTTTAGTTAGGACCTCTATATCACTTATTATTTCGACTCATAGAAGGTTTTTTGGATGGTAATAAGATGTTGTTTGTTCAGGAAACCTCCTTCCCAGGTCGCAGGTATGTCAAAAGTTTGTTTATAGTAACTACCGGTATTATGAAAGAAATGATAATGTGGCTTGCTTCTCCTTCCCCACCACGACAATTAAAAAAAGCAATGCATACACAACATTCCTAGAAATTATTTGTTCATTACGGGGAATACAAGAGAGTGTGTTAACATTTCACTGAACGTATGATACCATTCTTCGGGATAGAAGAGCTAATCGCCTTGATGGTAGGTTGTTAGTTAATATGGTTTCAATTATTGTAAGAAGTTCCCAAACTTCAGCCTATGCTAGGACTGGAAACATTTCTAATATGATAATGCTGAGGTTAAGTTACTTACCGTATGTAAATCAGAGAAGCGATATCCAGTATTCAGTATCTACTGAAGTCTGTCCAAGTTACATTATTTGTGAGAATGGTCTCTCGATCAAGCTCAAGTGAATATGGTAATTTTTTCGTGGCAGCATTTGTGTAGGCTACTGTATTTACATTAATGGGATTGTTAGCACCTGGTGTATGTACTGTAGGTTATTGATACCTGTGTTGGATAAGGAGGCAGTGGTTTTTGACAGCTATGGTGAGCATAGCAACAGTTGCTGGGACAGATGTTGATTGACGTGATACAAAATAAAGATAATAAGTGAGTGACGGTATATGGTCAGAGTCAATGTTATTCCAAGTTAGTTCACATAACATAACTCTGGTGACCCTGACGTGATACAAAAATGGATAACATTGAAAGGACAAAGAAAGTTCGTTCCGTGATTCGGCGATCGGTAACAAAGCTGTGCAATGAAGTCTCACGGGAGTTCGAGAAGTCCCAAAGAGATCAAGAAGTCATCAGTGCATTAATCGAGTTAATTAATAATAAGATGGTAGAACTTAAAGAACTCGATAGTAAGGTGTTAGACGCGCTGTATGATGATTGTGACGAAGAAACTCTTGATGAAGAACAAAATACCATCGATGAGTATAAAAGGAAAACAACAGTTTTGAGGTTAAAAGCATTAAAAATCAACGAAACAAACGGTGTAACGGGGACAAGCACTGCGTTGAATTCGTCTGTATAGGACACGAGGAGGTACAGACTACCCAAAATCAAACTGCGGAAGTTTAATGGGGACTTCAAGGAGTGGCTAGGATTCTGGGCTTCCTTTTAGAAGATTCACGAAGATACTTCACTTCACGACAGTGACAAATTCCATTACTTGGTTCAATCAATGGAGGTAGGATCAAGAGCTCAGGATTTGGTTGGTAGTTACCCACAGACTGCTGGAAACTACGCAAAGGTAATTGAAGCTCTCAAACAACGGTTTGGAAGAGAGAAATTACTGAAGCAGGTGTACGTGCGTGAGCTTTTGAAACTAGTGATTGACAATGCAAACACGAAACAGGCAGTCGAATTGTCTCGTATGTATGATAAACTTGAGACACATTTACGGGCAATAGAGACTTTAGGCGTGACCACTGAACAAACAGCTACATTTCTTTACCCCATGGTGTAACGTGTTTTTCGAGGGGTTTTCATGCCACTGGCATATGTCAGTAGGAAGCCATTCTCTAGTTATTTACGCGGCAAATTGTTCAGCCAAGATAAATTTTCATCTTAATTTATTATTATTATTAATTTATTATAATTATTATTAAGGTATTTTCGGAGCATTTTATAAAAATTATTAGCATTCAGATAGGTTTTCTATGTCTTAGAAAACGCTATCAAGCAAATTATTACGAACGACGATATCATAGAAAATTATCTGATTACGGAATTTTACGGAGTTTTGTCAGTTAGGGTATTTGAGAGAGATGAGTCACGGGGAATTCAAATACAAGCTTAATCTTGTCAGGAAGTATTACGCAAGGCTGGGTCGCATCGTCAAGGAAAGGCGAATGTATGGAACGGAAATCGACTTCACCCTCCGCGGGCCGTAGGTAATGAACCAGAGGAGGGGAAGTAGCGGCGTGCTCAGCCAATCAGTGGAGACCACGTAAGCTGGAAGTCGGTACCATGGTGGGGGAGCCAACGTGTGCATATATCGTTCGGCGCGGCGTGGAACGAGGACAATCTGGGTAGTTCTTGCCGAGTGTGGTTATACGCGGGAGTCGCTCCGATGTTCCGTGGAGTGGAGGACTAACTTTTGTAAAACTTAACCAGTGTGGTTGTACGAGTGTTTGGGTCCGATGTACCGACCATAGAATTATCTAATCTACCAGAATATCATCAAATACCGACCGAGATGACGACGTCCAGGAGACTGTGGGAAGCTCACAGCATCATCCAGTACGAGGGAAATGCTTTGGCAATTTCCAGTGGTAAGCGCAAATGACGCAGAAATACGCAATCTCTCATTTCCCTTTGTTTTACATTTCATAATTCAGTAACTTCATAGCTTGGAAATAAGAGTAAAATCAATTTATCAGACTCCGTTTTCACGTAATTTTCTATCGGTAATATTAAAATCGCAACGCTCCAATTTAAATTTTAAACTTATTATTATTATTAATTTTGCTATACTTGTTTTATATAATAAATTCATTTCTTTTACAATGCAATCTTTGCTTTCAGTAGGTAGCATTAGATATAGACCAATTCCTTCTCCTGATACAATTGTTTGTTGGGTTAATGATCAAATCATACCACGATCTGAGTGAATAGATTCTTGAAGGTGTTCTCCCAGAGCTAGACGTTGTTAAATACAAATTTAGATTTCAACATTGGGTTGAGGTCTTGGCGCCCATTAAAACAACATAGCTTAGGCAAAGGTAAACAGTTACATTTCTCACCCAACAGTTAGGGGCTAGCAAAACGTTTCAGTTGTCGCCGACAACTTGGGGCTGAAAACCTAATAACATTTGTGGAAGGAGAAGGGTATATATTTCTGTGCCTGTATTTTGGGGGTTATTTGTCTGTATCAGTGTATATCATTATGGGGGATGAGAAAGAAAGACAGATGAGGTTACGTAGTGGTCATCAACGGGAGAGTGATGATACGAGCAGTATGTCGAGTGATGGTAGTACCGGGGTAGCGGAGGTAAATCCCGATACTGAAACAGGGAGTGTAGGCGGCCAACCAGAATTAAAAACTTTACTTCTCGAGTTCATGTATCAGAACAAAGTTAGTAGTGATGCCTTAAATGCAAAATTAGAACAAAACAGTAGGGAAAATAAAGAAAGTACAGATGCCTTAAACGCCAAATTAGAACAAAACAGTAGGGAAAATAAAGAAAGTACAGACGCTTTAAACGCAAAACTGGAACAAAACAACGCTAAATTAGAACAAAACAGTAGGGAAAATAGAGAGAGTAATGAAACTTTAAACGCCAGATTAGAACAAAACAGTAAGGAAAATAGAGAGAGTACTGAAACTTTAAATGCTAAATTAGAACAAAACAGTAGGGAAATGAGTGACAAATTTAAACTGATTAGAGGTGAGATCAGGGGGGTGATGGAAGAAAAGGCTAAAGAGATTATTGCAGATGTAGACAGAAAATTAGGAAAAGTACAGGAGGAGTTGGAAATTAGAATCAGTACACAGGCTGAAAATTTAAAAGAACTAGTGCAACTGGAAACACAGCAGGTCAAAAAGCAATTGGGGGGAGAAATTGACAAAATTCAGGTAGCTACTAAAGAGGTTAAGGAACAGCTGGGGGGTAGAATTGAGAAAGTCCACTCACAAATAGTTGCAGAAGTAAATGATTTAAGAGAGAGTAATAGAGAGAGCATTAGCAAGATTGAGGAGAAACAAGCAAAGCTATATGATAAAGTAGAAGAATCAGAAGGAAACATTAAATTAACAGTAAACAGTATTGAGAGGAAGGCTGAGGAGAAAATCGCAGAATTGGAGTTAAAATTAAAAGCTAGGATCAGGCAAGAAAATAGTCAGAATAGGCCAGTTTTTGTGAATAGCACACACAGGGAGGTAGAACTGGGTAATTTCAGCAATCGACAGGGGTGCCCAATGGAGTTCATGAACACTATAGAAAATAAATTCGGGGAAAGGTTGGAAAATGGTAGTATTGAGTGGTGCCAGGTAGTTGAAATTTTAGAACAAGTGTTTGTGGGGGAAACGAGGAATTGGTTTGCTGTCTACAGAGACAAGTTTACTGATATCAATGATTTTAAAATGAAATTCTGTGAAAAGTTCTGGAATGAGGTTATTCAGTCGCAGCATCGTGAGGGAGTAGTGTGTGGTAAATATAACCCTAAAGGATGCTCCACCATGACCGAATACTTTTTAGGGCAGGTATTAGTGTGTAAACATCTGGATGGCTTGAAGGAGGAAAGTGATGTGGTGAGGTTGCTACTTAGGCACTTTCCCTATAGGATCAAGGAGGCTGCTTGTATCCAGAATGTAAAGACTATATCACAAGTAGAAAATTTGTTAAGCACATTTGATGCACTAGGGAGAGGGGGTTATGAGGACAATTTCAATAGGAACCATGGTAATAATAATAATAATAGACCTAATGAAGCCAGGCATCAGGAAGTTCAAGGGAACGGTGGCGAAGAGGCCAACGCTCAAAATAGAAATAATAATAATCAGCTAAATCAGAACAGAGGAAATGGCTATGGTAATCAGTATCAAGGGAGGAACAATGATTTCAGGGAAAATCAAGGGAGGAACAATGATTACAGGGGAAATCAAGGGAGAAACAATGATTTCAGAGGAAATCAAGGGAGAAATTATAATGAAAATAATTACAACCAGAATAGGGGTCAAGGAAGAGGACAGCCTAGTGGTAGTAATATACAGCCAAACAATGACAACACAGCCCAGAACAACCAGACCAGTTTAGTATTTAGTAGTACTACGGCCAGCTGTAGCGGTTCTTTAAACGCGAACCAGGCTGCGAAGTAAGGTCAGAATCTCAGTCTGTAGCATGCCCTGTCCATACAATTATACAGGAACCCTATGACCTAAATGTAAGAAATGAATTATTACATGAACTAAATGATGAAGGTATTATTCAGGAAGTGGTTAGTAAGAGCCCCATAGTTAAATTTAACGTGTCCGAGGCGTACACAGATGTTTTAATTGATAGTGGTTGTATGAAGAGTTGCATAAGTAGTGCATTTTATGATAAAATGAAAGGAACTGGAGTAAATTTTGAGGAGATGCCAATTAAAAGCACTTTTGTTATCACAGCTGTTGGGAAGAGGTCTAAAGTAATTTCTAAGCAAGTTTTAGTAGACATTAAAATTAATAATCATGTAGAGAAGCAGATTTGCCTTGTAATTCCAAATTTAGTATTCAGTGTTATCTTGGGTTCAGAGTGGCTAAGTAGAGTGTCTGGTAACTTATGTTATGATGTAGGGAGTTTGAAATTTAAATGGGGAGATTCTGAAGTAGAGGTAGCGTTCAATGACCATATTCAGAGGAGTAGTATTGTAGGTGTGATTCGTACTTTAAATGAGATATCGCCAGCCGTAGAGCGGGGTTCTCCATGTTTTGTGGGCAGTGTGATTACGAACGGAAGTCTAGAGGACTCGTTACGTGATGCTGCATTTCAGGGAAATATAGAGGTGGAACAATGTGTTCGGCTCTATGATGTGTTATTGTGTAATAGGAGAGTGTTTGAGGATCGCATTGGTATGGCCAATTGCTATACCCATTCATTGAACGTTATTGATAGGTCAGTATTCACAGGACATAGATATCCTGTACCTTTCGCTTATCAGAGTGCAGTTGAGGCCAAATTAATCAGATGCTTGAAGATGGGATTATTGAGCACTCTAACAGTCCATATGTTAATTCTTTGATCACGGTACCCAAGACCGACGGCACTGTTCGTATTTGTTTAGACGCTCGTTTGGTTAACAGTAGAATTAGTTCAGATCAGCTGAAATCTATGTCAATAGAGGAATTAATGCAAACATTTGAGGGGAAGAAGTATTTCATTTGTGTAGATTTGAGTTCCAGTTTTTGGCAAGTGCCACTTATGTACGAAGATAGACCATTTACAGCTTTTAGTCATAAATATAACCTTTATCAATTTTGTAGAACACCTTATGGGTTAAAGAGTAGTTCAGCAGCTTTAATTAGGGCTTTAAACATCGCATTAGGGGTTGACACAGGAGAGTTTGTAACCATTTACATAGATGATATGGTAATTAGTTCACGCAGTTTTGAGGAGCATCTATGTCATTTAGATATAGTTTTTCAGAAGTTAGATCAGGCAGGGTTCACTTTGAAGCTGTCTAAGTCGTCATTCTGTCAGTCAGAAGTGACATTTTTAGGTCATAGAGTGTCGAGTAGAGGTGTAACACCAGAAGAAAGTAGGGTTAATAAGATACTTAACGCAGAGGTGCCACAGAATGTTAAACAGTTAAAAACTTACCTGGAAATTTGCAACTTTTTCAGGAGGTTCGTTCTTAAATACTCAGGGTTGGTAGAACCATTCAGGGAATTGCTTAAAAGTGGGACTCGTTGGAGATGGGAGTCCAAGCATGAACAGGCTTTTAGAGCGCTGAAGGAAGGTTTTGAGAAAGCTGTAGTGCTGAAATATCCGTTAAAAGATAAGGAATATGTGGTTATGACAGATGCTTCACATATAGGCATTGCTGGAGTATTATGTCAGAAAGATGATGAGGGTAATCTGTGCATTGTATCTTTAGCCTCGCGAGGTCTGACAGCAGCAGAGAAAAGATACACGATTACTGAGTTAGAGCTTTTAGGTATTGTTTTCAGTTTAGGGAAAATTTAGAATGTATTTAGTAGGGGGGAAATTTGAGATCCACACAGATCACCATGCATTACTGTATATGAGGACTTGTAAACTCAGTTCTGACAGAGTTAGTAGGTGGATTCTTGCTCTGCAGGAATACGAATTCACAGTAAAATATATTAAATGTAAAGATAACATTCTTGCAGACATGCTATCGAGGGACACTAATTTATGTAGGGATTATCCTGTGGGTAAAGCAGAGGATGGTATTTTAATATGTGCATGTGTGGACAGTAGCAACAGGGCATCGTTACAGACACTGAGAAATATGCTAGTGGAGCAACGTGATGACGTTAAGTTAAAGGAGCCACTGGCTAGGTTGGAAATAGGTGAAGAAGAGTATGTGAAAGTAGGACGGTTCACGTACAAGATGCAGGATGGGTTTCTTGCAAGGAAATGTAGGAATAATCGTTGGGCAATATGTGTTCCTGCCACTTTGCGGGAGGAGCTAATTTGGTTCATTCATAGGGAATTAGGACACTTTGGTGCTGCCAAGGTCTTCTATGAAATTGGTCGTGACTTCATTTGGAGTAAAATGGAAAGGGATGTTAGGAGGATTTTAGCTAAGTGTGACACCTGTCAAAGGAGTAAATATCCAGTTAAATATTTAGTGGGGGAGAGATCTGCAGTTCTCACCAGTAGTCCCGGCGAACTACTGTGTGTGGATTTATTTGGCCCGATCGTTAAAGGACAGTACGGCTACGAGTACATTTTTATAGTTATTGACACTTTTAGTAAGTATGTCAAGCTATATCCGCTAAGGAAAGCCACGGGACTAGCGTGTAGCCGTCTGATCATTAATAAGTATGTACCTGAGTTTGGCATTCCTCTCAGGATACTATCTGACAGTGGACCACAGTTTACTGCAAAGAAATGGAGAACCAGTATGCAGGAACCTGGTATAACACACGTTCATTCCTCTGTAAGGTACCCTCAGGGTAATTCTGCAGAGCGTCCATTAAGGGAAGTGGCTCGTCTTTTTCGGACTCTAGTGCATGACAAGCATGCGGCCTGGGTTGGACATCTTCCTAAGGTCGAGACTTGGCTGAATTCTGTCCAGCATGAGAGCACGAAATTGACGCCATACGAAGTTCACTTCGGAAAAAGACCACAAAATGAACTAGCGAGGGTGTTGGGATTAAATGAGGGTAAGCAACCGGGGATGGATTACATTGTCCAGTTGGCGAAACAGAATTTATCTAAGTCAGCACAAAAGAGAATTCGCCAACAAAAAGAAACTAAATTTGACCTATTCGAGCCGGGAGACAGAGTCTTACTTAGAGTGCCGAAACAGTCAAATAAGCTAGAGAAAGTCATGTCCAAGTTCTTTTATCTCTACGAGGGCCCATTTATAGTTTCCAAACGTATTGGGAAAACAGCATATGTGCTGGAGAATAGTGAGGGACACAGATTATACGGAACGTATAATATACATAGCCTACGAAAATATGTGTCATAAAGTGAGTGTGTTTAGCTGGCGAGCCAGCCTATCAAATGAGTAAGTGTGGTGTCTGGTGCGTGAAAGATCTGGTCTTCAAGGCAGGCGTATCAGAAGTCGCACAGGGGGGTAGTATGTAAGTAAATGAGAGTTTTTAAGGTACAGGGAAATATGACGGGATTGTCGGATGCTCTTCACTAAAATGTCTCGATACACCAAGGCCAGAATTTGGTAGCGCTGGTGAATTCCCATTTGCCTCCAAGAGATGGGTGAGCGCTTGAACAGGGTATTTTTGCTTAAGGCGTCCACGAGGCAAAAGATGGGCCATCAGAATGCGAGACAGTCCTTCATGAAACTCATACATATCAGCACACGTGATTTCTATTTACGGCCTCGCCATGTAGGATTTGTAAGTGTGTAATTAAAGATAATTTGTACAAAGGTATTATTTGTGTGAGAAGAACTGATCTGTGTTGAGAACTAGTATTAAGTAGAATATGGTCTACGGGAACTTAACAAGACAGGGCGATTACGGCACAGAAATATTTGGTGTTATATGTAATGCGCATTTACTGGTTTTTTTTTCAGAAGTCAATATTAATTTCATCTTTTATAAACAGAGATCATGTATTATGGTCACGAGGCGCTGCCACAATAGTGTGATCGTGTGCTCAGTGATAAGTGGGATTAATTTCACAATAAGGAAGGAACTTCCAGTGAAATTAGGAAGTTCTTGGGAGATATACATATATCAGAACATCTTGATGCGTGTGATGTGACACCTCATATACATAGTGCTCACACAGTAATTATGTCTATTTTTCCAACATAGAGAAATTTGAGAGGCGGAAATATCCGTGGAACACTATTCTATATGAAAAACATTGGACTGGTTGCAAAGTGCAATCCATAGTGACAACAAACTTTGACGCAAAGTGCGTAAAGAAAAATTATGAGTGTATATATCTGTAATTTAGGGTGATTTCATTTATGTAATATGTATTTTGGATGGGGATTATTAACGTGTCTGGGATAATCGGATAATGGACCGTCGTCACGGTAAATCATCCGATGATCCGAGGCGAATATGTAACGTGTTTTTCGAGGGGTTTTCATGCCACTGGCATAAGTCAGTAGGAAGCCATTCTCTAGCTATTTACGCGGCAAATTGTTCAGCCAAGATAAATTTTCATGTTAATTTATTATTATTATTATTAATTTATTATAATTATTATTAAGGTATTTTCGGAGCATTTTATAAAAATTATTAGCATTCAGATAGGTTTTCTATGTCTTAGAAACCGCTATCAAGCAAATTATTACGAACGACGATATCATAGAAAATTATCTGATTACGGAATTTTACGGAGTTTTGTCAGTTAGGGTATTTGAGAGAGATGAGTCACGGGGAAATTCAAATACAAGCTTAATCTTGTCAGGAAGTATTACGCAAGGCTGGGTCGCATCGTCAAGGAAAGGCGAATGTATGGAACGGAAATCGACTTCACCCTCCGCGGGCCGTAGGTAATGAACCAGAGGAGGGGAAGTAGCGGCGTGCTCAGCCAATCAGTGGAGACCACGTAAGCTGGAAGTCGGTACCATGGTGGGGGAGCCAACGTGTGCATATATCGTTCGGCGCGGCGTGGAACGAGGACAATCTGGGTAGTTCTTGCCGAGTGTGGTTATACGCGGGAGTCGCTCCGATGTTCCGTGGAGTGGAGGACTAACTTTTGTAAAACTTAACCAGTGTGGTTGTACGAGTGTTTGGGTCCGATGTACCGACCATAGAATTATCTAATCTACCAGAATATCATCAAATACCGACCGAGATGACGACGTCCAGGAGACTGTGGGAAGCTCACAGCATCATCCAGTACGAGGGAAATGCTTTGGCAATTTCCAGTGGTAAGCGCAAATGACGCAGAAATACGCAATCTCTCATTTCCCTTTGTTTTACATTTCATAATTCAGTAACTTCATAGCTTGGAAATAAGAGTAAAATCAATTTATCAGACTCCGTTTTCACGTAATTTTCTATCGGTAATATTAAAATCGCAACGCTCCAATTTAAATTTTAAACTTATTATTATTATTAATTTTGCTATACTTGTTTTATATAATAAATTCATTTCTTTTACAATGCAATCTTTGCTTTCAGTAGGTAGCATTAGATATAGACCAATTCCTTCTCCTGATACAATTGTTTGTTGGGTTAATGATCAAATCATACCACGATCTGAGTGAATAGATTCTTGAAGGTGTTCTCCCAGAGCTAGACGTTGTTAAATACAAATTTAGATTTCAACATTGGGTTGAGGTCTTGGCGCCCATTAAAACAACATAGCTTAGGCAAAGGTAAACAGTTACATTTCTCACCCAACAGTTAGGGGCTAGCAAAACGTTTCATTACTTGAGACACATTTACGGGCAATAGAGACTTTAGGCGTGACCACTGAACAAACAGCTACATTTCTTTACCCCATGGTGGAGTCCAGTCTTCCGGAGGAGTTGATGGTAGCCTGGCAAAGGAGTTCCAATTATGGCAAGGAAGGACCAACTGATCCTGATAAACCTGGTAATTCAAAGAAGTGTGAACTTGATTACCTCATGGATTTTCTCAAACGTGGGGTAGGAGGAGAGGACCAACGAAATCTGGTTAGGGGCGGATTTATTGACTCTTCCATTGAGCGACAGAAGAATAAGTCTCCCAAGTTTCAACGCCGGAAAGAAGAAATACCGACGGCCATGGGGCTGTTCTCCAATCAATCCCCCATCTGCATCTTTTGTGGGAAGTACCATGATAGCCAGTTGTGTACTAAAGCACACTCTCTGTCATTGGATGAGAAGAGAGCATAAGCTAAAGGTAAGAACGCGTGCTTTAACTGTCTGAAGACAGGACATTTAGCAAAACTGTGTAATGTGCCAGTGAAATGTCTAATCTGTCACAAAGGTCATACTACTCTTATGTGTTCAGAAATAAGCAGAGACGTAACGGATACCACCAACAAAGAGGCTACTTCTGTACAATCGGGTATGTCAAGTTGCTCGGGAGACATCCTGTTGCAGACAGCTTTTGCAGTGATCCAAACTAAAGAAATCACTAGAAAAGTACGGGTTATGTTCGACACTGGGTCGCAAAGAACCTATATACTGAAGAAAACAGCAGAGAAGTTAGGACTATATCCGGTGAAGGAAATAAGATTGTGTCATATGTTATTTGGTTGTGCCAAGGAATTTCGTAAGCATAAAGTGTACAAAATTGATATCAGCAATGTGAGTGGTTCATTTAAAGAGAAGATCAATATGTTGGATCACCCCCAGATGTGTGAAGTGATTCCTCAAGTGCCTAAAGGACCTTGGTTGAGAGAACTTCAAAGAGAGAAGATTTGGGTTGACGGTGCTGGTGAAGGACCATCGGAAATCTATATCTTGATTGGGAATGACCTGTACGGTAAGTTGCTGACTGGTCGTGTTCATCAACTCAAGAATGGTCTTACATCAATATAAACTAAGCTCGGTTGGACAGAAAATGGGTCCAGATGTGGGTGACAGTCTCTCAATGAGTGTGATACCATGAAACAAAGTGAAGTCACGATTTCTGACTTGTGGGACATAGATTTAATCGGTATTCGGGACCCCATTGAACCCACTTCAAAGAGTAGACGGGAAGAGCAAGCAAAGATACATTTTGGGCAACATGTCAGCCAGTCATCTGATGGACGGTACACGGTGGGACTTCCTTGGATTTGTGAACCTTTGAATATTCCCAATAATTTAGAAATTGCTCAGAGAAGATTGGAGTCTACTACCAAGAAGCTCACAGAACGGGGAGTGGTTGACAAATATGCCAATGTGTTTATAGCATGGTTAAAGGAAGGAATCATTGAAATAGTGCCAGACAGTGAGATTGATAACAATGCACATTACCTTCCTCACCATCCAGTATTGAAACCAGAGAGCCTTACCACACCTATCAGACCTGTCTTCGATGCTTCTTGTAAGAGGGGTAGAGCTCCCTCTCTCAATGATTGTTTGGAAAAAGGGCCTAACCTTATAGAGCTCCTTCCCACCATCATCCACCGATTCCGTATAGGAAGGATAGGTGTGGTCGCCGACATTCGTAAGGCTTTTCTCATGATTGAGGTTAGAAAGGAAGATCGGGATTATTTAAGGTTTTTGTGGTGGAAGGAAAATTTTTCGACAGAGACCGTCATATATAGACATAAACGGGTGGTTTTTGGACTGAACTGCAGCCCTTTCTTACTGGCAGCAGTGATTGAACTACATTTAAGTACGGTTTCAGCAGACGATAAAGATGTTGCGAAAAAGCTGTTGATTGCCCTGTACGTGGACAATTGTGTGACGTCAGTAGACTCTGAGTGGGAGTTCAAATCCAAGGCCAGGAGCATCTTAGCGGCAGCACAGATGGAGCTACGACAGTGGGCATGGAACATACAGGATGGGACAGGGGTTGACCTGCCTCATGACAATATGCAAGAAATGTTTGCAAAGGGGGATGAATTTGTTGCGACAACCACCCCAGTATGGGGTCTTACCTGGGATCGCCAATCAGATTGTTTGATGATCGAGGTAAAGTACACTGATTTGTGTGAGACCATTACCAAACGTACGATCTTGGCTAGACTACATCGGGTATTCGATCCGATAGGGTTTCTGTGCCCTGTGTTGCTCATTCCTAAATTAATTCTGCAAGAAATCAACAAGTATGGATGGGATGAAAACTTACCAGAGGGTCCAGCAACCAGATTTGAGAAATGGGGCCAAGAACTTCCCATTCTCAACTATGTACAGATTCCACGGAACATGACAGAAGGCAACACAAATCCAGAAGACTGGCAGCTACACTGCTTCTGTGATGCCAGCAAAGATGCCTACGCTAGCGCGATTTTCTTGAGGGTACAGAATGACAACTACACTTCTGTTCAGCTAATACAGGCAAAATGTCGGGTAACACCTCTGAAGAAGGCAACCATTCCACGCTTAGAACTATTGGGCTGCTATATTGGTGCGTGTCTCATGAAATACGTACTTGAATCCTTGAAATTGGTGACAATCCCTAGGTTCTACTGGAGTGACTCGACCACCGCGTTGTCTTGGATTCACAAAAATGATGACTGGTGTACATTTGTAGGTAACAGTGTAAGGAGCATTTTAGCCTTAAGTAAGCCGGAAGAATGGCGGTTCGTTCCTGGCAACATGAATCCAGCAGATATGCCCTCCAGGGGATGTAATGCCTTACAGTTGCTTGAAAGTGAATGGTGGGAAGGTCCGAAATGGTTGAAGGCTTCCCCGGAATTGTGGCCTAGTAGCGAGTATTCAGCGGTAGACGAAGAGGTATACCAGGAGAAAAGGAAGACTACAATGTGCGCTGCTAATGTAGAAGTTTCGGACACCTGGTATATGAGATTCCCAACTTTCAATAGGAACTTAAGTATGATATCATGGATTCGGAGGTTTGTCCATAATACTCACCCTAGGAACAAACTTGATAGAAAGCTGGGAAACCTACAACCAGAAGAGATCCAGCAGACAGAATATATGTTGCTGAAAATGATTCAGGTGGAGTGTTTCCCAAAGGAAAGAAGTGTCATCGCGGGAATCAGAGTTACTTCCAAGGATGGCTTGCTCCGGGTGAGAACGAAGCTATTGTATATGAGCGATTCATTTGGTTTTCGAGAACCAATACTCTTCCCCATCGACATCCGGCTGTTGATTCAATTATTCTGGAAGCACATGTCCACAACTCACATGGTGGAATCCAGTTTCTCATGGGACACTTGCGGGAAAGATTCTGGATCATCCAAGGTAGAAGAGCTATTCGTCGAGTGGTTAAGTCCTGCATCACTTGTGCTAGGTAACATTCGAAGAAGCTAGAAGTCCCTATGTCACCCCTACCGAAGGACCGTGTCGCCACAGCGAGAGTTTTTGAAGTTTGTGGAGTAGACCTGGCAGGTTCCTGAAAGATGGATGTAAGGCATACATAGTCCTGTTTACTTGTGCAGTGTACCGGTGTATCTATCTTGAACTCACAACCTCACTCAGTAGGCATTTCTTCTGGCTCTACGTCGGTTCATCGATAGGAGAGGAAGACTGACTACCATCTACAGTGACAATGGGACAAACTTTGTAGGATCTAATAACCTCTTCAAAGAACTGAACTGGGAAGAGATTGAACTTGAATACAGTGTCAAGAAGATCCAATGGAAGTTCATACCACCATCAGCTGCTTGGTGGGGTGGATGGTGGGAGCGATTGATACGTTCCGTCAAAGATGTGCTTCGTCGAGTATTGGGGAGAGCCACTCTGAATTATGAGGAATTGCTGACTTGTGTTTGTGATGCCGAGTCTGTGATCAATAGTTGGCCTCTAACGTACGTGACAGAAGATCCAGATGACTTGGTTCCTTTGACTCCAGCTATGTTACTCAAGGATATGGTGGAAGATAGAACGCCAGATTTGGACATATTGGAGAAAATGAACACTCAAAGAAAACTCTGCCACCTTAATACAGTCAGAGAAGCCTTCAAGTCAAGATTCAGGAATGAATATCTAGGACTCCTTATCCAGAAAGGGAAAGAGAAGAATCCAACAGCGATCAAGGTGGGAGATCTAGTGCTCGTCGAGACAGCCAAGAAGAGAATCGAGTGGCCCACCGCTCGAATCATTGACTTAATACCTGGCGCAGATGGCAACATTCGGGTGGCAAAACTCAAGACCAGTGTAGGAGTGTTTGTTCGTCCTTTACAGCGTCTCTATCCTCTAGAGGTTTCAACAGTCGACAAACATTTCGCTGTGGTAACAGAAAAGGGTCATGCGGAAAAGCGTGGTGAATCTGTAAGTGAAGTGGTTAATGATGAGAAAGAACCACTTAAGACCAAATGCGGTAGAGAAGTTAAACGACCAGCTAGATACTGGGATAATTGATTACTCTGTTTAACTACGATACATGATAACCTTTTGGGAGTATATGTACTGTCCTGTGTTAATAGTGTGGTAAGTTTCAATGTTGTTCCACCTCATGGGTGCCATATCAATCATATGTTCATGATTCTATAGCCTCACTAAAGAAGGTGGGAGTGTATGTTGGATAAGGAGGCAGTGGTTTTTGACAGCTATGGTGTGCATAGCAACAGTTGCTGGGACAGATGTTGATTGACGTGATACAAAATAAAGATAGCAAGTGAGTGACGGTATATGGTCAGAGTCAATGTTATTCCAAGTTAGTTCACATAACAACCTGATTTCAAAATTACAACCAATTATAAATTCCTGATGCAAGAAACAAGTTAGATTGAGTCATAGAAAATAAGTGCTGTTAGGATATGCCCTGTTTAAGTCACCTTGAGGATGGCCTGTGCATTGATTACAGTTAGAGATAGGTTACATTGTGCTTTGTCATCCACGAGCAGTTTAGGACGTGATCTGTTGAATAGCCAAGAGTGATGTGGGGTTTTCTCAGGCATCGACCTTAAACCTTTTCAAAGCGGTGAACAACGAGAAAATGGCCAAGAATTGATCTTATTCTCGACGTCAAAATACTGCAATTTAGCCCTGTTTGTGTGTTTCAACGTCCTAGTAAATGTACCGGCAATGTACCACTTTGTTCACTCGCAAAACGCCGGCTACATAGGCCGGATTCGAACAAGCGGAGCGATAAGTAGGCGTATGTAGTGGTAATGGATGGAAGTGCCAATCAGCCCTAAATAGCATTGCTATTTTTCTACGTCTTGATGCGGGAGCGTAATTTACATTAGGTTTGAAGAGACTGCGTGTGAAGGGAGCTATCTGACTTGCTGCTGCGATTATAACGACCCTAGGCGTGACGTCACAGTAGGAGCCTTACGGCCTGTACATTACGATGGCAGTGCCCTAAGGCCCGGACGGCACTAAATCAATGGAGCGGTTAAGAAGGTCGAAAGTGAAGCACTCAGTGGAAGTTCAGTTTTCACCAACTATGGCACTGACATTGTCGCAGGAAAACTTTCTTTCAAACGACAAGAACAAGAGTAGATTCATAGAGCTCCTCAGGAGTAGACTGAGTGAGGCAGGGATTGAATCACGACAAACCATTGAGGAAGAACGGCTCAATCCATAGCTTCCACGCATGGCACAGTTGCAGTGGTGGGAGATGATTTTGACCTTCTCGTCATCACGATAGCCATCCGCACTTCTCCTAACGTGTTCTTCCTGAAACCAGGAAAAGGAAAAGTACCACTGACGCTATATAGCCCTGGCAGCTCGCTAGAGGAGCCTCTGAGCCACCTTATTTTATTCCTCCACTCTGTCAGTGGTTGTGGCTCCACATCCGCCATGTTCAACCAGGGTAAGACGAAATTCTTGAAGATCCTCAAGAAGAACCCAGATATTGTAAACTACCTTGAGCATTACATGGACCTCACAGCACAAGTCGAGGAGCTAGTAAATGCTGGCGACAAATTTCTAGTGGCCTTATATGGTGGTGACCACCATACCACTCGTCTAAACGAACTGAGGTAAAAGCTGTACCTCAATACAGCATATAAAGTCACCGGAAACATGGCCTCGATCCCTCCCACTGAAGCTGCAGCTCGTTAGCACTTTC
This sequence comes from Meconema thalassinum, assembly GCA_946902985.2. NCBI lineage: Eukaryota > Metazoa > Arthropoda > Insecta > Orthoptera > Tettigoniidae > Meconema > Meconema thalassinum. The sequence continues at coordinate 100,540,699 of OX336398.1, forward strand.
TGCGAGTTTACCACCAGATCCAGCAGTGGCTCGACAATCAGCTCAACCCAGAACAGTGGGGGTGGAAGTCGTCGAGGTACGGCCTCATCCCCACGAGAACAGCTAAGGCCCCAGCTCCTGACAAGCTTCTCCGCAAGATCTCTTGCAAATGCAAAGGCGACTGTCGAGGAAGCTGCGGTTGTCGACGTGTGGGTCTATATTGCTCTAGGTTTTGTACCATCTGCGAGGGAAACTGTCTAAACATTGACAACTCATGCGACATCGACAATGAAGGTGACCCTGATGACCCTCCTCCGGTTGAGTCACCACCTACAATCCTGGAAACATCAGCACAAGGTAAATAGCATGTTTGTACACCACTTTATTCCAATGGGGTTTGCTTACTTCACCCTCTAATGTATTCGTACGATTTCTTTTTTAGAGGTGTCCGAGAATCCTGACGATTCCATCCCGGTCGAACCACCAACGACGATAGCGGAGACTTCAGCAGAAGGTAAACTGTGTGTTTGTAAAACACCCTATTTCACTGGGTTTTGATCAGTTTTACAACTAGACACCTGAAAGTACTGTCTACAATAATATGTACAATTCCTTTTCCAGTGGAGTTACCGACCGATAGCGATCAACCGAGGTCTTCTCCTCGGCAACCGGAGGCTGCTCCATCGAGGCCAAAAAGGAGGAAGATCAATTAAAGAATTTAAATTAATTGTAATGTATTAATTGTTAATTGCTATTACATTCCTTTTCATTATATTCTTTTCATTTTTGAAATAAATAATAAAACGGCTTGATCGGTCCTTTATGAATTCCTATCACTCCGTGGGCAATGTTTTTCAAGGGCTCCGTAATCTTGTAACCACCATAGAACATGAATAAAACACGTATTCATGGAGGAAATACGATAAGAAAGCGTCTGGGGCTAGTTAGGGCCGAGTTTCTCTCGTTTTTGCCTAAGTGCCAAAAAGTTGCTCTTATTCAGCGCGCTCTAGCGGCGGTGCCCTCCACTCAAAAATTAAAAGTGACTAGTGAATTTTGAAGGAAATTTTGGCTACTTTAATTTTGTAAATAGTGAGAAAATCACTAGTATGCATACTTTTCGACTTATAAGCGATTTTGTGAAAATAGTCCGAAATTTTAGTTATTTTTTGCTATTTTCACTGTGAATCCGGCATTTTTGTTGTTGGAAAACTTCAGATTCGGATTCAGCACACCGAAAAACATAAGAATCCTTCGAGAAACCTTCTACCCTATTTTTTTTTGTCATAACTACTATTTGACTGGGCTAATAACAATTCACCTGTATGGAGGCTTTGCAGTATTTACAACGATGCGGTTCATGTAAACTGGAAACTAGATTTCTGTCTCTCAATCAGTCCCTTCCTGGAAATTATAATCCTGTCACTCTAATTCATGCTTGAAATAAAATTATCACACAAAACAGAATCAACAACGTATATATGTGGTTAGACCTGTTCCCGAGTTAATAATGTTACCTTTTAGTTTATTATGTAATAATTTCAAAACCTGTTTTTATATTTGACATGTGATCAAATTTAGATTTAGTTTTTATATTATCTTTAGATTAAGCTTTTTACTACTATGCATTTTGATCTGTGTGAACTTCCTAGTTTTAAGAATTACATTAATATATTAATACTTAATGCAAACATGTCAGGAAATGTATTTTACTGTGTAGGTGCACTGTTATTGGGGCGCACATTGAGCCCTGTTGTTTACCACCAACAAATAAATAAATAAATACATGAAGATCAAAGTGGGCGTCCCTCCACATCCACGAATGAGTACCGGACATGGTGTTAGCGGACAGGCGCTTAACGATGGTTGACTTGGCGTCCACACTGCGTATTGGTTGTGCTCGGGCCCATCACATGTTCCATGCACTCTCGGGACGTCACTTTCACGCACCTATTGTGAAACCCAGTTGTAATTTACACAATCGAGTTAGTTAGTTATTGTTGTTTTAAGGGGCGGAGCTACGAGGCCATCTGCCCCTTTTTACAATCGACATAACGCCCTTGTATGAGTATCCACCAACTTGATGATAGGAAACATTCGTGTAGTAATCGTAAATAGACATCAGAAGATAAAGTCAACAAAAAAATAACAATAACCCCTGGCACTATACAGCCCATGAAGGGCCTAGGCCGACCAAGCGACTGCTGCCAAGCCATTTGGCCTGCAGATATCGGGGTGACGCGTGATCAACGCATCGAGTCCCCTCGGCCGTTAATTTTGGTTTTCGTGATCGGGGCGTTGCCTCACTGTTAGGCAGCTACTCAATTGTCCTCACGAGGCTGAGTGAACCCCGTTCCAACCCTCACGTCAGTTTTAAAATCAGCGTGCTTCGCTGCCACCCCGGAGGTCCGAGGTTCAATTCCCGACCCTGCCACGAAATTTGAAAAGTGCTATGAGGACTGGAACGGGGTCTACTCAGGCTCGAGTGGTCGAAATGAGTAGAGGGGGTTTGATTCCGACCTCAGCCATCCTCGAAGTGATTCTCTGTTGTTTCCCATTTCGTCTCCAGGCAAATGCCGGGATGGAACCTAACGTAAGGCCACGTCCGCCTCCTTCCCCCTTCCTTGCCTATTCCTCCCAATCATCCCATCCCTCATAAGTTCCCTGTTCGCTTTGCAGGTGAGGCCGCCTGGACACTTCCCCAGTTGTATCTAATCACGCGCTAAACGTCATTTTCTCGGAAACGGTCGAGTGTTAACGGATAAGCCGAAACATGTGTTCGCTTATTTCGAGCCGTTTTTCACTGAGCGAAGTTCCTGAGAAATCGGATTGTTACACTTGGCGTGTTCCCCTCGTTAGAAGTGTTTTTTTTTTTTTTTTTTTTTTTTTTTTTTTTTTTTTTTTTTTTTTTTTTTAGCGTATGACTTTGATTTATTGCCAGGAGTGTCTGAGGACATGTTCGGCTCACCAGAGTTAGTAGCTGCAAGTACCGTCGCGTGTGGAGTGTTATCTGGGGAGGAGAGTGTTATTGTAAGGACTAGAAATTGGAAGGTAGCGGCTGTGGCCTATAGTTAGGGACGAACCCCGGCATTTGACTGGAAGGAAGATGGGAAACCACAGAAAACCTTCTTCAAGGTTGCCGGCGGGGGGATTCGAACCTCCTCGCCTTCCGGATGTGAGCGACTGCCTGCAGCCATGCCGTAACAACCACGGCTAACTTACCCGGTGTTAGAAGTGATCATAATTATGTATTATTATGTGTCGTCCTGTACAAGCTCATCTCCATTACGCGGATCGTAACATCGCAGTTCTGGGTTAATGATAGAGCGTCAAGTCACTCGTCCTGCTAGAAGGACCTTCAGGAAGAACTTTTGTACACAGCGGCTCGTCCTTCCAGCAGGAGTTTGGACCCTAATGGCAAATGTTTGAACTGGCCTTCCAGCAGGACGTGTCCTTCCGGCAGTACTTTGTGTTATCAGAGCGTAATAATACTGCAGATCTGGTACTGGGCAAACAATAAAAGTCTGTAAATAGGCCTATGGTCGCCTCCGTAGCGTAGCGGTCAGCATGGTTAGCTGCCGCCCCGGAGGTCCTGGGTTCGATTCCCGGCTCTGCCACGAAATTTGAAAAGTGGTACGAGGACTGGAACGGGGTCTACTCAGCCTCGGGTGGCCCAAATGAGTAGAGGGGGTTCGATTCCCCCTCAGCCATCCTCGAAGTGGTTTTCCGTGGTTTCCCACTTCGTCTTCGGGCAAATGCCGGGATGGTACCTTCTTCAAGGCCACGGCCGCCTCCTTCCCTCTTCCTTGTCTATCCATCCTAACCATCCCTTACCTTCCTTCATGAGGCCCCTGTTCGCTTTGCAGGTGAGGCCGCCTGGGCGAGGTGCCAATCCCACCTCACCAGTTGTATCCCTTCCGATTCGATGTTCCCCGCTCTAGGACACTGCCCGTAGAGGCGGTCGTGGTGAGTTCCCTCACTGAGTCCGTGGGTTCCACCAACCTGGAGGGTAAAAAAAAAGCCTATTCTAAAACAGTGTAATATGACTGATATTGACTATTACAATAACTGTCTCGTAATCACTTATCGACTGTAAAATGTATAAAAGTATAAACGAGTTTTTTTTAGAGTACAGAGACTATATAAATGTATGAGAAGTATAAAGAAGTTGTAAAAATTTTAAGATCTGTATTTAAAAATGTATAAAAAATGGGTTTTATTTCCCTACAATTTTAGCCATTCAGTGGTATCATTATTACTAGCAAATAACGAGCGACTCCGTGCATTTCCGCTGTTTGGAGCATCGAATTAGGTAGCAAAAACATAAACACGGTCACCCTTGCGTATAATCGGCGCCATTACTGAACGGTCAGAGCTACCAACTTCAGACTTGTATGCGCTGATTCGTTACATTTCCATCTTTATAATAATAATAATAATAATAATAATAATAATAATAATAATAAACGGTCTTGCCAGCAGGACGCTTTGTCCTCATATAAGCAATTGAATTACGTACTCAAATGAGGACGTAACGTCCTGCCGGCAGTGTCTTGTACGTTCTATCATTAAGGTGGTCCTGACATTTTTATTATCCATCATTTACGTAACTGACAACAAAGGGATAGTTCCAAGACATGTTTATTAGAGGCCATGACCTTCAGGCTGGGAAAGACCCACAGCCTTCTTGTTCCAGGAACACTCTTCCTTTTGTTTCACTCGTACAGGGGGCTGCTTCTCTTGTGTGTAAGAGTGAGTTATGTCCGTCACTACATCTTTTGACCATTTCTTTTCTTCAGGACGGGTCAGGGAAGGGATATTGGAAGGGAATCGACCGTTGACCTATTGTTAGAAACCGTCCCGGCATTTGTCTGTTGGTGAAAATGGGAAATCACGGAAACCATTTTCAGGACGGTCGAAGTGGGATTCAAACCCACACTCTCCCGATGATACTTTAATATCGTATGGCCTCGGATGCCCGGTGCAAGCTTTGTAATTTGACACCCAGAGGGCAGCTCTCATGTCGAATTTAATGCTCCTTGGAGCGCTATGAATGTCAAGGAGGTTAGATATCTCAGCTCCTTGATACTATACCGCTTTCTAGTAGAGAAAAGAGGAACTTTGTGTTGGCGGAAAATCCCGAGATTAATTTTGCCATTATGAACACGGCCTACTGAATTCAAATGGGTTCTTTAACATGCCAACAACGTATGACATGAGTATCGTGATTTTTGTCGCCTTTCAAAAATCACTTACCATGGCCAGGAGCGAACCTGCAAGTTTGGGGTTGGTAGTCCGACATTATAACCACACACCCACCGTGGCAAGATCTCTCGATGATAGCGAGGCACGAGTTTGGGCTCTTGGCCACTGTAGCATGTTTAATTTATGAGGTGCGTTCAAAAAGTAACGAGCCGGAGGCATAATTACAGAAACCAGTACCTGTATGTTAGAAGTATTGGCCCTGGCTGTTGAGGCACTTGTACCACTGTGACACGAGGTGGTGAATGGCTGTCTCATAAAATTCCCTGGGCTGCGATGTGAACCAGTTCCGCATGTGCAGCTGGACGTCGGCGTCCGAGGTGAATCGTTGGCCCCGCAGAGCCCTTTTCAGGGGACCAAACATGGCGTAATTACAGGGAGAGAGGTCTAGACTGTATGGAGGGTGGCCGAGAACATCCCATTTGAATTTCTGCAGGAGTGCCGCGACTGTGTTGGCCGTATGAGGTCGTGCATTGTCGTGGAGCGATCACGGCGGCTATGGCGTTCACTGTCACTCGGTGGTCCTGGGTAATGAGTGCATCAACCCACTGGACGTTGTCATCGGTAATGCAGGGGGTGCCCCAGACCGGGCATCATCGGCTAACGACACCCGTCCTTCCCTGAAGCGCTTGTACCACGCCTTGACCCTTGCAAGGGACATGCAGTGTTCGCCGTACACTTGTGGCATTCGGCGATGAATGTCCGTGCCCCCTACTCCTTCCGCTGTCAGAAACCGAACAACACCTCTTTGCTCTTCGGTTGACGCCACCATGTCACTGTTGGCAATGCGACTGCCAGCGTTGGACGATTGATACATGCTACTGTTCGCTTTGTATCGTCACGTGACGTGCACGCGTGCCCTTTAGCGATGGGCTGTGACCTTCCCTGCTCTGGTCGGAACCGCACCTCGTTACACACGCCACGATTAGCCGATGTAGTCACCGGTTTGCGCATTCCAGCCTCCGGCTCGTTACTTTTTGAACGCACCTTATATAAATAGAAATTACTAGTAACCGCTTCGCCCGGTTTACCCAGCCTAAGAATAAAAGGCGCAAGGACGGCAGGTCCCGGACGCAATTCGGAAAAGCCGAGGTGAACAGCGAAACTCCAAACACATATGTGAAGCTTATTTCCAAAAGGTACCAAATCCAAAAAGTAATATTTTACAGGAGAGAGGAAAAACGCTCAGAGTGTAAAATTTCAACTGAAAATCCATTTTAGCACTTTTATTATGTTCAGATAGAATAAATGCATTGTTATACCAAGTATTTCTGTTTAGGCTTTTGCAGTTTAGGAAATATTCATAGAAAATTATGGATTTGGTACTTTTTGGCACTGAAACTGTAAATACTTGCAACGGAAAGACATAAATTTCACTGCAGTCATCAGAATCTTCGAGAAAACTGATTGTATTTAGTTATACAATATTTAGATTTAAGGTATTTACAGAGAAGGCATAGATTATTTAAATAATATTAAGTAAAATTGAAGAAAACAATGAAAATGCTGAGTAACTTAGCAGTGCTGAACTTATGGAATTATGATTGTAGTTTGTGTCTAAAGAACATGAATATGGAAAATAACTTGTGAACTGGACAATGGAAAATATTATCCAGTACTAAAAGAAATGGCTCTCATTGGCTGCATGGAAACGGTACGTTTGGTACGTTCAGGCCACAGGATTTGGTACTTATTGGCATCAAACGAGATTTTCAATGCCCTGTTTGTTATGGATTTACGTCGTTTTGGCAATTTCTTTTCCTTTCATAAGATGGAGCTTCCAACCAACGTACGTTTTCCATCATAATCTCAATTTCGATTTTTTTGGATTTGGTATCATTTGTATATAAGCTTCTCATATACTCTTCTCTGAAGTCTGAACTCGACACGATTCGACAGTTTGATGCTGGCCGAAGCTGGGGTGATAGACTCGCTCCCTCCGAAACTAGTAATTTAAATCGCCACTGAATGGAGATTGATGGAAAAAATGGAAACGTAGGAACACTTAGTATACAGGGTGTTCGCAGCAAGCCCTACTTTGGGCTGTAACTCGTTTGTTTTTCAAGATATTTTAATTTTGACACTTGCTTTGGAAAGTACTTTTCAAGCTCTAAAACTTTTGTTTCGTTAGTTTTTGTGTGAAGTTCACGCATAACGCGCAAATCAACTTTTTGTGGCACGGTTTTGGCACTTTTTTTTGCCCAAATTGGTTTTTTGACATCACCTATCGAAAGAGCGACATCGAATTAGTCGAATAAGCCACCAAAATATCAGTTTTTGTCCAAATCAAACTCGCAAGTGTTTAGATTGGTTCGACCGGGCCGGGCAGAGGCAGGTCTGCTATAAGCGGACGAAAATCTAAAACAAATTAGCATTTTGCGAGTTTGATTTGGGAAAAAACTGATATTTTGGTGGCTAATTCGACTAATTCGATGTCGCTCTTTCGATAGGTGATGTCAAAAAACCAATTTGGGCAAAAAAAGTGCCAAAACCGTGCCACAAAAAGTTGATTTGCGCGTGATGCGTGAACTTCACACAAAAACCAACGACACAAAAGTTTCAGAGCTTGAAATGTACTTTCCAAAGCAAGTGTCAAAATTAAAATATCTTGAAAAACAAACGAGTTACAGCACAAAGTAGGGCTTGCTGCGAACACCCTGTATAGTGGGCGATTTATTAAAGATAGAGATATGCTCTCGCGGACATGTTTGTAGAACTTTTCATGCTGAACAATATTCTTACACTAATAGTATATAGCCTACTGTAGAAATGTTTAACGGTTAAAAGGCGCATGGAGGGCATGTGATTTTTTCTGCAGAAACTTTCCTCCAGAAATTCCTTACAGAATAGTGAAAACTGCATCAAAATCCATCCAGTGCTTCTCGAGATTACCCGTTACACCCAAGAATCGAGGTCTTTGTTTTATACTATTGAAGAGATTACCAATTAATCAACGAAAAAAATCAATTAATTAATCAATCAATCAATAAAGAGTCGCCTCCGTAGCGTAGCGGTCAGCATGGTTAGCTGCCGCCCCGGAGGTCCTGGGTTCGATTCCCTGGCTCTGCCACGAAATTTGAAAAGTGGTACGAGGACTGGAACGGGGTCTACTCAGCCTCGGGTGTCCCAAATGAGTAGAGGGGGTTCGATTCCCCCTCAGCCATCCTCGAAGTGGTTTTCCGTGGTTTCCCACTTCGTCTTCGGGGAAATGCTGGGATGGTACCTTCTTCAAGGCCACGGCCGCCTCCTTCCCTCTTCCTTGCCTATCCATCCTAACCATCCCTTACCTTCCCTCATGAGGCCCCTGGAAAGGCGGTAGAGGTGAGTTCCCTCGCAAGTCCGTGGGAGCCACCAAGCTGGAGGGTACAATTGACTAAATAAATTAAAAAAAAAGAGAATATTAGGATTTCACAGAAGGAACTTAGTTATGGAAGGAAGGGTCGAGGACAAGAATTGTAGGGGTAGACCAAGGTTAGAGTATGTTAAACAGATTACCTCGTATGTAGGGAATCTATGTGGAGATAAAACCATTAGCTGAGGACAGGGAGCCATGGAGCGCTGCATCAAACCAGTCAAAAGACTGAAGACTCAAACAACAACAACAACAACTCAAATTTAGGGGAGACCGGCAGTCATTGTAAGGAGGCCCATGAATGCTCTCTACGGCCCTGGGTACAGGCATTGCAATGACACAGGTTATCAGATGTGGCTACGCAAAGCCTACAACAAAGATGGTATATTTATTAGCTTTCACGGTCCATGAATTAAAACTCAGCATTTTTTCTAGGTGTAGGCCTATGCCGTGTCCTGTGTGGGGTTTCGTCTAGGAACACCCAGGTGGCTCATCACCGTGCCCGGACCCCGTCAAAAAAGCCTGATGGAACAACAACAACAATAATTGCAGTTCAGCAGAAAGAAGGTGTAACGTATCACGGTAACGTGCTGATGCGATGAATAGGCTCTTGACACAGTCTAGTAGCAAAACGAACATCGTGCGATGGTGGTGTAATGGTTAGCATAGTTGCCTTCCAAGCAGTTGATCCGGGTTCGATTCCCGGCCATCGCATGTATTTTATTAATTAACCAGAATGTAGTATCGAGGTCTCTTGTGCACTACGGTTCTTCACGATTATGGAGATTGTTACTTTATCGAGGTAGGCTACTCATAAAGATAAGGCCGATAATGAAAATCATCACTATTTGACCACTTTGTGGTGTAGTGACTAGCTTTCTTGGCTGTCACCACTGTTGATACTCACCTCAACCTTACTACAACTGGTTTGCCGTGGATATTTCCCCAGCCTAGCCTCAATTATAAATACACACATTTCTACAGACACCACAATAACACACACGTACACGGGGCTGAAATGATCACAATTTCAAGCGGAATCATCATCATCATCATCTGAGTTTTAATTCACCAAAATCTCTGCGGGAAATATAATTTTGCGTGAAGAAGTAACAGACCGTTACATAGTCACACATCAGTGTCGAAACCTTGCATAAGGACAGTGTGACCACAAGTATAAAAATGGACCCCAAATGACAAGAAGATTACCGTCCCCATAAGACTATAAAATGTTTAAAATATGCATAAAATGACGAAAAAACAAAGTTAATTAATCTCCAATTATAAACAACTTTCTCGCAATAAATGAGGTCTGATCCTTCTACGAAAACCTGCATATTCTGCCCATTTTCGCCTATCCCCAAGTTTGTCCGGTGAAATCTACCTCCGCCTTCCGACGTGCCGAGAGGACTTTTTTTGTTAATGAACATTGTTAAACCAGCAATCAATAATAATCCCTTACCTAATCTATTATCAGCAATAACAGAATTAAATCGAATTAATAAATAAGCCCCTGCAGTTACCAAAGTTGAAGAATGAACTAAAGCTGAAACGGGAGTAGGGGCTGCTATAGCCGCCGGTAGTCAAGAAGAAAAAGGAATTTGAGCTCTCTTTGTTATAGCTGACAAAATTACTAACGCAGTAATAATACACATAATTCTAGAATTCCTCATCACATCTAAATAACCCACGGACTCAGCGACCACAATGCATATGAATGCAAATTTGATGTCAGATGCAATCGCTGTGGCGGTTCTGATCCACGTGTGTAAACTGTGGCCAGCGGCACGCGGCCTCATATGCGGGGTGTATTTACATTAAGAACGCCCTTAAACAGCAACACAGGCAGTTTCAGCGCACTTACAAACGCCAACACATTCCCTCCCTTCTTTCTCTACCCATCTCCCCGCCGAGTCCCTCCAAACACACTAATTCAGCCCTCACAAGTGTACTACACATCCTCAAGGCGCCTCTAATTAGCGCCCCCTGACTTCAAGTACTCACTCAGCACCCCTTCTTGCCCCGTGGTCCCACTGCCTCGGCCGGCCCCTCCCGGGATAATGCCCAGTGGGCCGCGGGCCACTCGCACAGCCTCTGACATGTTGTAAGCTGCCCCTACTCACTCTTCTTGTCTCTCACTATTGTTACGAGCCCCTGGCTCACTAAATTAAATCTTATTACTACGCACAATCGCCTCCGTAGCGTAGCGGTCAGCATGGTTAGCTGCCGCCCCGGAGGTCCTGGGTTCGATTCCCGGCTCTGCCACGAAATTTGAAAAGTGGTACGAGGACTGGCACGGGGTCTACTCAGCCTCGGGTGGCCCATATGAGTAGAGGGGGTTCGATTCCCCCTCAGCCATCCTCGAAGTGGTTTTCCGTGGTTTCCGCCTCCTTCCCTCTTCCTTGCCTATCCATCCTCACAGTCCCTTACCTTCCCTCATGAGGCCCCTGTTCGCTTTGCAGGTGAGGCCGCCTGGGCGAGGTGCCAATCCCACCTCACCAGTTGTATCCCTTCCGATTCGATGTTCCCAGCTCTAGGACACTGCCCGTAGAGGCGGTAGTGGTGAGTTCCCTCGCTGAGTCCGTGGGTTCCACCAACCTGGAGGGTAAACGACAAAAAAAAAAAAAAAACTACGCACAGGTATTAATGACCATATCTGCTGCCTAGGTAAAGAAACTCTCCTAATCCTTCCTAAGTCCTACTCCCACATCCTTCCCAAATCCCCATCCTCAGGTCATATTCTGTCCAATTAGATCCCAATGCATAAACCCAACACATTAATTTCCTCTATGTTTAAAATTCCAAAATTACCCCTTGACATAGCACTAAAGGCCCCTAGAGGGCTGAGAGGCTACAATCACATGCAACGAAGCCCAGGGTCAGGCCAGGCCAGTCTCTACTTATTAATAACGACAAGCCATGCCAATTACCGTCGTTGAGTGAACACTAAAATAATAACGACTAAAGTCACATATTTACGTAATTTAGCACATATTTCCAGAGCAGTAGAGATATTGGACAGTAATTTCAATTGGTAATGACTCCCAGAACATCGAATAACGTATGAAAAGTATGAAAATGACAATATTATCTAAGTGCAGCACTCCCGAGGAATTTCAGAATTGCCAACTCTCGAGTCACTAGCAGTGGTGGCTTCATTTAGGCGCTTGAAACGGTGATCACTTCAGCCCCGTGCACTTGTGTGTTATTGTGGTGTCTGTAGAAATGTGTGTATTTATAATTGAGACTAGGCTGGGGGAAATATTCACGGCAAGCCACTTGAAATAAGGTTGTGGTGAACATCAACAGTGGTGATAGCCAAGAAAGCTAGTCACTACACCACAAAGTGGACAAGTAGTGATGATTGTCATTATTGTACTTATCTTTATGAGTAGATTACCACGATAATGTAACAATCCCCGTCATCATGAAGAACCGAGTAAACATGAGACCTCGATACTATATAATGGTTAATTAATAAAATACATGCGATGGCCGGGAATCGAACCCGGATCAACTGCTTGGAAGGCAACTATGCTCACCATTACACCACCAACGCACGATGTTCCTAGCTGCCACTAGAATGTGTCAAGAACCTGTTCATCGCATCAGCACGTTACTGTGATACGTTACACCTTGTTTCTGCTGAACTGGAATTGGTGTTGTTCCATCAGGCTCTTTGTAGGGGGTCCGTGCGGGGTGATGAACCACCTGCGTGTTCCTGGACGAAACCCCACACAAGATACACATGAATCAAAATACACAGCCTGCTTCCAGTCTCCGACCGGGTCAGGAATGGAATGAATGAAGCCCCCATCTAGCGGCGAGGATATGAACTGTGCCGGCTGCTGAGGCCTGACGCACTCCTCTGGGGCAATGATTAAATGAATGACAGATGAAATGAAATGATAGTGGAGAGTGTTGCTGGAATGAAATTTTGACAGGGAAAACCGGAGTACCCGGAGAAAAACCCGTCTGCCTCCGATTTGTCCAGCACAGATCTCACATGGAGTGACCGGGATTTTAACCACGGACCCAGTGGTGAGAGGCCGGCGTGCTGCCGCCTAAGCCTCGGAGGCTAAGATACACATAAAGCTAGAAAAAAATCTGAGTTTTAAATTCATGGGCTAAGTGGTTTTCCGTGGTTTCCGACTTCATGTTAAACAGATTACCTCGTATGTAGGGAATCTATGTGGAGATAAAACCATTAGCTGAGGACAGGGAGCCATGGAGCGCTGCATCAAACCAGTCAAAAGACTGAAGACTCAAACAACAACAACAACTCAAATTTAGGGGAGACCGGCAGTCATTGTAATGAGGCCCAAGAATGCTCTCTCTGGCCCTGCGTAACTTACAGTCATTGCAATAATACAGGTTATCAGACGTGGCTACGCAAAGCCTACAGTACAACAAGGATGGTATATTTATTAGCTTCCACGGCCCATGAATTAAAACTCAGCATGTTTTCTAGGTTTATGCCGTGTCTTGTGTGGGGTTCGTCTAGGAACATCCTGATGGCTCATCACCGTGCACGGACCCCCTACAATGAGCCTGATGGAACAACACCAATTCCAGTTCAGCAGAAACAAGGTGTAACGTATCACGGTAACGTGCTGATGCGACGAACAGGTTCTTGACACATTCTAGTAGCAACTAGGACCATCTTGCGATGGTGGTGTAGTGGTGAGCATAGTTGCCTTCCAAGCAGTTGATCCGGGTTCGATTCCCGGCCATCGCATGTATTTTATTAATTAACCAGAATATAGTAACGAGGTCTCTTGTGCACACGGTTCTTCATGATGATGGAGATTGTTACTTTATCGAGGTAATCTACTCATAAAGATGAGGCCGATAATGAAAATCATCACTACTTGACCACTTTGTGGTGTAGTGACTAGCTTTCTTGGCTGTCACCACTGTGATGCTCGCCTCAACCGTACTACAAGTGGTTTGCCGTGGATATTTCCCCAGCCTAGCCTCAATTATAAATACACACAATTCTACAGACACCACAATAACACACAAGTACACGGGGCTGAAATGATCACCATTTCAAGCGGAATCATCAATATTGAATTGTTTATAATTTTCAATAGGAATTTTGTAGCATCTATTTTTCTTCGTATTTCTAAACTGTCTACATCAACATTTATTAGCAGTTCCTAGTATGGTTTCAAGTGAGGATAGTTGGCTGTTCTTTTAAAATGTAGATAATTTAGGAATTTATTTTGTCTGTTTTCAATCATTGAGGTATATGTCTTGCATATAATAACGAAGTCGCCTCCGTAGCGTAGCGGTCAGCATGGTTAGCTGCCGCCCCGGAGGTCCTGGGTTCGATTCCCGGCTCTGCCACGAAATTTGAAAAGTGGTACGAGGACTGGAACGGGGTATACTCAGCCTCGGGTGTTCCAAATGAGTAGAGGGGGTTCGATTCCCACCTCAGTCATCCTCGAAGTGGTTTTCCGTGGTTTCCTACTTCGTCTTCGGGCAAATGCCGGGATGGTACTGTACCCGATAACCCGGATAGTAGGCTGTCAGATATCCGCCCCCTCAATCGGATTGCCAATAATCAAACGCGCCGGCATAGCTACATCAATGAAAATGGCACTGACAGATACTATCGAGAAGAGAGCACAATAGTTAACAAGAAATTATTGTGGAACACACCAAAATATACGGGGGTTCATACTTACCTTTACTTACCTTTTAAATTTATCTCGGGGACTGGGTTGTCAACTGGATCACTTAAAAGTATGCCCACACAATAACCTCCACCATGATATTTAAAATGAACCACGACGAAGACGAGAAACTTTAAACTGCACAATAATTTATTTCACATAAAGAATGAATTTAACAAAAATAAACAACAAAATCCACGTGGCAATCAGAAGCCATCGTCTATATAACCATGTCCTCCTGTAGGACCTGTATACTCTACATACAATGTTTCAGCTTTCTCAAGCTCAAAATAACGTAAAAATAATAATGCACTTGGAATGGAAACGGGATTTGGGACGAGACACATATAGCAATTGTTTTGCGTGTTTATACACTTCACATTTTATTTATAGCCACAAGGCTATTATGGAAACGTCCTTGGCCTCAGTCATACAGTTGTCCGGGCCAGCTGCAATGCACCTGCATCGTCAAAGTGGACTCTCCTGTCTGGTCCGCGTTAGCATATGCTTGTTACATCAGAGCTTAGCTCTTCCTTTCAAAACACGTAAATGTCCACATCTCAACTGAAATATTATCACGCAAATGTTTTAAATGCTCCATTCAAACACCAGTGGAATACTCTAACAATCCCAAATCATGTTTAATTGTTCAAGCCACTTGCTTAATTAGCGTTGTTTAGAGTATAAAAACAAAACTCCAAATGTTTATAACAAAAGTTCATTAATTATTTATAACAATAATAAGTTGTTTATAACAATGTCAAATGACAATTGAAATATATATATTCGCCACTCTTAATCACTTTCATTTCAAATTATTATCAAAGATATTTACAAAATTATTTACAATATTAAATATTGTTTATATTATTTATACAAGAAATACATTAAACCACACGTTTATCCGGTTGATAATTACTTAAATCGTGGTAATATAATCGACCAATGAAGGTTAGTTACATTTTAAAGTTCATATTCAGGTTTAATAAGGTTTTAATAATTATTATTATTAGTGATGGTAACCTCCATTCAAAATCGGTATCTCAAATTATTTAACACTCTTGTTAATTTTAACAGTATCTTCATATGATTAACTTTCAAAGAACCAGGACAATACATTCTTCGGAAAAATACTTCGCTTCAAAATGCACAGAATTGCATAAAATAGGCCCAGAATTCCTCATATATTTCAACATATATGGCATAAAATTCTTCCACAGTACATACAAAAATCCTCCACTTACATACTTCTTCAACATCAATAATTACTGTGGGAATCTGCTTCACTTATTCAAAGGCATTATTCATCAGCGACTTTCACATGTCCACTGAACTAACGATTATACATCCATTGTTCCTCTTTAAAAATTCTTATATTCATCAATTGTAATATTGACTGTTATTATTTAACCTTCGTGGGTTTCATTCATGAATCGATATGAAGTAAAAATTTGCCAATCACAAATAAATTTAATAGCAAATACGATTAGACACGCCTCCCTGGTCTATCAAAATTGAGATTAATATCTTCAAAGTAACGCAGTATAAAAATACTATCTTCAATCAAAGTTCATCTAAACTGCATAAATAGTCGAATAGAATACAATTAGACTGTGGAATGCAAACATTATTGTTCCATTCTATAATTGAGAAAAACTCCTATCAAATGTTCATTACTATAGTGTATTCAATAATTCGTAGTCAAAGTTCCTATTTCATAAAATTGTCTGTAATGCAACGGTAATTAGAACTGACGATAAATGTCTATATTGCAATCATGTTCATAAAACGACTAGTATTTCCAAGATCGTCGACAAAGATAAAGATTTTAACGCTCTAAAATCTTTTAATTATTCTTCTTTCTTGAGGATGACAGAAAATTGGTCAAAGTAATTTACTGAATAGAATTACTTTAATAAAATGACACGCTGTCTGAATTCAAATCTTCCATAGAAAATCATTAACTTTACAGTCAAATCGTGACTTCAAAATATGCAAATTACTGAAAGAATATAATATATCAGTCTCAACTGATCCAAAATTATTTAAGTATGCCAATGACATAACCATGTCTTAATAAATCGTCGAAAAAGGCATCAATCATCGAAGTGTACTGAGTACAGAAATATCAATCAAGAAAATGGGGCAAAAGATAGGACACAAAAATATGGGGAAAATGGTTGCTCAGATATCGCTACAAGACTCAAATAATACAAGAAACGTTCACGACTACCTTATCTGTTGATTGAAGTTCTAGAGGAAAGTTTTCAAAGAAAACTGCTGTTGGTTCCATTTCACCAGCGTAAAGATGTGCTCCGACCTCGAACCTGGAATCAGCGTCCTCGGAGAATCGAACTGCTTCCTTCTCCGGAAATTGCACTGCTCCGTGTATACGAAAAACATCCTTCTGGCAAAATTCTTCTTTTTGAGCAGGGTCCACCCTGGCCTCTCTTGAAAATTCCCTGAAGTTCCGGTCGTAATTCGCCATGAAGTTTATTGCAGTTATTTCCGCAGAAATATTCATAATCGTGGAGTATGAAAATATTTCCACTGTCATTTGATATAATTCAGCGATGGATTCACGATGCATGAGTGTAGTTGGATGTTCACTACATGCTCGCTTTTGTAGAAAGACGATTAACGAAGTTCCATGCTGCTATTTCATTCCATCGATATATGTCCCAATTGCATTAAAGCCTTAGCCTTCCATCTCAACTTCTGTTATAATCATTGAAAGCACTGCAAGATTATAATGTTCCATAGTGGAATGTATCGTTGTATTACCAAACATATTCTCCAATATCACTGTTGTAATCCACGTGTCAGCCGTAGTGTATAATGTGGAAATTTTAAAAGTGTTTCTCATGTGGCGAGAAAATCACTTTTGTTGGCAGCCTTAAAGTGCCAATATCTTTCGAAGTATAACTGTGAAATTGTTCAAATCTTCTACACACCTCAATGTTGTACTGCCCAATTGAATTATAATAAAGGCTGAAGTTAACTCTTTATATCTTATCAGGTGGAAACGTTACTGTGAGCGTTTCAACTTCACCTAGTTTCGAACAGCGTAAAATGGAACTGCTCCGTGTTCGTTCGATGCGCCGGGCTTTTACCATGCACGCTAAAGACGACTTACTTCACTGAATCACTTGAAAACGACTATAAATCACCAGAAATATATATGCGATATGACATATGAGATCTGAGCGTATGAGACCTGAGATATGAGATCTATGCGTATCAGAGATATCTAAGAGCTCTTCTATCCTGTGCACGACCTTTTATTAACTTCTTAAGGGGCGTATCCATCCCTTCCATAGCCTGTTGCTCCGTCATCGCTGAAAGTTCTAACTTTGGCTATACTTGACGGATTTTCAAATTTCAAAAACTCAAAATTAATTTCTTCAAAATTCCAAATCAATGCCATAACTGAAAATAGATTTCCACAATTCTGCATGCCAAAAGTAATTAAATATGATAGTTTCAGTAATCTCCGTCTTCTTTCCAAACTATCGTTCATTGGTTCGAGCCTTTCCTCCAATAGCGTAGCTTCTTCCTTAGCACAATACCTTGTTTCCTGCGACTGCGTCGTAAGTCTTAGATCTTTCTCGAACAAAATCATGACGTCACCAAGAATCTCAGCTCAACCAGCCTGCTTGCCTCAAGTCTGCGTCATCCGTGCCTACGTCATGAGTATCCACGTCACAACTATGACATCCATAACTTTACTCATATTTTCCAATACAGCCACCGTGGTCTCAATATAATTCAATTTACGGGGGCAGTACCTTCTTCAAGGCCACGGCTACCTCCTTCCCTCTTCCTTGCCTATCCATCCTGACCATCCATTACCTTCCCTCATGAGGCCCCTGTTCGCTTTGCAGGTGAGGCCGCCTGGGCGAGGTGCCAATCACACCTCACCAGTTGTATCCACTCCGATTAGATGTTCCCATCTCTAGGACACTGCCCGTAGAGGCGGTAGTGGTGAGTTCCCTCGCTGAGTCCGTGGGTTCCACCAACCTGGAGGGTAAACGACTTAAAAAATAAAAAAAAAATAAAAAAATAAAGCACGGAAAACATTTCCAGGATCGTTCAATCAGTTTTGCCTCACGAGGCTGAGTGTAGCCCAGCCCTCAGACCTCTGGGGCTACAGACAGTGAACAGTTTTAAAGTTTCTATGGCATCTAGAAGAGGCTTATGTGTTATTTTCTACCCACCTTTATTATACACAGTCGCCTTTTGAAGCTCGAATAAAGCGGTTTCGGTGGCGTAGTTGGTATCATGCTGAGCTTCTATACCGAAGGTCGCTGGTTCAAACCCGGCCGAAGTCGTCGGTTTTTTAAGAGCATTAAAAATCCCTCAGTATGCCTTCCTTCGGAGGGAAAGTAAAGCCGGCGGTCCCATGTCATAGATTTATGGCATGTTAAAGAACCTGCACAACCTGCACAACACCTGATATTGTTGATTGCATAATGAGAACATGACCTTTGGATCTTTTGAGCATAGCTTAGGTACCCTCGTCTCACGTCATACAACCAACCGACAGCACTTGGAACTCAATCTTGCCAATTAGCCAGGCTGATGCCTTTATTTTCTGAGATCTCACATTTCTGAAAATTGTATGATGTCAAGTTTCTACATTTCTGTAATACTGATTAAATGCTTATACCGTTTATCAGAAACACCCATATTTCCAATCCTGCACATGTTTGAATTAGTTTCCGTGCATATTATTTTGAACCTGTTTATTGTACCTGGTGACGAACTTTTAAATGCTACAAAATGCTAATTTTAAAATTTCAAAATGCTTTTTTTCAAAATGAAGGTGCTACAAAATATTTATGACTAAAAGCTGTAAATGGTCTATCTTCGTACATAAGTGGCACTTGCCAAAAACTGGAACTCAAATCTACACAAGTGAAATACTTCTTCCCCTCAAATGTTTGCATTAATTCCTCTATTGACATAGATTTCAGCTGATCTGAACTAATTCTACTGTTAACCAAACGAGCGTCTAAACAAATACGAACCGTGCCGTCGGTCTTGGGTACCGTGATCAAAGAATTAACATATGGACTGTTAGAGTGCTCAATAATCCCATCTTCAAGCATCTGGTTAATTTGTGCCTCAACTGCACTCTGATAAGCGAAAGGTACAGGGTATCTATGTCCTGTGAATACTGACCTATCAATAACGTTCAATGAATGGGTATAGCAATTGGCCATACCAATGCGATCCTCAAACACTCTCCTATTACACCATAACACATCATAGAGCCGAACACAATGTTCCACCTCTATATTTCCCTGAAATGCAGCATCACGTAACGAGTCCTCTAGACTTCCGTTCGTAATCACACTGCCCACAAAACATGGAGAACCCCGCTCTACGACTGGCGATATCTCATTTAAAGTACAAATCACACCTACAATACTACTCCTCTGAATATGGTCATTGAACGCTACTTCTACTTCAGAATCTCCCCATTTAAATTTCAAACTCCCTACATCATAACATAAGTTACCAGACACTCTACTTAGCCACTCTGAACCCAAGATAACACTGAATACTAAAATTTGGAATTACAAGACAAATCTGCTTCTCTACATGATTATTAATTTTAATGTCTACTAAAACTTGCTTAGAAATTATTTTAGACCTCTTCCCAACAGCTGTGATAACAAAAGTGCTTTTAATTGGCATCTCCTCAAAATTTACTCCAGTTCCTTTCATTTTATCATAGAATGCAGTACTTATGATACTCTTCATACAACCACTATCAATTAAAACATCTGTGTACGCCTCGGACACGTTAAATTTAACTATGGGGCTCTTACTAACCACTAAGTAAAATTTTACATTACGCCGTTAAAGCTCTTCACACACCTTAAATTTAATCAAGCTACATCTGATGTAACAACAATCCTAATAAATTACTTATTTAAAATATTTTCTCATGCTTGCTGACTAAATCATAATGAAAGGGCTGTACTTATCATCTTGTCTCCTGTTTCCATGGTTTCGCCCAGGTGACGTAGTCTTACCCCATCACTGGTTTTTGCTCCGACATTTCCACTGCCATTTTATCTGGACCACTGAGTCCCACTAGGGTTTGGAGTGGCATAATTTTACTCTGCACAACTCAAAACACGCAGCTTAGTAAATATCAATGGCTTCAATACGGTGCTAATAATGTTCGTCTCACTTCACATAAATTTGCTGCTCGCCTCGCCAGTATACGAAATGTTATGGACTGAACGATCTAGTATCAGACGCAGATTCTCTTATGAATACACTCGTATAAAACACTGTTACAAACGTCAAAAACCAATTCCCGACTACACAATCCTCCTTATTTACCTTAATACAGCCGAAATGAAGCCATTTCTCACTTAGTGCAATTTTGCATACGTCCCCCTTAAATTGCATTTTGTGACAATTTTGAATCTAAATTACATTTTTTAAGTATTTTCTATCTAAATTGCATTTTGTAAATATTGTCAATTCAAATAAAAGTACAGTAAGTATGTAGTTAGTTTTAGTTGTAAGTAGGTAGTTAGTTTGTCTATTAGATATATGTCATTGTTCTATTAGACTGTGGTGTGTGAGTGTGTCTGGTAACAGTTGCATTGTTTATTAGTTATAGTTCATTGTTTCAGTAGACTGTGATGTGTGAGGGTGCATGTGAGTGTGCCTGTTGACAGACTGTTTTAGTGGTAGTATTTGTTGTTGGTGGAACTTAATTTTTTTTGTTAGTAGAGTTTTGGTATTTAATTGTTAGTACGGTAGAAGGTTAGTATTTTTGTTAGTAGAATTGCTCTTTACTTATTCTGAAAGGGAGTAGCAGCCTTTCAGAATAAATCAATTCTTTACTAGTCTTATAGACGGTTAAGATATTGATAATATAAGCCAATAATGGCTACACTGCGTCCTGCTGCACGGCTGAAAGCAACGGGAAACTACAGCCGTATACTATTCCCGAGGATATGCACCTCTCTATGCATAATTACATGTGATGATGGCCTCCTCCCTTGTAAAATTTCAATCCGGAGGTAAACTAGTCCCCCGTTCGGATCTCCGGGTGGGGACTACTCGAGAGGGGGTTAACATCACAGAAGTGACAAAGAGGAAATCTGACATTCTACGGATCGGAGCGTGGAATGTTAGAAGTCTGCTAGGAAGTGGAAGGTTAGAAAACTTAGAAAGGGAAATGGATAGGTTGAGGTTGGATTTGGTTGGGATTAGTGAAATGCGCTGGCAGGAAGAACAGGACTTTTGGTCAGGAGACTATAGGGTCATTAGCACTAAATCAAACCATGGCCAAGCAGGGGTTGGCCTCATATTGAGTAGGAAACTTGGACAGCGGGTGGAATATTATGAGCAATATAGTGAACGAATTATTGTAGCAAAAATCAATACAAAACCTACCTGCACTACAGTGGTACAAGTCTATATGCCTACCAGTCAAGCTGATGATGAGGATGTTGAAAAGGTCTACGAAGAAATAGACGAAATTCTGAGGTATATCAAGGGTGATGAAAATGTTATAGTAATGGGAGATTGGAATGCTGTGGTAGGAAAAGGGAGAGAAGGGAAGATAGTAGGAGATTTCGGATTAGGTGAAAGGAATGATCGAGGAAGCAGGCTGGTAGAATTCTGCACCGAGCATGAATTGGTCATAGCTAACATCTTATTCAATAACCACAATAGAAGAATATACACATGGATGAGACCAGGAGACACAGGGCGTTACCAAATCGACTTCATTATGGTCAAGCAGAGGTTTCGAAACCAGATTTTGGATTGTAAAACATATCCTGGTGCTGACATAAACTCTGATCACAATTTGGTTGTAATGAAATGCAGATTAAAGTTGAAGAAACTGAAGAAAAGTCAAAAGCCAAAAAGGTGGGCAATAGACAGACTGAAAGAGAAGGATGTAAACGAAAGATTCAAGAAGACTATAGGAAGACTAATGAAAAACCCTAAACAAACTTCAATTGCAGACGAATGGGCACTTTTGAAGACTGAAATAACAAAATCCACAGAAGAAAACATTGGTAGGAAAGAAAGAATAGGTAGAAAACCGTGGATCACTCAGGATATACTAGAATTGATGGATGAAAGGCGGAAACACAAGAATGTAAGAGATGAAAAGGGGAAAGCAGAATACAGACGTCTGAGAAATGAGGTTAACAAGAAGTGCAAGGAAGCGAAAGAAGAATGGTTGAAAGAGAAATGTGCAGGTATAGAAAATTGTCTGAAATTAGGAAAAGTAGACACAGCTTATCGAAGGATTAAGAATACTTTTGGGGAAAACAAGACTAAGTGCTGTAATATTAAGGACACAAATGGAAAGCCTCTAACAGATAGGGAAGAAAAGGTTGAGAGATGGAAAGCTTACATAGAGAGTTTGTATAAGGGAAAGGAGATTGAGAATCATGTAATGGAAAGGGAGGAGGAAATTGATGAGGATGCGAAAGGAGATTTAATATTGAGATCAGAATTTGATAGAGCTTTGGAAGACTTAAACAGGAACAAAGCACCAGGCATAGATGATATACCGATTGAGTTGCTACGCTGCGTAGGAGATGAAGGTCTGATCAGGTTATTTCACTTGGTGTGTAGGATTTATGAGACAGGTGAGGTACCCCCTGATTTCAAGAAGAATGTAATCATCCCTATACCAAAGAAAGTGGGAGCTGACAGATGTGAAGATTACCGTACAATCAGCTTGATTACTCATGCTTCAAAGATCCTGTCTAGAATAATTTACAAGAGGATTGAAAGCCAGATAGAAACGGAGTTGGGTGAAGACCAGTTTGGTTTCAGGAGAAATGTAGGAACAAGGGAAGCTGTACTAAGTCTTAGGCTGATTTTAGAAGGTAGAATAAGGAAAGATAAGAGAACGTTCATGGCTTTTGTAGACTTAGAAAAGGCTTTTGATAACGTTGATTGGACTAAATTGTTTGACATTTTGAAATCAATTGGAATAAAGTACAGGGATAGGAGGGTGATATACAATCTGTACAGAAACCAGACAGCAGTCATTCGAGTTGAAGGACATGAGAGAGAAGCTGGTATTCAGAAAGGTGTAAGGCAAGGCTGCAACTTATCACCCATACTTCTCAATCTTTACATTGAACAAGCAATGAAGGAAATTAGAGAAAAATTTAAAGTGGGAGTGAAGATTCAAGGAGAAATAATTTCAACTCTGAGATTTTCTGATGACATCGTCATCTTGGCCGACAAGCCTGAGGATTTGAATGAGTTTTTGAATGGTATGGACTCCGTCTTACGGAAAGAATTCATGATGAAAATAAATAAATGTAAAACAAAAATACTGGAATGCAGCCGAAATAAATCAGAAACCTCTATGGAGATCAAATTGGCAGGTGAAAAGCTGAAGGAAGTAGGAGACTTCTGTTACTTAGGAAGCAGAATAACCAGTGATGGACGAAGCAAAGAGGATATTAAAAGTAGGTTGGCTCAGGCAAAGAAAGCATTTCTACAAAAAAGGAATCTGCTGACATCGAATATAGATTTAGATATTAGGAAGTCATTTTTGAAAGCCTTTGTCTGGAGCGTGGCGCTCTATGGAAGTGAAACTTGGACTATTGGTGCAGCAGAAAAGAGGAGAATTGAAGCATTTGAAATGTGGTGTTACAGGAGAATGATGAAGATCAGATGGGTAGATAGGGTTACAAACAAAGAGGTATTAAGACGAGTGGGAGAGGAGAGATGTTTCTGGCGACTGCTAATGAAGAGAAGAGATAGGTTGGTAGGACACATACTAAGACACCCAGGAATAGCAAGCTTAGTTATGGAAGGAAGGGTCGAGGACAAAAACTGTAGGGGTAGACCAAGGTTAGAATATGTTAAACAGATTGCCTCCGATGTAGGGTGTCGGAGCTATGTAGAGATGAAACGATTAGCTCAGGACAGGGAGGCATGGAGAGCTGCATCAAACCAGTCAAAAGACTGAAGACTCAAACAACAACAAAGAACCTTCCCCTAACTAAACATATGTGAAGCAAAAGTTTTAGGTGAGGATTGATTAATACTCTTAACATCCGACGTTCGTCACCAGGCGCTGGTTGCGATGCCATCTAGTAGTAGCCAAGTCCATAACTAGGTGTCGTGAACAGTAGCATTTGGTAGCGAAAGTAGGAACTACTTGAAATTCATATTGTCATATTGTTTGGTGATTTATTATCAAAATGTGAAATCTTATAGAGCTGGGATATTAACAGCTTTATCTAATCGTATTGGTGATGTGGCATTATTAATAGCCATTGCTTGAATATTACATTTCGGGAGATGAAATTATATTTATTATTTAGATGTGATGAGGAATTCTAGAATTATGTATATTATTACTGCGTTAGTAATTTTGTCAGCTTTAGTTTCAGCTTTAGTTCATTTAGTTCATTCTTCAACTTTGGTAACTGCAGGGGCTTATTTATTAATTCGATTTAATTCTGTTATTGCTGATAATAGATTAGGTAAGGGATTATTATTGATTGCTGGTTTAACAATGTTCATTAACAAAAAAAAGTCCTCTCGGCACGTCGGAAGGCGGAGGTAGATTTCACCGGACAAACTTGGGGATAGGCGAAAATAGGCAGAATATGCAGGTTTTCGTAGAAGGATCAGACTCATTTATTGCGAGAAAGTTGTTTATAATTGGAGATTAATTAACTTTGTTTTTCGTCATTTTATGCATATTTTAAACATTTTATTGTCTTATGGGGACGGTAACCTTCTTGTCATTTGGGGTCCATTTTTATACTTGTGGTCACACTGTCCTTATGCACTGATGTGTAACTATGTAACGGTCTGTTACTTCTTCACGCAAAATTATATTTCCCGCAGAGATTTTGGTTGGTTCCTCAGTTTAGGGGCTGCGACAACGCGGTCATGTAACCCCGTGTACTTTGGGTGTGTGTAGAATCTGTCTGATAAACGGTGTGAATTGTGATGGCTGTATTAGTCTGTAATTCAGGTAAGGACTGTAGACGGTCAATTTCAAGCAGTAGTTCCTAATGTTGCTACCAGATACTACCATCAACGACACCTAGCTGTGAACTTGGCTACTAGATGCCACCGCAACCAGCAACTCGCAACGAACGTTGGAACTTCCCCTCCAAAAGAAAGCATACTGAGGGATTTTTAGCGCTCTTAAAAAATCCGACGTCTTCGGCCGGCTTTGAACCCGCGAACTTGGGCATAGAAGTTCAGCATGCTACCAGTTACGTCACCGAAGCCGCTTCTCACTTAGTGATGGAAAACTGAATGTGATCTTGTGCAAGTGCGTTGTCCGATGGCTCATCCTCATCAATTTAGTAGTGTTGCCATGGCAACCTCTGATAGCTCTTGGCATTTTCTTGTAATTCCGAAATCATTTTTCTCATCCCTTGGCGTAATGGTGGGTCATATCAAAAATTCTTTCAGACAAAAGTTTTAGGTAATTATTAGGGTAATAGTGTCCATTTTGTACGGTTTTGATATTGTGCCTGTTAAGAGAGATATGATTAATGTTTCCCGAAAAACCCACTTTTTCCCACCCCTTTGGTCAATGGTTGGTGCTATAAAAAAGACTCTTCAAACATAAATTTTTGGACTTTATCCGACACATAGTATGAACTTTGAACGGATTCGATATTTCACATATTAAGAGAGTTATAGCAATATTTCACTTTTTCGAAAAAAAAAGCCCCCCATTTTCACCCCCTTCGGCCGATTTAGCCCAGTAACGAACTCGACCGAGATTTTATAGGTATACATATTCGGTAAAAAATTCAAAGTGATTGGTGCAAAATTACGGCAGTTATCGTGTCCACAAATAATTGATATACATATATATATTATATATATATATATATATATACTTTTGAACTGACGGTGGTTTTGGGGTCTGGGGGATGTGAAACGCGAAGATAAGTCGAAATTTTCCGGAAGTCGAAACATGGTACCCATTGCAATAGTTAGCTTTCTAATGAAATCTACCTAACAGATAACACGCACTGATCAAGTCATCACAATATTAACACCTGTTATCAGACAGATTCTACACACACCCAAAGTACACAGGGCACATGACCGCGTTGTCGCAGCCCCTAAACTAAGAAACCAACCAACACTTTGTTAATCCCGTGGTAGCCGTGCTCGTTAAAATCGTGCACCAAGGTCGCGAGGGCAGTTGCAGCAAATTTGGAGATCGTAAACTCGAATCCCGTTGCTGACAGCAGCTATCCTGAGTGTGGTTTCACCCCGGGATTTCCCACACTCTCTCCACGGAAATGCTGGGATAATACCTTACTCCAAATCTGGGGGCATCTACCGTACAGCTATACACACTACTACAGTCTATACAATACCACGAGCTTATCAGACAAATTCAATACACACCCAACTACACGGGGCTGATAGTCAATATGGCTCAAGCCAGGGCCATATTTCTAAATAGGCTAAGTAGGCTGCAGCCTAGAGCGGCAAATTTTCAGGAGCGGCAGTTTGGCAATTTATTCAAATGTTAATAATATTTTCCGTACGAATTAAAGAATACATGTTACTTAAAAATATGTTTTAGTCCTTCTACATTTTTTCCTGCCTTAGAAGAGTTAAGAACTATCTGCGAACTAGTATTCCTGAAATACGGTTAAACTCACTTTCATTACTCTGTATTGAGGCAAATACTACAAAAACACTTTCTTCTTCTTTCTTCCGAATTTGGCCGCCTGTGGACCGCATGGAACCTAAGGCTTTCTGGTTAATCTCCTCTTCTCTTCCCAAAACCTCTTCATTCGTTCACTTCTGATCTTTCGCTCCTCCTCGGATATTACCAGTTTGGCACTAATTTTAGGTGTTTTCTCCTCGAACATCTTGATGTTGTCAATTCGGTTTCTGAACTCTTTTCTGTTGTGGATCACATCCACTGTGAGTCCACTTTCCTTGGCGTCTCTTTTAACCTCTTCTACCCACTTAGTTGTAGCCTTCAGATCTGTAATATACTTGAATATCCTCTTAGTCAGTCGGTTCTCGTCCATTCTCACCAAATGTCCGTAGAATTTCAACCTTCGCTTCCGCATTGTGACAGTAATTTTTTCAGTATGTTTATAGAGGTCCTTCTGTTCTTCCATGTCCCGTCAGCAGTTTTCTGTGGTCCTAAAATTTTTCACAGAATTTTCCTCTCCTTTTTTTTTCCAGTCCTGAAGATCTCCTTTTTTATTCAGTGTCAAGCACTCCGAGGCGTACAGACCCTCTGGCTTTACTACTGTGCTATAGTGTCTGAGTTTTGCCTTGTAGGATATTGCTCGTTTGTTGATCTGTTCTGGGTTAACCTATAAGCCAAATCCAATTTTCTAGCTCTTGCCCTATTCGCTTCTTTATCCAGCCCATTGGGTTCTATCCATTCACCTAGATATTTAAACTTCTCAGTTCTTTTGACAGTCCCATGTTTCACTTTTACGTGTCTCTCTCCAAGGTGTCTGTATTCCATGTATTCTGTCTTTTCATAGGAGACTTTAAGACCCGTTTTCTCAGCGATTTCGTGCAGAGTATCCAGCATTTTTTGGGCATCATCTCGGCTTTGGGCTAAGAGGGCAAGATCATCAGCAAAAGCCAAACATTTAATTTCCAGGTTCTGTCCTTTCCTTCCTAGATGTATCCCCCTTACTCCTGTCATGTCCAAAGCTTCCTCCCAGGTTCTCATGATTTTCTCCAGAACAATGTTGAAGAGGATAGGTGATAAGCCATCTCCTTGTCTGACCCCTGTTTTTATTTCAAAAGGATCAGAGATTTCTCCGAAGAACTTCACTTTCATATGAGGACATTATTAACGAGTTTGCCATTAAGAAATCTCGTAAGAAAGCTATGTAAATTTGAACATCAAAATTACGTGGGGTGAGTTGTTTTAGAGAAGTTTGTATATTTCTCAACTAATAAACCAGTAATTAACTATATTTTGTGTAATTTCTTTTCACCGTGTAGGATAACTTAATTCAAATTGAACACAGTTCTTCAATTACGCAAAAGATAGTCATTAGCATTAACATATAAAAATATGTGTAAAATAGTGATCACTGATCTCCAAGAACAAATTAATTAATTAAGTTCGAAACTCATTTCATTTTTAACGAATCTTAAAATTAGTAAGTAAAAAAAACAAGTAGATAACTAATTTCATTACCGTATATAATTTATTAAGTAAACCATTAAAATTGTAATTTTATCTGAACTAAATGAACTTTATGTTAAAAAAGATGAAAACGCCAATGAAATCTATCCTTTTGTTGTATAAAATAATTTTTTAAAGTAAATATGAACTGCTGTACTAGCTGTTACCCACGGCTTCGCCCGCAATAACATTTGGAATCCCGTTATAACATTAGTTATATAGATAGATAAGCATGGGTCCTAGTGGAAAATAATCACCTGAAACCAAAAATGCATGGGACGAAAAAAAAACATCAAAATATCATGTTGGTTTCGGACCCTAAAAGACGTGAAAAATATAATAAAATTATTTAAAAAAACCTATTTTTTGAAATTTCATTCGAATCAATTTTTATGTCATTCCTGGGACTTAGAAAATTCCGGCCAAAAAGTACAAAATCATTAATAACTCCCTAAGTATTCGTCGTATGATGAAATAGCAAGAGACAAAAAAGATGTAATGTGTTATTGTCTACAACATAGGCCATGTATAATTTTCCACTCAGACATATTACCTGTTTTTCCCCCCAGAATTTCACCCCTCTCCATGGGCCCCTTAAATTGGATTTATGAAAAAATGGTCCAACACCTATTTACTTATTTTTTATGCTGATTTTTTTCCGCTGAGTTTCAAACTCCTCGCCTATGTCGTTTAAGAGATACACGCTCCTTTCGGAATCCTTCAACCCCCACTTTTCACCCCATTCACCTCATAATATACACCACATCGAAAAACCCTCAGACACGAGTCTTCTTATTTTTAATGATGAGTTTATATGCGGAGTATCACATCCCCCAATGAAACCAATCGAGAAATTCAGGTCTACCCCCTTAACACCCCTTTAGAAACTGAATATCCAAAAATTCTTTCTTAGTGGGCGTTTGCGGCCCTTGAGGAAGCTGCATACCAAATTTCATTCCAATCCGTTCGGTGGTTTCTGAGATTTTGTGATGAATGAATGAGTGGTATTTGAGCTTTATATAATAGGTAGATAGAAGGGGCGGCAAATGGACTTAAGCCTATAGGCGGCGTACTCTTAAATCCGGCCCTGGCTCAAGCCCTAAAAATGGTTTAACAACAATAACATATTGCAACACCGATTGTATTACGGTATTTATTTATTTATTTATTTATTTATTTATTTATTTATTTATTTAGCGTACGGCGTTTAGTGCCGGGAGTGTCCGAGGACATGTTCGGCTCGCCTGAGTCTGTAGCTGCTTCACGCCGACCCCCATAGGGTGAGCTACAAGTTCCGTTCAATTTCAAGTAGTTCCAACATTCGCTACCAGATGTCAATGATACCTAGTGCTGAACGTTGGAACTTGGATAGAGCGTTCCATCGAAATCTAACCTAGAAATTTAGCTTCACACAAATTTAGTCTGTGGAAGGATCGTTTACATACCATAAATCTATGACATGGGACCGCCGGCTTTACTTCCTCTCCGAAGGAAGGCATACTGAGGGCTTTTAACGCTCTTAAAACATCCGACGACTTCGGCTGGATTTGAACCCGCTATCTTGGGCGCGGCAGTTCACCATGCTACCAACTACGCCACCTAAGCCGCTTGTATTACGGTAACCGACTCCTAGGGTGTCTTTCATGTTCCGCCTTAATGGATCCTTGTCACATCTTTCGTGATCCCTCATTCTTCGAGGGGATAGACCTCTTCTTTTCTTTTCGTGGTATCTCCTGCCTTCCTCTCAAGGCTCTAAAGGAGGCACCCTGGATAGTGCTACACCCTCAAGGGCTCACGGCTGGTGAGGCGACCCCCAAGAGATTCCTGAGCTGGGTCTGGTTTACTTCCTCTTCTTTTCGAGTGACTGGGGGCTTGGGTTCACTCCTTTTCTGACTACCTCGTGGTGTAGCTGCTAGAGTTCTTGACTGTCTTTCTGGAGGGCCGGGTTCGATTCCTGGCACTGCCAAGTAATTAAATTCTGGTCTGAGGGCTGGAACGGGGAACACTCAACCTCGTGAGGCAAAACTGAGAAGAGGTGGGTTTGATTCCCACGTCAATCAACCAGGAAGTGGTTTTCCGTGGTTTTTCACTTCTACTCCAGGCAAATTCCGGGAAGGTGCCTAACTAAAGGCCACAGCCACCTCCTTCCCAATCCTTACTTGAATTACAAATAGACTCACTAATACAGCCATCACAATACCACAGGTTAACAGACAAATTTTCACACACACTTAAGTACACGGAGTTAAATGACCACGATGTCCAAGCCCCTCAAATCAAACGACAACAATACTTTTCTATACGCTGCCGAAGTGACGCGCCTAGCAACCACATGGGCGCAGCCACATTGGACCCAAACAACTGGTTGCTAGGTTTTTTATACATAGGAAGCTGCATTAACGCTGCGCAGCGTCTTGGATTTTGTGGATAAAAAGGTGTAATATGCGTGAAATAAGGCAAACGCCTCCCGTAAAGTTCATCTACGGTGTTGGAGCTACTAAATAGAAGTGAAATTTGATGGATAAAGTACGAGAATTTTGCGAGATAGTATGAATAAAGTTGACCTCACTCCTGAGGTAAGAATTGCATGGCGCGTACTACAAATTATAAATATTTATTTATAACATCATTTAGTGGATACAGTATATCTAATATAGTGAGATACTTAGGACATATATGTCACATAAAGGGTTTTTTGGTTCCTGTGGGGAGTGTAGTTGTATATAAATATGGTTTGTACTATAAGTATTATAAACGACAGCCAACATAACCTTACAGCTGATTCACTAACACCAATAAATTTTATCCTACAACTTTTCTGAGTGGTGATTCTTCACTTAATTTATTTAAGCAGTGAATTGTGTTTCCAAATAAAAATTAGGCCTATCCCACACTGAAAATTTCTGCCTAAATATTTTATTTTTTGCACTTTCAGAAAACAATTATCATGTAGGCCTACCAGTAGCCTAGGCCTGCACCCTGCAACAAAGTTACAGTACCGTATAGTGACATTATTCAAGCCAATGAATACTGCTTATTGCTGAGTGATGGAGTGGCAAGTCTTGTTGTGATTGTCAGGGAAGTTTCGGTGAAAAAGTCAGTGGTGTCAAGAAATGAGGTGATGAGGATAGTGGCGAACCAGGCTATCATGGCATTATGTCAAGATTGTTAGAAAATGTTTTAATCGTTTCAGCATGAATTATTAGTGAAAAAGTCAGTGATGCTATAAAGTTATCAATAAAAGTGGAAATATAATAACCTAGGTGTGTACTTAGTCAGTTTCTTGTGCATTACTTATCTGGACAATTTTTAAAACATTGGACAGTAAAATTAGGCTAGTTCAATGAAGTTATGGAATGCTACAGTATTGTACCTTTAAGTTATTATGAGTTATAATAAAACTATATTTCGATTCAAAATATCAAGGCTTAATACTCAACTGCAATGTTTATACCAAACATCTTTAATAGATATCAGGAAGTACTAGTATATTATTAGGAAGTAGGCTACTCCCCTGCGATTCAACTTGCATGCTCCTGCAGAAGTGTGCATGTGTTTTTCTCCCCTCACAATAGGCCTTTTTGTTATTGGGCAACTGAGTTTAATTGTAGTTGTAACAGGTCATTTTATCACAGGTTGTGGTGAATTATGTAATACGGTACCAAATGGCAGGTAGGTGGTGTTGGTGGTTATTGAGGCCATCAGCCCCTAACAGGAATGTAGGTTGTTTTTATTTAGTTCTGTTGGTCAAGTAATGACCGAGTCATGAAGGGGTGGGTAGCATACATATGTTCTAGATAATGTTTTTGTTGGTATAGGCCTACCTCATTAAATTCATTTCTTAACTCAAACCTAAGGTATAATTTGATTTGTTTTCAAACAAATGAGGCGTTGTGGTAAACACACAAATTGTATTGAAATGCAGTCTTTTTTTCTTCTAAAGCCGTTGATGAGATTTGGCCTAAACTCTCATGCAAAATATTTTAATCTATTCCCTTATGCATTGATAGACCTTAAGTTCATTTTATTCGTCACGTACTGGTAGGGCCTACGGTTCTATATTTTCCGTAGAATTGATCATTCATACGGGACGTGATTCACAATATCCAGAAATGTTATATTTTCGTGTTTTCACTTAATTTAAATTAAATATCGTAGGCCACATCTCTACAACCTATGCTCTAAGACGAAATGTGCTTCTCGTACGCAATATTTTACAACTTTATTGGACAACTATGTTAAATTACTGTGTAAATTATACTTTTCTATGCTTTCTTGCCTCTGAACATCCATGCATGTACAGTTTTATACGATACAAATAGGAAATAATGACGGCTCATAGACGAAGCAAGCTGCAAGGGAGCCATGTTGTATTGCTCCAGTTGCTTAGCAACGGAGCGGAAGTGACGTTGACTTCGGCAGCGTATTGTCTTTTACAGTATTTCCCTTATTTCTCTTTTGCTCTTTTTGTTCTTCCAGTACCAAGTCAGTAGTTAGATTTAGTTGTAGTGTTAATTTCATTTCATAATCGCTGTCACCCAAATCGTTAGGGACAAATGACGTGGATGTTTCGCCCCTTTAAACTACTATCACCACCATCAATTTCAAATCCCCACCCCAGCTCAGCACCCTTGGGGAGGTTGGGAAATTTAGTATTTCTCTAGGAATCTTGGGTGTAATAGCTTCCTTAGTACCGAGTTTTAAGTTTCTAGAAGATCTTTGGAAATGCCATATTATAAGCGGGTTCAAACCCGTCCGAAGTCGTCGGATTTTTTAAGAGCGTTAACAATCCCTCAGTATGCCTTCCTTCGGAGGGGAAGTAAAGCCGTGGGCCAATGTCATAGACTATGGCATGTAAAAGAACCTTCTGCTAACTAAATTTGTGTGACGCAAAATGTGTAGGTTAGGTTAGATTAATGCTCTCAAGGTCCAACGTTCGTCACCAGGCGCTGATTGCGATGGCATCTAGTAGTAGCCAAATTCACAGCTAGGTGTCGTGGACGGTAGCATTGGTAGCGAAAATAGGAACTACTTGGAATTACCGTCTGCAGTCCTTACTTGAATTAAAAGCAGATAACACACACTATTCAAGTCATCACAATATTAACACCGGTTATCAGACAGATTCTACACACACCCAAAGTACACGGGGCTACATGACCACGTTGTCGCAGCCCTTAAACTAAGGAACCAATTGCATTATCATTACATAACTGTTTTCATTTTCTTTTACTTTATATAGGCCTACATAGCTTTCCATTTAGGTATTATTGTCGATAGAACGACTTGCACGTTGACGTGTGTGCGTTTTGACATAGAATGAACTACTCTGGACTGAGATATTCATTCGAAAAGGGGGAAAAACCAGTCTGAAATCTCTGGTGTGTGTGACCGGGTTTAACCGAGAACTCATTGTTTATTTGTTCTTTGGACTTGGAGCCATTCAGTGACTGAGCTTGTCTAATGCAATGTTTCCACTATAATAAGGTTCCTCAGCTTAGCTGCTACTAATATCGCACGCTTCTTCACCGTAAATTGAATGGCTGAAGAAATTATATAGTGTTGATCTGATTCACCATGCTTTTATTACACACGCTATAAGTATCAATTGTCATGAAAAACCCCTCGGTAAGTTTCCCAAGGTTAGTAGTGTTGTTTTAAGGAGCAGTTCGTCGAAGTTATCTGCTCTTTATGTTACGGATGATATTTCATTGAATCAATTACTTAAATGATTATAAATTATCTGATAATTAAAATTATTACTATAAATTACTTTTAATTACGATACTTAACTTAAAATTGATAGTAACGCTGAATGAGGCGTTACTCGTACGATAAAATTGTCTAAAGTAGGCTACTGAAATTAGACAAATTATCTTTTCTAATGTGAAAAATAAATCAGGAAATGATGTAATAATAATAGATGTTCACTCCTTCCCTGTCAATAACGCACCCACCGTCCCCCTTTTAGATCACGATTTATAGTAAAATTCCAGCTGTGTCCGCCATTATACGCATGAGTTATCGTCAAATACGGTATTGCCAACCCCACGCTAAGGGTACTACTGTAAAATTTATTAAATCCAGGCCAATGGCTTTTGTCCAGTGTGGCACACGTTATCAGACAAATTCTACACACACCCAAGTAAACGGGACATGCGAGAAAAATCAGAAAAAAAACAATTATTTTAAAAATATGTAGTCTATAGTCCTATTTGTTAATTTGTGTTGATTTACTGAAGAGTCTCATTATCACTACCAGGATGGTTGAGGTAAGAATCAAACCAATCTCTTCTCAGATTTTCCTCGCGAGGCTGAGTGTACCCCGTTCCAGCCCTCAGACCAAAATTTAATTTATCGGCAGAGCCGAGAATCAAACCCGATTTTCCGGTGCGAAAGTCAAGAATACTAGAAGGAGGAGCAGAGAGAGAGAGAGAGGAGATTGGTAGAGGGATATCGTTCTTAGGTCAATATTGGTATAGCTCCTTCCTCTCAAAAATGCTCCGAGCTGGTAAGCGGGCAGCTCTTCTGTGCACGCCTGTATTGAGAAGATGGAGAAAAAGGAAGGAAGTTAGTTTTACGTGACCGTTAATCATGTGATCATGAGCAAAGGGACCTCCGTTTTACGTGGAATCTGAACCTCAGGACATGGCATTTCACTTCGAAAATCTCACATGCATTTACCGGCAATCTAACCCGGTCCACCTTGGTGAGAGGCCAACAGCTTGACTGCTACGCCACCACGGCCCCAAAAGATGGAGTAATGTAGGTCA
This sequence comes from Meconema thalassinum, assembly GCA_946902985.2. Taxonomy (NCBI): domain Eukaryota; kingdom Metazoa; phylum Arthropoda; class Insecta; order Orthoptera; family Tettigoniidae; genus Meconema; species Meconema thalassinum. The sequence goes on from OX336398.1 coordinate 100,575,922, forward strand.
ATTTTTTGGCGGCTTCGGTGGCGTAGTTGGTAGCATGCTGAGCTTCTATGCCCAAGGTCACGGGTTCAAGCCCGGCCGAAGTCGTCGGATTTTTAAAAGCGTTACAAATCTCTCAGTATGCCTTCCTTCGGAGGGGAAGTAAAGCAGGCGGTCCCATGTCATAGATTTATGGCATGATAAAGACCCTGCTAAATTATAGGTTAGATTTGACTGACGCGCTTAGGTTCCAACGTTCGTCGCCAGGAGCCGACTGCGGTGGCATCTAGTGACCAAGTTCAGCACTAGTTGGTCGTTGACGATGGCGTTTGGTAGCAAAAGTAGGAACTACTTGAAAATCGAATGTTTGCAGTCCTTACTTGAATTGAATAACAGCTAACACACACTAATACAGCCATTACAATTAACACCGGTTATCGAACAGATTCTACACACACCCCAAGTGCACGGGGCTACATGACCACGTTGTTGCAGCCTCTAAACTGAGGAACCAACCAACCAACCAACCAAGGTCAATTTTGTCCCACGAAAACTTGAAAATGAAGAAAACGTGCGTTCCCCGTGTGGGTTGTGTTGTATCCACAATGAGGATTCTGTGTACAGATTGTGATGCTTCTCAAGCACGTAACTGTGGAATAATTCGCATTCTTACCATTAGTGGTTATGTGATTTATTTGCTGTTTCCTCTTTATCGTTCTTTCTTCACTCTTACACAACTATGAGTCATCACTAGATTGACCCGTGTTCTCAGAGAAAATTACGGGTCACATAAGTCATGGTTGTGGAGGGGTTACGACTATAACTAAAGCCCTGCGTGGATGCAGGTATCTGCAACATCTTTAGTTTTTTCGTTGGTTCCTCAGCTTTTGGGCTGCGACAACACAGATATGTAGCACAGGGCGTGTCGTCTCAAAACTCACGAGTTTCAAAATTCACAAATTTCAAGATGAGGGTTAGTAAAAGTAGGTTCTAACCGGTTTCTGCACCTGGGCCAGTCTCAAAACTCACGAGCCAAGCCACAGCCACCTATAATGTTATACGTAGCCATGGCCAAGCCAGTTCATTGGGAAAAGGTCCATTGTTAGAGCCAGCCAGAACTGCTTGCCCTCTTGTAATTGGCACCTCTCTTTTTTTAAGAGCGCTAAAAATCCCTCAGTATGCCTTCCTTCGGAGGGGAAGTAAAGCCGGCGGTCCCATGTCATAGATTTATGGCATGTTAAAGAACCTTCCACTAATTACACCTGTGTGATGCTAAATTGTATAGGTTAAGAATATAAACAACGCTCTTAGGTTTCTACGTTCGTTGCCAAGAGCCGACTGCAGTGACGTCTGATAGCTAAGTTCTGAACTAGTAGTCGTTGACGGTGGCGTTTGGCGGCAAAAGTAGGAACTACTTGAAAATTGATCGTCTGCAGTCCTTACTTGAATTAAAACAGATACACGCACTAATACAACCATCACAATTAACACCGGTTATCAGATAGATTCTACACACACCCAAAGTACACGGGGATACATGACCGAGTTGTCGCATCCCCTAAACTTAAGAACCAACCAGAATCTGTCTGATAACCGGTGTTAATTGTGATGACTGTATTAGTGTGTGTTATCTGTTTATTTAATTCAAGTAAGGACTGCAGACGATAATTTCAAGTAGTTCCTACTTTCTCTACCAAATGATACCGTCCACGACACCTAGCAGTGAACTTGGTTACTACTAAATGCCATCCAAACCAGCGCCTGGTGATGAACGTTGGAACTTAAGAGCATTAATCAAAACTAACATACAAATTTTGCTTCACACAAGTTTAGTTAGTGTAAGGTTCTTTTACATGCCATAAATCTATGACATGGGCCCGCCGGCTTTACTTTCCCTCCGAAGGAAGGCATACAAACATGCAGATATACGAGGGCTGCTTTTTAAGTACGGTAGAGGCCGATTTTTTAAAATTAACTGAACATTTTATTTTGAAACCACATTTATTTGTAGGTTTTACATACCTTCCTCTATTTTTCTACAAAGTTGCCTTGTTTATTTAGGCACTTGTCATACCTTAAAACTAAGTTCTGAAATCCCTCTGCATAAAAGTTTGCCGCCTGTTCTGACAGCCAAGAATTCACACTTGAGGAAAATCCTTTGATAGAGTGGTTATCATGAATCTTCGCTCCTCGTGAATTTTTATGTCAATTGCAGTCACCAAGTCATCTGTGATCACAGACCTGAGCGTTCATCGTCATGAATATTTTCACGGCCACTTTTGAACTCGCATACCCATTTTCGCACTTTACCTTCCGTCACTGCATTATCACCATACACCTCACAAAGCTGACGATTAATGTCTGCAGCCGACATGTTTCTTGCACTCAAAAAACGTATCACAGATCGTACCTCACACGCGGCGGGCGAATCAATAATCTTGAACATTGTAAAGATGCACAGTTAAGCGTACAGGTTAGCTACACAGCTGCAACTGACGCCTGCTTGTTCGCAAAGGATGCCGGGAGGTAGCGTTCACGCTTGTTGCAGCGTGCACACTAACTACGGGCTAAAAAAAAGGCCCTTATTTAAAAAACAGCCCTCGTAGTTTGCATGACTGTGAGGATAGCGGATAATGTTTAGAGTAAGTTTGCGGATAGGTTTTAGAATACAATGTTGAACTGGATTTTTTTTTTAATAATTTTAGTTTTTGCTAAGATCTGCGTGTTTTAAGTTTCTTGTTATTTTCCTATTTGCCTTCTCTTGGATTGTATGAGAAAAATAGAGAAGTGAGAGAACCCAATCATGGAAATACCCTCAATTAGTGTTGACTTATGCCACAAAGAAAGTCAATTATACCTGCGCTTGCCTGCGTGGGGATATCCTATGACTCAGTGCTATAATTTGTTTTGGAAGAAAATAGTGAAATCGTAGGACTTAAGATTAATGAACAGAAAACAAAATATATGAAAATGTCATCAATAAAAGAAAATATATGCACAAAGAACGTAACTTGTGGGAAATATGTTTTTGAAAAGGTCAAATGCTTCACCTATCTTGGAACAGTGTTAAACAGCGAGAACTTAGTAACAGAGGAAATAAATCAACGAATCATGATGGGTAACAGAGCATATTACGCCAACAGCAAACTGCTAAAATCATCTCTACTGTCAAGAAAAACAAAGATGACACTATACAATATTTTGATCAGACCTGTTGTTACGTATGGCGCAGAAACCGGGACCATGTCGTCAGTAGATGAAAATGCACTCCGTATCTTTGAAAGAAAGGTTTTATAGAGGATTTGTGGCCCAGTGAAAGAAGGAAAAGGGTGGAGAATAAGATCTAATCGAGAGTTAGACACAATCCTTCAGGGTGAAGATATTGTAAGATTTGTAAAGGCAAGGAGGATTGCATGGTTGGGTCATGTAAAGCGGATGGGTAGTGAAAGGATTCAGAAGAAACTGTTACATGGGAAATTTGGTAGGAATAAGGAAACGTGGAAGACCAAGAAGGACCTGGATCCAAGATGTAGAGGACGATCTGACGACTATGCAAATCAAGAGATGGTGGCAGAAAGTAGAAAGAAGAGATGAATGGAGAATCATCGTGAGGGAGGCCAAAGCTCATCCTGGGCTGTAGCGCCGAGGAAGTAAGTAAGTAAAAGGGCCGTTTTCACCAACTCTTCACTAACGATTAGTTAGTCAATTCCCATTTAGCTTAAATACGAGATTTAATGCGTGATTATCTTCGATGCATTTCACGAAGCCATTAATTTGGGTTCGCAATGGGCGTGTTCTAGGCGAACTTCATGTTGCCACCACTAGAGTGCAGCAGGCATAGGAGGGGTCCAGGCGCATACGAATTGGCGGATATGCTTCATTCTCTCTAATGCAATCAGCTGTTCTGTCAGACATCCAAATGAATGAGAAAAGGAGTATGGGAATTGGAATTTATTTCAGTTGAAGTCGAAACTCAGAAGAAGAAATGCGAAAGTTCATAGAAAGAAGGGTGAACTTATAAAGAGGTACCGGTATTATTGTTTGGAATATCACTTCTATGCAGTGGCCTACCAATTCTATGGATATTTTCCTCGTCAATATCCGCTTAAAATGTCGTATTTTATCCTTTATAGGCTCGAAGATTATGATTCCACATTTAATGCGGAGAATTGGCAGGATTAGGAGGAGGATATTTACGTCATGAAAGTACCAAGTGCAGCAGTATACAAGGATGTTAATGAAAGTACAAACCTTCCAACTGTGACAGCCCAGTATTTTTCAAGATAATTAAAGTACTGTGAGCAACGTGATTCAGGTGTGGGTAGTACCGGCAATATGTATCAAGAGACGTAAGTTACTTGTTGTGCTTGTGTTGGGCAGTGGAAGGTGAATTTGCTTTTTTAAAAGGCAGAGTTGCGTCAGAGTACAGAAAGAACGTGGTACACCATGGTTTGATTTGAGTCTTCAGTCTTTTGACTGGTTTGATGCAGCTCTCCAAGCCTCCCTGTCCTGAGCTAATCGTTTCATCTCTACATACACCCTACACTCTACATCCGAGGCAATCGCTTAACATATTCTAACCTTGGTCTACCCCTACAGTTCTTGTCCTCGACCCTTCCTTCCATAACTAAGCTTGCTATTCCTGGGTATCTTAGTATGTATCCTACCAACCTATCTCTTCTCTTCATTAGCAGTCGCCAGAAACATCTCTCCTCTCCCACTCGTCTTAATACCTCTTCGTTTCTAACCCTATCTACCCATCTGATCTTCATCTTTCTCTTGTAACACCACATTTCAAACGCCTCAATTCTCCTCTTTTCTGCTGCACCAATAGTCCAAGTTTCACTTTCATAGAGTGCAACGCTCCAGATAGAGGCTCTAAAAATGACTTCCTAATACCTAAATCTATATTTGATGTCAACATATTCCTTTTTGTAGAAATGCTTACCTTGCCTGAGCCAACCTACTTTTTATATCCTCTTTGCTTCGTCCATCTCTGGTTATTTTGCTTCCTAAGTAACAGAAGTCTCCTACCTCCTTCAGCTTTTCACCTGCCAATTTGATGCCTGTCTTAAGTGCAGGATTAAAGTTTAGAAATAGGAAATTCTGGAGGCGCTAATCAGGCATTTAAGGGACAATTAGTTTCTAAATACCTTACTGATAATTGAATTGTACGTCCTACCTCGCCAAGTTGAGCTTATATAATCCTTGGGTGCGAAATGGTCGAAACCAACAACACTGCTGTCAGTTGGATTCCATCTAATCCGCCAAATATTTTTTGTCCATTGTTTTCTCAAACTGGGATCCTTTGGAAACCTATGCCCACCTCTATTTTTACACACTGGTACACAGCAGCACGAACTAGGCATTATTCACGCATGTAAATGTCAGAATCTATGAAATTTTCTTAACATTGGCCATTAGCCATATTACGTACTGGACCCGTACTAGTCATGCTGCACTCTGGTGACAACTTTTGACAGTTACACGCCCAGGCTCTCGCGCATGCGTGGACTCGTTTCATCTTGGAGAGCATGGCGGACAGAATAAGAAGCGTCTAGCACTGATCTTTGTTTGTGATGCTTCCTTGAGACTTTCTGGAACATAATTATAAAGGAAGGGAAATACAGAAGACCTTATTCGTGGCAAAAGCTTAAAATTATATGGACCAAGTATTTTGGAGAACTGGCGGTTGTGTGAATAGATAGCTGAAAAGGACGCGCTTACCCAGTTGTCTTCGTAGCGTAAGCAGTTTATTATGCAGCGCTGCAAGGAGTTCGAATCCCCCTTCGTATATATATATATATATATATTACTTCCGTATTCGTCTTTCTTGGTGTTAAAACTTAGTAATGTGTGTGATCTTTTATAATTTCAATGTCATAAACATATTTTATATTCATATGGATGAAAGTACATGTGAAACACGTAAACAAACCACCATTGCAGAATGCGCAAGGCACAGTTCAGCTGTTTCCCGCCACTTTAAAGGTGCTTTAGAGAGTTGAGTGGTCAGATTTGGCCATTTAACGTAATTCCTTGTTAGTGATAAGTTAACGAGCGCTTCTGTTTGGTGAAATGCTCGTGCGAAGTTAAATAACTTTAAATGATGAATTAAGAGGTAATTGACGTTGGTGAAAACGGCCCTTTAAGTGCTATAATTATTGTTACGAGAGCGGGGTTGCTTCATTCCCTCTCGCGTGACTCACAGCCGCCTGAGGCTACCTCTGGTCTCTGTCGGCCGGCTACTTGCGCAGCGGGAACAGAGACAGGGTCTGGAATGTTCCCGGCGTACCTGGTGATGGAACTCTCGGGAGGAGCCGTGAACTCTCCTACTCTGGAAACGTCCATTGAGTCACCACCCTCCCTATATAAAAGTGGCCTCACCAGCGAGGGAGGGACTGTGTCTTTGAGCTAGTGCGTGCTTTTTACCTGTGCGACAGTAGTGTGGTGACGTGTCGTGCGAAGTTATGAAAGCCAAGTGAGGCTGATTCTCCAGACAGCGAGGCAGTGTGAATCATACGGAGGGACTGAGCTTTGAGGAGTGTGTACTTACCTAGTGCGACAGAGATACTGTGGTGAATTGCGAAACGCAGTGGACTGTTCCCTAGCCAGCGGACAGCGAAGCAGTGTGTAGCGTTCAGCGACTGGCTATCATAAATAACTGTAGTTTGTGTACAAGGCAGAGTTTCAGGTATTAATAGCGAGGACAGTAGTGTGAACGTAGGCCAAGTGTGGAAGCTATAGTGACTAGTAGTGTCTTATGACGTGAGATTGTGCTTATTGTGTGGTGTATTTTCCTGGCCTGCAATAAAGCTAATATTTCGTTAAAGGAACAATTGTGTTGTGCTTTCACCCACCGTAATCCAGTTAACGAACTTGCCACTAGGGTCAACACGTATCATTATACTCTGTTTTATGAAAGGTGAACGGTGACGCTTGAAGTGTGAGGTGTGGAGAGGAGATGTGAGGAGTAACGGTCTCCATGGCAACAGCCAGCAGTGTTGCAATGTATGCAATGTGTTGCAATGTGAGCGGTGAGCACATGGCTTGAGACAGTGTTTGACTCGTCACTGTCATCCCATGTACGGGATGGTAAATGCGGCCTGGCCCAAATTGAAAAAGGCCACTGATGTCCTCAGCGACAAAAAGAATCGGTACTTTTGATGTTCTGTTCTGTGAAGAGGCTAACGCGACAGGAAATAATTCCCACATTTTCTGCTTGTTTTCGGCATAAATATTATCCATCATTTGCTTCCATTTGCTAGCTAGGTTACTTTTCAGAATTTCCTTTGTAGAAATCTATTGATTAATCTTTCATTTTCAGGTTAATTGGGAACTTAACTAACTTTGCCTTTCATGTGATGAATTGTGTGTGTGAATATAGTTTTAGTGGTACTGTATTTGGAAGAATAGATTAATTCAGTGCGAATTTGATATTATGATATTATGTTTCATTTTGTTGAGTATAAACCTTGTTTTGAACGGCCGCAGTCCAATTCGGCCAGTTAATTACACTGATAAAATCGGACAGACTTTTCTGGCCAGCATGATCTGCCCCTTTGATAAGACATAGTCCAATTGAGCCTGTGATAGCTCATTAGCAATCTTCCCTCTCTTCCCCCACTCTGTAGCCAACACATACCATATTGTACACAAGTTCCAACCTTTCCTCATTAAACTGTTGGAGGGACGATGACTCTCAGTTTGACGGTCCCAGGGGTGTCAATTACTATAAAGTCGCATATGTATTACCCAGCGTTCAGGATATGGTAATTGAGTAGTGAATAAAACAGGATTGCTTTGATGAATCCTCGGTAAAACGGTTGCCATATTTCAGTTTGATCGATTTTTGTAAGTCAGTCTTTTCAGATTACATTTCATTGAGCATTATGTGTCCACCTCATTGCGTATTGGCTGTCACCACGGAGACTCGGGTTCGATTCCTGGCTCTGCCAAGAAATTCAATTCTGGTATGAGGCCTGGAACGGGGTACACACAGCCTCGTAAGGTAAAACTGAGAAGAGGTGTATTCGATTCCTAATACCGCCATCCTGGAAGTGGTTTTCGTGGTTTCCCACTTCTACTCCAAGCAAATGCCGGATTGGGTCCTAACTGAAGGCCACGGCCGCCTCCTTCCCAATCCTCATCTGACAGCCATCACAGTACCACAGGTTTTCAGACAAAAACCCCCCACGCACACACCCAATTACGTGGGGTTACATGACCACGATGTCGCAAAGCCCCTCAATCAACAACACCATTGAGCATTAGGCAGTAGGCGAATTTTCAAGGCATCAACATCAGCCCTCAGGTGAAGACCATGTACTATATTTACGTTCATATATGCTCAATCATCATCATATATATTATTTCAGTAGTGTAGATCCCTCCTGCGGTGCTCACAAGCGACCGAGCGTAAAAAATGAGCATTCAAATGAAAGAGAATATACATTACCAGTGACGCATTGCACTCTAATTTCATAAATATCTATAATTTCTTTAAAGAATGACTTTTAAAAAACTGTACGAAGTGTGCGATTTGCAGATACTGTTACCTGGGATACCAGGGTGAAGCTTATGGACACTTATCCACAACTGTAGGGAAAAACTGAACCACTTCTCATCTCGTTCCCGTCAACATATTTAGTTGAAAAAAGATTTAGTTATGTTATCCAGCTCCTACAAAACAAAGAAATAAGTTGGACATGCCTCAAAGGAGACTTGCCCGTGAACTTATCGAACATAAAACTGGATATTCAAGCTTTAACTGAAATCCAGCAAGCACAAGGCAGCCATTGAAAAGGTAAAATAAGACAATAACAAAGTTTTCTAACTGGCAATCTTTTTTCCAGCTTCCAATTTAAAAAAGAAAACACGAATTCATATTTTTTAAATGTACGTCAATGATCTTAGTTAATTATTTAAATTCTTTCTTCTTAAAAAAATCCGTAAACAAGATGTTCAGTAAAGAACATATAGCCTACTTTCTCCTAAATGCATGGGTATTGTTATAACTCTTTGTCCTTTTCAAGGAGTATGATTGAATGTTGGTTGTAGTAGCTTGTTGAAATACAACGTGCTATAGGGATATTAAACATGAATATGAGGTGCCCTTTGCTAGTGCTACCTCTGTACCAAATTTCGTTCAATTCGGTTCCACCGTGTTTGAATTGATAGGGGGAATCGATTTGCACACATACTTGGCCATCATCTGCAAACTATTGGGCTGATGTTCTTGCAGTTTGGTCAGAATATGTTTCCCACATAAAGATATGGTGTTGCAAAATTTGGTAGAGACTAGATTATTAGGTTGGTCGTAATTACATTTTAGCTTTTAACATTTGGGTGGCCGCGATTACGTTTCCGTCAAGATAGCGGTGATATAAAACATGACACTGAGGTGCCCTTTGCTAGTGCTACCTCTGTACCAAATTTCGTTCATTCGGTTCCACCGTGTTCGAATTAATAGGGGGAATCAATTTTGACATAAAGATGGCCGCCATCCGCAAACTATTAGGCTAATGACCTATTAGATTGGTCAAAGGATGCTCCCTCCATAAAGGTATGTTGTTGCAAAGTTTGGTAGAGATCGGATGGTTATGTTAGTCATAATTTGATTTAAGCTTTAAACATTTGTGTGGCCGCCATTAAGTTTCTGTCAATATGGCGGCGATATTAATCATGACACTGAGATGCCCTTTGCTAGTGCTATCTCTTACCAAATTTCGTTCCATTCGGTTTCACCGTGTTTGAATTAATAGGGGGAATCGATTCTGACACAAAGATGGCCGCCATCCGCAAACTATTAGGCGAATGACCTATTAGATTGGTCAAAGGATGCTCCCTCCATAAAGGTATGTAGTTGCAAAATTTGGTTGAGATCGGATGATTAGGTTAATCGTGATTTGATTTAAGCTTTGAACATTCGTGTGGCCGCCATTACGTTTCAGTCAAGATGGCGGCGATATAAAACGTGACACTGAGGTGCCCTTTGCTAGTGCTACCTCTGTACCAAATTTCGTTCCATTTGGTTCCACCGTGTTCGAATTAATAGGGGGAATCCATTTTGACATAAAGATGGCCGCCATCCGCAAACTATTAGGCGAATGACCTATTAGATTGGTCAAAGGATGCTCCCTCCATAAAGGTATGTACTTGCAAAATTTGGTAGAGATCGGATGATTAGGTTAATCGTAATTTGATTTAAGCTTTGAACATTCGTGTGTCCGCCATTACGTTTCAGTCAAGATGGCGGCGATATAAAACATGACACTGAGGTGCCCTTTGCTAGTGCTACCTCTGTACCAAATTTCGTTCCATTCGGTTCCACCGTGTTCGAATTAATAGGGGGAATCAATTTTGACATAAAGATGGCCGCCATCCGCAAACTATTAGGGTAATAACATATTAGATGGGTCAAATGATGCTCCCTCCATAAAGGTATGTTGTTGCAAAGTTTGGTAGAGATCGTATGGTTATGTTAGTCGTAATTTAACTTAAGCTTTGAACATTTGTGTGGCCGCCATTACGTTTCTGTCAATATGGCCGCGATATAAAACATGACACTGAGATGCCCTTTGCTAGTGCTACCTCTGTACCAAATTTCGTTCCATTCGGTTTCAACGTGTTTGAATTAATAGGGGGAATTGATTTTCACACAAAGATGGTCGCCATCCGCAAACTATTACGCTGATGACCTATTAGATTGGTCAAAGGATGCTCCCTCCATAAAGGTATGTAGTTGCAAAATTTGGTAGAGTTCGGATGATTAGGTTAATCGTAATTTGATTTAAGCTTTGAACAGTCGTGTGGCCGCCATTACGTTTCTGTCAAGATGGCGGCGATATAAAACATGACACTGAGGTGCCCTTTGCTAGTGCTACCTCTGTACCAAATTTCGTTCCATTCGGTTCCACCGTGTTCGAATTAATAGGGGGAATCAATTTTGACATAAAGATGGCTGCCATCCGCAAACTATTAGGCTAATAACCTATTAGATTGGTCAAAGGATGCTCCCTCCATAAAGGTATGTTGTTGCAAAGTTTGGTAGAGATCGGATGGTTATGTTAGTCGTAATTTAACTTAAGCTTTGAGCATTTGTGTGGCCGCCCTTACGTTTCTGTCAAAATGGCGGCGATATAAAACATGACACAGATGCCCCCTGATAGTGCTACCTCTGTACCAAATTTCGTTCAATTCGTTTTCACCGTGTTTGAATTAATAGGGGGAATTGATTTTCACACAAAGATGGCCGCCATCCGCAAACTATTAGGCTAATGACCTATTCATTTGGTCAAAGGGTGCTTCCTCCATAAGGGTATGTTGTTGCAAAATTTGGTAGAGATCGGATGATTAGGTTAATCGTAATTTGATTTAAGCTTTGAACATTTGTGTGGCCGCCATTACGTTTCCGTCAAGATGGCGGCGATATAAAACATGACACTGAGGTGCCTTTTGTTAGTACTACCTCTGTACAAAATTTCGTTCCATTCGGTTGCACCGTGTTCGAATTAATAGGGGGAATCGATTTTCACACAAAGATGGCCGTCATCCGCAAACTATTACGCTGATGACCTATTAGTTTGGTCAAAGGATGCTCCCCCTATAAAGGTATGTTGTTGCAAAATTTGGTAGAGATCGGATGATTAGGTTGGTCGTTATTTGATTTAAGCTTTGAACATTTGTGTGGCCGCCATTACGTTTCCGTCAAGATGGCGGCGATATAAAACATGACACTGACGTGCCCTTTGTTAGTACTACCTCTGTACCAAATTTCGTTCCATTCGGTTGCACCGTGTTCGAATTAATAGGGGGAATCGATTTTCACACAAAGATGGCCGCCATCCGCAAACTATTACGCTGATGACCTATTGGTTTGGTCAAAGGATGCTCCCCCCATAATGGTATGTTGTTGCAAAATTTGGTAGAGATCGGATGATTAGGTTAGTCGTAATTTGATTTAAGCTTTGAACATTTGTGTGGCCGCCATTACGTTTCCGTCAAGATGGCGGCGATATAAAACATGACACTGAGGTGTCCTTTGCTAGTGCTACCTTTGTACCAAATTTCGTTCAATTCGCATTCACCGTGTTCGAATTGATAGGGGGGGACAGACATTCAGAGTACACACACTCACACACACACAGACACACCCACACACACACACACACACAGACTCTCACACACACACATACACGCACACACACAGACTCACACACACACATACACACACACAGACAGACACACTTTTTTCGCCCTGTGTTGATCTCATAAGTCTACTTTCATTTTTTGCAAAAATCGAAAGTAGGCTAAAAATGTACATTTTTTTCGTGTTATTTAAGAGTGACCGGATAAAACTGCTTCGGTTGTTTTTATATACGGTAGTAAAATTGTTTAAAATAATAAACCTGCCTTATTATTTTCACTTTACTTCAAATTCAAGTTAGGCATACAATGAAAATGAAAAGGGGGCGATAGGTTATTATTATTATTATTTATTAAATCGTTACAAATACACACATTTTACAAAATTCAGATTAACTGGGCACATTTTATGAATTTCCTTACACTTCCTACTCATTGTTTAACCTGTCAATTTACAATTATTAAATTATATTGTTACAATATGATAAAGACAGGTCGAAATATGACATCAAATTCATAGAGAGCAGGAAGAGATATCACATATGCCACTAAAAGGTGCAACCTTGTGTGTGGCAAGCATATCATTGATTACTATTTCAAAATATTGTATAATGGCTTAGCCGAATAACACGTTCAATGTAAATGATGTATACACTAAACAAGATGTTCAGAAAAGAACATATAGCCTACTTTCTCCTAAATGCATGGGTATTGTTATAACTCTTTGTCCTTTCCAAGGAGTATAATTGAATGTTGGTTGTAGTAGCTTGTTGAAATAAGTGTCATACGGATATTAAACATGATTATGAGGTGCCCTTTGTTAGTGCTACCTCTGTACCAAATTTCGTTCAATTCGGTTTCACCGTGTTTGAATAGATAGGGGGAATCGATTGGCACACATACATGGCCGCCAGCCGCAAATTATTGGGCAGATGACCTAGTAGTTTGGTCAAAAGATTCTTCATACATAAAGGTATAATGTTACAAAATTTGGTAGAGATCAGATAAAAAGGTTGGTCGTAATTTGATTTAAGCTTTGAACATTTGGGTGGCCGCCATTACGTTTTCGTCAAGATTGCGGTGATATAAAACATGACACTGAGGTGCTCTTTGCCTGTGCTACCTCTGTACCAAATTTCGTTCAATTCGGTTTCACCGTGTTTGAATACATAGGGGGAATCAATTGGCACACATACATGGCCGCCATCCGCAAATTATTGGACAGATGACCTCGTAGTTTGGTCAAAAGATCCTTCATACATAAAGGTATAACGTTGCAAAATTTGGTAGAGATCAGATGATTAGGTTGGTCGTAATATTATTTAAGCTTTTAACATTTGGGTGACCGCCATCACGTTTTCGTCAAGATGGCAGCGATATAAAACATGACACTGAGGTGCCCTTTGCTAGTGCTACCTCTGTACCAAATTTCGTTCAATTTGGTTTCACCGTGTTTGAAAAAATAGGGGGAAACGATTTGCACACAAATATGGCCACCATCCGCAAATTATTATGCAGAAGAGCTCGTAGTTTGGTCAAAGAATTCTTCATACTTAAAGGTATAATGTTACAAAATTTGGTAGAGATCAGATGAATAGGTTGGTCGTAATTTGATTTAAGCTTTGAACATTTGAGTGGCCGCCATTACGTTTTCGTCAAGATGGCGGCGATATAAAACATGACACTGAGGTGCCCTTTGCCAGTGCTAACTCTGTACCAAATGTCGTTCAATTCGGATTCACCGTGTTCGAATTGATAGGGGGGGACAGACATTCAGAGTACACACACTCACACACACACACACACACACACACACACAGACACACAAATTTTGGCCCTGTAGTGATCTCATAAGTCTACTTTCATTTTTTGCAAAACTCGAAAATAGGCTAAAAATAATGAATATGAAGGAAAATTGAATTTGTGTTTGTATAAACTTGTAGGCTCAACTAATTATATTTTCAATTTTAATTTTGTTTTCTCTGAGAAAATGTTTTATATGCATCTTCAGGTTTGCATGATTTCCTTTTAATTCTTTTATTTTAATTGGGAGAATATTATATAATTTTGGTGAGAAATACAGAAAGTTACGTTTGGCTATACATAACTTAGGTTGATATAAAATAGAGTGATCAACATTATTCGCAGTATGAGATTCTGCACTATCTGAACACTTATTAGTACATTTTTATAGGCGCCTCCCCAGGCAAGAACTGACTGGACTAGAGCATGGGAGATGTCTCTTATTAATTTATAATTGACAATATGTTTTAAATTGTGAAATATATAGATTGTTCTTCTTATTTTACTTGTAAGGTGTTTGCATTTGATGTTAGTCAACCTCTAGAAAGGGGAGATGGGCCACAAAAGGTTGAGAACCACTGGGCTACGCCTACCGTTGATGAATTTCAAAATTAGAGAAAAATAACTGTGCGTGGAATTTGCAGGATAAGAATGATTATGTAACAAGTTTGATGATGATAATGATGATGATGATGATGATGATGATTGGTGTCTTAATGGTCGGAACAGCAAGGCCATCTGCCCAAACATAGGCTAATGTTATGCAAACAGTGTCAGTCTGTGTGAAACAGCTGGTTAAGAACTTATTTTCCATCAAGTTACAACACATAGCGAGAGCATTTGAATGCAAATATCTCTAGACTAATGTTAATCCACGCAAAATAACACGAACCACCCCGTGGCACTACAGCCCATGTTTGATCCTGGCCTACCAAGTGACCGCTGCCCAGCCATTCGACCTACAGATTGAAGGGTGAAGAGAAGTCAGGTCGCGTCACCTCGACCGTTAATTTTTGTCTCCGTGACCGGGGCGCTGCCCCACTGTCAGACAACTACTCAATTGTCCTAACGAGGCTGAGTGTACACTTTTCCTTCTCCTGATGCAGAATTGAGAAGAGGCAGGTTCGATTCCCACCTCAGCCATCCTGGAAGTGGTTTCCAAGGTTTCTCATTTCTACTCTAGGCAGATGCCGAGATTGTACCTAAATTAACACCATGGACACCTCCTAACCATATCCTAGACCAATTACAAGTACACAATAGTACGCTACAGCAGTCACTATAACACAAATTATCAGACAGATTCCACATACACCAAAGTATTACATAATCGGAAAGCCTTCGAAATGAATACCGGTAAACGACAAAAAGTACCACTTTTCAGCCCTCGAGTCAGATCTTAAGTATGACTGGCTGCGTTGCTCAGTGGGAACGTTCTCGCATGCTGTACCCAAGGTTACAGGATCGAATCCTGGCGCAGTTAGTTGGCATTTGTGGGTGCGTAAATGCGATGGAGCCAGAGCCGTGTCAGTAGTTTTACTGGCAAGTTAAAGATCTCCTTCTGGACAACATTCCGACACCCCGGCGTCTATAGATCATAAGTTTCTGGCTGGAATCTAACCCAGAGCCTGCTCGGCAAGAGAAAAGCGTGCTATCCATACACCACGGGGGACAATAATAATAATAATAATAATAATAATAATATTGTAAGGGGTTTAAGGTACCTTTTAACTGTTGTGGCCTTTTAAAAGAATAAAGGCATAATGTTTGTTTCACTGAAAGTGTGCAAATCCCATTTTGTACAACCCTACATGGAATTGTGTTTACGGGAAATTCCAGAGCCAGTGGGTCATTCTGCAAGATCAAGTAAGTTATCTTAGCTTTTGGGTTTTGACAATGGTAGCGGTGGGGGACCGAATGGAGAAGGATCTCAGCGGAAGAACCAGAACTTGGCCTGGAGCAATTGGCCAGAAAGGACTGTGCGATGGAATTACAAGATAAGAAAGATCCATTCAGAAGATTAGCTGGCTCAATTCGCCAACTCCCGAAAGACCACCCGAGTAATTCTTCTGACTCACTAATTAGCATAATCTGAGTAAATATCCTTTTAAAAAGATATGATTAGAATCCTCGAATCAGGCTCGAAGGTCGGCAATACTGAAACGATTACACATGGTTTCCTCAAGTATACAACTTGTTCAAACTGCAGCTGTAAAGCTTAAATCACCAATAAAATAAGGGAAGGTGGGCCACAGTGAGACAGAAAAATATATTTTAGTATACTGTCTTATATTTCAATGTATAAAAATGTCTTTATATACTAAAATATAAGTTGATCGTTGCTCATCAATTTCATACCCTTAGAATTTCTAAAGCATCCACACTTTTCTGTAAAAATAATAAATTGTGAACAGCCGTCTCACTGTAGCCCACCCGTGGGCCACACTGAAAAGAATGTATTTTAACTGGTTAAATCCTTAGATAAACACTAAAACATAGAATTAATGCCAGAAAACACTACAGCACATTCAGATTCCCAAAATTTACAGGAAATTTGAGATATGCCTTTTGGATTTTTGCTTTGCCATATGCACAGGGAACCGGCAATAGTGATCTGTTGTCTTTCGCGAGGACTGAAGCAATATCTGCAACCTCTGGGTAAAAAACTGCCTATTATTTTCGCACTTTTTCTTAAGAATTTTACTTCACAATTTCCATAATCTAAATCTCGTTTCACTTCCCCGATGTCAAATTTTGAGTGTTTCCCTGAAAACTCAACCATAACGAAGTCACCTTCCTTAGGTTTGCGAGCAAGTTGATGAAATGTTAGGAGCTCGATTTCTTCATTATCTGATGAGCTGTCTGAATTAGAAGAATCATCATCATCATCATTATCCATGGAAATGTCTGTAGCTAGGGCTGTCTTCTTGGATTTCAAGTTAATTTGGCTGAACCAACTCTTCTTGCAGCTCTTTTTACTTGTTTTTCTAATTTATTTGTGGACTTACAAGTTTTTTTTAATTCTGGGGTGTCAGTTGGTATGAAAGATCCTCCCTTTTCTCTCCTAGAAGTTGACTCTGCCCTCTCCTCAGCTTTGGGGTAGCTCGGTATATCATTCTCACTGTGGCCCACTTGCGACATGTAAAACAATTATGTTTACTACCAAACCTACAATACTGAACAAGCTGACAATTCTAATAATTATTTAGTAATATGTTTGTAATTCGACCATATCATATTCATTTATTTTATTATTTATTTATTTATCGTATGGCTTTTAGTGCCGGGAGTGTCCGAGGACATGTTCGGCTCGCCTGAGTCTGTAGCTGCTTCCAGCGGACACCGTAAAGTGTGAGCTACAAGTTCCGTTCAATTTCAAGTAGTTCCAACTTTCGCCACCAGATATCAATGATACCTAGTGATGAACGTTGGAACTTTGATAGAGCGTTCTGACGAAATCTAACCTAACAAATTTTGCTTTACACAAGTTTAGTCTGTGAAAGGATCTTTTACATGCCATAAATCTATGACATGGGACCGCCGGCTTTACTTCCCCTCCGAAGGAAGGCATACTGAAGGATTTTAACGCTCTTAAAAAATCCGACGACTTCGGCCGGGTTTGAACCCGCTATCTTGGGCACAGCAGTTCAGCATGCTACCGACTACGCCACCGAAGCCGCTTCATATTCATTAATGTACAATGATACACATAACTATAAAAACAAACAACAAGGGAAGAAAATTTTACTTATCCTACCTCAAAAAAAATGATGTTTTTTATCTCCTACATAACATGTTTCTTACAAAGAGTAAACAGGATCAAAATGTCTGCTACCGGGAGAGCCAACCTCTAAGAAATATAAAAAAAACCCTCCTTCAAAAAATAGATGTAATGAGCTTGACTCATTGTGGCCCATGTCTCACTGTGGCCCACCTTCCCCTACTTCGGTAATAAAAGTTGAGTAAAAGTTACAAACAATGTATACGAATGTAGTAGGCTGGAAACACAAGAAGGGATTGAAATAGGAGATGCGCGGAGGGGTATTTTCCTTTACCTAAAGGCAAAAGTGTATAAGGCAGTTGTACGTCCGGCAGCAATTTATGGGGGCAGAATCCCGCCCAATGACAAGAAAACATGAACAGGCTCTGCACACGGTGGAGATGAAGGTTCTCCGTTGGACACTTGGACTGACTAGATATCACCATGTAATAATGATAATAATAATAATATCTTATGGCCTCGGGTGCCTGGTGCAAGCTTTGTAATTTGACACCCAGAGGGTAGCTTGCATGTCGAATTTCGTTGTTCCTTGAATCACTATGAAAGTCAAGGAGGTTAGATATCTAAGCTCCTTGAACACTACAGCGCTTTCTAGAAGAGAAATGAGGAACTTTGTGTTGGCGGAAACTCCCGAGACTAATTTTGCCATTATGAACACGGCCTACTTTTTTTTAGCGTATGGCTTTTAGTGCCGGGAGTGTCCGAGGACATGTTCGGCTCGCCAGGTTTGTAGCTGCTTCGAATCGGACACCCAATGGGTGAGCTACAAGTACCGTTGGGGAGGATAGTTGGAATGTAAGGACGAGTAGTTGGAAGGTAGCGGCTGTGGCCTATAGTTAGGGACCAACCCCGGCATTTGCCTGGAAGGAAGAATGGAAACCACAGAAGACCAACTTCAAGGTTGCCGGCGGAGGTATTCGAAACTCCTCGCCTCCCGGATGTGAGCGACTGCCAACAGTCATGCCGTAACGACCACGGCTAACTCACCCGGTACGGCCTACTGAATTCAAATGGGTTCTTTGACATGCCAACATCGTATGACATGCGTGTCGTATTTTGCCGCCTTTCAAAAATCACTTATCACGGCCAGGAGCGAACCTGCTATCTTGGGGTTAGTAGACCGACACGCTATCCACTCACCCACCGTGGCAAGCCATATCACCATGTCAGATATGCAGATGTCCGACAACAATTAGGTGTCACAGCAATTACGGAGAAAGTGAGGAAAGCTCGTCTCCGTTGCACAGTGGGTCAAAATCAAAATCTAGGGGGACAAAATTATTTTTACGTGTTAATCATGAATTTAGAGTGAAAGCAACGTAGATAATTCGTTTACTTCATAATAAACATCAGTTAAGACCTTTTTTAAGCTACATCTACGTGTACACGTGCAAGAAATTGTCTATGACTAGGAGTTGGATAGAGCCTAAACTACAATAGATTGTACTCAGTTTACCTTTAATTTGGAAGACTGCAGTTGTGGATAATTGCAGACAGCACTTCAGTCACTATCACTAATCACTCGATGACCCTGACCTTGATGACTCATCACACGTGTCATCTGAGGCATCATCGTCACTCACTGCCTCATGCTGTTCATGATGAGCCGGTACATCTGGTTCTTTCAGGAGTAGTAATACTTCACTGGATAATGATCTTCTCTTTTTATGTTGAATTTTGGTTTTATGAGATATTACGGGGTCCGAAGATATCAGCAGCATATGTAATATGTCCTCATTTGTATGTTTTCGTGAGAATTTCCTAGAATGTCCAAATCTGTATTTTATCAAATCTTTGTTACGTGATTCTTGGGCTTCTTCTGACAATTGACCGATAGTTATAATACGAAAATCAATTATATCTGCACCATGCATTAATACTTTATGCACAGTGACTGGCATATAATACCATGGATATAGATTTAGATACAATTTTGCTGTATCCTGGGTGTAGGTTTTGAAAGCGGGTGTGTTTATAGGGAACTGACAAGAAAGAGCACACAAAATTGTAGAAAAACGTCTGATTAGCTCTTCATTTACACCCGTAATTTTGGATGACAAGACTGGATCCTCAAAAAAACGGCGAGCAGTGTTGCCATCATTCGAATTTCCGACGCCTCCAGATCTTGGTTTGTCAACATGCAGACCCATTTCTGATCGAAATGTATTTTGTATTACTTTCTTTCTGTTTTCTATTTTTCCCTTATCTTCATCCCCTCTTGCTTGCCATTTCTTAATTTCTATTTTGTAAGATATATGTAGCAGGCATTCAAAAAATCGGATCCAACAATGGAGGGTAGATAATCCAAATTTATAGCTGTCCTCAGGACAAACTGTTTTTGGGAGTGTGTTATTCATATCTCTGGGACCAGCACCACACACATAACACCTCTGTGCTGATGAACCTGTAATAGAATTGCAGACTTTTCCATCCACCATGGTCAGCAATAGAGTTTGGTTAATATATATGTATTGATTACCAAGTTCTATTTTACTTGGTTGGAGGGACATTATTTCAGTTTCAACTAATTGAACCTCTCGCCTGGTCGATTCGACAGTCTCCTTTTCAAACAATAATTTAAGAGGTCTGCAAAATCGTGTCGAAGAAGGTCGTGGGTTCTGCCATAGAATTTTCTTTTGATTGTTGCTTTCGACATTTAAAGAATACATTTGTAATGGAACAAATGAAATTACAAAAATATCAGAGTCACTGCCATCATCATCTGTAAATTTCTGCTTATACCGACTATGTCCGCTTGAACCATCACACCCGCATTTTAATATAATATGAACTGTATCATTGCTAGAGATAGACTGCTTCAAAACATCTTCTTGAACTACTGCAAGGCGCTCAATTGTATGGTCGACCAGTGATTGCATTGTTATTGTGGCTGATGTTTCCGTTATTGTTATTGATTCACTTGGTGGATAGCTTTTCTGTTTTGTTTCTCTAATGATGTGGTAAGGTGGGAAAATATTACAGTTCCTATTTTTGCATTCAAGTCGCATATTCATATATTGGCTTTTGCTGTAATTGTTATCTACAAGGAATGATAGAGCCTCTTCACCGGTAAGTGGTACAGGTTTTACAGCTGGTGATATATAGGATTTTTTAATTTTAGTAGCTCTATGTGGGGACTCAAGAGTTTCTTTAACAATTTTTGCAGCATCTCGTTTTCCAGACATGTGCAGTGATACTTTTTGGCATGAATAAGTTCTTGTTCTGAATGTGCAGAGAGTAGCGGTTGAATTTTTCGTCTCTTTGATTTTTCACTACTTTCGTGAAAAAGCTTCCTAGGCCTTCCGACTTTCGATGTGGATGGAGTAGGATGATTTAAATTTTCTGTTAATTTAGAATCATACACAATTTTCGAAAATGTTATCTCCTCTTTTAACCAATAAGAATATTTTGAAATTAATTTTGATTTATTTCTATGAACCTGCTTCCACCGCCTGGTAAAATTATCAACAAAATCCTTTAAATCTCCTTGTAGTCATTCAGTTATTTCTTCAGAACAATTTTCTACCCCTAATTTACTTTTAACAAACTCACGAAGTTCCACTTTTGACACTATCTTCGAACCCAGTGCTTCAAACAGTTGTAAACGTGTGAGACCTGGTTGCGCGGCATCTCCTAAAACGTAAAATAACTAAGTAAGTTGCAAGAAGATGCAAAAAAACTTATAACAGGCGTAAACTACAAGACTTTATCTACATTTTAACATTAAGCGGAACGTGACGCAGAGTGACGCAACATACTAAAAATCTAAGTGAAAATATAATTTTAAAAATAATAGTTAAATATTATATAATACAAATAGGGCTAAAATTACGTAACAATTACGCCCATTAATAACTGAAACACGTTACAAATGTAAAGATCATACCTTCAGCTGCATGTTCCATCTTAAAGAATCACTCTAACCACATAGACAACCAAACTACAGCCACTTACATTCACCCTCCAATTCAGACTGCGAGATAACGCAAGCTCAGTGCAGGATATAAGTTTAGATTCCAGCTCGAACAGTGGTGTCAGATTTACACTAAGATGCGTTTATATCCCGGAATAGTGAGCGGCAATCATATGAGAATGCTGTAGAAGTAATAAATTTTGATTTTTTAATTATGAAAATAAATAATTTTGTCCTCCTAGATTTCGATTTTGACCCACTGTGCGTTGGTATGGTCATGTTATGAGAATGCCGGACGACTCCGTCGCCAAAATATCTTTCAAACTGGACCCAGGTGGACTGCTACCACCCGGACGACCTGCGAAGCGTTGGATCCATAACATTAAGATAGATATGCACGCTGTTGGCTTACAACCTGCAGATGTCAACGACAGGAAAAAGTGGAGATGTAGTAGAGCAGCGGACCCCGTACTGGGATAAACGCTAGGAAAGAAGACTATCATCCTGTGTACGGTCGACACACCAAAGACCGCCAGACAGAAGGGCCTAACTTCCCCAGTATTTGTGTCTTCCTGCAAGCCTCTTGGAATGTTATGACGTAAGGTTCGGATGTTAAGGAAAAGTCATATTTTTTTCCTGAGCTCACTTTACCCGAAATCTGAAAAATAAGTTTGAATGACGGGTCCCTGACCACGTTTAAAGCAATTTGATGTTGCCTATAAATACATATTTTGGCCATTTTTATTGTTTTGGACATCGTTAACAAGGTACGTGTTATCTGCGTCGAGTTTCAAACACAGGATTTCCGTATAGTGTAGTTGATACAGTATATTTTTCTTTCTTTTCCCATAACAGGCACATAGCAGGTTTAGAAGACCTGATTCCAAGAAGGCGCTCCTCTACGGACGTCTTTTAGCACATCTTTCTGGACAAGTTAGATTGCGACACTGAACGCATGAGGTCACGGAACATGACGATAGTGTGCTTCCGCCTTTCAATAGAATGGCACTCCAGTAGATAGATATATTTAGCTCAGAAGCAATTAGCAAACAAGGAAATGCCATGTTATGTCTTTTAGGAAAATCGTGCAAGAACTGCATCTTAAGGCCATGATACTGAATGAATGTTGAAAATGTTAATGTCCTGTAGCTCTCAGTCAGTTTGTATGATTAAATGTGCCTGTTGTATTATCGCTGATCACGTTTTGGCACTTAAGACGTTTACTGTATGTTAGTGATACTCTAAAACAGGCGCGGATTAAAGGGGGGGGGTCACGGGGGTCATGACCCCCCCCAAACGGAGACTATTTTTTTTGCAAACTCAAGAAACGAAAACACAATAACCAGACAAATAAAACTTTAACTGAAAAACAGGTTTTTGTTTTTTCATTTTATTCAATACTGAAAATATTTTTATTGCAATTATTATGTTCTGTTACAACTGTACATATTTACAACTTCATACCTGTTATATAAAAACGATTATTTATATAACAAAATGAACTCGTCTATTTTGTTTAGCAAACCTTGTGATTACCGAATCGATGTTTATAGAGATGTCACGATGAATATGCAGCAATGCACGGATAGGAATTTGGGGCTTTTTTCGCACCAACAAATTTTGCCTACGTCCAAACTGCAAGCTTGGTTGGCAATTTAAGCTGTGACTTTCTCCCTTTGTCGGTACCAACTCGACTTGCCGAAACTGTAACGTACTTTGATACTTTTCTCGAAGCTTGATGTAAAAGTCGCAAAACACGCCGTTGCAATTTGTACGAATATTTTTGGTGCGCTAAACGCATCAAATTTCTATCCATGTAGCTTGCAAAAGAATTGGTCTGGTTTTGTACGTTTGGCTATTTTGTGATGGCGTTTTTAGTGATACCATTTTTCTTAACAATTTCGATTCTCTGCCCCCCCCCAAGCCAAACTCTAGATCCGCGCCTGAGTCTCTACCTATCACAAAAATTCATGTCATATTTCATAGTTTTTAGGTCATATTTAGCTAGTTTTTAGGGCATATTTGGTACTTCTCTAGGTCTTAAACTTCCGAATCCTAGAGTCATGACCTGCCCCAGTGGCAACGTAGTATTTCCCCACGTGCTAGCTTTGACACACGTCAGCGTTCGTTATTCGTAATACAGACTACTGTACAGCCACCCGCTGTTTCGCATGCCAGTACTCAGAGGGACAAAACTCACAAGGGAAGTATCAGGTAAGACAGGTCGAAACCTGTCTAGAAACTTTGTGGACGCAATCGTTGTACTATAAAGCCTGATTCACACTAGCGGTACGGTCACGGCACAGTCTCCGTACATTCACAGTCCAGTCAGATATTATTTAACTGATTTCATAGGAACTGTACACACCAGCAGTCGCGGTACGGTGAGAGTACATTCACAGTACAGGCACGTGCAGGCAACGATCAATTCAGAGAATATTTGACCGGACCGTGACCGTACTGTCCCGTGACTAGTTTGGCAGTGTATAAACATACCTACCACACGTACAAGCAACAAGCAGAGCACGCGTTTTTCAGCCCCCACCCAGGGGCTCACATCTAGTGGGACGTGGGTTGGTGATCACAGGAGCCCAGCTGAGTCTGGCATTGCTCCCACTCACTTGTGCCGGGCTCCTCTCCCTCGTCTTTCCTGTCGACCTCTCTTGGTCAACTCTTGTTCTTTTCCGACCCTGACGGTATTAGGGTATCCAAGGCCTAGGGAGTCTCTTCCTTTCCCGCCTTAATTGACCCTTCTCTCATATTTCCTGATCACTCCTTCTTCTAGGGATCAGCCTTCTTTTTCTTTTCATTATAGTTCATTTTCTCTTTAAGATTCCCGCCCTGTTTTTATGAATTGGCTCCCCGTGTCTCTAAATTACATTTTGTGAGTATTTCGATTCTACATTGTGTTTTGTAAGTATTTTGAACCTAAACTACATTTTGAGCGTACTTCTTCAATCTAAATTCCTATTGTGAGTATTTTCCTTCTAAATTACCTGTTGTAAGTTTTTTCACTCTACATTTTGTGAGTCATTTCAATCTGAGTTCCCTTTTGTAAGTAATTTCAGTCCAGCTAAATTTTCGATATGGTTTCCATTACATTGTCATTTTTGCTATCACCCAGACCATTAGGGGCCGATAACCTAGATGTTAGGCCCCTTAAAACAAGTATTATCGCAATCGAGTTAATTCCTAACTCTTTCGTAGAGAAAACACCAGCCATTGTGACCTGCGCGCGGGTCTGGTCTCAACTGTTCACTGATCAAAACTGGAGCTTCCCCGTTGTAGTGTGGATACTGCTGCCCTGTGACCGGATCGTGACTGTACCGATAGTGTGAATCAAGCCTAAGAGTACAACGTGCGAGAAATCAGCCGCCAGATTGAACTGCAAGGCTCCGAAATCGTACTTGACATCCTGGTACGCAGGCATGATGGCTGGAGGAGCTGGACCTCCCTGTGGCACTCGGAGTAGTAGCGAGACGGTACGTATATGCTGACTAGAGCGTGCGGCTCCTTCCCACCAGCCTTGAGTGCTTGGGCGGTCAGGGCCGTCCATTCCAACATGAACGGTAGCCTACTCACTCCCCCCCATTGATTTATATGAGAGATTCGCCACGTGATTTCATTAATAATTCTTGCACAATGTGAATACTCATTTGTTAAAGTGCACAATTTGTGTTTAATAATAGTGCATTATGCAACGAGCTTATAATGGCAATAATTAAGACACGAGTATGTATATAAAACGAGCGGAGCGAGGTTTATAATTTCCATTCGAGTGTCTTAATTACCATTATAGGCAAGTTGCATACGCCTGTTTATATTCTACGATAATTATAACTATAGCTTGCCACGGTGGGTGTGTGGATAGCGTGTCGGTCTACTAACCCCAAGATTGCAGGTTCGCTCCTGGCCGTGGTAAGTGATTTTTTGAAAGGCGGCAAAAATACGACACGCATGTCATACGATGTTGGCATGTCAAATAACCCATTTGAATTCAGTAGGCCGTGTTCATAATTGCAAAATTAATCTCGGGAGTTTCCGCCAACACAAAGTTCCTCATTTCTCTACTAGAAAGCGCTGTAGTGTTCAAGGAGCGTATATATCTAACCTCCTTGATTTTCATAGTGATTCAAGGAACAACGAAATTCGACATGCAGGCTACCCTCTGGGTGTCAAATTACAAAGCTTGCACCCGGCACCCAAGGCCATACGATATTATTATTATTATTATAACTATTTTATGTTCGAACATAAATATTCATAAATATCTATCGAGATTTCGCCAGTTTTATGTACTGAACAGAGCGCATGGAACGCAGAGAATACCTTGTATTTGACCATGGCCTCCTCAAATAACCCACTATGACACTAGCCACGCAGTGGAATTTAAAATAGAATGCCGTGGAAGTCAGCGCAGATGCGATGCTATCCTTACCTAATTGGTCACACAACTGTTTCTTGAGCTCTGACTGGTGGGAGAAACTGTTCCATAATGAAAAAATAGTGTTATTATGACCCTCATTATGATGAAGTTTTCTGACATATAATATTTACATTTCGATATCGTAGAACATAAAGTTATTATAAGAAGGAATTTAGTAAATTCACAATGGGTTATTTTTCATAAGTTGGTGCAAACGTGGGTTCCTGATTTCAGGCCAAAAGGGAGCACTCTATGAACTGCGGCATGTTCGCCGATCCCTCTTAGTTGGTTGGTTCCTCAGTTTAGGGGCTGCGACAACGCGGTCATGTAGCCCCGTGTACTTTGGGTGTGTGTAGAATCTGTCTAATAACCGGTGTTAATTGTGATGACTGTATTGGTGTGTGTATCTGTTTTAATTCAAGTAAGGACTGCAGGCGATCAATTTTCAAGTAGTTCCTACTTTTGTCACCAAACGCCATCGTCAACGACCAACTAGTTCAGAAATTAGTTACCGTACCAGATGCCACCGCAGTCGGCTCCTGACGACGAACGTAGGAACCTAAGAACGTTAGTCAAATGTTTAACCTATACAGTACTGCCTCTGTAATCCGACATCTCAGCTCTCCGGCACTCCCAGTAATCCGGCGTTTTGTATTCGAGTACGAGCTCAACACTTGATTTGATAATGCGTCCCCAATACTGTACAATGTTTCCCACGCAGCGACAAGACTAGTGTCTGAGTAAACAATGCATTGGCGCCAAGAGCAATGACTCACGCACGCCCCCTTCAGGTGCTTGGTCTAGGACAGTTGTACTGTAGTAGTGTTGTGGCAAGAGAGGAAGAGGACGAGGAACAGGTCGAAGGAACAGTGACAGCGGCTGTACAATCAATCTCTCACGATGCGGCCATCGCCTCGTTGCCACGTCAATTGCCTGGGCGGAGGAAAATGGCGTCTCTGCGAAAGATGTCTTAGTTTTAAGGTGACAGGAACAAGTTCTCAGTGTCTCTCAACCGTAAAGAGCAAAAGACAATTGATGCATATTTCTAGCCGTCTACATCCAAGGAATAACGTGAGCTATATGATGTATTTTCGTACTTTTTTACTTTGTATAGTACAATGTAATTAAAACTGATTTTCAAATGATATCTGCGTTTTTCTCGATATTTTCCAGTAATCCGGCGTTTTCGGTAATCCGGCAGTGCTCTGGTCCGATATCTGCCGGATTACCGAGAGAGCACTGTATTAATTTATCTTCACAGAGGTGTAATTAGTGGAAGGTTCTTTAACATGCCATAAATATATGACATGGGACCGCCGGCTTTACTTCCCCTCCGAAGGAAGACATACTGAGGGATTTTTAACGTTCTTAAAAACGACGACTTCGGCCGGGTTTGAACCCGCGATCTTGGGCATAGAAGCTCAGCATGCTACCAACTACGCCACCGAAGCCGCCGATCCCTCTTAGCATAGGCCCTAAAATAACGATTTATGATTGGTGGATGCTTGAGCTACATCTGACTCGCACTCTCGTCTACAGAGATTTAGCGGTAGCTGCAGAATGTCAGAAGAGCATTTATCGCTTAAACAGTTCCAGAGACATACGCATGTTTAATGAAATATTCAACGTATTTTCACCGCTAAAAATACGCCTACAAGAAATCGAAAATTTCTCAAACACATATCCCTTCGAATTTATCAAAGAGCGCACATTTCATGTTTCACGTTTGTTTTCTAAACTGTTTTATCGCTTGCCTATAAACTTATAATACTTATAGAGCAACTCCCGTGAAAATATTAATGCTACGTCCAGTCGTCCATAGTTATCGGGGTATGGTGATGAGTGCGTACCATTTGCCTTTTATATGCACTTTGTATACGCCCCTGTTCCATGTCAGTGTGCAGGTGCACACAGATGTACTGTATTGACAAAACAAGATAAATGGCTTGTAATCTTACTTAGTTCTTAAACCTAATGATTATAAGGAACAAGACCTCATTTCAACGTGGATTCCGAACCTCCGTGCGTGACTTCTTAGGTACTACAATGAACTAACATAACCTAAAATCAACATTAGTACATCAGCTGCTCCCACTCGTTCTCTGTAAACGCGAGTGGCGCGCTATCTTAAGACGAGAGTTTGAATCAGATCTAGCTCATTCTTCCAGTAATCATAATCCGTTATTTTAGGGCCTATGCTACAAGAAGAAGTGGGTTCGTGGTTCAACATGCTGAAGTGCATGTCCAGAGTAATAAAATAATAAAGACTGTATTTCAGCCAATGGTCATCATTTGTCAGAAAGTATCAGAAACAAAGACATTAGTCTGCAGTACAGAAACTAGTCACAGTACATAACATGATATCGGTCACACAACTTATTCCTTGGTTTTACACAGTCTTTGATGAAGTGCCTAAGCGCAAATCCTCCTTCCCTACATTCTTACGAATGCATAGTATCAATGTTAAAGTTTAAGTTTTTATAGTTCAAGTGATATGGAACAATCAGCTGGTACGCCATATTGCAATGAGTAATGAATTTATTGTTGAACAAATTACAATATGCAGTAATGCCAATATGTGAATTGAGTATCAATAAAGATTTTGTTGTTACCAACATAATTATTTCTTAACATCTTTATCATAATTCAAATTATGAAAAGTTGTACAAACAATATTTGACTTAAACTACAATATATTGGATAACATACTCGTTGATATTTCAACAATTAAACATGAAATGTCACAATTAAAAATAGTCTTAATTGTTATTGACATATTTAAAATCAAATACTTTCTTTGGACCTATTCTGCTCCACTCCTCAACAGAACATCTTTGAATTTTTCAAATTTAGTAGACAATAGAGGCTTGTGAAAATGTCAGCTACCTGGTCATGGGTCGGACAGAATTGAAGAGAAAACAATTCATTTTTATAGTTCTCATGCAGATAGTGATACCTCACTTGAATGTGCTATGACTCACCTCTCATTTGTCCTGATTTCACCAACTTTAAGGTACTTTGATTGTCTATGTTAAGAACAATGGGAACAGACTTTCCAGTTAGTTCTTGTATCAAGTATTTCAGATACTCTATCTCCTTACAGCAATCTGCTGCAGCAATGTATTCACCTGCTGTGGATGACAGTGCCACAATTTTCTGCTTGCGTGACCGCCATGCCACCGGTCCATCTGCCAGCATTATGACATAGCATGTAGTACTCTTTCTTTTCTTATGATCACCAGCAAAATCTGAATCACTGTATGCAATTATTTTCAGATCATCTTTCATTTTTGATGCATAGTGTATTCCCATTTTTGTGCATCCTTTCAGATATCGAAGTGTTCGTTTAACATTCTGTATATCTTGATCTGTTGGTATCTCCATAGACCTGCTTTCATAAATCACACTATAAGCCAGGTCTGGTCTGGTTTTACAAGACAAATATAACAGACTCCCAACAGCTTGTCTATAGGGGTATTCTGTCTTCACGCTGTCCTCTGTTGCACCTGTTTCTTCATTTTTGATTATTGGTGTTTTGACTTCTTTGCATTCTTGCATGTTGTAACGTTGCAGCACATTATGAGCATATTTCTCTTGAGAAATGAAGATACCATGTTCTGTTCTGTTTATATCTATCCCCAAATAGGTTTTGGGTTCATGAGCTGTCTTCATTTCAAAATTTCTCTCAAGTTTAGAGAGTAGCTGTGTTATTTTATGAATGTCTTTGCCCATGATAATGCCATCGTCTACATGAATTGCTAGAAACAAACTGTTCTCAGAATTCTTTAAGATGCAGGGGGTCTGACTTAGTTTGTGTCATGCCTTCTTGTTTCAGGAACTCTGTGAGAGTTTTATTCCACCTACAGGGGGCTTGCTTCTGTCCGTATAAGGCTTTCTGCAGTTTGCATATTTTCCCTTCTTCCTTGTAACCTTCTGGTATTTTCATGTAGATGTCCTCATCTAGGGTTCCATACAAAAAGGCCGTCTTGACATCAAATGTTTTAATGTGCAGGTTATAGTGTGCTGCGATAGCAAAAATAACTCTTAGTGAAGTTGTGTCTACAACTGGACTGAAGATTTCTTCATAATTTATGTTTCCACTCCTTTGTTCACATCCTCGTACTACAAGTCTAGCTTTATATCTACCGTCTTCCTTAACTTTGAACACCCACCGGCTTGACAAAACTTATTTTCCTCTTGCTGCCTCAGGGCTTACTAATTTCCAAGTTTTATTTTTCTTCAAAGAGTCTTTTTCTTCTTTAATGGCTATTTTCCATTTTTCTTTATCTTCATTTGTTTGCGACTCCCTGTGTGTCATCATTGCTTCATATTCTCCGCTATCTAGTTGATAGTCATCATATTTATTAGGTCTCTTTAATGTTCTTCTTGGTCGTAAACCAAGTTCATGGCATCTTTCTTCTCTCTGTTCTTGATCTGAATCTACGAAGTCAACATCTTCTTCTTCTTGTGGTTCATGATCTGTTTCTTCATCTATTCTATCTTGATTTTCATCTCTGTCATCTGGATTTTCATTTCTTTCATCTTGGTTTTCTTCTGTTTCTTCAACATTTGCTTGATATATTTCAGTTTTAGGGTTAGGTTGATCTAATTTTATTATATTTCTCTCAAATACCACATCTCTAGAGACTAATATCTTTCTGTTTTCTTCATCCCATAGTCGGTATCCGTTTGGTGCATAGCCTACAAAAATGCACTTCTTGCTTCGGCTGTCAAGCTTCTTGAGATAACCCAAATTTTTGGCATAGGCAACACAACCAAACATTTGTAGGTTAGACAGATTTGGTTTCTTGTATGTCCATTTTTCAGCTGGGGTTGTGTCAATAGTACTGGTGGGGCTTCTATTAATCAGGTATGTAGCTGTTTGTGCTGCTTCCCCCCACATCTCTTTATCTAGGTTAGAATCGCAAAGCATAGCTCTTGTTCTTTCCATAAGAGTACGATTGAACCGTTCTGCTGTTCCATTTAGTTGGGGTATATAGTCCAGCAAAATACCTTTGTTTTTACACCAATCTTTCAGATCATGTGAGGAATACTCTCCTCCATTATCACACCTTAGTTTGGTTACTCTCAGATCAAATTTGGTTTCGGCCATTGTCACATACTGTTTTAAGTACATGGGAACTTGACTTTTATTTAACAACAGATAGATAACACTAAAATGTGAGTAGTCATCTATACAGCACAGAATGTACCTGTAACCATCATGGGTGGGTGGATCTAGAGGTCCACAAACATCTGTGTGTATTATTTCTAACAGTCTTGTTGCCCTAGTCCTTTCTGTATTAAATGGTAAACTGATCTGTTTTGCTTTTACACATTTCTCACACACTTCATCTATTTTAGCATGTGCGACAATGGGGGACACACCATCACAAATATTAGGCAGTTTATTAAGGTAGCTGTAACTTAAATGACCCAGTTTTCTGTGCCACTCTTTACCTACATCATTACCTTGTGCACACAGCGCCTCATTATGCATATTAGCATCAAGGTCAATAGTATACAGTCCTACTGCATTTTTCTTACCTTTTAGTACCACTTTGTTGTCTTGGTATATATTAACATCATCTTTTGTGAACACAACAATGCCATTATTTTCTGTTATTTTACTTACTGACATCAAGTTCTTAGACAAATCAGGCACACAGTGAACATCATTGAGAACACACTGCTCAGAGGTGAAGATTCCCTTACCTACTACAGACATAGCCTGATTTTTCTTAGCCATTAATATTTGTTCATTACAGCTCACAACACCTGTTAGCAAATTTTCATCACTTACCATGTGAGTTGAACATCCACTGTCTACTACTAGACGCCTGGTTCCTTTTAGTATAGCGTTATGTGAGCCCTTGCAATCAGCTGCAAGAAATGACACTTTATTTTCCACCTTAGAATTATTTTTATCCCTAAAATAGCAGTCTTTCGCTTCATGATTGAACTTTTTACATATTGAGCATTGATGCTTGTCTTTGAGAAAACAATTTTTGGTTTCATGGTTTGTCTTTTTAAATATATAACACTTTTTACTGCTCATACATTTGTTTTTAGATTTAGATCTACCTTGTTTGTTTTTTAACTCTGCTTTAAAGGATACATTTTGCTCTTCTGCTGAAGTGCGCCTCAACTTGCTTTCTTACATCTGTAACCTCGAACACAAGTTCTCTATGGTCCTGGACGCCTCTGGAGTCGAGTCCCATGCTGTGCTAAAATGGGTATATTCTTCAGGCAGCACGGACAGGATCTTGGTAATTAGCATAATCTCGTCAACTTTCTGGTCGAGTCTGTTCAGTTTGAAGGAGATGTTTTGGAGATCACTAATGTTGCTCATCATGTCCTTCTTCGCATCAAATTGGAAGTTGTAAAAGTCTCGTAGCAGCAAACATTTTTGTTGGCTCGAGTCTCTCTGGTATATGTTACGAAGAGTATCAACATTTGTTTGGAAGTTGTACATGTTAGGATCAGGGGCGGCTCCACCTTATGTGCTGAAGTGCTGCAGCACATTGTTTTATTTGAAAATTAATTACTTTAGTAATATTATCTACAATCAAATACAGTGCATTAAAAATATATCTGTAAAATAATTGGAAATACATCAACTCCTCTCACAATGAGATATCTAGTCGTGCGCTCCATTCCCCGTCCGGCACTGGCTGTGCAGATCGCAGCTCAGCGCGAATATCTACGTTTATTGTCAGCAAACATGAACTCTGCCTTTTACGCATGCGTGCCCATCTTTTCTGTTGTGCTGTTGAGACAACAGCCAAGACCACAGACCAAGAAATCACACCAATTCTTCGTTCGAGCACACAGCGGCAGCACTGGTCACACAAAATGAGAATGTGGCAAGTGGCTCCTTCTAGACTCTGCGGTAGCATTTTAGAGGGAATCGCTCAAAGCAAACGGTGGAAAAAATAGAGGAAGCCATTGGCTGTTCCCGCCAGAAGGTCTTTTAATACTCCCAACTTACCTATCCTATCGCCACACTTTGTAAATCGATAAACTAAAGTATTTTCTGTATGGAAAAATCAGTGAAGAGCCTCTTAAGTGTTTCTGAGTGAGTGATTCCATAAATTATGTTTCTAAATATTTTTATTATTTGGAGGGGGATAGGTTTCACACACAACTGATTTTCTGAACCAGCCGCCACTGGTTAGGATATGAGGCCTAACTTGCTTGTCAATGGATGTGACAATATAGTATTGGGCTCTTGCATCTCGAGTCTTCCACTGGTCTGTTGAAGCTTGGTTTCTGGGTGGATTGGTCACCAACACGTCTGTCCCGTCGACAATCTTGATCAGTTCTTTTGCGGCAAGCAGAATTTTAAACACCCACATAGGATATGTGTCGACTCCCTTGAGTTTCTCGATATGTGCTACGTCTTCGGGTCTTGTGGCCATTTTTTTGGACTTCACTTACCGTACTACACTTCACTGAGTTTAATTTTTAAATGTTTTTACTGTCACCTGTTTTTACTTTTACTTGTATTTTAGAGTCACCTGGGCTCATAAACTGTTAAAGTTTTAAGTTTTTATAGTTCAGGTGATATGGGACAATCAGCTGGTTACGCCATATTGCAATGAGTAATGAATTTATTGTTGAACAAATTACAATATGCAGTAATGCCAACATGTGAATTGAGTATCAATAAAGATTTTGTTGTTACCAACATAATTATTTCTTAACATCAATAGTGTAAAGATCTACTGGAATATCTACCAGTACTCCTTTCTCGCAGCTTTTGCACATTTTGATAGTTTACATTAGATGATAGTAGCCATTGCAATTGCAGATCTTCAATGAGGAAGGTTTCTGACCCGTTAATAAATATTAACGTGCATTCCAGTCGTATCCGCGGGCGGCTGCTGTTGCAAACTTGTTCTTCACGGTATCTATTGGTGACTGTCCGAACTAGTGAGCCGGCAACCTTCAGCGTGTCTGTCTTGTCGATGGCTCGCTCGTGTGGCTAATGTTGGCACTTAAGTTTTGAGAACTCGAGGTCTCACGATCGGCTCCGTTCGAGCCCGAACGGCGGCCATTTTGTTCTGGTTGTTGAGATAAACAAATGAAGTTGAAGGAATTCTTGCAAGAAGGAAAGATGTGAGAACTAAATCTCTGGTGTAAAACGGGGATTATCTGGCCTTAGGCCAGGTAAACTTCCTTTCCCCGATATAATTTCGTCTCTACGTGATTTACATTTACCGCCCACCGTTGAGAAATCTCTGTCATCGGATTAAATATGTAGACATGAAGAAAACGCAATGTATGAAGTTTGGCTACAGGAATACATCTCTTTATTAAGGTTTGTTTGTGTTAAAAGTTATTGGAACTATTTGTGACCTGAAAATGTGAATTGGTCGTCGATACGAGTATTTGTGTTGGTGTTATTCTACATATTTTATATGTTGCAGTCTTGAGCTGTTGAATAATTATCTTAGCGCAGTTGGCATTTATTTTGCCGTTAGTAAGTCACTTGGTTTGTAGAACCGAGTAGGCCTAAGCATGAAGAGAAAGTTCCAATACCTTATTTTTAACTTGATGTAATACACTTATTTATATGTATTTTGGGAGGGTTGTGTTTTATCTTTTTTCTGACGTGCCGTGCTGTGTAATGTTCAGATCTCATTTTGTTTTGAGCGAGGAATTTTCCTAACCTTAATTTTTTTTTTCGTAACAGTTAATTTTCCTTTTCCTCGTCTCGTTAGCGTGGTCTCTTAAAGACTCTGTTTAAAATATCACCACTTATGATATGTATTTTTATTTTTTCCATGGTCCGTTGCCTGGATACTCTCCGGGATTGTTATCCGATCTCGTTTTTCTCGGAAACAATGTAATTAATTTTTCATGTCGACTTGAGGTCATTCATATTGAATTTTCATGCCGTACGCACGTACCTTGCCTTTGCTCCTGAGTAACTAAAAGATTTCAAGAATTATCTTATTAATTTCCAAGAGATATCTTCTTGGTGGTTTGAACTTGTCATTCTTCGAACCTATACGATGTTAATGTATATTTTTTTCGGAATCTAATTCTACTGATGTAGAGTATAATTGGTTCTCGCATAATGGGCCTTCTTCATTGAAATTGGGTAATTAAATTCCATCTCCTTCTTAATTTTTATTGGTTCCTTGCTTCTTGATTATTATTTTGTTTGTTCTATTTTTTACCTTTTATGTTACATCTTTTTCTTTAACATGCATGTAAAGATGTTCTTTCCTTCAATTATATTTAATGTTATGAAATGTGATTCGTGTTTTCTTCAAGTTTAGTTTTAGTGCTCTTCTCTCAATTTAAATGCAACCTGGGTATGGTAATTTGTCCAGCCGTTCCACACACATACCCTAGTTGCTCTCTGTTATTATTTATCGTTTTCTCTCTTAGTGTTTCTGAAGGTAACTTGTGGGTACATTTTTTGGTACCTAGTCGCGTGGTTTTGTTTCCACCTTGTATTTTGTTGAGAGAATGTGTACTGGGTTTGACTTGGAGAAAGCATAGGCATAAAAGGGTTACTTATTCTGAAAAAATCTTGTATTAATCCTATGTGATTTTATGTTTCATGTCGACTATAAATGGAGCAACGGAATCTTAGGGCAGCTTACAGTTTGACCAAAGAAGAAATTATCTATGAACTCCTGATTAGAGGTTCTACTTCCTCTGGGAATAGGGAAAGGGATCTGATATTACTGAATGCAGTTACGGATAATCCTGTACGTGTACCAAACTGGAGGAAATTTGACTGGACGTTAGGTAAGTCCCTTATTGTACCATCTGTTGAAAGTTTAATTGTGGTTTTTCATTCGTTAAACTCTGACTGTGCTCCGTCTAGTTCTCGACTTATCAGATTTAAGGTCCGCTGTTCACATTGGTACCATCGCCTTCGTGATTTAATAGAAGTTTGGCAGGATAGAGATCCTGAATTCCATTTAAAATTAATTTCTCTGCGTGCTAAACTTGTTGATTGCTTTTTTGCGTTATTCCCAAATAATAGTGAGAGTGCGAGTGTTAACCCTGATGTGTGTGCAAATGAAGGGGTTTCTTCTATTAGTGGATTGAACGAATTGTTGCATAATATCAGTGTTGAAAGCAATTTAGGAAGTTTTGGTGGATCTTTGTCGAATCATAGTGAACCTGCAACTATGTATAATCAGGAAAACTATCCAAGTGCGTGCAGAATATCTGAGGTTAGGTCTGAGTGTAGCAATGTCAGAACAGGGTCGACCCCATCACGTCATAACCTTGAAAATCTTGATGATATAAATGTTTCCTTTGCTAATGTGTCCATTTCTGGTGCTGCGAGCAACCAGGTTAGGGGTAATTTATCAAATGCTAGGTCGAATGATGAAAGATTATCGCCCCTATGTTCTGAAAATCCTATTAATTTAGAACAGGTGTCATCTAATGTAAATAATAATACTCGTGGGGAGTTTAAAATGGGAATTAAGTTTGGTAGTGTACCTCATCCTTTAAATGCTTGCATCCAAAATCTAGAGATGTGCAACGGTAACGATGCTAACCTGTTAATAAAATTTTTAAAGCAATTTATTGACCTTGCTGACAATGCTGTAAGATTTGGGTGTCCTGATAGTCAAATTTTCAACCTGATCTTTCCTTATACCTCTGGTTTATTGAGAGAAAAGTTAATTGTAGCCATGGAAGGTTGTTATTCCATTGATCGATTTCATCGTGAAATATTAAGTTCATTTATTCCTAGTCGTGCTTTGAGTATGCTGATGCATAATTTTTTCTATAGAGTTCAGAGATTCGAAGAGTCTTTAAATGATTATGTAACTGATATCAAGTCTTATGCTAGAGTTTTTTCTGTACAATTAAGTGAACAACAAATTGTGGCTTCTATATTGGAAGGGATTAATCCAGAAAGCAGGTCATACTTGACAACATGCAGTATTCCCGTAAATTTCTCTGATTTAAACAGATTTGTGTTGAATTCGGGTATTATCAAACATTCCGATTCCTTGAGAGTTGCCAATGTTCCTCCACCTAATTTTAATTCTAATCTATCTCAGGATTCTGGAAATCCTATCTGTTATGATAGCTCGCAAGGCCCTCGTTTCCAAAATAGAAATGCCTTCGATTCGGGTAATCGCACGTCGAATAACAGGAGAAGATGTGATACTTGTGGATCATTTCAACATATTGCTAAATGGTGTACGAGGAGACCTAAACATAACCTATGACTAAATCGTAAGGAGACTTCTTCGGATTGCCATGCGTCAAATAGTTCTAAAATAAATTCTATGGAGGTAAATAATTATTTTGATGATGTCAGAAGTCTTAAACCTAAAGTGAGGTTATGTAGTCGCATTTCTGAAGTTTCTAAACATTGTTCCCCATTTATTGATATTTGGGTAAATAACGAACCTGTTACTGCTCTGATCGATTCGGGTAGTGTGAAATCATTTTTAAGTAAAAACTGGTTTGAAAATATGAGGTCAGTATGCAAATTTGGAAAACTTATTAAAGAACCGAACAATTTTGTGTCAGCGAACTGTTCTAGTCTTGAAGTTTTAGGATTGGTAAACTTAAAGATCCGCATTTTAAATTTCACTTGGAGATATGATTTTTGGGTTGCAAATAATTTATCTTGCGACGCCATTATGGGTGCTGATTTTTTGTCTCATGTTGGGTTGTTACTAGACCTTAGAAACAGGTCATGTTGGTTTCGTTTTAAGCCTAATTTAAAATTAAACTTCAAGCCTTGTCTTAGTTTTTCCGGAGTGAATTCCTCCAAAGTTATATCTGGTTCTGACACCATTGAGGAGTTTAATTTTGAAAATCTTAAACCTGACCAAGCTGATAAACTTCGTGTACTGTGTTCATCCTTCCCTGAGGTTTTGACGAATAAGTTAGGGGTGACCAATCTATTGGAATACAAGATTGTTGTTTCTGATAATATTCCAGTCAGTTCGCCACCGTATAGACTAGCCCCTCCCAAGATGAAAATCTTGAAAGAGATAATCGACGAGATGTTAGATGAAGGGATCATTAGTAAGTCTACTTCCTCGTATTCGTCACCTATTTTCTTGGTGCCTAAATCTGACGGTAAATTTCGCCCAGTTGTTGATTATCGAGCTCTTAATAAAAAGGTTATTCAGCAGTCCATCCCGCTTCCTGATCTGAGATCTTGCTTTGCATGGTTTAGGGGTGCTAACTGGTATACGATTTTAGATCTGAATCGCGCGTACTTTCAGATTCCATTAACTGAAGATTCTAAACATCTAACAGCCTTCTCCACTGACTGGAATCTCTTTCATTTTAACCGTTTACCATTTGGGATCTCCACGGGTGCGGCCATCCTAAGCCGATTGCTAGATATGGTATTTGATGGAATCAAGTTCAAGTTTGTGTATCATTATTTAGACGACGTAGTCATATTCAGTGAGAACTTTGATGATCATCTGGAACATATTGGTGAGGTTATGTCTCGTCTAAAGAAAGCTGGTCTTACCGTAAAACCATCTAAAGTTTCCTTTGCTAAACCCAAGATTTCATTTTTGGGACATATCGTAACATCGTCTGGAATTTCTGTGGATCATTCGAGAACCCAAGCGATTCGTGACTTTAAGCCCCCTAAGAATGTTAAAGGTGTATCAAGGTTCATCGGTATGATGAACTATTTCCGTAAGTTCATTAACAATTTCGCTCAGCGTGCTGCTCCTATAAATATGTTGAGGAAGAAGGGAGTTAATTTTGTTTGGGGTCCTTCGCAAGAAGCAGCATTTGAAGATTTGAGATTAGCTTTGATAAATGCGCCTATTTTGTCCATCCCTGATTTCTCCAAAACCTTTATTGTGCAAACTGATGCCTCCAATAGTGCTGTTGGTGCAGTGTTACTACAAGACCATGGAAAAGGTAGATTACCTATTGCATACACTTCCCGCACTCTGAATGATGCAGAAAGAAATTACTCTGTTTATGAACTCGAAGGTTTGGCCGTCATGGATGCTCTTGAAAAGTTCAAGTTGTATATCGAACATGTACCCTTCGAGTTAGAAACAGATAACCAAGCCTTGAGTTGGGTTCTTGGCAGACCTAGGAAAACTGGTCGAATAGCTCGTTGGGCCACTCGAATTTCTTCCTTTAAGTTCTCTGTACGTCACATCCGAGGGAGTGAAAATGTCATCGCTGATTGTTTAAGTCGGATGTATGGTGACACTAATGTTGAGGTTGAGGAAAATGTGAAGTGTAACGCAATTTTGGAACATAACATGTCAAACGTAATTCTGTCTAACTGTCCCATGTTGTTTCGGGATGTATCTGAATATCAAAAGGAAGATCCAGTTCTAAGTGAGATTATAAGAAAATTAGAGGTTGGTGAAGTTGTAAAACCATATTCATTAAGGAATGGCATCTTGTATTGTTTGGCCCGTTCTGATAGAACACCTAAGATTGTTCTTCCCACTGTTTTAGTAGGCGAGATCTTTAAATACTTTCATGAGTCTCCTATCGGTGGACATTTAGGAGTATATAAGACCAGATTAAAGGTGAGGCAAAATTTTATCTGGAAGGGTATGGATGGTGACATCAGAAGACTGGTAAATAATTGTACAACATGTAAATTGGCAAAACCATCTCCTAACACTAAGGTTGGAATGTTATCGTCTCAACTTTCCGATAAACCAATGGAAAGATTGTTCGTAGATTTTGTCGGCCCGATGCCGCTGTCGAAGCTGGGTAACCGTTTTGTACTGGTTTGTACGGATGGCTTCAGTCGTTTTAACTGGTTGTTCCCAACTCGCTCAGCTACCACTGAAACGGTAATTAAATGTCTTAACCATATTTTTGCTGTTTTTGGCCCCTGCCAATTTCTGGTATCAGATAACGCGAAATGCTTTACATCACATGTTTTCCGCAATTTTTGTTTCGAGTTATCCATTTCCCATGTGACATCTTCTATCTATTATCCTAAAGGATCGTATGCTGAGAGGGTGAACAGGAATCTTCGAGCTGCGTTAATTGCTTACCATCATAAGGACCATAGATTATGGGACAGTTGCATTCCTTGGTTGACTTATTCGTTCAACACTGCGGTGCATGAATCTCATCGTACCACCCCTTTCAATTTAATGTTCTCCTTCGTCCCAAATTCCCCTATATCTAATTTGTGGACTATTAATCAATTGTTGCCTGATAAAGTCATGAATGAGAACGTACGTTCTATTTGGAAAAAGGCCAAAACATATATGAAGGTGGCACACGAGAAACTACAGCAGAGGTATAATAAAGGACGTAAACCTACGTCACTTCAGATTGGGGACATGGTTTTTGTCAAGAATTTTTCTGTTAAGGAAGTTGGTTCTAGAGAATCTGGCAAGCTAGTCACAAGATTCCGTGGCCCTTGTGAAATTATAAGTTTTATCACTCCGGTGACATTACTTGTAAAGGACCCTCAGAAAAAGAAAATATTTAGGGTGCATATGTCTCATGTTAAGAGAGGTTGTGATGTTTCAAATTAATGATCATAAAGTTGTATTTTAAATTTGTAAAAGCAAGGAATCTCAAAAATTTGATGGGGAAACCTTAGTTAAAACTTAGTTATGTATCTTCTGTTAGCCTAAATTTTTCCTAAATCATGTTTAACTATGGACTTGTCGTAACTGATGTTAATCAAAAGTGTGATGAAGAAAGAAATGGACCATTGCTGTCGGAGTACGATTTGATTTCAGATCAAATGTTGGTGATATCGTCATCCTGTTTGAAGAGCGTTGTGACTGTCGCGAATGTCCAGGGCCCGGACGTCGTGATGCTAAGCCGTGACCTCAGCACTGAGAATGACCGAGTCTCCTCCATCCTATGAAGACTCATTTCTGTATTTTATTGTATCAAAAAAAAGATTGTACTACTGCCAAGTAAGAGTTGGAATTTTACGCATGTTGGTGATTTTCAGATGCATGAAAAAACTTGGGTGTATCTAATCATGGAACGATCAGTTTGGTGTACTAGGTGTTGTGAGAACTGATGTATGTTTTCAGGTCATATTTTCTCGGTGTATCTTTTACCCCCAACCATAAACTTGTGAACAATTGTTGCCTATTGTCCAGCATTGTGTGGGGGAGAGATGACCCGTTAATAAATATTAACGTGCATTCCAGTCGTATCCGCGGGCGGCTGCTGTTGCAAACTTGATCTTCACGGTATCTATTGGTGACTGTCCGAACTAGTGAGCCGGCAACCTTCAGCGTGTCTGTCTTGTCGATGGCTCGCTCGTGTGGCTAATGTTGGCACTTAAGTTTTGAGAACTCGAGGTCTCACGATCGGCTCCGTTCGAGCCCGAACGGCGGCCATTTTGTTCTGGTTGTTGAGATAAACAAATGAAGTTGAAGGAATTCTTGCAAGAAGGAAAGATGTGAGAACTAAATCTCTGGTGTAAAACGGGGATTATCTGGCCTTAGGCCAGGTAAACTTCCTTTCCCCGATATAATTTCGTCTCTACGTGATTTACATTTACCGCCCACCGTTGAGAAATCTCTGTCATCGGATTAAATATGTAGACATGAAGAAAACGCAATGTATGAAGTTTGGCTACAGGAATACATCTCTTTATTAAGGTTTGTTTGTGTTAAAAGTTATTGGAACTATTTGTGACCTGAAAATGTGAATTGGTCGTCGATACGAGTATTTGTGTTGGTGTTATTCTACATATTTTATATGTTGCAGTCTTGAGCTGTTGAATAATTATCTTAGCGCAGTTGGCATTTATTTTGCCGTTAGTAAGTCACTTGGTTTGTAGAACCGAGTAGGCCTAAGCATGAAGAGAAAGTTCCAATACCTTATTTTTAACTTGATGTAATACACTTATTTATATGTATTTTGGGAGGGTTGTGTTTTATCTTTTTTCTGACGTGCCGTGCTGTGTAATGTTCAGATCTCATTTTGTTTTGAGCGAGGAATTTTCCTAACCTTAATTTTTTTTTTCGTAACAGTTAATTTTCCTTTTCCTCGTCTCGTTAGCGTGGTCTCTTAAAGACTCTGTTTAAAATATCACCACTTATGATATGTATTTTTATTTTTTCCATGGTCCGTTGCCTGGATACTCTCCGGGATTGTTATCCGATCTCGTTTTTCTCGGAAACAATGTAATTAATTTTTCATGTCGACTTGAGGTCATTCATATTGAATTTTCATGCCGTACGCACGTACCTTGCCTTTGCTCCTGAGTAACTAAAAGATTTCAAGAATTATCTTATTAATTTCCAAGAGATATCTTCTTGGTGGTTTGAACTTGTCATTCTTCGAACCTATACGATGTTAATGTATATTTTTTTCGGAATCTAATTCTACTGATGTAGAGTATAATTGGTTCTCGCATAATGGGACTTCTTCATTGAAATTGGGTAATTAAATTCCATCTCCTTCTTAATTTTTATTGGTTCCTTGCTTCTTGATTATTATTTTGTTTGTTCTATTTTTTACCTTTTATGTTACATCTTTTTCTTTAACATGCATGTAAAGATGTTCTTTCCTTCAATTATATTTAATGTTATGAAATGTGATTCGTGTTTTCTTCAAGTTTAGTTTTAGTGCTCTTCTCTCAATTTAAATGCAACCTGGGTATGGTAATTTGTCCAGCCGTTCCACACACATACCCTAGTTGCTCTCTGTTATTATTTATCGTTTTCTCTCTTAGTGTTTCTGAAGGTAACTTGT
This sequence comes from Meconema thalassinum, assembly GCA_946902985.2. Classification (NCBI taxonomy): domain Eukaryota; kingdom Metazoa; phylum Arthropoda; class Insecta; order Orthoptera; family Tettigoniidae; genus Meconema; species Meconema thalassinum. The sequence continues at coordinate 100,618,654 of OX336398.1, forward strand.
GGGTACAGTTTCCCTAGTGAGAACATAATAATTTAATAAGTGCAGCTAACTGCCAAAATATACATGACTGTGAATATAACTATATTAAAACTATCTCAGATGGCGTATTTAGTTTTTGCAGAAATTTGTTAGCGATATTTTTCTTTTGGAACACAACAGCAGGTGATATCGGTCACAGGTCGTCCCACACAGTTTACACTTGCAGCTATCGTCCGGGTCGTGAGTAGTGTGTTTTGATCGGTTCAGATGCCTCCACCTCCACACAAGATGGCGGCGGTGCGATATCTCTCGAACTTATGGTTGGATTTTAACAAATGAGGTGTCATTGAACTCGGGCTGACACCCCCTTTCCAATGGACAACATATTTCCACCCCAAAAATAAAACCTACCCTACTAAGGGGTGAAATTGAATTTTTTAGAGAATCTCTCTCTCCAATTGCAACATGTGAGAGTTTGAATGCCGATATGGAATGTAACGTTGTTCTGCAAACCAATAATCAAAGAGGGGCATGTTAGGCCTTGAGGTGAGAGCCCCTGTTATTGTTGACGAGCCCCCCCCCCCCCTGCTGTCAGGCCCGTGTTGATGGGTTATTGTTGACAGGTCCTTGTGGACGAGTCCTTGTGGACAAGTCCTTGTGGACAGGTCCTTGTGGACGAGTCCTTGTGGACAGGTCTGTGTGGACAGGTCCTTGTGGACAAGTCCTTGTGGACGAGTCCTTGTCCCTTTGGACTGATCCCTTTGGCCTGGTTCCTACGGACTAGCCCATGAATTTATTTAAATTATGTTAAAGGGCCTAACTACATTTGTGTGTGTGTGTGTTGAATTGACGTTGTTCACCACTACTATAATGGGATAACGATATGAAAGGAAAGTGATGAAATACATGTGAACATACAAGGGATCTAACTTGGTGGATGGATGTGTTCTAACAAGTCATTTGTAGTTGAAAGAGAATAATACATGTTCTTAAGATGTTAAAACTTAAGAAATGACACGTTCAGTAAGACGTCTTGTTACTTCCTGTGTCATATTACAGACATGGCAGAGAGCGCGCAGATCTGTTGCTATGACTAACACTGCAGTAATTTGAAACCGCAAGTGTTCATTAAGACAATGGATGATGATCATGCAAAGTTAGCAGTTATTGGATATTACACAGGTGTTCCTTCCGGTGTCATGTTGCTGACATACCAGAGAGCGCACACTGCTGTTGCTATGACTGACGCTGCAGTAATTTGAAACCCCATATGTTGATTAAGACAATGGGTGATGATCATGCAAAGTCAGCAGTCATTGAATACCACACAGGTGTTCCTAGTGTACTTTGGACTCTCAACTGTATTGGGAAAGGAATTGCAATGATCTGCAAAAAACTGCTGACACGAGCGATGAGAGTTTATATAAGAGGGGTGTCATATATCTCCCTACTGTCAGTCTTTATTACTCGCTTTGAGTGAACAGTGCTCTATTACTGCTCAAGAGTTGTAAAAAAAGAGCCGTTTTGGTACAAAATCATTAAATTATTTTGCAAAGTAAGTACTTATTATTAATGGATTGTAGTCTTTTATTACTAATTGATGTTGAAGTTATTGATTGGAATGTATTTATTGATTGATTGATTGATTGATTTGTTTGCAGATAATTGGGTACTTGTAGGTTACCAGATTCCTACAATCTGTTCATTCAGTGGCATCAGTTGATCAATTATAAAAAGGTAAGTGCCCCCCCCCCCCTCTAATAACTTTTAAACAGTTAGAGTGATATTTTCCAATGTTCACCACTACATGTCAGTGAAAATGGTATATTTGGCAGTCAAACGTTGGAACTACTTGACCATGGTGTGTAAAGCTAATTTTGTAGGTTAGATTTTGATTACCGCTCTATTAAGTCTAAATGTTCATTGCTAGGTGTCAGTGTCAGAGGGAATATTTAAAGACTTAACCTCAGTTCACCTAACATAACCTAACTTTACCTAACTTAACCTTATCATGTGACATGTTTTACAATTTTAAACTTGTTTTAAGACTGGCTATGACGTCACACTTAGCTCACTTAACTGGCGATCGCTGGTTTCTATCACGTGACATGTTCTACAAGTTTAGACTTGTTTTAAGACTGGCTATGACGTCACACTTAGCTCACTTAACTAACGATCGCCGGTTTCAATCACGTGATATGTTCTACAAGTTTAGACTTGTTTTAAGACTGGCTATGACGCCACACTTAGCTCACTTAACTGGCGACCGCTGGTTTCTACCACTCTATCAAGTTCTAGTGTTCACTGCTAGGTGTCAGTGACAGTGGTATATATAGTAACCCTCAGTTAGAACTATATAAAGTTAGACTTGCTAGGAGTTCACAGATCGATTTAAATACCCTGCTATAACCATTGACTGGAATATAATTAAACTATTTATATTGTAAATTTTGTTTTATCTTTTACTAACATTGATTATTTCTTTCTTTTATAGATAACTTGGAAAGTAATCATCATGTTCAAGTGTGGTGACTGTAAGAAACAGTTCTCAAGACCTGTCAACCTTCAACGTCATGCAAGTACAAAACATAATCAGAAAATGTTTGTATGCAGTCATTGTGCTACCACATTTAACAGGCAAGATAGTCTTACACGACATGTAAATTTAATGCATGTCAGTTCAGCACCATTTTCGTGTTCAGTTTGCGAACTTGGTTTTTCTAATGTAAAGCGATATCAATCCCACAAGGTTGAAGTGCGTGGAGAACAACAGGAATTGAAATATGTAAAACCATCAACTAGCACGGAACCTTTAAATGAATGTGATGCTCAAAAGCGTAAACGTTCTCAAGATTGTGAAAATAGTTGTGCAACAAAAAGAAAAAAGAATGGTGAACCTTCAATAACACATTGTGATGTATGTAATATTGATATACCTTCTTCAATCATTCATGGACATTTACGCAGTATTCAACATAAAAATAACACTTGCCATGAAAGAAATTCTGGAAATGTTCAACAAATTGGTAGTGCATTTAAAAGTCGAATTGCTAGTTATAGACTTCATAGTGAAGAAAAAACTCAAAGTATTGAATCATTTTTAAAAAATGTTCAACCTACTGTGTTTGGCTTAGTAGAAAATGTTTTATTAGAGCATAAAACAATTAAAATGAATTTTGAACTTTTTGGCCTCTATGTAAAAACTGGGAGCGAAGGTGAAATTACAGATATCAAATCCTTTAATACAAAAAACATAATTGTTAGCGAATCAACTAATATTAGTGATATATACCAAAATATTTCAAGTGCTATCATTGTGAAGAGTGAAGAGTTCCAGGAAAGGGAGTCAGGCTGGGTGTTAGTTGAAGTACTTTATTTAGAAACCAACATGAATAAATATAATCCCCTTCGAGCATCATCATACGTTGATTTGCCAGGATGGATCAAACGTAAGCACGCTTGTGTAAACGTTATGAATAATGATGACGAATGCTTTGCATGGGCTGCAACCTCAGCTCTCCATCCAGCAGTGAGGGACACGATGAGAACATCATCTTATCCTCACTATTCTTCAGTGTTAGATTTAAAAGAAATAGAATTTCCTATGGCGATAAAAGACATTCAACGTTTTGAAGAGCTGAACAATGTAAGTATTAATGTTTATGAAATTGAAAATAAGAGTATAGTAGGCCCTCTATATTATACTCAGGAAAAAAAGGATGCTCATGTAAATTTACTATACATAACCGAAGGTGAAAACGCCCACTATTGTTGGATAAAACATTTCAGTAGACTTGTTGGTAGTCAGCTATCAAAAGGTGAATCTAAGAAGTGGTTGTGTGATGGCTGTTTGCTATATTTCAGAAAAGAGGACCAACTAACTCAACATCAAAAATGGGGGTGTAATCATGTTCGTACGGTATTACCGACTCCTAAAAATAACATTCTAAAATTTAAGGATTATGAGAAACAGCTTCGAGTACCATTTGTTATATATGCTGACTTCGAGGCTTTGCTAAAACCATTTAATACATGTTCATCAAATCCAGCCCAAACTTTCACCAACACAACTCACATTCATGAACCTTTTAGCTTTGCATATTATATTAAATGTAGTTATGATGACTCTTTAAATAAGTTTGAGCTCTATAGAGGACCTGATGCACCTAAAGTTTTTATGGAAAGGCTTGAGAAAGATGCCATTCGTATATCCTCTATTTTAAATACGATCATTCCAATGGAGTCACTAACTTCCTCAGAGCAAATGAATTTTGAAACTGAAACTAATTGTTTTATATGTGGTGAATGTTTATATTCAGACAGGGTTCGCGATCATGACCATTTAACAGGAAAATATCGTGGTGCTGCTCACCAAGAATGTAATTTAAATTATAGAGTAAGTAAATTCATTCCGGTCATTCTACACAACGGTAGCAAATACGATAACCACTTTATCGTTAAAGAATTTGGAGCTTCAGATGTGAAAATTGATGTGATTGCGAATAATAAGGAACAATACATATCGTTCACAAAATACATCAAAACTAGCAATAAAAAAAACATTAAACTGCGATTTTTAGATTCATTCCGCTTTATGCCGAGTAGTCTTGATAAGCTGGCTAGTAATTTAAAATAGGATCAGTTTCATGAAATTCATCGTGTCTTTCCTAAAGAAGATGATTTTAATTTGATTCGTCAAAAGGGTATATTCCCTTATGAATATATTAACTGTGTGGAACGTCTTGAGGAGTGTTCTTTACCACCGAAAGATGCATTTTACAGTTCCTTAAACACAAGTCATATCAGTGATCAGGAATATTTACATGCACAACGTGTATGGACACAGTTCCACATTCAAACTTCAGGAGAATTTTCAGACATATATTTGAAGACAGATGTGTTATTATTAGCAGATGTTTTTGAAAATTTTCGAAATGTTTGTATGAAAACTTATGACCTTGATCCTTGTCAGTATTTCACTGCTCCTGGGTTAAGTTTCAGTTCAATGTTGAAAAAAACGAAAGTAAATTTAGAATTAATGACTGATATAGACATGATCAATTTTATAAAATCATCAATTCGAGGTGGATTAAGCCAATGTAGTGGACGGTACTCTAAAGCGAATAATAAATACATGCCTAGCTACAACCCTTGTGAAGAGTCAAAGTATATTGTCTACCTCGATGCAAATAACCAATATGGTTGGGCTATGAGTCAATATCTACCACTGAAAGATTTTCGCTGGCTGACACAACCTGAAATTGATGTCTTACATGTTGACACTCTTAATGATAACGATGATAAAGGATATATTTTAGAGGTAAATCTTGAGTACCCTAAAGAGTTACATGATGATCATAATGATTTACCATTTTGTCCTGAGAATATGAAATCTCCATACATTTCATCACGAACAAAAATGTTAATTGCTAATGTAAATGATAAATGTAAATATGTAATACATTATCAAAACTTGAAACAGTGTCTACAGCATGGATTAAAATTAACTAAAATTCATCGCGTATTGCAATTTCAACAGTCAGCATGGCTCAAACCGTATATTGATCTAAACAATAATTTAAGAACACAGTCAACAAACGCGTTTGAAAAGGATTTTTATAAACTCATGAATAATAGTGTTTTTGGAAAGACTATGGAGAATGTTGATAAACGAGTTGATGTAAAGCTGATAACAAAGTGGGAGAATGATGGTAAAAGGTATGGTGCGAGCAACTTAATAAGCAAGCCTAACTTTCATAGCTGTTCAATTATTCATGAGGATTTAGTTGTAATACAAATGAATCGTCTTAAAGTAACTTACAACAAACCCATATATGTGGGATACACCATTCTGGAATTGTCAAAAACACTTATGTATGAATTTCACTATGATTATGTAAAGAAAAACTATCTTGATAATGCTAAATTACTCTACACAGACACAGATTCTTTTATTTATGAGTTTAAAACTGATGATTTTTATGATGATATCAAAACTGAGCTAAATAGGTTTGATACAAGTGACTATCCAGAGGATAATATTTACCATTTACCTCTAGTAAACAAAAAGGTTCTTGGGAAATTTAAGGATGAATGTGCTGGTGTTATTATAGACACCTTTGTAGGCACAAAATCTAAATCATACAGCTATATGACAATTGATGATGTAGTAGTAAAAAAATTAAAAGGAGTGAAAAAAAAATTTGTTAGTAAAGAGTTAGATATAAGTGATTATAAGAACTGTATAGTTAGTAACCCACCTGTATTATATAAGAAAATGTGTGTATTTAGAAGTAAAAATCATCAGCTACATACCAATTTGTTGAACAAAGTTGCTTTAAGTAATGAAGACAACAAACGATTCATTATACCCAACACATTTAATACTCTTGCTTGGGGAAACAGTCGTATTGACGACTATTACTTTACTTAAGTCTAATGATCACTATATTGTAATATTTGTAGTGTGTTTTATATTGTAATATTTTTTTTTGTAAAAACTGTAAGTAGAATGTATAATGTTAGGCTACAGTAGTTTAGTAAAAATAAGATAAGTAATACATTTTAGTGTAAAATGTTTGCTTTTGTATATTACAAAAATGATTTTAAAAAAATTACTGAATGTGTGAACTAAACAAGGGGAATGTAAAAAATGTAAAGTGGAAATTGTAAATATCCATGTGTGAAAAAGTGAAATGGCTATCACCATTTTAAAATTAAAAAGACATTGTAATCTGGTAAACCTTGTTTTTTATTTCACAACAACTGAAATGTATAGAATGTGTAAACCAAACAAGGGAATGTAAAAAATGAAAAGTGGAAATTGTAAATATTCATGTGTGAAAAAATGAAATGGCTATCTCCATTTTTTTAAAATTAAAAGATATAGTGATTCAGTGAACCTTATTTATATTTCACATAAAAATGTACAGAATGTGTGAACTAAACAAGGGGAATGTAAAAAAATGCAAAGTGGAAATTGTAAATATTCATGTGTGAAAAAATGAAAATGAAGAAATGACTATCACCATTTTTAGAATTAAAAGACATTGTGATCTGGTAAACCTTGTTTTTTATTTCACAACAACAAAAATGTACAGAATGTTTAAACAAAACAAGGCGAATGTAAAAAAATGTAAAGTGGAAATTGTAAATATTCATGTGTGAAAAAAATGAAATGGCTATCACCATTTTTTAAAATAAAAGACATTGTGATCTTGTAAACCTTGTTTTTATTTCACAACAAATAGAGCTTTACAAAAATATAATACAAAGAAATACCAATTCCTCAATCCTTTTCAATGTCCATGTCCACTCATTATTAACTTTCCTTTTATAACACTAATCACAATGACGACTGCCAACCTCTCTCCCACTGAGACATCACAGAATGTCAAAAGTTGTTTAGCTTTTCAACTATACTTTATCCGCTACACGTCTTAATGCAGGATGACTGTGGTGATAAAGGTGCATGCTCGATCTAAAGGATTAATAGGTATATCACTATGCTGCAAAGGTTCTTCAAGACAAGTTCCAGGACCACACAAATAAAAAACCAGGTATGTAGATTTCGAAAGTCAAGTATTGAATTACTTTGTTAATGACGCCATTGCCAGTAGAGGTCTGGCATGTCCTTTTACATCGATGGTAAAAAGGTTTGATCTTCCTCCTCTTCTGTGGATGATGTTTGTTGTTGCTGCTTGTTTTCTTCATTACACCCGTGGTATGAGGAAACAAAGTCTTTACACTGACTTTTATGACCATGATACAGTTTGACTAGCTGACAAGTAGCACACTGTCGCATAGAGGGTATTTTTGCCATAGCCACTTGCTTATGGTGATCATAATCTGTACATGGTTGCAATTCACTTAACACAGGGTCTTGAGTCCATGATTTTGGTACATGTTGCCAGATTTCTTTCACTGCATTTGCTGCGACATAATAAATGAATGATTTTGGAAGAGCCAATAATTCTTCTTTAGTAAAACTGTCTAGTTTCTTTTTACACACAAAGAACTTTCCAATCGCTTTATCGGTAGCATCCCCTTTCTCCATGGTATCACGTTGATGTTTACACGTCGCTTGTAGAAATCTCACTGGTGTCATTCACAGGTAAACCTTTAGTTTTAATTTTATTTAACAACTCCCAGCAGGCATTGGTGGATAGCCAATGAAACAATTGCCACACCTGTGCCAAGGCTTTATGGGTAATATTGTCACAGGGGCAGCGATCCATGAGTGTTTGCAGCGATGGACAGCCCATGTCCATTAAATCGATACATTGACAGTAAGACGCTAAAAATGGTTGTAGCCATTGACGTTTTTCACTACCTTTCACAAATATTACATGGGCAGAAGACAAGTGGGCTTTCATGACCATGTCCAGGTGCTTATATGAAATGGTTCCTCGCTTCCAGTCTAGTTGCATATGAGTTTCAATCCACTGGGTTTGTTTACGGTCTTTATCACACAACAAATCAAACGCATAAGGTGGTTTAAACACCAAATGAGTAGCTTGTGATATCCAAAAAGTGGAACAATCGATGATGGCCACTTCTTTAAATATAAATTTGTTATCTCCAATTTTAAACCCTTGACAGTCGACAATCAGTGTACGCAACATGTTCACTCTTGTCTGGATCAAGTCCAACTGACTACAGACTGACAATTGTTCAGTAAGGTGTACCCATGTAATTTACTTACATTCCATTCTAGTAAAAGAAAAGAAAAACATCGAGTAGTCACTATAGAGGTTAGGATATGACAGGGGGGCATAAGAAATAATAATATAACAACAACAACCAATTTTTTTTATTTCATTATTTTATTAGCATAACAAGTTTTACATTCTTTTTTCATTCTAGGATAGAGGCGGTACCATCTCATACAACAAAAAAGTCTTTTGTGTTTATAGTGTCCATAACACCGATGATATCCCAATGTCTCTAAACTGGATGTTTTTGACTGTGAGCTGCTCACTGAAGCACTGCCGGCACCATAAAGTCCACACGTATCATAACTTTTTTCATCACTCAGAGGCATGACGGAGGGGTAACTTGAATGACAAGGTATATTACCCACCTCCATTCTGCACAGGTAGGGGCAGGCAGGTGACCAGCGCTGATGTTCCTGCATGGGTTCATCGCTCTCTTGCCATTGGTCTAAGATGATGGGACAAAACACACATTTCACTTCATCTCTTCTTTTTAAATAGTAGAATCCAGCGGCTGCTAAGGCTTGAGGGTTTATAAAAGGCACCGGCCACGTCGCAAAGGTCTTGAAACGTTGTTCCTCAGATTTTAAATTCATGGATGTAACTTCTCTTGAGGTTTGAAAGCAAGACATGACTGAGTGGTTTGATGTGTGTTGACCTGCTATTTATACACTTGTCACTTGGTTGGACAGTGGATAATAGTTGACTTGTTTGTGATGAATAATCAAACAGTAGGCCGTGGTATTGGCTGGAACATTGTCATGCGTTTCAAAATCTAGTCGAATGTCAATATTGGATGGTTTGACAGACTCTTCCAAGTAGGAACAGTCAAAGACAATCAGTGGCGCCCTTGTCTTAAAAGCTTGGGGTGACAACATTGGACAATTCTCTTTTTGATAATACGACCATCTAAATTTAGAAAACAAGTCGTACAGGGGGGCAAACTTATTTTTTGAAAAATCTAAATCCAACCCTTCATAGGGAAACACAGCACCGTTGAGGAAAAGACGTGCATTTCTCAATTGCAGGTGATCAAATTGCGTGACATCTTTGATTTGTTGATACTTGCGATTCGTTTGAAAACCCACAATCATGTAGAGAGGTCTCTCTGTATAGCGGGCTGTTTTTATAGACCAACTGTGTGTGTTGGTGGTGGGCAATAACGGGTACTCATGGAGTGCCCAGCTTCTAAATTCCATGGGTAGAGGTATATCTCTCTTTACCATTTTGAGTATGTCCAGTTTTTTGCTATCGTTAAGGGTCACATGAGGCACTTTCCATAGCAGGCGTTGTAGTTGAATTTTTGAATCAATGGGGGCATTGTCGACTCCCTTGAGTGTATTATTATCACTCCTGTCTCTCACTAGATAAAGCACTTGCCTTGCGTTGACCACAATGCGCTGGTGATCTTCAGCAAAGCCTAAAATCAGTTTAAGAGGTAAATATCCAGTGAAGGTGCCATCGGTGTGTACCATCCAGTCATTGGTCGAGTCAGGGCACCAACCCGCCATGCAAAGTGTTTTAGCTTCTTCCTCACTATAAGAGGGATATAGTTTCATGACACTGGAAATGCCCACATTTCGAGTGCTATCCACCACGATATCGTTAATGACATATCGTACTTCAGAAAACAGGAAGGCAAAAGCATGGTTGGCTAACTTGGATGTAGTGGGTGTAGAACCATCGGCTTTGGTGAGTCGACCTTCAATCTGAATAACACTTTCATGCGGTAGGGTGTAAATATCTTGGTTGTTGATAACAAACTGAATTTCATCATTGTTATTGAGTCCAGGTGTTTGAGCTTGATAAGAATGCAGATCAATTCTTACCACTCCTGGTTGCTCCTCGATGTGGTTCGCTACCTCTAGAATAGAATTCATCGCTGGGGTTAATGTGGTAACCCAAATGCTGTAAAATCTGCTTGTTCTGAGATGTTAACGTGTATTCACGTGGTAAACAACTAACACCATTCCTAGACGGTGCTGTTGCTTTATATACAAACTTCATAGTGGTTTTAGCACCAACTTGTAAGTCACTGGTGTGGTAGAATCTAGATCAATGAGTTGTTGCTCTCTATTGATTAGTCTTAATGTGATATTACGAATACCATCGACAGCTACAGAATGAAAAAGCACCACTGGAGGGTTTTCACGAATAATATAGCCATTGGGCGATGTTATAATAAAGTCATAAAGCGAATGCGACGGTTCTTGATTGGTGTACACTTGACTAATAATATTACACGTCACCGACACATGATGGTCCTCAATGAATTTCACTTCATGGTCTGATTCATGTTTTTTGTTGGGCTCTAACACACGTGGTTTAAATCCTAGTAATGGACCAATGGAATCGGGGTGAGTTTTAAAGTCAATTTTGAATGTAGAAAAAATACTGCAGTGATGAGTGTTGGTATTTCCTACAAGTTCAAACTTGCGCGTTCCATCGAGAAATGACTTTAAACCATATTCATTGATCAACACCACATAAATGTGTTCATAAATGTCATCTATCGTATATCCACCAGAGTTCAGGGTGAGCACAGAATCATCATAGTAAAACTTGTTGTTCACATTTTCACGTATGTTGTATATTCGATTGTACGTTTCAAGAGAAACAAGTCCTAAACCATAAGGTTTTTCACTCAATTCGATAGGTGGGTAAAAGTCTAGACTCACTTCAGGTCCACGTCCATGCAGTGTAAACGTCTTACTTTCCGCCGACATACTGTTGACGTTTTTGCTTATGTTGCGTCTTATATAAAAAATTAAACACAAACGTCCACACTGTTGGCTGTTAAACGTTTGCTCACGTTTCACATTATAATATATGTTGATCCTGTTTCCAAAATAGGCCACTAGTTCCATGGGCGGGGGCAAATTCCCAAAACTGTCAAAGTACCATACAGTAGATCCCTCTTTGACATAAGCTACATAATGTGTTCCAGGTCCTCGGTGATCATCCAAATTGATAACAGCACATTCATGTTTCCCGGGTTGTGAGGGTAATTGGTTTCGCATAAACACACCTCGAAAATGAGAAAGCTTCAGTTGTTTAGCATAGCTTTCCACTTGCTGATGCGTCAGGGCATGTCTTGCTATGGTTGAGGTTAAAGATGTTTTTTTTTATTTCGAAAAGGTGAAATTCCAAATCCTTGTTGATAAAAGGCTGGCTTCAAATTGACATTTCTAGCCCCCATAGCAATGGCCTCCATTGTTTCATTGTGTCGCTGACTTTCATTGAGTTGTTGCTTGCCCTGTTGCACGGCTTTAATGGTTTTTGCCACTGCACTGGCGCCGCCTAAAAGTGAACCTAGAGCAGCCAGACCGGCGAATAATGCAGGTAAAAATCCCGCTCTTTTGGGGACGGGGATCACTCGCCCTTGTTTTGAACCCTGTCGCTGACGTTTTGGAATGACATGTCTCTGTGCTACTCGAAGAGCTTTCCTTATGGTCAACACATTATTTTTTCTTTTTTTCTTTCGTAAGGGCTTGTCCACGAATGTCATAAGCCCAGGCTTTGCCAAGGACAGGCTCATATTTTTTGTCTTTCTCACCACATATCTTTGTTTCACCATGATGATGATGATGACCAACAACCTTTCACAAGAAAGTTTAAGTCACAACTAACATTAGATTGTTATTTCATGGCTGTATATTCCAATTCTACATAAAGTGGGAAATCATTTATGGTTTTTCCAGCTTGCTTTTCATTCCATGTCAACAGGAGATGAAAGGATAATTTGTCTCCTGCATTGACCATTTCATGGTTATGGACCAACATCCTATGACCATTTATCTCTATTTGTAAATGGTTCTCATCAGGTATGGCATATTTGATGTGAATGGTTCCATTATAGTGTAGTCGATAGTGGCTTAAACCCGAAGCAAGCACATAGGTCAAGTGCTGGTCATGAACTAGCGGTATATGGTTTCTCTCATTCACAGGTTTTACATTTGTCAGATGCACTAAAAATACAGATGGGATAAATTTATAAAGCCTTTTCATTTCATAGGTCACGTATCGCTTGGTACAGACATCATTATCTTCTTGTGGGTCTTCCACGTGAATAATGCGGTGATGATTAGCGCTATAGCCATCCACCGTAAGCTGAGGCACTTTATCATAAAACTCATACACCTTGTTATCCACATACTTTTTTGTAGTAACGTCTGTAGACACTTGAGGATGTTTTACATGAGTTAACCGCTTTCCTTTAAAGTCATAATCTCCTTGTTTTGTGCGTGGCACTACTGACCTATCCACATAGTGTTTATTAGCAGGATCTGTTTCTTGTTTAGGATCATGTATGGGAACAGACCTAGCTTTGACCATCAACGCACGTCCAAAGACATCCATCGTCAAGCTGTAATACGAGTCTACTGTTTCTATGACGAGGCTCGGTGCGATGTATATAGACAGCCTGCTAGCCTCTCTAAGCCTTAGTTGAAATGAAGATAATTAAGCAGCAAGAGTCATTCCCTGTGAGGGACATGGTTTCCCATCTCTGCCCCACATCACGTGAACAACGCCATGGTTCACTGTTTCCATCTTCCATTCGCTGCATCATTGTGGGACCTTCCGGCTGTGGAACGACCAATCTTTTGCTGACACTTATTACAGCGCCCAATGGTCTGTGTTTTCAAAATATTTATATTTTCGCAAAATCTCTCTACCAACCCCTCTACGTGTTTCTGGATCAAGTCATGTCTGGATTAAAAAATGAGAATATGGGGTATTTTACATTTTCCACGCAAGAAAATGTTATTTCACCGGATGAGGTAAAGCCTGATTCACTCATGATTTTCGATGATGTATCCACTGAACGACAAGGTATCATTCAAAGCTATTTCAGCATGGGTCGACACAAACATATCGATTGCTTCTATCTTGGACAAACGTATTCTAAAATGTCCAAACAGTTGATTCGTGACAATGCCAATGTCATTGTTTTATTTCGCCAGGACGAGAGGAACAGTCGTTACATTTATAATGAACATGTGAATCCGGATATGAACTTTCAAATGTTTACAGAATTGTGTGGCAAGTGCTGGAACACACAACGTCATGCCTCTTTAGTGATTGACAAACAAAGTGAACTCAACCAAGGGCGGTATCGCTTAGGGTTTGATCATTTTATTGCTATTTAAGGTACTGTATCATTCCCTGTCAAGTCATTTGTCGCGACATCATGGCGTTAGCAGAGAGTCAATTGAAAAAGCATATTATTAGAGCAAAAAATACTATTCGCCAAAAGTTTCGTCAATTGAAACGATCGCGTGCGGATCATGCTTTGTTTATTCAACAACATTTAGCACCTCCGCTAAAAGCTATGTTGAAACCCTCTATCAAGCCATCTGGAACGCTACCTACCGTTTCACAAGCCAGTCAGACGCACCACGAGGACTCTGAGGAAGAGAAGGAGGAAGATGAAGAGGAACAGGAAGATTTAACTAGTGTTAGCGAAGTTGAGGATAATGAGGAACAAGTGTTTACGCCTCAAAAAAAAAGGCATCACCCCTTGCAGAGTTTTTAAGAAAAAGGAAATCCTTGGCCATGGTCGAAACCCCTTGCCCTTCCAGATCGTCTCCATTTTCACAACTCTTGGCCACTCCTCAACATAAAGCTCAACTGAAAAACATTTTAATAAAATATTATGGATCAACACTGGAACCCTATTTCACCAATCTATTTGTTGGAAACACAGATACCACATATGGCGTTCGCTATGAGAATGATAGTTTTAAAATTGGTGATTCATCGATTAAATTTAGTCGTACTAAAGCTGTCATTAAAAAGATCAACTATAAATTAACACCAGGACTGTTAAAGCTACTATTCTCTAGGACTCCCTCATCTCAAGATTATACGTCAGAGGACCTTAGTAAATATAAATCCATTTTATTGGATACCCATGCTCACAAAAGACAGTATGATCCCACTCAACAAGTGAATGCTAATATATCCCAAAAATATAAAACCATCATTGCAAAAATGTTCCCCACTAGTCAAAGTGGTCGTCGTAAAGTGTCCGCTTCAGGGGTGACATTTAAACCATTAAAACCCCTTGTGGATGTTACCTACTGGCACAATCCAAATAAACTCGTCCAGCGACTACAGCTGTTGCATGCTTCACGTCAAGCCGGCCATACTGGTCACGATTGGGAAATTCAAGAAATTGAGGAAGAACTTCGAAATGCCAAAATTAATGTTTAAGCCCTCACCCATTAAAATGGGTATTGCTCACGAGTTGCATCGTCCAGCTAGACGTCACTATCAGCGACTCAAGGTGATTTCACAGGGTGTGGATGAACTTTGGCAAGCAGACTTGGTTGAAATGATTCCCTATGCTAGCGTTAACGATGGTGTACGCTATATGTTGACGGTCATTGATGTTTATTCCAAAATGGCGTTTGTTGAACCTGTGCGTCGCAAGTCTAGTCCACTAGTTACCAAAGCCTTTCAACATATTATTCAACAATCCAAACGTCAACCTCAGCTGCTACAAACCGACCAGGGAAAAGAATTTTTCAACAAAGATTTCTCCAGTTTTCTCAAATCTAAGGATATTCACCATTACACCACGTACAGCAATCTCAAAGCCAGCGTGGTCGAGCGGTTCAACCGAACATTGAAAACCCATATGTGGAAAGCGTTTACCGCTCAGGGCACTTATCGCTGGTTGGACTTGTTACCTGAGTTAGTGTCACGTTACAACGACACCAAACACAGAACCATTGGGACCAAGCCACGACTTGTAACTAAAAATATTCCACAACTGGATAAACTGTTTAACCCCATAAAAACAGCAGACCCTAAACGTCATCGCCTTAACATTGGGGACCATGTTCGTGTGAGCAAATTCAAGTCCGTCTTCGACAAGGGCTACACACCAAATTGGGGGACTGAACTATTTCGAATTCGTCAAGTCAACCTGAACAGTCCAGTCACCTATTTACTCGAGGACCTCAACCATCAACCCATAAAAGGAAGGTTTTATCTTCAAGAACTTCAAAAGACAGCGTTTCCTAAACATTACCTTGTGGAAAAAGTGTTGAAACAAAAAGGAAATAAACTATATGTAAAATGGTTGGGATTTAGCTCAGCCTTTAATTCTTGGATTAATAAATTACATGTTGTGTGAACCTGTGTGTCTTGTATTTATTTATTTACTCTTGTTGTACTTAACCTACAGTCCTATGTACAGTCCTCAGCTATACATGTATTATGAGCAATACATATTTCTTTCTCTCTTCACCTGTGTTCTCTCTTACACTAACTCTCCCCCCTTCACCTCCCACCACTGTCAAAACAGGTTGTGACTTGTTAGCTCTTATCGTGCACGTGTACAGGTGAACACCTGCGTGTTAGATCATATTACACATGAACTTGCATTTTCTCACGTATGAAGCAAAACAGGATGTGACTTGTTTCACAAGGAGGACGGTAATAAGGTCATTTCAAACGTGTTCACATGTATTTCATCACTTTCCTTTCATATCGTTATCCCATTATAGTAGTGGTGAACAACGTCAATTCAACACACACACACACACAAATGTAGTTAGGCCCTTTAACATAATTTAAATAAATTCATGGGCTAGTCCGTTGGAACCAGGCCAAAGGGATCAGTCCAAAGGGACAAGGACTCGTCCACAAGGACTTGTCCACAAGGACCTGTCCACAAGGACTCGTCCACAAGGACCTGTCCACAAGGACTTGTCCACAAGGACTCGTCCACAAGGACCTGTCAACACGGGCCTGACAGCAGGGGGGGGGGGCTCGTCAACAATAACAGGGGCTCTCACCTCAAGGCCTAACATGCCCCTCTTTGATTATTGGTTTGCAGAACAACGTTACATTCCATATCGGCATTCAAACTCTCACATGTTGCAATTGGAGAGAGAGATTCTCTAAAAAATTCAATTTCACCCCTTAGTAGGGTAGGTTTTATTTTTGGGGTGGAAATATGTTGTCCATTGGAAAGGGGGTGTCAGCCCGAGTTCAATGACACCTCATTTGTTAAAATCCAACCATAAGTTCGAGAGATATCGCACCGCCGCCATCTTGTGTGGAGGTGGAGGCATCTGAACCGATCAAAACACACTACTGTCGTGAATTTTTCCAGTCAGGCATATCCGGTGGTGGAAACCATGCACGGCATATCTCGTAACTACATGCCGTAATTCATATCCAGATCGCATCCATTCCCTGCATATCATGGCATCTGTTGAGTAGAGCGTTTTGTATTAAGTTCTTCTACAAGTTCCCTGTAGGCGGCGGTTGATGGTACGCCTAACAATTGAATAAAGAGCTATGCTGTGCCCAAAAAATCTGACAAGGGGAAGAAGATTGAAGCGAAGCTCTTCGATGAAAAATTGCTCTCTTGCTAAAACGTAGGTGAGACGAAACCGCGTGAATTTTGACAGGCACACTGTTCTCTTGAGGAAAGTTGTTTTGACTCTTTCTATTTCTTCCAAATTTATCTTCGTCAGATAAAGCCAAAATGTCTCCAGTCCATGTAATATGATTGGGGGTAATTTTAAGGCGAAACAGGGCGATAGCTGTGGTCAGAGATAACTGTCTCAGATTCCTTATAGTGAGAACCTTAGATCATAAATACAATAGATGGCTGATGACGTCACATTTGTGAAACCAACATCTCAATCAGCTGACTAAAGGGAACTGCGGATAGTTTGGAGCACTGAAATACTACACGTGACGATACAATTGGGCTATTCTGTTCTATTCATTACCGTACTAAGCCAGAATGGTGTATTACTGTGCAGCGTATGGATGTAAGGAGACGTTTAGGAAAAAATCGGGCATTTCTTTCCATAGGTAGTCCTAAATTAATTAATTGTAAAATAACCCTAAAATTCTTGACTTCACTACTTTCATTTCTTTACGTTTCCTCTTAACTCCGAGACATGAAAGAAAAATAATTTAATCTGTAAATTTATTACAAATTATTAAAAATTACTCTATCCCTTACTCCACTGAACAGGCCTATGAAGCAAAATTATGACCATCACAACATCAAATAGCCTTCCTTTTCGATCATGTTCAGTGTCAAATTGCGGGTTATGCTACTGATGTGACGATGTAGTCTTCGATAATAAATACGCTGAGGTAATATTTGTCATCTTATTAAACGTATGGACAGTGCGTTTGGTTGAGGAAATTTTCAGATCCTTCTAGGATACATTGCAGCCCTAAATTAGTCAATTCGTAGGATTTCAAAGTTCTGGATTATTACTGTGAAGGTTCCTATGATTCGTGGAAAATGGAATTTAAAAGGAAACAGTTCGTTGCTTGTAATGTTTTCCGTTGTAGCAAATGTAATGCATAGTTGTTAAAAAGCAACGCTTACTAAATCAATAGACTTCCTTATTTCCATTTGCCTATGTTTTGTTCACCTTCATAAAATACTGAAGTGGAAAGTAACGCTGAATAAGAGCTAATCGTACGATAACATTTTGTAAAGTAATGCACCGGTACTGAAATTAGCCAAAATACATTTTCTAAAGATGACAAATAAATTAGGAAATGATGTAGTAATGGATTGAACTTTTTTGGAGCTCTCGGGCGTACAATTAAAAATGACCAGCTACACAAACACAATTCTCTTCAAAAAATCAGTAGGCCTAATTCAGAATTGGATTTGTTATTAATTATTTACAAGAGGGGATCTTGGATGTATGAGTATTACGGAACACGGCAGCCACTTTTTACACCAACACAGTTCTGTTCAAAAATCAGTAGGCCTAATTCAAAGTTGGATTTGTTATTAATGATTTGCAAGAGGGGATCCTGGATGTATGAATATTATAGAACACGGCAGCCTATTTTTACACAAACTCAATTCTGTTCAAAAATCAGTAGCTCTAATTCAGAGTTGGATTTGTTATTAATTATTTACAAGAGGGGATCCTGGATGTATGAATACTGTATTATGGAACACGGCAGCCAATTTTTACACAAACACAATTCTGTTCAAAAATCAGTAGGCCTAATTCAGAATTGGATTTGTTATTAATTATTTACAAGAGGGGATTCTGGATGTATGAGTATTACGGAACACGACAGCCACTTTTAACACCAAATATGTTACATTCTTAACCTTTGCCACCATCCGGTACGTAAAGAAACATGCGATGCTTTTCCCAATGTCGTATAAATTACGAAAATGTGTGTTTAAACCCACATTAAAAATCATTTCCCCACCAACTCCTATCACCTTCCATTACGAGTTCCTCTGTTTTCCCTTCAGTCAGCTGATCCAGATGTTGGTTTCACGTCACAGTACAGGCGCAGTGTGGCAATGCGCACTCTATTGTATTCATGCTCGAAGGTGAGAACATATACGAGCCGGAAAGGGGTATCTGTTGACATAATATGTCGTGTCTTATTACTCAGAGTAATAATACTCAAGGCCAACGAATAATACTACAGTGACGTCACGCCAATACGAACCACGAACCTTTTCCCACTTGGAACAATCATTCCATCTAGTGTCAAAACTTGGGAGTTAGCAATCTAGTGTATGTTATAAGATATTTGGTTTGGGCAGCTCCCTGTATTCATTACTCCCTGATTGGTATAGATGCCATCGGAATTGATGTTCATTTGGCGCTAAAAATCGCGAGGGAATAACATGACGGATAAATCCAAGATTGAAATAGGACTTCTGGATGAAGATGACGAATTTGATGAATTTCCAGCTCAAGAAGGGACTGATAGAAAAGAAGATGAGGAAGATATAGTAAGCCTTTGGGAGAATACATGGGATGATGATGAGGTAGGAGATGATTTTAGCACTCAGACAGGGACAGCTGCAGAAGAAGCAACAACAGGATCAGAAGAAGCAAAAAGTGGGTCAGCAGCCACAGCAGCAACAACAGGTGCAGCAACCACAACAACAACAACAACAAGAGCAGCAGCAACAACAACAACAACTGGATCAACCGCAACAGCAAAAACAGAATCATCAGCAGGAGATACAACAGCAGCAGGCGCCGTAAATAGTTCTTTTTGACATAATTAACATTACTTATAGCGTTCCATAACATTCCTGCTTATTGTTCGCTAGTTTGTAAAAAAAAAAAAAAAAAAAGCTCGAATAATGACGATATTGATTACCGTTGTAGCCATTTTAAAACAAATTCCACGAGTTGTTGTTGTTGATTGATTTAGGGGCTTTGTGACATCGTGGTCATGTAGCCCCGTGTACTTGGGTGTGTATGGAATTTGTCTGATAACCTGTTTACTGTCATCACGGCAGGAGATAGCAGTTGAGCACGCTGTGACGGGGTGCGAGGGGTCTTGCAGTACGCATGCGCGGTCCGCCTATTCCTAACTTAAATATATCAGCTTCCCGCATGCCAATGGTTGTCATTGCAGCAGGCGACACTCAGTCAGTGAAAGAAGGAATGTGCTGAGTGAGTGAAGCAAGTAGTGACCAACTGAATGTTTTTGGAATGCAAGATACGCAGGGAACGGGAAGACCTCTGCAGTTCAAACCCGACTGCCATCTCCTGGCGCGATATCAGTAAATGAGATGGCGGTATTAGTGAGTGCATTTGTAATTCAGGTGAGGATTGGGAAAGAGCTGGCCGTGGCCTCACGTTAGGAACCATCCCAGCATTTGCCTGGAGTAGAAGTTGGAAGCCAGTTCTAAAATGGCTGAGATTGGAATAGAACCCTCCTCCTCTTCTACTCAGTTCTGCCTCACGAGGCTGAGTTGACCCCGTTCCAGTCCTCAAATTAGACCTCCTGGGTGACAAATTATATAAGAAACATGATCCTGGAAAACAAAACTCCTCAAATCGAATTCTGGCGCAGTCAGTTGGCTTTTGAGGGTGCGCAAATGTGAGTGAGCCGTGTCAGTAGATTGACTGCTTGTCACGGAGGGTGAGTGGTTATTGAGTGGGACTGCCAACCCCAAGCTTGCAGGTTCGCTCCTGGCCGTGGTAAGTGGTTTTTGAAAGGCGACAAAAATCACGATACGCATGCCACACGATGTTGGCATGTTAAAGAAGCCATTTGAATTCAGTAGGCCGAGTTCATAATAGCAAAATTAATCTCGGGATTTTCTGCAAACACAAAGTTCCTAATCTCTCTACTAGAAAGCGCTGTAGTGTCAAGGAGCTTAGATATCTAGGCCTAACCTCCTTGACTCTCATAGCGCTTCAAGGAGCGATAAAATTCAACATGCAAGTTGCCCTCTGGGCGTCAATTAACAAAGCTTGCACCCGGCACCGAGGCCATACGATATTATTATTTATAGTAGATTTACTGGCACATTAAAATCACCTTCGGGCACCGGGTGAGTTAGCCGTGGTCGTTACGGCATGACTGCTGGCAGTTGCTCACATCCGGGAGGCGAGGAGGTTCGAATCCCTCCGCCGGCAACCTTGAAGATGGTCTTCTGTGTTTTCCCATCTTCCTTCCAGGCAAATGCCGGGGTTGGTTCATAACTATAGGCCACAGCCGCTACCTTCCAACTCCTCGTCCTTACATTCAAACTTTCCTCCCCAGACAACACTCCACAGGCGACGGTACGTGTAGCTCACCCATTGGGTGTCTGCCTCGAAGCAGCTAAAGAACTGGTGAGCCGAACATGTTCTCGGGCACTCCCGGCACTAAAAGCCATACGCTTAAAAAAAAAAATCGGGCCAAACTCCGGCACCCGGGCGCCTCTTAAAGACGCAATAGTTAAAAGGGACGTAAAACCATTATTATTATTATTCTAACCTCAAATATTGGCCAACAATGTGCTTACCAAACACAAACACGCCCGCTAGTCCGCAGCAATCACAACGGGGAAAGTCAGAACTAGCGGACATTATGTGACCAAAATGTCATGCTTGCAGGGTAATCCTGATCAGTAGTGACTTAAGGCCTCTCGTCCATTGGGAGCAGAATGCTGCGAACTGCGAAGCAACGAATTCGGGAATCGTGCGAATGCCTATCGTCCATTGTCTCAGTATTCGTCCGGATTCATAGACGAGATGGCTCTCCGGAACGGCTTTCCAGATGATTCTGATGAAGAATTGTTTGCTTTGGAATTATCACCTTTGATTCGACGTATCACGCACAGACCTTATCGACGAAAACGGGAAATGTGGTTGAATCAAATTTACCTAAAAAGAAAGGAGGTGAATTTTCTCATTTGTAGCATGATCTTGAAGCCTTTCTCTTTTTCTTTTGCTGAACAAGCAAAATTAACAATTCACAATCCATTTTTCACTGCGCTCTTCGCACTCGTTCGCAACAAAAATCGCAACAGAACGGGATCGGTTCTCACTTTGCAGCTGTTCGGACAAAAACTGACGAACGATACGGGCTCTGTGGACGCGGTCCCCCCACCAAGCCACGTCTTTGGATCGTTCGTGCGTTTTCGTGCGACTTCGGACGAATTCGATTTCGCACCTTTTCGGAGCTATCCACTCCCAATGGACGAGAGGCCTTATAAGGGGTAGTGACACGGTGACATGTCAGCTCCTGGTGGCATGAAAATAAACTGAGAATACATTAGTTAGGCTCGTACAGTTCGTACAAGTCGATGAACTAATGGTTGGTTAAAGTGATCCTATGTGGTCTCAAAAGGCGAAGAAGAAGTTAGGCCTATTTATTCTTAAAATATCCTACAACAATGTTTTTTTTAAAGTTGTTGTTGTTGTTAGGTAGTCAACCCGAAGGCTGGTTGGATCCTCAAAGAGTACCCCCGTTAGGTTATGCGGGTAGATACCCACAACAACCCAAGGCAGCGCTATATTTAGGCGTACTAGGCAAGATGAGGAGTGAAGTAGTTTGTCATTTGCATATTAAGGCTTTCACGGCCCGGATTATTATATAAATAATTCATGCTTTTGGGCTAATGCCGTGTGTATTTTTAATTTAAACCATACGTTTCGGAGAAACCTTGCCTCCTTTTTCAATGGAAATAAACAATGTGGCCAAAGAAAGTATATCAATGAGATTACAAAAAATATAGATAAATTCCTCTGTTCGTCACCAGAGAGCAGCTGCCAGAAATAACTGTATGGACCATGGTGGAACGGCGGACAGAGTAGTAAGTAACAAGCAGGTAAAGGGGGCGGTGTGAAAATATAGAAACTCCTCGAAGAATGAGGAGGGGGGGGGGGGAGGTGGGAGGGTTAGATGGATATAAGGAAACATAGACAAAAGGGAATACTAGCTGAACGATACCTAACGTCATACAGTCAACGGCGAAAAAACAGATGGAAACTCCTCCAGTGACGAACAAAGGAGATCAAATCCAGGCTCTGAGCCCTAGAGGGAAAAATGTACAATTTTAAATATGTGAAGAACAGAGAGACTGAGAGGAACTATCTCCCTAGATCCTTAATAACTGGTAGCCAAGTGTCACTTAGCTGATAACCAGTGTCTCTGTTAAAATTATTGGGATTTTTACGAATTTCAACTGCCTCCCTTATAATTCTAGACCAGTTGTGCTTAACAAGGGCAAGCGCATGAGCATCCTTGAAACATACATCGTGCCCTGAAGACAGGGCATGTTCAGCTATAGCTGATTTGTCAGGTTGGTTTAGACGGATGTTCCTTTGATGCTCTTTGATGCGAGTGGCAATGGACCGTTTTGTTTGTCCAATGTAGACTTTTCCGCAAGTACATGGGACTTCATACACCCCAGGTTGTAGTATTGGGGACAATTTATCTTTGTTTAATGCTAAACGTTGACCAATTTTCGTCATAGTGCCGAAAACTGTTTTTATCTTGTGCTTGCGGAGAATCTTAGCAACGCGGTCAGTGGTGTTGTGAATATAAGGGAGGTAAGCAGTTCCTCTCACGTCGGAGCTCTGAGAAGGTTGTCTATCCCTCCTTCTGGGATGTAGGGACCTATATATAGTGGATTCATTATAGCCATTACCCTTAAACATGGTTTGTAAGGCATGTAACTCTTCCTGAAGAGTTGATGCCTCACAAATACGTTCCGCTCTTTTGGCTAGAGTTGTTATAATTCCTTGTTTTTGTGCTGGGTGGTGGTGGGAGTCCGCATGTAAATAACGGTTAGTGTGAGTTGGCTTACGGTAGACGCTGTGCCCCATGGAGCCATCCGCTTTCCTCCTCACAAGAACATCCAAAAAAGGTAAGCATCCACCTGACTCTAGCTCCATTGTGAAGTGTATTGAAGGATGCAGCTGGTTTAGGTGGTTCAGAAAGTGGTTCAGTTTCTCAGAACCCTCCTCCCACACCACGAACGTATCATCCACATACCTCCACCAAATCACAGGTTTGAAAGACGCCGAAGATATAGCCTCCCCCTCAAAATGTTCCATGAAAAAATTTGCCACGACAGGCGAGAGTGGACTTCCCATGGCCACACCATCAGTCTGCTCCATTGCCACTCGCATCAAAGAGCATCAAAGGAACATCCGTCTAAACCAACCTGACAAATCAGCTATAGCTGAACATGCCCTGTCTTCAGGGCACGATGTATGTTTCAAGGATGCTCATGCGCTTGCCCTTGTTAAGCACAACTGGTCTAGAATTATAAGGGAGGCAGTTGAAATTCGTAAAAATCCCAATAATTTTAACAGAGACACTGGTTATCAACTAAGTGACACTTGGCTACCAGTTATTAAGGATCTAGGGAGATAGTTCCTCTCAGTCTCTCTGTTCTTCACATATTTAAAATTGTACATTTTTCCCTCTAGGGCTCAGAGCCTGGATTTGATCTCCTTTGTTCGTCACTGGAGGAGTTTCCATCTGTTTTTTCGCCGTTGACTGTATGACGTTAGGTATCGTTCAGCTAGTATTCCCTTTTGTCTATGTTTCCTTATATCCATCTAACCCTCCCACCTCCCCCCCCCCCTCCTCATTCTTCGAGGAGTTTCTATATTTTCACACCGCCCCCTTTACCTGCTTGTTACTTACTACTCTGTCCGCCGTTCCACCATGGTCCATACAGTTATTTCTGGCAGCTGCTCTCTGGTGACGAACAGAGGAATTTATCTATATTTTTTGTAATCTCATTGATATACTTTCTTTGGCCACATTGTTTATTTCCATTGAAAAAGGAGGCAAGGTTTCTCCGAATCGTATGGTTTAAATTAAAAATACACACGGCATTAGCCCAAAAGCATGAATTATTTATATAGTTTGTCATTGCTTTCCCCAATGAGTCAGAACAGCAGTACTAACCCTATGAGTAGAACCTTGCACAGCACCCACAGGCACTGACTGTGCCCTGAATGTCATACCTCAGTAGCTTCCATATAATCACAACCATGAGTGAGACTGAGACATCGGTGGAAAGCCACATTTCACTCTAGCCTGTGCCAACAGACAAATGCCATTGTACTGCAATCATCAAGCGATGGCAAGTGAAGTAAACCTCATAAATAACCTCACAAACGGAGCGCCTCCCTGGTCAGGCCTGGCCCTCGCAAGCGAAGCCGACTTCGTTGCGAATGCTTATGACCTGTCAGTCTCGTAGGGGCCTTAAGAGTTATATCCAAAAATTTCGAGCAACAGCATTTGGTTGAGGGGGTTTGGGTGAATACCATAAATCTAATTGACCAGGATATGGCCTGGTGCATTTAAGCACTGGAAAGACAGAAGATAGTAAAGGATGGTAAGAGTGAGAATTTCATGAAATAGAAGTTAGAGTAGATAAGGATTGTCAGAGAAGTGAGTTATGGAAGTGAAAGTAAAAGTGCTAGAGTAGCATGCAAAATTTATTCTACAAGGATGCGGGGGCGCTTGTGGCGCCTCCCCCTAGCTTGGTAATCAGTAGGGTTCGGAAGTTGAAGACCTAAAGAAGTACAAAATATGCAGGCAAATATGTCCTAAAAACTAGCTAAATATGACCGAAAAACTATAAAATATGACCTAAAAAACTATGAAATATGACATGAATTTTGGGATAGGTTGAGTATCACTAACATCCAGTAAACTTCTTAAGTGCCAAACCGTGATCAGTGATAATACACCAGACACTTTTAATCATTCAAACTGACAGAACTACATTCATTCAGTATCACACTACACTATTCGGAAATCCTGTGTTTGAAAGTCGACGCAGATAACACGTACTGCCCCCGTAATTGAATTATATAGAGACCACGGTGGCTATATTTGAAATTATAAGGAAAGTTATGGTTGTCATAGTTATGACGTGGGTAGTCATGACGTAAGCACGGATGACGCAAATGTTATGCCAGCAGGCTACTTGAGCTGAGATTCTCAGTGACGTCAGCATTTAGTCGAGAACGTTCCAAGATTTACGACGCAGTCGCAGGAAACGAGGAATTCTGCTGAGGAAGAAACTATGCTATTGGAGGGGAGGCTTGAACCAATGAACGATAGTTTAAAGGAAGACGGAGATTGCTGAAACTATGGTATTTTTATTACTTTTGGAATGCAGAATTGTGGAAATCCATTTGCAGTAAAAGCATTGATTTGGAATTTTGGTGAAATTTATTTTCAGTTTTTGAATTTTGAAAATCCGTCATGTATTAACGAAGTTGGAACTTCTAGCGATGACGCAGTATCACGCTCTGGAAGGGATGGAAACGCCCCTCGTGAAGTTAATAAAAGGGCTTGCGCAGAAGAGAGGAGTCTCTTTCGTTCTCCGATTATTCTCAGATCTCATTCTCAGATCATCGAAGTATATTTGTGAAAGTTCTTTTCTTATACATTCATTATAGTGAGACGTCGAAGTGAACAGCAGTGAAAAGAATCGTCTTTATAACGCGTGGCGAGGCCACTATATTAACGAGATCCAAGTCAAACTAGGTGAAGTTGAAACGGACCTTAGAAAGCTTCTACAAGTTTAGCTTCGAACAGTTAGCGGTCTCCGATAAGCTAATTGTATTGTGCTGTGCTTCATAAAGTAATAGAGAAAAGCTGAACAATTTCGACCGATTAGTTTAAAAGATATTAGCAGTTTTATACGACTGACAAAAGTGATTATCTCGCCACAAGAGAAGCACTTTTGTATAGCCAGAATCAACGCAACGGCTGACGCTGCGAGTGGAATAGAAAGACTTCAGATTGCTTGGTTACACAACGCTACAGTATAATGGAGCAATTTAATACGGCAGTTTGTTCTTCTAATACTACAACCGAAGAGCAGATGGAAGGCTAAAGGGCTTATTGCAATTGGGACATATTTCAACGGAGTAAGATAGCGACATGGAACTTCGCTAATTGCTATTCCACACAAGCGAACATGCGGTGAATACCATCTACACCCATGTTTCGTGATTAAAGGCTGAATACCATCGAACAGCCATAGAAACAATTTCATACTCTGAATATGAATAATTTCTTCGGAAATTTCTACAAAACTTCATGGCGATTGTCTACTGGAACTTCAGGGAATTTTTCAAGAGAGGTCAGGGGTGTCCCGACTCACAAAGAAGATTATTGCCGGAAGGATGTCTATTCGTCTTCAAGGAGCAGAGCGATTTCCGGAGAAGGAAGCAGTTCGATTCTCCGAGGGTGCTATTTCCTATTTCGAGGATGGAGCTCAGCTTTAACGTGGTGAAATGGATCCATCAGCAGTCTTCTTTGGGGAATTTTCCTCTGGAACGTCAATCGGCAGATAAGGTAGTCGTGAACGTTTATTGTATTTGAGTTTATTAATAATGTTTGAGCAACCATTTTTCCCATATTTTTATCCTCATGTATTTTGCCCTATTTTCTTGTTTGAGATTCTTATTCTCAGTACACCTTGATGAGTTTTGCATTTTTCGACGATTTATTAAGACATTGTTATGTCATGGGCATAGTTAATGATTTTGAATCAGTTGAAACTGATATTTGGATTTTTCAGTAATTAATATTTTTTTTGTAGTCACGATTTGACTGTAAGTTAATGATTTTTATGGCAGATTTAAATTCAGACAGCGTGTCATTTTATTAAAGTAATTCTACCCCAGTTTAATTACTTTGACCAATTTTCTGTCATCATCAAGAAGGAAGAACATTTAAATGATTTTAGAGCGTTAAAATCTCTTACGTTGTCGACGATCTTGGAAATACTAGTCGTTATTTGTATTGATTGCAACACAGACATTTATCGTCAGTTATGAATGAACATTGCGTCATAGACACTTTTGTGAAATAGTAACTTTAATAAGGAATTATTGAATGCATTAAAGTCAAGAACTTTTGTTAGGAGTTTTTCTCAATTAGAGATTTATATAACGATGTTTGCATTCCCCACTCTAATTGGATTCTATTCGACTACTTTGCATTTTAGTCGCACTTTTGATGATAGTATTTTCATACTACAATTTTTTTTAAGATGTTAATCTTAAATTTTGATAGACCAGACAGGCGTATATAAGCGTATTCACTATTAAATTTGTTTGTGATTGGCAAGTTTTGACTTCATTTCGGTTCATGAATGAAATCCACGAAGGTTAAATAGAAAAACAGTTTTGAAACAATTAATGATTATAAAAAATTTTAAGTGGAACTATAAATGTATAATCGCTAGTGCAGCGCGTGTTGAAAGTCGCTGAGGTATAATGCCCTTGAATATGAAGGAAGTTCCCACAGGAATTAATGTTAAAGAATTATTTGTGGAAGTTTTGTAAGTTATGTGGAAGTTTTTAATGCCATATAGATTAATATATGATGAATTTTGGGCCTACATTTTTAATGCAGATTGTGCATTAACTTGTTAGAGAAGGATTTTCCGTTGGAGTAAGATTGTTATAGTTCGTTGAAAATTAATCAAGTGATTTACTGTTATAATTAACACGAGTTTTGAAAGAATTTGAGATAAGATTTTGAATGAAGGTTGCCGTAACAAATCATTATTAAAACCTTTATTAAACCAGATTGTGACATTAACATGTATAACTAACCTTCATTGTTCGATTATATTAAACACGATTATGAAAATTACCAACCGAATGAACATGTGGTTAATGTATTTTTTAAATTAATAATTTAAACAATTTAAATGTTAATATTGTAAATAATTGCTGTAAATATTTTTGAAAATAATGTGGAACGAGAGTGATGTTAAAGGCGTGCTTATAATATTTTTATTGTCTTTGACAAATATTATAAACAATTTCTAATTGTTATAAATAATTTATGTGATTTTGTTATAAACATTTAAGAGCTAATTAAACATTTGGATTGAAGTTAACAAGTTTAAGAAATTAATATAATGATCCAATGGGATGTGAGCAAAGTACTTGAAAGATTTGCGTAAATATTAATGTGAGTTGTCTTGTAGACATTTAAAAGCTTGAGAGAACAAGCTGTATTCTTACGTAACATAGCATGTGAGAAGGGAGTGCATTTGACCAGTATGCAACAGGCTGGAGGGTAGCCCGCAGCTGTGCCAACATCTGGTTATCAGAGTGAGGTCGTACACACTCCGGCCTTGCGACTATAAATACCATTGCCATGTTTATTAAAAGGAAACCAAATGCTCTATATATATGTCACACCCTGACGTCCTTTTCCAATCCAATAGTGTTATGAATATTACGTTATTTGGAGCTCTTGGGAGCTAAAATGTTCTATATCATGTTGTATGATAAAAATTTTTGCAAGTCCTACTGGAGGACGTAGTCAGATTGACTTGGGCTACTGATAGCCACGTTTATTTTGGTGTGTTAGTAAAATTATACCCTTTATTTGAAATAAAGCTTTTGTACAGTTCAAAGTTCTCGTCTTCGTTATGGTTCATTTTTAAATGTCATGGTGGAGGTTATTGTGTGAACAGACTTTAGTGATCCTGTTGTCAACTCAAACCCCGAGATAATTAAGAGGTAAGTAACGGTAAGTATGAACCCCCGTCTATTTTGGTGTGTTCCACAATGATTTCCTGTGAACTTCTGTGCTCTTATCTCGATAGTATCTGTCAGTGCCATTTTCATTGATGTAGCTGTGCCGGTGCGGTTGATAATTGGCAATCCGATTGAGGGGGCGGATATCTGACAGCCTACTATCCAGGTAAACGGGGACAGAAAGATTGGCGCACCTAAAACGTTGGGGCTCGAATTCGACAAAACTGGATTACCAGGTTGAACGCCAGAAAGAGTGGCAAACCTAAAACGTGAGGTTCGATTAGACTCAAATAAAGAGGTTGATTCTTTGTTAGATGTCTAGGCCAATTGTAGTATTTAAGAGTGTGATTATATAGGAATTAAATGTTGTATTGTGTTAGGAAAATTACACTCAGAAAAGATCAGATCTTATACAACCTGAGAAAGGTTAAATAGGCTGGAAACTTAGAAAAATCGCCTATAATCTGGAATCTTATTTTATTTGACCGGCTTATGACATTTCAGTCATATTAAAGATAAAATTAAATTATTTGGATTGTAAATGTAAATTATTTGTGTTAGGATATTTTAAAATGAGCCAGGGAAATTTGAACATGTGCTTGAGTTTGTTTCAACATGAAGTATCGTCGAAGCTTAATTATAAGGTAGTTATAAGTTAGATTTAAGACAGAAAATTGATCAAAAATTATATATGGTGAAAAGTGTTGCTCAAATGTTGTTATTTTGCTCTTTTGATGTATGTCCCTACAGCAGTCCATTTTTGAATAATATTGTAATGGCAGATGAAAGTTTGAAGAAAATGTTAGAGGAGATGTCTGCTAACATGAAGCAGATGATGGAGGAAAATGCTAGTAATATGTCTGCTAATTTGAAAGCAAGCATGACTAGTAGTATGAAGCAGATGCTGAATGAAAGCATGAAGGAGAATAATAGTCAAATGGAGGAGAATATGAAGGTTCTTCATACTAGTGCTGCTAATTTAGAGGAGAATATGTCGCGTTTACAGATTAATACCCTAGGAATTGAGAATACTGTAACGGACATGCGCACAGACGTGTCTAATGTCCATAAAGATGTGTCTATTGTGCATAAAAGTGTTGATGATGTTAAATTTGATGTGTCTAAGGTACAGAAAGACCTTACAATGTTAAATCTAGATGTAGCTAATGTCCGAGGGGATATTTCTTGTGCTAGAGCCGAAGTAGTTGTTGTCAAAAATGATGTAGCGACTGTCCAAGACAAGGTCGAGGAAGTCCAAAAAGAAATTCAAAAAGCTAGAACTGATGTATCCAATGTTCAGGTAGATATTAATAACGTTCGTGCGGATATAACTGAGGTGCAAAGTGACATAACTAAGATTCAGGTAGAGGTCAACACAGTTTTCATAGATATGACTAAAGTCCAAACTGATGTAAATAAAGTCAGGGAAGAAATCGAAAACTCAAAAACTCTTTGTACGCGTAATATAACTGCATTAGCGACTAGACTAGTTGATGAATCAGTTAGAACAGCAACGTCTTTAGCAGAGTTGAAGTATGATGTAGAGGTCATGAGAACCCAGGTATTAGACCACAATAGAGTATTAAAAGAGGATATCGAAGTAGACATAGCCGAAATGTTAACAGCAAACGTAGCGGTATGGAAAGACGAGTGGAATAAGTCAAGTGGGGAACATGTAACCCAAATTCAGGAAAGGATTGAAAGAAAACTTGCCAGTACGCAGATAGAAATTAACAATGAAGTAGTACAGATTAGGAAAGATTTAAGCGTCAGGATAAATTCGTTATCCGAAAAACAAGTTGACGATAGAACACAACTAGATCAGGATATGCAAACTTTAAAATCTACATTAGAGGATCAAATTCATAAAGTTGTCTCGGATGTAAATGAAACGACGAGTAAACTGAAAAATTTGAAGTTAGGAGAGGCTAGTTTAATGGAGAACTACAAAGAAGAGATAATCAAGAAAGTCTTAACAGAAATCACCGACAAGGATACAGAAGGCTTAGCTTGCGAATTGAATAGGAATTATGCTAGAAGACATAACCTAGAGCCAGAAGAAAGAGACGTGACTCCTGAAGAACGTGTATCCAGATTCAGAGAGGAGGATGACGAGAGGAATATGGAACCTGAGTGGAACTATCGAGATAGTGGGAAAAACTATCCGGATTCATATCCGAGGAACGTGACGGTCATCAGGAATTTCGAGGACAAACCACAAAAATTCAGTAACACTGATAGTTTGACACCTATAGAGTATGTAAGGAATCTCAAAGATTATTTCATCGAAGCTCACATTCCCAGAGAGAGAGAGATGAAGATAGTAGAGAGATATCTGATTGGAGGACCCCTTGAATGGTTTCGCGCATTTAGATACACATTCAGCAACTTTGACGAGTTTGCAGAGGCATTAATCAAACGATTTTGGTCTATAGAAGCGCAGAATTCGTTAAGAGCGGAGGTGTATTCAAGAAAATACTCAGGTACTCTTCCAACGAGGTACGCTGATTTCTTTACGAGTCAGTTGTCCCGCTTGAGATTTTTGCAACCCCCATTGTCCACGGAGCAACTAATAGATGCGATTTCTCGTATGCTGCCAGTTGAGGTGAGGAGACTTATAATTTCGTCCAACATCAGGGATTTATCCAGCATGGATGAATTACTGAGAAGGTTAGACTACACAAGTCCAATGCCTAACGTAGTCCAGAAAGGTCAAAGGCAGGAGTTTAAAGAAATCAATACGGTATATATGGACCAAGTCCAACAGACTGACAAGCCAGAGGAGGAGAAAACTGACAATGTAGGTCCTCACAGGAATAATCAGTTTAGAAATTACAGATCACAAGGTTACCGACCGTATCAACAGAGAAGAGGTTGGAACTACAACCGAGGAAACTACAATGGAAGAGGCAGATATTACAACAATAATGGGTATAACCGTAACTATAATAGGAATAACCAAAACCAAAATAGAAACCAGAATACTCAAGGTCAGGTTATGACACCTGATCAGTATCAGCAAAGAGAGAAGGAAAGCCAGCAATACTTAAAAGAATTAAGGGATAAAGAAGTTGACAATCAAAAGAAAAGGCAGGATGTTGTAATCGATCCTGGGCCTTCTACGAGCCAACAGAATTTTGAGGTCGGTAACACAAAAAAAAAACGCCGATTTCTCAACGTCAGTGAGAACCTGTAAATACATTGCCACACCACACCTGATTACGATTAATGAGATATACGAAGTTACCGATGAAGATTTACTAGAAGAGAGGGGTATTGTTAAAGAGGAAAGACCATGTGCCTTACCTATTATTGCTGTACGGATAGATGGACAGCAGTACAAAGCCCTGATGGACACTGGTGCTATTATTTCTATCATTTCAGAGGAATGTTATCAAAGTCTGCTAAGAGGAGAGAACATGACAGTTCTACCTGTTTCTACCGTCAAAGTGAGAGGGATATTCCAAGATAAGGCAGTGAAATGCAAGATTCAAGTGTTATTGAACTTTGAGATCAATGGAAGGAATTATGAACAGATCTTCATTGTGGTGAGCAAGATCAATTTTGATATGGTGCTTGGAATCGATTTTATATCGAAGGTCGGAGCTATTATTGACATGAAGAACAGAAGTATTAGCTTTAATGATGGGTACATAATCACAGAAGAGATAGAAGAACAGGACGTGAAAAACAGTCTGGAAATAGACCTTAGGGAAGAAATTTTGAATACAATAATTAATGAAGTGGAAAATTTAGAAGAAATACCCAGTAGAAAAACTGAAGGATTTGAAGAAATTCAGGGGGAATTTGAGGATCTGATAAAGGAATTCCAAGATATTTTCGATGAAAAGCCTGGATTGATTAAGGATTATAAGTACAAGATAAGACTGACAGATGAAACCCCTTACCAGAAGAGAATATACCCCATTCCTGAGAAATACTATCAAGAAGTACGAGGGTTAATCAGAAAAATGGAGGTAGACGGGATTATTAGAAAACAGGCGTCGTCTTATATAAACCCCATCACAGTAGTAAAGAAAAGTAATGGTCAGATACGTCTTTGTCTCGATGCCAGGACCATCAACTTGAAGATTCTTCCAGAAAATGACAGACCACCCAAGATTAGAGATCTGCTTCGGAAATTCAAAGGGAGAGCTTGTTTCAGCGTTCTTGACTTGACGTCTTCATTTTATCAAGTTCAACTAGAAGAGGATAGTATGCAGTACACTGGATTCCTATTTGACCAGACGTCATGGGTCTTTGCCAGAATGCCTTTTGGAATGGTTAACAGTGGACCAGCACTTATTCGAGCACTTGATAGTAAGCTCACTGACGAAGTGAAAGAAAATGTAATCTGCTACATTGACGATTTAATCGTATCTTCACCCAGCGCCGCAGAACATTTAGTGCACTTGAGAAAGTTGTTCGAGAATTTAAGGGAGGCCAATATTAAGGTGAACTTTGGAAAATGTCAATTCTTGAAGAAGGAGATAAATTACTTGGGGCATACTATTGATAAAGATGGATATCATCCAAACATGAAAAAAGTAGATGCGATCACGAGATTTCCAAAACCAACTAAGGTAAAACAAGTCAGAGAATTTGTAGGTGCATGCCAATTTATTAGCAGCCACTGTCCAAGATACTCGGAAATTATGGCTCCTCTGTATGACTTACTCAAGAAGAACAACAGATGGAAATGGAGTACCGCTGCAGACGAGGCTTTTGAGAAAGCAAAAGAGATGCTCAAAAATAATGTGAAACTGGAGTACCCAGACTTTGAGAAGGTGTTCTATATTGAGTCTGATGCATCGAGAATAGGCATTAGTGCAGTCTTATACCAGAAAGACGAGGCAGGCAACAAGCACTACATTGCGTTCACTAGTCGGAAGTTGAAAAAGCACGAGGAAAACTACTTCACGACAGAGCTTGAAGCGTTAGCTTTTGTGACAGCTTTACAAGCCTGGAAGAAAATCCTGCTGGGACATAAGGTCATCATTATTACTGACCATAAAGCACTACAGTTTATGTTGCAAACTGACATGTCGAGTGATAGATTGACACGTTGGGCTTTGTTCACCCAACAGTTTAACGCTACTATCGTCCACCAGCCTGGGAAAGATAACTTACTGGCTGATGCTCTATCACGTAACCCTATTAAAATGTGCAGATACACCATGTACAATTGGAGCAAGAAGATGAAGAAACCGTTAGGAGGTTAGCCCGAATCGGTGTGTCACAGAAGAGACACGCTCCAATAAGGAAAATGTACAGGTTCCTCAAGGGTTACATGGACAATACGGATGTTGACTATGAAGCTACACGGAGAAATTCACGACACTTTGTCTTGAGTGGAGACATCGTATGCAAGTATGCTGACGCTGCGCATACAAAACTTCGAATAGTCGTGCCACCTAAACTTGTTGTCAATTTAGTGTGGGTAGCTCATCACGCAACTGGACATGCCGGTTTAGATAAAACTCTTAATACACTTAAAGAGAGATTTATCTGGACTAACATGCGTTCCAGTATTGCCAAGGTCATTAGATCCTGTGACAAATGTCAAAGAGCAAAGTATGCTTCTGCTTTACTAAAGGGAAAACCGAAGGCGATGATTCCTTCTAAGCCAAACGAACTTATGGCGACGGATATATTTGGCCCCTGTCCGAAGGGATACCAGGGTAACCAATACTTGTTGGTGACCGTGGATGTTTTCTCAAAATTTGTTACAATGAATCCCATGCAGAAAGCTAACACGAGGAACGTAGTAAGCAGACTGGAAAATGCTGTATTTCCTAAAACTGGTATACCGGAATATCTACTGTCAGATCATGGAACGCAGTTTACGTCCGTGGAATTTGCAGCGGATATGGAAAGGCTTGGCATTAAGCACTTATTTTCAAGCGTGCGTTACCCTGAATCGAATTCCTCAGAAAGATATATGGCTGAATTTTCGAAATTCTGTCGAATTTTCTGTCCAAATGATCATTCTGGTTGGGTGAGATTTGTACCCCTTATTGAGGAATGTCTGAACTCTACAGTGCAGGAGAGCACAGGAGAAGTGCCAATGCGACTTCATCTAGGAAGAAACCCAGAAAGACCGTGGGATAATCTTTTCAATCACATACCTAGAGATCCCGACCTAGGAAGACAGCAGAGGATTGACAAGGCAAAGGAACAACTCCAGAAAGCAGCAGAGAAACGATTGAAAAGAGTAGCTGGAAAACGTTTTGGTACACCCTTTCAAGTTGGAAATCTTGTATTATTACGCAGACCTGTCAAGGCTGATATGTCCAAGAAAATCTACCCCAAATTTGGATTAGTGTTCCTGGGGCCGTTTAGGATTACAAACGCTTATGGAAACAACTGTTATGAACTCTACGATGATGAGAATAATGTCGTTTACGGCAAGTTCAATGCTGGAAATTTAAAAAGATACTATCCTAGAGTAAGCCAGTAATAATTCAATTTCGTGTTCAAGAGAGTTGAGATACTTGTAACATTGAGTTTAAAAACAATTTGCAACTGTTTTTAAAACGTGGTGAGAGGAGAATGCCCCCATAATTGAATTATATAGAGACCACGGTGGCTATATTTGAAATTATAAGGAAAGTTATGGTTGTCATAGTTATGACGTGGGTAGTCATGACGTAAGCACGGATGACGCAAATGTTATGCCAGCAGGCTACTTGAGCTGAGATTCTCAGTGACGTCAGCATTTAGTCGAGAACGTTCCAAGATTTACGACGCAGTCGCAGGAAACGAGGAATTCTGCTGAGGAAGAAACTATGCTATTGGAGGGGAGGCTTGAACCAATGAACGATAGTTTAAAGGAAGACGGAGATTGCTGAAACTATGGTATTTTTATTACTTTTGGAATGCAGAATTGTGGAAATCCATTTGCAGTAAAAGCATTGATTTGGAATTTTGGTGAAATTTATTTTCAGTTTCTGAATTTTGAAAATCCGTCATGTATTAACGAAGTTGGAACTTCTAGCGATGACGCAGTATCACGCTCTGGAAGGGATGGAAACGCCCCTCGTGAAGTTAATAAAAGGGCTTGCGCAGAAGAGAGGAGTCTCTTTCGTTCTCCGATTATTCTCAGATCTCATTCTCAGATCATCGAAGTATATTTGTGAAAGTTCTTTTCTTATACATTCATTATAGTGAGACGTCGAAGTGAACAGCAGTGAAAAGAATCGTCTTTATAACGCGTGGCGAGGCCACTATATTAACGAGATCCAAGTCAAACTAGGTGAAGTTGAAACGGACCTTAGAAAGCTTCTACAAGTTTAGCTTCGAACAGTTAGCGGTCTCCGATAAGCTAATTGTATTGTGCTGTGCTTCATAAAGTAATAGAGAAAAGCTGAACAATTTCGACCGATTAGTTTAAAAGATATTAGCAGTTTTATACGACTGACAAAAGTGATTATCTCGCCACAAGAGAAGCACTTTTGTATAGCCAGAATCAACGCAACGGCTGACGCTGCGAGTGGAATAGAAAGACTTCAGATTGCTTGGTTACACAACGCTACAGTATAATGGAGCAATTTAATACGGCAGTTTGTTCTTCTAATACTACAACCGAAGAGCAGATGGAAGGCTAAAGGGCTTATTGCAATTGGGACATATTTCAACGGAGTAAGATAGCGACATGGAACTTCGCTAATTGCTATTCCACACAAGCGAACATGCGGTGAATACCATCTACACCCATGTTTCGTGATTAAAGGCTGAATACCATCGAACAGCCATAGAAACAATTTCATACTCTGAATATGAATAATTTCTTCGGAAATTTCTACAAAACTTCATGGCGATTGTCTACTGGAACTTCAGGGAATTTTTCAAGAGAGGTCAGGGGTGTCCCGACTCACAAAGAAGATTATTGCCGGAAGGATGTCTATTCGTCTTCAAGGAGCAGAGCGATTTCCGGAGAAGGAAGCAGTTCGATTCTCCGAGGGTGCTATTTCCTATTTCGAGGATGGAGCTCAGCTTTAACGTGGTGAAATGGATCCATCAGCAGTCTTCTTTGGGGAATTTTCCTCTGGAACGTCAATCGGCAGATAAGGTAGTCGTGAACGTTTATTGTATTTGAGTTTATTAATAATGTTTGAGCAACCATTTTTCCCATATTTTTATCCTCATGTATTTTGCCCTATTTTCTTGTTTGAGATTCTTATTCTCAGTACACCTTGATGAGTTTTGCATTTTTCGACGATTTATTAAGACATTGTTATGTCATGGGCATAGTTAATGATTTTGAATCAGTTGAGACTGATATTTGGATTTTTCAGTAATTAATATTTTTTTTGTAGTCACGATTTGACTGTAAGTTAATGATTTTTATGGCAGATTTAAATTCAGACAGCGTGTCACTTTATTAAAGTAATTCTACCCCAGTTTAATTACTTTGACCAATTTTCTGTCATCATCAAGAAGGAAGAACATTTAAATGATTTTAGAGCGTTAAAATCTCTTACGTTGTCGACGATCTTGGAAATACTAGTCGTTATTTGTATTGATTGCAACACAGACATTTATCGTCAGTTATGAATGAACATTGCATTATAGACACTTTTGTGAAAGATTAACTTTAATAATGAATTATTGAATGCATTAAAGTCAAGAACTTTTGTTAGGAGTTTTTCTCAATTAGAGATTTATAGAACGATGTTTGCATTCCCCAGTCTAATTGGATTCTATTCGACTACTTTGCATTTTAGTCGCACTTTATTTGAAGATA
Source organism: Meconema thalassinum (assembly GCA_946902985.2). Taxonomy (NCBI): domain Eukaryota; kingdom Metazoa; phylum Arthropoda; class Insecta; order Orthoptera; family Tettigoniidae; genus Meconema; species Meconema thalassinum. The sequence continues at coordinate 100,656,900 of OX336398.1, forward strand.
GTATTTTCATACTACAATTTCGTTTAAGATGTTAATCTTAAATTTTGATAGACCAGACAGGCGTATATAAGCGTATTCACTATTAAATTTGTTTGTGATTGGCAAGTTTTGACTTCATTTCGGTTCATGAATGAAATCCACGAAGGTTAAATAGAAAAACAGTTTTGAAACAATTAATGATTATAAAAATTTTTAAGTGGAACTATAAATGTATAATCGCTAGTGCAGCGCGTGTTGAAAGTCGCTGAGGTACAATGCCCTTGAATATGAAGGAAGTTCCCACAGGAATTAATGTTAAAGAATTATTTGTGGAAGTTTTGTAAGTTATGTGGAAGTTTTTAATGCCATATAGATTAATATATGATGAATTTTGGGCCTAAATTTTTAATGCAGATTGTGCATTAACTTGTTAGCGAAGGATTTTCCGCTGGAGTAAGAATGTTATAGTTCGTTGAAAATTAATCAAGTGATTTACTGTTATAATTAACACGAGTTTTGAAAGAATTTGAGATAAGATTTTGAATGAAGGTTGCCGTCACAAATCATTATTAAAACCTTTATTAAACCAGATTGTGACATTAACATGTATAACTAACCTTCATTGGTCGATTATATTAAACACGATTATGAAAATTACCAACCGAATGAACATGTGGTTAATGTATTTCTTAAATTAATAATTTAAACAATTTAAATGTTAATATTGTAAATAATTGCTGTAAATATTTTTGAAAATAATGTGGAACGAGAGTGATGTTAAAGGCGTGCTTATAATATTTTTATTGTCTTTGACACATATTATAAACAATTTCTAATTGTTATAAATAATTTATGTGATTTTGTTATAAACATTTAAGAGCTAATTAAACATTTGGATTGAAGTTAACAAGTTTAAGAAATTAATATAATGATCCAATGGGATGTGAGCAAAGTACTTGAAAGATTTGCGTAAATATTAATGTGAGTTGTCTTGTAGACATTTAAAAGCTTGAGAGAACAAGCTGTATTCTTACGTAACATAGCATGTGAGAAGGGAGTGCATTTGACCAGTATGCAACAGGCTGGAGGGTAGCCCGCAGCTGTGCCAACATCTGGTTATCAGAGTGAGGTCGTACACACTCCGGCCTTGCGACTATAAATACCATTGCCATGTTTATTAAAAGGAAACCAAATGCTCTATATATATGTCACACCCTGACGTCCTTTTCCAATCCAATAGTGTTATGAATATTACGTTATTTGGAGCTCTTGGGAGCTAAAATGTTCTATATCATGTTGTATGATAAAAATTTTTGCAAGTCCTACTGGAGGACGTAGTCAGATTGACTTGGGCTACTGATAGCCACGTTTATTTTGGTGTGTTAGTAAAATTATACCCTTTATTTGAAATAAAGCTTTTGTACAGTTCAAAGTTCTCGTCTTCGTTATGGTTCATTTTTAAATGTCATGGTGGAGGTTATTGTGTGAACAGACTTTAGTGATCCTGTTGTCAACTCAAACCCCGAGATAATTAAGAGGTAAGTAACGGTAAGTATGAACCCCCGTCTATTTTGGTGTGTTCCACAATGATTTCCTGTGAACTTCTGTGCTCTTATCTCGATAGTATCTGTCAGTGCCATTTTCATTGATGTAGCTGTGCCGGTGCGATTGATAATTGGCAATCCGATTGAGGGGGCGGATATCTGACAGCCTACTATCCAGGTAAACGGGGACAGTACCTTGTTAACGACGCCTCAATTTAAACACAAATGCTGAAATTATAACCAAATATGACCTCATATCACTAAAATATGACGAAATATGACCAAAACAATAAAATGGCCGAAATATGCATTTATAGGCAACATCAAATTGCTGTAAACGTGGTCAGGGACCCGTCATACAAATTTATTTTTCAGATTTCGGGTAAAATAAGCTCAGGAAAAAAATATGACTTTTCTTTAACATCCGAACCTTAGTAATCACCCAATCTGTGAATGAGCGGGTTGTTACTTCGTGTAGCTGTTCTATAGAATTTAGCTGCCTGTCCGTGAATTCGCTCCTGTATTATTATTATTATTATTATTATTATTATTAAGAATAATCAATATTACATCCAGCAATACAAGAAAATATATACACACATAGCTTTTTAAGTATTAGGACATACGTCGGTACATTGTTCAAGAAATCGCGTGTGCTATATACACATTGTCCTTTGCACTACAACATTGTATAAGTCACTTGTTCTCTTGATCACTGGAGTCCCGTTATATTAAATATGTACAATCTTCATCATATCGTAACTTTAGTCTATTTCTGATTATTATCTAAGTAAACGTATTGGTCTAAAAATGTACATTCTGAGATCTATGTGATGAATATCAAATTCAGCCGAGTTAGGGAAGAATACACGTAAGCTATACCACGTAAGGCAAGGCCTTGTGGGTGGCATATTAGGTCTACTTACCTAATTATAACGTTAAGTGTTCATGTTAAAACATATATTACATATACTGTATATATTAAAATAAGCGTTGTGAAACAGCTAGGTAGTAATGGTAATGCTAATTTATAGATTAAGCTACTTTAATATATCTTTAATGACATTTTTATTTTCTCGAACAAATATCTTTGCGTTACGTATAAACTTTGTAGATTTATGTAACTGGTCTTTTATGGGATTAGGAAGGATATTGTAAAATTTAGGAATAAAGTATTGAAAATTACGCTTTGCAATAGATAGATTTGGTTTGAAGAGGACAGACATATTTCCTGTTCTACCTCTTGTTTGGTAGGTGTGGCTCATGTTTATGACTGAATTTTTATTTTTATAGATATATTTATAGACTTCCGTCACGTAAAGTTGTCCTATATTCATGACGTTTGCTTCCGCATACAATTCATTCGTAGGATATAACCTTTCCTTTTTATACATGATACGCAACACCAAGGTTTGCATTACTTGAGCTTTTTTTACAATACTTTGATAAGCTCCTCCCCATGCAATTATTCCATACGTGAGAGTAGACTGAATAAGTGCAAAGTAGATATCTCTCAGTAGTTTAATATTGAAAATGTGTTTCAGACAATGAAATACATAAACTGTCCTCCTTATTTTCTTTGTGATGAAATTAATGTGCGATCTCCACTTCATGTCTTCATCAAAATAAATTCCTAGGTATTTTATATTTTGTGTGCGGTTGATTTTTATGCAGTTGCAGCTTGTATTGCAGTTTTCCCGATGTACTGTAAGCTCGTTGAAGCAATTTTGATTGCTTTTTAATGTGAAAATAATAAATGTTGATTTATTTACATTCAGAAACAATTCATTATTATCCAGCCATAATTTAATCCCTTTTAAAGCTTTGGTTGCTTCTTGCCTGACTGTTTTCCATGTATTCCCTTCAACAAATATAGCGGTGTCATCTGCATAAGTGATGATTGAACTATTTTTTTGATTATTTATTGATTTTTCTATGTCATTAATGTATATAATAAAAAATAGTGTTCCTAAGACTGTTCCTTGTGGTATGCCCCTTTTTACTTGCATCGGTGCACTCAATGTGTCATTTATTTTTACATATTGGAATCTGTCTGTAAGGTAACTTCCGATGAGATTAAGAGCTGTGCCTCGAATACCATATTTTTCCATTTTTTGGAGGAGAATATCATGTGATACAGTGTCGAAAGCTTTAGTAAGATCTAAAAACATCCCTAGTGATGGTTTGGAGCAATTTAATTTTTCTTGTATTTGTTTAGTTAGTGTTGCAATTGCATCCACAGTACTTCGACTTTTTATAAATCCATATTGCCTTGCTGATAGAATGTCATGTTTCAGTAAAAACTGGAAAATATTGTTCTTGATACATTTTTCAAATATTTTTGCTATTATTGTAATCAGAGATATCGGTCTATAATTTTCCATATCTATAGTATTGCCTGATTTTAAGATTGGTTTAACTATTGTTGACTTCAGTTGCTTTGGAAAATATCCTTCTGTAAAAGATTGATTTATGAGATTTAAAAGCGGTTTCTCTAATGATACTATATTGTGTTTTATAACCTTTGCTGAAATATTGTCTATTCCCATAGCTTTACTGTCACTTATGTCACCTAGGATTTTTTTCAAATCAGTGGAATTTACCGGGGCCATGAAGCATGAGCTCTTATTGCTAGTTATATTAAGTGTGGGGTTTCCACTTTTCTTTATACATATGGACATCTCGGTTGTCTTATTTATGAAATATTCATTAAATTTATTCGCAATTTGCGTGTCACTTTTGTAAATTTCATTCTGATACCTTATTTCACTAATTTGCTCTTTTTGATTAATTCTCTGAGCTACCTCATTAACTATACCCCAAATCTTTTTGGGATTTCCTGAACTAGCATTTACTAAATGTCTGTAGTAATCTATTTTTGCCCATTTTATTAGCTCATTTAATTTGTTTCTGTATTTTTTATATTTCTCTCTTAATTCTTCATTATTTTTATTTGCCATATAATCGCGGTATAATTTATCTCTAGTGTTTATGGACTCTACCAATGCAAGGGTTATCCACTCTTTTCTTTTGACTCGCTTTGAGTTTAACTGTTTAGTAGATTCATGTATGCAGTTTTGTATTGTTTCAATAAATATATTTACTTTAGTATCCAAATGTCCTTCTCCAAGTTTATTATCCCAGTTGATGTTGTTTAACTTCTGTTTTAGTTCTACATAATCTAATTTATGTCTTTGATAATTCCTAATGTTTGGTTTATTTTTCTGACAACTAACTTGATTAAATTTTAGGCTAATTATTGTTGTATTGTGATCAGTTATTTTGCTTTCCGAGATGATAGAGAGAATATTTTCATTCGAAAGCCTACTTTTAAGAAATGTGTGGTCAATGCATGATTTACTAGTTTCAGTTTCCCTAGTTGTACCATTGATTATAGATCTGAAATCATATTCATTAAGAAGGTTTAAATAATCATCTGAATCTTGATTTTCGAATAAATTAATATTCATGTCACCAATTATTAATTCATTTTCTAGCTGACAATTTGTTTTTATATAGTTATTTAAATTCTCCACAAATAATGTTTTGTTGTATTTTGGTGGTTTGTACACCCCTGTTATTGCTATTTTGTTGTCGCTTTTATTAACAACTACTCGAATAAATTTGAAATCTTTATAAGCTACACACTTAACTTCATGCTGTAATCCATCTTTTATCATGATGACTACTCCATCATTCTGATTTATTTCACTTTCATTATAGTACGATATATAGCAGCTATGTTTAGTAACATTTGCGTTATTTAATTTCCACGTTTCCGTTAAGACCACAACATCAAATATATTTTCATAAGCCTTCAGAGTAACGTCTAAGCTATTCTTGTGTTTTGCAAGACTTCTAATATTAGAATGGATTACTTTTAAACTATTGTTATCTTCATGTCTATCTAAGAAGTATTTACACTCACCTATACTCTTCCCCACCTCTGACCGAATTTGATATTTTACATAATCATCTGCATATGTGTTCATACAATTGAATTAGGAAAAGTGTTAAGTGTTAGCGGTCAAGTTATTGTGAGATATCTTGGAGGGAGGGGTGGAGTGGAATTCAGCTGTTGATGGGAGGAAAGTGAAAGGTCAGTTTGAAATAGCACCAGCAACACGGCAGGGGAGGTATGCAATGAACAGTTATGCGGGAGAGAGACAGATTGTGGTGTGGGTTATCTTAGAGGGTGTACCAACTTTTGCTTACTAAAACAAACTATTGCTATATGTTAAGTGGCCTTACTTTAAGCTTTGGGTAACTCACACATCTTTGTAACACGGTGCTTGCTGCCACCTGTTTTCTTCACGTAAATTACGCCATCGTAAGTCCATACGTTGGATTGCTGAAATCTTGCAATTTCCGCCTTCAAAATCGCTAGTCTTGTGGCTGTGAGATCTTCCCTGATTGTCACCGGGGTACCTTTGAGCTGTTTCTTGTTTTTAAACAATTCATGCCTAGCACGATACGTCGCCAATTTTACTATGATTGGCCTGGGTTTGGTCCCAATCTAGGGGCCTAACCTATGGCTTCTGTCTATGTCCGCAAGAGCGATGTTTGCCTTAATGTCCCCGGCAACTTTCAGCACTAAATTATCTGTGTCCTCGTTAGGATGCTCTGGCACACCGAAGATACGGAGATTTTGCCTCCTTTGGTATTGCTCCAGTTCATCGTGTTTGGAGTTGCTTTCCGATTTGAGATCTTCGATCTCTTTATCCCGTTTCTTTATCTGAACTTTGAGGTCCTCACAAAGATTCACGTTGAATTGGATCGTTTCCTCAAGTTTATTTAATACACATTCCGTGATCTTATCCACTACAGTACTTACAATTAAGTCCACAAATGATTTTGACTGCAAGGTAGCGAAGTTGTAATGTGAAGTTGCGCATTGCGAACTTACCAGTGGGGCCCTGATATTGTACGCAACGCGTGGTTCTGAACAATTTGAACTTTGTTGATGGTAGAGAGTGTCGCAAATCCCCATGCTGGACTGGCATATTCCATTATAGGACGTATAATCATTTTGTAAGTTAAGAGTTTTTATCATTTTAAATGATCTTGTCGACTTCGTCGTTACGCTGGGGTCTGGCGTTACGTTATGGTGACGGGACGAAATGTACCCAGATGCACTGAGGTGTGTGACGTCATAGTACCGCTTGGTGCATGTGTTCCCCGACAATCTCTACTTCGTTAGTATAAGACAAGAATCCCCGAATCGTGTATGTCACGGGTAATCTCGAGAACCACTGGACGAATTTTGATGCGGTTTTCACCATTCTGTAAAGTATATCTCGAGGAAAGATTCTGTAGAAAATAATTTATGTATGATGAAAGGAAGCCAAGCAGTAACGATTTCAGTGAAAAAGTCGAAAACAAACTTGGCGTCCGTGCGCTTCTTAAGCTTACGCTGGGCAAACCGTTAAAAATATCAATATACTATGGGCGTAAGAATTGGTCAGCATGGAAATTTCTCCAAAAAAAAAAAAAGACCGCGAGAGCATATCTCGATCTTCAATACATCGCCCACTATAAGCGTTTTTAGACTGGATGGAAGGGACACGTTCCCGCGCGCTCTGGTGAGCGTGATGGGATCCCGCGCGCTTGACCTTGCTTTGCCCTTGGTTTGCACTTGCCGTTCACGAGTAATTTGAAACAAGGTAAAGTATTATAAAGCAAGATAAGTATTATGCAGATAATTTTCTAACATGTCAAGAGTCCAGCCTTTCCAGCATTTTTCAGAATTTAAAATGATACAAAGTCTAGTCTTTCAGACTGACTGTCACTTTTTTTTCTGGGGGGGGGGGGGGCGAAAGAGTACTCGCACCCCCCGCGTGGCAGCCGACCTTTACTACTGCTGCCTCCGAGAGAAAGCATAGGGGTTTGGATAGGCTATGATAGCCGTTTGACGAGGCTACCTCTGCCTGTCCCAGTACTATGTACTTTACCAGGCATCATAAAGCGGGATTAAGGAACATAAGCGGGTTAGGTCTAAGTGTAGGGCCAGGGAAAACCCGCATTGGCAGAAAGGAAAGATTTGCCTACACGTAAAACTTGGCGTTACTCTCACGTGGCATTTATATAGGCTAGCTTGCCACGGTGGGTGTGTGGTTATAGTGTCGGACTACAACCCCAAGATTGCAGGTTCGCTACTGGCCATGGTAAGTGATTTTTGAAAGGCGACAAAAATCACGATACTTATGTCATGCGTTGTTGGCATGTTAAAGAACCCATTTGAATTCAGTAGGCCGTGTTCATAATGGCAAAAATAATCTCGGGATTTTCCGCCAACACAAAGTTCCTAATTTCTCTACTAGAAAGCGGTATAGCGTCAAGGAGCTCAGATATCTAACCTCCTTGACATTCGTAGCGCTCCAAGGAGCATTAGATTCGACACGCAATCTGCCCTCTGGGTGTCAATTAACAAAGCTTGCACTCGGCACCCGAGGCCATACGATATTATATTATTATTATATTATATAGGCTTGAGCTCTCTAGCTGCAACACTGGTTTTAATGCGGAGTGCGCGCGGATGTGAGGTGGAACGGGATAACACATCATGATACAGCCCGCATTGTTAGCCAACAACACTCTCATTCAAATATTTTTACAGCTACACTCTCAATGCCCAACATTTCTGGACCACCATTACACCATTTCCCCCCCCCCCCCCCCCCTTAAAATATTTTTAATCATTACTATTCAAGGAGAAATAATTTCAACTCTGAGATTTGCTGATGACATCGTCAACTTGGCCGACACGTTAGAGGATTTGTGAGTTTTTGAATGGTACGGACTCCGTCTTACGGAATGAATACATGATGAAAATTAATAAATGTAAAACAAAAATACTGGAATGCAGCCGAAATAAATCAGAAACCTCTATGGAGATCAAATTGGCAGGTGAAAAGCTGAAGGAAGTAGGAGACTTCTGTCACTTAGGAAGCAAAATAACCAGTGATGGACGAAACAAAGATGATATAAAAAGTAGGTTGGCTCAGGCAAGGAAAGCATTTCTACAAAAAAGGAATCTGTTGACATCGAATATAGATTTAGGTATTAGGAAGTCATTTTTGAAAGCCTTTCTCTGGAGCGTGGCGCTCTATGGAAGTGAAACTTGGACTATTGGTGCAGCAGAAAAGAGGAGAATTGAAGCATTTGAAATGTGGTGTTACAGGAGAATGATGAAGATTAGATGGGTAGATAGGGTTACAAACGAGGAGGTATTAATACGAGTGGGAGAAGAGAGATGTTTCTGGCGAGTGCTAATGAAGAGAAGAGATAGGTTAGTAGGACACATACTAAGACACCCAGGAATAGCAAGCTTAGTTATGGAAGGAAGGGTCGAGGACAAGAACTGTAGGGGTAGACCAAGGTTAGAATATGTTAAATAGATTGCCTCGGATGTAGGGTGTGGTAGCTATGTAGAGATGAAACGATTAGCTCAGGACAGGGAGGCATGGATAGCTGCATCAAACCAGTCAAAAGACTGAAGACTCAAACACATATCCACTACTAGCTATTCCGGAAAGACAATGTCATTTTGGGAAAAGCATCCGATGCACAGTCATAATTTTTAAAACAATTGTAACTCCTAGCTCACAGTTATAGAATAACATATTCTTCTGGGGGTAGAATAAGGCACATTAAAACTTTTTATCATTTCAAATGATCTTGTTGACTTCGTCGTTATGGTTGGGGTCCATCGTTAAGCGTTACGGACACGGACACGGAGACGGACGAGACGTCATGCAGCCGCGCGGGAAGTGACGTCATGCAGCTGCGGGGGAACGTGACGTCATGCTCACGCGGGGAGCGAGAAGCAGACGCTATTGATTATTGGAGTCTGTTGAAAGAGGCCTGGCGTCGAGCGACCTGGGGCTTTGAGCGAAGCGAACACAAGAATACAGGGTGACTTCTAAAGAGATATACAAGATGCCATATAAGAATACAGGGTGCCTCCTAAAGAGGTGTGCTGGATGTCTGAGCAAAATACAGGCGAAGCGAACACAAGAATACAGGGTGACTTCTAAAGAGATATACAAGATGCCATATAAGAATAAGAATACAGGGTGCCTCACCAAGAGGTGTGCAGGATGTCAGAGCAAAGCATCGAACCAGTCCCAATATTCCATCCCTACTCTCACTCAAAATAGTCCCCCCCCCCTAATGTTCAGCCCGCCACTGCTCGCTCCCAGGTTCTACAACTCATCTCCCAACTCTCTACCGTTACACTAGTCTAGCCAGATCGAACACTGGCCTGCCTGGGGCAAAAACACTCCTTTTCAGAGAAATAACAACTCCGCAACAAGCTTCACGAAAACCCAAATTAAAATCGAAAATTACATTCTACAAACACCAAATTCAAAAACTTCCCTCATTTCAGTTACTCTATACTTTAAACAGACACAGAAGGCATAGTCATGACTCCTTCATGGAGTAGGCTATTGTCTAATCATGTTCACCTCTCCTTCACCTTCACCATAAATTTCATAAACTCTATTTAAAAATCAGAAACTCACTGCACAAATCTGTAAATCAGAATTTTTCCCTTATTTCAGATACACTATTCATTAAACAAACATATAAGGCATAGTCATGACCCCTTCATGGAGTAGGCTATTGTCTAAATCTGGACACTCATACTACATCCTTACACTAATTCAAATTTACGGCCAAATGATCCTTCTGACAGGGAGGCAAAGGTTTCCGCCGGCGTGCCTGGGATGATGGGCCACAAAACCGTTATCAAAAAGTACACAATTTACACTTTATTCAACCTAACACATCTCTAATACAAGTACAAGAAACACATTTCTTCCCGTGACCCTTAAAGAGGTGCCCGCGCGGGAAGCCTAAGTTAATGGGTAATGCAGTCTGTTGAAAGAGTCCGGAGCCTTTCTAACATGTGTAGCGTTTGTAGCATGCGTCATTTGAAATGATACAACGTCTAGTCTTTCAGACTGACTGTGATTTGTTGTTGTTGTAATCTTTCAGCCTACTTTCGCAGTGTCATATATGTGTTTTTCTGCCTCATTTCTCTTGACAGTTAAAAGATGGTAACATGAGATATCTTCTGCAGAGCTGTAGATAAATTGACATCCTTAAAAGCGGCCCATAGACGTCAATATTATTGTGCAATATTTCGGGTTGTGCTATATAATTGACCGTGTATAGACGATATTGAAAGGTTGTGCAATATATTGCGTGCTTTTCTAAAAGCTGAAAATATATTGTGCAAACGGGAAAATATTGTGGCGTCTGTTGGCAGTATTGCGCAATGTCCCGCCAGTTGGTATCCATAAGTGGTCGAGTTCGGGTCGTCAGGGGTGACAAGAATGCAGAAAAACAATTTATTTTAGAATTTGTTGAAGTGTATCCTGGCCATCCGGCTCTTTGGGATGTGAAGTGCAAGGATTACAGTAATCGTGCTAAAACGGGGGAGCAGTATGATGTGCTCTTAGAAAAATACCGCGAACAATACCCAGACGCGGACAAACAACACGTGGAAAAAAAAAACAACTTTGCGAACCAACTTCCGCAAAGAATTGAAACGTATTCGCGATGCTGAGAGAAGTGGTGCCGGTGCGGAGTATGTTGAACCTGTGCTATGGTATCCCGATGAAATGAAGTTCCTTACAGATCAAGAAACACCTGCTTCCATCAGCACGATGGACATATTGTCTCAGGACTCGAAACATGAAACTCTGGCGGAGATTGATTTTTCCGTTGTGTGGAGGTTGCACAATATACTGCTGTTGAGGCTGTACGTCTGTGCTCGTGTTTGCGCAAAATATTGCACAACCTTCAATATTGCCTGTCACTTTTTACATTTGTTGTTAATAGCGCAGTCATGAAAATCGTGCTTGTCATATATTTTCTGCAGATTGTTGTCACGAAAGTCGGCGGTCATAGCAGCGTACCATACTTATTTTAATTTGTGGTGTACAGTTTCAGTTATGAGTGACTGTACTTGAGTATACCCCGCAAGGGTCTCGGGGTGACGCTCGGTGGTTCGTCAGGGACACGAGAGGAAGGGGAGGGTAACATAAGCCCGGCAAATTTCAGCACAAAGTATTGCGCTAGAACCATGCGGTTCAACTATACCTAATGCTGATTGGCTGTTTCAAGGGGAATTTGTTGACCAGCGGAGGCGTGCCAGCGCTCAGCCACGTCAGTTATTTGAGAGAAAGTGTTATTGTATGTTTGTTTTAAGTCAATCTTGAAGTGATTTAGTCAATTAATACAAAAACGTGTAGTGTGAGTGAAGCACCATGGATTCTGGATACGTCATTGAGGACATGCTAACAAAGGGATTTGATTTAATTGTATTCCCTCAGAAAGTGGAAATTAAGGAGAAAGGAAGGCCTAATTGTGTAATGTAATTGGGCAGAATCCGTGTTGACCGACTGAAAAGCTTCCTTTATTAGAATTAGGCAACACTGAAAAATGTCTTCTATATTATATATATTGATATTGCTTGCAAGGGGTGAGTAAAGAGGAAGGGTGCACTTGCAGTATACTAGGTGCGGAGACCAACAGTCGCCACTGTAATCTACAGTATATTGTACAGTACTATTGACCGTCTATGGGCCACTTTACTCTACAAAGCCTTGGATAAGTTGTAAGTTATAGACAACATTTTACATAATACAAAATTAGCTACAAAAAACCGAAACCAACGTGCACCACTAACGGGCCCTCATTGGTTACGGGCCCCTATACCCCCCCCCCCCCCCCCATTTCCCCTCCCTCTCGGCGGCCCTGTCTTCACACACCCAATTACTCAAAAACTTGAATAATTTCAAACACTTTACACTAACCTGAGGCTTTTTATATCTATCTACTATATAAAGCTCAAATACCACTCACTCACTCACTCACTCACTCACTGATTCATTCATCACGAAATCTCAGAAACCACCGAACGGATTGGAATGAAAATTGGTATGCAGCTTCCTCAAGGGCCGCAAACGCCCACTAAGAAAGGATTTTTGGATATTTAGGTCCTAAAGGGGTGTTAAGGGGGTAGACCTGCATTTTATTGATTAACAATATCTCCCGATTGGTTTCATTGGGGAATCTGATACTCGGCATATAAACTCATCATTGAAAATAAGAAGACACATGTCTGAGGGTTTTTCGATGTGGTGTATATTATGAGGTGAAAGGGGTGAAAAGTGGGGGTTGAAGGAATCCTATCGGAGCGTGTATCTCTTAAACGACATAGGCGAGGAGTTTGAGACTCAGCGGAAAATAATCAGCATAAAAAATAAATAAATAGGTGTTTCACCGTTTTTTCATAAATCCAATTTAAGTGGCCCATGGGGAGGGGTGAAATTCTGGGGGAAAAAAACAGGTAAAATGTAAAATTATACATGGCCTATGTTGTAGACAATAACACATTACATCTTTTTTGTCTCTTGCTATTTCATCATACGACGAATACTTAGGGAATTATTAATGATTTTGTACTTTTTGGTCGGAATTTTCTAAGTCCCAGGAATGACATAAAAAATGATTCGAATGAAAATTCAAAAAATAGTTTTTTTAATACTTTTATTATATTTTCCACGTTTTTAAGGGTCCGAAACCAACATGATATTTTGATGTTTTTTTTTTCGTCCCATGCATTTTTGGTTTCAGGTGATTGAATTATTTTCCACTAGGACCGATGCTTATCTCTTATATAAAAACAAGTGTCCTGACTGACTGACTGACTGACTGACTGACTCATCATCGCCCAGCCAAAACTATTGACGTTAGAATCATGAAATTTTGGGGATATGTTCGTGGTAAGTCGAAAACGCGCACTAAGGAAGGATTTTTGGATATTCAAGTTCTAAAGGGGTGTTAAGGGGATAGACCTGCATTTAATTGAATAACAATATCTCCCGATTGGTTTCATTGGGAGATGTGATACTCGGCATATACACTCATCATTAAAAATAAGAAGACACGTGTATGAGGGTTTTTCGATGTGAAGTATATTATGAGGTGAAAGGGGTGAAAAGTGGGGGTCGAAGGATTCCTAACGGAGCGTGTATCTCTTAAACGACATAGGCGAGGAGTTTGAAACTCAGTGGAAAAAAATCAGCTTAAAAAATAAGTAAATATGTGTTTGACCGTTTTTTCATAAATCCAATTTAAGGGGCCAATAGGGAGGGGTGAAATTCTGGGGGGGAAAAAAACAGGAAAGAAAGTGTCCTAACTGATTGACTGACAGACTCACTCATCAAACTCAGGGAAAAAAACTGCTTAAAAATAAAAAAAATAGGTGTTCGACAGTCTTTTTCCTAAACCCAATTTAAGGGGTTCTTGGGGAGGGGTGAAATTCTGAAAAAAGGAAATTGAGAGAAAAAGTCCTGACTCACTCACCATCGCCCAGCCAAAATTATTGAAGTTAGACACATGACATTTCGGGGAATATGATCATTGTACGTCGGAACCGTCCACTAAGGGAGGATTTTCGGATATTCAGGGGGTCTTAAGGGGGTTCAACCTGAATTTCATTGAATAACAATAACTCCCGATTGGTTTCATTGGGGGATGTGTTACTCGGCATATGAACACATAAAAATAAGAGGACATGTGTCTGAGGGTTTTTCGATGTTGTGTATATTATGAGGTGAAAGGGGTGAAAAGTGGGGGTTGAAGGATTCCTAACGGAGCGTGTATCTCTTAAACGACATAGGCGAGGAGTTTGAAACTCAGCGGAGAAATCAGCTTAAAAGATAAGTAAATAGATGTTCGATCGTTTTTTTTTCTTAAATTCAATTTACGGGGCTCATGGGGAGGGGTGAAATTCTGGCGGGGGGGGGGGGGGGCGGAAAGAAAGTGTCCTAACTGATTGACTCACTCACTCTTCAAACTCAGGGAGAGAAAACTGCTTAAATATAAGTAAATAAGTGTTTGACAGTTTATTTTTCATAAATCAAATTTAAGGGGTTCATTGTGAGGGGACTAATTCTGAAAAAAATGAAAGAAAATGTCCTAACTCACTCACTCACTCACTCACTCACTCACTCACTCAATCATCTTCCAGCCAAAATTATTGAAGTTAGAAACATGCCATTTTTGGGATATGTTCGTTGTATGTCAAAACCGTACACTAAGGGAGGATTTTCGGATAATCAGGTTCTAAAGGTGTCTTAATGGGGTTAAACCTGCATTTTATTGAATAACAATATCTCGTGAGAGGTTGCATTTGTGGATGTGATACTCGGCATATAAACTAATCATTAAAAATAAGCAGACATGTGTCTAAGGGTTTTTCGATGTGGTGTATATTATAAGGTGAAAGGGGTGAAAGGTGAGGGTTGAAGGATTCCTATCGGAGCGTGTATCTCTTCAACGACATACGCGAGAAGTTTGAAACTCAGCGAAAAAAAAAACAGCTTAAAAATAAGTACATCGGTGTTCGACCGTTTTGTTTTTCATAAATTCAATTTAAGGGGCCAATGGGGTGGGGTGAAATTCTAGGAAAAAAAAGGAGAGAAAGTGTCCTGACTGACTAACTCACTCACTCATCAACCTCAGGGGAAAAAGACAGCTTCAAATATAAGTTAATAGGTGTTCGAGCGTTTCTTCATAAATCCAATTTAAGGGGCGCATGGGGAGGGCGTAAAATTCAGGTAAAATAATTGAAAGTAAATGACCAGACTGACTCACTCACTCATCATCGCCCAGCGAAAACTATTGCAGTAGGAAAAATTAAATTTTGGGAATATTTTCGCTCTATGTCGCAAACGTCAACTAATGAAGGATTTTTGTTTATTCGGGTTCTTAAGAGGTGTTAAGGGGGTAAACGTGCATTTCATTGATTAACGATATCTCACGAGTTGTTTCTTTGGGGATGGAATATTCGGCATATAAACTAATCATTAAAATTAAGCAGACATATGTCTAAGGGTTTATCGATGTGGTGTATATTATGAGGCGAAAGGGGTGAAAATTGGGGGTTGAAGGATTTTTAACGGAGCGTGTATCTCTTAAACGACATAGGCGAGAAGTTTGACATTCAGCGAAAAAAAAAAACAGCTTAAAATATAAGTAAATAGGTGTTCGACCGTTTTTTCATAAATCCAATTTGGAGAAGGGTGAAATTCTGGGGGAAAAAAAACAGGAAAGATAGTGTTCTAACTGATTAACTCACTCACTCATCGACCTCAGGGGGGAAGAACAGCTTAAAAAGAAGTCAATAGGTCTTCGGCCGTTTTTTTTAATCATAAATCCGATATAAGGGATTCATGAGAGGGGTGAAAATCTGAAAAATAAATGAAAGAAAATGTCCTGACTTACTCACTCACTCATCATCGCCCAGCCAAAATTATTGAAGTTAGAAACATGAAATTTTGGGGTTGTGTTCGTTGTATGTCGAAAACGTCCACCAAGGGAGGATTTATGGATATTCAGGTTCTAAAGGGGTGTTAAGGGGGTAGACCTGCATTTAATTGAATAGCAATATCTCCCGATTGGTTTCCTTGGAGGATGCGATACTCGGCACATAAACTCATCATTAAGAATAAGAAGACACATGTCTGAGGGTTTTTCGATGAACTGTATATTATGAGGTGTATGTGTGAAAAGTGGGGGTTGAAGGATTCCTAACGGAGCAAGTATCTCTTACAAGACAGAGGCATAAAGTATGAAACTCAGGGGGAAGAATCAGCTTGAAAAATAAGTAAAAAGGTGGTCGATCGTTTTTTTCATGAATCCAATTTAAGGGGCCCATGGGGAGGGCTGAAATTTTGGAAGAAAAGTCCACTAAGGAGGGATTTTTGGATATTCACTCTCATCGACCAACCAAAACTATTAAAGTTATAAGAATGATATTTTGGGGATATGTTTGTTGTGTGTCGAAAACGTCTACTAAGGAGGGATTTTTGGATATTCAGGTTCTAAAAGGGTGTTAACGGGGTAAAACCTGCATTTCATTGAATATCAATATGACACGACTATGACGCGAGCGAAGCCGCGGGTACCTGCTAGTCTACTATATAAAGCTCAAATACCACTCACTGACTCATTCATTCATCACGAAATCTCAGAAACCACCGATCGGATTGGAATGAAATTTGGTGTGCAGCTTCCTCAAGGGCCACAAACGCCCGCTAAGAAAGGATTTTTGGATATTCAGGTTCTAAAGGGGTGTTAAGGGGGTAGACCTGCATTTCATTGAATAGCAATATCTCCCGATTGCTTTCATTGGGGGATGTGATACTCGGCATATAAACTCATCATTAAAAATAAGAAGACACGTGTGTCTGAGGGTTTTTTGATGTGGTGTATATTATGAGGTGGGGGTTGAAGGATTCCTAACGGAGCGTGTATCTCTTAAACGACATAGGCGAGGAGTTTGGAACTCAGCCGAAAAAAATCAGCATAAAAAATAACTAAACAGGTGTTTGACGTTTTTTCATAAATCCAATTTAACGGGCCCATGGGGAGGGGTGAAATTATGGGGGAGGGGGGAAACGTAATATGTCTGAGTGTAAAATTATACATGGCCTATGTTGTAGACAATAACACATTACATCTTTTTTGTCTCTTGCTATTTCATCATACGACGAATACTTAGGGAGTTATTAATGACTTTGTATTTTTTGGCCGGAATTTTCTAAGTCCCAGGAATGACATAAAAAATGATTCGAATGAAAATTCAAAAAATAGTTTTTTTAATACTTTTATTATATTTTTCACGTCTCTAAGGGTCCGAAACCAACATGATATTTTGATGTTTTTTTTCGTCCCATGCATTTTTGGTTTCAGGTGATTGAATTATTTTCCACTAGGACCGATGCTTATCTACTATATAAAGCTCAAATACCACTCACTCACTCACTCACTGACTGATTCATTCATCACGAAATCTCAGAAACCACCGAACGGATTGGAATGAAATTTGGTATGAAGCTTCCTCAAGGGCCGCAAACGCCCACTAAGAAAGGATTTTTTGGATATTTAGGACCGATGCTTATCTATATATATAAAGCACAACGTTTGTCTGTCTGTCTGTCTGTCTGTCTGTCTGTCTGTCTGTTATGTATACAAATCTACACCGTTTCACCGATCTGAACCAAAATTTGTATACTTACCCTTTGGAACCCTGCGGGTAACCCTGTCAATATTAAATTTCGGACAGACCACCCCATGCCCTGCATTTAGGCCCTTTTTCACAAATCTACACCGTTTCACCGATCTGAACCAAAAGTTGTATATTTAACCTTTGGAACCCTGCGAGTAACACTGTCCACTTGAAATTTCGGACAGACCACCCCATTCCCTGCATTTAGGCCCTTTGGTCCAAATCCACACCGTTTCACCGATCTCAACCAAAATTTGTATATTTACCTTTTGGAACCCTGCGAGTAACACTGACCACTTAAAATTTCGGACAGACCTCCCCATTCCCTGCATTTAGGCCCTTTGGTCCAAATCTACACCGTTTCACCGATCAGAACCAAAATTCGTATTCTTACCCTTTGGTGCCCTGCGAGTAACACTGTCTGCTTGAAATTGCGGACAGACCACTCCATTCCCTGCATTTAGGCC
The DNA here is from genome assembly GCA_946902985.2 of Meconema thalassinum. Taxonomy (NCBI): domain Eukaryota; kingdom Metazoa; phylum Arthropoda; class Insecta; order Orthoptera; family Tettigoniidae; genus Meconema; species Meconema thalassinum. The sequence goes on from OX336398.1 coordinate 100,674,980, forward strand.
CTTTGGCCCAAATCTACACCGTTTCACCGATCTCAACCAAAATTTGTATATTTACCCTATGGAACACTGCGACTAACACTGTCTGCTTGAAATTTCGGACAGACCACGCCATTCCCTGCATTTAGGCCCTTTTTGCACAAATCTACACCGTTTCACCGATCTGAACCAAAATGTGTATACTTACCCTTTGGAACCCTGCGAGTAACACTGTCTGCTTGAAATTGCGGACAGACCACTCCATTCCCTGCATTTAGGCCCTTTGGCCCAAATCTACACCGTTCCACCGATCTCAACCAAAATTTGTATATTTACCCTTTGGAAAACTGCGACTAACACTGTCTGCTTGAAATTGCGGAGAGGCTACTCCATCCCCTGCATTTAGGCCCTTTGGCACAAATCTACACCGTTTCACCGATCTGAACCAAACTTTGTATACTTACCCTTTGGAATCCTGTGAGTAACACTGTCCACTTAAAATTTCGGACAGACCACCCCATTCCCTGCATTTAGGCACTTTGGCACAAATCTACACCGTTTCACCCATCAGAACCAATATTCGGAAACTTACCCTTTGGTACCCAGCGAGTAACACTGTCTGCTTGAAATTGCGGACAGACCACTCCATTCCCTGCATTTAGGCCCTTTGTCCCAAATCTACACCGTTTCACCGATCTCAACCAAAATTTGTATATTTACCCTTTGGAACACTGCGACTAACACTGTCTGCTTGAAATTGCGGCGAGGCCACTCCATCCCTTCCATTTAGGCTGTTTGGCACAAATCTACACCGTTTCACCGATCTGACCCCAATTTTATATACTTACCCGTAGAACCCGACAAGTAACACTGTTCACTTTAAATTTCGGACAGACCACACTATTCCCTGCTTTTTGGCCCTTTGGCAGAAAACTACACCGTTTCACCGATCTCAACCAGATTTTACATAATTACCCTTTGGAACTCGACGAGTAACTCTGTCCACTCGAAATTTCGGACAGACCACTCCATTCCACGCATTTAGGCCCTTTGGCACAAATCTACATCGTTCACAGATCGAAAACAAAATGTGTTTACTTACCCTTTGGAACCCGATGAGTAACACTGTCCACTTTAAAATTTGGACAGGCCACTCCATTCCCTGCATTTTGGCCCTTGGCACAAAACTACACCGTTTCACCGATCTCAACCAGATTTTACATAATTACCGTTTGGAACTCGACGAGTAACACTGTCCACTCGAAATTTCGGACAGACCACTCCATTTCCCGCATTAAGGCCCTTTGGTACAAATCTACATCGTTCACCGATCGAAAACTAAGTGTGTATACTTACCCTTTGGAACCCGATGCGTAACACTGTCCACTTGAAATTTCTGACATACCACTCCATTCCCTGCAAGTAGCTCAGGAATTCCTCGGGGTTGCCAGCTTCCTAACTCACCAGTCATGAGCCCTTGAGGGTGTACCAGAAGTGGTGGGTCTACACACACCCTGCCTCTTTGAGGGCCTTGAGCAGAAGACAGGAGATATTATGAAAAGGAAAAGAAGGCAGACCCCTCGAAGAATGAGGGTATCAGGAAAGATGAGACAAAGCCAATTAAGGCGGGAAATTGAAAGACTCCCTAGCCCTCGGATACCCTAATACAGTCTGGGTCGGAAGAGAACAAGAGTTGACCAAGGGAGGCCGACAGGAAAGAGAACTGAAATAAGCCCGGCACCAGGAAGTAGAAGCGATGCCAGACTCAGCTGGGGTTCCGTGGTCGCCAACCCACGTCCCACAAGTTGTGAGACCCTGGGGGGGGGTCAGTTGTGAGAATAGCTTGCTGATTCATCGCGAGGTGACTTGAGAGTACTTTAAAGAGCCCGCCGTGTTATCTCCTGCTGTCTATGCTGATGCCAGCACAGGGCCGTTGCGAAACAGTGAGTGATTCCCGGTCAATCTGTATAGGACGGGGAACCCCGAACGTGTGTAATCATATTTCGTCAACATCTGCGATCATCTCAGGTTCATGCAGCTTGGACCTATATTCTTTGTCTTTGCCGAGCAGTACGCTCTTTCACTAGACGCATCCAGTACAGGCCTAAGCCAGAAAATAAGGTTGAGATTTTGGAAGACATCGAAGCTAGACACCTGAATTACCTATATCAGTTTTAAAATAACACCATGTTCGTTTAGTAGTCATTTTTTCATTACCTTATTATTATCATCATAAGTGCAAATGACCTAGATGTTACGCGCATCATACCAATAATCACCGCCGCATTAAGTCTTTCTCGACTGTGATTTTTAAAATACTTATTTTTGGTTGGTTGGTTCTTAAGTTTAGGGGCTGTGACAACGCGGTCATGTAGCCCCGTGTACTTTGGGTGTGTGTAGAATCTGTCTGATAACCGGTGTTAAATGTGATGACTGTATTAGTGTGTGTTATCTGTTTTTTAATTTAAGTACAAACTGCAACTTAGAATTCTTCAAATAGTTCGTACTTTTGCCGCCAAGCGCCACCGTCAACGACTACTAGGCCAAGTTCGGAACTTAGCTACTAGACGCCACTGCAGTCGGCTCTTGGCAACGGACGTAGACATCTATGAGCGTTGTTTACCTATCCAATTTAGCTTCACACGGGTGTAATTAGGGGAAGGTTCTTTAACATGCCATAAATCTGACATGGGACCGCTGGCTTTACTTCCCCTCCGAAGAAAGGCATACTGACGGATTTTTAACGCTCTTAAAAGATCCGACGGCTTCGGCTGGGTTTGAACCCGCTATCTTGGGAATAGAAGCTCAGCATGCTACCAAATACGCCACCGAAGCCGCCATATAGTTATTTTTATTACAGTACATTGTGTACATTATACGTTGAAGTGTCAATTCAATACCGGTAGTAGTTTCCCTTATCATCCTGATCATAAGAGGAAATGACCTACAGTAGATGTTACGCCCATTACACCACTAATCACCACACACAATAAGTCTTCCTCGCCTGTGAATTTTGAAATATGTATTTCTATTACGGTAGTTTGTAAGTTTGACGTGTCAATTCAACGGTAGTTTTTTATTATCATCCTTATCAAAAGGGCAAATGACCTAGATATTACTTCCTCATTGTCTTTGGGGGCAAATGACTTAGATTTTAAGTCCATTATATTTCTAAGGAGACCTTAAAACATTATCATCATTCCACCGGGCGAAGCCGGGTACTACTGCTAGTCTTATATATAAAAGTGAAAGTCTGTATGTATGTATGTGGGTATGTATGTGGGTGGGTCTGTTCCGTATACAAATCTACACCGATCTCAACCGAATTTTGCATACACATAGTTCAGGACCCAGAAGGAACCGCTGGCTATATGAATTTTCGATAGTCTTTCTCATTCCTCTGATTTCGACCCTTTTGCTCTCCAGCACATGCTAATCAAATCATAAAATATACTCATGAAGGAATGGCAAGGCGGATAGTTTCCATGGCAACATAGCTCAAGTCGAGACACGGCCGACTGGATGCCATTTGCGCTCTGCACTACCGGTATAGAAAATGGGGATCTTTACTTGAAATCACGTTAGTTACTCAACTTCTCACACAGCACTGTCAACCGAAATATATAAAAGTGAAAGTCTGTATGTATGTATGTGGGTGGGTCTGTTCCGTATACAAATCTACACCGTTACACCGATCTCAACCGAATTTTGCATACACATAGTTTAGGACCCAGAAGGAACCGCTGGCTATATGAATTTTCGATAGTCTTTCTCATTCTTCTGATTTCGACCCTTTTGCACTCCAGCACATGCTAATCAAATCATAAAATATACTCATGAAGGAATGGCAAGGCGGATAGTTTCCATAGCAACATAGCTCAAGTCGAGACACGGCCGACTGGATGCCATTTGCGCTCTGCACTACCGGTATAGAAAATGAGGATCTTTACTTGAAATCACGTTAGTTACTCAACTTCTCACACAGCACTGTCAACCGAGTTTAGCATAACAAAGACTTGACACTATCTTCTACTATATATTTGTCAAATACCACTCACTCACTCATTCATTCATCACGAAATCTCAGAAACCATCAAACGGATTGGAATGAAATTTGGTATGCAGCTTCCCCAAGGGCCGTAAATGCCCACTAAGAGAGGATTTTTGGATATTCTGGTTCTAAAGGGGTGTTAAGGGGGTAGACCTGCATTTCATTGAACAGCAATATCTCCCGATTGGTTTCATTGGGGGATATGATACTCGGCACATAAACTCATCATTAAAAATAAGAAGACACGAGTCGGAGGGTTTTTCGATGTGGTGTATATTATGAGGTGAAAGGGGTGAAAAGTGGGGATTGAAAGATTCCTAACGGAGCGTGTATCTCTTAAACGACATAGGCGAGGAGTTTGAAACTCAGCGGGAAAAAATCAGCATAAAAATAAGTAAATATGTGTTTGACCGTTTTATCATAAATCCAATTTAAGGGGCCCATGGGGAGGGGTGAAATTCTGGAGGGGGGGGGGGGAGAAACAGGAAAGAAAGTGTCCTAACTGATTGACTGACTCACTCACTCATCAAACTCAGGGGGAAAAACTGCTTTAAAGTAAGTAAATAGCTGTTCGACAGTTTTTTTCATAAATCAAATTTAAGAGGTTCATGGGGAGGGGTGAAATTCTGAAAAAAGAAAATTGAAAGAAAACGTCCTGACTCACTAACTCACTCACTCACTCACTCATCATCGCCCAGCCAAAATGATTGAAGTTAGAAACATGACAGTTTGGGGATATGTTCATTGTATTTCAAAACAGTCTACTAAGGGAGGATTTTTGGATATTCAGGTTCTAAAGGAATCTTAATTGGGTTAAACCTGCATTTCATTGAATAACAATATCTCCCGATTGGTTCCATTGGGGGATGTGATACACGGCATATAAACTCAACATTAAAAAGTAAGACACGTGTCTGAGGGTTTTTCGATGTGGTGTATATTATGAGGTGAAAGGGGTGAAAAGTAGGGATTGAAAGATTCCTAACGGAGCGTCTTAAACGACATAGGAGAGGAGTTTGAAACTCAGCGGAACAAAATCAGCATAAAAATAAGTAAATATGTCTTTGACCGTTTTTTTTTCATAAATCCAATTTAAGAGGCCCATGGGGAGGGGTCAAATTCTGTGGGGGTGGGGGGGGGCGACAAGAAATAAAATGTCCTAACTGATTGACTGACTCACTCACTCATCAAACTCAGGGGGAAAAACTGCTTTAAAGTAAGTAAATAGCTGTTCGACAGTTTTTTATCAATCAAATTGAAGGGGTTCACCGGGAGGGGTGAAATTCTGAAGGAAAAAAAAATGAAAGAAAATGTCCTGACTCATTCACTCACTCATTATCGCCCAGCCAAAAATATTGAAGTTGGAAACATGGCATTTTGGGGATATGTTCGTTGTATGTCAAAACCGTACACTAAGGGAGGATTTTTGGATATTCAGGCTCTAAAGGGGTCTTAAGAGGGTTTAACCTGAATTTCATTGAATAACAATATCTCACGAGTGGTTTCATTTGTGGATGTGATACTCGGCATATAAACTAATCATTAAAAATAAGCAGACATGTGTCTAAGGGTTTTTCGATGTGGTGTATTATTATGAGGTGAAAGGGGTGAAAAGTGGGGGTTGAAGGATTCCTAACGGAGCGTGTAGGCCTATCTCTCAAACGACATAGGCGAGAAATTTGAAACGCAGCGAAAAAACATCAGCTAAAAAGATAAGTAAATCGGTGTTCGACCGTTTTTTCATAAATTAATTTAAGGGGCCAATGGAGTGGGGTGAAATTCTGGGGGAAAAAGGAGAGAAAGTGTCCTAACTGACTAACTCACTCACTCACCAAACTTAGGGGAAAAAGACAGCTTTAAAAATAAGTTAATAGGTGTTCAAGCGTTTTTTCATCAATCCAATTTAAGGGGCCCATGGGGAGGGGTGAAATTCTGGTAAAAATAATTGAAAGAAAATGTCCTGTCTGACTCACTCCATCATCACGCCCAGCGAAAACTATTAAAGTTGGAAAAATGAAATTTTGGGAATATGTTCGCTGAATGTCGAAAACGTCAACTAAGGAATGATTTTTGTTTATTCGGGTTTTAAAGAGATGTTAAGGGGGTAAACGTGCATTTCATTGAATAACGATACAGTATATCATGAGTTGTTTCTTAGGGGATGTGATATTAAGTATATAAACTAATCATTAAAAATAATCAGACATATTGAACCCGCTGAGCTATGGTTCATGTGATATTTTTTTATGACAGAGCATTTATGATGGGATGTTGTACTTTTGAACACACCCAGGAAGCCACGTGAAGCTGAGAGATCACGCGATACTTTTTGAAGTAGCGGGGTGAATCGCACTTTTGACTTTGGTGAAAAGTGCTAATTATTTATCTGAGGTCTTATTAATTATTTTATCTTTCCACAAGACTCAGAATATTCCATTTCGTCATGCTGCATTATTAAAACATTTTGGAGAATGTTTATTTTTACTTTAGGTAAGGTAATACCCTTGCAGATACGCAAAAAGGAACCTAAGTAGTCGCTCAACAACTTCGTTTTGACGACCTACTTTCTAGAGACACCCAGTACCTTGCACTGCGTCTTGAGAATCCGCCTTGTGTAGGCGTGGAATTACATTTGCCCTACGAGACGTAGAAGAATATCCGCTGTTTAGCGTTAAAAGTGATTATAAGGTGCCATCGAGCCCGCTAATACTATTATTCACTGTTGTTGAAGCCCAGTGAACTAAAGAAGAAGCTTGGGAAATAATTATTGGCAAGTATAGTGTATTGCACAACATTGCTGTAACACCACATTTTACCCAAGCGTATGTGGAGGGCAGATGCCTAGTGGAAATATACAGGTAATAGTGTTACAATTATCCTGAATAAGTGTGATTATAATTGTATGAGATATTTAAATTGCCAAAGTGGAAATTTCATTATAAAAACGACGTATAATTCACGGATGCTGCGTGATACAAAAGTAGCGTCACTAGCACGTGCAGAATTATAAAACGGTGTTAGCTCACATGCTAATCCACATCTGCAAGATTAAGGTTGTGTCGTATTTTTTAATTTAAGCCTATAACATTCACGACGGACATTATAATTTTGAAAGTGAGAGGATTAATTATTACGCAACGTATTTCACTACCCACGTGATTGGACTTTTCTTCACCATGGTTGAAGCAGTCACCATGGGCTAATACCATCCCGGTATGAGGGTGACGTTTCTACGGGAACCAGCATGATGGTGGAACTTCCAGGACGACGAACGAGAAGGAAGGAGCCAAAAATGCCATTTCCAGGCATATCCACGAAGATGTCGACAGGGACAAATCGAACCCTGGTCTTTGGAGGAGTCCAGATGGGAATCCTGATGAGGAGGATACCGTACCCGAGAGCCAGAGAGGATTTTGTACAACCCTTGTTGTGGAATAGAGAGCCGAGTGAGAGCTCCTCCATTTCGTGAGTTTTTGTCACACCCCTTCCTTGTTCTAGTTTCTGGTGGTATAGTAGATTTAATGTAGTTTGTGAACCAACCGCACTCAGTGTCAGCCATTTTTCCAGGTAGGGATGTAACTAGATTAGTTAGATGTCATTTATTTCAGTTTAGAGTGAGACACCCTTGGGGTCAGACATTTTGGTCAGCCCTGGTGCAGCCTGATGAACGTCGTAGAACGTCAATGCCTACATTTTGCTGAACCTGATCGTAGTCATTTTGAGGCTATTTTGTTCAACCCTACTTGGGGTAATTTTCAAGTCTTTGCTGACTTTAGTTATGGCAATCAGATGCCATGGTTATTAATTAACTGCATTCTTTGCAGCCATCCTTTGTTATACCCCTGACTGTCGTTAGAACGGTCGTATCATTTAGGTAGTCGACTGTAACTACCAGTTTTGTAAATGCATTATATTTCATTTTGAATAAGCTCAGATAGCTATTCTTGGTCAAGTTTGAACCTAACAACTAGAAGGAATGTTTCGTTGCCTAGCATCGAACTCGGTTCCAACGTATCATTAAGCAGATCTAGTGTGTGGATCTGCGCCACAATTATCATTTTTGCTTGTGTCCTGTGAGGCACGTTTTTATTTGATGTACCATCAACTGCTGAATTGTACTTTTAAAGCAAAGAGCTCCAGTTATTGTAAGATTACTTTCATTTAGACGTCTTTGGTAGAAAGACGGAATTGTATTATTGAACTCAGATTTATTGAGTGTGTTTTATACACGGACTCTTTAGAGGTCCGTATCCTATGGTAAAGTTTATATGAACTGGCCAGATGCAGTTTTGTATTGATTAAATCGCCGGCCTTGAATAAACTGGTTATGTAACCCAGTGACCTGAAAGCACGCCTGCTTCATTGTGAGACAAAACTACTATTGACAAGGACAGAGTACGATTTGTATTCGCATTTCCTTTCATTGCTATTTTGCTTATGGAAATCAGTTTCCACTCTTGTATTTGATCACATGTTTTATAGATGGTTTTTTGTTAGTTAAACGCTCTGTTGCGTGTACTGTCTTCTGACAGGTACAGTTATGTCAGGTTTCCTATAGTATGGTGAAGGCTACCCTGTTATAGCAGGATGTTATTGTATGAAGGTATTTTGAGTATGCCTTGTCCGGGACTGATCCCGTTGACTAGATGTTATTGGAAGGTAACTGTTGTGTACAGGCCTATCCCAGAGTTATTGAACGCGAGCTTAGCGCCGCTGATAACCCGTGTTATTGTGTGTCCGAGTTGTTGTACTCGTTGATTATATTCCGACTGTTGAGTCGAGGCTTTTTGGTGGAGAATGATCTCAGTGGAGACACTCCGTGCCCAGGCTATTGTCAATGTTATTCGCCATAAACCTACGATAAACCTATAAACCGACATCTTAATAATAAGACGCATAATTGTTGTAAAACAAGGCTAACTAACGATTCTTTCTATCTAACTTTGTTCTTTGCATTCTGGAACTGTTGACATAGCCGTGCAGTTGAAGATAATTTCCTTGTGAGGAAATGACTAGGACAGTTGACATTTTTGTAGCGACCTGAAGCATGCGCGAACCTAGAGTTCGTAGCTTGTGGAGCTCAGGCCATGCGACGTCAGACGTGGTCTCAACTACGCATTCGTCACCGTAACTATACACATTAGATGACTATGGTTTACAAAGAGTAAACCAAGGTGCAGGCAGGGATTTTTAATAAAACTACTGTGTCTATTTCATTATATATTTATGATGTCAAGTGCATAAATCCTACATGTTACCTTATTGTGTGCTGTTAGCACATAGTTATTAAGCATAATTAAATTGTTTGTTTTTCATGACTGTACACTTAGCTTTTGGATGTAATTGTTTTCTTTTACGGACGTCATCGCCGTGAATTTTTTTAATTGATAGGACTTAGCTAGATGAATTAACGTTAAATATAAATGTCGAAATGGTACCATCCTAACTTAGATTTGTTTTGCTACCCTGTTAAATGTAAATTCTGATATTAGCTTAATCTTGTAACTTGAACTAGGGACTTGCGTCGTACCATTTTCCTAGCGTTGCTGTTGTTGCTTTATTATTGTGAGTTAGATCTTTCGCGAGGGTTTTCCGTGACTTCTCAGGTAGGGACCTGCTCTTTATTTTTGTTTATTTATTAGCTTGCGGACTAGCCGATTATAACCCTCCGAACTAGGCTAGGGGCTTGTGAATTTTAATAAATTTTCACGGTGTTTTACATAAGTCTGGATGTTTAATTTCTCAGTCTAGTTTAAAGAGACCCTTTCCTTAGGTGGTCTATGACCATCGTCACCATGTACCACGATCCCTGTGGACTACGGACTCTCGTGCCGCTTTAGCCTTTATGGAAGGTCACCTGATCCTCACGGTAATTTTATTCGATTTATGAGACGTTAGGAAAGTCATCGTGGTTGTTGACTCGACTTAAACGGTCTCATAAAATGGCGCACAATGTTGTGGGCGGACTTGGGCTTCATAAAATGGCGCCCAACTCATGTGCCGACGTTAACGTGGTAACCCTCAGTACCATGTCATTTTTTGAGGATCTTAATGTTGATTAATGGTAAATTGACAGGACTGGGACGAACTTAGAAAGTCGTGCTGCAGATCAATTGACCGCATGGCATTCATGTTTGATAGAAGTCCATGGGGTGAGGCTTTAGTGTTAGATAAATGAAGGATAGGATTTTCTTTGATGATGCCTCATCCTAAGAAAATGTAATACTTTGCTTTGCTCACCGTTGTCTTTGTAAATGTAGAAGCACTTAGTTTGCATACTCCAGCTGTACTCGTGATATTTATATAAATGAAGCAAGCTTTATACCACCAAGTAATTAATCATAGCTGTAAGTTCCAGTAGAAATTGATCCCTCACTTTCTCATATATTTCTTATCTATGGATGAGGAAACTATTCGTCGTGTGTTTGGGGAGATGTTGGCAGGTGTGAATGCCAATCTTCAACAGATTACTGCTGACTTAGGTCAGAATACTCAGGCTGTCAATACTGTAAGTGGTCATGTAGATCAGGTTAGACAGGACCTAGAAGTCAACACTCAGTCTATAAACAATGTAAGACAGGAGGTCAACAATGTCAGTGGTCATGTAGACCAGGTTAGACAGGAAGTCAACAATGTTAGTGGTCATGTAGATCAAGTAAGGCTAGACTTAGAGATTAACACCCAGTCTGTAAACAATGTTAGGGCTGATTTAACTCAAGTCAGGGCAGACATGGACACATATAGGGTCGAAGCGAGAAATGATCAGACGGCAGGTTTAGCAGCTGTTAGGGTTGATGTCATACGACACCATCAGGAGGCTAACCAGCGCGTAGATTGCTTAACCGACCAGATGAATAGAGCTAGGGAGGATGTGCAAAACCGATTGGAGGAGCACACAGCTCAAATTCAGACAACCTTGAATAAAGTCCAGATAGACATGAGAGCAGATCTGGAACATACTAGGGAAGAATTCGGGACTCGACTAGATCACGTCGAGGGATTTATCGGCAATGTGAAGGAGGACATGGCAACCATGAACATTGGTTTAATCTTGATGAGAGGAGCTGCCAATGCCGTTAATAACAACGTGAAGACTATCGTTGATGGCATGATGGAGGTTAAAGAAGAACTCAACACCAACAGGAGAAACATTTCTGAATTGACGGAACCGTAGCCAGTCTACGTGAGACAGTTGATGTTCATCATGAGGAACACAAAATTGACCTCATGTTATTGAGAGGTGACCTCAACGAACACGAGACCACAGTCGAGACTAAGGTAGCCGAGGTTAGAGACGATGTGGGTAAAATCCAAGAAAATATGTCCAGAGTTGAAGGAGAGATCGATTCCTTACAAAAAAGATTTGAGGAAGTCACGGTGACCGAGAGGTTAGACCTCAGTTATAACCTTAGGACGGCCATACGCGAGGTAGACACAAACCTCAAGGGAAAGGTCGACAGGATCGAGCTGCAATTGAACGACTTAGGCAACAAAGTCGCAGCCAGAACCATCCCAGGACTTGAAGTGATAGAAAGACGTCTGGACAGACTCGAGACGATTCCTAGAGAGAGACACGTACACCCACAGATGGGAGAATCTCAGGAAACGCCTATATCTCAATCAGAAGGAATGATGCCTACCCATTTCCAACCCAGCGCGCCTATGGAATCGCAACCGTCACAATTCACTAATTCAGCGCAAGGTCAGACGTTGAACTTTGACGCTCATCCGTTTCAACCAGCATCTAATCGAATTAGTCATGAGACTAACACTCCTACGCAGAGTTACATGCAAAATACGTTCAGACCCGCGCATACGCAGGGAAATGTCACCATAATTCGTTCAAGAGAGGAGCAACCAGCTCGCTTCGCAGGAACTGGAAGCGGTGTTACTCCCGTGGAATTCCTAGCCAACGTCGAAAGCTACTTACGTGATACTATGGTAACTCCAGAGAGGGAACTAAGAGTTATAGAGCGACTGCTAGAGGGACAAGCCGGTACCTGGTTCAGAGCATTCAGATACTCATTTACAGGCTACCAGGACTTTAAGGAAGCATTATTGAGAACATATTGGTCGAGCGACATCCAGCAGAGCATCCGAGCTGAGATGTACACTCGAAGGTACAGTTCCAATACACCTACTCGTTATGCGAATTACTTCGCAATACAGCTCGCGAAGCTTCGTTGTCTTCAGCCTCCGTTGTCCGAACAAGATTTGGTGAACACAATTGTTTGGCAGTACCCTGCGGACGTACAACGTGTGTTGATCGCTGCAGGGGCATCCACTTTCCAACAGTGTGACCAGATACTGCGAAGGTTGGATGCTAATACAGAACAGTTCCCTACACACCGTCAGCAGAAGGCTGATAGGCGCGAGGATAGACAACTGAATCTGACGACTGTTGATAAAGTGAGCCAGACGCCACAACAAACGCAAACCACAGAGGACTCTGGGCGACGTGATAACAACTACAGTTATAACAGGAGAGAATGGAACAACACTCCTTATACTCGAAATCAACAAGATGACCGGCGAAGTCATTGGAACCGGCGATTCGACCGAAGGACGGACGACAACCGACGTCATGAAAACAACCGCCGAGGGAATGAAGGAAGAAATCAGCAACACGGAAGTATCCGTAGAGACTATCGATACAGTAGGGGATGCGACAGAAATCGAGACCCTAGATACCAGCCAGACAGGGATTGGAAAGGAAGAGCACGGGAGAGCCGTGAGTACCTCCAACATCTGAGAGAATTGCAGATCCAAGAAGAGGGAGAACGGAACCCTACTTCGAGGGAAAATAGAAATTCGGCGCAGGAGACGGAGCAGAACCAGCCCAGTACTTCTCGCCAGGACAGAAAAGAAACGCCGAAAAATCAATAGATTTGTGTTCGGTTGAGCACCGAGTAACTGCCACTATATTACTCTGGGAGCCAATCCAAGAAGACTTGTTGGACGAACGACGAACGACGAACCACAATTATGAATTAACACGTCTACCCAAGATCATAGCCACCTTGAATGAAGTCAGTGTAGTCATACTCATCGATACTGGGGCGATGATTAGTGTAATTTCCGCCGATTGCCATGCCAGACTGAAAGCAAACTCTGAGGTGACAGAGCTGCCCATTTCAGCTGTAAGAGTCAGAGTTGTCATACCTGACCGCGTTGTAACGTGCAAAATCCAGATTCTGTGTACTCTGAAGATTTCGAGCCACGTGTACTTGCACGAATTTCTTGTAATGAAGGGCCTGCATCATGATGCCATTTTAGGCGCAGACTTCATTAGAAAATATGATGGAATCATTGACATGGGACGGAATACGGTAGAGTTCAAGCCGAACGAACCCATTCAGATGAGCCTAATTGAAGAAGAACCGGAATTCCTATCCGAAGTCGACGTAGTCGAAGAATTAAATGGCAAGGAAATTGAGGCGACACTAGATGCCGACGAAGAGGCAGAATCGTTATCAGCACCCATACGTGAGGATCTTGAGGCAATATTGAACGAATACAGGGATATATTCGACACCACACCTGGTGAGATATTAGACTACGAGTATGATCTTGTGTTACTGGATGATTCCCCATTCCAGAAAAAGATCTATCCGATTGCCGAGAAACATCTCGAAGAAGCTGCTAAGAAGATCCATGAGATGGAAGCAGCAGGCACAATCAAGAAATCACCGACTCCTTTCTTGAATCCCATAACGCCTGTGGTTAAGGTAGATGGAAGCTTGAGACTTTGTCTTGATGCCAGAGCCTTGAATGAACGCCTAGCTCCTGAGCATGACAGACCGCCCAAGATTAGGGACATTCTCAGGAAGTTCAATGAAAAAGGATATTTTCATCATTGGACTTGGTTCAGTCTTATTACCATATCAGATTATCTGAGCATACTCAGAAATATACTGGATTCCTGTTTGATCAGACTACTTATGTCTTCCGAAAACTACCATTTGGATTGAAAAATGCCGGAGCCGCATTAATCAGAGCACTTGATGCCAAGCTGACTCCTGAAGTGAAGCAGAGAGTAATATGTTATGTGGATGACATACTCATAGCTTCAGAAACAGAAGAAGAGCATTTAAAGACATTGCGCCTTGTTTTTGAGAATCTTCGACAGGCGAATTTTAAGGTCAAATTTGACAAGTGTCGATTCTTTCAGAAAGAAGTGAAATTCGTAGGACACATAATCAATGGAGAAGGATATAGACCGAATCCGGCAAATATTAGAACTGTTGCTGCATTTCCAACAACAACCCGTGTGAAACACGTGAAACAATTCTTAGGAATTCTCCAATTCTTTGCTGCTCATTGTGAGAAGTATTCCGAGACTGTTGCACCACTGCAAGGATTATTGAAAAAGAACTGCAGGTGGAACTGGAATGATGAATGCGAGATAGCTTTCAGGAGAGCTAAACAGATGCTTGTGGACTCAATTCAGTTAGAATATCCAGATTATTCCCGGAACTTTATTCTAGAAACTGATGCATCTGCCATTGGTATAGGAGCCATTTTACTGCAGGAAGATGATGAGAAGAAACGTCATTACATCGCTTTCTTAAGCCGACGTTTAAGAGCACATGAATCTCACTACTTCACGACCGAGATAGAAGCACTTGCAATTGTCTACGCACTTGAATACTGGCAGAAACTTCTGTTAGGCCAGAGGATTATTGTGAGAACCGATCATCATGCGTTAACCTTCATCTTAAGAACAAGACTGGCAAGCGACAGGATCACACGTTGGACGCTGTTTCTCCAACAGTTCGATTTGGAAATAGTTTATCGACCAGGCAGAGAGAATGTGTTGGCCGACATCCTCAGCCGGAATCCTGAAGCTACTGTTAATGCCATAGACATCGAGGGAGAATGCGAGGAACACCTTCGCCGACTTCGTCATCTACCTGAAGGACAGCGACGTGAGGAGGAACTCAGACATATTATCCGTTTCCTAGAACGAAGAATGGATCCACAGGATGATCATTATGCAAGAATTGCTGCTGTTGCAGATGATTATTTGATTTATCATCGTGTCTTATACAAGTTTGTAGACGACGACCATACCTAACTGCGTGCCGTTATTACTAGGAGATACCAAGAATCTGTTATTCTTATGGTGCATTTATCAATTGGACATGGTGGAACAGACAAAACCATTGCAACCATCAAGGAGTCTTTTACATGGAAAGGGTTAGGAGCCACCGTTAGACAGTGTTTACGTGCTTGCGACGCATGCCAGCGGAACAAGTACACGTCACACTTGCTGAAGGAACAACCTAGACCAATACTACCAACTCAACCTAGAGAGTTATATGCACAGGACCTGTATGGCCCAATACCTAAGGCTCGTCGTGGGAATCGATACATCGTTGTAACTATTGATGTGTTCACGAAATATACGATGCTTCATCCGATTCAAAAAGCTACTGCACATCAGATTATTCAGAGGATTAGCCGTCAAGTGATACCGGAGGCAGGAAAGCCACAATTCCTGTTGACTGATCACGGATCACAGTACACCTCAGCAGAATTTGCCAATGCCATGAATGAGCTTGAAATAGGTCATGTTTTATCATCTATTCGACATCCAGAGAGCAACCCAGCAGAATGCGTGATGTCTATTATCGCAAAATTCTGTCGATTATATTGTCAAGAAGAACACTGGCGATGGACTGAAGTCCTTGTTATTATGGCAAAATGTATTAATTCAACAGTACATGAGAGCACTGGTCAAATACCTATGGTCTTGCATTTGAACCAGATGCCGCTGAGAATATGGGATCGTGTGATTGTAAATCCACCTTGTTTACAACCATCACATGCCAGCAGACTTTTAGCTGCGAGAGAGACTAGGGACAGGCAAGCTGCCAAGCGCTTGAGAAGAACTAGACGCCAGAGGTTTAGAGAACCACTAGTAGAAGGAGACCTTATCCTTATAAGGAGACCCGGAATTTCTAGTCCCATAGACCGCATATATGGAAAATTTCTATCCTTGTATTATGGCCCTAGTCGTATCCGACAGCCTTTGAACAATGGAAGTTATGTAATAGAAGACATTAGGACAGGAGAGCGCATTGGAACCTTTAACGCAGGCAATCTAAAAAAATATCACTCTTGAATGAATTTCAAAGCAAATCAAAATATTATCCCAACATTTTATATGAAACGACGGAGAGGCAGATGAACCCGCTGAGCTATGGTTCATGTGATATTTTTTATGACAGAGCATTTATGATGGGATGTTGTACTTTTGAACACACCCAGGAAGCCACGTGAAGCTGAGAGATCACGCGATACTTTTTGAAGTAGCGGTGAATCGCACTTTTGACTTTGGTGAAAAGTGCTAATTATTTATCTGAGGTCTTATTAATTATTTTATCTTTCCACAAGACTCAGAATATTCCATTTCGTCATGCTGCATTATTAAAACATTTTGGAGAATGTTTATTTTTACTTTAGGTAAGGTAATACCCTTGCAGATACGCAAAAAGGAACCTAAGTAGTCGCTCAACGACTTCGTTTTGACGCCCTACTTTCTAGAGACACCCAGTACCTTGCACTGCGTCTTGAGAATCCGCCTTGTGTAGGCGTGGAATTACATTTGTCCTACGAGACGTAGAAGAATATCCGCTGTTTAGCGTTAAAAGTGATTATAAGGTGCCATCGAGCCCGCTAATACTATTATTCACTGTTGTTGAAGCCCAGTGAACTAAAGAAGAAGCTTGGGAAATAATTATTGGCAAGTATAGTGTATTGCACAACATTGCTGTAACACCACATTTTACCCACGCGTATGTGGAGGGCAGATGCCTAGTGGAAATATACAGGTAATAGTGTTACAATTATCCTGAATAAGTGTGATTATAATTGTATGAGATATTTAAATTGCCAAAGTGGAAATTTCATTTTAAAAACGACGTATAATTCACGGATGCTGCGTGATACAAAAGTAGCGTCACTAGCACGTGCAGAATTATAAAACGGTGTTAGCTCACATGCTAATCCACATCTGCAAGATTAAGGCTGTGTCGTATTTTTTAATTTAAGCCTATAACATTCACGACGGACATTATAATTTTGAATGTGAGAGGATTAATTATTACGCAACTTATTTCACTACCCACGTGATTGGACTTTTCTTCACCATGGTTGAAGCAGTCACCATGGGCTAATACCATCCCGGTATGAGGGTGACGTTTCTACGGGAACCAGCATGATGGTGGAACTTCCAGGACGACGAACGAGAAGGAAGGAGCCAAAAATGCCATTTCCAGGCATATCCACGAAGATGTCGACAGGGACAAATCGAACCCTGGTCTTTGGAGGAGTTCAGATGGGAATCCTGATGAGGAGGATACCGTACCAGAGAGCCAGAGAGGATTTTTTACAACCCTTGTTGTGGAATAGAGAGCCGAGTGAGAGCTCCTCCATTTTGTGAGTTTTTGTCACACCCCTTCCTTGTTCTAGTTTCTGGTGGTATAGTAGATTTAATGTAGTTTGTGAACCAACCGCACTCAGTGTCAGCCATTTTTCTAGGTAGGGATGTAACTAGATTAGTTAGATGTCATTTATTTCAGTTTAGAGTGAGACACCCTTGGGGTCAGACATTTTGGTCAGCCCTGGTGCAGCCTGATGAACGTCGTAGAACGTCAATGCCTACTTTTTGCTGAACCTGATCGTAGTCATTTTGAGGCTATTTTGTTCAACCCTACTTGGGGTAATTTTCAAGTCTTTGCTGTCTTTAGTTATGGCAATCAGATGCCATGATTATTAATTAACTGCATTCTTTGCAGCCATCCTTTGTTATACCCCTGACTGTCGTTAGAACGGTCGTATCATTTAGGTAGTCGACTGTAACTACCAGTTTTGTAAATGCATTATATTTCATTTTGAATAAGCTCAGATAGCTATTCTTGGTCAAGTTTGAACCTAACAACTAGAAGGAATGTTTCGTTGCCTAGCATCGAACTCGGTTCCCAACGTATCATTAAGCAGATCTAGTGTGTGGATCTGCGCCACAATTATCATTTTTGCTTGTGTCCTGTGAGACACGTTTTTATTTGATGTACCATCAACTGCTGAATTGTACTTTTAAAGCAAAGAGCTCCAGTTATTGTAAGATTACTTTCATTTAGACGTCTTTGGTAGAAAGACGGAATTGTATTATTGAACTCAGATTTATTGAGTGTGTTTTATACACGGACTCTTTAGAGGTCCGTAACCTATGGTAAAGTTTTTATGAACTGGCCAGGTGCAGTTTTGTATTGATTAAATCGCCGGCCTTGAATAAACTTTTTATGTAACCCAGTGACCTGAAAGCACGCCTGCTTCATTGTGAGACAAAACTACTATTGACAAGGACAGAGTACGATTTGTATTCGCATTTCCTTTCATTGCTATTTTGCTTATGGAAATCAGTTTCCTCTCTTGTATTTGATCACATGTTTTATAGATGGTTTTTTGTTAGTTAAACGCTCTGTTGCGTGTACTGTCCTCTGACAGGTACAGTTATGTCAGGTTTCCTATAGTATGGTGAAGGCTACCCTGTTATAGCAGGATGTTATTGTATGAAGGTATTTTGAGTATGCCTTGTCCGGGACTGATCCCGTTGACTAGAAGTTATTGGAAGGTAACTATTGTGTACAGGCCTATCCCAGAGTTATTGAACGCGAGCTTAGCGCCGCTGATAACCCGTGTTATTGTGTGTCCGAGTTGTTGTACTCGTTGATTATATTCCGACTGTTGAGTCGAGGCTTTTTGTGGAGAATGATCTCAGTGGAGACACTCCGTGCCCAGGCTATTGTCAATGTTATTCGCCATAAACCTACGATAAACCTATAAACCGACATCTTAATAATAAGACGCATAATTGTTGTAAAACAAGGCTAACTAACGATTCTTTCTATCTAACTTTGTTCTTTGCATTCTGGAACTGTTGACATAGCCGTGCAGTTGAAGATAATTTCCTAGTGAGGAAATGACTAGGACAGTTGTAGCGACCTGAAGCATGCGCGAACCTAGAGTTCGTAGCTTGTGGAGCTCAGGCCATGCGATGTCAGACGTGGTCTCAACTACGCATTCGTCACCGTAACTATACACATTAGATGACTATGGTTTACAAAGAGTAAACCAAGGTGCAGGCAGGGATTTTTAATAAAACTACTGTGTCTATTTCATTATTTATTTATGATGTCAAGTGCATAAATCCTACATGTTACCTTATTGTGTGCTGTTAGCACATAGTTATTAAGCATAATTAAATTGTTTGTTTCTCATGGCTGTACACTTAGCTTTTGGATGTAATTGTTTTCTTTTACGGACGTCATCGCCGTGAATTTTGTTAATTGATAGGACTTAGCTAGATGAATTAACGTTAAATGTAAATGTCGAAATGGTACCATCCTAACTTAGATTTGTTTTGCTACCCTGTTAAATGTAAATTCTGATATTAGCTTAATCTTGTAACTTGAACTAGGGACTTGCGTCGTACCATTTTCCTAGCGTTGCTGTTGTTGCTTTATTATTGTGAGTTAGATCTTTCGCGAGGGTTTTCCGTGACTTCTCAGGTAGGGACCTGCTCTTTTTTTTTGTTTATTTATTAGCTTGCGGACTAGCCGATTATAACCCTCCAAACTAGGCTAGGGGCTTGTGAATTTTAATAAATTTTCACGGTGTTTTACATAAGTCTGGATGTTTAATTTCTCAGTCTAGTTTTAAGGTGAACCTTTCCTTAGGCGGTCTTTGACCATCGTCACCATGTACCACGATCCCTGTGGACTACGGACTCGCGTGCCGCTTTAGCCTTTATGGAAGGTCACCTGATCCTCACGGTAATTTTATTCGATTTATGAGACGTTAGGAAAGACATCGTGGTTGTTGACTCCACTTAAACGGTCTCAACATGTCTAAGGGTTTATCGATGTGGTGTATATTATGAGGTGATAGGGGTGAAAATTGGGGGTTGAGGGATTCTTGACGGAGCGTGTATCTCTTAAAGGACATAGGCGAGAAGTTTGAAATTCGGCGGGGAAAGAACAGCTTAAAATACAAGTAAATAGGTGTTCGACTGTTTTTTTCATAAATACAATTTAAGGGGCCCTTGGTGAGAGGTGAAATTCTGGGGAAAAAAAAACAGGAAAGAAAGTGTCCTAACTGATTGACTCACTTACTCACTCATCAAACTCAGGGGGAAAACAGCTTTAAATAAGTAAATAGGTGTTCGACCGTTTGTTTCATGAATCCAATTTAAGGGGTTCATGGGGAGGGGTGAAATTATCAAAAATAAATGAAAGGAAATGTCCTGACTGACTCACTCACTCATAATAGCCCGGCCAAAATTATTAAAGTTAGAAACATGACATTTTGG
Source organism: Meconema thalassinum (assembly GCA_946902985.2). Classification (NCBI taxonomy): domain Eukaryota; kingdom Metazoa; phylum Arthropoda; class Insecta; order Orthoptera; family Tettigoniidae; genus Meconema; species Meconema thalassinum. Next base: position 100,695,382 of record OX336398.1, read on the forward strand.
GGATATGTTCGTTGTATGTCGAAAACGTCCACTAAGGAAAGAGTTTTGAATATTCAGGTTCTAAATAGGTGTTAAGGGGGGTAAACGTGCATTTCATTGAATAACCATATCTCACGAGTGGTTTCATTTGGGGATGTGATACTCGGCATATATACTAATCATTAAAAATAAGCTGACACATGTCTAATGGTTTTTCGATGTAGTGTATATTATGAGGTGAAAGGGATGAAAAGTGGGGGTTGAAAGATTCCTAACGGACCGTGTATCTCTTAAACGACATAGGCGAGGAGTTTGAAACTCGGAGGAAATCAATCAGCTTAAAAATAAATAAATAAATAAATAAATAAATAAATGAATAAATAAATAAATAAAATAAATATGTGTTCGACCGTTTTTTCATAAATCCAATTTAAGGGGCCTATGGGGAGGGGTGAAATTCTGGAAGAAAAACGTCCCCTAAGGAAGGATTTTTGGATGTTCACTCTCATCGACCAACCCAAACGATTAAAGTTAGAAGAATGATATTTTGGGGATATGTTTGTTGTGTGTCGAAAACGTCTACCAAGGAGGGATTTTTGGATATTCAGGCTCTAAAGGGGTGTTAATGGGGTTAAACCTGCATTTCATTGAATAACAATATGACACGACTATGACGCGAGCGAAGCAAGGCTAAAAATGAGATGATGTGCGTCTATGTATTACTCAATCACGCAAGTACCACTGGTCCGATTTACATGAATTTTACATGGAAGTAGCTGATTTACCTGGTTAACATATAGGTTACTTTTGATTTCAATCCTTATTACTATTTAAAGATGGCGACCATTTTAGTGACTTCACTACACCCTTTGGTTTAAAACTTTCATATTTCCATTTCAAATACAAAGAGAACGCTAAGAAATAGCAAACTTTTGATGGTATATACGAGGTTAAAAATTACATTTTCTATCCGAAAGGTATCTCCAACCGTTAGCGAGTAAAACCTAGATTTGTGCTATAAAACACCGTCAACGCCGAGCGGTGTAGTTGGACAAAATGTTCCATCCTTAATCTCCCTCTGCGCAGCACCTCGCCTATCCCCTGTTTTAACTGTCACCTTCATATTTTAATTTATTTATGACGCGTAGCGAAGCACGGGTACTTCAGCTAGTCTACTATATAAAGCTCAAATACCACTCACTGACTCATTCATTCATCACGAAATCTCAGAAACCACCGAACGGATTGGAATGAAATTTGGTATCCAGCTTCCTCAAGGGCCGCAAACGCCCGCTAAGAAAGGATTTTTGGATATTCAGGTTCTAAAGGGGTGTTAAGGGGGTTGACCTGCATTTCATTGAAGAGCAATATCTCCCGATTGCTTTCATTGGGGGATGTGATACTCAGCATATAAACTCATCATTAAAATAAGAAGACACGTGTCTGAGGGTTTTTCGATGTGGTGTATATTATGAGGTGAAAGGGGGTGAAAAGTGGGAGTTGAAGGATTCCTAACGGAGCGTGTATCTCTTAAACGACATAGGCGAGGAGTTTGAAACTCAGCGGAAAAAAATCAGCATAATAAATAACTAAACAGGTGTTTGACGTTTTTCATAAATCCAATTTAAGGGGCCCATGGGGAGGGGTGTAATTATGGGGGAGGGGGGAAATGTAATATGTCTGAGTGTAAAATTATACATGGCCTATGTTGTAGACAATAACACATTACATCTTTTTTGTCTCTTGCTCTTTCATCATACGACGAATACTTAGGGAGTTATTAATGATTTTGTATTTTTTGGCCGGAATTTTCTAAGTCCCAGGAATGACATAAAAATTGATTCGAATGAAATTTCAAAAAATAGTTTTTTATGTTGTTTTTTTCGTCCCATGCATTTTTGGTTTCAGATGATAGAATTATTTTCCACTAGGACCCATGCTTATCTATCTATTTAACTAATGTTATAACAGGATTACAAATGTTATTGCGGGCGAAGCCGCGGGTAACAGCTAGTTGTAATATAAATTGCCAATCAACGCACTGCAGGTCTCTCTATTATATATATATCACTTAATTGCGTTGTTACCGGCCGCGGTGGCAAAGAGCGCTAACGCGCTACCTCGTGCCTCGCTGGCATCGGGAGAGCGTGGGTTCGAATCCCACCTCAGCCGTCCTGAAAATGGTTTTCGCGGTTTCCCATTTTCACCATCAGGCAAATGCCGGGACGGTTCCTTTCAATAGGTCCACGGCCGATTTCCTTCCAATATCCCTTCCCTGACCCGTCCTGAAAAGAAAAGTGCATGCCCATTGGCTGCATTAATACCATTATTAATTTGGATGTTGTTGCTAAAACTTTAAATTAAATTTTATCTCACACACAGCTAAGCAACTTTTGGCATGGTCACTGCGCGGGGGGGGGGTGACCATGTTACATATGAAGCATTGATTTAAATTTACTATTTATATTAATGGTCATCCCAGCCTCCGTGGCTTAGGCTGCAGCACGCCGGCCTCTCACCGATGGATCTGTGGTTCAAATCCCGGTGACTCCATGTGAGATCTGTGCTGGACAGAACGGAGGCAGACAGGTTTTTCTCCGGGTACTCCGGTTTTTCCTGTCAACAATTTCATTCCAGCAACACTCTCCACTATCATTTCATTTCATCTGTCATTCATTTAATCATTGCCCCAGAGGAGTGCGTCAGGCCTCGGCAGCCGGCATAGTTTATATCCTCGCCGCTAAATGGGGGCTTCATTCATTCCATTCCTGACCCGGTCGGAGACTGGAAGCAGGCTGTGGATTTTCATTTTTCATTAACGGTCATGGAAGAATGGAAGATATCGCTGTTTGGAAGCAAGAGTGTACCTTTCCTCCTCCTATAAAAAAATCTAACAGTCAAAATAAATGAAATTGTAAAGTCGGTAACATGAAACCAGCAGCTGATATGTAAGTACAAACTCTTAATTAGGGGCAGATGACCTCATAGTTCCACCCCTAAAAACCTCTACAACTAACTAACCACATAACTAAATAAGTTTGGTAGACTTTGTATGACCACCGCCATGGTCTCGAGGCAGCGTTTTAATTAGAGATCTGCGTGGATAAACAAATCGTTATTCGCATCCGCACGCCTGGTATCCGCCCCGCATTCGCATGACTTTGATCCGCATCCGCACGACTGGTATCCGCCCCGCATCCACATGACTTTGATCCGCATCCGCATGACTGGTATCCGCCCCGCATTCGCATGACTTTGATCCGCATCCGCCCGACAGGTATCCGCCCCGCATTCGCATGACTTTGATCCGCATCCGCACGACTGGTATCCGCCCCGCATCCACATGACTTTGATCCGCATCCTCATGACTGGTATCCGCCCCGCATTCGCATGACTTTGATCCGCATCCGCATGACTGGTATCCGCCCCGCATTCGCATGACTTTGATCCGCATCCGCACGACTGGTATCCGCCCCGCATCCACATGACTTTGATCCGCATCCGCATGACTGGTATCCGCCCCGCATTCGCATGACTTTGATCCGCATCCGCACGACTGGTATCCGCCCCGCATCCGCATGACTTTGATCCGCATCCTCATGACTGGTATCCGCCCCGCATCCGCATGACTGGTATCCGCCCCGCATTCGCATGACTTTGATCCGCATCCGCCCGACAGGTATCCGCCCCGCATTCGGATGACTCTGATCCGCATCCTCATGACTGGTATCCGCCCCGCATCCGCATGACTTTGATCCGCATCCTCATGACTGGTATCCGCCCCGCATCCGCATGACTGGTATCCGCCCCGCATTCGCATGACTTTGATCCGCATCCGCCCGACAGGTATCCGCCCCGCATTCGCATGACTTTGATCCGCATCCGCACGACTGGTATCCGCCCCGCATCCACATGACTTTGATCCGCATCCTCATGACTGGTATCCGCCCCGCATCCGCATGACTGGTATCCGCCCCGCATTCGCATGACTTTGATCCGCATCCTCATGACTGGTATCCGCCCCGCATTCGCATGACTTTGATCCGCATCCGCATGACTGGTATCCGCCCCGCATCCACATGACTTTGATCCGCATCCTCATGACTGGTATCCGCCCCGCATTCGCATGACTTTGATCCGCATCCGCATGACTGGTATCCGCCCCGCATCCACATGACTTTGATCCGCATCCGCATGACTGGTATCCGCCCCGCATTCGCATGACTTTGATCCGCATCCGCACGACTGGTATCCGCCCCGCATCCACATGACTTTGATCCGCATCCGCATGACTGGTATCCGCCCCGCATTCGCATGACTTTGATCCGCATCCGCACGACTGGTATCCGCCCCGCATCCACATGACTTTGATCCGCATCCGCATGACTGGTATCCGCCCCGCATCCACATGACTTTGATCCGCATCCGCATGACTGGTATCCGCCCCGCATTCGCATGACTTTGATCCGCATCCGCACGACTGGTATCCGCCCCGCATCCACATGACTTTGATCCGCATCCGCATGACTGGTATCCGCCCCGCATCCACATGACTTTGATCCGCATCCGCATGACTGGTATCCGCCCCGCATTCGCATGACTTTGATCCGCATCCTCATGACTGGTATCCGCCCCGCATCCGCATGACTTTGATCCGCATCCTCATGACTGGTATCCGCCCCGCATCCGCATGACTGGTATCCGCCCCGCATTCGCATGACTTTGATCCGCATCCGCATGACTGGTATCCGCCCCGCATTCGCATGACTTTGATCCGCATCCGCACGACTGGTATCCGCCCCGCATCCACATGACTTTGATCCGCATCCGCATGACTGGTATCCGCCCCGCATTCGCATGACTTTGATCCGCATCCGCACGACTGGTATCCGCCCCGCATCCACATGACTTTGATCCGCATCCGCATGACTGGTATCCGCCCCGCATTCGCATGACTTTGATCCGCATCCGCACGACTGGTATCCGCCCCGCATTCGCATGACTCTGATCCGCATCCGCATGACTGGTATCCGCCCCGCATTCGCATGACTTTGATCCGCATCCTCATGACTGGTATCCGCCCCGCATCCGCATGACTTTGATCCGCATCCGCACGACAGGTATCCGCCCCGCATTCGCATGACTCTGATCCGCATCCGCATGACTGGTATCCGCCCCGCATTCGCATGACTTTGATCCGCATCCTCATGACTGGTATCCGCCCCGCATCCGCATGACTGGTATCCGCCCCGCATTCGCATGACTTTGATCCGCATCCTCATGACTGGTATCCGCCCCGCATCCGCATGACTGGTATCCGCCCCGCATTCGCATGACTTTGATCCGCATCCGCACGACAGGTATCCGCCCCGCATTCGCATGACTCTGATCCGCATCCGCATGACTGGTATCCGCCCCGCATTCGCATGACTGGTATCCGCATCCGCACGACAGGTATCCGCCCCGCATTCGCATGACTCTGATCCGCATCCTCATGACTGGTATCCGCCCCGCATCCACATGACTGGTATCCGCCCCGCATCCGCATGACTTTGATCCGCATCCTCATGACTGGTATCCGCCCCGCATCCGCATGACTGGTATCCGCCCCGCATCCACATGACTTTGATCCGCATCCGCACGACTGGTATCCGCCCCGCATCCACATGACTTTGATCCGCATCCGCATGACTGGTATCCGCCCCGCATCCACATGACTTTGATCCGCATCCGCATGACTGGTATCCGCCCCGCATCCGCACGACAGGTATCCGCCCCGCATTCGCATGACTTTGATCCGCATCCGCATGACTGGTATCCGCCCCGCATTCGCATGACTTTGATCCGCATCCGCATGACTGGTATCCGCCCCGCATCCGCACGACAGGTATCCGCCCCGCATTCGCATGACTTTGATCCGCATCCGCATGACTGGTATCCGCCCCGCATTCGCATGACTTTGATCCGCATCCGCATGACTGGTATCCGCCCCGCATGTGCGTGACTTTTATCCACATCCTCACGTTTGTTATCTGAATCCGCTGACAATTATTTATGGCATGTAGGCTAAAAGAACCTTCCATTAACTACATTTGAATCGATTATTTCAGAAACCAGTCAATCGCCAAGTCTGTCAATTGTGGGGGAAAAAAAGAAAAAAAAACTGTCTAGCTTCAGACTAAATGATTTGGTAATGGTTTAAATATTTTAGCTTGAAAGTATTATATCTTTGAATACTTTTTATCTAAGGAAAAATATTTTGGGCTTATTAACTTTATTGTAAAAAAAATCCGGAAAATTTTCCACTTAACTGGTTTATGCAATAAACGAGTGTTGCAAACCTAATTTTATGGGATAATTGTCGAATTTTGAAAGGATTTCGTCATAAAACACATATTTGTGGAAAAAGAAAATATTTTAATTAGGTTAAGACTACATTGCTGATAAAAATATAATAATTAAAAGGATGAAATCAGCAATGCCTGCTCATCATGACAGGAGGTAATCAATCCTCATTAACAAACTCCACAGCACATTCTGTCTCTGTAGTAGGCCATTGTAAAATGCTGTCATAAAAGTGTTCATATCCCATCAGGTAAGGTTTTAGGGCATTTAGGTCTCGTATCTTCTTGATATTGATTGGCACCTATAACAACCAATAACAAAGAATAACATAGGGCTCAGACGAACAGTGTACAGAAATATTCAGGCTACAATATAATATTTTAGAATTTTTATACGCTCTTGAATCAAAGAATATTGTTACATGTAACTCTAACTAATAATTTGGTAAGTATGCTTAATAAATCATATTTATAACTTGCATTTCCCGACAGTAGTGGCTACGCTGGCTAAAGCTCAGCATTAGGTCATGGGGCCAAGCTCACTGCTGACTCGGTAGACGCGTGGGTTCGAGCCCCACCGTTGGCCGTCCTTGAAATGGTTTTCCGTGGTTTCCCATTTTCAACACCAGTCAAATGCTGGGACGGTACCTTCTGACAGGCCACGGCCGCTTCCTTCCACATCCTTGCCCAGTTTCATTCACCATCATTCATTTCATCTCTCATTAGGTTGGCGTCAGGAAGGGCATCCGGCCGTAAAAATCGTCACCACAAAGACTTCCATCGCATCTCATCCCCGACCCCGTTGGAAAAACGGGAATAATAAGGGGTAGACATACATAAATTTCCTGAAGGGTAGGCCATCTGGGTTGGTAAGTCAGGAGCAAGATCTCTTTACATTAGAGATTCTGGATTCAGAGCAGCAGCGCCAACCGGCAAAGTGCGGCGCATCACAAAATGTACCAGAAGTTTACTGCAGAAACCACGGTGGGTGAGTGGATAGCGTGTCTGTCTACTAAGATTGCATGTTCGCTCCTGGCCGTGGTAAGTGATGTTTGAAAGGCGGCAAAAATACGACACGCATGTCATACGAGAAAAGTACGCTCTTTAGTTCGTCACGGAACTTCTTGTTTAAAGTAACATGGATAAACATCACGTAGTGCCCTTTATTGGCGTGCAAAATTTTTCGCGTTGCCGCCATGTTGGATTTGTGCTCACCAGGTTACTGAAAGTCATATAGGTGAAAGTTCGCATGTCAAAGAACCCATTTGAATTCAGTAGGCCGTGTCCATAATGGCAAAATTAATCTCGGGACTTTCCGCCAACACAAAGTTCCACATTTCTCAACTAGAAAGCGCTATAGTGTTCAAGGAGCTTAGATATCTAACTTCCTTGACTTTCATAGTGATTCAAGGAACAACGAAATTCGACATGCAACCTACCCTCTGGGTGTCAAATTACAAAGCTTGCACCCGGCACCTGAGGACATACTATATTATTATTATTATACTGCAGAAACCAGCCAAGAGGTGTCATTTAATTGGTTTCTGAACTAAATGCGAAATTCAACGAAATGCCTGACCATTATAGGAGGACGTTTCTTGCCTGGTTTCAGCACTAAAATGTGCTTACACCCTCCTAGTAACATATTCTGCCATTGACTCGTTTTTTTCCATTTTTTGGCACTTGACTGCTTTCTGAAATAATCGATTCAATTTAGGTGTAGCTAAATTTGTAGGTTCGATCGGATTAACGCTCTAATAAGTACCAACGTTTGCCGTCAGGTGCCGGTTGCGGTGGCATCTAGTAGCCAAGTTCACAGCTAGGTGTTGTTCACGGTAGCATTTGGTAGCAAAAGTAGGAACTACTTGAAATTGATCGTCTGCAGTCCTTATCTGAATCACAGATAACACACACTAATACAGCCATCACTATTAACACCGGTAATCGGACAGATTCTACACACACCCAAAGTACACGGGGCTACATGACCAAGTTGTCGCAGACCCTAAACTGAGGAACCAACCAATCGAAAGTACAGACAGCAATCGGCTCTCGTATACAGGGTGAGCACAAATTATTTAAGCGATTTCATGTACATGTATTATTGAAAGTATATAGCCTACAACACTGAAACATATACCAATGAAAAGAGAAACTCACCAAGTTTTGTCTGCAGATTACTGCGGAACGGTTTAGTACACTGGTCGACCGCTAGGCGGTGTTATCTGCCCGGTGGCGGGCGTGGAGTGTAGTCTACTTATTGTGTTCTTGAATATTTCACTCAACTAAGTCTGTAAGCACTGTTCAAAGAAATTTCCGCACATAATTTCACAAGGAACCGCCAAATAAAAACACTGTACGTCATGGTATTCGAAATTTGTAACCACAGGATGTCTGTCTAAGAATGAAACTGCCTCCGACGAAACTGTTGAACTCTCCCTCATGTCCACCTTGCGCCACTATCTTAATGAACAACTCCCTGAACGTTGGATTGGATGGCCCTTGATCACTGATCGGTGTCTTATGCACTGGCCTCCTGGGTCGCCTGATCTGACCCCGCGTGATTTGATTTTATGGGGTTTTACCATCAAAGATGAAGTTTTATTCATCACCCATGCCAGTTAATCTTGTTGAAATGAGAAATCGGATCCATGCGGCTGTAGCTAAAATTGACCAGCTTGTGTAGTCGGAGTTGGACTTTACTGTGTGATACGGGCGAGTTTTTCAACATTTGTAATTCTGCATGTAACGTACGAAAAGTTGTTTCTACTTACTTTGCCATGGTTATAGACGCTAATTATATTCAAGAAACACCATATTCGCACTTAAATGAGGAAATCATCGAAGTTTTAACTTTGGGACAATCAAATGACGAAAACATTAGTTGCCATGGCGGAAAACGCAATTTTTCTAAAATATTTGTTAGAGGTTTTAGCTGCTTCTATGCGGACACCCATGGGGTGAGCTACATGTACCGTCGCGTGTGGAGTGTTGTCTGGGGAGGAAAGTGTGATTGTAAGGACGAGGAACGTTGGTTGGTTGGTTCTTAAGTTTAGGGGCTGCTACAACGCGGTCATGTAGCCCCGTGTACTTTGGGTGTGTGTAGAATCTTTCTGGTAACCGGTGTTAATTGTGATGACTGTATTAGTGTGTGTTACCTGTTTTTTAATTTAAGTACAGCAACTTAGAATTTTTCAAATAGTTCCTACTTTTGCTGCCAAGCGCCACCGTCAACGACTACTAGGCCAAGTTCAGAACTTAGCTACTAGACGCCACCGCAGTCGGCTCTTGGCAATGAACGTAGAAACCTAAGAGCGTTGTTTACATTCTTAACCTATCCAATTTAGCTTCACACAGGTGCAATTAGTGGAAGGTTCTTTAACATGCCATAAATCTATGACATGGGACCGCCGGCTTTACTTCCCCTCCGAAGGAAGGCATACTGAGGGATTTTTAACGCTCTTAAAAAATTCCGACGGCTTCGGCCGGGTGTGAACCCGCTATCTTGGGCATAGAAGCTCAGCATGCTACCGACTACGCCACCGAAGCCGCCAAAGGACGAGGAATTGGAAGGTAGCGGCTGTGGCCTATAGTTAGGGAAGGAAGTTGGGAAACCACAGAAGACCATCTTCAGTGTTGCCGGCGGGGGAATTCGAACATCCTCGCCTCCCGGATATGAGCGACTGCCTGCAGCCACGCCGTAACGACCACGGCTAACTCACCCGATGGAAAGGCAATGTTGTGGCAATACTGCCAACTTCACTTCACCGCACTCCCATGGCGCTCCTCTGAAGACACTGTCTGCACTCATGAAGCCAGGGGCGTATATATACTGTATTTTGTCACATATAATATTTCGTTTATGAATTAAATCGTTAAAAACTAATATACTGTACCCATGTGAATAATTTCCAAGGAAAACATGCTTTTGCCTCCAGCTAGCATCAGTCCTCAGGCGTGTACCGTTCACCCACTGAGCAGTTCCATATTTTTGATCTGAGACTAAGAGGTATCAACTCTACAATAATAAGGCACAACTCTATTCTAAAGACTTTAATTGAGCTCTAAATCATGGCTTCACACAAACAAAAACACAATCCCAACAATAATACACAAAACAATGCAAAACTTATTCCTTCAATCCACTAGTATTCGCATTTTATCCTCGCAAATCCAAATGATTATTTATTCATTTACCATGAGATTAACATAAAATTCATTCTCAAGTGCGCTGATGCACTGATAAAATACACATACAACTGTACTTACAATCTTACGTCACCTATTGTGACCACTTTAATTTCACAATCTAGTTGTTCATTCTCAACACATCCTATTTTACATTATGCGTACAATTATGTTCTGTATTTCTCTTCCCACCAAAATTCTCTACCATGCTTTAACCAATTTATGGGTTGCACATCAGATTTACTTGCAACTCTACTGTTACTTGTAATTCTACCCCTTTCTACAGTTCCACTGTATGCCGTCATGAGTTCAATTTCAATGATTCCGTTACCGCTGTGTCGGGTGGGATTTTATGCTACCCTTGCGTGGGCATAGCATATGGCATCTAGTGTCCACCTTCGGAAATAGGCGACAATGTCAGTATAAAACTGCAACTTTCAACATCTCATAAGTTTGCCAAGTATTAAGTTATCAGAATGATCCTTAATTATCAATGTGTTTCAAACCACACAAATTCATTATACAATACAACAATGATTCTTTTATTACAAACAGGGTTTCAAAGTCTTTCCACTCTAAACGTCACCCTCCAAGGGTAGTTTAAAATCTCTTCCCCCTGGCCCTTCCTGTATACAATGGGTCTGCGCCGGGCTGTAACAAAACACTTGCTACCTCCCTCGCTCTGTCCCTTTTCTTTTATTTCCAAGCAGTAGCACGTGGCTTCAAATACAATAGTGCCGTCTCAATGACCAGCACAACACAGATGATCTAACTGAACCGTATGCAAGACGGGGTATGGAATTGTTTAAGCATTTATTCCTATCCTTAGGATATTAATAGCTGGCCTCAACAGGTCCATTTACATTTATAAGAAGGAACGAGATTCATCAAACACATGTCGAATTGGGATAACCGGCATCTTTTTGTTGAAGAACATGGTCAGGTACACTTCCTGCCGTCAAAATTCACTCCCAGGAGCTGAATTTATTCAATAGCTAGTTCTTGGTCGATATCAGGTGTCTTGCTGAGGTGTCCATTGTTATCCTCCCATGCACTGGATTCGAACCCGGAACATTTCATAGCAATGCTCAGAGCTAGGGTTTCTGTTGAGAAAATTGTAAATGTTAAGGTTGGTAACGTTTCGTTCCTATGTACAAAACTCTTTGGTTTTTACTATTCTGTGAATTGGTGTTAACATATTCGTTTGTGAATAAAAGTTGGTTATGAAAATGTTAGAATCTCAATAAAGTGTTCCAGATAATGTGTAGTTACAACTAAAACCACATATGGCGACCGTGACACGACTTTAACAAGCGTGTATATACTTTGTTGAATTACAATTTGATAGTAGCGAGTATAACTGTGCCTGTATAATCCAGTATACCGTATCCTGTTGTTTACATCCGTAGTCCGTAATTATGGCGGGTACACAAATAACTAAGAGGAGAGCGGTTATCCGCACATTGTTCACGAAAGCTTGCAGTGCTTTAGACGAACTACTGACGCAGAGAGATGCAGATTTACAATTAATAAGTGCGCGTTTATTAGTGCTCGAAGAAAGAAGACACGAGTTATCGGAGCTGGACAGTCAGATTTGTGAAAACATCTGTGCTGAAACAAAGGAAGAGGAGATCGAAGAAGTACTGATGGCGGAAATGGAGAAAGCAGAGGAGTATACCTTACGTTACCACAGCATTAAAGGTAAGGCCTCTGATCTGATAACAAGGAATAGCGCTGCTCATACTTCATCTAGTTGTGTTGGCGATCGTTCGGGAAACGAAATATCTCTTCGCCTACCGAAATTAGAATTGAATAAGTATGACGGGGAAATAGCCGGTTGGATATCATTCTGGTCACAGTTCTCACAAATTGACGAGTGTCAGTCGTTAAGTAAGGAGGAAAAATTTCAGTACTTGATTCAAGCCACGAAAGAGAACTCTCGAGCACGCGCGCTTGTTGTGAGTTTCCCTCCCTCAGGCGAAAATTACGGAAAGGCCATTCAAACACTTAAGGACAGATTTGGACGCAATGATCTCCTTATCGAGTATTATGTACGGCAACTACTGAGTTTAGTTATGGAAAGGAAGACGGTCAAGATCAGTATTTTGTATGACAAACTAGAAACTCAATTACGGGCACTAGAGTCATTAAATGTGTTCTCGAATAATTATGCCGCATTATTGTTTCCGCTAATAGAATCGTATCTGCCCGCAGACATACTGAAGGTGTGGCAACGTTCCAATGAACCCAATAGGACACTGAAGGAACAGATGGATAATTTAATGTTGTTTTTGAAGAGAGAAGTAGAAGGGGAGGAGAGAGTTGCAATGGCAAATAATCAGTCCCTTTCCTACAACCAGGCTAAGAGTCCAGGAAAATCGCATGATATGGACAAAGTTAATTTTGCTTCTGCGATCGATCTTGCCAGTCTGAGCATTGAATCTGACACTCAGAAGTGTGTATTTTGTAAAGGGGTGAATCATTGTTCCACAGAATGTCTCCATGCACAAAAAATGTCCCTTGAAAACCGAAAGGATGTTCTGTATAAAGATAAGCGTTGTTTTTCTTGTACCAAAGCAGGTCATTCTGCACAGCAGTGTCGAGCACGATGTGTTATTTGTCGTGGACGACATGTACCATTATTATGTCCAGCTGTTCAGAAGTATCAAGCAGAAGAGAAAGGTTGTGTTGAGGGGAAGAATTCTGAGATCAAAAGAGAAGAGGTTTCCTTGTTTAATATTTCATCTATTGACAGCAATTTGTCAGTTAGCTCGCAAACGGAGGTCTATCTCCAGACTCTGTTAGTTTACGTGAAGAATTGAGGACAAGAGCAGGAAGAAAAGTGGCCCCTCCTAAAAGACTAGATCTTTGATTTCATGTTACAGAGGAGAAGGAATTCAGTTGACATACATTGTACACCTGTTTGACACTTTGATAATTTCCAATTTTGAGAAAATTGTAAATTAGGTGGGAGTATGTTGAGAAAATTGTAAATGTTAAGGTTGGTAACGTTTCGTTCCTATGTACAAAACTCTTTGGTTTTTACTATTCTGTGAATTGGTGTTAACATATTCGTTTGTGAATAAAAGTTGGTTATGAAAATGTTAGAATCTCAATAAAGTGTTCCAGATAATGTGTAGTTACAACTAAAACCACAGTTTCCTTCACTAAATACGCTCTGGCAAATAATAATATCTCTGTATGCCCTTGGCTATACGAGATTTCACACGTCGATTAGATTACCTGGCTCCCATGACCATTGTGATATGATCCCGTCCTTTAATTAATAAGATAATCTATATCAATTACTCTTATAAGCTTATTCATCAAGCTGCGATTCAATTCACTATTAAACCCTTCCAGTTCCTATATTCTTGCATATTTATTTCCATTATCATAATATACTCTGATATTAAAATCCTTTGCTTAGCCCATCACGTATAATACTACTGCTTGGGTACACAAGTATTCCCATTAGCATATATAATTTCCTTACAAACATTCACCCAGATGTGTATTCTTTTATTCTCATTATTATTATTATTATTATTATTACTGACATAAATTTTTCCCTATACCGACACAACGTAACCGTATTTATATAATCAATAACCGAACATCCGTGTTCGTTACGTTAACTTTCTATTTAACTCAATTGCCATTTTTACATTAGTGATAACGATTTATCCACTCAATGATGTACACAAAGACATCTCAACTTGACTAAAATCAACACAACATTAATATCTCGAGGTTCTACCTCCCAAAATTGACTCTTATTGGCATATTCTATAATTTTTGAAATCACTCAACATACAGTGGACTACATTCGCTACAAAATCATGGTTTTGGGTACTCACATTGGTTAATCTGGTGGCTCCGACCAAACATTTTCTCCAGTAATGCCCGCCATCATTTGCAAATTAGCAAGGCATTATCACACTTTTCACACACATTTTACTTAATTTTTGCATTACAAAACACATTGCACTTTGCTTCTCCATATCGAAGCTGCCGCTTCCTTTTTCACAAAACACGTTATATCACTTATTACACTGTTAATTTTACATATATTTAATTGACCATCACTAAAACCACACGATCACTATGTACATTTCTTAATGGTTGACCCTTCCTTGCAAAATTTCAGAAATGCAGGCGTTGAAGATCTTCCTTCACGACTATCCCGCATCTCGTTCGAAAGTCTCGATTCTCTGTCTAATGATTCCTAGCGGTCCCCAATCTGTCTATCAATTTCTATCCTTAGATAAATTTCCCGATATCGCATAAATATGCTTCCACATCGTCCTGAGCATTAATTACAGTGGTATCCCTGCGAAATTTCATCACTCGCATAACAAAGTTTATACCTGCGCCGTTCGACATCCTATTATATGTCTAACCAATAGCTTATATTTTGCGCTCGTCCATTGTACATTGTACTTGTACAATTACTACATTCAATTGCCCTTCGGTCGAACTTACTGTCCCCCTTAATGATCTGCTTATAACAAAACCTTGGACAGTTCCACATACATTATTATGATACCACATAATATTTCCTCGTCCTGAGGTACGATTTCCTAATATGACATTGTCGTAACATGTACACCACACGGTACAATTTCTGCGTACTCAATAGAAATCACTTGTACTGCCGATTATAAAAGTATGGCACGACTGTCCTTATTAATTGTTCTTAATTAGTGCCTTACTGCATGGTTAATATGTTGATGGGCACTCAACATACCTAAGTCCGCGCGCCCCTCTCTGGCTTCAGGCGGCGTGCGCTCTGCACTAGGCTATGGTTCAACTGACTATATTAATCGTTCTTAATTAATGCCTTACTGCATGGTTATTATGTTGATGAGCACTCAAACTAAAGTGCGCGCGTCCCCTCCTGGGCTCCGGCGACGTGCGCTTCGCACTAGACTATGGTTCAACTGACTATATTAATCGTTCTTAATTAATGCCTTACTGCATGGTTATTATGTTGATGAGCACTCAAAATACTGAAGTCCGCGCGTCCCCTCCTGGCTTCAGGCGGCGTGCGCTCTGCACTAGGCTATGGTTCAACTGACCCCGACTGTTCGCTCCACTGACCTTATATCAGTTTGGAGACAAAAATTAGGTCTAAAATTTCCTTGGAGCTTCATCTCCTCTCTCCGTACCTTTCTGGTCTTGAAATAACGTTTTCCTGGTCCATTTTGCCTCGCTGATCACATATCCGTCTGTGTGCTCGAGGATCGATCGGCCAATTAATTAATATTAATTTCCTTTGCCAGCGCGTCCCCACGCCGCGTCATTGGTTTTTACCCGAAGACATGGTCAGATTCTGGCGCTAGCCTCATTTCTACGGTGTCAATGCGCGTTACATTAAATCTGCCTCGATTTCAATGTTTGACGGTTTGATAATTAGCCTCCTGGCCATTCATTCACATAGGTGCAATCCTCATGTCTCTGAGTTACTCCATTCACGAGTAATCATTAAATTATTCCGGCATTTTCTCATCCCCTTGGACCTTTCCTTATGAAACGGGGAATCACTTGCCCATATATTTCCGCCCTGCCTTGTTTCAGACAGCATAAGTAGGTCATAGTGACTGGCATGGCTCCACGAAACCACGCCTCTATTCCAGGCCCATTTACAATCTGTCAAGAGTTCTAAATTTCTGCACTAAGTCTGGAATTGTATGCATCTTACAGCCCAATACTGCCGTATTCTGTTAATATTTTCTACATTATATTAACAAATAATGTCAGAATTTGTTTATATCACAACAGGATTTAATGTGTACTTTCTCTAGGGGTTTTTATAGCTTAAACTCCCTCAAAAGATCTTGTGTTCGTTTCTTGCTGGTATCTCTAGTCTGTTCTCATTTACCCCAGAGATCCAGGTTCGACACCAGTCAGCCTAACACCGTTGGGTTCAATACTTATCATGTACTATTGTTACTAAGTGACATAATGGTAACGTTGCAAAGCGAGGCGAAGGTAGAGTGATGTGAACAGTGAGACAATCAGTTTGCTCTGATCTCCTAACATAACCTCTTAATACTCTCCAGTGTCTTCGCTCTTAAAAACCTACCAAGAACAGCAACAAGTGCCCTTGAAGCGTGTGACAAAAGTTTTTTCCCCTAACTTTTGAAGCCTTATCAAACTTTTGGGAGTTTAGTCTGTCTCTGTAGCCGAACGGAGATTGAGTTTGAGTTGGTTGAAAACATACTTCAGAAATTCTACTTCAGAAAACAGACTCAACGGTCTAGCATTGTTATCTATTCAAGGAGCATACAAATCACTCACGATGAAGTTATAAACCATTTTGTTGTGAGATTTGAGGCCATTTTTCAGTGTTGCCTAAGTAAACAAAAGTTTGGTGCTTTTCAGTCGGTATGTTCGTGAGTACATTCGTGTTGACCGAATGAAAAGCACCAAACTTTTGTAAACCATTTTGGTAATGCTTCAAGTAATCTTGACTTTATAAATCACAAGCTCTACCCGGCATGCGTTGCAATGCCAATCAAAGAAAGTGCTGGCGTTTTAATTTTGTTTTTGAAGTGCGTTAGCATACACAATATGTTTTCGATTTCCGACAACTGCCTCTAAACTATCGTAAAATGGATTCACTAATTTAGAAACATTCGTGGGAGCGTGCACAGCAACTCACCAAAGTTTCATCGCAATCTGATGTATGGCAGATGAACTCATACGGGATTTTGTTTAAACGACTCGTGCCCTGTCACACATGTGTTGAATCTACTCGTGCGCTGCCTATTGTGATATGGATTTACTAAGTTAGCAACCTACACATAAATGTGCACAACTCATCAATGTTTCATCGCAATCGATGAATGGTATATGAACGCATATGGGACTTTGTTGAAACGCTTCACGCGTCGTCACCCAATTATTGCATCAACGCGTGCGCTACCTATTGTGAAATTGATTTACTAAGTCGAAAACCTTTCCTGGCGTGTACACAACAACTCATCAAAGTTTCATCGCAATCGGATGAATGGCATATGAACGCATACGGGATTTTCTTTAAATGATTCGTGTGTTGTCACACATTTGTTGAATCTACTCGTGCGCTACCTACTGTGAATTGGATTTACTAAGTTAGAAATGTTCACATACGTATACAGAACAACTCATCAAAGTTTCATCGCAATCGATGAATGGTATATGAACGCATACGCAATTTTGTTCAAACGCTTCGCGCGTCGTCACTCATTTGTTGCATATACGCGTGCGCTACCTATTGAGAAATGGATTTACTAAGTCGAAAACCTTCCCTGGCTTGTACACAACAAATCATTAACGTTTCATGGCAATCGGATGAATGGCATATGAACCAATACGGGACTTTGTTTAAACGATTCGTGCGTTGTCACACATTTGTTGAATCTACCCGTGCGCTACCTATTGTGAAATGGATTTACTACGTTAGAAACGTTCACATAAGTGTACACAACAGCTCACCAAAGTTTCTTCCCAATCGATGAATGTTTTAAGATCGCATACGGGATTTTGTTGAAATGCTTCGCGCCTAGTCAATCATTTGTTGCATCTACTCGTGCGCTACCTATTGTGAAATGGATTTACTAAATCAAAAACCTTCCCTGGAGTGTACTCAAAGACTCACCAAAGCTTCATCGCAATCGGATGATTGGTATATGAACGCATACGTGACTTAGTTAAAACAATTGTCATGCCATCGCTCATTTGTTGAATCTACTTGTGCGCTACCTATTGTAAAATGCATGTACTAAGCCAGAAACCTTCCCTGGCGTGTATACATCTAACCCAAGTTTCATCGCTATCGGACGAATGGTATATGGCCGCATACGGGACTTTATTGAAACGCTTCGCGCGTCGTCACTCATTTGTTGAATCTACTTGTGCGCTACCTATTGTAAAATGCATGTACTAAGCCAGAAACCTTTCCTGGCGTATACACAACTTCTAACCCAAGTTTCATCGCTATCGGACGAATGGTATATGACCACATACGGGACTCGATTGAAACGCTTCGCGCGTCGTCGCTCATTTGTTGAATCTACTCATGCGCTACCTATTGTAAAGTGGATTTACTAAGCCAGAAACCTTCCTTGGAGTGGTGTACACAACATCTAACCCAAGTTTCATCGCTATCGGACGAACGGTATATGACCGCATACGGGACTTTATTGTAACGCTTCGCGCGTCGTCGCTCATTTGTTGAATCTACTCGTGCGCTACCTATTGTAAAGTGGATTTATTAAGCCAGAAACCTTCCTTGGAGTGGTGTACTCAACATCTCACCCAAGTTTCATCGTAATCGAATGAATGGTGTGAACTTATACGGGACTTTATTGAAGCGCTTCGCGCATCGTCGCTCATTTGTTGAATATACACGTGCGCTACCTATTGTAAAATGGATTTACTAAGCCATAAACCTTGCTTGGAGTGTACTCAACATCTCAACCAAATTTCATCGTAATCGAATGAATGGTATGTGAACGCATAGGAGACATACCCACCCACCCACCCACATACAAACTATCTCGTACATTGATTTTTATATTAGACAAGCTGTACCCGGCATGCGTTGCAATGCCAATCAAAGAAAGTGTTGGCGTTGAAATTTTGTTTCTTGAAGTGCTTTTGGATTCACAACATGTTTTTCAATTTCCGTTAACTGCCCTATGCTATCCTAAAATGGATTTTCTAATTTAGAATCAATCGTGAGAGCGTGCACAACAACTTTCAAAAGTTTCATCGCAACCGGATGAATGGTATATGAACGTATACGGGATTTTGTTTGAACGATTCGTGCGCTGTCACTCATTTGTTGATTCTACTCGTACGCTACCTGTTGAGAAATGGATTTACTAAGTCGAAACCCTACCCTGGCGTGTACACATTAACTCATCAAGGTTTCATCACAATCGAAGAAGGTTATATGAACGCATAGGGGATTTTGTTGAAACGCTTCGCGCGTCGTCACCCATTTGTTGCATATACTCGTGCGCTACCAATTGTGAAATGGATTTACTAAGTCGAAACCATTCCCTGGCGTGTACACAATAACTCATCAATGTTTCATCGCAATCGGATGAATGGTACAGTATATGCACGTATACGGGGTTTTGTTTAAACGATTCGTGCGCTGTCACTCATCTGTTGAATCTACTCGTGCGCTACCTATTGAGAAATGTATTACTAAGTCGAAGCCCTTCCCTGGCGTGTACACAATAACTCATCAAGGTTTCATCGCAATCGAAGAAGGTTATATGAACCCAATAGGGGATTTTGTTGAAACGCTTCGCGCGTCGTCACCTATTTGTGCATCTACTCTTGCGCTACTTATTGTGAAATGGATTTACTATGTCGAAACCCTTTCCCTGGCGTGTACACAATTACTGATCAATGATTCATCGCAATCGGATGAATAGTATATGAACGCATACCGGATTTTGTTTAAACGATTCGTGCCCCGTCACTCATTTTTTGAATCTACTCGTGCGCTACCTACTGTAAAATGTATTTACTAAGTTAGAAACCGTCACGTAAGTGTCCACAACATCTCACCCAAGTTTCATCGCTATCGGACTAATGAGATATGAAGACATAGGGGACTGTATTGAAACGCTCCGCGTGTCGTCGTTCATTTGTCGAATCTACTCGTGTGCTACCTACTGTGAAATGTATTTACTAAACCAGAAACCTTCCTTGGAGTGTCCACCATATTTCACCCAAGTTTCACCGCTAACGGCAGAATGGTATATGACCTTATACGGAACTTTGTTGAAACGCTTCGCGCGTCGTCCCTCATTTGTTGAATCTACTTCTGCGCTGCCTATTGTATAGTGGATTTACTAAGCCAGAAACCTTCCATGAAGTGTACACAACATCTCACCCAAGTTTCATAGCTATCGGACGAATGGTATATGAATGCATACGGGACATGGTTGAAACGCTTCACGTGTCGTCGCTCATTTGTTGATTCTACTCTTGCGCTACTTATTGTAATATGGATGTACACAGCCAGAAACCTTCCCTGGAGTGTACACAACATCTCACCCAAGTTTCATCGCAATCGGATGAATGGTATGTGAACGTATACGGGACGTTGTCGAAACGCTTCGCACGTAGTCACTCATTTGTTGAATCTAAACGTGCGCTTCGTATTGTAAAATGGATTTACTAAGCCAGAAACCTTTCCTGGAGTGTACACAACAATTCACCAAACATTTATCACTGTCAGACGAATAGTATATGACCTTATACGGGACTTTGTTGAAACGCTTCGCGTGTCATCGCTCATTTGTTGAATCTACTGCTGCGCTACCTATTGTAAAATGGATGTACTAAGCCAGAAACCTTCCCTGGAGTGTACACAACATCTCACCCAAGTTTCATCGCTATCGGATGAATGGTATATGACCTTATATGGGACTTTGTTGAAACGCTTCGCGCGTCGTCGCTCATTTGTTGATTCTGCTCGTGCTCTTCCTATTTTTAAAGGGATTTACTAAGCCAGAAACCTTCCCTGGAGTGCACACATCTCAGCCTAGTTTCATTGCTATCGGACGAATGGTATATGAACGCATACGTGACTTTGTTGAAATGCTTCGCGCGTCGTAGCTCATTTGTTGAATCTACTCGTGCGCTGCCTATTGTAAAGTGGATTTACTAAGCCAGAAAATTTCCCTGAAGTGTACACAACATTTTACGCAAGTTTCATAGCTATCGGACGAATGGTATATGAATGCATACGGGACTTTGTTGAAACACTTTGCGTGTCGTCGCTCATTTGTTGAATCTACTCGTGCGCTATCTACTGTGAAATGTATTCACTAATTTTGAAACCTTCACGTAAGTGTATACAACATCTCACCCAAGTTTCATTGCTATCAGACGAATGGTATATGATCACATACGGGACTTGTTTGAAACGCTTCGCGCATCGTCACTCATTTGTTGAATCTACGCGTGCGCTACCTATTGTAAAATGGATTTACTAAGTCAGAAACCTTCCTTGGAGTGCACTCAACATCTCAGCCAAGTTTCATCACAATCGGATGAATGGTATATGAACGCATAGGAGACATACACACCCACAGACAAACTATCACGTAACATTGATTTTTATATATATAGACAAGCTGTACCCGGCATGCGTTGCAATGCCAATCAAAGAAAGTGTTGGCGTTGAAATTCTGTTTCTTGAAGTGCTTTTGGATACACGACATGTTAACTGCCTCTAAGCTATCGTAAAATGGATTTTCTAATTAAGAACCATTCGTGGAAGCGTGCACCAAAAGTTTCATCGCTGTCACTCATTTGTTGAATCTACTCGTACGCTACCAGTTGTGAAATGCATTTACTAAGTCGAAACCCTTCCCTGGCGTGTACACAATAACTCATCAATGATTCATCGCAATCGGATGAATTGTATATGCACGTATACGGGGGTTTGTTTAAACGATTCGTGCGCTGTCACTCATTTGTTGAATCTACTCGTGCGCTACCTATTGAGAAATGTATTACTAAGTCGAAGACCTTCCCTGGCGTGTACACAATAACTCATCAAGGTTTCATCGCAATCGAAGAATGTTATATGAACGCAATAGGGGATTTTGTTGAAACGCTTCGCGCGTCGTCAACCATTTGTTGCATCTACTCTTGCGCTACTTATTGTGAAATGGATTTACTAAGTCCCCTTCCCTGGCGGGTACACAATAACTGATCAATGTTTCATCGCAATCGGATGAATAGTATATGAACGCATACCTGATTTTGTTTAAACGATTCGCGCTCCGTCACTCATTTGTTGAATCTACTCGTGCGCTACCTACTGTAAAATGTATTTACTAAGTTAGAAACCGTCACGTAAGTGTCCACAACATCTCACCCAAGTTCCATCACTATCGGACTAATGGGATATGAAGACATAGGGGACTGTATTGAAACGCTCCGCAGGTCGTCGTTCATTTGTCGAATCTACTCGTGTGCTACCTACTGTGAAATGTATTTACTAAGCCAGAAACCTTCCTTGGAGTGTCCACCATATTTCACCCAAGTTTCACCGCTAACGGCAGAATGGTATATGACCTTATACGGGACTTTGTTGAAACGCTTCGCGCGTCGTCCCTCATTTGTTGAATCAACTTGTGCGCTGCATATTGTATAGTGGATTTACTAAGCCAGAAATTTTCCATGACGTGTACACAACACCTCACCCAAGTTTCATAGCTACGGACGAATGGTACATGAATGCATACGGGACTTGGTTGAAACGCTTCGCGTGTCGTCGCTCATTTGTTGATTCTACTCTTGCGCTACATATTGTAATATGGATGTACTCAGCCAGAAACCTTCCCTGGAGTGTACACAACATCTCACCCAAGTTTCATCGCAATCGGATGAATGGTATGTGAACGTATACGGGACGTTGTCGAAACGCTTCGCGCGTAGTCACTCATTTGTTGAATATAAACGTGCGCTTCGTATTGTAAAATGGATTTACTTAGCCAGAAACCTTTCCTGGAGTGTACACAACAATTCACCAAACATTTATCACTATCAGACGACTGGTATATGACTTTATACGGGACTTTGTTGAAACGCTTCGCGTGTCATCGCTCATTTGTTGAATCTACTGGTGCGATACCTATTGTAAAATGTATGTACTAAGCCAGAAACCTTCCCTGGAGTGTACACAACATCTCACCCAAGTTTCATCGCTATCGGATGAATGGTATATGAAATTATATGGAATTTTGTTGCAACGCTGCGCGCGCCGTTGCTCATTTGTTGATTCTACTCGTGCTCTACCTATTTTTAAAGGGATTTACT
This sequence comes from Meconema thalassinum, assembly GCA_946902985.2. Taxonomy (NCBI): domain Eukaryota; kingdom Metazoa; phylum Arthropoda; class Insecta; order Orthoptera; family Tettigoniidae; genus Meconema; species Meconema thalassinum. Next base: position 100,718,736 of record OX336398.1, read on the forward strand.
AAGCTAGAAACCTTCCCTGGAGTGCACACAAAATCTCAGCCTAGTTTCATCGCTATCGGACGAATGGTATATGAACGCAAACGTGACTTTGTTGAAATGCTTCGCGCGTCGTAGCTCATTTGTTGAATCTACTCGTGCGCTGCCTATTGTAAAGTGGATGTACTAAGCCAGAAAATTTCCCTGCAGTGTACACAACATTTTACACAAGTTTCATAGCTATCGGACGAATGGTATATGAATGCATACGGGACTTAGTTGAAACGCATTGCGTGTCGTCGCTCATTTGTTGAATCTACTTGTGTGCTATCTACTGTGAAATGTATTCACTAATTTTGAAACCTTCACGTAAGTGTACACAACATCTCACCCAAGTTTCATCGCTATCGGACGAATGGTATATGAACACATACGGGACTTTGTTGAAATGCTTCGCGCATCGTCGCTCATTTGTTGAATCTACGCGTGCGCTACCTATTGTAAAATGGATTTACTAAGTCAGAAACCTTCCTTGGAGTGTACTCAACATCTCACCCAAGTTTCATCGCAATCGGACGAATCGTATATGAACGCATAGGAGACATACATACCCACAGACAAACTATCACGTTACATTGATTTTTATATATATACAAGCTGTACCCGGCATGCGTTGCAATGCCATTCAAAGAAAGTGTTGGCGTTGAAATTCTGTTTCTTGAAGTGCTTTTGGATACACAATATGTTTTTCAATTTCCGTTAATCGCCTCTAAGCTATCGTAAAATGGATTTTCTAATTTAGAACCATTCGTGGGAGCGTGCACAACAACTTTCAAAAGTTTCATCGCAATCGGATGAATGGCATATGAACGTATACGGGATTTTGTTTGAACGATTCGTGCGCTGTCACTCATTTGTTGAATCTACTCGTACGCTACCTATTGAGAAATGGATTTACTAAGTCGAAACCCTACCCTGGCGTGTACACAATAACTCATCAAGGTTTCATCACAATCGAAGAAGGTTATTTGAACGCATAGGGGATTTTGTTAAAACGCTTCGCGCGTCGTCACCCATTTGTTGCATATACTCGTGCGCTACCTATTGTGAAATGGATTTACTAAGTCGAAACCCTTCCCTGGCGTGTACACAATAACTCATCAATGATTCATCGCAATCGGATGAATGGTATATGCACGTATACGGGGTTTTGTTTAAACGATTCGTGCGCTGTCACTCATCTGTTGAATCTACTCGTGCGCAACCTATTGAGAAATGTATTACTAAGTCGAAGCCCTTCCCTGGCGTGTACACAATAACTCATCAAGGTTTCATCGCAATCGAAGAATGTTATATGAACGCAATGGGGGATTTTGTTGAAACGCTTCGCGCGTCGTCACCCATTTGTTGCTTCTACTCTTGCGCTACTTATTGTGAAATGGATTTACTAAGTCCCCTTCCCTGGCGGGTACACAATAACTGATCAATGTTTCACCGCAATCGGATGAATAGTATATGAACGCATACCTGATTTTGTTCAAACGATTCGTGCCCCGTCACTCATTTTTTGAATCTACTCGTGCGTTACCTACTGTAAAATGTATTTACTAAGTTAGAAACCGTCACGTAAGTGTCCACAACATCTCACCCAAGTTTCAGCGTTATCGGACTAATGGGATATGAAGACATAGGGGACTGTATTGAAACGCTCCGCGTGTCGTCGTTGATTTGTCGAATCTACTCGTGTGCTACCTACTGTGAAATGTATTTACTAAGCCAGAAACCTTCCTTGGAGTGTCCACCATATTTCACCCAAATTTCACCGCTAACGGCAGAATGGTATATGACCTTATACGGGACTTTGTTGAAACGCTTCGCGCGTCGTCCCTCATTTGTTGAATCAACTTGTGCGCTGCATATTGTATAGTGGATTTACTAAGCCAGAAATTTTCCATGACGTGTACACAACATCTCACCCAAGTTTCATAGCTACGGACGAATGGTACATGAATGCATACGGTACTTGGTTGAAACGCTTCACGTGTCGTCGCTCATTTGTTGATTCTACTCTTGCGCTACATATTGTAATATGTATGTACTCAGCCATAAACCTTCCCTGGAGTGTACACAACATCTCACCCAAGTTTCATCGCAATCGGATGAATGGTATGTGAACGTATACGGGACGTTGTCGAAACGCTTCGCGCGTAATCACTCATTTGTTGAATATAAACGTGCGCTTCGTATTGTAAAATGGATTTACTTATCCAGAAACCTTTCCTGGAGTGTACACAACAATTCACCAAACATTTATCACTATCAGACGAATGGTATATGACTTTATACGGGACTTTGTTGAAACGCTTTGCGTGTCATCGCTCATTTGTTGAATCTACTGGTGCGCTACCTATTGTAAAATGTATGTACTAAGCCAGAAACCTTCCCTGGAGTGTACACAACATCTCACCCAAGTTTCATCGCTATCGGATGAATGGTATATGAAATTATATGGGAGTTTGTTGAAACGCTTCGCGCGTCGTCGCTCATTTGTTGATTCTACTCGTGCTCTACCTATTTTTAAAGGGATTTACTAAGCTAGAAACCTTCCCTGGAGTGCACACAAAATCTCAGTCTAGTTTCATCCCTATCGGACGAATGGCATATGAACGCAAACGTGACTTTCTTGATATGCTTCGCGCGTCGTAGCTCATTTGTTGAATCTACTCGTGCGCTGCCTATTGTAAAGTGGATGTACTAAGCCAGAAAATTTCCCTGCAATGTACACAACATTTTACGCAAGTTTCATAGCTATCGGACGAATGGTATATGAATGCATACGGGACTTTGTTGAAACGCTTTGCGTGTCGTCGCTCATTTGTTGAATCTACTCGTGCGCTATCTACTGTGAAATGTATTCACTAATTTTGAAACCTTCACGTAAGTGTACACAACATCTCACCCAAGTTTCATCGCTATTGGACGAATGGTATACGAACACATACGGGACTTTGTTGAAATGCTTCGCGCATCGTCGCTCATTTGTTGAATCTACGCGTGCGCTACCTATTGTAAAATGGATTTACTAAGTCAGAAACCTTCCTTGGAGTGTACTCAACATCTCACCCAAGTTTCATCGCAATCGGACGAATGGTATATGAACGCATAGGAGACATACCCACAGACAGACAAACTATCACGTAACATTGATTTTTATATATATAGATAGATAGATAGATAGTGTAAGTTGTAAATCAAAACAGTTAGTTAAAATACAGCTATTTTTCTAGGTTTATGCCGTATCTTGTCTGGGGGTTTCGCCTAGGAACACCAAGATAGGCTCATCAGTGGGCTCTTGTTGTCCGGCCCGGGACCCCCACAGGAGTAGCGAACTGTGAACTACATCCCTTGCGCTTCTTTACTGCGAGAGCTAAAATCTCAAGTAGCCTTTCACCTCCATATAAAAGCTTCCAAAACATGTCACAAATTTGGAAACTATATTACGTGAAAAATAAATCTAGAATTATACCAACGCATTTATGTATTAATTTATTTTTTTATTTTTTTATTTTTGGAAGCCGTTATAGGGAGGTGAAAGGCTGCTTGAGGATTTAGTAGGGAGGTAGTGCACAGTTTGCTACTCCTGTGGGAGTCCAGGCACGGAGACCATGATCCCACTGATGAGCCTATCTCGGTGTTCCTAGTCGAAACCCCACATAAGACACGCCATAAACCTAGAAAAAATGCTGAGTTTTAATGGCTTGGCCATGAAAGCCAATATACCAGTTAATTATTGGAGGTTCTAAGGGGTAGAAGAGCAAGGTCATGCGCCCCGAATCAAAACAGTAATGCTCATTCTTTCTATATAAAAACAGGGCGCCAGGGAATGTTCCCCGCAGTGCCTAAAAGCCCTCAGTTCAGGGGCTGCGACAACGCGGTCATGTAGCCCCGTGTACTTTGGGTGTGTGTAGAATCTGTCTGATAACCAGTGTTAATTGTGATGACTGTATTAGTGTGCGTTATCTGTTTTTTAATTCAAGTAAAGACTGCAGACTTCGAATTTTTCAAATAGTTCCTACTTTTTCCGCCAAACGCCACCGTCAGTGAAGACTAGTTCAGAACTTAGCTACTAGACGCCACTGCAGTCGCCTCCTGCCAACGAACGTAGGATCCTAAGAGCGTAGTTTACATTATTAACCTATCTAATTTAGCTTCACACAGGTGTAATTAGTGGAAGGTTCTTTAACATGCCATCAATCTATGACATGGGACCGCCGGCTTTACTTCCCCTCCGAAGGAAGGCATACTGAGGGATTTTTAACACTCTTAAAAAATCCGACGACTTCGGCCGGGTTTAAACCAGCGATATTGGGCATAGAAGCTCAGCATGTGCTGGGAGAGATTACGTCCTCAGTTACGTTGGCAGCACGGCTGTTGCTTGTATCATAACAAACAGTAAACTTTATACTCACCACAGCCATTCATAACATACTGCTGCACTCTTCCAATAACTTAACTATACACACTGACGATTTCGACAGCCCACAGCCCACACATGTGGCCTTAACCTTATCAAGGACACTGTGCTGCCAACTAAACTGATGACGCAACCTCTCGCAGCTACACGTAGCCACTGAGGAGAACATTTCCTGGCGCCCTGTATTATTTAATTGTGCAAGATGACTGTATTAATAAAACGTAACATAAGATTGTGTTAGTTGTGTTTGATATTATGGTAACCAAACATAAAACATCACAACAAATTAGTGGAGAAAGTGATGCCAGATAGCCTTAAAACTCATCAATTTGTACCAAATTTTATAAATGTTTCCCGGGGAGGAACCCCGGACCCCCTTTTCGTTGGGGACTATTCCATGCCCCCAAAACCCCCGGATGCCCCTCCTCATAAAATAAAACTCTATATACGCCCCTGCTTGAAGCGACGACAGCCTACCAAGACTTACTGAGGGAGCTACATGAGAAAAACGCCAGATTTGGGATGATTTCTACGCCATGACTAACCGTGAATGGACGCAGGGAGGATACGAACACCGCCACGTAGTGACAAGACTCTCCGTGCACGGATTTCACCACAAGCTGTGCAACACCCAGAGTTTTCATGAGCCCTGCACGAACTGGACTAGGTACATGCGCGAGTTGCGGTGACAAGTGTGATAGATATCATGTATTTAACTGTAGGGTGAGAACAGAATCGCTGGTGAAATTATGTAGTGAATAAGACTTGTAATCCCTGTACTTCAACACTAAATGGCCAGTTTGGCTGCAATAAACGTATTATTATAATACTAGACTAAAACAACTTATCGCTGTGGTGTTCTGTGAATAATTTAAATATAAATGTCCAAAAATGTAAACACATAAGAATAACTTGGTCAAAAAAACAACCATTGAGATTGAATACAAAATTATGAACAGTGTCATCCCACAGTGCACAAACTTAAAGTTATTAGGGATAACAATCTCTGACACCCTGAATTGGAACATTCAAAGTGAAGAGGCAAGATGAAAGGCCACCAAAGTTCAGGGTTTCTTGTACAGAAACATGAGAGGCTGTAAACCTAGAGCATTCAGGACGGCTTACATATGCATGGTCCGTCCGATATTAACGTACGGCTTACCTGCTTGGCATCCCACTACAGCGGAAAACATGAACAAGCTCCAGCGTGTACAGCGCCGCGCAGAGAGGCTAATAGCTCGTAATTCCCCTTCCCCTTTGTCAAAATTTCCATCTATAGAGGCAACAGCCAAACAAATTGATCTAATTTTTCTAAAAAAAATCCTTACAGGTTCCATTAATATTGGCCCTTTTTGCCGACTGTCATTGGCATATCGCTCAGTTCGAAGAGGACGAGGTGTAACTCTCGTTCCACCCTTCGCTCGTAGCAATACGCTGCCGAAGTGACGCGCCTAGCAACCACATGGGCGCAGCCACATTGGACCCAAACAACTGGTTGCTAGGTTTTTTATACATAGGAAGCTGCATTAACGCTGCGCAGCGTCTTGAATTTTGTGTATAAAAAGGTGTAATATGCGTGAAATAAGGCAAACGCCTCCCGTAAAGATCATCTATGGTTTTGGAGCTACTAAATACAAGTAAAATGTTATGGATAAAGTACGAGAATTTTGCGAGATATTTTGAATAAAGTTGACCTCACTCCTGAGGTAAGAATTGCATGGCGCGTACTACAAATTATAAATATTTATTTATAACATCATTTAGTGGATACAGTATATCTAATATAGTGCGATATTTAGGACATATATGTCACATAAAGGTTTTTTTGGGGAGTGTAGTTGTAATTAAATATGGTTTGTACTATAAGTATTATAAACGACAACATACATAACCTTGCAGCTGATTCACTAACAGTAGGCTTGCCATACTGTGCCCAACTCTAGGAATGGGTATTCCAAGTTTCAGACACCTAGATATCAAGGGAAAGGCTGTAGCCGCTTTTGAAAGTTCAGATATTTGAATATCGCGCTACATTGCTTCGAGAAGCATTTAGAAGAATTTTACCGATAGTTGGATGTCAAGTGACGTAGCGAGTAACAGCAGAGGTTGAGGCTATTTATTGATTAAATAGTTAACTATGGAGTAGAGACTTGAGACTGGGATCAGATTACTGGCACGGCCAAATGAAAGAGAATGCAATTAGTATCAAGTAAATCGGACCAGGGATTCAAGAGATATGAGGATTTCCAGATATCAGGCGATGACGCGTGACCCTGACGGATTTGAATAAAAGCCAGCTGGAGCAGGCATGGTCAGCTCACTTCAACACAAGCACTTGGCAAGCAAGTTGCGTCTACGCTGAGCCAAGGCACATGGTTGCCGTATCTACGCAGAAGTTCTTTTCAAGTCGTGATAGTCACGAAAAGTGCTGCGCTTCGAGTTGAAACTTAGTAAGTTTCTGGTGAGGAGAATCACTGAGGTGATTGTTTTTCTACAGACATTGGTGGAAATATTTATATTTCTGCAAGGACATATGCTAGACTTTGTCTAGAAAATAGTATTTTGTCACAGTCTAGTAGTAACTTAATACTTGGATGTTTAAATCCATTTCAAGTCAGTTTTCATTTTTGTAACTAGTTAACCACTTCGATCTGTCAGTACACTGAAGAATAGTCTATAACGGTGGCGTTCATTAGTCTACGCAAGGGAAACTGCAAGTTGTCTAGCGCATGGCAGATGGTGATATACAAACCATGCCCAGGGAACGATCTTCAGAACAGCCGTTAATTGCTTAGACTGTCAATGTTTTTCTTGTACTGATGAGATTACAGTGAGTTATGTTACAACTGACATATTTAAGAAGAGATCACTTAGATCTGACCCTATTTCAACAAACTGTTATGGCTTTGATAGAAGCCCATATTATAATGGAACAACAGTTTATTCAAACGTCGAAAGATACTACCACTATGTCTGACTAGACGAATTGTGGGTCTACAATGGCGGCCGATACAAGGATTATACATGCTTGTCCGATAGGGCATGTCTACGGATAAATCTGGTACAGACCAGGTTTACTACACTTCAAGACCATCAAGAAATGTAAGCCACATTTGAATTATATTATGCCTAGCTAATTGGAACAAACTATTTTTTCTGCAGATGACCAACACATTTTTTTTCGTCGTATTTAAAGCTTGCAATGATTTACGCAAGACTTGTTAAGAGTTATTCTGAGCATTTTCAGCACTCAGAACAGTTTAGGATCAATGACCGAGCATTTCGAGCATTTATTTGAATTTTTCATATTTTTGGGAAATCACGGTAATCAGCCGATGTAACTGTAAAAGTTAAATTTATTTTTGTTGAGGAATGGATATTCTTTCCATATTCGAAGGTTCGAACATGTGGATTCTCACATAATGAGATGATAATTAAACATATTTCAAATAATAATAATAATAATAATAATCCACTAATAATAATAATAATAATTTTTATAATTTTTCTAAATAATTCTTGGATATTATATTTTCTAATAATCATATGTATTGAGAAAGAGCCTATGAAGTAGTTTAAACATTTCTAGTTTGGAACAGGAGATTTTCCGAAGGAGAGTGGTTAGCGCAAGCCCGCATTCAACCAACATTTCAGTTCTGGTTGAACAGTTGATATTTGCTTTGAGCAAAGTATATGTTTCAGATAACACGGAGAGGCATGAAACGGGAAGCAAATGATATTTGTATCAAATAGGATATTTTTGTATTTATATAAAATCATGACGTAAATACACTCGAAAGTGAAATAAAGCTTTTCATAAGTATGGTAAATTCACGGGTTGAACTGAATGGTAAAATAAAATAAACTTGTAAGTTTATTAATCTTCCAGTGTTGATAACAAGCAGAGGCTTGATTTATTGTATAAATTTTGGGAAGAAAATTTATGTGTGTGGAGTAGTTGGATGCCATTCCCAGGTGCGCATGTTAAGTCGCAGGAATGAAGAGGTTTTTTCGAGCATCAATCAAATAGCAGGTTCGATGGCTCAGGTTTATAGTAGAGTATTGGAACTACACATTTCGTCGTATGAATAACCCGAAGGTTATTTCTTGAAAACCATCAGTTCTTATTTCAACCTTGTTTTCGAATTCCATTTTAGACTTTGATTTTGCTAGAACCCGGATTTGTCATGATAGTAGTTTATTCTTCTTCAGAGGAAGACCTTTGCCGTTGTTGTGGTAATATTGTGTTCTTACACAAATAATAGAATGGGCCACTGCCAATTAAAACTAATTCTTTAACCACGAATGATTTGAAGGATATTTTCAGTCCTAGTGCCATGAAATAAATGAATTCATTATAAAGCTACAATTCTAATTTCCGCATTCTGTCGAAGAATTGCAAGTTGTGAAAGTTACTAAAAATGGCCATAAATATAAATATTTTTTTCATAATGATTCCAAGTGGAAAATTGAATAGTTGAATGGTTCAACCATTTATTGATCAAGTTGATGATTCAGAAATCATATATTTTGTTAGGAACTTGAAGTTCATAATCGAGTCACTTCTCGAATGTTTAATGTCAGAAGAACAATTAATTGTTGTTGTGCTTCGCACAGTTCTTCGATGCTATGCTCAATGGTCAAATACTTTTCAGATGTTATTAATATGTGTTAATAATTTGTGTTGCTACAATGATGATAATATTTTCGACGATATATTTTTGAAACTGGAAAAACAAGTGAAAGTTTAAGAATTCTATAAACATTTATTCTACGAGTGTTAATATCATGTAAATAGTCAAACAGTGATCTACGTTATTTCCAGTATAGACAATTCATTTTGAGCTGGAATTAAATATTAATAATTTTGGAACACAGTCCACAGGACTATTAATCGGACTTGTGTTTCCAAAAAGATTGTCAAATGTGTTTGGAAAATTTCTGTATATTGTGTGTAAATAAGAGTGTGGATCGCCACACGTGGATGATGCTGCTTTGAGCATTCTTGCAGTCAGATTTTAACTTTAAAATAAACTGAGATAATTTTACCAGATGTGTTTCTCCCAATTAAATCTCCTTCTATCCTTATTGTTGCATTGAGCCAAAAATCAGCAAAGCATTTTTTTAATTTGATGTCGTTTTTGCGATTTGCTTTAACCCATCTGGCGCTCCGGGATATTTTGACTCTCGTGCTGACTGATTATTGGTAAAATGCATATGTGGTCGTGCGGACTCCGGTCTAAACGGGCACAATACGTCCCGGTTTGACCGGGACAGTCCCGGAATTTCGCTGTTGACCCGGTGTCCCGCCCTGTTTTATCAATGTCCCGGAAAACGGCTGTAAGATGTAGTAAGTAATGAATTTATGTGTTTAAGAATCTGTTATGAATCGGTTACTTTTCAACAACAAACATCGTTTTTTTGTAATTGCTTATGTAGTTAGACAAAAAGTTGTAGTTTTTCAAAAAATTATAAGACTTATTAATTGTTCAATTAAACAATTTTATGAAGTATTTTAAATTGTATTTTATTAACACTTCTTTCTAAATGGTAGACCAGAAAAAATTATCATTAAAAAGGAAACAAGAAGTTCCATGACGAACTAAAGAGCCTACTTTTCTTAAAATTTAAGATTCATGCCAATGATTTATCTATATGGATCTAACTAGAATAATAACGGAATTAAGTTGGTAATGTCGAAATTTCTAATTAGTTCGAAATACTGTATACCTGCATAATGTAGCCTAATAGAGAAGTACAGTTGGCAGCCCTGGTGAATGAATATATTCTTAGTTCCATCTCTTAAGGTACAGAATACAAAATTTGGTTGAAGTCCAATGGATATCATGGACGTTACATGCAGTTGAACATTGGATATAACAGCGCACGTAAAATCATGTTGGCAACAATGACATACATGTATTAGTCAGAAATCATCTGAAATAATATGATCAATTGTTGTGTCAATTTTGAATGAAATCCATTAGTTAGTATAGAAGTTGCATGCATTTTAAAATTGGACCTATCAGCAGGCTTAGAATCATGTTGGCAGCACTGACGTATATTAGTTACTTCAAATTAATCTAGAATGTCAGGTACTATACGTGTGCATAGTTTAAAGCTGTCGGCTTGCATACTTTCTGATATATGGGAATTTGGATTAAAACAATTGAGAGCATTTATTAACAGTTGGCAGCCCTGGTGGCACTTAAGAATACGCGCAGTCATATCTGTTTATGTACACATAGCACATACGAAATTTGGTTGAAATCCAATTGATAGTGTAGAAGTTATACGCATTTAAAATTTGGACCTATCAGCAGGCTTATAATCATTTTGGCAACACTGCCATGTATGGCCTCCTGGAAATTAAAATACAATATTATTATCTATCCGTGTGCCAATTTTGAAATAGCTCCCATTCATACCTTCCAAGATATCCAACATGGAGCTCAAATTTCAATTGCGATTTTTCAGCAGTTGGTAGCACTGACATCATTTTCAAATATGGCCGTGAGATATTCAGGTATAGATCTTTACTCCTACCAAATTTCGTTTCGATTGCTGCAGCCGTTTAGGAGTTGATAGGGGGGGGGGGACACACATACAGACAGACAGAAGGACAGACAGACAGACAGACAGACACACACACACACATTTGCCCGATCTCATAAGTCTACTTTTTCCTCATTTTTCCAAAATGTGAAAAGTAGGCTAAAAATATATATTTTTATGTAGCAAAAATTCCTTTATTTTTATTTTTAAAAGGTGTGTAGAACTAACAATTTAGGGTGCCAGATTTCCCCCTCCCGTCACTTGCAATGCTTAAAAAAAACGATTAAACCCACCATTTTGCTTCTATTTTTTTTTTAATTCCCAGACACCCCGGTAAGGCCATCCCATATTAATGTGTCCCGGTTTCACTCACCAAAAATATGGCAAGCCTAACTAACAGCAATAAATTTTATCCTACAACTCTTCTGAGTGGTGATTTTTCACTTAATTTATTTAAGCAGTGAATTTTGTTTCCAAATAACAATTAGGCCTATCCCACACTGAAATTGTCTGCCTAAATATTTTATTTTTTGCACTTTCAGAAAACAATTATCATGTAGGCCTGCCAGTAGCCTAGGCCTACACCCTGCAACAAAGTTACAGTACCGTATAGTGACATTATTCAAGCCAATGAATACTGCTTATTGCTGAAGTGATGGAGTGGCAAGTCTTGTTGTGATTGTCAGGGAAGTTTCGGTGAAAAGGTCAGTGGTGTCAAGAAACGAGGTGATGAGGATAGTGGCGAACCAGGCTATCATGGCATTATGTCAAGATTGTTAGAAAATGTTTTAATCGTTTCAGCATGAAGTATTAGTGAAAAAGTCAGTGATGCTATAAAGTTATCAAAAAAGTGGAAATATAATAACATAGGTGTGTACTTAGTCAGTTTCTTGTGCATTACTTACCTGGACAATATTTCATACATTGGACAGTAAAATTAGGCTAGTTCAATGAATTTATGGAATGCTACAGTATTGTACCTTTAAATTATTATGAGTTATAATAAAACTATAATTCGATTCAAAATATCTAGGCTTAATACTTAACTGCAATGTTTATACCAAACATCTTTAATAGATATCAGGAAGTACTGGTATATTATTGGAAAGTAGGCCACTCCCCTGCGATTCAACTTACATGCTCCTGCAGAAGTGTGCATGTGTTTTTCTCCTCTCACAATAGGCCTTTTTTTGTTATTGAGCAACTGAGTTTAATTGTAGTTGTAACAGGTCATTTTATCACAGGTTGTGGTGAATTATATAATATGGCACCAAATGGCAGGTAGGTGGTGTTGGTGGTTATTGAGGCCATTAGCCCCTAACAGGAATGTAGGCTGATTTTATTTAGTTCTGTTGGTCAATTAATGAATTTGAATCATGAGCATAAATATTTTCTAGATAATGATTTTGTTAGTATAGGCCTACCGTACCTCATTAAATTCATTTCTTAACTCAAACCTAAGGTGTAATTTGATTTGTTTTCAAACAAATGAGACGTTGTGGTAAACACACAAATTGTATTGAAATGCAGTCTTTGTTTCTTCTATAGCCGTTGATAAGATTTGGCCTAAACTCTCATGCAAAATATTTTAAACTGTTCCCTTATGCATTGATAGACCTTAAGTTAATTTTATTCGTCACTTACTGGTAGGGCCTACGGTTCTATATTTTCCGTAGTATTGATCATTCATACGGGACGTGATTCACAATATCCAGAAATGTTATATTTTCGTGTTTTCACTTAATTTAAGTTAAATATCGTAGGCCACATCTCTACAACCTATGCTCTAAGATGTAATGTGCATCTCGTACGCAATATTTTACAACTTTATTGGACAATTACGTTAAATTACTGTGTAAAATATACTTTTTTATGCTTTCTTGCCTCTGAACATCCATGCATGTACAGTTTTATACGATACAAATAGGAAATAATGACGGCTTTAAATACGAAGCAAGCTGCAAGGGAGCCATGTTGTATTGCTGCAGTTGCTTAGCAACGGAGCGGAAGTGACGTTGACTTCGGCAGCGTATACTTACCTGACAGGTTTCTACGGCCGCTCTGCGCGGTTATGGAACGCGCTGCCAGGGGATGCCAAGGTCTTGCTTCTTAGGAAATGTAGGCCGTACATAAAAAGGTAGGTTGGTTGGTTGGTTCTTAAGTTTAGGGGCTGCGACAATGCGGTCATGTAGCTCCGTGTACTTTGGGTGTGTGTAGAATCTGTCTGATAACCGGTGTTAATTGTGATGACTGTATTAGTGTATGTTATCTGTTTTTTAATTTAAGTACTGCAACTTAGAATGTTTCAAATAGTTCCTACTTTTGCCGCCAAGCGCCACCGTCAACGACTACTAGGCCAAGTTCAGAACTTAGCTACTAGACGCCACCGCAGTCGGCTCTTGGCAACGAACGTAGAAACCTAAGTGCGTTGTTTACATTCTTAACCTATCCAATTTAGCTTCACACAGGTGCAATTAGTGGAAGGTTCTTTAACATGCCATAAATCTATGACATGGGACCGCCGGCTTTACTTCTCCTCCGAAGGAAGGCATACTGAGGGATTTTTAACACTTAAAAAATCCGACGGCTTCGGCCGGGTTTGAACCCGCTATCTTGGGCATAGAAGCTCAGCATGCTACCGACTACGCCACCGAAGCCGCTCATAAAAAGGTACACTGTATAAATAAACGTATGTATGAGTGGTTGATTATCTCGCTGAATGAATGTATGGAGTGATTGAGGTTATGAAAGTCCGTGCGTGAGAGAGTGAGTGAACAGGAAAAAATTACTATGCCAATATTCCAAATATGTAAATACTGCAAATATCTTTGTAGAACGTGTAAATATTGTTAAAACAAATGTAGATGAAAACTGTGCCTGTGAAGCATGAAATATGTATGTGGGGCTTTCCCTTTTTCACTAGGCCTTCCATACTTCTTGTACGATTTATGGTAAATAAATAAATAATAATAATAATAATAATAATAATAATACCGTACCGTAATAATAATAAGTAGATGGATACAAAAACCATTGGTCTGCTGAGGTTAGGGTAGGTAAGTTAATTGAACTATTTTATTTCACTAGATGTAGCTCTTCCTATTGCTGTATCCTTTGCTACATGAAGCCAGGATATTTTGGCGCTGTTTCTCCAGGTATTGCCGGCAAATGTTACCCAATCTCTGATAAAATTATTATTATGAACTACAATATCTCTGTAACACATTCCCATTTTAGCATAGTTTATTAATGCCCATAATATTATAAAATAAATTAACAATTTGCCGTTCGATGTTGAAGTTATTAGTGGGTTAGTTCGACTATCTTTGGCTGATATTGCGGACGTAATAGAGGCGATAGGCTACACTCAGATAAAGTTTAAGTGTATATCTATGCAGATGCCATTGTGATGGCCTCGACACCGACTGAGGATTTGCAAATCTCTTTCGATAAATTGGCAGACTGGAGAGAGAATAACGTAATTAACGAAGAAAAGGCAGTGATTATGCCATTTAGAAGAGGTGGGGGGCAGGCGACTTTTTTTCCACAGAACAAATCCTCGAGCTTCAGTGACACATGTGAAATATTTGGGAATAATTATGCAAACATGAGACAAATTTGCATTTAGCATTAAAGACAGAGTCAGCGCAGCCGATAGAAACACAAATAGCATAAAACTCCTGAGAAAATTGACATTAGAACAGCAATACCAATTGTTCATTTTTAAGGTGTCGCCTCTTACGGAATAGAACACATCTGGCCATACCCAACAAAAGATCAACTGTCAAACCTCGAAAAAGTGAAAGCAACCTTTCTAAAGAAAGCTTTACGTGTCTCCAAATACACTCCCTCACGCTTGGTGTACATATTGGCAAGAGAACTATTGTACTTAGAAGAAATAAGGCTAACATTTATACTTCCAGCCACAGCCAACTACAAAATGATCATGACGAAATTCGCATCAAAAAGAGAAAGAGTTCTTTGCCACCGATGCTATGATCATACAAGATTGGAAAAATCAAAACTACCGGTATGACTTCAAACATGTAGTGACTAGGTTTGCAATACATGGTTTTCATCACCTGATATGTCAGAAAGCAAAATTCCACTCTCCGGGACTAGAATGTGTGTGCAAGCGCTGTGACAGGTAACATGCGTTGTTTTGCAAGGAAAGGACCGAATCACTGACAACTTTCTGTGCCAAAGACAACTAAATCATGAAATATTTATATTCATATATGCACTTTGTGCGAATTTCCGTGTTTATTTATATTGCGGGCAAAAACCATCTCACTTTAGTAACACGTAGTGTGTGACATTCAGTAATGGTGGAGATCAATGGGGTAGGTCTAGGTGGGTGCTAAAACAGAGGCGGTTTGTGGGTATTCGCCCTGGAGCCAGTGCACACTCATTCTTGAAAATTTGCCGTTCACATTTGAATTTTACGAATATAAAAATTAATATAAGATTTGATGGTAGTATAAAGCGTCAACAAATGTCCAGGATACCGCTTTTTTACATTTAAATGTACCGCGTTCGTTGCGCCTCACTGTACGTTGCTTGTGTGCTGGCTCGGGAATCATCAAATATCGCCGTTCGCCACCTGCAGCTTTGTGGCCAGCGTTAGGCTTGACGTCAGGAGAGGGGTTGGCAAGAGGGGAGAGGGGATGTGTGTTTACTATAAAACAGAATCGGAGCCAAATCCTTGCCTGGCGAATTGTACTGCGCATGCTCCGTTTATTTTCCATCTCCTGTCGCATCTGATTGACAGACGAAGAAGCGATGACCGCTAGCGTGCAGGAGCTACCGCACTATCTGTTGGTGAATTGCTGTACCAAGTAGAGTTTCATGCGCAATTTGAAAGGTTGTGTCTTTACGCATCTTGTATAATAGCGCCACTGCCATTTGATTTTCAATGTGCATTTAAAAACCACAATCATACAGCCAACTGTATGATATTATATAGGCTAGTCTATAGTTGTAACAGTGAATTCAGTTTCCTTACATTTCTTTATAATTTACAGATTTTTAAGGTCCAGTAATTTGGAGGATTAACGCAGCCTATTATATTGTTGATCTTGGACGTGGCAAGTATTTGTCACAAGTGTGTTTCTAAAGTGTGGAATATTTGAGTGCGTGTGCATTATTCGTATTTGATAGCTTATCCTCCCAGCTTGGCTTCACCCACTGACATAGCTAGGATCATTCCTCTACCGTCGGAAGGATGGTGTCTGGGAGGCAAACACACTTTTTCAGCAAATGCAACTGGGGATGGTGACAGATGACCGCAAACTTGGGTCTAATTCAGGGTCAAAGAAGAGATTTTGACCGTTGGCCTGAAAGGAACCGTCCCGGTATTTGCCTAATGATAAAAATGAAAAACCACGAAAATCATTTTCAGGACGGCCGAGGTGGGATTCGGGATTATTATGGCTACTGTTCAGGATTTAAGAACTATTACAACATCTCAACTTACTTACTCTGCAAGAAAATGTGGCCATATAATAAGAAATGGGAAGACCTATTCCAAACCTGAATTTAATTCAAACATCCCTGTGCAAAGCGAAGGTTAGGAATCGCTTATTCCAAGATGAAGTTATAGCAAGTTAGTATGAGTGGGCTTGTGGCTGTGAACTAACCGATTGGATGTATTGTTTTCCGTGCTTAAAGTCGTGCTACGTGCACAAAAAAGAAAATCCCTCTCTGCACGCTGGAAGTGGAGGTAGATTTCACCGGGCAAAGAAAAATGCTTCGAATTCACCAAATTTGCCAATTGTTGTACAGTATACCTACGAAAGTTACACATGTTTAGCATACAGCATCTTCTTATAATACCTGAAACATTTTGCTCATCCCTTGGTGCAAGGGTGGGTCATATCAAAACCATTTTAAACTGTTTTGATATTGTGCCTATTAAGGGAGGTATGATTTCTTTTCTCTAAAAACTCCATTTTCCCCACCCCTTTGGTCAAACTTACGAAGATAAGCACTTGGCCCTTATTCCAAAAATAGTACGAACTTTGAATGGATTCAGTTTTTAACATACTATGAACGTTATATCAATATTTCACTTTCCCCCCATTTCCAACCCCTTGGTCCGATTTTGCCCGTTAGCGAACTCGACCGAGATTTTGAATGGTTATATTTTATGTAGGCCTATACATATACATTATATATTAACTTTTGAACTGACGGTGGTTTTGGGATCTGTGGGATGTGAAACGCGAAGATATGTCATTTTTTTCCCGGATGTCGAAATGGTACCCTTTGCAATAGGTAGCTTTCTAATGAAATCTAACTAAAATCGACAAATGTGAACAATCAAAAGCCTACATGAATGCAGAATTGGAATTACAAGTACTAGGAAAGTAACAAATCAGACAACAGCTTCATTGTGCATTCAGGAGGGAACATAGAGCAGCAAAATATCGAGGTGTCGAAAAACCAACTCCAAGTGCCACTAGATGCATATCTAAACATACAAAATAGAGTAACAGTGTGAGGAGACAGTTATTTTGTAAGCTTAGATATGCATCAAATTTAGATGTTTTTTTTAAGAGTGCACACCCACAATTTTTCTTCACCAGCCGCTACTGTGCTAAAACCATTGGTCTATATGCGGAGCGAGCGAAGCATAAAAGGTTGCTACACGTATGATCCCTATACCCTTGAAATTCATACCCAAATCAATGTTGTCCAAAAGTTACTGTTAGTGATATATACCTGTTAGCGACATATACGACTCCGTGTCCCTGCGATCTAGTGCGGAACATAATGAGGTTGGAACCTCCAGATAAAGTGCATTAACACCCTCTAGTGACAAACAGTTCAACTCCTTTGTCTCTGCACGGCCGACTGAATGCGAGCTGCGCTCTCCACAGCTCGCATCCAGTCGGCCGTGGTCTCTGCTATATTACCGGTTTCTATAGAAATTTTTAGTGTTTTACATGGCGGATCGGCCCGTGAACTAGACCTACACGAGTTCCCAGCAATCTATATTATATTTCTTTGGTGCTAACTCCATCGCTTCGTATTATTATTTCTTTGGTAGGCTGCCCACTAGGTTAATGGGGATTACTTATATACCTACCAGTACCGTAGCCTATTGGCGAATTTCTATTGAAGTAGATTTATAGATGTTTACCCCAGTAAATCAATCTTATTTAATAACTTCAAAGAGACTTCCAACTTCGACAAGGTAAGATCAATGTCATATTCCAGTATTTTTGAGACATGAAAGTCTATAATAATGTTAGGGATACTGTGGTATCATCATTTGCAAAATTCTACACCCTGGGCACTAAGTCCCGTTACCCCTATACATTTCAGGAAATACATTGATTTTTTTAAAATTTTATGTTTCAGATATAATCAATGGCTGATACTAGTGACTATAGCATTGAAGAACGCATTGTCACAAGCACTTGGGTTCATGAGAGACCAAGAACAGGGAAAACGTTGGAACAGGTGCGTACTGACTTTGAGCAGCGATTCGGACGACAGCCTCCTCAAAAGACAACACTTTTACGTTGGGAAAAGAAACTGTTCGCTACAGGCAGCGTGAAGGACAAACCAAGAAGTGGTCGACCATCAACAAGAGAGGAACAATACCGAGAAGTCGCGGAGTCAGCGGAAAGATCACCAACGAAGTCAACTCGTAAACGATCCGCGGAACTGGGTATACTACGGTCAACTCTGCGCAAACACATGAAACATGACTTAAAGTTGCACCCATATCGACCAAAGAGTTGTCTTTTGAGGAGGCTGTCGTCCGAATCGCTGCTCAAAGTCAGCACGCACCTGTTCCAACGTTTTCCCTGTTCTTGGTCTCTCATGAACCCAAGTGCTTGTGACAATGCGTTCTTCAATGCTATATTCACTAGTATCAGCCATTGATTATATCTGAAACAGAAAATGTTAAAAAAATCAATGTATTTCCTGAAATGTATAGGGGTAACGGGACTTTGTGCCCACCCTGTACGATGAATTATGCTCCAAGATCGGAGTTGAAATCGTGTGACATACCTTTGTTTATTAATCTGCGAGTACCAAACCCTAGCAGGGGTTGGCGAAACTCGTTTTGAAGACTTCAGCACGGAGCAGGGAGGTTGTAGTTTTGCCCTCACCTACTGTATCCTTCAAGTTTATCAGCCAAGATGTTTTAGGTTTACTTGTTCCAAGTGTTCGTGGAGCGTGGTGGTGC
This sequence comes from Meconema thalassinum, assembly GCA_946902985.2. Taxonomy (NCBI): domain Eukaryota; kingdom Metazoa; phylum Arthropoda; class Insecta; order Orthoptera; family Tettigoniidae; genus Meconema; species Meconema thalassinum. The sequence continues at coordinate 100,737,944 of OX336398.1, forward strand.
AATGGCCAAACTGCTTGCCTCTCACTAAGGTGGATCGGGTTTGATTCCCGGTCAATGCATGTGAGATTTTCGAAATAAAATGTCACGTCCTGTGGTTCGGAATCCACGTAAAAATGGAGTGGCTCATGATCGCGAGATTAACGGTCATGTAAACCTACAAGCTTCCTTCCTTTCATGTTTTACCAGGATTGTTCCTGTATTACTTGTAACGGCCACCGCCGCCTCCTTCCCGATCCTCACATAATTAGAAATACACACACTACTACAGCAGCCGGCCCCGTGGTGTTGGGGTAGTACGCCTGCCTCTCACCCGTAAGCCACGGGTTCGATCCCCAGCTCCGTCAGGGATTTTAGAAACTGATGTGAGGGCTGGAACGGGGTGCACTCAGCCTCGCGAGGACAATTGAGAGAACTCGCGCAGTGTTCGTTGCCCGCCGCCATTAAAATCCGAAAAAAATTCAATTCCTGTATGTTACTAATATACAGGAGTTGAATACTTTATCGCTAGAGAGTGTTACTGCATTTTTTCAGAGTGCCAACGTTATTGTTTCCAGACCAATATTTTCATCCACACCAATGGTTTTCTACTATACCCCTGGTTTTTGTCACGCACAGTGGGGGTAGTCATGCATCAATAATCTTTATCCAGGTCAATGGTTTTGCCAATGGTTTCGTCCAGAGAGTCGCCGAGGAAGTGAAGTTGGCAGCACACATGGCGACGTGCTTTTTGATAAGTTTATTATTTGAAAGTTAATGTTAACAATTTCCTTATTTTGAAAGTGTGAATGTGGTGTTTGTTAATGGCAGTTGGCTTTAATAACGTGCCACAGTAAGTACAAACCATTTTCAGAGCGCTACTAACAAGGGAACGGATTGCGGTGTAAAATTCTAATCTGGTTGAAATTTAGTTCACAATATTCCTACAAAGTTGTACAATGACGTAGTGAAAACCGCACGGGCCACTTTCAATTTTGAACGCCAATAACAATGTAAATACATGTGTCAGAAGCCCAGCTGGTTTGTCCAAAAGCTTTGATATCAAAGTGGGGGTTCATCAGGGAAGTGCTCTAAGTCCACTGTTATTCAATATTACTATAAACTACCTAACGAACCAATTTCAGAAACCCTTACCGTGGAATCGTTTGTACGCTGACGATGTGGCACTAATATCTGACAGTATTTATGACCTACAGGAGAGTTTAGACCAATGGAGGAGAGCTCTAGAGTCTAATGGACTGCGCATTAGTAGAACCAAGACTGAATATATGGTATGCGACTTCCACAACAATAAACCCTGTATGACAAATATAGAACTTAAACTAGATGGTGAAACAAGGGTAACAAAATTCAAATATATAGGTTCTGCCATTGCTGAAGATGGCACGATAACCGCCAATATAATCCATAGGGCCACGTCTGGGTGGAACAAATGGCGCGAACTAACAGGAGTTTTATGTCATCCGAAAATACCCATCAGAACGAAGGGGAAAGTTTATAAAACTGCCGTAAGACCAATCTTACTCTATGGTAGTGAAACATGGGCTACTACAAAGGCCCATGAGCAAAATCTACCACTGAAATGCGTATGTTACGTTGGGCAGGTGGAGTTACTCTCAAAGATAAAATCCGTAATGAACATGTGCGGGGCAGTTTCAAAGTAGCGCCTATAACAGAGAAACTTTTAGAAACCAGGCTAAGGTGGTATGGACATGTTCTGCGAAGACCGGAGAATCGTGTAGTGAAGAAGTGCCTTTCCATGGCTACGCAAAAGAGAGGGAGCGGCAGACCTCAAACAACATGGATGACGAATGTCCAGAGGAACATGAGAGTATTGGGTCTGCTGATGATGCTTTCCAAAGAAATAAGTGGCGTCTCAGGATTAAGAAAGCCGACCCCACGTAACGGGAAAAGGCGAGGAGGAGGAAGTAGAAGAAGAAGAATATTGAACGGCGAAAACCTGCCGGGGGATGGCATGAGCGAGGAGGTGCGAAGAACTTGAATCCTAGCAGCACCGATGGCTCCCGGCCACCAGGCAGCCACTTACCGTGTTGCTTTGCATTCCCCGACTTCCACCTTACCCTCCTCCCAACACTACCGTAATTTATTTGATCGGTAGGGCTCTGCAAAACAAAGTGAGTTTCGGATGAACAGGTCCCAAATCGTTCCGTCATCCAGCCATGTAAGTGTGACACTTTTATTGAGTCTGTTTTATCATTTCAAATGATCTTGTCGACTTCGTCGTTTTGCTTTGGGTCAAACGTTACGCGGGAACGAGATGGTTGCGTTACGGAGACGGAGACTGACGTTATGCAGCCGCGCGGGAAACCTAAGTTAATGGGGTAAAGGATGGAGAGTGCGTGGCGTCATGCAGCCACGCAGGAAGCCTAAGTTATTGGTTATTGGCAGGACCTTCTATAATACCGGACCTGACACTAGCGGCGGGACAGATGAAAGATGGCTGTCGCTGTTGGTGATTACATGCTTTGTTTATGAGTTGAGTCGTTTTGTTTACGATGTGATAGTGGTATGAATTTCGGTTAGCAATCGCCTCCTTTGATTATCTGTGCTTATTGATTATTGCTTAATGATATTACACGTTCGTGTAAGTAAATGTCTGCATTAGTGCTTCATAAATACGAGATACCGGTGACTTCTGTTACGCTTGTGATACCATCACTATTGCCAATCAGAGGGTAAGTTTGGCCTATATATTATTCTATTTAGGGTTTATAAATTATTAGTAATGGTAATTCATTATGAGCAAGCATAGTAATAATTAACGTATTCCAATTTAAGGCCAAAGAAGATCTGAAAATTGATTACCGTACGTATGAACATAACCTACTTTTTAAATTGTCTGCAGTGTTCTCTCATCCAATTATACGCCTGCTAGTTCAAGGATATCAATCTTATCACGTACTTGGTGTGGATCCCGTTTTAATAAACTACCAGTAGGCTTACTGATGCATAGGCTATGATAAAATTGTGGTGATATGCCTTGAAACTGTTGTGTGACTGGATGCAAATCCAATTATTATAGAGATAAGCCATTGGTGCCTATTTTCTAATTTCCTATCAAGGGAATTCAACCCACACCCAACTTCACGGAGCTGATGACCAATCAGTCACAAGCCCATAAAATGAATTAACAGCAGACAAAATCACGTCATGATGTTATTTTTTGTGTTGGGTTGGATTCTGACACACGTCATGCGTTTGACAGAGTGCCATTTAATCTCATGAATAGGAATGAATGAATACGACTAGCCTACTTGTTGACGGATTTACAGAAGGCAGTCGTGCCCTTATGATAGGAATTACCTAGGCATTTATCTTCAGTATGTGTGGGAACCGATGGTAAACCATTTGCTGGGTGGCTAAGCGGAGAATCGAACCCAACATTTCCCGGTTAACCTCACTAGGCTGTGTGTAACCCGTTCTTATCTTCAGACTAGAATTAAGATTTCTTGACAGTCAGGAATCAAACTTGGACCCCAAAAGTGACAACCAAGAACTACACCAGCTGGTTGGTCACATTTATTTTTAAGAATAATATGTATGTCTGTTAGGTAGTCAGCCCGAAGACTGGTTGGATCCTCAAAAGGCACTGCCGTTAGGTTATGTGGGTAGATACCCACAAAAACCCAAGGCAGAGCTATATTGAGGCGTACTAAGCAAGAAGAGGAGTGAGGTAGATTATCATTGCTTTCCTCATTGAGTCAGTACAGCAGTACTAACCCTATGAGTAGAACCTTTCACAGCATCCACAGGCACTTACTGTGCCCTGAATGTCATTGCTAAGCACCACCCATACCTCAGTAGCTTCCATATAATCACAGCCGAGACTGAGACATCGGTGATACTCTAGCCTGTGCCAACACACACTGATTGTGCCCTGAAAGTCATTACTAAGCACCACCCATATCTCAGTAGCTTCCATACAATCACAGCCATGAGTGAGACTGAGACATTGGTGATACTCTAGCCTGTGCCAACAGACACTGACTGTGCCCTGAATGTCATTACTAAGCACCACCTATACCTCAGTAGTTTCCATATAGTCACAGTCAAGAGTGAGACTGAGACATCGGTGAAAAGCCTCATTTTACTCTAGCCTGTGCCAACAGAAAAATGCAAATGTACTGCATTCATCAAGAGATGGCAAACAGGCCCAGAATAATAGGTAACTTACTAAAAAGAGATTGAAATTCCTACAGGAACATATACAACTCCCCCCAGGGGCTAACATCTAGTGGGACGTGGGTTGGCGACCACGGGGCCCCAGCTGAGTCCGGCATTGCTTCCACTTACTTTGCCGGGCTCCTCTCCATCTTCTTTCCTGTCGACTTCACTTGGTCAACTCTTTCTCTCTCCCGACCCCGACGGTATTAGGGTATCCGAGGCCTAGGGAGTCTCTTCCTTTCCCGCCTTAATTGGCCCTTGTCTCATCTTTTCTGATACCCTCCTTCTGTGAGGGGTCAGCCTTCTTTTTCTTTTCCTGTTATCTCCTGCCTTCTGCTCAAGGCCCTCAAGGAGGTAGGGTGTATGTAGCCCCACCACGTCTGGTGCACCCTAGATATTGCTACACCCTCAGGGGCTCACGGCTGGTGAGTTCGAGAGTTGGCAACCCCGAGGGATTCCTGAGCTGGGTCCGGTTTTCCCTCTTTTATCCATTACCTGTGGGGCGGACCCTCTCCTCTTTCACTTTCCTATCTGCCTTTTATGGCTCTCCTTCCTTCCAAGTCCCTCAATCCGCATTCCTCGAGGGTTGAGGGCATTTCTTTTCCTCCTGTCCTTTATTTGCCTTGTTCTCCTTTTGTTTTCCATTTCTTCTTCTAGTACAGTATATAAGTTAGTAGTTAGTTTTAGTTATAGTTTACATTTCATTATCAGCTTCACCATCACCCAAACCATTAAGGGCCGATAACCTAACTGTTAGGCCCCTTGAGACAACAATTATCATCAACATCATCATTTACAACTTTCCCTGTTCACTCAGCCAAGATATTCTACAGATCTCTCCTGTGGGCCTCAACATTATTTTATTTTATTCCTTTCCTGATGGAACTCCGGTAGTACCTTATTTTAACTCCCGGGGCACCTCCCCATGCCTGTCCCTTACACAGCTACACACACTACTACAATAATCACGTAATTGGAGGAATTCAACCCAAACCCAACTGCACGGGGCTGATGACCAAGATGTCCCAAGCCCATAAAATGGATTAACAGCAGACAAAATCACGTCATGATGTTATTTTGTGTTGTGTTGGATTCTGACCCACGTCATGCGTTTAATGTCCGACCACCAACTACGGCGGCCATCTTGGATTGCAGTGTCAGGTCCGGTAGTATAGAAGGTCCTGTTATTGGAGTCTGTTGAAAGAGTCCTGGGGCGTCGAGCGACCTGGGGCTTCGAGCGAAGCGAAAATAATACAGGGTGACTCCTAAAGAGGTGTACAAGATGCCACATAAGAATACAGGGTGACTCCTAAAGAGATATACAAGACGCCAGATAAGAATACAAGGTGACTCTTAAAGAGGTGTACTTTATGGCAGAGAAGAATACAGGGTGTCTCCTAAAGAGGTGTACAAGATGTCACTCAAGAATACAGGGTGACTTCTAAAGAGATATACAAGATGCCAGATAAGAATACAGGGTGCCTCCTAAAGAGGTGTACAGGATGTCAGAGCAAAATACAGGGTGACACTTAACGAGGTGTACAGTATGTTAGATTCAATCAAATACATGGTGACCCTTAAAGAGGTTTGCAAGATATCAGATTCAAATAATGGGTGACCCTTAAAGAGTTGTAAAAATGTCAGACTCAAATACAGGGTGACTCTTAAAGAGATTCCCGCGGGGGAAGCCTAAGTTAATGGGTAATGGAGTCTGTTGAAAGAGTTCTGGGCCTTTCTAACATGTGTAGCATTTGTAGCATGAGTCATTTGAAATGATATAACGTCTAGTCTTTCAGACTGGCTGTAATTTTTTAAATTTTACTAGCACAGACAAAAATTTATGTTAAAAACTTTACAGTCAGAATATTTGCAAATGCCAGAAAGTGACAACGATAATGATCAATTGGAACACCTTCCAAATTTTAAACTTTAAAATGTGGTAGTTTGTCTACAAATCTGCTTTGTTGAGAGTGATCGCTATGAAAGCTGGTGGCTGGGACCCATCGCGTGCTGCTAGGATTCAAGGACAGCTTTATGTCTTCCCACCTCGTCACTCATGCAGTCGACTGGCAGATTTTCAGCCTTCAATATTGGCGTTCAAAATTGAAAGTGGCCCGTGCGGTTATCACTACGTCGTTGTACAATTCTGTAGGAATACTGTGTGCTACATTTCAACCAGATTCGAATTTTACACCGCAATCCGTTGCCTTGTAAGAAAAATAACGCACTTTTGAAACGGGCAACGGACACAGGGATGGTCGAACTCCGCTAATTAGGTAAAACCCAAACAGTCCTGTGAGCTCATTCTAATGGGTTCGGGAAGAGAGTGGGGGTAGGCAACCTCTCCTGAAATGTTGGTTAAGCCATGAGTTGACTGACAGCTATGTACACATGAGCCCTTGGAGTTTCCGTAGATATAATCAGTGCAGAGTTTTAGGAAACTATAAACGTTGTAAGTTTGAGTTGTCACAGCGGGGTCAAAAGTGGAGGTGATCCAACAAGGAATTCATTTACGAATGCACCTTATTTTGTAGCAGAATACATATAAGCATTTTGGTTCCCAAGATATCGTTCTCAAGTTGATAATGCAGGCTATACGCTGCCGAAGTCAACGTCACTTCCGCTCCGTTGCTAAGCAACTGGAGCAATACAACATGGCTCCCTTGTAGCTTGCTTCAGTATGTGAGCCGTCATTATTTCTTATTTGTATCGTATAAAACCGTACATGCATGGATGTCCAGAGGCAAGAAAGCATAGAAAAGTATATTTTCCACAGTAATTTAACATAGTTGTCCAGTAAAGTTGTAAAATATTGCGTACGAGATGCACATTAAGTCTTAGAACATAAGTCGTAGAGATGTGGCCTACGATATTTACCTAAAATTAAGTGAAAACATGAAAATATAACATTTCTGGATATTGTGAGTCACGTCCCGTATGAATGACCAATACTACGGAAAATAAAGTACCCTAGGCCCTATCAGTAAGTGAGAATAAAATGAACTTAAGGTCTATCAATGCATAAGGGAACAGTTTAAAATATTTGGATGAGAGTTTAGGCCAAATCTCATCAACAGCTATAGAAGAAACAAAGACTGCATTTCAATACAATTTGTGTGTTTACCACAACGCTGCGTTTGTTCGAAAATTATTAGAAATAATTTGTTTGAAATTGAAGCCTCCGTGGCTTAGGCGGCAGCACGCCGGCCTCTCACCGCTGGGTCCGTGGTTCAAATCCCGGTCACTCCATGTGAGATCTGGGCTGGACAGAACGGAGGCAGACAGGTTTTTCTCCGGGTACTCCGGTTTTCCCTGTCAAAATTTCATTCCAGCAACACTCTCCACTATCATTTCATTTCATCTGTCATTCATTTAATCATTGCCCCAGAGGAGTGCGTCAGGCCTTGGCAGCCGGCACAGTTCATATCCTCGCCGCTAGATGGGAGCTTCATTCATTCCATTCCTGACCCGGTCGGAGACTGGAAGCAGGCTGTGGATTTTCATTTCATTTCAATTTGTTTGAAATTGTAACTGAGATTTTCTGGTCAAACTACTATCCAGACAAAAGCCCAATCTCGAACATGACATTTAAATACGCCCCCAACAAGCAAAGGTCTAGTTCAAAAAACGTGAATAAAAATTACCGGTACGTAAACAAAAACAAATTCTCTAATGATCTCAATCAAATAGACTGCTTAGATGATCTAGACGAAACTTACATCGCCATGAAACACAAAATCTTGACACAGACACCCTACAAAGAAAACACTGACTCACCTTTGAAGGAAATACACCAGAACCACAAAAACCCATGGATAACAACAGAATTAATTCAACTAATAAAACAAAGGGACCTACTACATGCTAAACTTAAAACTAGCATTCACAGAAACAATAACCTCTTAAAGGAAGAGCACATAATATGTAGGAACAAAGTGACAGCTTTAAAACGGAAACTGAAATCCTCATACTATGAACATAAATTAACATTGAATGCCAATAGCATAAAAGATACTTGGAAAGTAATCAATGAAATGATCTACAACTGCACAACTGAAAACAAAGATGGTCCCAGTGAGATCATAATTGACGGTAAATCTTTCACAGGAAAATAAAATATTTGCAATGCTCTAAACACTCACTTTATAAACATAGCACACAAATTAGCCATAAACATCTCCCCAGGGAAGAAAGTTAATGAAATTAATGTCAACACAGATTCCATATTTATGACCCCGACTAATGAGATGGAAATTCGCAATATTATATTAAGCCTTAAAATGAAAAGTAGCCAAGACAAAGATGGTATGTCAGTGAAATTGTTAAAAAAACTCCATTGACATGCTAAGTAGCCCACTAACTACTTGAATAAATGTATCGTTAGAGACTGGTCTGGTGCCTGATGATCTAAAAATAGCACGAGTCATACCAGTCTATAAAGGAGGTGACAAAAGCAATCCGGACAATTAAAGGCCCATTTCCATCCTCCCACCCATATCCAAGGTACTTGAAACAGTAGTAAAAAACAGAATTGTTAATATCTTAAATAAAAATGATTACTTCTACAAAGGGCAATATGGATTCCGAGAAAACTCAAGCACAGAAATAGCCACAATTGATATTATCTCTAACTTGCAGGATGCCTTAGACAATAAGATGACAGCGAGTGGCCTTTTCATAGACCTGAGAAAGGCGTTTGATACTGTTGACCATGAAATTCTTTTAGGGAAACTTGATAAAGCAGGTATCCGAGGAGTAGCTTGGACATGGTTTAAAAATTACCTATCTAATCGTAAGCAGTATATTGAAATAAATGGCTACAGAAGTGAGGAAGTTAATATTACCCACGGTGTGCCCCAAGGATCAATACTGGGTCCTTCCCTCTGTATGTATTAATGACATAGCAACACTCCGTTTTCTTGGTAATATAACGTTATTTGCAGATGACTTAAGCATCTTTTACAATGCGTACACCACCAACACGCTGATTACACACATGCAGGAGGACATGAATACCTTACTTGGCTGGACCCAGTCAAATAAATTAACAATAAATGAAGATAAAACAAATTATTTAATAATATCTATGCGTAGAACAAAGTTAGACATCACTCAGAATATAATGCTGAATGGAAAAGCAGTTAAAAGGGTCTCATCTGTCAAATACCTAGGCTTAATAATAGATGAAAATCTCTCCTGGCAAAAGCACATTGATGCATTAGTAAAAAAAATATCACCTGCCGCTGGGATGATAAAAAAATTGAGCTACTATATCCCAAAATATCTACTCAGGAAAGTGTATTTTTCCTTAATCCATAGCCACTTACAATATTTGAATACAATTTGGATAGAATGCTCAAATTACCTAAAAAAGGAAATTGAGGTAATTCAAAATAGAGCCATAAGAAATATTTATAACTACCCTTTTTTAACACCAACCAAACAACTTTATATTACGAGTAAAATTCAACCAGTAGCCCTAAATGCAGAAATCAAATCAAATGTCCTAATATACCAAATCCTACACAACAGAATCCACACAAATTTAAACTTCACTAAACAATCTGATTTACACGCTTACAAAACTAGACATGCAGATTACATAACACTTTTCCATATCAATTCCAAACAATATGGCAGTAATAGCATTAAGTATAGTACCTTTGTGAGCCTCCGTGGCTTAGGCGGCAGCACGCCGGCCTCTCACCGCTGAGTCCGTGGTTCAAATCCCGGTCACTCCATGTGAGATCTGTGCTGGACAGAACGGAGGCAGACAGGTTTTTCTCCGGGTACTCCGGTTTTCCCTGTCAAAATTTTATTCCAGCAACACTCTCCACTATCATTTCATTTCATCTGTCATTCATTTAATCATTGCCCCAGAGGAGTGCGTCAGGCCTCGGCAGCCGGCACAGTTCCTATCCTCGCCGCTAGATAGGGGCTTCATTCATTCATTCCATTCCTGACCCGGTCGGAGACTGGAAGCAGGCTGTGGATTTTCTTTTCATAGTGCCTTTGTACAATTCAATGGACTACCAGAAAATATAAAAATTGCACCTAGCCTACCAATCTTTAAAAGGAGGCTAAAACAGTTTATGTGGAATGATTATAAAATGTCAGTTTGAAGAAATTTCATAATCTGAGAAGACAAAAGAAGAACACATTGTGTACAAAAATTTATGAAAGCTACAAAATGTTGTATATATTTTCATACTGAAAATTTTGTAAACTAAACATTGTATTGTAATTTGTCGCCAACAAGATAAAACTGTACAATTCCTTTGTATATGAGTCCTTGACTCATTAAGGGATTAATAAAATGCATTATTATTAAAACGAATCAAATTAACAAAGGCTAACCTGTGTGCTCACTAACAGGTTAGAGAAATCAACAATTATTAAGGGCTATCGTCCTACCTCATTCTAAATAATGGGGCACTTTTCCTATCCTAGCTCTAAATATAGGACCTAAGGCCACTAAAACTGACATGAAAATATCCGAGGCTCTCACCCAATAAGTACGGTATACCAAGCTAATGACCATATTATCACACTGATTATTGTTACACATTAACTGGTGTGCCACAAAAGAGCTAAATAGAATTAGCTGGTAGGCCTATATAGAGATTTAGAACAAAAGAAATAGCTACCCTGCATCTTCACGAGCAATCCTAGCAAACATTCACACAATATGTCATGGACAGTCAAAGTGGTACAAGTAGCCTACTTGGTATGAAGTGGGCCAAAGACCTGGTGTAGGGAAATGCTAGTCCCGGTACCATAACGATGATCCATGTGCTATGGTACTTGATGGCTCACACAGTTTCCAGTTACCAAATTGAATAGGACTTTTTAGTAGCAACTTCAAACCTTTCCACAGACCACATATTATGCTCAGTTTGCAGCATAAAACTGCCTTTCAGCAGTAAGCGGCTGTATTCTGGTGTTAGATTTTACCCTCTCCAACACCTTATTATACATTAGTAAAATGCATCACATAAAGTAATTGATGCTTACATGTATGGTACACTCAAGTTAGTACAGCTTGATCAGTGATTGGCCATTTGGAGGGGAGGAGGGGGAATATTTTTCCACTCTTCCACAAAGATTAATCTCCAAGGCTGGAAATTGGTCTGCATAACTATGTTCCAATCCAAACAATGGGAATGAGGGTGTTGGTTCTCATGGTACTGAATAGTGGGTTATTAGCCCATGCAGTAAGGAAATAAAAAATATTGGACAATGATATAGAAATTTACACCATTCTTGGTGTAAAATATGTTCATTACTTACCACAAGCCTAGGTAGCAAACTCACTGTAAAAGTACCAACCACTACAGTGTGATGACAGACTTACTAATGCAGAGGTAGCCATACATACCTTACTTAGGTTTGAGTCAAGAAATGAATTTAATGAGGTAGGCCTATACTAACAAAAACATTATCTAGAAAATATTTATGCTCATGATTCAAATTCATTAATTGACCAACAGAACTAAATAAAATCAGCCTACATTCCTGTTAGGGGCTAATGGCCTCAATAACCACCAACACCACCTACCTGCCATTTGGTGCCATATTATATAATTCACCACAACCTGTGATAAAATGACCTGTTACAACTACAATTAAACTCAGTTGCTCAATAACAAAAAAAGACCTATTGTGAGAGGAGAAAAACACATGCACACTTCTGCAGGAGCATGTAAGTTGAATCGCAGGGGAGTAGTCTACTTCCCAATAATATACCAGTACTTCCTGATATCTATTCAAGATGTTTGGTATAAACATTGCAGTTAAGCTCGATATTTTGAATAGCATTATAGTTTTATTATAACTGATAATAACTTAAATGTACAATACTGTAGCATTCCATATCTTCATTGAACTAGCCTAATTTTACTGTCCAATGTTTGAAAAATTGTCCAGACAAGTAGGCCTAACGCACAAGAAACTAAGTACACACCTAGGTTATTATATTTTTATTGATAACTTTAAAGCACCACTTACTTTTTCACAAATACTTCATGCTGAAACGATTAAAACATTTTCTAACGATCTTGACATAATGCCATGGTAGCCTGGTTCGCCACTATCCTCATCATCTCATTTCTTCACACCACTAACTTTTTCACCGAAACTTCCCTGACAATCACAACAAGACTTGCCACTCAATCACTTCAGAAATAAGCAGTATTCATTGGCTTGAATAATGTCACTATACGGTACTGTAACTTTGTTGCAGGGTGTAGGCCAACATGATAATTGTTTTCTTAAAATGCAAAAAATACAATATTTAGGCAGAAATTTTCAGTCTGGGATAGGCCTAATTGTTATTTGGAAACACAATTCACTGCTTAAAATAATTAAGTGAAAAAGCACCACTCAGAAAAGTTGTAGGATAAAATGTATTGGTGTTAGTGAATCAGCTGTAAGGTTATGTAGGTTGTCGTTTATAATACTTATGGTACAAACCATATTTAATTACAACTACACTCCTCACATGAACCAAAAACCCCTTTATGTGACATATATGTCCTAAATATCGCTCTATATTAGATATACTCTATCCACTAAATGATAAATATTTATAATTTGTAGTACCCGCCATGCAATTCTTGCCTCAGGAGTGAGGTCAACTTTATTCATACTATCTCGCAAAAATCCCTTACTTTATCCACAAAATTTCACTTCTATTTTGTAGCTCCAACACTGTAGATGATCTTCAAGGGAGGCGTTTGCCTAATTTCACGCGTATTAGGGCCTACACATTTTTATCCACAAAATTCAAGACGCGGCGCAGCGTTAATGCAGCTTCCTATGTATAAAAAAAAACTAGCAACCAGTTGTTTGGGTCCAATGTGACTGCGCCCAGGCGGTTGCTAGGCGCGTCACTTCGGCAGCGTATAACTTGCATGTTGACGAAGCCACAACATAAAAATTAAAATGTGCAGATCTGAATAGTAACTGTGAAACACAAAGAAAATAACCGAAACTTATCTTTATCAAGTGAAAGGCTGAAGAAAACCAGGAATCTGGAATAATACCAAACGTTGCTAATGAGTAGTATCGAATACGTCTTTAAGATAACAAGACTAGGTAATGGCGAACACCGTGAAGATCAGCGCAGGTTGACACATTCCAAAATATATTTACCTTGACCTCCAGTTTGGAGTGGGGGGCAGTGAAACACGCCTCAAGCAACTTCCCCTGTTAGGATTTTCCTAATTGACCCTCATGGAGAGAACTCATTAGCAGAGCTCGGTATCACCCACGGACACTACACGAGAGCCCAATTGAGACTTGACGTTACAGACAGTTAGGAACGGGGCTCCGAGTGAAAGCCGAAGTTAAACGATTGACTTCGCGTCACCACATGGTAGCTTTACGATTGGTTACAAAGTGAGAAGCTTATTATCCTCTCTGTTTCAAAATAAATCATGTGATTGTGCCAGAACTTATCTATATTTACGACACTTTACTAAATGTAAAATACTGTAGTGTAATATTCAACATATCATATTCTCAGAATTGGCAACTCCAGCTATCTGATATGACATCTAGCGGTAAAAATAAGAAACTTACCAAGTAGGGTACATTTGTCACGTGGTGACTGTTTGTATATGGTTTCTTGTATTGGTAAACAGATCGTGGTAAATTGTTCGTGTCTTTATACATAAGTAATAAGTTTTATTCGTGGATAGAGTGAAAAATGAGTAAAAGCAAAGTGTATTGCTCAGTTTACGGCTGTAAGTCGATGAATAAGAGGGCTGCGGACATACGTTTTCATCACTTTCCAAAAGATGCAAATAGCAATAGCCGAAATGTGATGATACCTAATAATACCTAATCATCATCATCATCGTCATCATTTCCCCTTATCCAGCTCCTGCCGGGTCGGGGTATTTATGGCACTTCTCCACTTTCCTCTTTCCTTCCACCATTCTTCTTCCACGATCTTGTCCCAGTCCAGATTTCTTTTTCTCACGCCGTTCTTCACTGAATCCATCCACCTTGTTCTAGGTCTTCCTCTTGGTCTCTTACCCTTGCACTTCGCCTCCAGCATCTGTCTTGGTATTCTATTTTCCTCCATCCTCTTTACATGTCCAAACCACCTTAGTTTATTCTTCTCAATTCTCTCATTTAGTTTTCCCATCCCAACTTCCTTCCTAACATCTTCATTCCTCACTCTGTCTTTCCTTGTCTTTCCTATCATACTTCTTAGGAATTTCATTTCACTGGCTTGGATTCTACTCTCTTGCCTGCTTGTCAGGGTCCAAGTCTCAGCTGCATAAGTTAATATGGGTACATAATACACTTGATACATTACCTCCTTGCTTTTCCTTGGTACTTCCTTATCCCAAACAAGTTTTCTTACACTTTGATAGAATGCATTGCTCTGCTGTACCCTCCTGCCAATCTCCATGTCCAACCTACCAGTTTGCATCAATTCACTTCCTAGGTATTTGAACGTGTCCACAATTTCCAAACTCTGACTTCCAATTTTCACAGTGCCCTTTCCTTGTCTTTCCCCTCTTGTCATCACCATGGTCTTGCTTTTCTCTATACTGATTTTCAGGCCATACTTCTGAATATTTTCGTTCAGTGCATCTAGTTGTTTTTGCACTTCTTCGGTGTTCCTTCCCCAGACCACAATATCATCTGCAAATAACAGTAACTTCATTTCTTTATGTCCATATGCTTCCTTTGTTTCCTTTACTATTTCATCCATCACCATTATGAACAAGAGAGGTGACAGCACACTCCCCTGTCTTAGTCCAGTCTTGTTCGTAAACCAATCTGTCTTTCCAACTGGGGTCAGTACCCTGCTAACACAGTTGTTGTACATTGCCTGTACCATTTCCAACATTTCTCTTCCCAGTCTCTTCTTAACCATGGTTTCCCATACCTTCTCTCTGGGGACACTATCATATGCCTTTTCTAGATCTATGAAAGTCATGATCAAATCCTCTCCATATTCCCAGTTCTTTTCCATCACCTGCCTCAAGCTAAAGATTGGGTCCACTGTGGATCTTCCACTCCTGAAGCCATACTGTTCCTCTTGCAACTCTCCTTCCACCTTTCTTCTCATTCTTCTTTCTAATATCCTTTCCAGTATTTTTACTATCTGTGATATGAGGGTGATCCCTCTATAGTTATCACACACCTTCTTGTCCCCCTTCTTAAACACTGGTATTATTAGCCCTTTCTTCCAGTCTTCTGGTACACATTTCCATTTCCACACACACTTTAGCAGTCGATACAGCCATTGCATACCAACAGGTCCAGCAGCCTTTATCATTTCTACACTGACTTCATCCACCCCTGTTGCTTTTCCCATCTTCATTTTCTGTACTGCTAATTCCACCTCCAGCATTGTTATATCATCTTCTGTTATAGAGTCGTCAGGTTGTGTCACTTCCATCTCACCAGTACCATTGCTCACATTCAAAAGCTTATCGAAATACTCCTTCCATCGTCCCTTTATCTCTTCTGGGTGTGTTAACAACTCTCCATCTTCCTTTTTCACTAGCTTTGTAGTAACTCTCTCTTTCCTCTTACTTCTTAGAAGCCCATACAGCATCCTTTTACTGCCACTTACATCTGTTTCCATTCTTCGTGTAAATTCTTCCCAACTTTTCTTCTTTTCTTCTCCTACCACTTTCTTACACCTCCGTTTGCTGTCGTGATACTTCCTTTTGCTTTCTTCTGTTTGATCTCGGTTCCATTCTTTCCATGCAGACTTCTTTTCTTTCACTGCTTTCCTCACTTCCTCATTCCACCATGGTGTCTCCTTCTCTTTCACTCTTGTTGACGTCCTACCACAAGCACTCTCTGCTGCACCAACAAATGCCTTTTTAAAGTGAGACCATTCCTCTTCTATGTTTTCCACTTCAGTAACTGGGATTTGTTGCTTCAATCTCTCCTGAAAATTTTCCTGTACGGTTTTGTCTTTCAATTTCCATACTTTTATTTTACTTTCTCTGATCTCCTTTAGGTTTTCCAATTTTTCCCATCTAAATTTTGCCACCACAACTCTATGGTCCCCATCAAATGCTTCTCCTGGTAAAGCTGTCACATCTATCAGCTTTCTGCGATTAGTCCTTTCCACCAGAAAGTAGTCAATTACTGATTTTGTTCTTCTATCGCCCCAACCATATCTCGTAATTTTCCTGCTGTTTTTCTTCCGAAACCATGAATTACCCACTATCAGTCCATTCCTTTCACAAAAGTTTACAAGTTCCTCTCCTTCCCGGTTCTTTTTCCCATATCCATATGGTCCAATGACTTCTTCCTTTCCTTGTCTCTCGTTTCCGACTTGTGCATTCATATCTCCCATGATCACCACTTCTACATCTGAAATTACTCTTTCTACATCCTCCAGGAATACTTCAATATCTTCTTCTCTGTTTCCAGTCTGTGGTGCATACACTTGTATGAAGTCCATCACGTCATTTTTCATCTTCATTCTAATTTTCATTATTCTGTCACTACACACTCTACCACTTCAACATACTCCTCCAGTTGTTTCGAGGTTATCAGTCCCACGCCATTTTTGGCCTCTTGGCCACCACTCCAGTATAATGTATATCCTTTCCTCAATTTCTTCCTTCCTTTACCTTTCCATTTCACTTCACTCAGCCCCATCAATCCAACATTCTCCCTCTCCATGAAGTCTACCACCTCCTCCACCTTGCCTGTCAGGGTCATGACATTCATGATTCCCACTTTCATTTCGGTTACTGGTCGCCCATTTCTCACAGTTCCCCCAGTACCAAAAGAACTGCGCGTCGCCTGCAGGGTACGCCCTAACCTTTTCCGATTCATTCGAAGTGCCATTTCCATTTTAGGCTATTATTACGATGGGGTCGCCACTTCCAAAGGCATTTTATGAAGCTACTGCCAGCTATTATACAGGCCGCCCCTAACATGGGAAACAGACGCCCTTGCAGCCGCCCCTAACCTGGGAAACAGACGCTGCCGATTGATGCTGTACTCTTACTATTCCCTGAGTACTGGGTTGCCTCTTCCGCAATCTCCACCGTTCCGAAGTCCATCTTCTCCGCTGCAGATTCCGTTGAGGCCTTCGCACGTAACCCTGTGCACGGGGCCTATGTTATACCCCATAGGACTGGGTCCTCACCAGAACTTAGCCGGTACTGTAGTTCCAAGGTATATTACAGTACCGTTGCCCACCCCCGCGACGTGGACGCGCCTGGCAAGAGTTATCCATGTAGCCAATTAAAATTGCCTCATGGACCGGGTTAAGGAGCTGTCTAAATCCAGCCTCCAAGGCCTAATAATACCTAATAATACCTAATACCTAATAATAATACCTTTCCACCCCGGGAAGGATCTAACGCTTGTCGAGGTAGACAGACAGAAGACCTGCGACGTAAAGCCAGCGAAGGTTATTCAGTTTAAAAACAGCTGTTACGATGGGCGCGCTGGTAAGATTGAAGTTACTTGAATAATTAATTAAATAATTAATTATTGGCTGCTTGGTAGGGAGAAGGGATGAGTTTAACTTGTATTAAAACTCGGGGGGCGACAGGAATTGCTTGATTTGGATGGTTAAAAGGTGGGTTTGGTGTTGAATATTTGAATGGTAGCGGAATCACTCATTCTACAGTGCCCACGGGGAGGCAAATTAGGCCTATATGACTCGTAGTGGAATAGCTCGAATATCGAAGAACTTAGCGATTACGAGGTGTAGGCTTGGCGGAAAGGCTGGCTGATCATCAGTTTGACATCAATTCACGATATAAGTCGGAGCTTGGAACAGTGGCGTCTGGTTTGCGTGGATGCTAGTCTCGGAATGATAAAAGTAGCACAGCTTCGGCGTGTTATTTATTTGTTTATGTACCGTATTTCTCTATTTGAATGTCCTCGGCGTTGACTCAGGATCGACATTTACATTATATTGCGCATAATAGTACCGAAATAATGTCCAAAGTGTAGCCCTGTGTAAATTTGAATCAGCTGATCTACATCACCCTTAAAAACTGATGCTTGATAATATGCAAATGACACCAAAAAATCTAGTGGAACACACAAATTAGATCACGTGTATCGCACAGTTATACATATATACAATTAAAAATAACACTGTCATTACTTTAGAGACCATATTTACTGATTATAACCGAAAAATAAAAAGTGTTCCATATCAAACGCGTGTTATTGAGTATTTTAAACCCTACTTATTCAGACCGACCGCAACGCCCCAAGTGTTAGTTTGAGTTGCCAATACATTACATTGAAGTACCTCCATTTTCTGCACAATGCACATCGCTCTGTTGGTCAGGGGGTATGAATCCTGCTTTGAGTGAGAGAGATCCCGGGTTCAAACCCCGGAAGAACCTAGCATTTTTATTTTTTTTGTTTTTATCTCTTGAAAAGATTCAAAAAGTATGTAAAAGAACCTTAGGAACGTTCTTTTTTTCGGGCGAGACTTCCGGTAATTTAAATACATAGGTTGAGGTAAACGCTTCTTTTTTCCCCGTCGGTTTACCCTCTAGGTTGGCTTTTCCCTCGGACTTAGGTTGGTTGGTTGCTTCCTCAGTTTAGGGGCTGTGACAACGCGGTCATGTAGCCCCGTGTACTTAGGGTGGGTGTAGAATCTGTCTGATAACCGGTGTTAATTGTGATGGCTGTATAAGTGTGTGTTATCTGTTTTTAATTCAAGTAAGGACTGCAGACTAATTTTTTGAAGTAGTACTTTTGCCGCCAAACGCCACCATCAACAACTACTAGTTCAGAACTTGGTTACTAGACGCCACCGCAGTCGGCTCCTGGCAACGAACGTTCTTCGTTAAAGAACGAAGGTTCTTTAACATGCCATAAATCTATGACATGGGACTGCCGGCTTTACTTCCCCTCCGAAGAAAGGCATACTGAGGGATTTTTAACGACGGCTTCGGCCGGGTTTGAACCCGCGATCTTGGGCATAGAAGAACAGCATGTACCAACTACGCCACCAAAGCCGCTACCCTTCCTTGGACTCAGCGAGGGATCCCACCATAACCACCGTAAGGGCAGTGTCCTGGAGCTTGAAACACCTGGTTGGGGATACCACTGGGGAGGTGGGGCCACCCTCCTTGCCTCTTCCTTGCCTATCCCTCCCAATCTTCCCCTCACTTTTCATCCCTCATGAGGCCCATGTTCGCTTTGCAGGTGAGGCCGCCTGGGCGAGGTGCTGGTCCCACCTCCCCAGTTTTATCCTTCGTCCAGGTGTTTCAAGCTCCAGGACACCGCCCTGGTGGCGGTAATGGTGAGATCCCCGCAGAATCCGAGGGAAAAGCCAACCTGTAGGGTAAAGCGACTAAAATAAAAAATTGCGTTTGACCTCAAACTATGTATTTATATTACTGGCACACAGTAAGTACAAGTCTCGCACGAAAAAAAAAAGTTCGTAAGGTTCTTTTATATACTTTTTGAATCTTTTCAAGAGATAAAAACAAAAAAAAAAAATGCTAGGATCTTCCGGGGTTTGAACCCGGGACCTCTCTCATACCCCTAGACCAACAGAGCGGTGCGCATTGTGCAGAAAATGGAGGTACAGTACTTCAATGTAATGTATTCTGAGAATATGATATGTTGAATATTACACTACAGTATTTTACATTTAGTAAAGTGTCGTAAATATAGATAAGTTCTGGCACAATCACATGATTTATTTTGAAACAGAGAGGATAATAAGCTTCTCACTTTGTAACCAATCGTAAAGCTACCATGTGGTGACGCGAAGTCAATCGTTTAACTTCGGCTTTCACTCGAAGCCCCGTTCCTAACTGTCTGTAACGTCAAGTCAATTGAGTAGCTGTCTGACGGTGAGGCAGCGCCCCGATCACGGAAACCAAGAGTAACGACCGAGGGGACCCGATGCGTTGATCACGCCGGCCAAATGGCTGGGCAGCGGTCGCTTGGTAGGCCTAGGCCCTTCACGGGCTGTAGTGCCAGGGGTTATTATGCAGGGTGTCTTTTATGTACCTGTGGAGAATGATAGGTCATGTAGGGGACGGGTATAGAAGTAATTTGAGACAGGGAACTTGGGGTCAGAGCGGCCTCCTTAACCCCCAAAATTTTAAGGGTTGATTCAGGCCCTCCACCCTGTAAGTTAGGCAACCAACCCAAGACTCTAATACCTTTCTCAATCCTTTAACCCTTGGCAAGATCCATTTCTCAATGTGGCTCTGGCGTTATGGATAGCGTTGCGGTGCAAAAGGCCGGTAGTCCCGGATTCGATTCCGGGCTTGGGCAAAAAAAAAATCTTTTTTTTTAAATGTTATTTGTAGTATTTGCACTCTCTTCTCCGACGTAGCACCAGACTGTATCATGTGACTACAATACGACAACTAACAAAAAAAAAAGTTTTGCCCAAGCCCGCAACGCTATCCATTACGCCAGCGCCACGTGGTGAAATGAATCTTGCCAAGATTTAAAGGATTGAAAAAGGTAATAGAGTTTTGGGTCGGTTGCTTAACTTAGGCTACAGGGTGGAGAGATTGAATCAACCCTTATTTTAGGGGTTAAGGAGGCCGCTCCGACCCCAAGTTCCCTATCTCAAATTACTTCTATACCCGTCCCCTACACGACCTATCATTCTCCAAAGGTACATAAAAGACACCCTGTATACACTACTACAGCCACCACAATAACGGGGCTGAATGACTACGGTGTCCATGCCCATCAGATGAACAACTACAACCTGTACTTTCTTCTTTTTATTTAGAATTTGTCCCACAAATTAGCAGGGTCTGCTTTTTTGGTTCTCTGTCGCCATACAATAGAGGAAAGTGACCAAAGTCGGACCCGAGTCCCGAAGTCAGACCCCTGCATTATTTTGCTTGGATGGTGCTGTCGCATGTGGCACAAGATAGAATGTGAAGGTATGAAAGCAAATGTTGTGATGTGGAAGAGGCAGCATCCGCCATTACTGGTTTTCATGTGAGTGGATGTTTTTACAGGTGCTCATGGATTAGTGATTGTTTTATATTTCAAAGAGGGTAAGTCACATTGTGTTTACAGTACTGTCTTTAGTAAGCAATACTCTTGATAAATGTGGTATTTCCTTGTCGAAATACCTATTCTTTTTTTTTTCATAGCCCTGAAAATATCAAGTACAAGATGGTCTAAGTAGGACCCCCGCGGCATTCCTAAGTCGGACCCCTAATAACCCTGTTAGACTCCTGAAATTCAAATTAAAAATTCTTGGTTTTTAGCCATTCAAAATATTGTTTCAGATGGCCCCAAAAGATATAAGTCCCCGCGGGAGAAAATGGGAAACTCTCAAAGTGGTCGGTTTCTGTATTTTGTGGTCATAACAATAAGCTGTCGCCTCCGTAGTGTAGCGGTCAGCATGGTTAGCTGCCACCCCGGAGGTCCTGGGTTCGATTTCCGGCTCTGCCACGAAATTTGAAAAGTGGTACGAGGACTGGAACGGGGTCTACTCAGCCTCGGGTGGCCCAAATGAGTAGAGGGGGTTCGATTCCCCCTCAGCCATCCTCGAAGTGGTTTTCCGTGTTTTCCCACTTCGTCTTCGGGCAAATGCCGGGATGGTCCCTTCTTCAAGGCCACGGCCGCCTCCTTCCCTCTTCCTTGTCTCTCCATCCTGACCATCCATTACCTTCCCTCATGAGGCCCCTGTTCGCTTTGAAGGTGAGGCCGCCTGGGCGAGGTGCCAATCACACCTCACCAGTTGTATCCCTTCCGATTCGATGTTCCCAGCTCTCGGACACTGCCCGTAGAGGCGGTAGTGGTGAGTTCCTTCGCTGAGTTCGTGGGTTCCACCAACCTGGAGGGTAAACGACTAAAAAAAAACAAAAAAAAACAAAAAAACAATAAGCTATGTTCCTAACAAGACATTATATAATGAAAATATAAAGTATTTTCACGTTCTTTTACTTTTCTAGTGGTTTCATGTGTTTTCACGTTCATTCTTAAGAGGGGTCCGACATTGGCAACCTTTTTCCCAGACGTCATTTTTGCTACTTTTAATGAAAACATTTCATAGGAAAATCTGGGCTGTTATAAGTTAATCTGAACCAGATACAATGTTAGAAAACGTATCAAAGAACTCATCTAGCTAAAATTCACATTTTAAAAGGATGAAATTAATAGCAATAGGCTACAGGTAAAAAATAAAATGGGGGTCCGATTTTGGTTACTTTCCTCTACGATTGTGTGCCATGTCAGGATGAAGTCGGGCAATTTTTAAATCGTCATGTAGAGTGTCAAGCCAACGCTGTCTCGGTCGTCCTCTTTCCATCTATCCGCAATGCCAATCCAGTGTGTACAACCTGTACTGATCCTCAAAACGTTCCGCCATAATAGATCGGTAGATAGCCACCAAACCTCAAAGCAGCACTATAATGAGGCGTACTAGGCAAGATGTGGAGTGAGGTAGTTTGCCACTGCTTTCCTCACTGAGTCAAAACACTAGCACTGACCCTAGAACCTTTCACAGTGCCCTGAATGCAGTTATTCAGCACCACCCATACCTCAGTAGCTTCCATGTAATCACAGCCATGAATGAGACTGAGACATCGGTGGAAAGCCATATTTTACTCTAGCCTGTGTCAACAGACAACTGCACATGTACTAAATTCATCAAGAGATGGTAAACAAGCAAACGCATGCCAATACAGTGAAACCTCTATTTAGGGACCAGTGACGGTTCCATGGAAAACTGGTCTTTTAGAGGGTTGGTCTCTTAATAGGGGTAGGCATTAAAAACAATTGTATACTGCATTATTAATAAAGTACTGATGGAACACATACTTGATTACAATTTATCTGCATTGGTTCACATTTAGTACAAATTAATTACAATTAGTTATTTTCTGAGCTCTGTCATTTAAAAAAGTCACGAATTGATCTCGGTTTCAGATTAGGATATCTTTTTTTTTAAACAATTTCACTTTCTAGAATATCTCTTGAGTGAGTTCGAAAGTCCATTAATTTGTTCTGGGTTCGAACAATCTTTTAGGAGAGCCTTTTTTTTTTGTATATTTTATACGTTACATAACACTGATGCAGTTCGGTGCCAACAGAACCATTGCTTACATCATCACCCTCATCACCATCTCCAATAGGAAAGCAGACGAGAAGTGGTCTTTTGAAAGAGGTCAGACTGAGAAAATGCCTGGTCTTTGGTCGGAGAGAGGGGTGGTCCTTAAATATAGATGTAACAAATGCATTGACCTTATGAGGTTTAAAATCGGTTCCAAGAAAAATCGGTCTTTAAGAGGGGTGGTCTTTTAATAGGGGTGGTCATTTAGAGAGGTTTCACTGTACATAATATAATGACACAATAATCTAGTTAAAGATTTTCGCCTCCTATGCCCAAGGTTGTGGGACCGAATCTTGGTGCAGTCAGTCAGATAGGTGTAGCCTAGGTTTTTCGAATCAACAATGGATTCATCGTTATCACTTTATAAATACAGTAATACCAGCAGCGAAGATGAACTGACAAAAGTAAAGGATGCTAGTCTATCGTATGAATTAGACATCAATCTCATGATAATTGATCGAGGAGAACAGTCCAACTCACAGGTCGATTAATTTATATATGAATTACCATGGATGGGTATTTTTGATTGAACGCCAGAGGGCTCCCAATAAGGTCAATTTCAAGTAGTTCCAATTTTGGCTACCGGATGCTACTATCACACCTAGCGGCGAACGTTGGAGCTTGATAGAGCGTTTCTAAATAGCCAAATACAACCTACAAATTTTGCTACTCACTACCAATTGCAGTGGGTTGTTCTTTTACGTGCCATAAATCTATTATAAGGTGCGTTCAAAAAGTAACGAGCCGGAGGCAGTAATGCGCAAACCGGTGACGACATCGGCTAATCGTGGCGTGTGTAACGAGGTGTGGGTCCAACCAGAGCGTGGAAGGTCACAGCCCGTCGCTAGAGGGCACGCATGCACGTCACGTGACGATTCAAAGTGAGCAGCAGCATGCATCAATCGTCCAACGTTGACAGTCGCATTGCAAACAGTGACATGGAGGCGTCAAACGAAGAGCAAAGAG
Source organism: Meconema thalassinum (assembly GCA_946902985.2). Lineage (NCBI taxonomy): Eukaryota > Metazoa > Arthropoda > Insecta > Orthoptera > Tettigoniidae > Meconema > Meconema thalassinum. Next base: position 100,762,164 of record OX336398.1, read on the forward strand.
GTGTTGTTCGGTTTCTGACAGCGAAAGGAATAGGGGGAACGGCTATTCATCGCCGAATGTCACAAGTGTACGGTGAACACTGCATGTCCCTTGCAAGGGTCAAAGCGTGGCACAAGCGCTTCAGGGATGGACGGGTGTCGTTAGCCGATGATGCCCGGTCTGGGGCACCCCCGTGCATTACCGATGACAACGTCCAACTGGTCGATGCACTCATTACCCAGGACCGCCGACTGGTCGTATTGAGCGTCGGAAGTGTGCACACCTGGGTAGATTATTGACTGTGGAATAATCTAACCACCAAGGGAAGATGATTGAGAAAAGGAGGTGGGTTTCGGACTAGAGAAAAAAGGATGGAGAAATAGGAGGAGAGTCCCCAAAAAGTTATAAGTATGAGTACTTGCTCAAATGCGACAAGTGGTGAAAACCCTATTAAGAGATTTATTTGCATGAACCTAGGAAGAGTTAGGAAAGCCAGGATCTTGCCTAACTGTAGTATTTGCGAAATGATAAATCCAAAAACAAACATTTAATTTATTTAACAAGGCAAAAGAGCGTAATGAATTTAACAAATAGGTAATAGCTTTTTGACAAATATATAATTTCAAATTTTATAACAAATGGGGGTCGCAGACCTCCGAAAAAACATCTAAAGTTTGCGCCAGGCAATTAACAATTTTATTGGTTTCAAACCTTATATGTACCAGCAGCGGCTCTTGGGATGTAAGTTCGGTGCAGCCCAACACACGCTCGTGTGCAGTAAACGTATATATTAACTAAAAGAACAAACATCACTCACATTCGGTCACGTCTATTGCTTGTATGTTAAATCTATTCTTCGGTCCTTTGAAGCAGCGAACTTGTCTATGATGTCATCGTAAAAGGGCACTGTATTCATTAAATCGTTGATCAGTGACTTCTCCAGGGATATGGTTGCCAGCACAGTCAGCCTCTCCTGGGATGTTGAATTCCTTAAGTATGTTTTATCATTTTAAATGATCTTGTCGACTTCGTCGTTACGCTGAGGTCTGGCGTTACGTTACGGTGACGGGACAAAATGTACCGAGAATGCACTGAAGTGTGTGCCGTCATAGTACGATGTAGCAGCCGAGTACCAAGAAGGCAGTGCGAGAACAGAGTTTCAAGAAGGCAGTGCGCGAACAATCAAGTAGGCAGTGAAGAAACAAAATAGAATCTTGAAACTCTGTTCTCGCACTGCCTTCTTGGTACTCGGCTGCTAGCATTTAAAATGACATAAAGTCCAGTCTTTCAGACTGACTAACCGTGTCTTTTTATCCGCTTAAGGCACGAAAAGCTTCTTTCTACTGATGAACTGGCAGACGGTATAGTAAGTATTAAATACAATAATTTATACGCTTCTTTGAACATGTCCTTAAGTTCATTCTTATTGAGCGACACAATTATTTCCTCCAATCTGGTATTTTTGTAGGTAGAATCAGAATAGATGTACTGAAGTTCGTTTTTTAACCTGTGTGTGTCAAATGTCGTGGGATACGAGATTTTTAAGTTCTCTAGACAGAGCGTCAAGAGGGAGGATTTTAGAATATTATTCAAACTTAGAGCTATCTCCTAAGCAAAGAAACTGGAGCTTCTGCATATCATGAAATCTCGTTAAATTTTAGTTTTCTTCTCAGCCATATGAAAATAGGTTTTAAACGTTACTTCATTCCTTTTACCTAGTAGGCTATCAGTTGCCGTGTGGTGTTTATATTTGAGAGGCAGAAGTAAATGTGCAGAGACTTGTTTTGGAGCACGTTAACTAATATATTAGCAAGCTCAAAAATGTCATTGAATACTATTGATAAAAATATCAATTGGAAGCTATTGAAGTTATTATACAACCCTACTGATTGACGAATTGTTTTCTCGTCTGGCTGAGGGTCGTCCATTAGTCTTTCAAAAATATCTTTCGATCCCTCCCACTCCTCGACAACCACGTTTAAAAGTTTACCATGAGACGACCAACACGTCACAATTAATGCGCCACACGGCCACGAATCACAATTTAACAGCACAATTTTTACTATAAAGGAATACTTCGTACACCACACGTTCAAATTTGTAACAAGCTTCTTGTTGCAGCTGTTGGAACAGTAGCCACAATTCTCGCGACAAAATATACTAGTAAATATGTCTTTGCATGATTGTGTTTTAGCGTGATTGAGATACTAACATTGGTAGCAATGGTCTAGGAGCGGAGAGCGCGGGTTATATTCGGGTGCGTTCGGAATAATATCGTCACAGCTCGTTTCGAGGCAGCCAGATATTCCAGTTGCACGCTGGGCAGCACCAAGCGGAATACATCTGTACACATACCGCAAGCGGTTCGGCGCGTTGTCATGGCAACCGTTGAGTTACACGTCACAAGTCAGCCCATACTGCTGTGACCATTAGCAGGGCTGCACTCAGAAAGCAAGGCGCAATCGTGAAGGGAACAGACTGCGGTGCTTGCTTAATTACTAATAAGTATGAGCGCTGCACCGGTTGTGTAATCACAACATATAAAGCGCACTCTTCGTTCTTTTTAACGAATACGGTAGGTTTTAAAGAGAAAATATAGGGATTCAGAAAATGATAGACAATTGTTTTGAGAAATGTTAGTGCAGCCGGGCTGTACCTGATGCACCTGAAAAGCCGCTACTGATATGTACTAAAATCTTTGTAAGATTTAAAAAAAGACAAATGAAGTGATTAAAGTTAGACATTAAATCGAGTACAAGGTGTGTACTTTAAGAAATTTCCAAGTACCTATCTTAGAAAAAGTTACAACTTCGAAAATAACAAAAAAGAAAGCAGGTAGAATGAAAGAGAAGTTCCTATAACTTCATATATTTACTCTGAATTACTTTTATAATAGTTATACAAAATAGGACAGGTTACTTACTGTGAAACCTGAAGAGAAAGTCAAAAGGAAGGTTCTAGACTTCCTATGTTTAAGTAGGAATCACGAGACAAATGGGGCAAGTTTCCCTTTCGTGAGACCTAAAAACAACTCACTCATGAGCTGAAAGAATTGCATTCCCTAATTAGAAGGGAGAAACAATGTAAGTTGAAAACGTGTACTAGACACGTATTTATGCAGAAGTTAATTAATGTTATATAAGAAAAAGGGGAGGGCACTTCTATAGAGTGACACCTCATTGAAAAAGACCTCAAGTAACAACTTTATTTTGGTTTGTTAGTAAGGGGTTTAGGAAAGAGCAACTGGGATGGAAGGTAAATGTTCATGGCCGTATTTATAATAATCGGACGAACGCGACGCGGAAGAAATACTGAAAGAACACTGTTTATCACTATAGTTTGTTGAATGGATGAAAAGTTCACCGTAGTAGCACAAAAGTTTATGGCAAAGAAAGTTATTGCAATGATGAAAAATAATTTGTTGCACTAGGTAGGCGAAAGTCTATTGCTTGAGAAAGTTATGAATTACAATTAAATGCGCCATAGAACATTCCAACGGTGGAAGAAAATTAGCTATTGAGCATTAATTCATAAGGAAGATTCCTCATTTTTTTAAATAGTATTCCCACAAGTGAGTGGAAAATACATGATGGCACGACTTGTAGATAGAGTACAGAATCTGGAAGGTTCCAGAACGATCCTAATAGAAGAATAGGGCCAAAGTTAATCCAGCGGTGGAACGAGCTTGATATTTTATAGACAGCGGGTATTCGATAATATCCCACGTGGTGAGAAGATTTCTCATTTAATTAGCTTAAGAAAAGCTACTTTCTATTAAGGTTGGCTAGACAGACAAAAGCCCCACATGGTAAATCCCGCGAAGGATACCACAAATAAGTAATCTCACACTGCCTATAAAATTATCCTTAAAAGCATGAAGATATTAAAACGATGAGAATGAGGTTAAAACCTGAAGTCTGTACTTATCTTTGCTGCATGGCGAAGGTGAAGTTCCCTTTGACGATTAAAGTTCCAACATGGCGTGGAATGAAGAAAGAATGCCTCTTTAGGTCAGGAGGCTGACTCTAGTTGAGCCTTGACTGACTAAGTCAACTGCCGACGTGCAAGTGAGACATGCTCAGCGAAGCACAGGGGGACCAAGGAAGGGAAAAGAGTGGGGGTAGGAGACAAAGGAATACATATCAGAATAGACAACTATACAAAAGTAAATGTTTTTCTTGATGAATGGTCTTCAAAGAGTTGATAGCAGGCGATACTAGCACAGCATGGTGGGTGAAAAAGTAGACGAAGTTCTCTTGATCACGGAGATGTTAGCTGGGGATGGCAACGAGATCTGGTGGCCAGATTGAAAAGGAAGTCCTCTTGCACCGGAAAGAATTGAGGAACTTCAGAGATTCGCTGCTAGATGACGCTAGGTGGGTCATGGAAGATATATATCTAGAACAGACTCACAATGATATGAGAACCCTAAACAGCAAAGAGAACATAGGAGATCACTGTTGGTGTTTGAGAAAAAAAAGGAAGGAGAGAACGAGAAAAGAGCATTAAAAAGAATACTCTATCTTACCGTGTATTCCAAGAATACACCAACACCATCATGAAGGAACGACTGCATTTGCGCAAAGTGTGCGCCCAATGGGTGCCCCACAGTCTTCAACCACACCAGGAAGCATGTTGAATGGCCTACTGTCTTGGTCTTGGTTGGACGATTGATGCATGCTGCTGCTCGTTTTGTATCGTCACGTGACGTGCACGCGTGCTCTCTAGCGACGGGCTGTGACCTTCCACGCTCCGGTCCGAACCACACCTTGTTACACACGCCACGATTAGCCGATGTCGTCACCGGTTTGCGCATTACAGCCTCCGGCTCGTTACTTTTTGAACGCACCTTATATATGGGCCCGCCGGCTTAAAGTTACTTCCCCTCCGATGGAAGGCGTACTGATAGATTTTTACGCTCTTAAACATCCGACGACTTCGGTCGGTTTGATCCCGCGCTCTTGGTCATAGCAGTTCAGCATGCTACCGACTACGCCACCGAAGCTGTACAGTACAGGTCGATTAAGGGAATAGGAGGTTGTGCAATCCTTCGTCTACCTTGGGCCAACCGTCTGCGATACGGGATGTTGTGAAGATGAGATACGAAGACAGAACACGTTAATACGAGTGACTATGAACAAGCTCACCAAGATATGGCATAGCAGAGTGATAACTAGGGTTCGGAAGTTTAAGACCTAAAGAAGTACAAAATATGCAGGCAAATATGCCCTAAAAACTAGCTAAATATGACATAAAAACTATAAAATATGACCTAATAAACTATGAAGTATGACATGAATTTTTGGGATAGGTAGAGTATCACTATCATACAGTAAACGTCTTAAGTGCCAAAACGTGATCAGCGATAATACACCAGACGCATTTAATCATACAAACTGACAGACAGCTACAGTAGGCTACATTAAAATGTTCAACATTCATTCAGTATCATAGCCTTGAGATGCAGTTCTTGTTCGGTTTCCCTAAAAGAAGAAAAGAAAAAAAACACGAAGTATTAGTATACTTTATGATATATGTCGGCGTAAGTTAGAAGACACTGCCTAACAGGAAGTTTATTGCGCCTTCTTGGAATCAGGTCTTCTAAGCCTGCTATCTGCCTGTTCCGAGAAAAGAAAGAAAAATAAATCTACTACACTATTCGGAAATCCTGTGTTTGAAACTCGACGCAGATAACACGTACCTTGTTAACGACGCCTCAATTTAAACAAAAATGCTGAAATTATAACCAAATATGACCTTATATCACTAAAATATGACCAAATATAACCATAACAATAAAAATGGCCGAAATATGCATTTATAGGCAACATCAAATTGCTTTAAAAGTGGTCAGGAACCCGTCATTCAAATTTATTTTTCAGATTTCGGTCAAAATGAGCTCAGGAAAAAAATATGACTTTTCCTTAACATCCGAACCTTAGTGATAACTGATAACAAACAGTACAGAAGTCCGCCTTGTTGAAAAACTTGTGTTTTCCGTCTTCTTATATGGTTGCGAAACATGGACCCTCAAGGCCAGCGACAAGCAACGTATTATGTATTCAAGCTTTGGTGCTGGCGCAGAATGCAGCACATAAAATGGTATGAAACGATAACTAATATGCCCATTATTTAAAAAATCTCTGTGGGCCTTTGTTCTAGTGCCAACCAAAACATCTTTCAGTTCTTTGGACATATTGTGAGAAGATATGGAGATTACTAAGAAAAATTAATCGTGATGAGGGTACGAAACCGAGGGGAGAGCAGCAAGCTGGTGGATAGACCAGGTTATGACGATCACTGGTTTACCTCTTAAGCAGGCTTTAGGAACAGCTGGTAACCGTCTAGGATGGCGCCGCTTAGCAATCCAATGAGTAAAACAACTTCTGGTGGCGTTTTGAATGTACTGTGGAGAATTGAGAAGGAGTTGCAATCTATGGATATGATTTATGATCGTATTTTGTTTTATTGTTACTACTTGACTTGTCACCTTCGTGAGCCTTCCACCTCATAAAGTCCACAGCCAAAAAAAAACATGACAAAAAAAGACCACAAGCAATAATGTCCACCAAACCAAAATGTCCAGAGTGACAAAATGTCCAGGAATATATCCACCCCGTTCAAAATTACCACAATTAATGATGTCCAGAATGTCAAAATGACAGGGAATGTTTGCACCTCGTCCAAAATAACCACAAATAATGATGTCCAGAGAAACAAAATATCCAAGAATATTTAAACCCCGTTCAAAATGTCCTCAAATATTGATGTTCATTAAGACAGGATTCTTATATTTTTTCAGCTCTTTCTTAACTATTCTTTTTTGAAATGGAATGAAAAATGTCCAGGCTGAGCATTTATTTATAGGTTCAATAAGTTAGCAAAGTGAAATGCCGGGAGCGAGCTAGAGGTGGGTACTACCGCCTGGAGATGCACGTGCTGTTGTGTATGCCCGGTTGTTGGTACCTGTGTGAAATAACAGGAAAGGACTTTTGGACCTACTTTCATTTCAAATGAAATATTTTCGAATTGTGTTGTTCATCTATGTTACCTCGCAGGAAAAATTTACTCCTGTTCTTCCTCAGGATCAGGGAGCTCCTCTATCGCCCTCAGGTAGACGTCGATGTCTCCGCCATCTTTGTATGTTTGGTAATTGCCAACATGCGCTCCACTTCACGCTGGTTCCTCTGATAGATCACTTTAGACGTTTTGCACTCTGGACATTTCCCACTTTGAACGTTTGGCACCCTGGACATTTTGACCTTCTGCCGTTTTGTACTCTGGACATTTTGACATGTGGACCAAAAACCAATGGACCAAGAAACCTGGCCATTTAAGACCTGGGCCAAAAGGCGTGGACTTCCTTGAAGCCTGGACATTCTAATCGTGGACATTATGTCTGGTAACCTTCGTGAGCGTGAGACTGAATAAAGATGAGATTATAGTGTTCCCGATACTCATTTCCTATTAACCACAACATGTACCGAGTGTAGTCGCAAGATCAAAGGATATACGGGGCGCCAGGGTGACTGCGAGCCGTTGCCAGGGGTAGCATCAGCAGTTTAGTTGGCAGCAAGGTGTCCTTGACAGGACAGCGGTACAGTGAAGGCCACACGTGTGGGTTGTGGGGTGTCGAAATCGTCAGTGTGTATGTATTGCAGTGAGCGAGTGTTCAAATAGATGGGAGATATGGAACTGCGCCCATAATCAGTAGTATTTCCAGATCCTTTTAATTAGGCCAATTGAACTGCGCCCATAGTCAAGTCAGCTGTTAGCCCAAGGTCGGTTTAAGGGGAAGTGACGGACTGTCTCCCACCACTAGCTTCTGCACTGCTGAGAATACGAGGTAGTCCCCCGCCCCGATAAGCAGCTGTACTACGGGCCTCCGGGGGTGGCAGCTAATCACACTAACCACTACACGACAGAGGCGAATAATAATAATAATAACTGAGTCGGCGAGCCGATCAGTGCTGGGGGCTCCAAGGCTCACAACCTTGGTAGTACCCTGGTCGGTGTGAAACATCACTGACCCCAAACTACAGTTTTTCAACTGTTCAAAGCATGGAGGAAAGTTCAGCAAAAGCTACTACCCCAGGTGGTAACCAATCCACCTTCGCCTTGAGCGAAGCATGCAGGCCTTCGGAATCTGGGGAGCCTGCACCGACATGCATGGAGGTATCGGAGACTCCAGGAAAGATGCAACACAAACGCCGGAATTTCTTTGCTACCTTTAACACGAATTCCCTTCGGAAGATTGGTAAATTGAAACAACTAACTGATTCCTTATCCCAACATCAAATCCTGATTGCAGCAATTCAAGAAACGAGATTCACAGTTGAACAAGCCTTTGAGTCAGAAGGCTACAGAATTTTTAAAGGTAAAACTGGTAAACGTGTAATAAAAACAGTTCCCAACCTTGGCACAGGATTCATCGTCAGTAGGAAGATTTTGGATTCAATCAATGGCTTCAACTCGCCTAGCAGTCGAGTTTCAAATCTCTCCTTCCGGAGCACAAACAAAGTTTATACTGTTGTGAATGTCCATGCGCCAATCAATCAAGCGAATAAGAGAGACCCGGAAGGAACGGATAGATTTTGGGAAGACCTTGAAGATGTTTTCTGTAAGATTCCAGACAAACACACGATTATGCTTCTTGGAGATTTCAATGCACAGCTGGGTAAGGAAAGAAAGTTCCAAAACATTATCGGAAACTATCCAGCTCACCAGAGAACAAATCGCAATGTTGAGAGGCTCGTAGAACTATGTAAGGCTTTCAATCTTGTTATAAAATCCACAGCGTTCAAACACCTTCCCAGAAAACAGAAGACTTGGACATCTCCGAATCCAAATCTCGGCGAATTTCAAATTGATCACGTCGCAATTGCACGTAAAGCTCAGAGAGAAATACAGAATGTGAAGGTTCTAAGAAATGCCAATCTAGATTCGGATCACTATCTATCCAAAATCAAAGTTAAACTGATTCCAAGAAACATCAGAAAGGCCGTCTTAAAAAAGATCAATCGATTTGATACTGAAAAACTACGATTGTGCCCTGAATTTACTAAAAAACTAGAATCTTGGAATCCCGAAAACTGGGATGAACTACAACAGGCCTTGGTCACAACAGCACAGGAGACAGTTCCACTGACGAAGTCAAAGAAACATGCGTGGTGGAATAATGCATGTGATTCAGTGGTAAAGCAAAGACAACTTGCCTGGCAGAAATGGAACTCGGGAAAGAACCAAGATAATTGGGAAAATTTCGTGAACGAGAGACAACGCGCTGCAAAAATCATCCGCAATGTACAACGTGCCTACAACAAGGGCCAACTAACTCAAATTGAGCTAGACTTTCAGAGGAACAACACAAGGGACTTCTACAGAACCTTCAGACGCAATCTAAGTAAATACAATCCTCCGAGTCTACAGTTCAAAGACTCAAATGGGAGACTAGCTTACAGTGAGAGAGAAAATTGTCAGATTCTAGCGAAATACTTTGAATCCCTCCTTCATTGTGAGATTCTAAACTCCACTTTCTCATTTGAAGACAACATACAAGTCCACCCAGATTCATCCCCTCCAACGAAAGAAGAAATCAAACAGATTATCCAGTCACTTAAGAACAACAAGGCACCAGGTGAGGACTCGATAATCGCCGAATTGTGGAAGTATGCTGGTGAAAAGATGATTGATAAATTGACTGGCATTATCAAGGAGATTTGGGAAACTGAGAAACTTCCACGTGACTGGACTTCTGCCTTGATTCATCCCCTGCATAAGAAAGGTGACAAAACGGACGTTAACAACTACCGCGGCATTTCCCTCCTACTGATAACTTACAAAATTATTTCAAAAGCTCTGCAGATTAGGGCAGAACAACAACTTGATCCACAATTAGGAGAGTACCAAGGAGGGTTCAGGAAAGAGCGCTCATGGGCCGAACAAATTATGAATCTGAAATCCATCCTTTTCTATCTGAAGCAAAGGAACAAGAAATTTGTGGTAACCTTCGTCGACTTCAAGAAGGCCTATGATTCGATTGATAGAATAGAATTTGGATTGGATAATAAAACCAGGGCAATCATTCAACAGACCTTAGCTAACACAACCTCCAGAGTCAAGTTCAGAGGAGAAATTTCAGACTCTTTCGAAATTAAGACAGGAGTTAGGCATGGAGATGGGCTTTCACCCCTGGTCTTCAAGTGTGCACTTGAAAAAGTCATCCGCGAGTGGCGCAAAGAAATGAACGATGGGGTCCAAAATGGAGTACGACTGGGTTACAAGAACATGAACCTTTGTATTGATTGCCTAGCTTTTGCAGATGATCTTGCAATTTTCTCCGACTCTTTAGACATGGCCACAAAACAAATTAACCAGCTGCAGGTACAGGCAACAAAAGTTGGTCTTCAGATCTCTTTGGAGAAACGCACTTCATAACTAACATCAAGCCAGCACCAAGGGAGCTAAAAGTAAACCAGGGGAAAATCAAACGGACAGATAAGTTTAAATATCTTGGCGAGTGGGTAGAACCCAACGTATGTGAGAAAGAAACCTTCACTTCGCGCATGAACAAAATGGAAATGGCATACCAACTCACCAAGGACGTTTACAACAAAAATTCAATATCCCTGAACGCAAAACTTAGGCATTATTGCACTGTCATACGACCAGAGGCTCTGTACGCAGCGGAATGCCTCACCATGAACAAGAAAGGCCTGGTAGAAAAATTGGAGATCAAGGAAAGGAAGATCTTGAGGAAAATTCTTGGCCCGATTAAAGACAACGGTGAATATAGACGACGGCATAACTATGAGCTGTATATTCATGTCCAGAAGATCTCTGATGTAATGAGGAAAAGGAGGATTGCATTTTATGGCCACTTGCTTAGAATGAAACCCACACGATTGACGAACCGGATCTTTAACTATTTAACAATAAGAAGACCAAGCCAGCCTGGTTCGAAGAGGTGGAAAGTGACCTGCAAGAGATGGAAATTACCTGTGGGGATATTCAAGAACGCAATCCCTTCAGGAAGAAACTACACGACCACCAAGGTTTTCAAGGAAAACCGAAGTTGAAGACGGGAAAGATGTGGACGGAAGAAAGAAAAGAGCAACACCGGCAACGTATGAAAGAACACTGGGCAAAGATCAAAGCCCAGAGAAGCCAGTTGAAATAACGTGGTCCTTAATTGGCCGATACGATTAAAGAATAATAATAATAACAATGAAAATCCACAGCCTTTTTCCAGTCATTGGACCGGGCCAGGGTTGGAATGAATGAAGCCCCCATCTAGCGGCGAGGATAGGCATTGTGCCGGCTTCCGAAACCTGTCGCACTCCTCTGGGACAATGATTAATGAATGACTAATGAAATGAAATGATATTGGAGAGTGTTGCTGGAATGAAAGATGACAGGGAAAACCGGAGTACCCGGAGAAGAAAAACCTGTCCCGCCTCCGTTTTGCCCAGCACAAATCTCACACGCAGTGACAAGGATTTGAAGCACGGAACCCAGCGGTGAGAGGCCGGCGCGCTGCTGCCTAAGCCACGGAAGCTACACTAATAATAATAATAATAATAATAATAATAATACAACTCTCTCTAATCCACCATAAATAATTACCCCTCTAGTTTTGTTATACAATAAAAAAATATACTAATCTTCTAAATGGTAAGATTACCTCACACTAGATTATTAAACATTTGCAATAACAAAACTATTTTTAAAATATGGTTTGGTTGTCGAAAACATCCCAATGTACCAATTAATGTTAATATTTCTAGAACAAAAATTAAATATGAGTCTGTTTTGAAAACTCTACCTGTTTTATGTATCCCAGGCCAACACTAATCTCTTGTCCGCAATCTGGACAGGGTATATTTAGTTGTTCGCAATCTGGACGGTTTTTGATTTGTTCGCAATCAAGACACAACCGATTTGAAATGAGTCACTTCAAATTCACACCACTCGACACAACATAATTCGGCAGAGGGGATGAGGGAGGGAACCTACCTGACCGCTCTCAATAAGCGCAGTTCCATTGCCAAATTTCGAAGGTTGATGCTAATGACCAGGGTCATTAGTGAAGCTTGGGTGCAGTTCCATACAACCCAAATAGATATTGGATGAGTGCATCAGTATACGGGCGGTAATGTTTATTACTGAAGAGAGAGCTTTTTTTTTGTTGGAATACGTTTTTCGCGAAGGCGATCGGTTTACAGGAAATGTAAATCTAAAATTTGAGGTGCGGTTTCCTAATTCAAACTGTCCAAACCGGGATACCGTTTAGGATTTAATAAGTAAATCTCTTGTGACCGGCTCAGTTCACCATGGACCGGGAACAGGCTGGCCTACGCTTTTAACAGACGAAAAACTTGATGAAATCTCCGAATTAATGCTGCGTAGTCCAAGAAAATCAACACGCAAATTAGCTCAAGAAAGTCTTCGACAATATGTGTAGACGAGTTGAAGTCTGTCTTCGAACACTTCCAGCATCTGTCATGAATGGCTGTGGTGAGCACAACGTTTACTGTTTGTTTTGATACTAGCGCCAGCCATGCTGCCAACGTAACTGCTGATGCTGGCTCTCGCAGCAGCAAGTAAGCACTGCGGAGAACATTCCCTGGCGGCCTGTAGTATATTTTACTCATAGGCTAATCGTGCGAACTGAATGTCCGAAGTGTAGCCCTGGGTATTACTCGAATCAGCTGATTAAAACCTCGGCAACCCAGTTCAGCTGTTCCAGGTTATCACCATATATTTGACGTGCTTTCTTTGAAAATGCAGTATACTGTAGTTAATTTAATTTGTATTCTGCCCGAAGACAGGTTCGAACCTCCGAGAGGCTATCCTCAGCCGGAGTTTACGTGTGGTAGAGGGGGGGGGGGGCAGGGCCTTTCCGCTCCTCCTTATGTTGGCCAACAGCGCGCAGTACATAGAATCGGCATACCATCCAAGTTCCGACCACGCCTAATGCTGCTTAACTGCGGAGTTCTTATGGGACCCGGTGTTTTAACATGGCCAGGCCGTAGTATTTTTTATTTCATACTCAGTCATTCATTTTCGCAACATCATTAGAGGAAAATGACCTAAATATTTGCCCCTTAATAGTTAGTTATGGTTGTTTTAAGGGGCGGAACTACGAGGTCAAATGCCCATATTTTACCCTTAAAGCAGCCACCACCACCACCACCTTTTACTCATCTTATATCAACACAGATATGTTCATAATTTATATTGTTTCTGTTACAGGTAAAGACGTATTGTGCATGAAATAGTCAAAACAATCGAAGATGTTCAATCAAATTACAGAGAGGAGGAGAAAATACCACTCTTTTCAACATCGATATAATTTTGTGTGCAAACGAATGGGATTACCTCCTTTACAATTCGTAAAATCTCATCTTACAATCGATGTAATTGACTTCAACGTGGATAAAGTAAAATTTCACGACTGGATACCCATCACCCATTGCCTGAAGAGAGATCGCGCAATGGTCGAGATTTGCTTAAAAAGTAGATTCGCGCGCAGAACTCTAGTAGACACGAGTAATGAAATGGAAACACTTTCAACTTCTTCATGCCCTGCCCTATTTAGTAAGTTTGTTTTTACAAGATTCATGTACGCTTTAACATGCTGTCTGTTCTACAACAAAGTATTGACACGATTAGACTTGGAAGGTTTCCCACTGGGGGATTCAGCATTTATGACACTATTTTGTAGAGGCATCAAGAAATGTAGGACGATAAAACATTTGTCCTTGTGCCACAGTCCTATTGGTGATGAGGGATGTCTGAAGTTATGCCTCGCGATATGGAATAGCGATTCTTTAAATACACTGAATCTTTCAACATGTGAACTTGGCAAACAGAGTGCAGACATCATATCAAAAATGTTGGTGTATCAGTGTTGTAAACGTATTGTTGGAACTAGTCACTACATCGGTGTAATAACTACGTCTATTCAAAGGGTTACTTTGAACGGTAACACTCGTATTGGAAATGAAGGCTTGAAGACCATTACAGATGGCCTAAAGTATGATGTCTTTCTTAAAGTATTGGATGTGCAAAAATGCGGTATAAGTGATACAGGAGGCATGGCTGTATTAGACTTGTTACTCCTCAACAAAACTTTAGAATTAGTAGATGTGCGTGATAATCACCAGTTATCAGATATCATGTTAGAAAACATCAGCATGAATTTAAAATTGAGGAACAAAAGTATTGCTTTGGAATTTAAACCAATTCCGTTACTTCCTAAAGTTAATAAAAGGCCACCAGCTCCCAGGAAGCGAAGGACATATGCCTTAAATAGAAGTGTGATGCCTGGATTATGGCGTCCTGCTTCGATAGCACCAGTGGTAATTCCACAATTAAAAGATAAGACTATTTGTGATGTTGCGAAAGAGACCGAACGTCGTATTTCTATCGAAAAGCAACTACCCGCGAAGCCACTGTTTGCTGATCTGATCAATTTCCAGCGTGATTTAGTACTGGAGGATTATAGGAAACCAGAGCCTGTGATTGTAGAAGTGGATAAAGAAAAGAATCCACCGCTCTTCGAAATTCGTCTGCAAAAGAGAAACAGATCTAAAAAGCAGGTCAGTGGAGGATGCATAAAAACAGGAAACATTTGTTTTCCAGTCACTGAATCTCTCGCTGGCATGTTTAAAAATCTAGATTTTCAGTCTATACCTGGAGATTCGAAAATAATTCGAAATATAAAGCCTGTATTTGACAAGCCTACCTTGCGCCCGAAGGGTAAAACTGTTCAAAGCGATAATCACAAAATGTTTATAAAGGAAAGATATAGCATTCCTATGTCTCATATTATGACAAGAATGACCAATCCTCAGCTTATACATATGCACACAGAGCCTGAAAAGGCATTGGTTTCTTATAAAGTATCAAGAAAGGTCATGATGCCTTCTGATGAATCTTCACTTGTGCCAAAAAAGAAAAAGGATACTTCCAAGCATCATCGTGGAAAGATAATTGTGAAAAACACTGCATTGACCAGCAAGGCTGCTAAAGTCAAGACAGCCGTTAGTAAAACTATAATTACGCCACGAAAAATTGATTTTTCACGAAATGAACTACTAGAACCACATAAACCTATCCACGTTACAGCAGGGCCTAAGTCAAACATTGGCAGATTGCGAGAGATTTTGAAATTGCCACCTAGAAGAAGATCAGTACAATCAGGGCCTTTAACGCATCTGTATAAAACTTACCTCAAAGCACAAGATGTTACACGATGGAAAGCACACGTTGAGCGAGTGATTAGATCAGAGGAAGGAAAAGATGAAAGACAAACGTACCCAGAACCATTATTTGTGGATCCAACTCCACAAGTTACTCCTAACAAAGTGAAAGATATGCTAAAAGGTACTGGCGAATATAAATATCTCCCAGGCGAAGAATTGTATTTGAAGCCATATAATGAAATGGGCACATTATATCCTGAAAGTAACTACATGGTGACTCGTAAAGCAAAGCCAATCATTGTACCATATGCAGTGAAACCTACAGTTATAAGTGTGCATGAATGGAGGAAGATTTGTGAGGACAAAATCAGGAGACTTCCTGATGATCGAGCTTTGAAAGGTATTCCATGGAGGACGGCTGCGAGGGAAGATGAAAGGAAGCGGAAGCAGATTCAGATGGATAAGAAGAAGCAGAGACAAGAAAAGAGAAAGAAGAAATGGATATCAAATCAAATCCAAGAAGCCAAATATGCTCCAATGGATCACGAACGAAGACTCCCTCCAAACCTCAAGAGTATGATCGAACTGCCTAAAACTGATAGTCCTGAGTACGTTCATATGATGCTGGAAACACGATATATTCACAAGCAACATCCTAGAAGAGCGATTAAAATACGCCCAGATGAGTTCTTTCAGTCCAATTAGCTCTGTTTAACGGATAAACTGAAATCTATGTCTAGTATACGAAATTGGATTTCTGTTCTATCATGCTGTCTGTCTACTTGTATGCTTTGCTTACTTTCTGGGGCATGTTGTCTCGGCAACTTTTTTTTTTTTGTCTTTGAGTAAATAAAAATATGTTGTGACAAAATAATGTTTTATCCCTCTGTTAGGGGTGGGATAAACAGGGTAGTGTAGATGTATTAATTTAAGGGATGTTTTTGAAAAAGGGTAGTTTCCCGTAATTGGGGGAGACTACCAGTGCAGTGTGTTGGTGTGAGTACGTGATCTATTGGGGGCGTCCATACAGGATGTGTTTACCTGCTAGGGGATGAATGTCTAAGAGTGGGCTATTAACCTAGCCTGCCAATTAAGTAGAGCGAGCGTTTTAGCGAGCTCACTTGCAGAGTCGACAACTTGACACTCGGCAGTCGGGCTGCTTGCTCGAGTACAATAGAATTCCTGACGGCGCAGTTCCTGGCCTCCACGGTCAGGGGCAATTAGGACTAAGGCCAGGTTGGGTGTAAAGATGTAAAACTAGGGGCAATGAGTAATAGATGTAAGTGTTTGCTGACCAAGTGTTTATTGGTCAGTGGTGGTGATGTACTGTCCCTTTAGGCAGTGGACAGGTATAAAATAAAGTACAGAGTGTGTGAAATACAAAGCGTTATGGGTAGGCGTTACAATAATAAGGAATCTGAGCACACGGCTAGTTCTCACCTGGTGAAGAGCTGGAACGGACCTTGGAGGAGCAGAGCCGATGGCCACGACTAGATGATGGGCTCTTCTGGGTCTAGCTTTTAAGGCCTTCCCCCACTGCTTGGTCAGCGTTTCCTCACTGTCGCCGCTCCAGATAGTGTGTTTATGTATGTATTATGTAAGCGTGGCTGTCAGCAGTATTGCTGGGCCCGCCTGTGTTGCGGAAGTATGTGAGGCTTATGGTATGCCTATGAGGGTGGTTTTGATAAAAAGATGAAGGGGTGGGTCTTAGGGGTACTGCCCCTGGGCTGTACAATAAGCATGAAATTTGCTGATGAAAATGTTTGAACTTTGTACTGCAACCCTTTTCATCAGGGGCAGAAGACCTCAGTGTTCCGCCCCTTAAAACAAAAACAATCATCAACTTTTCATCAAAAGATGGGCACTGCCACGGTCGACTCTAGACAGGTCGGAAAACTGAGACTTGGCAACATGTTCATCAGTCATACCCTTGTCATGCGGGAACACGAGGGAACGTTCAGACTGGCAGGTGTTCTGGCTTATCTCATAGGGATATTTCCTTCTACATTTTGTTTCTTACGCTTTTTACGTTTATACGCTTTATAGTAGCGTTTATACTACCCTTCCAGATGAGTTTTTAGCCTACTTTTCACATTTTGCAAAAATGAGGAAAAAGTAGACTTATGAGATCGATCCGGGAAAATGTGTGTCTGTCTGTCTGGCTGTGTGTGTGTGTCCCCCTATGAACTCCTAAACGGCTGTAGCAATCAAAACCAAATTTAGTATGAGTAAAGATGTGCACCGGAATATCTCACGTCCATATTTGAAAATGATGTCAGTGCTACCAACTGCTGAAAAAACGCACTAGAAATTTGAGCTCCATGTTGGATATCTTGCAAGGTATGCATGAGAGCTATTCCAAAATTGACACACATGTAGATAAGACTATTTAAGTTTAATTTCCAGGAGGCCAACCACGACAGTGTTGCCAAAATAATTTTAAGCCGTCTGATAGGTCCAATGTTTAAATACATATAACTTCTACACTATCAATTGGATTTCAACCAAATTTTGTATGTAATATCTGTACATAAACAGATATGACTGAGCGTATTCTTAAGAGCCACCAGGGCTGCCAACTGTTAATAATTGCTCTCTCTATTTTTTAAAATCCAAATACCAATATATCAGGAAGTATGCAAGCCAACAGCTTTAAACTATGCACACGTATATTCTGGCATTTTAGATTAATTTGGAGTAACTTATATACGTCAGTTCTACCAACATGATTATAAGCCTGCTGATGGTACCAATTTTTAAATACATGTAACTTCTGTACTATCAGTTGGATTTCAACCAAATTTCGTATGTGCAATGTGTACCATAACAGATATGACTATAAGTATTCTTAAGAGCAATCAGGGCTGCCAACTGTTAATAAATGCTGTCTATATTATTTTTACCCTAATATCAATATATCAGAAAGTATGCAAGCCAACAGCTCTATACTTTGCACACGTATAGCACCTGACATTCTAGATTAATTTGGAGTAATTAATACAAGGCAGTGCTGCCAACATGATTCTATGCCTGCCGATATGTCCAATTTTAAAATGCATGTAACTTCTATACTAACAAATGGATTTCATCCAAAATTGGCACAGCAAGATATCATAATATTCCAGATTATTTCTGACCAGCACACGCATGGTATTGTTGGCAACATGCTTTTACGCGTGCTGATAGATCCAGTGTCTAACTGCATGTAACGTCCATTAGACTTCAACCAAATTTTGTATTCTGTACCTTAAGAGGTGGAACTAAGAATATATTCAGTCACCAGGGCTGCCAACTGTAGTACTCTATTAGGCTAAATTATACCAGGTATATTTTGAACTAATTAGATATTTCGATATTACCAACTTAATTTCGTCATTATTCTAGATAGGTTCATATACTCTAGAATAATCATTGGCATGAAAAGTAGGCTGTATAGTTCTTCACGGAACGTCTTGTTTTTACTGTAATCCCTAATCGAGAACACACTGAGGAGTGTGCTTTGTATCTGGAAAATATGGTATTTTTAAATGCCTACTGTACATGGAATTATCACATATCGTACTTCATGTTTTAAACTTTGATTTTCCTGGATTGTTTCGGCACCGTAACAATGCCAGATACATGTTGTATCCCCAACTGTAATGCAAATTAAACAAGTAAAGGAGGCTACACATCAGTGTTTAGGTTCCCAAGTGACGAAAATTTGCGCCAGGCCTGGATTAGGGAACCTTCGAAATGGTTCGTAGATTGCATAAATTAGTCAAGTGAAAAAATACTTTCAGTTATTGCCACTGTATTGCTAAACAACTATTCACAGGCAAGGAATGATGCTGTTGACGTCAGCAAACTTGGTTATGGGAAGAGAAAGTTGCAGCACTTTAGGAAGGAAACAGAAGTAATCTGATACAGTTATGGAATAATAATAATA
Organism: Meconema thalassinum; assembly: GCA_946902985.2. Classification (NCBI taxonomy): domain Eukaryota; kingdom Metazoa; phylum Arthropoda; class Insecta; order Orthoptera; family Tettigoniidae; genus Meconema; species Meconema thalassinum. Next base: position 100,781,280 of record OX336398.1, read on the forward strand.
ATGCATTTTATTAATCCCTTAACGAGTCAAGGACTCATATACAAAGGAATCGTACAGTTTTATCATGTTGGCGACAAATTACAATTCAATGTTTATTTTACATAGTTTTCAGTATGAAAATATATACAACACTTTGTAGCTTTCTAAGTTTTTGTACACAATGTAGTCTTCTTTTGTTACTTACTTAATTCCTCGGCGCTACAGCCTGGGGTAGGCTTTGGCCTCTCTCACGATTCCTCGCCATTCGTCTCTTCTATGAGTTTTCTCCCACCATCTTCCAACCCTCATAGTTCTCAGGTCTTCTCCTAAGTCTTGTAGCCATCTTTTGCGCGGTCGTCCACGTCTCCTCTTCCCTTCCATAGTTCCATGTAATATCTTCCTTGGTGTTCTTTCTTCACTCATCCTCTCTACATGACCAAGCCAATCCAGACGTCGGGACTTAATAAATTTCACAATATCTTCACCTTTGATTATCTCTTCAATTTCTTTGTTTGTCCTGATTCGCCACCCTTCATCCTCCTTTACCGGGCCATATATCATTCTTAAAACTTTCCTTTCAAAAATTTTGAGATCATTCTCATCATTTGTTGACATTGTCCACGTCTCAGATCCATAGGTCACCACTGGTCTAATAAGGGTCTTGTAGAGTTTAACTTTCAAGTTCCTACTTAACAGTTTTGATTTTAAGAGCTTAGTGTTAGCATAGTAAGCCCTGTTTCCATTCATGATCCGTTTATGAATCTCCTCTGATACAGAATTCTCACAATTTAGTATAGTACCAAGGTAACTGAAGCATTTTACATTATCAAACTTATACTGACCAATTTCTACATTGTCTCTTGCTCTTCTATCTTTTCCCGCTGACATTTTCATATATTTCGTTTTCCTTTCATTAATTCTCATTCCCATCTTTCCACTCTTCTCCTCCAGAATCTTGAACATTTCTTTAAGAGATGCCCAGTTCCGTGCCATCAACACAATGTCATCCGCATATGCATACGCCTGCTTGGACTTGCTTATTATCGTCCCTCCCAAACCCAGTTCTTTCATAACTTCATTCAGTGTCAAGTTGAATAACACTGCAGACAATGAAGCTCCTTGCCTCACTCCGGTATTCACCTCAAAATTCCTGCTAGTTTTGCCTCCTACATAAACCTTGGCCTGCGATCCTTCCATTGTCATTGCTACTAGACTGATCAACTTCTTTGGCACTCCACATGCTTCTAGGGCGTTCAACATCTTCGTTCTATCAATGCTATCAAACGCCTGTTGGAAATCAATGAATAGCAAATGCAGATCAACCCCATATTCATAGCATTTCTCCATAGATTGTCTCATAACAAATATTTGGTCAGTAGTTCCCCTTCCTGGCCGGAATCCACACTGGTTCTCGTCCAGTATTTCTTCAGCGTAGTCGCTCAGTCTCCTTTGCAATATACTTGAGAATATCTTATATACAACACTTAGTAATGTTATCCCTCTATAATTTCCACATTGTAACTTATCACCTTTCTTGAAGATGGGACAGATAAGGCCAACCTTCCAATCCTGAGGCATTATCTCTCTTTCCCATATCTCCCCAATCAGTTCATGTAGGTTCCTAACTATCCCTTGTCCTCCATTCTTTATTACCTCCGCTATGATCTGATCCTCTCCTGGAGCTCTTCCATTTCGTTGACGCTTCACTGCCTCCATAACTTCATCTATGGATGGTTTAGTGACCTGTGGCTCTACATTCATGTAGATCTGTCTCTCATTCATCTCGTCCTTACGTTCTATATTTAACGTATCTTTAAAGTGCTCCGCCCATCTTTCAAGAACTCTCTCTTCCTCTCCAATTACTTTTCCATCTTTATCTTTACACGAGTTCTCCCGTGGTTGAAATTCCTTTGTCATTCGTTTCGTTGCTTGGTACAATTTCTTACTTTCATTCTGGCTGTTCAATTCTTCAATTCTTTCCATTTGTCTTCTTAGATACATTCTCTTCTTCCTTTTCAGAACTCTATTTGCTGTTCTTCTACTTTCTTTATATCTTTCACAATTCCATCTTGTCTCTCTTTGAATCATAATCAATCTGTCTGCATTCTTCTGCTCTATATATTTCCTACATTCATCATCAAACCATTCTTCATTCCTGTTCCTCTTCTTCTCCCCAATAGTTTCTTTCACAGTCTCTTCCAATGCTTTCTTTATTCCAGTCCATCTCATCTCTACAGTGTCATCCTCATTCATATTCTTTAATCTCTCTTCCAACTTCTTGTTCAGTGTGTCCTCATATTGCTTAACAATTTGTGTTTGCTGAAACTTTTCCACATCCCACTGTATCCTCTTAATTCCTCTGTCACATTCTACATTCGCAATTCGTTCTCTAAACAGAGCTTTCACCAAAAAATGATCCGAATCACAGTTGGGGCCCCTTGCAGATCTGACGTCAATCATTGAAGATGCATGTCTTCTTGAAATCAAGACATGGTCGATTTGGTTTACCACTCCGGTGCCAAGCATTTTCCAGGTTCCTTTGTGTATGTCCTTATGTTTAAAACAAGTACTTTTGATTACCATTCTATTACTTTCTGCAAATTGGCAAAGAAGCTTCCCATTTTCATTAGTATTAGTATGTAAAGAATGTTTCCCTGCTACATACTGCAAGAAGTCCTCTCTACCTATTTTGGCATTGAAGTCCCCAAGAAGTATTATCACATCATATTTTGGTATCATACTACATTCCTTTTCCAACTGGTCATAGAATGCAGTTTTCTTCTCTTCACTATCGTCTTCTGTAGGTGCATACGCTGATATAAGTGTCAGATTCCTGAATCGTCCCTTTAGTCTCATTTTACACATTCTATCTCCTAGAGGCTCAAATCCAAGAAGACTTCTTTTTATCTTTGAACTAATGATAAAGCCTGTTCCACACTGACCAGTTCTTACTTCAGGACCACTGTATAACATTGTATAGTCCTTCTTGTCAATCCTACCGTTTCCCCTCCATCTCACTTCCTGTATCGCTACTATATCCATTCCATACTTCAAAACTTCCTCAGCTACTTCTGCCATTTTTCCTATCTGCAACATCGTTCGTACGTTCCATGTTGCCATTGTCAAAGTCATGTCCTTTTTCCTTGTCCTTAAACATTTTCCAGGTTCACCATCGTTAATTCCGTCCAAATTCCGAGGCTTCGTTGAGAGTTTCGTAACTTTTGAGGTTTTACAGTGTGGGGTAGTTAGCCCCACGCCCAACCCCCAACCTGGAGGACCAGGGTACCGCTCTTAGTCTGGCTCATCACTTTAGACCTGTCCAGCTTGGGTGACCCTACCAGGATCTTCAGCTCCCGCTGGCATAGCTCTGCAGATCATTTGAGCTCGCAAGCCCCCAAAACACCCGGCAATAACAAATTGCCTTCTTCAAGGTGGCAGTACCGGCGGGGGGCTTTTGTCTTCTCAGATTTTGGAATTTCTTCAAACTGACATTTTATAATCATTCCACATAAACTGTTTTAGCCTCCTTTTAAAGATTGGTAGGCTAGGTGCAATTTTTATATTTTCTGGTAGTCTATTGAACTTTACGAAGGCACTATAATTAATGCTATTACTGCCATATTGTTTGGAATTGATATGAAAAAGTGATATGTCATCTGCTTGTCTGGTTTTGTAAGCGTGTAAATCAGATTGTTTAGTAAGGTTTAAATTTGTGTGGATACCTTTGTGTAGGATTTGGTACATCAGGACATTTGATTTGATTTTTGCATTTAGGGCTACTGGTTGAATTTTACTCGTAATATAAAGGTGTTTGGTTGGTGTTAAAATAGGGTAGTTATACATATTTCTTATGGCTCTATTCTGAATTACCTCAATTTCCTTTTTTAGGTAATTTGAACATTTTATCCAAATTGTAATCAAATATTGTAAGTGGCTATGGATTAAGGAAAAATACACTTTCCTGAGTAGATATTTTGGGATATAGTAGCTCAATTTTTTTATCATCCCAGCAGCTGGTGATATTTTTTTTACTAATGCATCAATGTGCTTTTGCCAGGAGAGATTTTCATCTATTATTAGGCTTAGGTATTTGACAGATGAGAGCCTTTTAACTGCCTTTCCATTCAGCATTATATTCTGAGTGATGTCTAACTTTGTTCTACGCTTAGCTATTATTAAATAATTTGTTTTATCTTCATTTATTGTTAATTTATTTGACTGGGTCCAGCCAAGTATGGTATTCATGTCCTCCTGCATGTGTGTAATCAGCGTGTTGGTGGTGTACGCATTGTAAAAGATGCTTAAGTCATCTGCAAATAACGTTATTTTACCAAGAAAACGGAGTGTTGCTATGTCATTAATACATACTAAGAAGAGGGAAGGACCCAGTATTGATCCTTGGGGCACACCGTGGGTAATATTAACTTCCTCACTTCTGTAGCCATTTATTTCAACATACTGCTTACGATTAGATAGGCAATTTTTAAACCATGTCCAAGCTACTCCTCGGATACCTGCTTCATCAAGTTTCCCTAAAAGAATTTCATGGTCAACAGTATCAAACGCCTTTCTCAGGTCTATGAAAAGGCCACTCGCTGTCATCTTATTGTCTATGACATCCTGAAAGTTAGAGATTATATCAATTGTGGCTATTTCTGTGCTTGAGTTTTCACGGAATCCATACTGCCCTTTGTAGAAGTAATCATTTTTATTTAAAAAATTAACAATTCTGTTTTTTACTACTGTTTCGAGTACCTTGGATATGGGTGGGAGGATGGAAATGGGTCTGTAATTGTCTGGATTGCTTTTGTCACCTCCTTTATAGACTGGTATGACTCGTGCTATTTTTAGATCATCAGGCACCAGACCAGTCTCTAACGATAAATTTATTAAAGTAGTTAGTGGGCTACTTAGCATGTCAATGGAGTTTTTAACAATTTTACTGACATACCATCTTTGTCTTGGCTACTTTTCATTTTAAGGCTTAACATAATATTGCGAATTTCCATCTCATTAGTCGTGGTCATAAATATGGAATCTGTGTTGACGTTAATTTCATTAACTTTCTTCCCTGGGAGGATGTTTTTGCCTAACTAATGTTTATAAAGTGAGTGTTTAGAGCATTGCAAATATTTTCTTTTCCTGTGAAAGATTTACCGTCAATTATTATCTCACTGGGACCATCTTTGTTTTCATTTGTGCAGTTGTAGATCATTTCATTAATTACTTTCCAAGTATTTTTTATGCTATTGGCGTTCAATGTTAATTTATGTTCATAGTACGAGGATTTCAGTTTCCGTTTTAAAGCTGTCACTTTGTTCCTACATATTATGTGCTCTTCCTTTAAGAGGTTGTTGTTTCTGTGAATGTCAGTTTTAAGTTTAGCATGTAGTAGGTCCCTTTGTTTTATTAGCTGAATTAATTATGTTGTTATCCAATTGGTTATTGTGGTTCTGGTGTATTTCCTTCAAAGGTGAGTCAGTGTTTTCTTTGTTGGGAGTCTGTGTCAAGATTTTGTGTTTCATGGCGATGTAAGTTTCATTTACATCATCTAAACAGTCTATTTGATTGAGATCATTGGAGAATATGTTTTTGTTCACGTATCGGTGATTTTTATTTACGTTTTTTGATCTAGACCTTTGCTTGTTGGTGGGGTGTTTAAATGTCATGTTCGAGATTGGGCTTTTGTCTGGATAGTAATTTGACCCGAAAATCTCAGTTACAAGAATATTATGATCACTGATATCACTATTTATATTGCTTATTCTATAGGCATATTTACAGTTATTAGTGGCTACCTGATCAAGGAGTGTACTTGTTGATTCACATATTCTTGTTGGATACCGAGTATTGCCTTGTGTGAAACCATAGCTTGATAGTAGATTGAGGTATGATTTGGTTACATTATTCTTGTTTAGTAAGTTAATATTTGTATCACCAATGCATAAGCAAAGATTGGCATTATTTTTCGAGAGAATGTGCTCTAGAGGTTGCATGAAATTTGTTGCGTTATTTATGTTAGGATTATATACTGCAATTATATTAATAGTATGCAGGTTATTGAAATGAACAGTATCACTTCTTATTAGCTCTAACTGGATCAAGCTATGGTTACTCTCAACTAGGTTAAGAACTTTGATATTCCATTTTTTGTGGACATAAACTCCCACGCCTCCACCGTCCTGATTGTCTCTGTGTACAAAAGCAACAGAATAGTTGTTTAGGTTGAAGTATTTAGCTTCATTACTTTTTACCCAAGTCTCGGTTACCACTATGACATCTAGATTTTCAACAATATGTATTAGTATCTCGATATCTTCTAGTTTATTTTTTATGCTTCTGCTATTTAGGTAAAGACACTTGATTTGGCTAACCTCATTTTTAGTGTCTGTTACGTAATCGTGGATACAGTCATATTTACGCTCATCAATTGATGTGTACAGACTATATCTATAATAATAATAATAATAATAATAATAATAATAATAATAATATCGTATGGCCTCGGGTGCCTGGTGCAAGCTTTGCTATTTGACACCCAGAGGGTAGCTTGCATGTCGAATTTCGTAGTTCCTTGACTATGAAAGTCAAGGAGGTTAGATGTTAGATATCTAATCTCCTTGAACACAATAGCGCTTTCTAGTAGAGAAATGAGGAACCTTGTGCTGGCGGAAACTCCCGAGATTAATTTTGCCATTATGAACTCGGCCTACTGAATTCAAATGGGTTCTTTGACATGCCAACATCGTATGACATGCGTATCGTATTTTTGCCGCCTTTCAAAAATCACTTACCACGGTCAGGGGCGAACCTGCAATCTTGGGGTTAGTAGACCGACACGCTATCCACTCTATAATGGTAGTAAATTATCTACATACATGTGCGGCGGAATCGAGGGTTTATTATAGGCCTACAGTGTGAAGATGTTATGGGAGATAGCCTACATTTTTGCATCACATAACCCTCAATTGCATCTACTTACCTGGCGGCTTCGGTGGCGTAGTCGGTAGCATGCTGAGCTTCTATGCCCAAGATAGCGGGTTCAAACCCGGCCGAAGCCGTCGGATTTTTTAAGAGCGTTAAAAATCCCTCAGTATGCCTTCCTTCGGAGGGGAAGTAAAGCCGGCAGTCCCATGTCATAGATTTATGGCATGTTAAAGAACCTTCCACTAATTGCACCTGTGTGAAGCTAAATTGGATAGGTTAGGAATGTAAACAACGCTCTTAGAATTCTACGTTCGTTGCCAAGAGCCGACTGCGGTGGCGTCTAGTAGCTAAAGTTCTGAACTTGGCCTAGCAGTCGTTGACGGTGGCGCTTGGCGGCAAAAGTAGGAACTATTTGAAAAATTCTAAGTTGCAGTACTTAAATTAAAAAACAGATAACACACACTAATACAGTCATCACAATTAACACCGGTTATCAGACAGGTTCTACACACACCCAAAGTACACGGGGCTACATGACCGCGTTGTCGCAGCCCCTAAACTTAAGAACCAACCAACCATCTACTTACTCCATATTATTATTATTATAACACCGCCAATTGTTTTATTACCATACTTCAGAGTAGTAAAATACGAAAAGAAACCAAAATAATTGTCTTTGTTTTGCTAAACACTTTTGTGTTGGTAAATTATTTCCGTGTCACTCATGCCTAATATCAGCTGCTTGGCTCTTACAAGAACTTTTCACGATCATATGCACGTTATTCATTTATTTCCGATTGTAACACTGGTCATGTGTAAATAAAAATCAACAGATGTTTTGCTAAACATGTACATTATGTTTGCCCAATATTTATTCTGTAGTTTTTGTCGCCTCCCTTGCTAGCAAACAGCTGTTTCAGTTCAGACGCTCGTGACGAAGTATGACTGACAATAGCCGTAGCTACAGTGTTGTCAGGTTGAACCTTCCGACCTTTCTAGAGTCGACCGTGGCACTGCTTTCTCTGGTAATACCTATTTACAAAGGAAAGGGGGAGAAGGGGTATAATGGTTGTTACAAGCCTGTTAGTTTAAAATGTATTACTGTATATACAACATTGTGGAAGGAATTTTGGATAATTACATAAGACATTGTTTAACAGACATAAGGTGGTTAACATGTAAGTAGCATGAATTCAGAGAGATTTTTCTTGTGAATCTCAATTAGCTGGTATTTAGTAAGATACAAGTGAAGCTTTGGATAATGGGGGACTGGTCGACTTCATAGACGTTGATCCAAGACCAACTACAATACTCAGACCAAGACCAACTACAATACTCAGACCTTAATGTAGGTCTAGAACGTGTGAAAATGGCGTATGCTGAAGCCCCGGCATATTGTTTGTTTACATTCGTTGCTGTGATACACTATTTAGCTTTGATTAGCTTCGTTTGATGAAAGTTGGGATAAACTGTCGCTCATCTGTAATTTTTAGTGTCTTCCGTATGTCTGTAAAGTCCAGTTCGCGTAAATGTACTGCAATCGTATGTAAATATGTGATAATACGCTTAATATGGACTGGTTCGTTTGTGTGACGATTGTCCAGTCAACCGAAGGCATTGTGTCATTTACTTCGGATGTTGAAGTACCTAAGACTAAAGCATAATACAAGTGTCTCAAGAATATACACCGCAATGATTTGCTAGTTAGTGACAATATAATAATAGCTTAGTACACTTCAGAAGAGTGGAACTTAATTACGTAAAGGGAAAACGCAATGAGCATCTACGGCTAGACCAAACCTTTGACGTTATCTTAAACGCTCAGCAATATGTGCCTCCGTAAATGCTTACCAGTCTGGCAGATGTTCTACACTGCCTTGTATACACGCCAAATAATACAGTGAACTTCTGTTTTATTGGTTAAGGAAGATATTCCCCCTGTGTCAAACAGTGAACTCATCATTGTGTTCCGTCATTATTCATTCTTTTGTGATTCTTACAGCTTGCAAGTTATTTTTTATTATGATGTGTGTAATAAAGTGTTGGGAGTACCTTGCCAAATATGTACTTATATTGCGAGATGGTGTGCCGCGACAATTCCGTAAGAGGGAGATGGTGATTTCCAACCTATAGTACTTTACTAAATCAACTATTTCCAGCGTACAACTATTCCAAACGGTAACAGCGAATGTTTAATAGGTTAGATGGTAACATATTATAGTGTCCCTTGTGTGTAGTATTCTCCATAATTATATTCTGATATCCACACGACCACTTCTTTGCATATTTCAATCAACTAATTCGGTGTGAAGTTTTACCCGAGATTTTAGACTATTCCACGAGAGGTCTTAATTGAATTGTATTTCTTGGCGTTGGTTCGATTATTTCAGTCAACTATTCTCATTCCGATTGTGTACACAAATACTCTGCATGTGCTGGGACAACACTTGAAATTCCCGTCTCAAATTCATTTGGAGTGCTTGTCGAAGAAAATGATGACTTTCCTCAAGAAGAAAAGAAGAAAGTGATAAAGAGAAAATCCAGGAAGATGCGGATATTTGCGGATAGCCACGGGCGAGATGTAGCAGCAAGCGTATTGGAGAGAAGCCGAGAAATGGAGGTCACTTCGACAGTGAAGCCACGAGCTCAAATTGCAGAAGTCACGAACTGGATGATAGGAGAGTGTGCGTCCCTTACTGCAAAGGACTACGCAGTGATCATCGCTGGAGCAAACGACATCTATAGAAATGAGAGTAAAAAGGTAATCAAAGATTTAAAGGGTACATTGCCATCCATGCAAAAAACAAATGTCATTATTGTAAACATTCCGCAGAGATACGATTTAATTCCCAAGTCATGTGTAAATGTAGAAATAGAGGCTACAAATGGAAAAATTCATAAAATTTGTAAGAGTTTTCCAAATGTCCAAATTGTAGATGTAAGTAAATTAGACAGGAAGTTCCACACTCGGCATGGCCTACACTTAAATAGATTAGGAAAAGAGTATCTTAGTGATGACATCTGCAAAATTGTAAATTCAAATGGTAAGAATAATTCAACAGTAATATCATTAGAGTGGAAGCAGGGAAACTGGTAGAAGAAGCCAAACGTGAGGTTTGGCATTCACATCTTTTGAAGTCAAATTTAACGGAGTGCAACAATGGTATTTCGGATTTGTCTAGCAACAATAATAATAACAATTATGATAATAATAATGTAAATAAATCACCAACACAAGCTTGCAAAAGTAACAAATTTAAAATTTACCACCAGAATGAGCGTTAAAAATCCCTCAGTATGCCTTCCTTCGGAGGGGAAGTAAAGCCGGCGGTCCCATGTCATAGATTTATGGCATGTTAAAGATCTTTCCACTAATTACACCTGTGTGAAACTAAATTGGATAGGTTAAGAATGTAAACAACGCTCTTTGGTTGCTACGTTCCTTGCCAAGAGCCGACTGCGGTGGCGTCTAGTAGCTAGTTCTGAACTAGGCCTAGTAGTCGTTGACGGTAGCGTTTGGCGGCAAAAGTAGGAACTATTTGAAAATTCAAAGTTGCAGTCCCTACTTGAATTAAAAAAACAGATACACACACTAATACAGTCATCACAATTAACACCGGTTATCAGACAGATTCTACACTCACCCAAAGTACACGGGGCTACATGACCGCGTTGTCGCAGCCCCTAAACTAAGGAACCAACCAACCAACCTCTTTATAATAAAATTGATTACATAAATCTAATGCTTAAAAATGAACTTAAAGACATCTCAGCACTATGTATTTCAGAACATTGGCTGAAAGAGGATCAACTCGAATTAATTCAATTCCCAGGGTTTATACAAGCTAGTAAATACTCTAGATCTAATATTAGCCATGGTGGTACTTGCATCTTCTTAAGAAATAATTTAGATCATGAACAGATAACAGCTTATGATTATCTAATTATGGAACAGGATTTTGAATTCTCTGCCGTAAAAATTCAGCAGTTTAAGTTAATAATTGTATGCGTATACCGTTCTCCGTCAGGAAAGTTTCCTCTATTTATAGATAAATTAGAATTGTTACTCAATAACATGAGGAAAGTAAATTTCGATATAATAATTTGTGGGGATGTAAATGTGGATTTCTTAAAACTTGATAGAAATTGTGAATTATTAACACAGTTACTAATTTCCTATGGACTGAAACCTACAGTAAATACACCAACAAGAATAACAAAATTTAGTAAAACCACTCCTGATCAAATTTTTATAAATACAGATAAATATCACCATTCAATAGAAGTCTATTGTCCGGGTTTTAGTGACCACCATGGACAAATACTGAGTTTTGAAGTATCCGAAGTAATCAATAATAATGATAATGGAGTAAAATCAAAGTGCAGGTCATTCACTGAATCAAATGTTACATATTTCAATGACTTATTAAATAAGGAAACATGGTCAGAAATTTATGAACTAGAAAATGTAAATGATAAATTTAATGCATTTAACAGTACCCTAAAACACTATTTTGAAATAGCATTCCCCTTTAAACGAAGAACTGTTCAAAATAACAAAACTAGCAATTGGATAACAACAGGGATTATAAATTCATGTCAAAGAAAGAAATTTCTACACAAATTATATAAACAATAACACACAACACCTGAATTCAATTTATACTACAAAAAATACACTAGCATATTAAATAAGGTAATAAGACTAGCAAAGAAAATGCATAATGATAATTTTATTTCCCAATCATCTAATAAAAACAGGGCTATGTGGTCCGTGATAAAGAAAGAAACTGGAAAATCTGCTAAAATACAAAGGAACATTACACTGACCAGAAATAATAAAGTGATTAATAATCCAGAGGAAATAGCAAACACTTTTAATGACTATTTTCTGGAAATTCCACAAAAATTAATAAATAAATCACAGGTAAATACACTAAATTCTAATAATAAAATAAATATATGCAGTGATTCTTTATTTATAAATCATGTCACAAGTGAAGAGGTAAGAATAGTTATAAAAGAGCTAAAAAATAAATTCTGTGCTGGCATTGATGGCATCCCTGATGCAATTTTAAAGAAATGTGCAGAAAATATAATAAATCCACTTACGCACTTAATAAACAGTTCAATTCTCTCAGGAACTTACCCGGATATTTTGAAGTTATCAAAAGTAATTCCAGTGCACAAAAACGGTTCAAAAGATGAAGTAGATAACTATCGTCCTATTACCTTACCAACTGGTATTGCAAAAATTGTGGGAAAAATTATGTATAAGAGACTGATAAGTTTCATAGAAAAAAATAAAATATTATCAAACTCACAACATGGATTTAGAACGGAAAAATCTACACAGACAGCAATTTACGAATGTAGTAATAGTATACTGAAATTAATTGACAATAAGGAACATGTAACTGGCCTATTCTTGGATTTATCGAAAGCATTTGATGTTGTTAACCATAAAATCCTCCTTACCAAACTAAATCAATATGGTGTTAGAGGTCTAGCTAATAGATGGATAGAGTCTTACTTAACAAGGCGTAAACAAATAGTAAGCTTGAGACACAAGGATGATGGAACCAAATTACTTAATGAAACTTTGTCCAATGAGGGAATTATTGAATTTGGAGTACCCCAGGGATCGGTTTTGGGCCCACTACTCTTTCTTCTATATATCAATGATATAACACAGAACGTTCATTCACATAAGGAAATTTTGTTTGCGGACGATACAACACTCGTAATAAAAGGTGAAACTAAACAGGTCATACAGCAGTCTGCTGACTCCGTTACAGGAGAGTTAACCAAATGGTCACAAGATAATCGCCTCATAATAAACTATAACAAGAAGTTCCGTGAAGAACTATACAGCCTACTTTTCATGCCAATGATTATTCTACAGAATATGAACCTATCTAGAATAATGACGAAATTAAGTTGCTAATATCGAAATTTCCAATTAGTTCGAAATACTGTATACCTGGCATAATGCATCCTAATAGAGCACTACAGTTGGCAGCCCTGATGACTCAATATATTCTTAGTTCCATCTCTTAAGGTACAAAATACAAAATTTGGTTGAAGTCCAATGAATAGCTTGGACGTTACATGCAGTTGAACATTGGATCTAACAGCGCGCGTAAAATCATGTTGGCAACAATGTCATGCATGTATTGGTCAGAAATAATCTGATATAATATGATCTATTGTTGTGCCAATTTTGAATGAAATCCATTAGTTAGTATAGAAGTTAAATGCATTTTAAAATTGGACCTATCAGCAGGCTTAGAATCATGTCGGCAGCACTGACGTATATTAGTTACTCCAAATTCGTCTAGAATGCCAGGTACTATACGTGTGCAAAGTTTAGAGCTATTGGCTTGCATACTTTCTGATATATTGATATTAGGGTAACAAAAATAAGGACAGCACATATTAACAGTTGGCACCCCTGGTTGCTCCTTAGAATACGCATAGTCATATCTGTTATGGTACACATAGCACATACGAAATTTGGTTGAAATTCAAATGATAGTATGGAAGTTACATGTATTTAAAGTTGGACCTGTCAGCAGGCTTAGAATCATGTTGGAAGCACTGACGTATATAAGTTACTCCAAATTAATATAGAATGTCAGGTACTATACGTGTGCATAGTTTAAAGCTGTCGGCTTGCATACTTTCTGATATATTGGTATTTGGATAAAATAAATTAGGAGCATTTATTAACAGTTGGCAGCCCTGGTAGGTCTTAAGAATACGCTCAGTCATATCTGGTTATGTACACATACAACATACAAAATTTGGTTGAATTCCAATTGATAGTGTAGAAGTTATATGCATTTAAAAATTGGACCTATCAGGAGGCTTATAATCATTTTGGCAACACTGCCATGTTTGGCCTCCTGGAAATTAAACTGGAATATTATGATCTGTACGTGTGCCAATTTTGAAATAGCTCCCATTCATACTTTCCAAGATATCCAACATGGAGCTCAAATTTCAATTGCGATTTTTTAGCAGTTGGTAGCACTGACATCATTTTCAAATATGGCCGTGAGATATTCAGGTATAGATCTTTACTCCTACCAAATTTTGTTTCGATTGCTGCAGCCGTTTAGGAGTTGATAGGGGGACACACACACACAGCCAGACAGACAGACAGACAGACAGAAGGACAGACAGACAGACACACATTTGCCCGATCTCATAAGTCTACTTTTTCCTCATTTTTGCAAAATGTGAAAAGTAGGCTAAAAAGACAGTATGTCTTAAATTTCCACACTATACAGAATAGGAATCCTGCGATGCCCAATATAACATTAAATGGTCATCAAATAGAAAATAAATCAGAAACAAAGTTTTTAGGACTATGGATACAACAAGACTTGAAATGGAATAAACATACACAATATCTGAATACTAAACTGAACTCGATGTGCTTTGCGTTACGTATTTTGAAAACCTGCACTAGCATGCACGCATTAAGGAATACTTATTTTGCTTATTTCCATTCATACTTAAGATATGGGATCATATTTTGGGGTATGTCGCCAGATGTACTAAGCACGTTTAGGATACAAAAGAGGGCGATTAGAATTATGGCAAATGTAAACTCTAGAGAATCATGTAGACCTCTGTTTAAAGATTTAAACATTCTCCCACTGCCCTGCATATATATCTTTGAAAGTATTATGTTTTTTAAAAAGAATTTAATGAATAAAGATGTTTTTCTTAAAACAAACAATGATGTTCATAGGCATAACACAAGACAAAATCAAAACATTCATATTTCACACACACACACAAGCATATATCAAAAAGGAACTTTTCACACTGGAGTTAAATTATACAATAAACTACCCCAGTATATAAAACTGGCCCCAAAAATAAAAACCTTTGATAGAATGTTGAAAGCTTATCTGCAGTGCCATTGTTTTTACTCAGTAGTTGAATATTTTAGCGTATAGGAGTGATGGAATCTATAACTATATTTTACTTTTTTTATTTAATTTTAATACCTAGCTGTATGTTGTTGTATTTATAGAATTAAGTTTTCATATTATGATAATAGAGTGAGGTGTAATTAGTTGTGCAATAAGATTGTATCTATTAAGATTTGCTATTATAATAAGTTATAAATAGTTATAATCTTAGTAATATATACCTGTTAGTTCTTTTATTTTATGCATGTAAATTCTGACGTGTCCTATATCAAAAATGTATTGAATGCATGTATTTGATCAAATGGAATTAATAAAAAACTATCTATCTATCTATCAATAACCGGGTACTTTCTTCTAGTCCTACTTCAGAATCTGCTTGATTTTTTGCTAATAATATTAATCTATAATTACTGAACTTAAATACAAATCGTGACAACTCGCCAAAAAGCTTCTTATTCAACCACAGAAACAGTGAGACTATTGTAGCTGCCCCTTGGGTGAAGACGAAACCTATAATTCGAGGCCAGCACTATATAGATAAATTAATTCAGGTAAGTCTAAATTATAGATGCATATTTCTTCGGATCCTAGTCTCGTCTTGTGATATCTTTTATGCTCTTATTAGCTATTCGTAGGGCAACCATCGCCGCCATGTTTTTTCTACATTAAGGTCTGAGGATTGTAGTTGTTCTTGCTCAGACCTTAATGCAGGTCTCGAAAGTGTGAAAATAGCGTATGCTGAAGCCCCGGCATATTGTTTGTTTACATTCGTTGCTGGGATACACTGTTTAGCTTTGATTAGCTTCGTTTGATGAAAGTTGGGATAAACTGTCGCTCATCTGTAATTTTTAGTGTCTTCTGTATGTCTGTAAAGTCCAGTTCGCGTTAATGTACTGCAATCGGGTGTAAATATGTGATAATACGCTTATTATGGACTAGTTCGTTTGTGTGATGATTGTTCAGTCGACCGATGGCATTGTGTCATTTACTGCAGATGTTGAAGTACCTAAGACTAAAGAATTAATAGATGTGTCTCAAGAATATACACCGCAATGATTTGCTAGTTAGTGACAATATAATAATAGCTTAGTACAGTTCGGTAATGCCAAACGTAAAGGGAAAACGCAATGAGCATCTTCGGCTAGACCAAACCGTTGACGTTGAACGCTTAGCAACATGTGTCTCCGTAAATACTTACCAGTTTGGCAGATGATCTACACTGCCTTGCATACACGCCAAATAATTTAGTGAACATTTTTATTGGTTAAGGAAGATGTTTCCTCTGTGCCAAACAGTGAACTCATTGTGTTCCATCATTATTCATACTTTTGTGATTCTTACAGCTTGCATGTTATTTTTAATTGTGATGTGTGTAATAAAGTGTTGTGAGTAACTTGCCAATTATGTACTTATATTGCGAGATGGTGTGCCGCAATAATTCCGTAAGAGGGAGATAGTGCTTTCCTACCTACATTACTTTACTAAATCAACTATTTCCAGCGTACAACTATTCCAAACGGTAACAGCGAATGTTTAATAGGTTAGTTGGTAACATATTATCGTGTCCTTTGTGTGTGGTAATCTCCATAATTATGTTCAGATATCCACACGACGACTTCTTTGCATATTTCAATCCACTAATTCGGTGTGATGTTTTACCCGAGATTTTAGACAATTCCACGAGAGGTCTTAATTAAATTACACTATATCTCTATAGCGTTGGTTCGGTTATTTCAGGCAACTATTCTCATTCCGATTGTGTACACAAACACTCTGCATGTGCTGGAACAGCACTTCAGTAACCGGGTACTTTCTTCTCTCCTACTTCAGAATCTGTTTGATTTTATGCTAATAATATTAATCTATAATTACTGAACTTAAATACAAATCGTGATAACTCGCCAAAAAGCTTCTTATTCAACAACAGAATTAGTGAGACTTTTGTAGCTGCCCCTTGGGTGAAGACGAAGAAACCTATAATTCGAGGCCAGCACTATATAGATAAATTAATTCAGGTAAGTTAAGTCTAAATTATTGATGCATCTTTCTTCGGAACCTAGTCTCGTCATGTGATATCTTTTATGCTCTTAGGTGAGCAAAAATAATAATTTACACGAACCGTGACAAGCCCGATGACATGATCTTAGCTATGGGTAGGGCAACAATCGCCGTCATGTTTTTTCTACGTTAAGGTCTGAGGATTGTTGTTGGTCTTGGTTGATCTATCTAAGACCTTCGATATTTTATTAAAGAAGATGGAGGGATTAGGTTTGGACAACAGAGTAATGTAATGGGTGAGAGTTTCCTTGGCGTACATCAGTTCAGTAAATTGGGACCTTTGTTGTTTCTGATGTATATTAATGACATAGGAGTAAACTTATCATCTCAAATAAGATTATTTGCTGATGAAATTTTCATTTATAGAAAAATCTTCTTGTTCTCCCACGTCACGTAGGGACAGCCTTATTTTGCTGGATTCTTCATCATTATCATCATCATCATCATCATCATCATCAAAAACAACAACAACAACAACAACAACATCTTCCTTCGAAGTATTGGGCCAAGTGTCCCGTTACGGTCTTGAATTTTCCTTCCATCGCTTCATCGGACGTCCTACAGATCTTGTTCCTCTCGGTTGGTAGCGCAGTATCTACTTTGATAGTCTTCCAGAATCCATCCATTGCACGCGATGCTTTCAGTTTGCCTGGTAATCATAGTTGTAATTGATGACAGGTTTCACCTTCAATATCCTCAGCGCATCTTCATTTCGCTTATGATCTGTTGTGTATTTACTTGAGGTAACATGAACATTCTAGAAAATGTTGTGTATTTACTTGAGATAACACGAACATTCTAGTTGCTATGCCCAGAACATTCTAATCTGGAACCTTCCATATACTATGTATATATGCACCTGCAGACTGTAGACGTCAGTTCCGCGCTAGTTCTGCTCAAGTTAGTCAACCTTGTGTATCGTTGTATATCAACTAGTGTTAAATAAACCGTTGATTTATATTAACAAGTGTATGTTATTTATCTTGTATCTCCCACGATATAGCAGTGGTGTCAGAAGTGGGATAAGATAAGTAACGTTGTGAACCCGAGCGACTTTCTAACCTCAACGCAAATGTTGCACCGAACGACGTTCAACGCAGTGCGTGTTGGAAATACTAAACCGAGTGAACTTTCTAACCTCAACGCAAGTGTGTGCACCGAACTACGTTCATCGCAAGTGCGTGTTAGAAATACTGTTCTCCACTCATCTTCACCATGCCGGACATAACCTCTGAGGAACTCCAACAATTCTTGGCAATGATCGCCGACGCTATCCGTCAGACAATAAGTTCAACAACGTCATCATCACAGCCTCGACTGCCACAATTAACAATACAACCGTATAGTGCTACCGACGGGACGACTGTAGCCGACTATTTCACTCGCTTTACCTGGACGCTCAGCCTGAGTAAGGTACCCGCGGATCAGCATGCACACTTTTCACGTGTTTACATGGAATCTGAACTCAATGATACCCTGAAAATCTTGGTGAGTCCTAATGATCCGGAAACTCTGTCATACAACGAGATTCAATCTAAGCTGAAAGGCCACTTCGACGCCACACGCAACAAGTTTGCCGAGAGCATCAAATTTCGGAGTGTAATGCAGAAGCAAGGAGAAACCATCGCTAGCTTCACCGTAAGACTGCGGCAGGCTGCAACTTTTTGTGAGTATGGCACATTCCTTGATCGCATGTTAATTGAACAAATGCTCGCAGGTTTGGAATCACGAGAAAAGTGCGACGAGAATATTGCAAAACAACCAGAGAACTTCACCGCGGCATATGAAATCGCGCACGCACTCTAAGCTACTCGCATCACCACCGACGAGGTCAAAACAGCTTCCGCTAAGTCTGAATCAACCAATCGGATTGGATACGAGAATCCTCTGTCCAGGAAGAACAGCAACCAGCAGCCGCCACGCAGAAAGTCAGCTCATCGAAGTCAAGGGTCTTGCAACCTAACCAGGCAGCACCAAGGGACACACCAGGCAAACCGAAGTACATCCTAGGACAACCAATCAACATGTGCAGGGTGCGGTGAAGCTCACCCTCGCAGTCAGTGCAGGTTCCTAAACGCCGAATGCCTGAAGTGTGGCAAGAAAGGTCACATCGGTAAAGTTTGCCGATCGAAATCTAGGAAACATCGAACAACAAACCATATGACCGAAGAAGAGCTTCCAGCAGAGAACCTCGATGTTGTGGAGTACCTCAGCAAAATCGAGGTCATCGGACCGGTCAACGCAGCACTTAAGCCACTGGTTGATGTCAGCATAGAGGGAACCACCGTCAAAATGGAACTCGACACCGGCGCCCCCTGCTCAACCATGAGCAAATCAAAGCTAAGTATGATCAAACCAGGTTTTGTGTTGCAGAGAAACGATCGTAACTTCGTCAGTTACACTGGCCATACGATGAAATGCATTGGCAAAACGTCAGTGTGCACCACCATCGGAACCACAACCAGGTACCTGAATCTCTACGTGGTTGACGATGAAGTCGAATCGCTCTTTGGTCGAGAGTGGATTTCAGAGTTTGACGGGAGATCGACTTTGGTAACCTCTTCGCGAAACCCGACCCAATCCACAAGCTCTCAGACAAGCAGGCCCTGACCTTGCAACAATAGAAGCAGCTCGACAACATTCTATCTCGCTACCAGGATGTGTTCAGCCACACCCCTGGGAAGGTCTCAGGTCCCCCAGCGAAGATGCACCTGAAGGCTGGAGCCACACCTGTTTTCGCCCGAGCTCGAGACGTACCAATTGGCCTACGCCAAGGAAATCGACAAGAAAATTGCATCTGGCTTCTACAAAAGAGTGGACTACTCTGAGTGGGCATCGACAACGCACGTCGTCGCCAAGAAGAACGGCAAACTGAGGATAACAGGCAACTACAAGCCTACTGTCAATCCGCGGATCATTATCGATGAACATCCGATTCCCAAGGTGGAACATCCGTTCAACCGAATGCGCGGCGCCACTCTCTTCTGCCACCTGGATATCACCGACGCGTACACTTATCTCGAGGTCGACGATGAGTTCAGCCATGCTCTCACGCTTAACACGCCAACTCACGGTCTGATCCACCCAACTCGAGCAGTATATGGAGCAGCTAACATCCCCGCTATCTGGCAGCGGCGAATGCACACAGTCCTGCAAGGTCTCCCAAACGTCGTAAGTTTTTGCGATGACAGTATAGTTTTTGCTGATAGTTTTTAAAATCTGATGCCGGCCCTCAGCACCACTCTGGAACGGTTTCGGCAACACAACCTCAAGCTCAACCGAGCCAAATGTGTTTTCGCTCAAACATCCCTAGAAGCCCTTGGCCACAAAATCGATGCGTCAGGCATTCACAAGTCTGGTGCACACATCTGAGCGGTACGTGATGCACCGAAACCGACTTCACCAGAAGAACTCCAACTGTTTCTTGGTAAAGCAACCTACTATAGTTCGTTCATCCCCGATTTGTCCACCAGAGACAGACTACTCAGAGACAAGCTGCTCAAGGACCCTCTCATCTGGACATCAGAAGGCGACAGGGCATACAAATACATCAAGAACGCCCTAACCTCGCCCCAGATACTCATACAGTCTGACCCAGCGTTACCACTCCTGTTGGCCACGGACGTCAGAAAGACCGGCCTGGGCGCAGTACTGTCACACCGGCTCAGCAACGGGCAAGAACGTCAAATCGCTTACGCCAGTCGAACGATGACAGCAAGGGAGCAAAGGTACACACATCTCCGCACGAGACTCAACTTGACCAGGCCACGTCGAGGTCACCCCGCAACCGACCAGGTCACCGCGCAACCGACCAAGTCACCGTGCAACCGACCAAGTCACCGCCCAACCGACCAAGCCACCACGCAACCAATCAGGTCTTCGCGCAATCGACCAAGCCACAGCACAACCGACCAAGTCACCGTGCAACCGACCAAACCACCGTGCAACCAACCAAGACACCGCGCAACCGACGAGGTCACCGCGCAACCAACCAAACCACCGCACAACCGACCAAGCCACCGAGCAAACGAGCCTGAGACGAGTTCGCTTCACCGATACACCAGCAACAGTCCAAACACCACCAGCCACACCAGCTACACCTGCAAACAGGACACCACCTATTTTCCAGACCTCCTTTATTCCCTGCAGGAGTACTCGCCAGCACCGACCACCATTGAGATTCTCTCCTGATTAAGTTTCCTAAATAATCCATTTAAAAGAGGGAGGAAATGTTGTGTGTTTACTTGAGTTAACATGAACATTCTAGAAAATGCTGTGTATTTATTTGAGATAACACGAACATTATAGTTGCTTTGCCCAGAACATTCTAATCTGGAACATTCTAATCTGGAACCTTCCATATACTATGTATATATGCACCTGCAGACTGTAGACGTCAGTTCCGCGCTAGTTCCGCTCAAGTTAGTCAACCTTGTGTATCGTTGTGTATCAACTAGTGTTAAATAAACTGTTGATTTATATTAACAAGTGTATGTTATTTATCTTGTATCTCCCACGATATAACATGGTGCCATTTTGTACAGTCTGCTGTTCGTCGCATGAATTTCATTTCACACGCGGCAAGTCGAGAGTTGTCTTGAAATCTTAGTGTCCATGCCTCGCTATCGTAGCAAATGTTGGTCTGGCCCAAGTGTTATAAAAACGTAAGCGAGTGTGGCTTTGCACAAGAGATGATTTCATGACGTGAATTTATAATTACTATTGTTCTAGTGTACGGTACTTGGATAATTTTGCAGATATATCTGCTTCCCCTTGGAAAGATAATTTGTATCCCAGATAGTTGAATTCATTTACTCTTTCTAAAATGTTATAACCGGTATCTAAACAGTTCCTGTGTACTGTGGTCCAGAAAACAAGGAAGGACAGAGTAAGGAATGAAAGAATAAGGGAAGAAGCAGGTGTGTACCCATACTTGAATGAAAGAGTGACAAGGGCCCGTTTGAAATGGTTTGGCCATGTCAAACGAATGGACGATAGCAGGACAGCAAATCATTGGCTTCAGACAGTGGTAGTTGGAAAAAGACCGGTAGGAAAACCTAGGAAGAGATGGCCAGACCAAGTGAAAGAGAATATAGGAACAAGAGGAGTCAACTGGGATACAGTCCTGAGAGAAGAGTGGTACATGGACAGACAGAAGAGGAGAACGCTCGTATAACGCACCCGGGCAACTGGAGTGGATAACCGATGACGATGATGAAACAGATTTTACTTGGGATAGGATCCTTCCTTTTAAAAGCCGTTACTTTTGTTTTTCAGACGAAATTACTATGCTGAATTTAGATGAGGTGTTCTGGAGATTAAAAATTGACCACTGTAGATCATCCTCTGACGATGCTACCAGGGAAACATCATCAGTGAACAATATGGCATCTAGATGTTTCAGATATATGCTGACCGGTATAGATCCATGTCGTTCACACCTCCATTCCTGTATTAATTTGTTCATGTAAATTACGAACAACAAAGGTGATAATCCACAACCTTGCCTCACACCTCTGGTAATTGGTTTCCATTCGGTCTGATGCTTTCCCAACCTTACTGCAATAAGGTTGTCACTGTAAGGTTGTAAATATTATCGATTAGTTGTTGTGGGATATGTTCATTCGCTTAAATATTAAGAAGTCTGTTTCTGTCTACTAAGTCAAAGGCTTTTGAAAATCAACAAATGCTATGTGAGTATCCAAATTGAATTCCCTACGCTTTTCTGTTGAGATTTCCATGGTAAAATAGACACCAGTACATGAGCGTCCCTTTTGAAAACCTTGCTGTTTATTTCCAATTATATTTTCAATATGCTTGAGTAGTTTTCCTTTAACAATATTAGCAAAAATGTTGTATCCTGAGTTGAGTATATTTATCTTTCTAATTTCCACATTCTTTCACATTTCCTTTCTTATGTAGAGGAATATCTATGGCCTTATGCCAGTTCACCGGTGGATTGTTTCCATTCCATATTAAATTTAAAAATCTGAGACATCTTTGCTTGTAGATGGCACTAGAATACTTAAGTAGTTCGGCATTTAATGAGTCTACCCCAGGTGCTTTTTCATTACGAAGTTTTCTGAGTACTAGCTAAAGTAATTGTGTCTGAAGGATTGTTGAGAGAAGATAAAATGGCTCAACATTTGAACTCGTCCTAAGACTCGGAAAGTAATCTAACCACTCGGTTTGTGATATGGCATTAATTTTTATGTTTTCCTTCACATCGCTACTCAGTTTTTGAGTATTGTATATGTCTGTCGCTCAGGGGAGGATTTAAAGGGGGGCGAAGGGGTGACCGCCCCCCCCCCTGGACAAATTTTGCTAATGTCTTTGAATGTTATTTAAACATTTTTTGGTTACTTGTATTAAAAGTCTGGAAACAAATCATGCAATTTCTTAGATATTCACTAAACATGGATCTCGAAGCTCTTGAAATATTAATATTTTCAGACCTTTAAAAGTGTAACTACCTATTATAATGACAAGTAGATCCAGTTGCATATTAATTTACGTTTATGCTCCTGAAGAACATCTACGAACGGCTGGTCCAAGAAGCCTCTTTACCAGTATAACAATTCAAAAATTCTCTCATAGAATGCTGTGGTGCGGAGATTTTGAAGACTACAGTGGCTCGTGTAAACAAAGTCAAGGAATTCAGCTGTATTTTGATGAAACAGTGGATTGTTCTCATATTTCTCAAATGTCACTTATTATGAGATACGTTTGCGATGAAGCAGGCAACGTCAAGGTTAGAGAAGATTTTGTGGGATTCCTCGGCATTAGAAAAGCTGTTTTGGACCTTGAAAGAGATTCATCGGGCTCAGAGATAGAAGATGGGAATTATGAAAACCATTCGAGCAATGAAACTGAACCGACGGTGACAGGTTTGATACTCGGTGGGGTAGTGATTAGAGAGTTAAGGACTCATGGTTTGAACCTTAATAACTGTGTTGGCATAGGAACCAATGGCGTTTCCGTGAATATTTCCGAAACGGTTGGCGCAGTACAAGAGATTCAGAAAGTTGTTGTTAATGTAGTAAAATGTCCTTGCTACAACCACCAACTAAACTTGGTTATATCCAAAACAACGAAGGTCCAGTCTGTAAGAAATACATTCGGTATTTTGACAGAAATTATATCATTCTTTAATGCTTCTTCAAAACGAAAATAATATTGCTATGAAAAATATTCTTCATGGCCAACTGATTGACCTTTGTGAAACACGATGGGTGGAACGGCACGACACTATTTTGAAATTGTCAGCCAACATTGCAAACATCAGTGCTGCACTCGAAATTGTCTCCAGTTGGTCAGACGTTCAAGGGGATGCGTCATCACCTAAGGCACAATGTTTGTTGTCCAGCATAATGAGGAATTTATTGTATCTTTGTGCTGTCTTAACGAAGTTCTAGCCATAACTCATTACTTAAGCGTACCTTTTCAAACTGAAAACTTAGATGTCAAGTCAGCATCTGATGCAGTATTCAGCGTGATATCCATCTTTGCCAGGAAAAGGAATAATATAGAAGAAGACTTCAGCAGCGAGTAAGAAAAGTGAAATATAATTGCAACTGTGTTGGCTGTAGAGATAAGGCTTCCGAGAATCGTAGAGACAAAGAAACCGACAAAATGCACCATTCACTACTACTGAAAAATACTTTAGGAGGAATATTTATATCCCCTTGCTGGACTGGATGATCAACAATCTAAAGACAAGATTTTCTGATGAAGTCCTTGACATCTACAAGTTAAATATGTTTCTACCTCAAAATGTTGTTAAGAACTGTATTACTAATCTTGATACTCCAGACCAAAATGAAGTCCTGAGGACGGTGACTGTGAAATATGCCACTTTGTTTCAAATATAAGAATAAGTGTTGTATAATAATAATAACCCCTGGCACTACAACCCATGAAGGGCCTAGGCCTACCAAGTGACCGCTGCCCAGCCATTTGGCCTGAAGATATTGGGGTGACATGTGGTCAGCTCATCGGGTCCCCTCGGCCGTTAATCTTGTTTTTCGTGACCGGGGCGCTGCCTCACGGTCAGTGAACTTCTCAATTGTCTTCACGAGGTTGAGTGCAACTCGTTCCAGCCCTCACGTCAGTTTCAAAAATCCCTGACGGAGCCGGGAATCGAACCCTGGGCTTCCGCGTGTGAGGCAGGCGCGCTACCCCAACACCACGGGGCCGGCTAATGAGTGTTGTATACGAAACTAAAGCTGAATATCTCCATTGGTCAACACAATGGAACATGGAAATGGACAATGGGGGCATCATCCTATCAACTGTAGCTAGTGCGTTCGAGGCTTGCCACCCAGTTTATTTCCATTGGTGAAAACGATGCTCAAAGTAATAATGAAACATACTGTAAGCATCGCATGTACCGAATGGTCATTTTCGACTCTCCGTCCCCTGAAGTTATACTTGAGATCGAAGACTACAGAAACCAGACTCAACAGATTGGCTCTAATGTTCATCCATAGAGACATTCCTATTGATCACAATAAAATCCTTGGTAGGTTTGGACAAGAAAGCAAAAAAGAATCCACAAGCTTATTGTAAGATGGACTTCAATAAGTGAGCAGTCTGCATTTATGCTAAATATAAATATAATGATTTTGATTAAATGATGTATGTCAATAAAATTTGTGTTTTTGTTGTAAATCCTCAGACTTCAAAACATCAAAGCTATAAACTTTTAAATAATTTGATTCATCTTGCTGTTATAGGCCGGACGTTTGTTTTTACGATTGCCCTTGACCTTGAAGCCTGCGGGTGAGTCTGTACACAGGCACTCTCTCACCCTATCGCTTCACATTTGACACCACCGATCAGATGTAATGGAATTCCAGACTTGAGCACGTGGTGACACCGACTTGCAGACAGTACAGTCAACGTCGAAGTATTGTGTGACGCGGAAGTACACGTTACGTATTTACGAACAGAACGTCATTATATTTGCCAAAGACTGTACTTCAGTAGGAGTGTGAGACAGCTTTGTCAATCATCGGACTGCTTGGGGCAGCTAATAACAACACAGGTACTGCAGTAACTCGCCTCCAGGCTTCCATTATGATTTTTCACTCGTCTAAAACAAACGTCCGGCCTTTATACATTAAAACATACTTAAGCTCCTGAGGAAAACATTAGCTTCACACAATTTCTTTCACACTTAAATACTGTATAATACCAAAATTTAAAGGTTACAATGGCCTAATATTGCGAACATTGTGTTTGAAAGAATACCACAAATTTTATAACTTCTCTAAAAAATAGTTCTAAACCATTCGTATTAGAGCTATGGCAGTAAATAGAAGGACTTACAAAACTGAGAAAATTTAGAATACAATAAATATTTCACTTAAAATCGCTAATATCACGCAAATATTTCCAAATTAACAAAACAGTTTCATACAATTTTTGATTGTTTCTTTATTTTAAATTGTTAACATTTATTTTTACCCAAAAATATCACAAAAAGAATCACTAATTTGGGCCTAAATTCTGCAAACGTTTCCGGGGGAGTTTCCTCGCACCCCCTATTGGCTTGGGGTATTCGAGACCCCCGGTGTGTCCGCTCCTCCCATAATCTTACCTTAAATCCGCCACTGCTGTGGCTGTGGTCGTGCTATATCAGTCTCCAGATGTGAAACAAAGTTTTTCCAACTTTCCCGATGCTTTCCCCGCACTTCCTGTTTTGCTATTGCTCTTTTCTGGTGATATTCTATTTTATCCTCTAATTTACCAGATGACAAAAATTGTGTAAAGGCATTTTTTTGACTAAACTAACTTTCTCGATGTCGTCATCCCAGATTCTTAAACTCTTTTTCCTTTGCCATTTCTTCTTCACTCCTAAACTTTCAAATGAAGCCTGTTTTAAGACTGGATTCTTCTCTTCCAAATAATGTCTATCCCGTGCTTTCTCCATCTTCCATCCTTTTTCACTGAGGTCCCCTGCAACCTTGTCTATCCTTTCTTGTCACTCCACTTATCCACCTTAACATTTTCATATCTGCCACTTCCATCTTTCTCCCTTGGGCTTTTGTAATCGGCCAAGTTTCTGCAATATAGAGCTTCGAAGGCCTCACCACAGATTTGTATAGCTTTCCTTTCAGCCTGAAGCTGTCCTTCTCATCACAGTACCAGTGGCGCCCGGCCTATCGGGACTCTCGGACGGAGCCCTTCCTAGAGAATGGAGGGAAAATATTGTTTTAATTCCTTATCTTATGTCAAAAATGTACTAGTAACGTTAAGAGAATTGCTTTTCATTGTAGACGTCTAAACATTCTCAGTAGGAAGGATTACGTTCGGTACTAACAAACTACGGTAAATGTTTCCGATGTGCAGCCCACGGGTCAATGTTTTCGGGTGCATGTATAGTTGGGACTCTCAACTTTCCATCCGAAGATAACGTGAAGGTGACCATCGGTGGTCACGGTCATACGCAAGGGCTCACTCTGACAAGAGGCAGTGTGTGAGGTGAGGGTGCGGGAGGGACCGTTTCAACCCGGCAGAGCCCAAGCTAGCGTATGCGCTCAAGGCTTATAAACTACAGAGTTTGCCTCAATTTTCACTCACCAATCAGCGCTCGGAAGGCGAATAACGTCACAAGATACCAAACTCGCCATGTGGCGAACGTAACGAAACAGCTGCTGAGTAAGCAAAGAACAGTTTATTCTCATGAAATTATTGGTAAATGGGTGATAAAATAACTGAATGTAGCCTACTTACATTTTATGTTGTGATCTTCTTGAATTTCTTGGAAATTCACCTAGACTCGGTAGCAGTATCAGTGGTGCTGGTGTGGGTGTTAGCGACTTCCGATAACCTCTTCTTATGCAAGATAGAATTGGAATGTTATAATAATAATAATAGTGCATTTTATTAATCCCTTAACGAGTCTAGGACTCATATACAAAGGAATTGTACAGTTTTATCTTGTTGGCGACAAATTACAATACAATGTTTAGTTTACAAAGTTTTCAGTATGAAAATATATACAACATTTTGTAGCTTTCATAAGTTTTTGTACACAATGTGTTCTTCTTTTGTTTTCTCAGATTATGAAATTTCTTCAAACTTACATTTTATAATCATTCCACATAAACTGTTTTAGCCTCCTTTTAAACATTGGTAGGCTAGGTGCAATTTTTATATTTTCTGGTAGTCTATTGTACTTTACAAAGGCACTATACTTAATGCTATTACTGCCATATTGTTTGGAATTGATATGGAAAAGTGTTATGTCATCTGCATGTCTAGTTTTGTAAGCATGTAAATCAGATTGTTTAGTGAAGTTTAAATTTGTGTGGATTCTGTAGTGAAGGATTTGGTACATCAGGACATTTGATTTGATTTCTGCATTTAGGGCTACTGGTTGAATTTTACTCGTAATATAAAGGTGTTTGGTTGGTGTTAAAAAAGGGTAGTTATACATATTTCTTATGGCTCTATTCTGAATTACCTCAATTTCCTTTTTTAGGTAATTTGAGCATTTTATCCAAATTGTATTCAAATATTGTAAGTGGCTATGGATTAAGGAAAAATACACTTTCCTGAGCAGATATTTTGGGATATAGTACCTCACTTTTTTATAATCCCAGCGGCAGGTTATATTTTTTTACTAATGCATCAATGTGCTTTTGCCAGGAGAGATTTTCAGCTATTATTAGGCCTAGGTATTTGACAGATGAGACCCTTTTAACTGCCTTTCCTTTCAGCATTATATTCTGAGTGATGTCTAACTTTGTTCTACGCTTAGATATTATTAAATAATTTGTTTCATCTTAATTTATTGTTAATTTATTTGGCTGGGTCCAGCCAAGTATTGTATTCATGTCCTCCTGCATGTGTGTAATCAGCGTGTTGGTGGTGTAGGCATTGTAAAAGATGCTTAAGTCATCTGCAAATAACGTTATATTACCATGAAAACGGAGTGTTGCTATGTCATTAATATATACTAAGAAGAGGGAAGGACCCAGTATTGATCCTTGGGGCACACCGTGGGTAATATTAACTTCCTCACTTCTGTAGCCATTTATTTCAATATACTGCTTACGATTAGATAGGTAATTTTTAAACCATGTCCAAGCTACTCCTCGGATACCTGCTTTATCAAGTTTCCCTAAAAGAATTTCATGGCCAACAGTATCAAACGCCTTTCTCAGGTCTATGAAAAGGCCACTCGCTCTCATCTTATTGTCTAAGACATCCTGCAAGTTAGAGATAATATCAATTGTGGCTATTTCTGTGCTTGAGTTTTCTCGGAATCCATATTGCCCTTTGTAGAAGTAATCATTTTTATTTAAGAAATTAACAATTCTGTTTTTACTACTGTTTCGAGTACCTTGGATATGGCTGGGAGGATGGAAATGAGTCTGTAATTGTCCGGATTGCTTTTGTCACCTACTTTATAGACTGGTATGACTCGTGCTATTTTTTAGATCATCAGGCACCAGACCAGTCTCTAACGATAAATTTATTAAAGTAGTTAGTGGGCTACATAGCATGTCAATGGAGTTTTTTTAAACAATTTTACTGACATACCATCTTTGTCTTGGCTACTTTTCATTTTAAGGCTTAATATAATATTGCGAATTTCCATCTCATAAGTCGGGGTCATAAATATGGAATCTGTGTTGACATTAATTTCATTCTCTTCTTCCCTGGGGGAATGTTTTTGGCTAACTTGTGTGCTATGTTTATAAAGTGAGTGTTTAGAGCATTGCAAATATTTTCTTTTCCTGCGAAAGATTGACCGTCAATTAATATCTCACTGGGACCATCTTTGTTTTCAGTTGTGCAGTTTCAATCTGATGAAGAAAATTGTTCTCATAGCTGCCTCAACCACATCAGACGGTACGTCAGGAACTTCTCTCGACACAAAATCTGTCCTTCATCCTAGAACGTTCTTGCACTGCCATCGTAATATACAGGCCGTAAGGCTCCTACTGTGACGTCACGCCAAGGGTCGTTATAGTCGCAGCAGCAAGTCAGATA
Source organism: Meconema thalassinum (assembly GCA_946902985.2). NCBI lineage: Eukaryota > Metazoa > Arthropoda > Insecta > Orthoptera > Tettigoniidae > Meconema > Meconema thalassinum. Next base: position 100,811,198 of record OX336398.1, read on the forward strand.
GCTCCCTTCACACGCAGTCTCTTCAAACCTAATATAAATTACGCTCCCACTTCAAGATGTAGAAAAATAGCAATGCTATTTAGGACTGATTGGCACTTCCATCCGTTACCACTACATACCAGGGGCGTATATAAGGAGGGCCCGGCCCCCCCCCCCCCGGAATTGTTGTCACATATAATATTTGTTTATGAATTCAAACATTAAAAACGTTGCAAAGCAAGGTGAAGGTAGAGCGATGTAAACAGTGTGACAATCAGTTTGCTCTGATCTTATGAGTAACAACATAACCTCTTATAACTCTCCGTGGCTTCGCTCTTATGAACGAACAAAAGTTCTCCCCTAAATTGTATACCCTTATCAAACTTTTGGGAAATTTGCCTGTCTCTCTAGCTACCGGTACTGCCGAACGGAGTTTGAGTTGGTTGAAAACATACTTAAGAAATTCTACTTCTGAAAACAGACTCAGTGGTCTAGTATTGTCATCTATTCACAGAGACATACATCTCACTGACGATGAAGTTATGAACCGATTTAGCAATGCTTCAAGAAACCTTGACTTTATATTATAGTGTGAGTTGTAAATCAAAACAGTAACATTAATTCTTTCGATGTAAATACTATCAAGTGAGCGAGATGATTGTATTAATAAAAAGTATCATTAAATGGTCATAGTTGTGTTTGACATTAACCAATCATAAAACATCACAACAAATTGGTTGAAAAAGTGATGTCAGATAGCGCTAAAACTCACCAAATTATACACAAATTTCCCGGGGAGAACCCCGAACCCCCTATTCTTTAGGCCTATGCCATGCCCCCTAACCCCCGGTTGGGCACCACCCGAAATAAAATTCTATATACGCCCGTACTACATACGCCTAATTATCGCTCCGCTTGTTCGAATCCGGCCGATGTAGCTGGTATTTTGAGAGTGAACAAAATGGTACATTGCCGCTGCATTTACTAGGTCGTTGAAACACACAAACAGGGCTAAATTGCAGTATTTTGACGTCGAGAATAAGATCTATTCTTGGCCATTTTCTCCTTGTTCACCGCTTTGAAAAGGTTTATGGTAGATGCCTGAGAAAATCCCACATCACTCTTGGCTATTCAACAGATCACGTCCTAAACTGTTCGTGGATAACAAAGCACAATGTAACCTATCTCTAACTGTAATCAATGCACAGGCTACCCTCAAGGGCCTATCTTAACATCACTTATTTTCTATGACTCAATCTACCTGGTTTCTTGCATCAGGAATTTACAATGGGTTGTAATTTTGAAATCAGGTATCAATAACCTACAGTACATACACCAGGTGCTAACAATCCCATTAATGTAAATACAGTAGCCTACACAAATGCTGCAACGAAAACATTACCATATTCACTTGAGATTGATCGAGAGACCATTCTCACAAATAATGTAACTTGGACTGACTTCAGTAGATACTGAATACTGGATATCGCTTCTCTGATTTACATACGATAAGTAACTTAACCTCAGTATTATCATATTAGAAATGTTTCCAGTCCTAGCATAGGCTGAAGTTTGGGAACTTTTTACAATAATAATTGAAACCATATTAATTAACAACCTACCATCAAGGCGATTAGCTCTTCTCTCCCGAAGAATGGTATCTTACTTTCAGGGAAATGTTAACACACACTCTTGTATTCACCGTAATGTACAAATAATGTCTAGGAATGTTGTGTATGCATTGCCTTCTTAAATTGTCGTGGTGGGGAAGGAGAAGCAAGCCACATTATCATTTCTTTCATAATGCCGGTAGTTGCTATAAACAAACTTTTGACATACCTGTGACCTGGGAAGGAGGATTCCTGAACTAACAACATTTTATTACCATCCAAAAACCTTGTATGAGTCGAAATAATAAGTGATATAGAGGTCCTAACTAAGACATAACCTTCTGTGTGATGACAAACATGCAACGCAAAATTTGCGTAGATACAATAACCTACCTACAAAATGAACATTTGTTTCAGAAAATAAATAATCCTCATTCTAGATGACGTAAGTAGAAGCGTTCTCAAGTATCACTTTTCATGCGGGTACTCATTCACAAGAGATTTAAGCAAACAGCACAAAGCAAAATGGTCGCCATCTCTACCCCCTACCGATCAGCTGATCAATCGTTAAGAGTCGCTGCATGATGGCCTGTACATTACGATGGCAGTGGTTCTCGCCTCGTTGAAATCCGTATTTTCCGTGAAATGTGACGAATGTTGCTGAAATGTGCCGGAACTGGTTTAACCAAGTTACTGAGGGATCGGTCAAACCACCGTATGACAAGTGTTTAATCCAGGTTGGTAATGCATAATTGTGTTGAGTTTGCATTCCATAGGTTAAGTTCCCAAGTTGTGGACATTTTCTTGGAACTTGTGGCCTACATAACCTGCAACACAAGCCTTGCCATCTTCTTCACTTAGTTCCATGATATTGGCAATGAAGGACTCTGGTTGCACATTGCTGTCTAAGGTTGGTTCTGGAAGCACGTTACTTGATTCAGACACTATGGCAGCTTTAACAGCTTAGGCTTTCACGGCCAGCGTTCATAATTAAATACAAGTTTTCGGGAGCCCGAAAAACTTGTATTTAACTATGCCAGCTTTGTTTAGTGCTTTATCAACTAAATATTCATCTGAATCTCGATCAGCAGTGTTTGTTTTCTTTTGAACTACTCCTGGATTTTACCCTAAAATAATCATCCTCAGTATGTAAATGCAGTCAAGGGGAGAAGGATGATCGTGTAAGCCACCACTGGTCCGCAATTGTGAAAACAGGTTTCCCAGTACATCTTGATTTAGCCTATGTGTGAGAATATACTTTATATTATGCCTACTTTTAGGAACTGAAATAGGACTACCCGTCTTATTCTTTCCTCTTACAAAACATAATTTATTCTTTCACTTTTAATACAGTACACCACGCTTTCTTGCTCTAGCCATTTTCATAACTGATACCCAAAGGGATTTGGCAAAATGCCCTGTCTATTTACAAAGAATAATTACTTAGGATATTTGAAGTCACTTCTACTACCCGTCTTATTCTTTCCACTAACAAAACATAATTTATTCTTTCACTTTTAATACAGTACACCATGCTTTCTTGCTCTAGCCATTTTCATAACTGATGCCCACAGGGATTTGGCAACATGCCCTGTCTATTTTCAAAGAATAAATACTTAGGATATTTGAAGTCACTTCACTGTTATGTTGACATTTTGAGTCCAAGTCCAACATACTCCCACTCCTTGATTAACAATGTTGAATCAAAACCAATAAAATATTAAACAAATTCACAATAAAGAGTGATGAGAAAAAGGAAAGACACTATACACAATTAAATTAGTGAAGAAAGCGTGATGGAATGTTTACTCTTCTACCGGACCTTGTAACGTACACTTTCTCTTCTCTTAAGGTAACAGCAGGTTCAGGCTCATCCATCGGTACACTAGTTGTCTTGGAGCAAATCTCCAAAGGATAGATGTGTTGAACTGGTCGGATCAACATACCAGTAGCAGTTTTCACCTTCACCACTCGAATTTTGTTGTCCTTCCCTGGGTATACAGCTGCGACTCTCCCCATCGGACAGTCCATCTTCTTCCTGTCGTCACCACCAATTAGCACGACTTCACCTACTTGAAGGTCTCGCGTCATCTTCTTCAGCTCGTTCCTTCTTTGGATGAGCTGACCAAGATATTCCACTCTGAACCTCTTTCTCAAGTCTTCCTTTAGTCGTTGTTGGTACTTATACCTCTTTGACAGATTAACACTATCGATGAGATCAAGATCAGGTACTCCCACCATTGGAATGTCTTGTATAAACATTGCAGGCGTCAAAGGCACCAAGTCATTCTGATCTTCAGACAGATAAGTTAGTGGTCGTGAATTAACAACAGCTTCACAGTCAATCAGAATGGTCAACATTTCATCATATTCCACACATGCACGCCCAAGTACACGTCGCACCAACTTCTTAAGCGTTTGAAACAATCGCTCCCACGACCCACCCCACCAAGCTGCTGTGGGTGAATTGAATCTCCATTCAATTCTTGAAATGGCAGTTTCCATTACTATCTTATCCCAGTCAAGTGCTTTGAGTAAGTTCACCGTTCCATGAAAATTTGTCCCGTTGTCACTATAGACAACATGTGGTCTACCCCGTCTGGAAATAACTCACTGCCAAAATGAAGCTGGATACCGAAAGAGAAGTAACCAGTTCATAATGAACCGCTCTGAAGACTGCACAGGTGAATATCACTATCCAAGACTTGGTACTATTCTTCAAGTGCAATGGACCCACTAGATCGATTCCTACTATTTCAAATGCACTGGTTTCTCTCACCCGATTTTCAGGAAGTTCCACAGGTACGTTTTGCTTCAAACCGTTTACATCTCACACATTTGGAAAGAATTCTGCGCAGAGTCTTCCGCCCTTTGACAATCCAGAATCGTTCTCTTATGATAGATAGCAGAATTTGTACTCCTGCATGAGAGGCTTTCATATGCTCTTCCATAACCAACATATGTGTTACTTTATGATCTGATGGCAACAGAATGGGGAATATAAAATCTGCATCATCTTTTCTTCTCACAATCTTTGTCTTGATTCTCAGCAGTCCGTCCTCATCTTCTAGAGTACACAAGGATTTGAAGTCCAACATCTCTTTCTTCATAAACATGTCATTTTGTACAAACTTCAAAGCGCGTCTTCCTGCATTCTTTACTTCGTGGGTGGACAGTTCAGAATCGTGATGTTTATCCTTTTTAATCCGAACATTATGAATGAACCGTAGCACCCAGGCCATTATTCGTACAATCTTCGTATAAGACGAGAAATACTTCAAATACCATGCCTCCTCTTGTGTAGCAACAGTTAACGATATCGCATCTCTCTCCCTTTCCTGATCTATGTCGTCCTCATTTGCTACTTATTCAGACTTTGGCCAGTTCTCTTCGGAGAGCTTAAGCCAGCTCGGTCCCTGCCACCATCGGGATTCTAACAGGTTTTTTTTCGCACTACAGCCTCTTGATGGTAGATCAGCAGGGTTTTCATGGCCAGGAATGTGTCTCCAGTCTTCAACATTGGAACTATTACCAATTTCCTTCACCCTATTTCTAACAAATGTTCCCCACTGTCCATCTTGGGTAATCCAGTGTAATGCGGTGGCAGAGTCAGTCCAGTAATATTCATTTAAGTCCTTCATGTCAAGACCTTTCCTCACATGTGTAGCTAAACGAGTCCCAATACAACAAGCGAGCAGTTCTAACCTTGGAATTGTGATCTTTTTCAAAGGCGCAATCGTAGATTTAGTTTGCAACAACTGAACCGACACTCCTCTGCTGTCTTCACATCTCAAGAACACCACGACTGCATAGGATGACTTTGATGCGTCGCAAAAGACGTGTAGAGCACACGAGTCTGTCTCCTTCATTGAAGTCCATCTTGGGATTCTTTCATCCGATAAAATAGGAAGGTCCTCAACCCATCTCATAAATTTGTGGGACATCTCTTCTGGAAGTTCAGCGTCCCAGCCTAATTTGCTTTTCTAGCTTTCTTGGAGAAGTATTTTAGTGCAAAGAGTAACAGGAGAGGTGAAGCCTATTGGATCGAAAACTCTCTGCGCTGTGGATAACATATTTTTTCTTGTAATTGCTCTTTGAGGGTAGCTAGCTTATCCCACTGACATCGCAGTACAACTTATCTTCTACTTTATCCCACAGTAATCCAAGAACTGGTGACGGTTTGGCAGTACCTTCGGTGCATAAGGCTGTATGCTCCCTACCTCCCAGGTCAAACTTCCCTTCAGCCATTATTTTCGTAGCTTGTCCAACACATGTATGCAGCTCCTCTTCTGAATTGACAGACGTGACACAATTGTCAACATAAAAGGAGTTCTTCAGTGTTTCAGCCACTCCTTTTAAAGGCGGTTCATACTGACTCAAGTGATGCTGGATAACTGCTCCCAGGAGGAATGGGCTGCAGTTTACTCCAAAAGCAACTCCACGATGTCTCAATATTTTTACCTTCTTCTCTTTGACATTTTCCCACCAGAGAAATCACAGACAGTCACGGTCTTGTTCGTCCACAGAGATTTGTAGAAAGGCCTGATTGATATCGGAAATGACACCAATTTTCCCTTGTAGAAACTTAAGCAAAATCTTGGGGATCAAATCCAGCAAGTTCGGTCCTTTTGCCAAACAGTCATTTAAAGAGCAGCTCTATTTCTGCTTGAGGATGTATCAAAGACTGGCCTCACACTCGTCGTTGAATTGTCTTTGAAGAATCCCCGATGCGGAAGATAGTGCCCACGTTTCAGTTGCTCGTCATCTTGAACCACTTCTACCACGCCCTCATTCAACCAGTTTTTCAATACTTTATCATAGTCATCAAACTTCTCTGCCACTTCAAGTATCGTGGTTGTAACTATTAACCTTTTCTCAGCTACCACCCTGTTATCAGATAGCTCTTCCCGACCAACCAACCAGGAAAAACTAACCTCATACCTTCCCTCAGGATCTCTCTTCACAGTTCTCGTGAAGTGATCTCGCACAGCTGTATCGATTTCCTCATTTGTTTGGCTTTCACAGGGATCCAAGATTCCCAGGGCATCCAACTTCCATAGGTCCGGCAGATGACTAGTGTGAGTCAAAAGGGTAGTTATCATGGCAGCATGGGTATTTGTGCCAGACTTGTCCATCACTTTACCCATTACGACCCAGCCTAATTTAGTGTGCACAGCAGTGAGTCCACGCTCTAATTCTTTCACAGTTCCAGTGTACAGCTTCCCTAATGCATCCGATCCTATCAGGATTTCAATTGGTGGCTGTCCAGCTCCGACATCTGTGAGATGAATCCCCTTCCTCCTCAATTCTCCCATGCAAATACTTAAATATGGCCAAGAGATTGATCCACATATTATTGGTTGGTTTAAAATTCTGATTTGACTGGTTGATAACCCATTTCCCGCGCAGTACTTTTCAATATATATGACCGCTGTGAACCGGAATCGATGAGTGCTCTTACGGTCCGTCTCCTCCCATAGACCTCATGATTCACTTGAAGGATCTGAAGAACTACATCCGAGAAGCACTGACTTGAAATGGAGGTGTTCTGGTTTTGTTCCATCTTTTCCCCACATTTTTGGTCCTTTTGCTTGACCTCCAGCTGTGGACACATGATGGTGCAATGCTTCTTAGAACAGACAATGCAGCTCACTTTACCTTTACAATCTTTAGCACGATGTCCTGGCTTCAGACAGACGAAACATCCGTTGATTCTCTTTAACATTTCCTGCTTCTCACTTAGAGATAACCTCTGTGCTTGAAAACACTCCTTACTCTCGTGTGGTTTTCCGCAGAAAACACAATGCAATTTATAATTCTTCTGTTCACCAGAGAATAAGTCTGTTGCAGTAGGTACAATTTTATCAGGTTGCTGCTTCTTCTTATATCTTTGTGGACTAAGCTCACTCAGTCTGAAGCTCGCTTTCGACAAATAAATTCTTTCTTCACCTTCAACTTCCTTCCTGAGGAATAACATAAAGTGCTTAAACCGGTCTCCATAGATTTTGCTTCCGCCCTCTTCATTATCAATTGTCATTGGACTTCTCAGCCACACCCTAAGAATATCTTCAGGGATGCAGGACCCCACGAGTGGAAAGAGCATGGCAGCATATTTGTCTGAAGTCATACCAATTGACTCTAATGCACGCAGGTGTAATTCTAGGTTATCATAGAGGCGAGTTGTGTCACGCTTTCCTCTGTCTTCAGTGGCATTCTTTATCACTAGTGACAGGAGTTCTCTTACATAATATTCAATAAGCAACTCTTCTTTTCCAAATCTATTCTTCAGGCTCTCTATAGCCTTATTATAGTTCTCTGCAGTGGAAGGGAAACTATCAACAATCTCCCGAGCTCTCGAGCCTTCTGTGGTAGCCTGAATCAGGTACTGGAATTTGCCCTCATTTTCCAAATCCCCGTCCTCGTGAATTCGCCTAAATTGGCTCCAAAAGCCAAGATAGTCTTTTATATCCCCACTGAACTTCTTTCATTCAATTTTGGGTAACCTAAGTTTTCGTCTTCTGGAGTTTGGGAAAGAAATGACCGACTGCCCATTGTTTGTGATTTGGACACCGGTATGTTGCCTCACCGTAAATTGTTCTACTTTCACACGTGCAAAATCCATGTCCTCATTGAACTTCTCTACACTCTCGTATTCTCGTTCAAATTCACATTCAGATTGATCACTGTCTTCTAACATTAATGCTGCCACCTGTTCACTGAGGTTATGTAAGTCGGTAGTTAACCGTTCCAGAGTTGTTAATTTGCTTCTTACAATTTTCTTCATCATTTAATAATTGCAACAGGTCATCATAATTCTTAGTGAACCTCGTTCTCACAGATTTTCGCCTCTCTTCAAGCACATCCATTGTTAAAATTTATGAATATAACCAGATCGAGACTTACCAATATCTGCGTTATTAATCACGTCGGGGTCACCACTATTTTAGGAACTGAAATAGGACTACCCGTCTTATTCTTTCCACTTACAAAACATAATTTATTCTTTCACTTTTAATACAGTACACCATGCTTTCTTGCTCTAGCCATTTTCATAACTGATGCCCACAGGGATTTGGCGAAATGCCCTGTCTGTTTACAAAGAATAAATACTTAGGATATTTGAAGTCACTTCACTGTTCTGTTGACATTTTGAGTCCAAGTCCAACACCTACCGGCCATATCTTGGTACAGAAGTCGAAGGGATTTTATTGAAATGATGACTGCTTTCTGGAATATTTGCAAAGAATTTTTACCAATGCAAAGAGAATTGCTCATGAAATTTTCCATCTTGTCCAAAATTATATTTTGCTGTTCAATTAGTAAACCATGGGTTATTTTTGTTAGTAAAGGCGGGTTAGGACAGTATGAATTCATAACATCATACCACTGGTTTACAAGTTCAATGAAATCCCCTGTTGCCTCTGCTAGTAATTTATCTGGACCTGGTTTGTAGTGCTTTAAAACTGTAGCTGTAGTGTGTGACAGAAGCTGTGCTGCTAGTCGAACATTTTGTCTTTTGTTTTTTTCACTCTGTATGTGATTCGGCGTCAGTTTATGGCACGAGTTTATCTCAGAATTAGTTTGTTTCACTAATTCTACCACAGGAGCACTGGTAACTTTCTGTCCGTTTTCTATAATATAGCCATAATCCAAGAACCAGTTCGTGATTAGTTTTAGCGAATGGGGTGCATCTGCGAAAATGTATATAAGCTGTTGAGTTACTGTGTGGTTGTAAGAAGAGCAGTTCACTGAGATAGACAATTCCTTCCACAAACCCATGTTCCCACCTCCACAGTCTCTCACACAGGCTACCACATTGTACCCAACATTTTCAAGCTCGATAGTCACTCGGTCAAGCATATCCTTAGTTAAATCAAGGTACACAGGCTGTTTCCAGTTGGAAAAAAGTCCTCTAGCCATAATAACTTGCATGTATGAATGAGGACCTACTATTTCATCCTCTTTTTGATCATAATCATATGTAGCTGCAACTTCCATTTCATCATAAGAGAAGACTGTTTTTTTTTAACTATTCATAGTGTGGCCTGTAACTTCCATTACACGAATTACATCAGCCAGAATCCCTTATCTCAAATTTAAACTTGAAGCCCATCTCTGCAATGAAGGGTAATGTAGCTTTTGCCTGAGGTAAATGTAACATCGTTTGCTGAAATATCTGATGGTAAATGCAGTCGAAATATCATCTGAAGTCCATTTTACATGCTTCTTTTTATTGATGATGATATCTAATTGGCTTTTACTCAGCACTCCTGAGAATGTACCAATGACTTGCTAGTTCAGTACTATCTGAGAGGTCTTTCCCAATTTAGCTGATAATTCTTCAACTGTTTTTTCTAGTTCCTCAATTTGCTTCTGGTAATCAATAATTTGTACTCTATTTTGTAAACATTGCTTTCTTAACAGCTCACTTTCTTCTAAAACCTTGTTGTAATTCTCAAGAAGAATTGCACACCTGTTGTCATCTGCCTGGGTTTGAAGTGGTGCTTCTGGGTCACTCACTGAATTTTGTTCACTCTCTTCTCTGAGTATGGTAGATCTTGAAACAATGTCCTCTGGTTCCTCTTTTATTAATCTTTGCTTTCTTGATGATGACTCTCCTATACTGGTGTGATCTGGAGTTAAATGTAGCGTTGGCACAGCTGGAAGTAATATGAGAACAACAAAGTTCATGTGGGATGTATGTAGTAATGTAGCAAGTGTTTTTTTATAAATATTAAGCTAACCCTCCCGTTTACATTTATGATTTGATAATACAGCCATTGTATTTTGAAACCTAGTGCTCCAACCACTAAAATACCACATACGAAATATGTCAAAAATATTAGCAGCTTTAAAATCATCCTAGCAGGTCATCAAAACTTAAGAGTAGGCCAGCTAGGCTCACTTACCATTCGGTTTTAGATTCCTTGTAAATCTTGGCTTTATAATATATTACGCAATTCGACCCTGTAGTCTAATTCAAAGTCTTCACTCTTAAAGTGGAGGGAATATATCCTACTTGTTTGAGGGTTGAAATTATATTTTCGCTTACATGCAGCAATCCACTGATTGCGAAGGCATGCGTCTTTTGGCATCGTGAAAAACGACACGTCATTTCCAACTTTATAATAACTGTGACAAACTGCCACAGCACATCTTTGGCCTGGCATGATTATAAATTAAAGGGCTTAAAACACGTGTTTAAACCACAGCAATCCAAACAATATAATGTGTGGGAAAGTTGACTTTCCTAGCATATATCGCGCTACGAAGAAGCTAGTGACGTCACGTCCTTTCCCTTCTCTCCGCGGTTCCCTCGCCAAAGAGCTCTATATTGAGGCAACCTCCGCAGTTGAGTAGCCTTGGCATGCGGTATCAAGCTCTCCATGCTTCCATGCACTAAGAATGTACTCGTCTTTTATTTGAAGACATATTCATGCACTTGTCTGTTATTTGAAGACGTAAAATTAAAATTATTTTAATATAATGCAACATTTTAAACGAGGACTATTTCGTTTTTACAACGGTGAAGTAACATGTGTTTTAGAATTGCACCCCGCGTATTTGAAGTGTTGGTAGCAGTGAGTTCGTTCATTTTCCCTCTCAAGACTTCAGTGTTGTGGCGGTAGTAATACCACTGCATGAAGGAACGTTAATGGATTTTACAAGAAAATCCGTTAAGGTAATCCCATTTATTATTATTATCGATCTGGATTGATTAATTTCTTACTTCTTAGCTATTGTACTGTCGAGAGCCAATGATTCTACCAAAAACTCCGTTATAGTTATTGTACCCTCTCAACCCTTCTCCTTAGTCGTCATTACCTCCAGCTCGGCACAGCTCCCTAGAGGGCCTGCCAACCCGAAGGAAAACTTACCAACTGCGACCCCAAGACAGCCTTTACGGGACTTGGTGGCTTTTGCTCGGCGGTCGGTGTTGACAACGTGCCCGGGCAGTGTTCCCAGTTGTACCAGAGAGCAGGCACGTCGACTTGCCCACAGGCTAGAAATGTGGGAAGACTTACCTGATGAAGGTCATTCCACCGCAGCTGTTTTGAAGTCAGGGATGGGACTTTTAAGGCCAAATAAGGTAGTAATTTCTAAAAATGGTGTATGTATTACAATAAAAAAAGATAAATTACAAAAATTAGGAACTACACTTTTAAGACTTAAATTATCACAAGAGACTGAATTGTCCTTGAGAGGACGGTAACTAACGACGGTGACACCGTGAGGTACGGCCCACCATTTAACGCACTTATGGACTTCCCAGAAGGGGAACCAGCAGGTACGCTGGATGTCAATTATCTTACAAATGAGTTACATAACAGAACATTTATCCCTAGCAAATAGAATTTACACAAGGTTTGGACTTGGGAACACATGCACGCAAAAAAACAGAACAAACACAAGGACAAACTTGCAAAGCCACCACGCGGTTGCGCAATACCAAGGACAAATTACAAGTTACACACGGAATGAAAATTTGGTACAACTAACCCACGCACGAACATATCACGGATAAAAGTAAAAGAAATTGAACAGAAATAAAATGAAATGACTACATTACTAATGACAGGCTCCAGAAAACGGAGCGGACGGTATACTCGACTGCCACGGGCCCCGACACGAACAATACTCCCTTAAAATGGCGGAGGATAACGGTACCCCAAGGTACAGTTGCACAATAGGACGTTCCCCCCAAAATTTGAGATTTGTACCAATGCCATAAGTAAAACAGAATTACGAGGTGTGGGAAAATACTAAAATGAAACGCACATGGGGCGTAAAAGAAGGAAATCCAAGGCAAATGTGTCACGGAAACTACGAACATCACGTGGACGTAAGATGACGAAAACGAACACAGGGACCCCTTTAAAACTTAAATAAAACAACTACATGGCTGCACTCGAGAAAATTCAAGGAAGCGTGATGCACCGGAAATAATAAATAATTTGGAACAAAACCGAACAGACGCCTCATGGTTGCGCAGCAAGAATAAACCCTCGCCAAAAAAAAAAAAAAAAAAAAAACAGGAAAAGTTTCCCCACTACAAAATCAAGCCTCCGAAGAAGAAAATTGGTTAACAATTTAGATATAAAATAGGGACGGACAACTCAATCCCCACTTCGTGCGAAGCCAAACTGCTGCGCCATAACCACGAGGTAAATAACGACTCGAAATATAAAACACGAGGAAATACCAAAACACAACCCAAAATATTGCGACGGACAAGTTAAAAGAAATATCACACTTCCTGGAATGTACTCAAAACACAACTAGGTTACATATTTAAAACTAGTATTCTAGACTAAAAGCCATGGCTAGGATGGCTGGATACCTGTACTGGGACTCGGGCATCCGAATCCCGAGCCAACCTTTTCGGTGAACAGTCAATGCAGGAGTGGTCGAATCCCACGCCGCAGCCCTTCATATATGAAACGCACTAATTTTTGACAATAGAATAGTTGTCGCCACACACGCACACTAAAATCCCTTGTCTTCTTGGACATAGTCCGTAAGGCACTTCCGTATTCGTTTTCGTGCAGGTTGGTCACACTGGTCGGCCGCTAGGCGCTTTTCTCGTCATCTCGCTGCGGACGATATATATCGCGATGGGCGGGATCGAAAACAATCGATACAGGCAATGATGAATTTGTAAATGCGTAGTATTACATGCTTTCTTTTAAGGTTAGGGAACTCTAAATTGTAGCACCAGTGCACATAAGGTCTGAAGTTATACCTCGTGTCTTTTGACCGCGAGAGCGATATGATATTCTGGAAGAGTTCGTTTACAAGGTGTTCATAGTCCTGATAATCAACTGGAGGCTTATGCCACAATTTTTCTTCTAGAGATTTGGTGAGTAAAGGAAATTACGAAGCATAGCTTCAACTGGACGTACAGGGATGGGTAAACTTTGGTAGGAATTGCATATTTTAGGTTAGGAGTTTACTTCATGTCAGTTTAAAGTGGCGTGCACACGTCACAGTTACTGCATTTGATTGCTTGTTTCACCAGATTGAAATGTAATCGCAGAGCTGAGAAATCTAACCCGGGTCTTCTGGTGGTAGCCAACAGTGCTATCCACTATACCACGCGCCGTGCAGAATTCTGCCGATGATTTATATAAAGTACAACAATAACCAGTAATTTAAACAGGCGATCATTTCTAGGGGTAGAAATGAATAAGGATGTAGCCCGGCTAGGTACCATGGGTAACACGAGAAGTACAATTAATGTCCCTATTTATTTCAGTCTGCCAGTTCTCAGATTTCAAGAAGAATGTTATCATCCCTATACCAAAGAAAGTAGGAGCTGACAGATGTGAAGATCACCGTACAATCAGCTTAATTACTCATGCTTCAAAGACCCTGTCTAGAATAATTTACAAGAGGATAGAAAGCCAGATAGAAATGGAGTTGGGTGACGACCAGTTTGGTTTCAGGAGAAATGTAGGAACACGGGAAGCTGTACTAAGTCTTAGGCTGAATTTGGAAGGTAGAATAATGAAGGATAAGAGAACTTCATGGTGTTTGTAGTCTTAGAAAAGGTTATTGATCACGTTGATTGGGCTAAATTGTTTGACATTTTGAAAACGATTGGAATACAGGGATAGGAGGGTGCTCAACACTCTATACAGACACCAGACAGCAGTCATTCGAGCTGAAGGACATGAGAGAGAAGCTGGTATTCAGAAAGGTGTAAGGCAAGGCTGCAACTTATCACCCATACTTTTCAATCTTTGCATTGAACAAGCAGTGAAGGAAATTGGAGAGATTTTTTAAATGGGTGTGAAGATTCAAGGAGAAATATTTTCAAATCTGAGATTTGCTGATGACATCGTCATCTTGGCCGACACGCCTGAGGATTTGAATGAGTTTTTGAATGGTATGGACTCCGTCTTGAGGAAATAATTCATGATGAAAATCAATAAATGTAAAACAAAAATATTGGAATACAGCCTAAATAAATCAGAAACCTCTATGGACATCAAATTGGCAGGTAAAAAGCTAAAAGAAGTAGGAGACTTCTGTTACTTAGGAAGCAATCCAACCAGTGATGGATGAAGCAAAGAGGATATAAAAAGTAGGTTGGCTCAGGCAAGGAAAGCATTTCTACAGAAAAGGAATCTGTTTACATCGAATATAGATTTATGTATTAGGAAGTCATTTTTGAAAGCCTTTGTCTGGAGCGTGGCACTCTATGGGAGTGAAACTTGGACTGTTGGTGCAGCAGAAAAGAGGAGAATAGAAGCGTTTGAAATGTGGTGTTACAGGAGAATGATGAAGATCAGATGGGTAGATAGAGTTACAAATGAAGAGGTATTAAGATGAGTGGGAGAGGAAAGATGTTTCTGGCGACTGGTAATGAAGAGAAGAGATAAGTTCGTAGGACACATACTAAGACACCCAGGAATAGCAAGCTTAGTTATGAAAGGAAGGGTCGAGGACAAGAACTGTAGGGGTAGACCAAGTTAAGAGTATGTTAAACAGGTTGCTTCGGATGTAGGGTGTGGTAGCTATGTAGAGATGAAACGATTAGCTCAGGACAGGGAGGTATGGAAAGCTGCATTAAACCAGTCAAAAGACTGTAGACTCAAACAACAAAGTTCGCACTCTATTTAACAATGATTAATTGATTGATTGTTTTTTATTTGCATACATTTATTAGACGGCATCATTATTAAAACAAAATCATACTCCATGTGGGATTTGAAAGAGAACGCGTTCTGTAATCTATGAATTTAGATACAGTACATGAAATAATTTAGTAATTTGGATTATTAAATACCCTATATCAATTTGTTCAGAAGCGCAGCTATTTCCTTTATTCCCATGAATTTCTGTTAAAAATCTATTTATTTCTGCCCCTGTGCATTGTTATTGACCACCTCGTCATGCAGTGGCTATTATTTTTAGCTGTCACTCCTGAGATTCGGGTTCGATTCCCGGCTCTGCCAAGAAATATAATTCTGATCTGAGAGTTGGAACAAAATTCACTCTGCCTCGTGAGGCAGAAATCATAGGAGGTGAGTTCGTTTCCCACCACAGCCATCCTAGAAGTGATTTTCCGTTGTTTCCCACATATACTCCAGACAAATGCCGGCATGCTACTGTACCCGTAAATCCGGAAAGTAGCCTGTTGGAATATCCATTGCCCCAGCTGGATCGTCTATTTCTAACAGCACCGGCAAATTACTACATTAGAAATCGCTCCAACATGGTCTTTACGGATTTGCATACAGCAGTTACAAGAATATTGTGGATAAACAACAAACTACACGGGGCACACTTACCTTTACTTACGTTTCTCGGGGACTGGGAACACAGCTTCGCCTACAATACATCCACAATACTCTAATCCTTTTATTTAAAATGAATCACACGTCAGCAACGACAGATAACGAGCTGAACAAATTTATTACCAATGGAAAACTAACCTAATATAAACAAAATAACAATAAACTAATCTAACAACAACAAAATAAAACCATACAATCATACACACTTCCTTTCTACAACACATCTTACTACAATGCTGTGTAAAATATCAGCATAAAAGCCTTGGCAGGTATAGGCCTACACTACGTAAAAAAAGAAAAACGTTTAAGGGATGCTCTTACATTCATGGCATTCCTGGGAACAGGTTACCTTCATTGGCACACGTCTGAAAACGCACGAGCATTGGCTTGCTCCATCAATAAGCGATAGCAACAGCGTTGAGCTCGGAACTATTTACATTTTATACAAGCCTGTGAGTCGCCACATGTTCGCATTATGTCACACCAAGCTCTCACCTCCTAACGGTGAATCATTTTGTCTGGCCTGCATTGAGACTGCCTTGTGTGCGTTTAAAATACACGTATAAAATTAATATTCAGATCTTAGAAAAATGCTCATAACTTCTATGTTCCTTTAACAATCATTCTGAAATCTTCATACAATTTTTCATTCCCACCCCGGAATTGTTCTAGACCAATTTGGTTCAACAATTACTCTTAAGAGTGGGCAATCATTCATACAAAAACATCCGCTCACAAATCACACGCTATTCCAAAACATTCGATTAATAAATCCTACCAAAATTATTTAAGAAATTAAATCATTTCCGAAAAATATTTACATGTAATTTGTTCATAATAATAGACACTATTTAACGTTGCTAACACGTTACTTTAGAGATTCTGGATTCTCGGATACAATACAACTCTCAATTAATTATTTACACTGTTTTTCCACATAATCATTTTCTAACACTCCGTAGTTTTCATATACTGCTCATACATCGTCTTATATAGGTTTCCTTACATTGTCGGTCTAATACAGTCGACTGACAAAGGTTAACTGTACGTAATTGCATAACATCGGGTTTAATAAAATATAATAATGGTATCATTGACATTAGTAGACAATCGTTCTCTAATTGTATTTCCGCTAAAACCCTTCTGTCAACACAGCTAAAACGTTACTTCACATGAACTGGACTACTTGTATACAACGACTCGTATCATGATCCAATGCCTTTCTTATCAAAGCCCAATAATTTCATTGACTTCCCTTATAATGCGGAACTTCCTTCGCACGAGCGCTCCATAGCTCTACAAATCCTCATATAACAATATATATGACATAAACAATTATCATCCATTATGTTAAACAATAACCAAAATGGATTAATTGTTATTAACTTTTCTTGTGTAGGAACTTTTCTCATATAATGGCATGACCCTCAGTATCGTTTCACATGACTACTGATCTACAATTATACTTCCTTAAGTTCTTCAAACGAAACTTCCAATCGTAATGAACGATATTAGACTGTCGTGATTGACCTCCTAATGTTTACTACACAGAAAGATAATTAACTGTTAACTCGTCTGTCGCAAATACATGTAATAAAAATAATACTCCCCTCTCACTTCACTTATCAACCTTTAAATTGTATATCGTTGTAATATCAGGTCTACATAATGACGTGATATTACACAAATAGTGTGAAATAACACACATGTTATTTATAGTGTCAAATAGAATTCAATCTTGACCGGGATAAACTAGCTTTGAATTCCTAGCCAAAGATTTGAATAATCTTCTATCAAAAGTTATTTCCTCTAACATATTAAATGAACAAAGCTTTCAGCTTTACAAATAATAAAAAGGTTTGTCAACGTCGTAATGTTTTTCCACTCTACACAAAGAATGTTTATAGGGATTAAGACTTCGGTATTATCAAACGACTAGTATTTCCTAGATCGTCGAAAGTTTATGTACAATAATGATATGACAATATCTTTCGATGTTTCTTCTGTTCTTGAAGTTTGATGTTGTTACATTAAAGTGCTCAAATTAAATTTAAGAGAATTTAATTTGAAGCTATGACACAATGTCAGAATACTTGGTTTAAATCAAATTATTAAAATTCGAGAG
The DNA here is from genome assembly GCA_946902985.2 of Meconema thalassinum. Taxonomy (NCBI): domain Eukaryota; kingdom Metazoa; phylum Arthropoda; class Insecta; order Orthoptera; family Tettigoniidae; genus Meconema; species Meconema thalassinum. The sequence goes on from OX336398.1 coordinate 100,829,215, forward strand.
TCGAAACGACTAGTCTTCTATAAGGAAATCTGATTCCTCAAACAAAATGTATAATGTCAGTTCAACAACTGATCCGTAGAATAAAATTGAACAATAGATGAAAGGCAATCATCTCCTAAATAATCTTGAGGCATAAAAATCTTAGCACATATCTGAAGTGTAAAATACATGAGAACACTGAAATACGGTACATGAAGTGTGAAAATATGGAGTAAGATTGTTGGCTCAGGATGTCACTAATCAAGCTCTATACTAAAAATAAGAGACACAGCTACCTTATTTGGGCGAAAACTTGAAGATCTATTTAAGTATTCACACAATACTTTAGATGTTTCCTCAGTTCAAGATACTGAGATGGATCTGCATTTGAACCTCGGATCTGCGACCTCAGAGATAGGAAAAACGTTCCCTTCCGGAATTCACCAACATTCGCCTGGGCTCGAACGACATCCTTCTGGCAAATTCTTCTATTGTTGCTGGGCTACCCCTAGCATCTTGACAAATCTCTTCTGTAGAATCTTCATTCTCCTTCGCAAATATGTATCAGCCTCATCATTGGAAAATAATTTATAGAAATATTCATATACAGTAGATGGTGAATGAAATATTTCTATTGCTAATTGATGTTACATTAGTGTTCGTAGACTGACGAAAATGTACAAGATGGACCGTACACTACATCTGTATTCAACAATACGTCGTCTAACGAAGTTCCATAGTTGTATCTTAAATTCTGTTATCGAATATGTCTCTGGCGCATAACTATTTAGTTCATCATATCAACAATGTTAATTATGTTGAATGAAACCATTTGAAGAATAATGATAGTCATTATGACAATGTTTATTTGCTGCGCCAATGTTAAAAGTTATTCGCTACTGTTCACTTGAACTGCGTTCGCCAACTTCACGTTGCAATCTAAAATGATATTCAGCTTTATTTCCAACACTTTTGAAAAACTGTCTTAACAGGCTTAAATTGTCGAAACGGTAAATCTTAGAACGCTCGACTTTCAGCAGAGTGTATTATTCGACCTGTTCTTTATTTATATTCACTTAGTTCAACTCAAATCGCAATTATATATTATTATATATTATTATTCTTTTCAATGCTCCTCAAAACTTCATTTAAAATGTAAAATTGAAGTGCGGTAATCTCCAACGTTCTACCTAGCTAACGTAGCGTCTCCACAAGTCGACAGTCGTCGCACTTGGACAAAGCTTTGGGATCTCCGTTAACCCAATAAAACACTTCCTCACTCTTCAAAGACTGCTGGAATAAGAACCTCGATCCTTGGATCTCCCCCTCCAAGTCGAAATTTTGGCGGCCATATCAATCTCCCAACATAATTTTAGCGCGTAGATTACTAATGCTTATTACTGCGTAGATTAACTGATCTGCGGTTTTTTAAGTATCAGACATATTTTATTTTACTATTCTCTTCAGTACCAAATAAGAAAATCTTCTTCTAAGGGCCTAAATGCATAATTTCACCAAATTATGTAGTTGAAGTTAATCCCGTCTTCAACAAGACCTCTCCTCATTAGCTCTGGGCTGGGATCCAATAGCATAATTTATAACAATATTTATAATATTAATTTCCAAACTCACTGTTGCTATGCCAATTTCAGCCTTCTAGAAACGTCTATTGTGCAATATGTTACGTGATCGGGCTCTCCCACTGCCTCGAGCTTGTAACACTACCCTCCTGTGTCACACTTCCAGAATTTATATTTGCTGGTTAAATTTTACCATGGGAACGGAAATTACTCTCATTTTGTCCCAGAATAATTCAATTTTCGGGGGCAGTACCTCAATTAACGACACAGCTGCCTCCTTCCCAATCGTCATCTCAATTACGAATACACACACCAATACAGCCATCACAATAAAGAGGTCATCAGATAAATTCCACACACACCCAAGTACACGGGGTTACATGTCGCAAAGCACCTAAATAAATCATCATCAACAAAAAAGCATTGATATTCCTATTGATATTGATCTAGGAGAGGGCGAGGAGGGCGACCACCCCGGGTCCCGCAGTCTGGGGGCCCCGCGCCATGGATATTTTAAATTTAATTAATTATACTTTTCAAACTAATTTATAATTAATATCCCTTTTTCCGTGCAGCTATGACCTCCCGTGACCGTTTAGCAAGTTTAGATTTCCGTGAAATAATAGAAGACTTCAGCCGGGAAAAAAGTCGCAAAGTAATATTTTAATACTCTGCAATTCTTCTAGGTTTGTGCCGTGTCGTGTGTGGGGTTTCGCCTAGGACACCAAGCTGGCTCATCGGCGGGCTCTTGGTGTCCCCGCCCGGACCTCCACAGGAGTAGCTAACTGCGCGCTACCTCCTTTTATATAGAGTGCAACTGCAACTCGTTACTGTGAGAACTAAAAGCTCAAGCAGCCTTAACCTCCCATCAAGATCAGATGAAACCACGAATGATATTGTTATATCATCATAATTACTATGAACTTTACGTCGCTCTGACGAGAATTATTTGCCAGGTTGTGATAGAAGTCATACTCATAAACATTCATTGTATCAAATGGAGACATATTGCGAAAGTGACAATCCTTACTTTATTTGAGAAAGCTAAGAGCTTTCATCATTTAATTGTTTTAGGAAACATAATTTGATAGAAGATAATTTTTATCTTACGACAGGGATTCGAAGCTGGTTTACCCTAGTCAAGATAGAATTCTATGAAGGGATGGGAAGAGTGGGACGGTTAGGCAAGGAAGTGGTCAGGAGGCGGCAGTGGCCTAACAGTAGGTACTGCCCCCGAAAATTGAATTATTTTGGACGTAAACTAGAATATTTTCGAAGCCCATGATACAGTTTAACATAGCAATATAAATGCTGGAACTTGACACAAACCAGTCGTGTCAGAGTAGCAAGCAAGGAAGGGAGATTCCAATCACGCGATATTGTAGGGTACCCGAGAGGGTGTCCTCTACAATGTATTGTCTTAGGGGATGAAATAAGAGTATCTTGGGGGCTGCTCGTAGCTTGGCTGTGAGAGGTGTAAACGTGGACGGGTTCGAGAGCGTGTAAGCGCCCGAAAAGAGAACTCCCGAATGTACTGCTTAATCGGGTAGTTCGGTTAAGGGATGAGGGGCGGTTTGACGCTATGAGCTTTGAACAGCAGAGCCGCTGTTCGGAATACTGCCACGTGAGCAGCGACTGGCTCGAGCTGCTGAGCGATGCACGCAGTGTGACGTCAGTGAGTAACTTGCTACGTGCGCTGTGGAACAATTAGTTAAATGTCTACCTGGCGTCTACCGGAACAAGGGATGAAGAACAGGATCTTAATAACTAATTAAATAATCTAGAAAGACCAGTTGCTTCTAATATTACTGAGTTTAATGTGGGGTACTTCAGACTTGAAGTACTCCTTACAGTGGCAAAACAGTTATTAAAACAGATACTTCTGTAAACCAAGCACAAAGGGGTGGTAGTGTAAATGTCTGGTACTGAGGGTGGTGTATCGCTATGACACTTACCCTTCGGCGTTGATGTGGCTCGTGGCAGCGGTTCGGCACAAAGAAGCACTGAGGCAGAGTGCCTGACTGACTGAGTGATCGATTGATCTATTGAATGATCCTGAGGTACCACGCCTCCCCACTTACATAGGTTTAGGAGTGCCGCGTCTGTGGAATTGCAGTTTTAACAGGATGTGCGGCGTTGGCTGAGGTAACTGGAGGTTGTTACTATGCCTTGGGCCTGGCTTTATGTTAGAAGTTTAGGTAATGTATGCCGCAGGAGTCTGTGTATAGATAAATGTATATTTCGTAGATAGAGGGGGATGGGGATGCATCCCCCGGATGCAGCAACTCCTTCGACAGAGCTAGTCATCGTTCTCGATGACAGGATGAGACTAGGCCATAGGGGTAGTTTATTTTGTATATATGTGTGAATGGTCATCCTCTTCGTTCTTGTAAAATCTTGGCTCTTCTTTTCTTCTCTTCTGTTCTTCTGTTTTTGTATAATATGCCTTCAACCAGAAGGTGGTGACGTTGTTGGGGGCATGTGATGATCCCCGTGTGGGGTGAGGTACAGAAGTGAAGATGTCGGAGATAGAGAGGCGGGTATTGTCTTAGAGCGAAATAGGTGGACGTCAGTGTGCAGTGCCTCGTAGAATAGGTCTGCCTCGGGTTTGTGCCTAGCGATCAAGTGTAGGTGTTTAGGTGTGGGGAGGGGCAATATTTCATTTACATAACATGTGCATCCTTACAAATATAAAATATAAATATCAAAACATTGGATAATCTGCAATACAAAAAAACATAGTGGCAATATCCACTGTACAGTATACATGGTGGGTATTAAACATTAAGAACATCATCATCATCATCATCATCAAACATCATCATTAATCATTAACACAATCATCAGTAATCATCATCAATCATCATCATCATTAATCATTAACACAATCCTCATTAATCATCATCATCATTGTCATCATCATCATCATTGGGGACCATCTCAAGGGGAAAAAACAGCGTCAGGACCTAGCTTACCCTCCGTCCTCTCAACTGAACGGGCTGAAAAATTGCCCTTGAGTGGCGAAAATAAATTCAAGGAACAATAAAGGAAAAGAACAGAAAGAATAGGAAAAGAAAAAAAAAGTGTCTCGGTGTGTTCGTTAAGGGGGTAAGAAAAATGTGGTTATTGTGAGGAGGAGAAAAGGAGCCACTTGTACAGCTGTGAATTTAGAAGGACCGAAAGGAAAAGGGGAAAAAATATTGTGGCTGTAAAAATACAAAAAAATGCCCTCCCTCTCTGTCTCTCTCTCTCTCTCTCTCTCTCACTCGTGCCGTAGCACCAACATCAGAACTTATAACCGAACCCTAATCATGTCCACCCATGTGTACCTTGTACAAACAAACCTAGAGTGCTCTAGAGCTCTACAACTATCATGTTAATTCTAAACTACTCTATACCATGGCAAAAACTATTAATATATTCATGGATCGTCCCCTGTGGGAGGACGGTCCATCTTAGCGAGGAAGGTTGTCTCTTACACCTGGTGAGTACAATCCTCGTCGCCGTATTGCACCTCTCAATTCAGGTGTCCTTTTATTTTCGGATCCGTCCAACGGGAGTGGACATCCCACAGTTATCCCTAACCGTGGGACGGATATCAGTTTAATACTGATGTAAAGTTGTGGTGAAAAAGTGTGAGAACCGGGGGTGTGTTAGATCTGTATGTAGGGTAGATGGTGCGACTGGCGCGTGTTAGGGCGGGGGTAGATATATACAGGGGACTATGTACAAATTCGCCATCTGTAGGGAAAGAGAGAAATGAAAAATGTGGGTGTATATTCACCCCGCTGGCTGGCTGCTGGATGTCTCTGTAAATCATATACTGTAGTTATCATTGTATTGTCATCCTGGTGACCTATATCATACACGGAATACCGTGGATTCAGCTGTGGAAAAAAACCATAATTATCCTACTGTGTATTCATTTGTGGCGAGAGTACCACTGAGCACTCTGTATGTTCATCTGGAGGCGTCCGGTGAATGGCTGCCTGAAAAAAGAAAACATGTAGACATGATTAAAGATGCATCTCACCATTAGAGATGCTAACTGTGTTGGATACCGAAGAATCGAATTGCCGGGCTTATACGGCTGCGAATATCACAGTCCGAGGCCGATCGCTAAGCGATCTCGCCTGTCTTATCTCGTATATCTTATCATGTAACGGTCGCTGCCAAATTATCGATTTATCGGGCTTACACGGCTGCGAAAAATTGCAGCCCGAGGCCGATCGCTAAATGATCTCGCCTTTCTCATTTCTCATCATGGATCTGGCAACGATAAACCTCATGTCGATGCCAAATTAGCGCTTTATCGGGCTTACACGGCTGCGAAAAATTGCAGTCCGAGGCCGATCGCTAAACGATCTCGTGTAAATGTCTCTTATATCTAGTTACGTACGAAACTTATGTATATAAAAAAGGCTCGAAATGTTGCCTTAACCCAGGGCCGAAATACCCCTCGTAATCTACTGTGTTGACACAGTGGCTTACGAAATGTGCTTAACTAAGTTGCCTGTCAAATGCAACTGTCTTACTTACTAGAATTTGGATCGAGGGGCATATGCATACTCTACTGGGGCCGGCCCCCAATAGAATACGCCAGACTGAGTCCTTGCATCCCTCGCCTCCTTATGTACTATGCCCCCCTTTAATAACTAATATAACTAACAACTACCTGCTGCATTATCATTTCGTAAATCATATATCACCGCAAAGGCAATATCAATGTGTTCCCCTCCCTGGGGCACGATCAGAGTGACCAACGGTGACCGTTACCTCGGCCAGGGAGAGAACCGTGGGCATTTCGTCGATAATCTGTACCCGTCCTCGGGGGTATGGCCAAAGGGATCTCCGGTGACCAATACCTCGGCCCGGGAGATAATATATTCATTACTGTTCATTATTATTCATTATTATTCATCATTATTCATCATTATTCCTCTTCACCCGCCGCTGCAGCACTTAGCTTCGCGCACTGAAGCTGATTGCTTAAATTACAAACTAGCTAGGAGTCAAGTAAAGTGGGTCGTCTCTGGTTGGAGGATCTATCCTGTCCGATGCTGAGGGGGTCAATCCCCTCACCGAACGATCAAGATTCCGCCCGCAGGTCTAGCTTAGTCGACGTTAGTGCATAATGGGTGCAGCTGCCGTCGCTTTAGGGGGCAGGCTAGGCACATCCGTCAGCTTGGGCGGTTTCCCGCACCAAGTCGTCGCTGCTGCGACCTTCCGTCGTTCGTCGGAGTCCATGTCATAGGCTATGGGTGGCCCTTAGTCTAGGTGAAAGCTCACCAAAATTTGCCATTATCATTTACCATTTTACATATATCCATCTCCTATTTTCTCCAAGAAAATAGAGCCACTTCTACCACAGTGTACCTCTGTGCGCAAACCATATATATAGCCATGTATATATATATATATATATATATATATCAAGTGTCAAGCGATTGTTCGTGTGGGGGCGGTATTCATTCAGGGTACGGGGCTGGGGACAAATTCGGCACAGTGCACTTTCATTGCACCTGGCTTGCAGATTGCTAGCTAATTTCAGCTGCGTTTATTTTATTTCACAGTTAGTGGGTAAGCGAAGGGAGGAAGGGTGTCCCCTATTAGTGGGATAATGTAGACAAATTAAATGCATTTTAGTAGTGGGTTGGTTGGACGGTTAATTGGGACCAAGGACTGGTGGTCCTAAGTGGATGTGGGATCAATATAACGGGTGAGGAAATCTCTACCGGTAAGGGGTAGGATTGCAAAAGGAACTGGGTGTACAGTGCGGGTGTTACATTCCACACTGATGGATGTATGGGCATGTATAAACTAGTACGACCTCCCGTCGCATGCAACGTTAAATATCTCTATCAGGGTAAAAATGGCATGCGGGAGAAAAATATATAAAATATTTCATATACTAATGTTAGCGGGGAAAGCTTTTTTACGCTAAGCTGTTAGCTCTATGATTCCGCCATGTTAACAAACATGTAGCCATGAGCGATAAAGCGTGTCGTGCACCTTGGCAGCTGTATGGCTACCAAGTGCCTTGCATTAAAATGGTACGGGGCGGGGGAAGTAGTGTAAATATGTATAGTGTATATTCTGTACCCTGGAGGGAAAATATACTGAAGCTTGGATCACCTTGCGGTGATTTTATGGCATCTGTTGCCGTATAACATATCACACTGCTGCCTGCAATGTTGAAGATACCACCTGTACTTATAATCTAAAAACTTATATACGAACACTGGTCAAGGAAAAATAAATAAAAAAGATCCTGGTACCAAAGTACCACTGTACTATATCTAACTGGTAGGGTCACAGGGATATGTTATGATACCCTACGATTAAAATCTCTCTTATGGCATATCGTCTCGAATGTGCTCGCAAAACAATGAATGAGTAGGGATGAGTTTAGTATATAATTGGTGCATCCCGCTGCAAAATATAACGGGCGGTGTTTGAAAATTCGCGTCCGCGCGTGGTTTACTGGTATCGGCATTGCCGACTGTCGCGGTGTGGGGATATTGTGATCCGAAATATGAGGCTGCACTTCTGTGCGTCGTCTTGTTCTGCACAAATCGTAACATCTATGCATATGTGACCTTAAATGCCGCCTTTGCGGGCTCTAATGAATATTTTCTTCTGTGGACGATGTCCACCTGTAAGGGGGGAATGAGTCAAAAATATATCACCCGCCATGCGGAAGTGTGTGGGAACGAAACTGTGTTTTGCCACCCTAATGTGGGGGGTGAATATAGGAATGCGAAGCATATGTAATCTGTAATCATAAATTCGAAAATCTGTATGCGGGAAAAATAATAAAATAATAATCCGGAATGGGGGTAAGAGGGTTGTGGCGGGGAATATAGTTGGGTCACCGTAGTGAACGATTATTCCCGCCTATGACTGTAATCAAGCGGTATCAGAAAAAAATTGATACGCTCCGAAGAAAATTTTCTAATCGGCGTGGATATCTATCTATCGATGTTTGTGGAGAGTGCCCGTGGTCGCCTATAGTGTAAGGCAGATTCTTTATAATGCTGTATTGAAGTTCAATTGTTGTGTGAAAAAATGGCCAAAATATAACGTTAGGAGTGTACATCTGCGCTCCGTGTGTGGCAGCGAAAATAATGGTATTTCGCCGTGAAATATGCACTCACTGTGTTAGGTAGGGTGTGTGTGAGGGGATGAATTCCAATAAAAGGGTGGGTCTACCCTAATAGGCAGTGTGTATTTAAGTAAGTATGTGTCCCGGGCGTAATGGCATTTGAATCTCGCGCGTGGATGTGATTGGACGGTATGTGGAAATATAATGGCCGCTCGGTTGCAAGTACAGTAGAGGCTGAGTGACGTGAAAGCTGAGATAAGACGTACGTGTGTAATGTCAGATAGCGTTTTATCGCTAGGCGGAAGACGCTGCGCTAATTGGTTGCAACGCGCTGTGGAGGTAGGGTCATCTCGCGCGCTATGCTGATTGGATATGAGCGCTGTACGGGACGGGAGGAAAAGTGCGGGTGTGTTGACATTAGCTTTCGAACTGTCAGACGCACTTGGCGGCCGTCGACCGGAGTGTGTGTTATGTACTCACTATCGCATGAAAGACAGCCTGTGTAAAACATAACGTGGGTGTGTTTCAATGGGTTCTCGGATGCGGAGTATGAAATCAAAGTATGTCCCTCTGGTGGGGAACATTTGTGGGATTACGCTGTCATAACATCGTGATCATGTGGGACAAATTAAAGTATACCGCTGGGCTTCTGCGCGTATTGTAAGTAGTGTACTGGAGTGTACTGAAAGTGTACTGATGATGTATTGAGGCCCGTTGCGACTCTATTCGCGGGTAAAATGTTGGGTGTCATCACGTAGGAAAAGTTTTCCGTGGTCTAATCCCACTTACTTCGGGAAAATGCAAAAATTATGTGGAGCTCAGTAATATGTACCCTCGGGGCGTGTACTGTATTCCAGACATGTCGCAATGTCCGTGGAGTAGCACAATGGACTAAGTCTACCGTACAACTTGCGGTATGGAAGTGAGAGCTGTATGTTTTAGTCCTGTAATTCAATGTGTCGATATGGAGAGTATGTCCTCCTGGTGTGTATAACATGTTCGCGTACACAAGTGGATACTTAATGTTTATAGGAAATAAAATCATTGGGCCTTCGTTAATCGATTTCTACAAAATTTGGCATTCCTATTCCCATGGTTGATATTTATCCTTTATGGTGGACCTAGGAGGGTATAATTTAATTTACCCTGGGCATAACTCGCCTAGGAAAACTTAGGACTCATATGGACCATGGGCGTAGTGGCTGCCTAAATATACATATGCGCTCATGGTTGATATTTACCCTATATCGTGGACCTAGGAGGGTATAATTTAATTTACCTGGGCATAACTCGCCTAGGAAAACGTAGGACACTTATGGACCATGGCGGTAATGCTACACGGATGGACATATTGGGATATGTACCTTGATGTGCAACGTTGCCTGATATAAAAATGCGAAAGTGGAATTTGGCCAACTATTGATTATGGCGACAAATGTGTGTAACTAAGGGGTATATATGGATTGAAGGGGATCGAAAGAAGGACTTTGTGGTCCTATTGGAGCCTTGTGGCAGTTGGTAAGTTATTTCGTTAATGTATGATATTAATATTATGTCGGCATATGGCAGACTATGACGAACAGTTCATACTTAGCGTAGGGATGAAAAATGGGTTCCTACGTCGACCGTTAGAGGAATATGCCCCAATCCCACGGTTTAACCGAGGGTCCGGTCTGTCGAAGCCTAGAAAATGGATGATATAATGAAATGTTAAATGCAGTCCCTAATTCGTCGGCTAATGATGAAGACGCCTCGTGGGAGAACTGTTTGTCATGTATGGCCCTATGACGGTATTGTGTGGTCAATGCCACCGTTGAATAAAAGTAAAAGTTAAAGATCCCATGTGAATAAAAACATATAAAAGGGAGTGTGTTGACTGGGACAGCGCCACATGTGGCCTGCCTGTATTGGATGCCCTGCTCGTGGCAAGCCGAGGTGCTGTATGTGCAAGACTGCTTCCGCTGCGTCAGTGGACCGCGCATCATTGCCTAGCATCAGTGTGCAGTCCCGTGTGCTGGGAGCTAGTGAAATGTGTTGAACGATGTAACCTGGATTGACAGTGTATGCTAATATGTGACCTAGGTAAGTATTTCCTTACCCCAATTGTCCCATAAGTGTGTGGTCCTGATGACCTGTGGAGTCTGATGTTCGGAGGTTATTGTAACCTGTGTACTTGTGTTAATTCGTGGCTGGCTGTGGAGGTGGTAAGTAACATGTGTTATTGTAAGAATGCGTCTTTGCCTATGCTGAAGGCCGCTATTCTGTGTTAGTGTAGTAATAAGCCTGTGCCTATGCGGAAGGCCGCTAACCTGTGTGACTGTACTAATAAGCCTTTGCATGTGTGGAAGGCCGCTAACCTGTGTTAGTGTGGTGTCCATGAATTGAACTATAATCTGCGTATAGGTATTAAGCAAAGGCATGTATCTCCTACGGATCCTGCCGTAAGGTATTTGATCTACCGTCGGTCAACTAAAGGACCGTGGTTTGGTGGGCATTTTAGTGTAAAGATGTGAGGTGGCTAAGCCCCTCGTCGAATTAATTTGTGATCTACAGGATAAGTTTGGGCACTTACTATAAGTAAGTCTTTCCGCGATTTCACGCGTGGATTTTGGGTGAATGTATTGTATTACGCCTGGCTACGCAGGAGTGTAGTTAGGCACGTACCTTCCCTCGCACGGCTGTCGCTATGTAAGCGTGTCAATTGCTGACTCAATGTGATGTGTCGGCTGATAGTATCCGGTCGGGTGCGAATGACCTAAGCTGATAGCTGACATAGAGACACATGTGTCTCACTGTTCATGCATTCCGTAACATAGCGCTAGCTATGAGATGCAAATATGATACAAAGACATAAAAAACAAAGACATAATAAAATAATATCGTATATAATAAGACATTGTTAAGAGCTAACCCTGTAACTTAGAATTAGGACCTGTGTTGAGGCACTGTGTGGGACTGGTGTTGACACGCAACCGTGAACATGGCTACTAGATGCCATCGCGTGGTTGGCGCTTTCGCCCAAGCTATCCTAGGATATTATTTTCGTGGGGACTTATGGGAGACTTACGGGGATGATGGGACACGTGGATCTGCTACATGTGCAGCGTGCCTCGACATATCTTACTTTCTATGTATACCTCAATTATGTGTGTAAAAGAAAACTTGGCCTTGGAGTCGAGTTATGCGAACTCCACGCTAGGCCGTAAGCCAGTTTCTACCGTAAGGCGTATCTCCTTTGCCCGCGGATAGCTAAAGCAATTTTAGCGCCTGGAATCCACTCAGGGGCTGTATCCTGTTTACGAGGCATCTGTAAGAGGGTAATCTTTGGTTTATTCCGCTGTGGCTCCTCTGCGAGTGTAAAGGGGATTGGCCGGTATATTAATGTGGCTTGTCGGCGGGCCTTAGGACCGTTGTTCGCCGGTATAGGCAATAAGGGCCTAGGGTGCAGTGGAAGTGTGGAGATGGGAATGCTAGCACGTGGCGGGTGAAATGTATGCACGTGTGCATCTTTCCCAAGTGTGGGCTGCGTATGTGGCATAGCCACGGTGGTCTCCTTCCTAATAGGATTGGGCCGTAGGGAGATGGTGCTGTTGGCCATCCTGGGGGGAATGTCTGTGGCGACCCCTTCTAATTGCATAGGCTTATGAGTTAACAGTTTGAATACTATAAAGTTAGCCTGTAGCTGACGGAAACGTCGCCACAGTTCGGCGTATTGCAGGGTAAGTACCCTGGCCTGTTCCGCCACTCTGGGGTTGGCAGTATTTACCCTAAAGTGTCCTATGGGGCATTATAGCTATGTGGATTGAATTGTTTGACCACGGTGGCGCAAGTGTATGCAGCTGTGAGTTGCTGGCTATCGCGGCGACTGCACGTGGCAAAAATTGAATGGCCACACCGTTTTCACTTTCTAATGGGATGGAGCTGGGTATATGTCTATCAACTGGGCGCTCAGCCGCCTATATTCGGCAATGAGCTGTGTGTGATGGCGACGCAATATCGCATATTGCTCCCTGACGTGGTGAATGGTTGGGTTGAAAGGGAGTGGATCGTGGACCCTGCTGATTCGGTTGTGGATCCGTTGTGTTTTAAGGTGTTTGGTATGTAAAGCGCCATGAATTTCGTGTAAGTCCCGATGGGCCTTAATGAGCAACGCTTTTCGCGTGTTACTGGGGGTGCGGAAATATCTATCCTGTGCTGTGCTGACCCTCGCCTGCATTGCCTGGATGCGTCATTGCACCTTTAGCATTCAGCGCTGGCGGCTTCGGAGTAGAAAAAAGAATAGTTTGGAAGTTCTATCCGTGTGCCTATAGGACATCTTTCCTTGTGTGTTGGGTATTTCGTCATGATGTGCCATTGTGTATACTTGTCTGTTAAAGGGGTGGAAACCCTCAAGGGGATCGTAAAATGTTAGTATAAAATTATCCTTCCTAGTTTTGTAATTATAGGGATTCCTATGGGCTTCTAAGCTGGTGGGGTAGTATCTTTCCTAAATCGGTATAATTGCCCCTCTATTCTATGGGGGTGGTGAATGAAAAATCACCGTCGCTATCCTGTTGAAGGTACTGGGGTCCGACTTGGGCGGGTAACTAAATAATGTGGCCCCTATCTACTGTATGGGTGGGCGTAGCTATGTTTGGGGGGCTGTAAATTGTTCGCTAATATGTAAGGATGGTGTTAGAAAATGTAAGAACTGCTGGGGCGGTCTTGGGTGGGTACTAAAATATTACCTGACCCGTACTCTAAAAATATTCCCAATTTTGGGTGGCGTATGCTTGGCTTTGTAAAAATGTCCTTTGCCGGATCTTTCCCGCAGAGTCACGTTGTATGTGACCCCTGGGCGTTGTCTTACGTTAACGTCACGGTACTCGGCGCCTCTACCAATTGTAGGGTACCCGAGAGGGTGACCTCTACAATGTATTGTCTTAGGGGATGAAATAAGAGTAGCTGGGGGGCTGCTCGTAGCTTGGCTGTGAGAGGTGTAAACGTGGACGGGTTCGAGAGCGTGTAAGCGCTCGAAAAGAGAACTCCCGAATGTACTGCTTAATCGGGTAGTTCGGTTAAGGGATGAGGGGCGGTTTGACGCTATGAGCTTTGAACAGCAGAGCCGCTGTTCGGAATACTGCCACGTGAGCAGCGACTGGCTCGAGCTGCTGAGCGATGCACGCAGTGTGACGTCAGTGAGTAACTTGCAACGTGCGCTGTGGAACAATTAGTTAAATGTCTACCTGGCTTCTACCGGAACAAGGTATGAAGAACAGGATCTTAATAACTAATTAAATAAACTAGAAAAACCAGTTGCTTCTAATATTACTGAGTTTAATGTGGGGTACTTCAGACTTGAAGTACTCCTTGCAGTTGCAAAACAGTTATTAAAACAGATACTTCTATAAACCTAGCACAAAGCGGTGGTGTGTGTAAATGTCTGTACTGAGGGTGGTGTATCGCTATGACACTTACCCTTCGGCGTTGATGTGGCTCGTGGCAGTGGTTCGGCACAAAGGAGCACTGCGGCAGAGTGCCTGACTGACTGAGTGATCGATTGATCTATTGAATGATCCTGAGGTACCACGCCTCCCCACTTATATAGGTTTAGGAGTGCCGCGTCTGTGGAATTGCAGTTTTAACAGGATGTGCGGCGTTGGCTGAGGTCACTGGAGGTTGTTACTATGCCTTGGGCCTGGCTTTATGTTAGAAGTTTAGGTTACGTATGCCGCAGGCGTCTGTGTATAGATAAATGTATATTTCGTAGATAGAGGGGGATGGGGATGCATCCCCCGGATGCAACAATATCTTGCGCAATAGATGCTTCTGGAAGGTTGAAATCGACATAGCAACAGGGAATTTGCTAAGGAATATTATAATTATTGTTATAATTTATGTCATTGGACATAAGCCCCAGCCAATGAGGAGAGCTCTTATGGAAGACGTGAAAAACTTCAACTAGATTATTTGGATAATTTAAGCATTTAGACCCCAAGAAGGATATTTTATTCATTGGTAATGAGAAGAAAATTAAAGGAAAATATTACAGAGAATTGATAAGGAGCTGAAAGGTCTAATTACGCAGTAATAAGCATTGTTTAAGAGCGCGCTAAATTTATGGAGGGAGTCAGAAATAGCCGGCAAAATCTCGACTTGGAGAGGTAGACGCAAGCATCGAGACTCTTATTCCTACAGACTTCGAAGAAGGTAGATGTGTTCACCGGGTTAACCGAGATCCCGAAGGTTATACGAGTACGGTAGCGAGACCACTCGTGGAGACAGTGCAATCGCCGAGGCGAGATAGGAGATCCACGCACTTTGAAACTAGGCAAAGTTTGCAAGTTATTAATATTGTAGTAACTCAGTAATAAGTGAGAATAGACTTCAGCCAATTGAATTATCATACAGTACAAGCTGTATTCTAGTATTTGTGAATATTTCAGCATCACAAATTGTATAGTTTCGGAGTTTTAGGCATTTTAAAAGTGACTTAGAAAAGTGCTGGAAATCGAAGGTGAAAAGCATTTTAGTTGATACGAGACAGCATTGAACATTAACCAAGTGAGTAATAGTGTATTTACCTACATTTTGGAGCAGTGTATAAACATTTTTACTATGACTGCTATTATTCATCAGAACTTGTTCGATATTTATCACGATGTTACGATGATGAGATAAGAACATTAAGCGCGTGGGACATATTTGATACAGATATATAGATTCAACATGGAGCTTCGTTAGCCAGAATACTTTAGAATGTAGACGTTATGTACTCTTACATCTTGTGCATTCACGTCATTTCACGAACATTATTTAAAACTACAAGCTCTATAAATATTTCATTCACTATTTATATGAATATTTCTACGATTCTACTCAATGATGACACTGAACTATATCTATCACGGAGAAAAAAGACGCAACTTAAGAAGATTTGTCAAGATGTCCAGGGAAAGATCCCGGCAAACCAGAAGAATATGCCAGAAGGATGTCGTTCGATGCCAGACGGAGGTTGGTGATTTCCGGTGAGGAAACGTCTTTCCTTATCCGAGATTGCTGGTCCGAGGAATCGAACTGAGATCCAACTCAGTATCTTGGATTGAGGAACAACTAAGTATTTTCCCAAAATACTTAAATTGAACTTCTAGATATCGTCTAATAAGGTAGCAGTGTTATTTACTTGTATATTGAGAGCTATAATAGTGACATTCTGAGCAAACGTTTTACTCCATATTTTATGTATTTCCATGTTTCGACATATTTTTATTCTTCATGTGTGTAACGATATTTTATTCTGCAAGATCATTTGAGATAATCGTCTTTCATTAGTTTTTTAAATTTTTATTCTACGGATCAGTTTCTGAACTGACATAATTTAATTGTTTAAGGAATCAGTATTCCTTGTTTGAGACCACTCATTTTAACTTTCAACGATTTGAATTTTATTTCGAGTTATGGCCGTAGACATTTAGTCGGAGATGCCAATTAAATTCTTTTTAAGTAATTTAATTTGGGCACCTTTAATGTACAGCAGTCATCAAGATCAGAAGAAACCACGAATGATATTGTTATATCATCAAAATTACTATGAACGTTTCGTCGCTCTGACGAGAATTATTTGCTAGGTTGTGATAGAAGTCATACTCAAAGACATTAATTGTATCGAATGGAGACATATTGCGAAAGTGACAATCCTTACTTTATTTGAGAAAGCTAAGAGCTTTCATCATTTAATTGTTTTAGGAAACATAATTTGATAGAAGAATAGAGGAAAAGAAGATCGAAAAGAGAAATGTTTAAGCAAGGAACATTTCAGTTCCTATAATATATGAAACGTGGGCTATACGATGACTTGGTTCATTGGATGTTGTGAATGTGAATATGTAGTAACTACTATATCATAGTGATATAAATTATATTAGGTAGCATATTGTTAACGTTAGGTTTCTTTCGCTCTCCTGCAAACCATTGATTTAAAAGTTTAACTTTTCTACCATCGATTAGTAGCTTACAGACTATATGTACACGAAACTGAAGAAGTACTGGGCTCTACGGGAAGAAGAGCGTACAGGGAAGGCGGCTTCGATGGTGTAGTTGGTAGCATGCTGAGCTTCTATGCCCAAGATAGCGGGTTTAAACCCGGCCGGAGGCCTTCGGTAGGAAGTGCAACACATTTTTCAACAGGAGTTTCTTGAGAAAAATTAGATAAGAATTCAGTTGAATTCGAGTTCCACGTCGACATCTTTCTTAAAGCGATTTTCAATTGCGAGCTTCAGTACATCGATAGGTGCAAATAGCCTACAACGTATCAAATGCTATCGAAATTAAACACGAAAGAAAGTGTAGATACCAAGTATATAACTTTTGATATCGTATATTTGCTTTTATTGGTTATGTCTCATGTAATTTTGACTCTTGCCATCCCCCTCCAGAAGCAAATCCTAGTTACGCCGCTGAGTATATTCGAAGAAAAGGAAAAATACTCGTAGTGTCGGTATTACTTTACGGTATTAATTGACGTCGTCCTCCTGTGGAATATTATCAAGGTTTGAATTAGTATAATAATCGGAAAGTACAACAATGGGTTCCAACTTTAGCTCCCTGGAATTAACATTTTGCATTTTCTTTATTTTACATGATTTTCACATTACGCTATTGGACGTCATTATTTAAAAGTAATTATTGATATTCTATACAATAAAAACCCCTTTCATGGAGGTCCAAAATTAGACTTGCAAGACAGTGAAGAAGCCAGAAGCACTGTACGCAGCAGAAACACGAACTATAAATTTTAAGGGCCAAATGGAAAAACTCGAGCTGAAGGAAAGGAAAATTTTAAGAAAAATTATAGGACCAAAATTTCAGGATAATAAGATAATATACATTAGGAATGAAACTTTACCAGAAAATTGAAAAACTCTCAGATACCATGCGAAAAAGGACGATACATTTTTACGGTCATCTTCTGAGAATGGATTCTAATAGATTAACGAAACAAATCTTTGACTTTATCCGCAATCGTAAAACAAAACCCAACTGGTTTAAAGAAAATGAAAGAGACCTAGTAGAATTGAAAATAACAGAAACTTATGAAGTGTATACCCACCGCCTGAAATAAGGGATTTTAAATCTTCACAGACACGAAGTGCATCAGACGTTCTAGGGAAAGAATAGAGAAAATCATCTACGTAGAATGCGGTTTTTAATACCTCGGAGGCAAGAGGATGAAAAAGATGACAATCTCATTCGGCCAACATACGAAGAGAACGGATTGCGAGAAAAGCAGAGGGCTTAAGACCATATGTTACAGTTCGTAAACGAAATATTTTTATAGGTTTTGAATTGTCATCCCTCCACAAAATTCTTTGCAAGTCACGTTGTTCTGAATTTACTAGGATTTGCCTGTACATTTGTTTAATGTCAGCAAGGACAGCAATGGGAAAAAGACGAAAATTGAGTAAGACTGACGTGAGATCTGTTTGAATAGCAGGTCCAGAGTGCAAAGTGTCATTAAGAGAAACGCCATTAGCATCTGGAGATGAACCATTAAAAACCACTCTTATCTTTTCTCGGGTGGAAGGATTCTTCCATACCGGATGATGATTAGTGCGAACAGTTGTTTTTTTTTGTACAATGTTTCACATATCTCATTATTAACAGAAGGAGGCGAGATAGTTTGAATATCCTCAATGTCCCAGAATTTAGTTAATTCTTGATTTAAATCAGTGCTACCAAAGTAACAATGGGATTTCTGCTGAACGGGGTTGCGGTATATTTGCCCAGTGGCAATCCATCCAAAATCGGTTTAACGAAAGAAAACGTCAAGGGCTACCTTAACTTTTTCTGAATGTAAACATTGCCAAAAGATGCTGGCTCTTAAAAGAATTTCCACAGATGAAACTCTGTTAAATTTTGGATCAGCTAGTTGCAAACTATGCGGAATATTCCAACTATGAACTGGAAAGGAAGTACTGGGGGTGTCATTACCTATAGAATTAATAATTAAGAAATCCAAATTTAAATGAATGCCGCGGTTATTAGAATCTTTTAAATCAACTTTAGCATAATTCAAAGATTGTGACTTGGAGCTATTAATTCCTGTAACTTCTATAGAAGTAGGACATATTTGCAAACCTAACCTGCGAACTAATGATTCACTGATGAAATTATTGGTCGCAGCGTTTTCCAACAATCCCCTTACAACAATTCATTTTCCGTGAACATTCCTCACTAGAACTTGAATAGTGGACAATAAAACTTGAGTTTTACTGAACGAGACGGAGCTTTGTATAAGAGATTGAGCACCTTCCGGCAAAGTCTCAGAACTAGCTTTAGCAGAAGAACTACTAGGTGCTGATGACCGCGGCTTCTCAGGCCTATGCAGGAGTGTGTGATGCTTTGTCTTACAGTGATAACATAACCGTTCCGAATGACAATTACTTGTCACATGTGTCCTTGAGAGACAATTAAAGCAATGTTTTTGGGCGGCAATTAATCTACGTCTTTCATCAACAGATAAAGACTTGAACTGAGCACATTGATATAAGGTATGAGGTTGATAACACAAAACGCAAGCTGGAACTTGGTTAGAAGACCGAATATTAGTAGAAAAGGCATGCGACCTTAGCACTCTCTGAGTAGTGCTAATGACCTTGCTGCTAGAAGAAGGTTTAAGGGTGGAACTACTTTTTTGAGTAGCCACTGCTGAAAGAGCTTGGCATTTCGCTTTTAAAAATTTAATAATAGCTTCATAGGTACATAGTGAGTGTTGAGAAAGTTCTACTTCCCAATCTTGTAAGGTTTTAGGGTCAAATTTAGCAGAAATAAGATGAATCAGAATTAGATCCCAATAAGCAACTGGTTGCTCTAAGCTAGCAAGTGCGCGAGTATGGAGTTCTGTAGTGTCGATGAGGTTACGAAGCGATGCGACATTATCAACTTGAACAATGGGTAAATTAAATAAGCCCTGTACATGACGCCGAGTTTATAAACTAGTATTGCCAAAACGATCCTTGAGAAGTTCCAAGGCTATTTCATAATTTTCATTTGTCAGGGCAAGCGCTTGAATAAGCTTAAGTGCATTACCTTGAACTGACACCCGCAAATAGTGAAACTTTTGTATGACAGGAAGGGAATCATTTTCATGAACCAATGAATTGAATAATTCAAAAAATGGTTCCCATGAGGCTTCATCCCCGCCAAATTTGGGAAGTTCTATTTTTGGAAGTACAACACGGGAAGGAAAAGAAGCAGATTCTGAAGTAGTTTGCTCCCTCTTCTATTGCAATGTTAAACTTCTTAAAAGTTTATTTGCATCTGCAAAACCCTTATAATAAAAATTTTCCACCTCACAACGATCACTTTGCTGGTCGGGGTACTGTATCTCTATGGTACTTTGAACTTCGTCATACTTATCAAAGGCCTGTTCATAGCTTTTCAGCCTTTGAGAAATTATATCAATGTTACGTTCCGATTCCTGAAGCTCATTCAAGAAAGTGCGAAAACGCGTTAACTTGCCTTTGACAGAAGCTCTGGCATTACTGAGTTTCTCGTCAATCCGCATTATGAAAGTTTGTTATGTACTCACGACTATACTGTGAGCAGTTACACTTTGCTTCGGAAGAAGTTGACAGCTTGCCAGGAAAGAGAGTGCAGCCTCCCCAACTGTGAAATGCAGACCTGCTGTTTTCCTGCCCTCTCACCGCCAAGCATGCACCCCTGAGCTAAAATTTTCGAAACAGATTAGAAAATACAATTTTTGAAATGTCAACACACTCAATGTTCAGTATGGCATTTGATTTTAAATTAGTTCTAATATTAATTAATTTAAAGATTTTGTTAAACAGAATGTTTACAAGCATTCCCGGCGGTTCTGCACCATATGATTATGTGGAGAACCACCCAAAGTTCGTCCGCATAAATGGGAGAACGCAACAGGATCAAGACCTGGACCAAATAACTTCTGTGAGAGGAGTTTAGACTGAAAATGATTGGGCTGAGGGAATGCGAGTGGTTCTTTCACTGCCTTACTGAACATTTGAGTAAATACAATGATTTATTTCTGTTATAATTCATAAATAAATAAATAAACAAACTTTGCTTTATAAGGTTAATTATTACAATTACAATTGCAAAAGTTAATTGGGTTTGAATTATGTTGGCACAATCATGTGCTACAAAACAAAAGTTCATTTGGCGTGCTGCATACAACAGCATTATATTATTACACTTGCACTTGCTAGCAACCAACAATTAAAAATAAGAAGAATGACTGTTAAAACAATAATAAAAAATACACAAACTTATCTTTCGATGATGGCTAGAACTTGCATGGAGACTGCCGTGTCCGACACTTCCTGGATTGAGCGGTAGAGACTTCAAATTTGAAGCACTAAAATTTATGATGACCAGCATCCGGTGATTAAAATAGTTAAAGCGATGTTCTTCTTCTTCTTCTTCAGCGTTGTAATTTTGTTGATAGCCTTTGATGTGATGTTTCTGTAATGCCTGACATCATGACATTTGTTGCCTGCGAGTCTGAGTAACTTTTGGCAGATGAAGTGAAGTTGCAAGCTGCACTCTCTCTAAGAGCAGAAGATTCCAATTGTAGCGTTGTGGTTTAGCTTCCACCATGAATGTAGCTAGGGCCTAGGCTGAGAATGCTCCATTGCAGGATGCAGCGTGCTGAAGAAGAAGTCCGTAGAATGTTGAAGAAAGGAATGGCAATGGAGGTCAAAACGCCGCCATTTAAATACTGATACCAGAGAACCATCTGGAAGCCTCTAGGCTGGCGAGCGATGATTGGTCAGGGCGTAGCTGACGTCAGCCCGGCCCGAAGGCAGGCAGCAAGGCTTCACACCTTGCAGTGAGTGAACGAAGGTTGGAGGAGCGTGACCTTAAACAACGCTAAGGTAAGGATCTTAGAAATAAAGCACTAACCACTAACAATGAACAATATAAATTAACAGAAACAAATACATAAGTAAATAGTGCTCGTTCGGTGGGCTCGGAAACTATGCATTTGACTAGCAAATGCGACAACACAAAACACGTGAAACACCACGAAAGTGATCACGGGGCTACATGACCGCGTTGTCGCAGCCCCTAAACTGAGGAACCAACCAACCAGCGTACAGGGAAATGATTGATTCAACGTACCCCAAAGAGGGTGAAACGAAAGAAGAAGAAGAAGAAGAAAACGGCTGAAATATACAGCCATATGATCGGGTGTCCAAAGCATTCGGTAAAACTCAACCCGAAGTGTTTCAACTTGCCCTTCCTTCTTATGTGAATTTTATATTAGAGAAATGTACGGGTTCGGTTGGTATTGAGACCGCTTCCCTGGCCAAAGAACCCACCAGCCGCCTCTGTCACACACACACACACACATGGACAAAAAGTGATCTCTTAAGCCTATTTATTCATAAGATGAAAATAGGCTAAAAACTGCATACCGGTATAATACATTCATTTCCACTATACTATACTATAATTTAGAAACTGTAAAGCGGTTTCGGTGGCGTAGTTGGTAGCATGCTGAACACTTTTGTCTCGAGTCAGACTTGGCTGGGCAAGCTGATTGGTCGCTCTGACCAGGATCGATACATAACTTTAACCTCTAGGGGCCGATAACCTCGATGTTAGGCCCCTTAAAACAACAATTATCATCATCATCTAACTTTAACCTCACTTTTGTAACACAGGCGATTGTTATCCCAGTTTCGTTTTAACGACGTTTACAAAATTATATTTATTTAAATTTGTTCAAAATTTTGAAATCTCATTACAGGAGCCCCCCTTCTCGAACTATAAAAGTTTGCATACGTACGAGTGGTTGAATGCCTAAACGTTAACGTAGTTTTGGTAAGATAACGAACAGAAAGATTCTGTTGTATTGTCACTAACAGCCCACTAAAGCGACGAAAGAAGAATGAGCTCTGGTCTACTGCTTTAATCTATAATTTTATTTAGAATAATACTGTTCATTTCATTTCATCAGTGTGCTAAGCTTTTGTTGATGAAAAAATTGCGTCTCGTGACACACTTGGATGGACAACTCTTGTTCTTGTATTGTACGAGAAGCTGGAATGGATAGGTTAAGGAAGTAACGTCGAGTTTTGATGACGTCACACCATTCAACCAATCAGATTATCCAGCCAAGTCTGACGCAAGACGCAAATTGCTGAACTGCTGTGCCCAAGATAGCGGGTTCAAACCCGGCCGAAGTCGTCGGAATTTTTAAGAGCGTTGAAAATCCTTCAGTATGTCTTCCTTCGGAGGGCATGTAAAGCCCGCGGTCCCATGTCGTAGATTTATGGCATGTAAAAGATCCTTCCACATACTAAACTTGTATGAAGCTAAATTCCTAGGTTAGATTTCGTTGGAACGCTCTATCAAAGTTCCAACGTTCACCACTAGGTATTAACGACATCTGGTGGTGCAAGTTGGAACTACCTGAAATTGAATGGAACTTGTAGCTCACCTTATGGGTGTCCGCTTGAAGCAGCTACAGCCTCTGGCGAGCTGAACATGTCCTCGGACACTCCCGGCACTAAAAGCCATACGATAAATAAATAATAATATAGAAACGGTGTATTTCTCTAGTTTATGTTGTAATACTAAACGTTTCACGGCAGTTTACATGATTTTCGAGTGCGACGAAGAGTATTGTGACTGCCGTACATTTCACGCTAGCCAGCAAAGAACAAATCGTCGAGTACCATCGACATGCCGTACAACGTCGTACTATACCTAGGCACGTGCTCAAGATTCTTTTAATAGTACATTAGGCAACGAGCCTATAATGGCAATAATTAAGACACGAGTATGTTTATAAAACGAGTTAAGCGAGTTTTATAATTTCCATACGTGTGTCGTAATTACCATTATAGGCGTGTTGCATATGACTGTCTATGTTCGACGATAATTATAACTATTCTATGTTCGAAACTAAATATTCATAAATATCTGCCGAGAATCCGCCAGTTTTATGTATTGAACAGAGCGCATGGGACGCAGAGAATACCTTGTATTTGACCATGGCCTCCTCAAATACCCCACTATGAGCAGTGAAATTTAAAATAAGAAGCCGTGGAAGTCAGCACAGTTGCGATGCCATCCTTACCTAATTGGTCACACAACTGTTTTTTTGAGCTCTGATTGGCGGGAGACTCTGTTTCATAATGAAAAATAGTGTTATAATGACCCTCATTATGATACAGTTTTCTGACATATAATAGGCTATTTACATTTTGACATCGTCGAACATAAATCCCATTAATAAATAAGTCTACGGTAGGCTCCATTTAACGTTGGTTGGTTCCTTAGTTTAAGGGCTGCGACAACGCGTTCATGTAGTGCCATTTACTTTGCGTGTGAGTAGAATCTGTCTGATAACCGGTGTTAATTGTGATGGCCGTATTGGTGTGTGTTATCTGTTTTAATTCAAGTAAGGACTGCAGACAATAATTTCAAGTAGTTCCTACTTTTGCTACCAAATGCTACCGTCCACGACACCTAGCTTGTGGACCTGGCTACTAAATGGCATCGCAGTCAGCACCTTTGCGGCGAACTTTGGAACTAATAGAGCGTTATCAATTCTAACCTACAAATTTTGGTTTCACACAAGAGTAGTTCGTGGATGGTTCTTTTTCGTGCCATAAATCGATGACATGGGACCGCCAGCTTTTCTTCCCCTCCGAAAGAAGGCATACTGCGGTATTTTTAACGCTCTTAAAATATCCGACGACTTCAGCCGGGTTGAACCCGCGACCTTGGGCATAGAAGCTCAGCATCCTACCAACTACGCTACTGAAGCCCCCGGCTTCAACTCTCCGCATGCTATTCGCGAACTCAAACAAATGTACTGTAGCTGGCAGTTCGGTCGCAACAAAATGGTGGACGCAAGGGTGATAGACCTCATTATGTTTTGAAAGTTGTTGGTAATTCTCGGCGGGCTCTTGTTGAAGGACAGGCAATGTAAGATGCCAAACACATAATTATGTGCGGGAAAGTGCCAGAAACAGAAGATGTTATGAGACTTGAAGCTTTATGCTTACAAATTAGTATTTGAAAGGAGTACCACACCAGATTCAAAATGAAATTCGGCCAGCAGTTGCCAAGAAGGAAAAAAAAAAAAGAATGTTCAGGAATATGTAATAAGCGTGTAGTCGGTACATTGCTTTGCATACTTCAGTTTTTAATTGAAAGTCCTATTTCTCCTTTCCCCTTCACAGTGTTGAAATATGTGACCATGGTTTGCGTTGGTCACACTGTTAATTATAAACCTGGTCCATAGAGATATGTTTCTCTTTTGTTTTATGGTAATGGTGTGTATAAAACGAATGTTGTGTCACCTTGTTCGTTCAGTTCTGTTGTAGTAAATGTCAAGTACATTAAACGTGTGTTCCATTTCAATTGCCTGTGTGCCTCGTAATCCTTTAGGTTATGGGCCCAGCCACGAATCCACCGTGCGAATATAAAGTGCGTATGATAGACTGATTGTTATATGAACTGTGAATTCGGCTACGTAGCGAAATTCAACATGTCTGCAACCAGCACCTCGTTACCGGCTATAGATAAGCTGCGAGGTAGTCTAAATTACGTGGATTGGCGATTCGAGATGGAAAACGTGCTAAGACTCGAAGATCTGTGGAGCTGTATAGTTGGCTACCCGGATGGAGATACTACAACATCTGCGAAGAAAGCAAAATACGAAAGTCAGGCTAGGGCCAGACTTAACCTCATGGTGGATAAATCAATTTTCCCAATCGTCATGCCTTGTAAGACCGCGAAGGAAGTCTGGGAAGCTCTTGAAAAGGCCTACTCAGATAAAGGAGTGAATCGGCGGATCGTCATCTTGAAGAAATTGTGCAAAGTTAAATTAAAGCACTACAAGACGATGGAAGAGTATGTTAGTGAGGTTATGGGACTTGCTCAGCAACTTGCGTCTATGAATAAGGCACTGGACGACGAGTTTGTGGCAGCTCTTATGCTGAAAGGTCTACCAGATGAGTTTCAGCCTATGATTATGGCTCTGGAAAGTTCCGGAACAGACCTTACTGCAGACACAGTCCGAACCAAGTTGCTACAAGATACTACTTGGAGTGGGAAAAGTACTTCCAAGCCATCCAAGAATTCTGTTCTGTTTTCACGAGAAGACAAGACGAAGAAGAAGCCCTTCTGCTGGAAATGCAAGAAGCCAGGACACTGGAAGCGGGATTGCAGGAAAGAGGAGATGCAGAGCTCAACTAAACAGAAGTCGAAGAAAGACAAGATGATGCTGGCGACCGATGGACAGGCATTAAGTGCAAGGGCCTCTACAGGGGCCTGGTTCGTTGACTCTGGTGCTACTAAGCATATGAGTTCAAGCAAGACTGCGATGGTGAACTTCACTGCTGGTCCTAATCTGGAGATCAGTACAGCAAACAATCAAAAATTGTATGGCCAAGGATCTGGTAATGTAACTGTTCAATTAGAAAATGGTATTTCACAAACCTTGTCCAATGTAGAATATGTTCCTGGTCTCACTGCTAATCTTTTATCTGTGTCTGCTGCTACTCAAAAGGGTTATGCTGTGGTATTCACCGACAATACTTGTGAAGTTTATGATAGTGAAAACTTTGTTGCTACAGGTAATGTAGCACTGACTGCGAGTAATGTGGGGGGTGTTTACCAAGTCAATGCTCTCAGTGGTCAAGCTAATATTTGTTCAGAGGACTCAGAATATTTATGGCATAAACGACTAGGCCATCTTAACAACCACAGTATGAAGTTGTTAAGAGATAGTCTCACTCATGGAATTAATTTCTCAGATAATGGTTTTAAAAACTGTTTTTCATGTGCTGAAGGTAAACAAGCTAGACAACCATTTAAGTCAAGTAAGAGTAAAACTGTATGTAAAAATAAGCTAGATCTTATTCATTCAGACTTATGTGGGCCTATGCCAGTTCCATCTTGGAGCAATGCTCGCTATTTCTTGACCTTCATTGATGATCATTCTAGAAAGGTTTTTGTGTATTTCCTTGCTAAGAAAAGTGATGTTTTGGATTGATTTATTGATTTCAAGGCACAGGTTGAGAATCAGTGTGAAAGATCTATTAAGGTCCTACGCACTGATAATGGTGGTGAATTTTGTAGCAAAGCTTTTGAGAGGCTACTTAAATCAGAAGGTATTCAGCATCAAACTACAACTAGCTATTCTCCACAGCAGAATGGTGTAGCTGAACGCATGAATAGAACATTGCTTGATAAATGTAGAGCCATGATGAGCGAGTCTAAAGTAGATAAACGCATGTGGGCTGAAGCAATAAATACAGCAGCCTATCTTGTAAACAGGTCCCCAACCAGAAAAATTCCAGGTAAAGTTCCAGAGGAGATCTGGACTGGTAACAAGGTCAATATGGAGCATCTAAGAATTTTTGGTTGTGTAGCACAAGTTCATGTCCCTGATCAAAGGAGAAGCAAGTTGGATCCTAAAAGTGAAAAGCACATTTTCAGTGGTTATTGTGAGGACAGTAAAGCCTATAGATTCATGCATCCTGTTACTCATCAACTTGTTAAGTCCAGGGATGTACAGTTCTTTGAAGATGTGTCCCAGGAGGTGTCTGATGTGTCTCCAGGTAATGTTGGTCCATCCTTGCAGATTAATGAACCTGCAATGTTGCAGATCTCAGTTCCCACTGACAGTGAGGCAGAACCCGACAACTCAGGGGATGGGGCAGAGTGCATTTCGGAACTTGAAAGCGTATCGCCCATTAGCAGTGCTGGTGTGGCTGAGACTGTTGACTCAGCTGATTTAAGCTATGTCCCTAGTGGAACAGATTCAGACTGCAGTGATTCTGTGGGCTCTGCCACCATCGTCAATGAGCCAATGGAGGGGGATGCCGAAGGTAATCAAAGGTATCCTAGGCGCCAACAAAAGCCTGTAGACATGTCAGACTATGTGACATACTTGATTCTCACTGATGACTCTGAACCTAGTACAGTTAAGGAGGCACTGTCCATGCCTGATAGGGTTAAGTGGGAGCAGGCTATGAAAAGAGAAATGGAGATACTTCAGTTAAATGACACATGGGATCTAGTTGATAAACCCCAGGGCAAGAATGTTGTCAGTAGTAAGTGGGTTTTCAAAGTAAAAAGAGACTCTAATGGTAACATTCAAAGGTATAAAGCCAGACTTGTGGCCAGGGGCTTCACCCAAAGGTACCGAGTAGATTTTACAGAAACTTTCTCTCCTGTTGTTCGACACAGCACGTTAAGGATGCTGCTTGCCTTGGCTGTCCAAACAGATCTGAAGGTGGTACATTGGGATGCTGAATCTGCTTTCCTCAATGGAAAGTTAGATGAAGAGATCTACATGTATCAGCCAGAAAGTTTTGTCAAGAGAGGTTCAGAGCATAAAGTTTACAAGTTAAAAAAATATATTTATGGCTTAAAACAATCTTCTCGTTTGTGGAATGAGCGAGCTCACTCTGTTCTTGTCAAATTGGGTTACAAAAATTGTGCTGATGAACCCTGTGTGTACTTTAAGAAACAATTCCAAGGTATGGTAATTATTGCATTATATGTGGATGATTTCATTGTGGCTTATAATGATAAGTCTGAGATCAAGTCATTGAAGACCTGTATTGATAAAGAATTTAAGGTACGAGATCTTGGACCAATTTCTTATATTTTAGGTATTAAAGTTATGCAAGATAAGAAGAATGGTACAATGTATCTTAGCCAAGAGCAGTACATCAGTGAGATTGCAAAGAAATATGGTATGCACGATGCACGTCCGATTGGTACTCCCTTGGAAACCAAACCAAATCTTGGTGTTTCTGATACAGAAACTAGTGATCTTCCTTATAGAGAACTCGTAGGTTCGCTCATGTATTTAAGTGTTTGCACGCGTCCAGATATAAGCTATGCGATATCATATCTCAGTCAATTTAATCATTGTTACAATGAATCTCACTGGTCTGCTGCAAAGCGAGTGCTGCGTTATTTAAATTGCACAAAAGACTTGTCACTTAAGTATGTCAGGAATGGAGGTCAATTCATGGGATTTGTTGATGCTGACTGGGCTAATGATAGCAATGACCGAAAATCATACAGTGGTTTTGTGTTCAAAATGGCAGGTGGTGCTGTATCATGGGGGGCTCAAAAGCAAAAATGCATTTCCTTATCATCTACTGAAGTAGAATATGTTGCACTGAGTGAAGGTGTAAGAGAAGCTGTTTGGTTGAAACGTGTTTTGTCTAACTTTATAGATCTCAAGTCACCCATCATATTATTGAGTGATAGTCAATCAGCTCAAAAACTGGCAAAAAATCCAGTCCACCATAATAGGACCAAACATATTGACACTAAATATCACTATGTTAGAGATGCTTTGGATTCTAAAGTCATATGCATCAAATATGAGGAGACTTCAAAAATGTGTGCAAACATCCTAACAAAGCCTCTTCCTAAGCCTAAGCATATTTATTTTTGTAAAGACTTGGGTCTTAAATCATGTCCTCTACTCCCACAGGTTTAAGGAGGTGTGTTGAAATATGTGACCATGGTTTGCGTTGGTCACACTGTTAATTATAAACCTGGTCCATAGAGATATGTTTCTCTTTTGTTTTATGGTAATGGTGTGTATAAAAAGAATGTTGTATCACCTTGTTCGTTCAGTTCTGTTGTAGTAAATGTCAAGTACATTAAACGTGTGTTCCATTTCAATTGCCTGTGTGCCTCGTAATCCTTTTTGATGTACTGACTGTATTTCACCCTGCAAAATTGGTGAACTGGATATATCTTAAAGGGAATATTAAGTGAACTACTGTATAGAAATTTTGTAATATCCAATTATTTTTCTGAAATTTCAGTCTCCTAATGAATTTGGCACTAATTACACTAACAATAGTGTGATGATCTGGTTACACCACCTGTTTCCTTAGCATTCTCTCTTAACATTTTACTGTTATTGCTAACAGCATAAAGCATTTAAAGATATGAATATTCTCCTTTCCCAGTACGTTTCCTTTGCAGTTTATTCCAATAACTAATTGGTTATAGGCCTAATTGGGCCTACTGTGGTTTATTGGAAAGTACCATTTTTTTAAGCTGAGTAATAATATGCTGCAGGCCTTGTAGTAGCCTAATTCTTGTCACCAATACAATAAGCTCCAATTACAACTGAAATAAATTTAAACATGTACAGAATATTATTGATGAGGTTATGTCCTAAATGCTGTGATTGTTCATTTTAAAGTTCTGGAATTCATAATTCACAATTTTCCACTCTGGTATAATTTTTATTAATTTTTCTGTTATTGGTATTATGAATGCGATTTATTTCTTGTAGATAATATTATTATCTCCACACCTAAAAACGTGCTATATGTATTGGGAAGATTGTGATTTTCGGAACATTGTAGTGGGCAGAGCATTTAGGACGAGAATATTTAGCGGAACGAGGGGAAGGGGTGGGGTAGACTACCCGCACGGCCTTTCTACACGTCAACTAGTACCGCGGTCAAACACCAGACAGCGCTGAAGTCTTAGGTGCCAAGAATTAGCATGGCTGTCGGCCATCTGTAGTAGTAGGTAATCTGTGCTTCAGTACCGGTAAGTAGATACATTTAAATTTGGAAGATATAGCCTAATACTGTTGAAGTCGATAAATCAAAGACTGTACAATTTGACTGTAGGCCTAAAGATATTTAAAATTTTTAATAGGCACCTGATTATAAACTTAGAAGAACTGAGCTCCACAGATTTGAAGCAGCAATGGGGCAAGTTAAAAAAAGAAAACCACATGAAGGCCTACGATAAAGCGACCACTAAAAGTAATTTTTGCCACATGGGAAGAACAGCTGTCAAATCGACCCTGCTAGTTTGTAGTGCAGGGGAGAATGTAGGGTACTGGTTATTGTAAGACATTTATTAGTATTTATTAATTCCTTTGTAAAATGCCAGCCGCAAACGATCATATAGCCTACTTCGAAATCGGCTTTGCGACGCGAAGTAATTGACTGCATTCCGTCCGAAAAGCTTTCTGTTAGTTTCACTTCTAATAAATCACATAGACTCCTCTAGAATACATATTTTATTATTTGTTGTGGAAAGGTTCACAATTCACACGAAACACACCATTGTTTTCTTGACACTGATCCTCACTGACATCAAAGACTATGTGAAAGATACTGCACTACCAACTCTTGTGCTTGCTGCCTACTCAACATTCTCCCACCTTGAGTTGTGGAAACAACTCAACAAAACAATAAAATAATATTTTTTTTTTCTCAAAATAAATGAACACAAAAATAAATAAGTCAGTCATGTAACAGTAGCCTCATCCCCCCTTACCCTGTTTATTAGCCAAAACGATAATAATAATAATAATATTAGCATATCAAAATAAATGATCACATGACATTACCACACCCAGAATTAATAATAAAAAACATATGAAAAGGCTAATTTAATTACTCACTAGGTCAGCTGAGTTCACAGCAAATAAAACCTAGGAGTGAATGTTCCAAATTTTCGTGGTATTCAAGAACATCCCCGATTTGAATTAGGAGAAAAGATAAGGCGGGACGAAGCATGTGTCAAGACCAGCTTGTTGAGTGGGGCGCTGGATGCGTACCTCAGCAGGCCATATTAAATTGACCCTGCCAAAGATGAAGAAGAAAAGGGGAATAATCTTCCTAGTGACTTCATGCAATAAATAACATGACAAATCGAAATAAGCTAACATGTATTGAGCAGTAAAATAAAAAAGGTTACAAGAGACAGCCGTCCACCACTTAATTAACTAACTGACAAATATGATCTAATTAAACACAAATGAATGACTTAGTTTAAACAAACCAGACACTTGGCCGCTTGGCAAGATTACACAGTTACATTTGAGGTTAAAACATGAATTTCAAAATGGATCCGGAAAAGAAGAAAACCGAAAACAACACGAGAAAGGCAATGCCTTCTCAAAAAACAATGCTGCATCAAACAACCGAAACGCCCCTTAGTGGAACGGAATGGTCTGACAACCTCCACAGTCCAGCATTAACCGTCCCGTCAAGGCTGTCTGACCAAGAATTAAAATCCACGAGGTTCCCATCCAGCTAGGGCGATAATAATCCACTCTGCAGTGATTACATATAAAGGTACCACCCAAATTGTACAAACCCTTCCAAAATATTACATACTAAAAATAATAATGTCAGTCTGCTCAAAATACGGTCCATCGTCACATGGCCTTAACGACATAGCAAAACGACACAGTTTAGTGTTCCACCGAAAGGTTGCCCCTTCTAACCAAAAGTTCATACCACCTGCTTTGTTTCAGCCCTCCGGAGGAACTGGCTGTTAGTTCCCCCGGAGGCGATCGCTTTTAAGTCCTTCCGTCACCAACCTTCGTCTCGTACTGTTCTTCGAGTCACCGATTCCACCCCTAGTATATCAGCGTATCCCCCTCCACAACCCTCCAGTAGTACCAACTGCGACCAGCCGCTCAACCGGCCAAAACAAAGCCAGGGTGGTGGTCTTGAGTGGGTACTATAGAATATCAGCCCATACAGGTTACTGCGTAGAAACCTTCTAGGAGTCGAGGCGTTACACAATGTCCTTTGTAAGATTTTTCTCAGAATAAGAGCTTGGCGAATGCAGCTGACAGTAAATGTTCGCTTTTCCAAAGTTTGCAGACACAAGGCTCGATTTATCTCTTGACAAGTGTCTATCACGATAAGCCAATAAGTGACAGCACACACAAAGGCACAAATCCTGGCATGAAGGCCTCGGCGAACCCATTTCAGCAGTAGCCAGGTGCCAAATTGGTGAATGGAATTCTCAGAAGAGGGCTGGTGTATTTTCTCATGAGAATCTGCCCAGACCTGGAGCTCCAGCTGCGTCTCGAAGATAAGATGAACATGTACCGATTTGCAAAATTGGGACATCCTCCTCCTCCAAAGGAAGACGATGGGGAGATGATGAACAGGGTGATGGTGTCCAGCTGGTCTCTTGGCAGCTGAAGAGGCTACTCCAATCTCCGCCAGCGGACCTTGAAGTAGATCTCCTCGGGTAGAATGATGCCATGGGACCTAGATGGTACCTCCAAACTGGGCCCAGATTGGTAGTACACGTCCCACATAGTGACCACTGAAACACACATCAGAACAGCAGCGTATGGTCCAAATACAGTTCCCTTAGAGGGAACAATCGTTCCAGGCCAGTCAACCAGCCCAAACAGCCGAAGTTATCCCAGTAAGGATAAAAGAAAACATTACACGAAGCATTAGTGTCCCATCGAAGTTCACTTAAGAGTCCTTCATGTCACAAGGGATACTTGAGGCTTCAAACAAGGTTCTACGCAAGGAGATAGTGTTCAGGGCATAATTAAAGGTCCACTGAAGTATTAAAATCACACGAAAGGGGCAACCAACCATACGATATGACTGACGTTAACAAGCTTAATTGAAAGTTCACTACAATACTTAGCAAGAATAACTAAATCAACTTATATCAATCAATTTTTGACTAAAGCATCCAGAAACCATAATATTTACAAAATTTCAGATATTTTCCCACCGAAATTCCCTGAAATTTTATGGGCAACACCATAAAAATAGAAACAATGCAAGGGGGAACTCACTGGTACCCTTCCAAAACAGTTAAACAAACTCAAAAATGAATTTACATTTACTTTGATGGCCTCACGCAGTACCGTAGGAAAACAGAACACATTTAGGAAACACCAAAGCATTTTAAAACAAACAACATACCATAATCAAACCATATGGATCGTCTCAGGTATGTGACACATATAAAAACATAATGAATATCAAAAGCCACTGTCTCATTTCACCAGTCGCTGCCCCTAACCGTCCACGGTGGCCATCCGACGAACGACAGAAAACAGCAACTACCTTCCACGAGAACAATAACCAAATGGGGAGACCACGCTAAACAATAGACACCACGATGCAACCAATTCACACACAAGCACCTAACCAAATTTCACCAAATAACTTCATCGCTACTCGCCAACGCATCCTAACAGTCTACAAACTCCCAAGAGTTCCTGTAGGATGACCAACCGAACTCAGGACACTAAGGTGATCACACCTATCCTGAGAACCAACTTACCACAGTTACACCAAGTGTTCAAAATTAAAACATCTTCTCAAAATCAAGATGCCATCTTCTAGGCACGGAACCCAACCAATATCAAACCAACAACAACTACCAGCCCGGTGCAGAGGCTACACTAATTCTACACCCAAAGCACATAGCTCAGCAGAATTAGACACAAATTCAAGTTGGTACCAACCAATTTTCAAGACATACCTAAACGAACGTGGCTCCACCATTAAAAAAAACACACAAATTACTTATAACGTTTACTCCCACACAGACAACAAACCACTTCCATGGTCCCATACACAGATCTACCTCACTACAACGAACACCCATAGGTGTCATGTGACACATTTCTACAAGCACAAGGTGATTAATATCCTCAAAACTTCAGATTCTCTAACCTAGCGGTCCTCGACATGCCACAGCATGCTCAAAATACATAATTACAAGATCACAGATGTGATGGCATGATAATTTTTTTTTTAATGCACGGGGCGGTTACTGTCCCCAAATTCACATGTTCTCCACCTTAACATCTCGCACACACTGCATCATGTTCCACACACAGAATTACAAGGTCACTGAGGTGACAAAAATGATAAATTTTCAAAATGCACGGGGTGGTTAATAGTCCCCAAAGAAAATGCACCTTACACAGAACGAGAGTTAGCTCACCAACTAATAGATACCTCAAATTTCTCCAGAACAGGTACGACATCTCCAGTGCAACACTATCTCGATGCATAGAACAACTGACTAACGCTATAGCCTGGCTACCAGCTCGAAGCTGATGCTAATCGAACTTAATTTTTTTCTTTTCACACCCAAGTATACGGGGATACATGAACTATGATTCCAACTACAATCACATGAACGTTGTGACAATACCAGCAAGTCAGCAGTCTAACAGTATATACCGCAGATTACAAGTAACCTACTGACTAACCTAACCAGATACATTTTCAACCGACAAGAGATTGCAATTCGAAGATTTTCCAGATCACTGATACAATTTCTAAAGCCCTCACGTCAGCAGCTGAACAACACAGCGAAATGAGCATCACTCTGAAGCATTACACCTTATTTCCACATAAAATCGAAATTTCACTACCAACCTAACAAAATTATCACTAAATTATCCAAAAAATTTACCCCAAAATATCAACCACGAATACGATGAACAAAACTCAGCTAACAGAAGCAGATCACGGCCTTTCTTGAGGATTACTAAAAATGACATAAGAGATTTGACTTCAGCGGAACAACTAGACCATCTCCCATCGCTCTGAACTTCATATCATCGCATTCACAGGAAATAGAACATCATAATTTCACCCTTTACACATCTCGAGTTTCTCGTTCACTAGCAGGTTTACAATTCGATATATGAGTCCTAAAAACACGTTTCCTAGACAGATCCTCTAATAACACTGTTACTTCAGAAGGAAAGGACAGAATCTCATAGGGGCCCTCATATTTTGGCTGCAGCTTACCTGATACCTGACGACCTGGGGCCTTAGCCCAGAAGTTTTTTGCATAGACAAAATCTCCGACAGAATATCCACCCTGTTTTCGGCCCAAATTATATCTCTCAGCCAGCTTATCATGCGAGATCTTTATAGCAGCTTTGGCCTCCTTCCAGATTTCTCTGACACGATCTGGAGAGGGTTGGTCAGGAAGCAGATCATGAAGTGACCACAGATTCGTTAGAGGGGAATTTGGGACGAACGCATACATAAGTGAGAACGGCGTTTTCCCATGGGATTCATGCTCAGCAGTATTAAAAGCGTAGGGTAACCAATGTAATGACGAATCCCACTTGGCATGATTGTCACGATGATATGCGATAAGTGCAGCTCTCAAATTTCGGTTAACTCTCTCTGCCAAACTAGGGTTGGGGTAATAGGGTGTCGTGGTGACATGAGAAATAGCATAATCAAAACAAAATTTTCTAAACTGATGAGAAACAAAGGTCTTGGCATTATCTGACACCAAGTATTGACTAGGACCAAAGGAAGAGAAAACAGACTTTAAACATCTTATGACAGTAGCAGAGTCACAATTTCTAGTGGGAAAAATCCATGAAAAGCGAGAGAAACCATCGACACAAACAAAAGCAAAACGGTTACCCAGTTTAGACCTCGGCAGGGGTCCAACGAAATCCACATACAAACGTTCCATGGGCCTAGACGCAGATTCAGAAGCTAACTTACCAACCTTACCACTGACTGTGGGCTTACTTACCTTACAATCATGACACCCCAGCACGAACTTTCTCACATCCTTATCGAGACCCTTCCAAACAAAAGACTGCCTTATTTTCTGTCGAGTTTTGAAAATTCCTAGGTGGCCTCCAGCGGGTGACTCGTGAAAATACATTAGCATGCCATTTATCAGCTGAGTAGGCAAAACAACCTTAGGCTTTCTATCACGCCTAGTTACACAACATAATACACCAGACTTTAAAATATAAGGCTTTATCTCTTCTCCAGAAACTAATCGAGCAATTAAATCACACAAGACGGGATCTTCCTTCTGATGGTTAGCAATGTCTCCAAACAATAACGGTGAATTTACTAACATGTGCTGAGCTGAATTAGCCCCAACAACAACAGGTTCCTCTAAAGAGGGAGTTTCACACCTGTCAGGAATTTCTCCATAGAGACGCTTAAGTGACACAGCACAAATATTTTCATGATTTTCCTCGGGAACGAGATTCTTACATTTATTAGGAACTTCTTCATACATGCGGCTAAGGGAGTCGGCTATGACATTTTCACAACCCTTTATATGACGAACGGTGAACTGAAATGATGAAATACGGGTTGCCCACCTGGCGATTCGCCCAGTGGTTCGAGGTCTAGCCAGGACCCAGCTCAGGGCCTGGTTATCGGTTTCAAGTTCGAAAGGAACATGTTCGACATACATTCGGAATTTCTCCAGTCCAAACATCACTGCGAGCCCCTCAAGCTCATACACGGAATAATTTATTTCAGCAGGGGACAGAGTTCGAGAAGCAAAACCAATAGGTCGTCTACCTAACTCACTTTCTTGTAACAACACAGCAGCTACAGCACCGAGCGACGCATCAGTCTGGATTATAAACTTCTTACTGAAATCAGGGACAGCGAGGACAGGAGCGCTACACAGTGCCTCCTTCAAATCGTCAAAAGCTGCTTGCTGCGACGGACCCCACTCAAATTTCACGTCAGACCTTCGCAGATGATTAAGTGGCAACGCCCGCTGTGCAAAATTGGGTATAAATTTCCGCAGAAAACCAACCATTCCCACGAATCGGGCTACTCCTTTCACATTTTTAGGGGGTGCAAAATCTCTAATTCCTTGGGTTCGGGAGTCATCGACCGAAACACCTTCAGCAGAAACAACATGTCCAAGAAAGGCAATTTTAGGTTTAGCAAGGGACACCTTAGACAACTTTACGGTCAGACCAGTAGATTTTAACCTCTCAAATACTTCACGAAGATGGCGCACGTGGTCTTCGAACGTCTCGCTATAAACAACAACATCGTCCAGGTAGTGATACAAATAATCAAATTTGATGCCAGAAAACACGTGATCAAGAAGCCTACTAAGCACAGCGCCCCCTGTAGAGATACCAAAAGGCAATCTGCAATACTCATAGAGATTCCAATCGGTGGCGAATGCAGTCAGATGCTTAGATTCTTCAGCTAACGGAATTTGGAAATATGCCTGCGTCAGGTCAATGAGGCTATAATAAGAGGCGTTTTTGAACCAGGAAAAACAGCTATGTAAATCAGGAAGAGGGATGGATTCTAAAACAATCTTTTTGTTTAACCTACGATAATCTACGACCGGCCGAAAACCACCATTTGGCTTAGGTACTAAGAACACAGGCGAGGAATATGCTGATGTGGAGGGTCGAATCACTCCATCTAGTAACATCTGATCGATTAATTTCTTTAATTCCAACATTTTGGGTGGACTCAAACGGTAGGGAGGATGTCTGACGGGTATAGTATCCGTTACTTCAATTTTATACTCCAGGATCTTAGTCATTCCTAATTCGTCAGTGAACACCTCGGGAAAATACCCACACAAATCTCGAATCTCTTTAGCTTGAGCGTCAGATAAATTACTTAAATCCAAGGATTCAACCCCGGTGGACAAGACGGGTTCAGCATCACGGTTGGCAACATGAGCACTCGCGCTAGGGACAGCAGTAGAAAAGAATTTAAATTTTACCTCTGAACAAAACCTGAACCAGAATGATTCGTGTTGCATATCTAGCAGTAAGCCAGTATGAGCAAAAAAATTAGCGCCCAGAATAATAGGACATGACAAATTCTTAATGACCCAAAAGGAAAATTTCCAACAAAATTTATGAATCCGAACCTTAAATTTCACAGAACCAAGAACGTTCAATTGAGCACCGTTGGCAGAAACCAACTTAACATCTACATTCGACAGGTTACTGAATTTACAAATGAGTTTCATAGACAAATACCAATTTTCGCTAACCAATGAAGCAGCGCTTCCCGAGTCTAACAAAGCTATTACACAAGCGTCATTAATTGCAATTTCAACCATAGGAGAGGGTAGAACTAGATCAGAAACTTTAGAACAGACACCATTTGCTCCGATAACTTTGGCATCATCCCTCGTCACCTTATTTCCCAATGCACATCGCTGATCCTTGGCAAGGAGGATTTCAGGATGCTTGTCTCGGAATAGTCAATTTCTTTTTACCGGACAGTTCCACGCTATGTGGCCCTGCTGCCCACAGTTGAAGCACGTCACAGGACGATTACTATTATTCCTAGGCGAATTATGGGAAGGACGACCGGCCCCAGGTGGTGGTCGAACCGAGGGAGGTCGAACAAACGGAACAGGGTTAATGAAAGGAGGGGGCATGCTAGTTGCATACCTTATGATATCAACCGAACGCACGGATTCGGCTTGAATAGCGGCTTCACGTAGTTCCTTAATCGTACTTGGATTAGTTCCAACACACAGGCAATTCCGAAATTCCGGCGTAGCACCGGCCAAAATAAGTCTTACCACTTCTGCCTCTGGCATATCTACTCTAAAGACTTTTACGAACCTGGATATGTCCACAATGTATGAATTTAACGGCTCGTTAATACCCTGTGCTCGGTACAGGTAACGTCCCTTCACAGTATCGAGCGACCTGATGGGCACAAATACTCGCAACACCTCGGACATAAAATTCTCCACACTCCAACCTTCACACATGGCACTAGTCACATAGGCCCCCAACGTATCGGACACATGGGAGGATATTAATTGAAATACCACTTGGTCGCTGACACCGAATTGGATAGCACACTCATGAATATCGACCAATATTCTCAAAAAATCAACAACGCCTTCAACCGTGTCCATACCTTTACCCGATAACTTTGAAACAAAACTCAAAATGGGGTGACTGACAGAACCAAAGCTGGCCTTAGAAAAAACAGAATAATTAGAATGCTCGACATTGGACACGTCACGCCCCGGCATTTCGGCACAGGGATTTCCTTGCACATAATTTTGGTTTCCGGAACAAGATAAAGAAACGAGGTTACGCCCTGAATTTGAAACACTCCCCTGAGAGTCTCGACAAACAGAATTTAAATCCCTAACCGGTTCGGAAGGAGAATTTTGTGTCACTGTAGGCCCCTGATGACCTGAGTTACCCGGCACTTTAAATGATGAAACAGACCTGGAATTATCCCTAGAATTTATTTCTCGACCACCGACACTAACAGGATTACAATTAGATGAGGGGATATTTAAGACAGACTGGGGTTCGATTACCGACCTCCTTACACGAGGCGACCCGACAACAGCAGAGAAGGAGTTACAAGTTATACAGTTACAACTGCAAGTACAATTTTCGCGTCCGGGAAGGCTGAAGGTTACGTTGCTGGTATTATTTGGCACAGAACTCATCACAGCATTAGGGTTAATGGTATTTGAAACTGGTATCACCGTATCAGGACCTAACGGTGCCTGGCCGAACCCAGAATTAGTTGTCACAGTTTCATGATTAGAAATACGGTTACCCACAATAGGAAAAATCTCTCGACTCTCACAGCTGTCGGGCAGGCGAGCTATTCCATTGCCACGGGGCGCGGCAGGTTCAGTGACAGGATTACCAACGTGGCCAGTGGCATTTTCAGCCAGACTGGCGCCTCGATTTGTCGAGACATTACGGCTACATGCAGGAGTCGAATTCAATAAATCCCCACCCCCACTAACACGATTAACAGTGTCCAAAGTCTGAGCACATTCTACTAAATTAACTTCGGCCTCTAATAGACCTTTCAAATCGGCGATGGGACGTTCTTCATCAGATTGTAACAAATCCCCACATCGGAGATATAGGTAATCAATTCAAGCTTTCAACTTGGTGAGATCAACAGGGCTACATTCTACCTCACTGAAACAATACTTAATTACATTACAAATTTCCCTAATTGCATCACATAACCTTGACTCACCTAGTTTGAATTCAGCAGTTGACAGCTTTGGAAGGGTTGCTGCAAAATTGACGGCATACTCTAGACTCTGGCGCGCTTGTTCTGCGTCCCTGGGCACTTCAAGGTTACGTAACAGCAATTCGTAGGTTACCTCTTCATCCGATAAGTATTTCACGATGATTTTGCGGGAAGCCATCGTACATAAATTTCATGTAACAGAACACAAATTAATCATTACACAGAGTTTAAATCAATCCTACCTATGTGGAGAAAAGATGAATAAGGAGGGCCCAATCTACATTAATTAAGTTACTGAATTTAATTTTAATAATTAAGTTACTGAATTTAATTTTTAATTAATTACTGCAATCAGTCAGCAGGAAGGATTATATGCTAATGGCAAGATCACAGAGCAAAACCATGCTCATTGCTACCATTGTAACAGTAGCCTCATCCCCCCTTACCCTGTTTATTAGCCAAAACGATAATAATAATAATAATATTAGCATATCAAAATAAATGATCACATGACATTACCACACCCAGAATTAATAATAAAAAACATATGAAAAGGCTAATTTAATTACTCACTAGGTCAGCTGAGTTCACAGCAAATAAAACCTAGGAGTGAATGTTCCAAATTTTCGTGGTATTCAAGAACATCCCCGATTTGAATTAGGAGAAAAGATAAGGCGGGACGAAGCATGTGTCAAGACCAGCTTGTTGAGTGGGGCGCTGGATGCGTACCTCAGCAGGCCATATTAAATTGACCCTGCCAAAGATGAAGAAGAAAAGGGGAATAATCTTCCTAGTGACTTCATGCAATAAATAACATGACAAATCGAAATAAGCTAACATGTATTGAGCAGTAAAATAAAAAAGGTTACAAGAGACAGCCGTCCACCTCTTAATTAACTAACTGACAAATATGATCTAATTAAACACAAATGAATGACTTAGTTTAAACAAACCAGACACTTGGCCGCTTGGCAAGATTACACAGTTACATTTGAGGTTAAAACATGAATTTCAAAATGGATCCGGAAAAGAAGAAAACCGAAAACAACACGAGAAAGGCAATGCCTTCTCAAAAAACAATGCTGCATCAAACAACCGAAACGCCCCTTAGTGGAACGGAATGGTCTGACAACCTCCACAGTCCAGCATTAACCGTCCCGTCAAGGCTGTCTGACCAAGAATTAAAACCCACGAGGTTCCCATCCAGCTAACGGGAAATAGGGCGATAATAATCCACTCTGCAGTGATTACATATAAAGGTACCACCCAAATTGTACAAACCCTTCCAAAATATTACATACTAAAAATAATAATGTCAGTCTGCTCAAAATACGGTCCATCGTCACATGGCCTTAACGACATAGCAAAACGACACAGTTTAGTGTTCCACCGAAAGGTTGCCCCTTCTAACCAAAAGTTCATACCACCTGCTTTGTTTCAGCCCTCCGGAGGAACTGGCTGTTAGTTCCCCCGGAGGCGATCGCTTTTAAGTCCTTCCGTCACCAACCTTCGTCTCGTACTGTTCTTCGAGTCACCGATTCCACCCCTAGTATATCAGCGTATCCCCCTCCACAACCCTCCAGTAGTACCAACTGCGACCAGCCGCTCAACCGGCCAAAACAAAGCCAGGGTGGTGGTCTTGAGTGGGTACTATAGAATATCAGCCCATACAGGTTACTGCGTAGAAACCTTCTAGGAGTCGAGGCGTTACACAATGTCCTTTGTAAGAATTTTCTCAGAATAAGAGCTTGGCGAATGCAGCTGACAGTAAATGTTCGCTTTTCCAAAGTTTGCAGACACAAGGCTCGATTTATCTCTTGACAAGTGTCTATCACGATAAGCCAATAAGTGACAGCACACACAAAGGCACAAATCCTGGCATGAAGGCCTCGGCGAACCCATTTCAGCAGTAGCCAGGTGCCAAATTGGTGAATGGAATTCTCAGAAGAGGGCTGGTGTATTTTCTCATGAGAATCTGCCCAGACCTGGAGCTCCAGCTGCGTCTCGAAGATAAGATGAACATGTACCGATTTGCAAAATTGGGACAAGTCAAAATATCTCTTTGGTTTAACCACCACTCTCCCACTGCTGGTTTTGATGAGATCAGAAGTATTAGTAGATGGTTAACTGTCTTTGGATTTTTCTTCTTCTTCTCATTTTCATGCCGCTCAACTTGCAGTCTTAAAGCCTGATCTTCTCCAGATGTCACTTCAAGTGGATACACCCTCTGTACTGGCCTCAGTAGCTCTCCTTTTGTAGTCGCCAAGCGAACAACTCTTACGACACCATCATTGCCAGGGATGACCTCTGTCACTCTAGCCAGCGGCCAATCTAGTCTCTTCGTGTTGTCACTGGCTACCAGTACTACTTCACCTACGCAGAGTTTGTGATGATTTTCTTAGGTGATTCATCTGTATTAGCTGTCCAAGATATGCATTCCTGAATCTCACCCTTAATGTTTCCTTTACTTTCTGTCTGTACATGAATCTTTTGTCAAATTTTACGTCCTCTATCATGTCGATATCGGGCATTCCAATCTCCTTGACTTCCTGTAGGAACATTGCAGGGGTGATAGCCATCAGGTCTTCTCCATCATTGGACAGGTAAGTAAGTGGTCGAGAATTCATGCCAGCTTCAATGTCACACAGAACAGTCATCATTTCTTGGTACGACATACATGAATTTCCCAGAACTTTCCTGAGCATTTGTTTGAGGACACCAATCAGCCTCTCCCATCATCCTCCCCACCATGCTGCAGTGGGGGATTGAATTTCCATTTTATTTGGTGTAAAGAACTATATTCAGTAATTTTATCCCACTGAATTGTCTCCAACATATTGCAGGTGCCTTGAAAGTTTGTCCCATTGTCACTGTAGACAATCATTGGCCTTCCACGTCTGGACACGAAGCGCCGAAAAGCTTCGAGGAATTTTGCAGTAGCCAAAGATGTTACTATCTCCAGGTGGACTGCACGAAAAACCGCACACGTGAACAGACAGACCCAGGCTTTCTCTCCGCCTTTCAAAATCAGAGGCCCGGCAAATTCGACCCCTGTTATTTCAAAAATTGAGGCTTCTCTCACTCTGTCTATGGGGAGATTAGTTTGTTCTGCTTCAAGATGTTTTCCATGGTACCTTCTGCAGACAACGCATGTTTTAATTGCACCCTTCACCGTTCTCCTTCCTCCAAGGATCCACTATTTCTGTCTGAGCCCGCTGAGCACAATCTGGGTTCCAGGATGACAATTCTTTGCGCTTCTCCCTAATGAGGGCGTGAACTGTTGTATGCTTCGCAGGAAGGATAGCAGGACAATGGAAAGCATAATCATCTTTGCGTGATATAATTTTTGTTTTCAGTCTCATTACTCCCTCATCATCCATGAAAACACATAGTGAGTTGAATCTTTCATCCTTTTCACCAACAAAACACTCCTTTTGTATGAACTTCATCACGACTTTTTCTGCTTCTGTGGTTTCTTCAGTGGACAGTTCGGCAGTTCTTCTTATATTTTTCTGTGGACAATTATACAGAAACTTTAAGATCCATCCTATACGACCTGTTCTACGGAAACTTGAGAAATAATCAAGGTGCCATTCTTGGGTATTGGACTTGTCTTCTAACACTGTCATAGTGTTGACTTTCTTTTTTCTTTCTTCGAAGACGTCATCATCGTTTGTTGCAATTTCTGGACTAGACCACTGTGTAGTGGATTGTTTTAGCCATTGTCCCTTCCCACCATCTCTGCTGAAGTAACTGTTTTGTGCTACATCCCCTTGATGCCAGGTCAGCCGGATCCATGGTTCCTGGAACATGCCGCCACTGTTCTATTCTGCACAGTCTTCGAATTTCTTGCACTCTGTTCCACACGAAGGTCCCCCAAGGTTCGTCTAACTTGATCCAGGACAACACAGTCGACGAGTCACTCCAATAATAA
Source organism: Meconema thalassinum (assembly GCA_946902985.2). Taxonomy (NCBI): domain Eukaryota; kingdom Metazoa; phylum Arthropoda; class Insecta; order Orthoptera; family Tettigoniidae; genus Meconema; species Meconema thalassinum. The sequence goes on from OX336398.1 coordinate 100,873,396, forward strand.
ATAACGATTTATTTTGCAGTTAATGTTGGCAGTACTGACGTCACTATTCGAACCCCTATTGCAGCTGCTAATAATTCCAGGCGTGGTATGGTATACTCTTCTTGGGTGCCACTCTTGTCTTGGCTTGTACAAATCGTAGCTCTATATTGTCAATCCTCTGTATTCGCAAGAATATAACTGCAGCATACGAAGTTTGACTGGCGTCGCAGAACACATGAAGAGATAATCTTCAACTGACTGGACACTACCGATCAAACATCTAGGAATCTTAATCGCAGACAGTTGAGGTAGTTCTGCCAATCACTTCATGAATCTTCTCTTTGTTGTTTCGACTACTTCGGTGTCCCAACCCAACTCAGTGGCCCACAGTTCTTGCAAGATTAATTTTGGACAGAGAAATACCGGGCATGAGAAGCCAATAAGGTCAAACACTTGATGTGCAGCTCCTAGTATAGCTCTTTTTGTGATTACATCAAATTTGAAATCTTTAACATGTGTTAGATTAAGTTCAATGGTATCTTCTCCTTTATTCCAAATGAGCCCTAGCACATGAGTAAGATTTTCAGCTGTACCATCCTGAGAATACTCCCACCCTCGGAGATTGAAAGATGCCTTATCCATTATTATGCTTGCCTCTCGCATGAATGAATGAAGGTCATTTCAGTTGTTTACACTAATAGCGCGGTTATCCACATAAAAACATTCTTCCAATCTTTCTATTGTTGAAGTTGAGTCGGAACTATTATCGACTGTCTGTCTCTTCAACTCGTTCAAGTGGTTGGTTGGTTCCTTAGTTTAGGGGCTGCGACAACGCGGTCATGTAGCCCCGTGTACTTTGGGTGTGTGTAGAATTTGTCTGATAACCGGTGTTACTTGTGATGACTGTATTAGTGTGTGTATCTGTTTTTTTTAATTCAAGTAGGGACTGCAACTTTGAATTTTCAAATAGTTCCTACTTTTGCCGCCAAACGCCACCGTCGACGACTACTAGGCCTAGTTCAGAACTAGCTACTAGACGCCACCGCAGTCGGCTCTTGGCAACGAACGTAGCAACCTAAGAGCGTTGTTTACGTTCTTAACCTATCCAATTTAGTTTCACACAGGTGTAATTAGTGGAAAGATCTTTAACATGCCATAAATCTATGACATGGGACCGCCGGCTTTACTTCCCCTCCGAAGGAAGGCATACTGAGGGATTTTTAACGCTCTTAAAAAATCCGACGGCTTCGGCCGGGTTTGAACCCGCTATCTTGGGCATAGAAGCTCAGCATGCTACCGACTACGCCACCGAAGCCGCCGTTCAAGTGGAGTTTGATGGTTGTTGACAATAGGAACGAAGAACATGCAAGGCCAAAGATAACTCTATTGTGACGGAACACTTCTATCTTCCCTGAACTTTCCTCCTCCCACCAAAAGGTGGTGCTGTTTTCTTTGAACACAGGTCGGTGAGGTAGACAGTGTCCACCATTCTTCAGTTCTTCTTCAGGTACCCTCTCGATGATTCCTTGCTCCTACCAACTTGGTAAGACGTTATCGTACTCCTGATAATGTTGTTCAGCTTGTAGTTTCTTTGTAGTGATTTCTAATCTGTGCTGAGCAATTTCTCTGTTGTCAAGGAGAGGTGGATGTTGTTCACTCCAAGGCAGACACACTTCGTATCTGTTATCTTCATTCAGTCCTGCAGTCTCAAGGAAGTTATTTCTAACACGCTCATTCCTCTCGACGATAGATTCTTTCACAACAGGGTCAGGAATTCCAATTTGCCACCTGGGGACAAACCCCCCCATTGCAAATAAATGAATGAATGAATGAATGAATGAATGAATGAATGAATTTCTAAGTCCCAGAGATCAGAAATTCATGATGTTGGGAAAACAATGATGACACTAATAATGATGCCGAATCACTTTGGGCCTTGTTACCTATGACTTTTCCCATTAGTGTCCACCCTAGGGAAGTCTCCATTAAAACTAGGCCACATTTTAGTTGATGTTTCCTCCCAGTGAGCAGTTCACCCGCTTTATCGGCTCCAATCAGAATCTGCACAGGCCCTCACTCTCGTACATAACTTAAACATATTTTCAGATCCCTTATCTCCTCACTCCAAGAACCATTCTTAATATATGGGACATCTTCAATTTTATTTCTGGGGGTGCCCAACCGGGAGTTAGGGGGCATGGTATAGGCCCAAAGAATAGGGGGTTCCGGGGTTCTCCCCGGAAAACTTTTGTATTATTCGAGGCAAAATGATGAGTTTTAAGGCTATCTGGCATCACTTTTTCAACCAATTTGTTGTGATGTTTTATGTTTGGTTGATGTCAAACACAACTAAGACCATTTTATGCTACTTTTTATTATGCTCACTTGATAGTGTTTACATGGAAAGAATTAATGTTACTGTTTCGATTTACAGCTCACACTATAATATAAAGTCAAGGTTTCTTGAATCATTGCCAAATCGGTCCATAACTTCATCGTCAGTGAGATGTATGTCTCTGGGAATAGATAACAATACTAGACCGTTGAGTCTGTTTTCAGAAGTAGAATTCCTTAAGTATGTTTTCAACCAACTCAAACTCCGTTCGGCAGCCCGGTAGCTACAGAGACACGGGCAAATTTGCCAAAAGTTTGATAAGGGTATAAAAGTTAGGGAAAAAACATTTGTCACACGCTTCAAGGGCACTTGTTTCCGTTATTGGTTCGTTCATAAGAGCGAAGGCACTGGAGAGTAATAAGAGGATATGTTGTTACACATAAGATCAGAGCAAACTGATTGTCACGCTGTTTACTTCGCTCTACCTTCGCCTTGCTTTGCAACGTTGCCATACGTCACTTAGTAACAATAGTACATGATTATATTGGTTTTTAATGTTTGAATTCATAAACAAATAATATGAAATGAAAATCCACAGCCTGCTTCCAGTCTCCGACCGGGTCAGGAATGGAATGAATGAAGCCCCCATCTAGCGGCGAGGATATGAACTGTGCCGGCTGCCGAGGCCTGACGCACTCCTCTGGGGCAATGATTAAATGAATGACAGATGAAGTGAAATGAGAGTGGAGAGTGTTGCTGGAATGAAATTTTGACAGGGAAAACCGGAGTACCCGGAGAAAAACCTGTCTGCCTCCGTTTTGTCCAGCACAGATCTCACATGGAGTGACCGGGATTTGAACCACGGATCCAGCGGTGAGAGGCCGGCGTGCTGCCGCCTAAGCCACGGAGGCTCTCAAACAAATAATATATGTGACATAAATTTCGGGGGGGGGGGCACTTATATACGCCCCCCCCCCCCCCCCCCCCCCCCCCACTTATATACGCCCCTATTTGTGCCAATAATAGATGTGGTGTTGGCGCCGAATGGAAAAGATCAGCTGGGTAGAGAAAATGACCAACATAACGGTGCTGGATCGAATAAAGGAAAAACAGCAAATGATCCGCCAGATATATAGAAGGAGATCCACCTGGCTTGGCCACAGGTTACGACATAGTGGTCTGATGATCGACCTACTAGAAGGCAAAATACTTGGAAAACGCCCTCGCGGGAGGCCACGGAACACTTTCATGAGATCTTTCCTAGATAGCTCTGGCCTACGAAGTTATGAAATGGTCAAAAGGACAGCACAAGACCGAACAACGTGGAAAAGACTCATTGTAGGGGCAGACCAGTCGCTTGACTGAAAAACATGCTGAATAGTATAAAATACCGGCGTATCAACAATTTCACGTGAGGTTTCTACTATGTCAGATGTTACACATCATATGCGACTACTGTAAGGCTCGTAATTTTTTATTTTAATTTATCCATTTGATCAATTACATGACGTACCGTATACAGTACATTTTTGATATAGGGCACGTCAGAAATTACATCTATAATTTTTTTTAGCGTATGGATTTTAGTGCCGGGAGTGTCCGAGGACATGTTCGGCTCGCCAGTTCGTAGTTGCTTCTATGCGGACACCCATGGGGTGAGCTACAAGTACCGTCATGGGGTGGAGTGTTGTCTGGGGAGGAAAGTGTGATTGTAAGGACGAGGAGTTGGAAGGTAGCGGCTGTGGCCTATAGTTAGGGACCAACCCCGGCATTTGCTTGGAAGGAAGACGGGAAGCCACAGAAGACCATCTTCAAAGTTGCCGGCGGGGGGATTCGAACCTCCTCGCCTCTCGGATGTGAGCGACTGCCAGCAGCGACGCCGTAACGACCACGGCTAACTCACCCGGTTATCTATAAAATAAAACAACTAAATGGTGTATATTACAAATACAATAGGCCCTAACTATTTGTAACATATTATAATAATAGATCATCAGAGATACAATCTTATTGGACAACTATTTACACCTTACTCTATTATCACAATATGAAAACTTAATTCTATAAATACAACTTACAGCTAGGTATTACAGTTAAATAGAAAATTAAAATATAATTATAGATTTCATCGCTCCTATTGGCAACTCCAGCTATCTGATATGACATCTAGCGGTAAAAATGAGAAACTTACCAAGTAGGGTACATTTGCCACGTGGTGACTGTTTGTATATGGTTTCTTGTATTGGTGAGCAGATCGTGGTAAATTCTTCGTGTTTATACATAAGTTATAAGTTTTACTCGTTGATAAGAGTGCAAAATGAGTAAAAGCAAAGTATATTGCTCAGTTTATGGCTGTAAGTCGATGTATAAGAGGGCTGCGGATATACGTTTTCATCACTTTCCAAAAGATGCAAATAGCAATAGCCGAAAGGTGACGATACCAAATAAATACGGGCAACAGGAGCGGGTTGGACCACGCACCACTACACTCACTGACGACAGGACGGGTTGTTCACTTACGCCGAGCCAAGCCGCACCAAGACAGCCAAGCTTCATCAGTCAGGTATCCTCCGCTCCCTAGTTGATTTCCATAACCCTACCAACCGCCATCACCTCGCTCTGCGATATTCGAGCCATTCTACTACGAGTCATATATGCCTAATTTTGACATCGCAGGGTTAATACCTACCATCCAAATCACGCAATTCCTGTCTACCCCGAGTTTTAATACAAGTTAAACACATCCCTTCGCCCTACCAAGCAACAAATAATTCCTAGAGTCTATGGTACAGTGAGCAAACTCAAATATAGCTTTTAAACGTAACAGCGCCATGACCCGAACTGCACAAAAACAAATGCCAGCAGACAACCGATGCTTGATAATATGCAATTGACACATAAAATCCAGTGGAACACACAAATTAGATCTCGTGTATCGCACATTTATACATATATACAATTGAAAATAACACTGTCATTATTTTAGGGACCACATTTACCGATTATAACCGAAAAATAAAAAGTGTTCCGTATCAAACGCGTGTTATTGGGTATTTTTACCTGTTTTTACCCTACTTATCCAGACCGATCGCAGCGCCCCAAGTGTTAGTTTGAGTTGCCAATATGCTAAGATAGGCTATTCAACTACAGAGTAAAAACAATGGCTCTGCAGATAAGCTTTCAACATTCTTTCAAAGGTTCAAAGGTCTCCTTATTACTCCTTGGTCTATTATGTGTTTTTCCCTTCCCATATAATTACAGTATTATTATTCTCACTTGCAAATTTCAATATCCCCAACGATTTGTAACCAAAAGTTATTTTTTTTATTGGGTAAAGTGTCCTCCTGCGCCTAAAAGTCTAACAAAATGGCAGAACCTCCAAAGAGACTGACTTGTGTTGTCTGTGCATTCTCTACTCTTTGGTGGCAAATTACAGTCGCGGGATAATGAAAAACATAAATAAGGCAAACTGTCATCATTATTATGTACCGTGTTATATACAGAGAAGATCAGGCCAGGCCAACAGATATGCAAGAAATCGGAAGTCATTTAAACGCTGGGCAATCTGAAGTGAAGCAGTCGTGAGCCATTCTTCTGTTATAACAGTAAGCTCAGATGTAGGCATTCAACTTATAACTTATTAGTTATTTATGGTTAAGTGTACATTTTAGTTGTTCCTTCATTTAGGAGCTATGTTTCATTTATGAATTTGTATTTTTACAAAGCTATGCCCAACTAAGGGGAGTTATTACATTAATTGACTGGCTGCGTGACTCAGCGGTAAAGTTCTCGCCTGCTGTGGCCAAGGTTGCAGGGTCGAATCCTGGCGCAGTCAGCTGACATTTGAAGGTGGGCAATTGCGAGGGAGTCGTGTCAGTAGAATTACTGGCACTTTAAAGATCCCCTTCGAGGTAAAATCCCGTCGTCTCTAAAGGCCAGGGTAGTTAAAAGGGACGTAAAACCAATAAGAATATTATCATTCCTTTAATTGAAAGAGGCAGATGACCTAGTAGTTCCGCCCCTTGAAACCTCAATAACGAACTAACCATTAATTGAAATTGCAGTCCATTATCACTACTGCACTAGAAATACAAATATGTGCTAAATGACATAAATATGTGACTTTAGCCATTATTTATTGTTAATTTAACGACGACAATTATCATTGCTTGTCGTTGCTCAACTGCTACTGAAAGAGGCGCATTAGATGTCTTACCGAGACGCACACAGGCGTATATATTGACATAATTTCACTGTTGCCAATGTAGCCTATAGTACACAAAATACACGACACAGGTCATGCGTAGTGAGCTAAGCGAACGGAGCGAGAAACTATTGGCCTATGTAGTGGGGCGAAATACTGTTGGCTTCTGTCTGGCCGAAAATTACTGCTTGTACTACAAATAAGGGGACCAGGGCGTTAGCTCCCTGGGAGATTAGTTTTGTTTTTGTATGTAATGCCTTCTTAACATAGAAACACAACGAAGCGAATGAAGCAAGCAGCAATTTTCGTTCAGTCAGTGGTCCAACCTAATAGTGGTCAATTGTTTCGTCCAAACAGTCGTCTAACCCAATGGCGACTAATGGTTTCGTCCAAACAGTCGTCTAACATAAGACCATCGTCTAATCTAGCGACCAATGGTTTCGTCCAAACTGTCGTCTAACCCACTAACGACAGATAATTTCGTCCAGACAATAAACTAACCTACTACCTACCTCAGGTTTAGTCAAGACAGTGGTCAATGGTTTTGTACAAGCAGTCGTCGAACCCAGTAGCGACCAATGGTTTTGTCCAAACAGTCGTCTAACCCAGTAGCGACTGATAATTTTGTCTGGGCAATGGTCTAACCTATTACCTATATCATCATCATCTTCATTTCCCCTTTTTCAGTTGACACTGGGTGGGGGCAAATATGGTTCCTGTCCAGTTTGTTCTGTCGTTCCACCATTCCTCTTTCAACACAGTGTTCCAATCCAGGTTCCGTTTTCTAATACTATTCTCCACCGAGTCCATCCAAGGCATTCTTGGTCTTCCTCGTCCTCTCTTCCCTGTCATCCGTCGTTCCAGTGCTCGTCTTGGTAGCCTTACTTCATTCGTCCGTTTGACATGTCCAAACCAACTCAATCTGTTTTGCTCCAGTTTGTCATGTAGTTTCTGTACTACTAGTTCTTTCCATATATCTTCGTATCTCAATCTGTCCCTCCTCGTTTTCTGGACCATACTTCTCAGGAATCTCATCTCAGCTGCTTGTACTCTGCTCTCAGCTATATTTCGAACAATTCACAAATGCTAAAATTACCAACTTAATTTTGTCATTATTCTAGATAGGTCTATATAGATCAATTGGTATGAATCTTAAATTTTTAGAAAAGTAGGCTCTTTAGTTCGTCACTGAACTATTAATTAATTTATCTACTAACAACCCACCCCAGTATCTTTAAGCTTAAAAGGCATATTTTGTTATTTCAATGAGCTACGACCTCCGTACGTCTCGGTATGATGGGTTAAAATCACTGACTGGACTATTAAGTATTGGCCTATTAAGTTACCATGGAGATAGAATGTGCAATGAATTCTGCTCAGCTTCCTTTGATCATAAATGAATTACTTTCTACCTTCCTCGAGAAATCCTTTACAGAACAGTGAAAACCGCATCAAAATCCATCCAGTGGTTCTCGAGATTGCCTGGAACATTCAAATCGAGTACTTTGATTTATACTGTTTATTTATTCAGTCGTTCATCAATTTATAGTTGGTTGTGGGGCGGGGTGGTTTGGGTTGGTTTTGTTTTATTTTGTGTGTGGTATTGTCTTATTTATTTAATAGAATGTCTCAGTTGGCGTACCAACTTATTGTTTTTGTTAACTAGTCAACATATAACATGAATTATATTCGAGGGTAATTCCAAAAGTAAGGTCCGTTTCGCTGTAAATATTTGAAAACGGCGCCAAGGGCAAAACACGCATGCGCGCCGACTCCTGGCATGCCTTGCGCGGCAAAAGCCGCCAGTAGCGTTGTTGCTGTGTGCTGTTGATAGTGTCAGTTCACAATATTTAAGACAATTAATCAGCCCGCCGATTGTGAAGTAAGGGCAGTGATACGGTTTCTGTCTGCAAGAAACATTTCTGCGGCTGAAATTCATCGGCAGATTACTGAAGTGTACGGTCCTAACATAATGAGTGACAGTAAAGTGCGCAAGTGGGTGCGAGCCTTTAATGAAGGACGGGAAAATGTGCACGATGAACCCCGCTCTGGCAGACCATCAGTGATTTCAGACGAGTTGGTTCATGCGGTTGACGACAAAATTCGTGAAGATCGACGATTCACTATTTCAGGGACAACGATCAATAAAGCCACTTACTGCGCTACCCTGACTAAACTTCGACGTGCAATCCAGAATAAGCGACGTGGTCTTTTGTCGTCTGGAGTGTTGTTGTTGCATGACAATGCCAGACCCCATACTGCGAATGACACGCAAACTCGAATCAAGAAATTTGGATGGGAACAGATGGACGACCCACCGTACAGTCCGGACTTGGCGCCAAGTGATTTCCACCTGTTCCGCTACCTAAAGGAGTTTCTTGGCGGCAAGCGCTTCGACACAGATGATGACTTAGGCATTCAAAAGCTTGTGGAACGATGTGACAAATGTGTAAATAAGTATGGACATTATGTAGCAAAATAGAGAAAGACGTAAGGAATGTCAATAAGACAATTGTTTTGGAAACAATTTTGATTTTGGATGTTTTTTTTTTAACCGGACCTTAGTTTTGGAATAGTCCTCGTAAATTAACAACATCTATGATCAGCGTTTATTATTATACCTGGGTACTGTAGATTCTATTGGAAAGCAAGAGAATATTTAAGAATACACTAAACGTAGGTGGAAAGATCTTTAGTCAGTGTTTATGAGATGATCTTCTACGAGGGAGGTACCGAAAATAAGTTTTGTAATTTTCTTCCCAGGGATCCTTTTTTTGCCAAACTTACATACATGATGGCATCATGAACTATACACTTTGCACTATTTTTTTGACATAGTCGCCACCGACATTGGGACACATGTTGTAGCGTGCAATCAGTTAGAAGAAACCACTCTGGTAAAACTCGGTGCCTTGCGATGCAAGGAATTGTCGCACAGCCTTCTCCACCTCAGCATTGCATTGCACAGTGGGTCAAAATAGAAATCTAGGGGAACAAAATTATTTTTACGTTTTAATCTTGAATTTTGAGTGAAAGCAACTTATTTAATTTGTTTACTTCATAATAAACACCAGTTAAGACCTTTTCTAAGCTATGTCTACACATGCAAGAAATTGTCTATGACTAGGAGTTGGATAGAGCATTCAGTTATCTCTTCAGATCAATTTTCTACCCCTAATTTACTTTTAACAAAGTCACAAAGTTCCACTTTTGACATAATCCTCGAACCCAGTGCTTCATACAGTTGTAAATGTGTGAGAACTGGTTGCGCGGCATCTTCTAAAACGTAAAATAACTAAGTAAGTTGCAAAAAGATGCAAAAAATCTTATAACAGGCGTAAACTACAAGACTTTATCTACATTTTAACATTAAGTAGAAAGTGACGCAGAGTAACGCGATATACTAAAAATCTAAGTGAAAATATAATTTTAAAAATAATGTTAAATATTATATAATGCAAATATAGCTAACATTACGTAACAATTACGCCCATTAATAACTAAAACACGTTACAAAGATCAAACCTTCAGCTGCATGTTCCATCTTAAAGCATCACACTAACCACAATGACAACCAAACCACAGCCACTTACATTCACCCTCCAATTCTGACTGCTCGAACAGTGGTGACAGATTTACATTAAGATGCGTTTATATCCCAGAATAGTGAGCGGCAACTATATGAGAATGCTGTGGAAGTAATAAATTTTGATTTTTTAATTATGAAAATAAATAATTTTGTCCTCCTAGATTTCGATTTTGACCCACTGTGCATTGGTGTGAAAGTGTCATCCCGATCTTTATCCTCCACACTCTGCCGTTCTTCACTGAACATGCAACACCAGTGACCGACCATTTGACGAGACATGAACACTTCACCGTACACTGTCTGTGGGCTATCAAGGATTAGGGGCGGATCTAGGGGAGGGCGAGGAGGGTGACCGCCCAGGGCCCCGCGGTCCGGTGGTCCCCCGCGCCATGTTCTTTTTTTAACTTTTCGAACTAATTTATAATTAATAAGGCAAGGCATTTAATGACCCAAAAATAGCAAGAAAATGCCAACTAAAAAATGCATTTATTACCTAAAAATGTTTAAAAAATGACACAAAATTTGAAAATAATGACCAATAAATTATTCGTAAATCACTTATTTATTAATCCTTTAAGAAACAATTAGCTGAATCGAGAGAGAATTTTAATGGATGACAATGCATTAAGTTTAAATTATTTTTGTTACTAACAAAGTAAATACCACTTTGCCCACCCCTGGTAGGAAAAAAAATGAAATATTTTTGAACTGGCATATTCCTCAAATACTCTCCTAGCAAATAGGTGTAATTTAATTAACAACGAATATTTAAGAAAACAAACTTCAGTGGCTGTTTACAATAAATTCCAATTGAAATGCACTATGAAAACTTTGCGTAGGTTCTCAAATGAAAACGATTGCCTATTGCCTGCAAGTAACGATTTGTACATGAAAAGCTTCTCTCTATCTCAACTGAAACAATAACAAAATATAACACTTACCAGAAAACAATTAAAAATGCCAAAAATGACCTATAATTGCTCCAAAAATGACCTATCTCTTGTAAACTGCAAAAAATGCAAAAAAAATGCCGTAACAAATTGCCCTTATTTAATCAGTCAATTCATGAAACACATGTATATATACTCTAGCTATCTTTCGGCCTTCATACAAAAAAAAGATGCAAAATCATCATATGCCTTGCCCTAATAATTAATAATAATTTTATTAATGCAGCCTATGGCCATGTACTTTTCTTTTCAGGACGGGTCAGGGAAGGGGTATTGGAAGGAAATCGGCTGTGGACCTATTGAAAGGAACCGTCCCGGCATTTGCCTGGTGGTGAAAATGGGAGACCACGAAAACCATTTTCTGGACGGCCGAGGTGGGATTCGAACCCATGCGCTCCGGATGCCAGCGAGGCACGAGGTAGCGCGCTAGCGCTCTCGGCCACCGCGGCCGGTAACTAATTTATAATTCATATTCCTACCGTGAACGTTTAGCAAGTTTAGATTTCAGTGAATATTAGAAGATTTCAGCCGTGAAAAAGGTCGCAAAGTAATATTTTAATATTTCATAGTTAACATAATCTTCTTCAAGGGGACTTAAAGGTTTCTTTCATATTATTAAAAAAAATGTACTGTAGTGTATTCAAAATATTGTAACTATTATTTATTTTATTATTATTATTACCAAACTATTTTCCATTTGATTTGATTTTTATATTTCCTATTGTTGTGGGCCCCACCTTATCATATCGCCCAGGGTCCCGCAAGGCCTGGATCCGCCACTGTCAAGGATGACAGACACACTAGTCCCATGTGTCCATTCATGCCGGATAACAGCACGTACTTTCATTGGTGACCACTTTGTCAGTACACGTCTGCCTGCCATCGTAAGTTATACTCTAATGATATCGAACATGCCGGTCTGCTGCTCCACTCACTTTGTCGGCGCTCTGCACATGTGTCATTCCCCTCCACTGACGCTCCTTCCATCATTGAAGCAGCCACGGTTGTGGATTCCTACGGCGAATGTTTTTGACCCCTGGTGTATCTTCATCGGGGCAGTTGACTTCGTAGTTCCGCCCCTTAAAACCTCAATAACTAACTAACTGGTGTATCATCTACTTGTGCAATAAAATGATGAAACTTTCCTCATATATTCTTCGATGTATTACTGTAGAAAATACCTGCGTGATTTCTTTTTACATTACATCCATGGTGGCCACTACTCCTGGAAAACCTGGAAATCCTGGTAAACTCCTGGATTTTTATTAGGTCTGGAAAACTCCTGGAAAATGACAAAAATTTGAAAACTTCTGGAAAATAGCCACTGTTAATTAATTGTAAAAATCTTTCCATCTTAAATCGTACTCCCGCTTCGGTTTTGGGTCAACACTCTATCGTTAACGAAAGAAATTTCCTCAGGCTACCTGTGGGAGAACACGCGATAGTATTTTTGTAAAACATATTGAGTACAGACAACTTCACCGAAATAAAATTGCAGGCGGCATTCCTTTCTCTTTTTTTTAAAGCGGATATTTGAGTCACAAAGGCTTTTTTAAAACAACAATTAAATCATTTGTGTGTAGGCTTGCGTATTAATAACACAATCACCACTAATTTTTGTCAACATCTGTATAAGTAAGCCAAACACAAATGCTTTATTTTGGTCTTGGAAGTAGGCAACGGATAAAGCCCCCCAGCCCCGGGACTTGAGCTTATTTTTAAATCTGGAAAAATGAGAATTACTCCTGGAAAATTCCTGGAAAACTCCTGGAAAATCGTTGACCGATTTGAGTGGCCACCATGTACATCTGATTAGGTTCTGTATTTGTCTGGTAGAGTTATAAGATGTGCTCGTGAACTTCATGTAGAACCAGGGCTAGATTTGTGACGGTACGTACCAAAACCTCTGATCGGGGGAAAAGTCGAAGATATAACATAATTTTTAGAACAGTGGAACGTTAGTTGTAAGTCAAGGTCAACTTGGTCTTTGACTGGATAATTATTTCAGAAAACTGTGAAGACAAAATTATAAAACAAGAATAAAATGATTGTTGGTGAACTTGTGTGTATTTTCAAACCAAATGTATTTTTTAAAATTACATAACAAAATAAATTGAAATAATGTACATTGTTTGAATGGTGGCCTAGTTGGCCTAAATTAAAATTTAATATAGGCCAACGGCTATGGTAAGAAAAATGTTGATATAGCAGTCTCATTTTCATTTAAAATTGCAATCATAATTAGATTGCTATTTCATCCACTGATTAATTTTTAAAGGTGTTCAGAAAAGCGTAAAAATATAGTTTTTAGAACTCTATATTTCAATATTCCGTAAAGCCGCACCCCCCTCCCACCGCCACCCAGTAGCCCACAGTACCGGAACTTTTTTTTTTTTTTTTTTTTTACAAATCAAGCACTGTGTAGAACTATATAGAATGCAAACACATTTGCCATTGATAGCACAAATGTTATAAATATCCGTATTGATAGATGAATTACAAGTTTAAATTATACGCCATCAATAGTCACACAAATATATATTTTATATATCGTACATGGATAGAAGGAGGGATGAGGGAAGAACAACATGGCTTCAGAGCAGGAAGGTCCACAGTGGATTTGATTTTTGCTGTAAGGCAGTTACAAGAACAGCACTATGAGTATGGAACAGATCTGAACATTGAGAAAGCATATGACAGTGTATGCAGAAACAAAGTATGGAAGTCCCTGGAGGATAGAGAAGTAGAAAAATGGACTATAAGGAGGATAAAGAAGATGTACAAGGGAAGCGTGAGCTGTGTGAAAGTGGGAGGAGAGAGATCAGACTGGTTGGAACAGAGAAACGGCCTGAAACAAGGAAGTGCACTGTCACCGTTACTTTTCATTGTGCTGATGGATGACAATGACCCGAGTGGCACAAGTAATTGGGGAAAGAAAGATGAAAGCACTGGTGTTTGCAGATGATTTGATGATTTGGGGAATCAAGGAGGAGGAGGTACAGGAACAGTTGGACGTGTGGGAAGAAATAATACAAGGATATGGGATGAAATTTAGCATAAATAAGAGTGAGATGGTGATCACAACAAGGAAGAAGGAAAGAACCACAACAGGAATAACAATTGGTGGGGAACAGCTGAAGAAAGTGGAGAGTTTCAAGTATCTGGGAAGCCTGATACAAGAGAATGGAAGAAACGATAGAGAAATAAATGAGCGGGGGAGACAGGCAGAAGCATTCCGGAGGAGTGTGAGAAGCATGATATGGAGCAAGGATGTCTCTCAGAACAGCAAAAAGATCATGTATCGGACGTACTATGTCCCTATCCTGACGTATGCCTCGGAGACCTGGGTTATGAAAGGAAGGGAGAAGAGCAAAATACAGGCCAGTGAGATGAGGTTCTTGAGAAGCAGTATTGGAGCTACAAAGATGGACAGAATAAGAAATGAGGACCAGAGAATTAATGAAGGAGGAACCATTACAGGATGGTATAGAGAAATCTAGACTTAGATGGTATGGACATGTAAAACGAATGGAGGAGAAGAGGACACCCAAGAGGATGCACGAGACGAAGTGGGAAGGAAAGAGACCGAGAGACAGGTGGCTGAAGGGGGTGGAAGAAAGTGTGAGGATGAGAGGAGAAGACTGGACAAGGGTGGAGGCTGAGAGATGGTGGGAAGACTGAAGACATTGGAGAGGCTTGTGTTCCAAACAGACCCGGCCAGTGGCTGGAAACTGTGCAAGATGATGAAAATACTCACACAAATATATATTTTATATATCGTACATGTTTCGACCTGACATTAAGAAGAAGATTTATCTTACTCTTCAAGCACTGAGCTGAAGTATTTGTTGATATTCGGCACTTGATTTTCTAAATTATTTATTTGTCTATATTTTGAATTTTTAATATAAAGCCTAAGTTAATATTTATTTACACTCACCATGAAAAATTCTTATTTTTCTAACTGCATTTAAAAAAAATGATTGTTACGATTAATATTAAAATTTTATTTATTTACAATTAATACTACATTGTAAGGATATCCATTTTATTACTTTATTTCATTCTTCTTCTTCTACTTTTGCGGTCACATTGGACTACTTCAGACGATCATTTCTTGGTCCTCTTCTTCAGTAAGTTTCCTTTCCGAGTTGCCCAATAGCTCTTCATTCACTCTGATCTTCTCAGGGGTTCCTCATCTGTAAATACCCTCTTTTCTTCTTCTTCTGCGCGAATGGGTCTCCTAGGACCACGTGGAATCAACACTTCTTGGCCTTGATGTTTGCCCAATAACTCTTCATGCGCAACGATTGAGCTAGTCTTCGTTGCTGCGACCAGACTTGTCTGGTGGGTCTTCTCTCTTCTGCCTTAAAACCCCGTGTATTAGTAATTTTCCTAATTTCCTCTCGATCCTTGAGATTGGGAAAACCTAATTCAGCCAAGTCCTTTTCCGCCTGTTTGTACCAATTGGACCTTGTTGCCTTTTTCTGCAAAAACGTATAGATTTTATTTGTTAACCTAGTTGGGTCCATTCTGTCCAAATGTCCCATGAATTGGATCCTTCTCATACGGATTGTGTCTGTGATTTTAGTAATTTTTAAATAGATGTCAGCATTAGGTTTCGGAAGGTAAATTCCATCTTTAATTCTTGGTCCCAAAATTTTTCGCATGATTTTGCGTTCCTTAATCTCCAATTGATTTCTCAGTGTTTTATGTTGTAGATTAAGTATCTTGGCTGCATAAAGGGCTGCAGGCAAGACTACTGTTTTATATTGTTGAATTTTACAATTCCAAGAGAGGCATTTTTTGTTATAAACTGGTTTTGTCAAATGGAAAGCAGTTTCCATTTTCTGTAGTCTTGCTCCTATAGCTTTTCTTTCGTTGCCAGATTCATTGATCCATTCACCTAAATACTTGAAGTCTTTCACTCGGAAGACCTGACAATTACCGATGCGGAGTGTATTCGGAGCAGTTTTAATATCCGTCATAAATTTTGTTTTGTCAAAAGAAATCCGTAAGCCGATTTTTGCTGCTTGTTCTTGGAGTAATTCAAGTTGTTTCTGGGCATCAGAAATGCTTGGAGCAATTAACGCCATGTCATCCGCAAACAGTCTAGTGTTATCCCTTTGAGTTTTGGTCCTAGTCTATGGGATGGTGCACCAGCTCGTCTCCATTCTCGGACAACTTTTTCGAGCGCACAATTAAACAACAATGGAGATAATCCATCTCCTTGACGCACCCCTGTATCAACTGAAAATTCTGCGCTCAGTCCTCCCATAAATTTAACCTTTGAACTTGTATTCAAGAGGGTATCTTTGATGATTGACGTTGTCTTGCGATCTAATCCAAATTCTGAGAGTACAGCAACAAGGGATTCACAGTCAATGCTGTCATTGGCCTTTGCATAGTCAACAAAAGTAATGACATAATTTTTGTTTGACATTTTACGGAAGTAAGACATTGAGTTTTTCAAATTGATAATTTGCTCTGTACACGATCGGCCTTTCCGGAACCCACCTTGGTATTCACCAATCTGCGGATCCAGTTCAAGAGGGTTTTGGACAGAATTTTGTAAGTTACCGAGAGTAATGAGATCCCTCGGTAATCGCTTGGGTTTGTTTTGCTACCTTTCTTGTATACTGGATGGATGATCGCCATCTTCCAATCTGGAGGAATTTTTTCTGTTTGCCAGATTTCATCAATAATTTCTTTGAGTTGGATGATGAGGTTTTCACCTACATTTTTCCATAGTTCTGCAACGATCTGGTCCTCTCCCGACGCTTTGTTGTTTTTCATGGATTGGATTATTTCACGAATTTACGGTGGTTTCGAGTCAGGATTCCGTAGAGTATGACAAAATTGAAATGTTTCCTGAGGTTTCTCACAATTGAGTAGTTTACCAAAATAATCTGCAAGAAGTGCACAATTTTCAGAGTTGGAGTGGGCGATGTTTCCATGGTTGTTTTGAAACTGGAGAGAAGTTGTTGAATATTTAGTTAATTTCTGCTTGAATGTTCTATAGTAATTTCTAGAATGATGTTTCTTGAAGTCCTCTTCTATATACCCTTTTTATTGTATTACATTTGTCTATTTTTGCCTGAAATCTTATTTTTATATCTTTCAGTCTTTTTAAATGTTTTGTTTTGCAAGTCGTCCAAGGTTATTTCTAATTCTTTCATATCTTCTCTAATTTCCTTAATCCATCCTACTTCATCATCATCATCTTGTACAGTTTCCAGCCCCAGGCTGGGTCTGTTTGGAACATAAGCCTCGCCACTTAGTTCTTTCTTCCCACCACCTCTCCGCTGTCACTCTGGTCCAGTCCTCGCCTCTCTTCTTGACACATTCCTCCACTCCTTTCAGCCATCTATCTCTTGGTCTTCCCCTTGGTCGTTTCTTCTGCATCTGCATCTCATGTATCCTCTTGGGAATCTTCTTCTCATCCATTCTCTTTAAGTGTCCATACCACCTCAGTCTTGATGTCTCAATCCTACCTTGCAAGGGCTCCTCTTTCACCATTTCCCTGACCTTTTCATTCCTCACCCTGTCTCTTCTTGTTACTCCGATCCTACTTCGCAGGAACTTCATTTCCCCTGCCTGTATTCTGCTTATGTCTCTTTTCTTCATTGTCCACGTTTCCGAAGCATAGGTCAGTATCGGGATATAGTAGCTTCTGTATAACACTTCCAAAGTTTCACTACAACTTTTCTAGATAACCTGGTTTCTGGTGGCCTCATGACGTGACCAAAAAAGAAATCCGTTTCTTCCGAATAGTATCAGCGATGGGCTCCAGTTCTCTGTATACCACTTTATATGGTACTATCCGCCATTGTCCATCTTTCTGATATTTTTTATTTATGCATGTTCTAGCTATTCTTCTTTCTACTTTTAAAATTTTGTCGATCCTCTTTTTTCTGAGTAACTTTAAAAAGAGTTTCGCTTCCATATGTCACCTATGGTTGAACCACAGTCTTGTAATGTGTTAATTTTGTTGCGATTGATAGACATGTTCTTTTTTATGTAGACCATGTTAATTTTTGGGCTTTTATCATTTTATTAGTTCTTTCTTGCCATGCAGGTTTTTCATCCAAGTAAGTTATAATTTCTCCTAAGTATTTAAATGACTTCACTATTTTAACTTTCTGGTTATTTACTGTTATGTGATTGATTATAAGTGGATTTGCTACCATTATCTCTGTCTTTTCAAATGATATCTGAAGTCCAATTTTTTGTGCTATATTTTGTAGGCTTATTATTTGATATGTATGAGGGAAGCAGAAGCTGTGTGAAAGTCGGTATGGAAAGAACAGAATGGTTTGAGTTGACTAATGGTCTAAAGCAGGGAAGTGCCCTCTCGCCCTTGCTCTTTGTAATGGTGATGGATGATGTGATGCAAAAGGTAGCACAGCATATTGGGGAGGAAAAATGAAGGCAATGGTGTTTGCAGATGACTTGATGATCTGGGGAAACAAGGAAAAAGATGTACAGGAGCAACTGAAAGCATGGGAGGAAGTAGTGTCATCCTATGGAATGAAGTTTTCGATGCAAAAGAGTGAAGTGGTGATAAGAACACATGAGAAGGACAGAGTATACTCTGGGATAAAGTTAGGCAAAGAGCAGTTGAAGAGAGTGAAGAGCTTCAAGTATCTGGGAAGTGTCATTGAAGAAAATGGGGGAAATACCTTGGAATTAGATAAAAGAGGAAGGTGTGCTGATGGAATCTTCAAGAGTGTTAGAGGCCTTATATGGAGCAAGGATGTGCCACAGAAATGTAAAGGGATCATGTACAAGACTTACTTTGTGCCGATCCTAACGTATGGATCAGAAACTTGGGTGATGAGGGAGAGAGATAAAAGCAGAATACAAGCAGTGGAAATGAAGTTTCAGAGGAGTCGTATAGGTGTAACCAGAATGGACAGAGTCAGAAATGATATTCAGAGAAATATTATAGGAAGAACCCCTACAGGATAGGATTGAAAAATCAAGGCTACAGTGGTATGGACACGTGAAAAGAATGGGAGAAGAGAGAATACCACGAAAAATATTGGAAATGGAGTGGAAGAAAAAGAGACCTAGAGGAAGACCAAGGGATAGGTGGATGAAGGGGGTGAAGAAAAGTGTCGAGAGAAAAGGAGTTAATTGGACAACAGTGACAGAAGAGAAGTGGTGGATGGACAGAAAACGATGGAGAGGTTTGTGCTCCAAGCATACCCAACCTGCAGTTGGAAACTGCTCTAGTTGATGATGATTATTATTTGATTTCTGGCTTCTTGAATATTTTCAGCCAGTAACGCTAAGTCATCTGTGAATCCCTATTTCATTTTTATTACAATTTTTATCATAAACATTTCACTTCAAATTTAGGTTTAAGTACATCTGTATTATTCTATTTTAATTCTTAATTGGTTTCATTTAATTTGAGCTGAAGAGACCTTAATGTCAGGTCGAAACATGTATGATATATAAAAAGATACAGTCAGTCTGAGAGACTAGACTTTATATCATTTCAAATGACGCATGCTACAAATGCTATGTTAGATAGGCTCAGGAGGGGACTCTTTCAACAGACTCCATTACAGCGTGAGATTTAGCTTTAGTAGTGTACCCAATCGTCATCATATGGAACATGTGTTCGTATCCCAGCTAACTCACGGTCTTTCGAGGTATGGGGCGTTCCTTCCCACCATACGACCACATGCTCAGGATTTTAGTCTGTCAGGTAACTCTACTTGAAAGAAACAACATATTCCTAAGTATAACATTTAATGATAAAAATCATGGCAATACAACACAAAACACAAAAAAGAATACTTTACATTTACTTCCCACAATAAAAATCAAAGTTATCTGTGAGTCTCTCCTTAAAATTGGTGCTTCACCTCACTCAAGTCTATTCAAAACATCCTATTATTGATACTCTCTGACATTTGCGAGTGTCCATAGTGTTCTTCACGTGGCACAATTTAACACAAACTGGAATATCACAACACAATAAACACAAATTATCTTTAAATGACATTAAATCTGCAATTATTAAACATTTATCCGTTTTACACGGGGCATTTGCTTTCAGTAACATTAATTCATTATCTTATGCCTTAATTAATAAGTGTTGTGTCGTGCGAATCGTATTCCTTTTTCCCATCAATTTGAAACGCTGAAGTGGTACACTTTCCCTTCCAAAATACACATGGATAGAGATGTTTTATAGCTTCACCATACAACGACTTTCCGGGTCTGGTCAAAACATTATCGTTACAAACGTGTCATGTCATTGAAATTACGCTACCCGTATGAATAAATTAGAGTGAACTGGGCAAATATACTTTACAAATATGCCTATATTTATTTGGTGCAGTATTCCTCCTCCGATCACAACGTTCCAACATGGTATGTGTGTGGAAATAAAGCATTTAATTCAATTGGCATCATCACATCAATCATATTTTAATTACTTTTCGAAATATCGAGATTCTTCAGTGTCCCACTATACTTTTAAAATAAAAGGATCAGGTCAATAGGCTTCCTTTCCAAGCGGACAATAAATTAGTCTCGGCTGGCTCAGAGAAATGGCCGCCGGTCTAGTGGTCTCCCTGCCACCCCATCTGGCTTCTCACAAGGTCAAGTTTATTTACTGGTGCAGTTACACTGGAGGTACCCTGAGTGGGTTGTGTCCCTAGTAATTGAGTCAATCTAATTCTTTAACACCTACATTTAGAGTATAATGGGCTCATCTCGGCTCCTAATTAATATTCATGGCAGGGGATGGATCACGGTATAGCTTTGCCGTTCTTTGGGCGACATTAGTGGCTCTGGCGCGCATCTCAAGTGAGTATCAAAGTTCTCTCACCGGTGCAGCTGCCTATAACAAGAGGAAATCAACGTTTCCTATACGAAGAACCATTAGTCTTACCTCTAAGGGCAGATCAATTAATATATGGGCTCACACAAGGTCTCTAATAGTTATCCCTGGTGGCAACAATTCTGCAAACGGTGGATACAGACAGCCTCTGTCCCACTTCGTTGCGAATAATACAAGTATGCTCCAAGGCGATACTATCTCGTAGATTTCGAAGATTAGCCGACTGGATTCGCCTAACGCGCAAGCTATGTTTGGATGATACCCGCAACTTATTGACGTAAATCTCTTGATTCTACGTTACATGCTCGCTAAACGCGGCTCAAACAACACTTCTTATAGATGACTCAATTATTAAAGCACTCACGTCCTCTCTGCAATTAATCATAAGCCAAAGCTCTACGTAGCTCCCAAAACAAGTGTAAATTTACTGGCTTACATTAACTAACTTAATGGCTCTCAAATACAACCCTGTATAATTTACCATAATAAACATTCATTCAACAATTCAATGACACTGAAAAACTCTCATTATCTCGATATTTTACGTTTCTTTCTCACTGTTTACAATAACACAGTATTCTTACGTAAGACATGACACACTTTGCACGTACTATAGGCCTGACATGCCCATTTATTTATTCATTATTGTTACCGACCCCAGATTATTATTATTATTATTATTTAACGTTACCGTTACTTGCATCAATATCTTAGGCCTAAATGGCCGTAAACAAATCACCCTCCAAGCCATATTTTACCAAAATACGAGGGGTGTAATCTCGTACATAAATGACTGTTAATTCTTAGTCTTAGGGTGATGCTTCGTTGTATGATGAGCTATTTAATCATATCAACATATTAAATTTGTACTCTCTTTCATTTTTACTGGGTTAGTCCAGCACGCCAGCCACGAGCCTACCATGATGCTTAGCTTAAGCCATCATGATATCTATCACACGACACACATTGTATACACTTTACACATGGTAATCATATTTTTCATCACTGGCTTTTCTCACTTTGACACAATACATATTATTTTACCATATACACATAAACACTATTAAAATCACTGTAATATAACTTTATACACAATTAATTCTCGCACTATTTCACACGTGGATCCTTGATTGGACTCCAACTATCGCCTGACCTCAGAGATGCGATGCAGCTACCTCCTGACAACCGCTGGTCTCCATGAAAGTCTATCTTGCGTGTGTGTGTTCGACTCCTGTCACCTACAGTTTATATCTCCTCTACTGCAAATCTGTTCAATCCTATGTCACGACTATTTGTGACGCCTTCCAGGCTCCCGTAACTGTAGTGATCCTTACAATAATGTGTCATCTTAACTATGATAACACCTCCTGGTACAGTATGTTCATTGTCTATAAACATCCTAAATTCTATCTACGCTATACTGAACCTATACTCGCGTATGTTTTTGGTTAAACGTCTGCTGTAGACTAAATCTTACTCGATGCATAATTACTGTTGTGAAGCTGCATGATGCGCTTTTCATTGTTCACCAAATACATTTGAGCGTCGATACTTTATAAATTCGCGCACTTTCTTGCGTGATCTGGCAGCGTGTTAGTTCACGTGTTGAGTCAAGACGAACTGAAGACGAACTAACTTCCCTGCGAAGCTACCCCTATATAAGGCTTCCTTGTGAAACATAGTCCACTGGACGCTCATTATTTCCTTCTCGAAATAATACATTTCCAGACAAAGTGACGTATAATCCTCCTTTGTCTAGGTGTGGAGGTCCCAAAATCACTCGCGTGCAAGCGATCGCTTCGGCCAATTAATTATAAATAATTGCCTTCTTCCATGGCGTCATAACGCTATCCTGGTAATTCCCCTCCGGCTCATCTACAGAACCTTCCTCCGAAGCGGAAGAAGACTGTGCAGAGGTTCGTTTACAGATGCAGGCTTTAATTTAGGCGTGAGAACACTCCTAAATTATCTTTCCTAGAATATATTCATCTGGGTGTAAGTTTCATTTCAATTCATTGCTCCAATTGGCTGTAATCAAGTAATTTCTGTGGGCGACTGCCCCCTCTCCACGTCTATACCTTGTGAGACGGTGAATCCCAGAGCCATTAATCTTGAGCTGTTCCTGCGGTCCAGACGAAAATTAGTTCCTTGGCTTCACCTAAAAACGCCCCTTCGCTAACTCCGATTTGTCAACTGTCAAGCTGGTTTGCTTTCATGCATTCAGGCTTCTAAAACGTATATGGGCCTGCATTTTCTTGCAATGATCCACCTTAAAAAGCTATGATATTCCCGTTCTAGCCGTGAAATCCTGCTATTATGATCATATGCAGATATAACTCATTGCTCCTCGGGTTCCCTGTAGCTGTTCCCCCTCAGAAATCAATGATTCGATTCTGGGCAGAATCATCGGCCTGGTCTTCTTTGATAAGACCCGAGTTCGATGCCAGTCTGCCGTGTCTAATTGGGCACAGTAGATATAATAGCACTATTATTATTATTATTAATCTTGACTGGTCACATTGGACCACTTGAGTCGTTCCACAATCACTTCTTCTTTGAAGGTAGTACTGCTTGGTTCTTGCGCTCTTTCCAGTACTTTTTCATTCTTTCAGATCGGGATTTTCTCAACTCATCTGAAATCTCCATAGGCTTTCTGTGTGTCATTTCTGCAGAAAATTTGTGAGTTTTAAGAATGGTGTTAATTTTATTTTTCTCCTCGGCATCTGTTATCTTGAGTCCAACTGCTTTGAGATCTTGTTGGATTTCTTGGATCCATTTTCCTCCAGTTTTCTTTCCTAGATTTCTCATCACCAGTTGGCGTACAATTCTGTTTTCTGGAAGCCGTAAGATGTGAAAAAATATGAAATTCTTTTCTTCTTCATTGTGCTGGTGATTGGATCAATCTCACGATAGACAGTTTCATTTGGGAGAATCCTCCAGACTCCCTCAACCTGATACTTTTTATTTATGCACGTTCTAATGATTCTTCTTTCCGTTTTGAGGAGCTGATCAGTTCTTTGTTCATTTTTAATTTGGAACAGTGTTTCACAAGCATAAGTGGCTTCAGGGAGAGTTACAGTTTTATAATGTTGGATCTTAGTAGCTATTGATAGGCATTTTTTATTATATGTTGACCAGGTTAGAGATTGTGCCTTTTTCATTTTATTTGTTCTATTTATCCAAGTTACTTTTTCGTTTAAGTTATGTGTTATAATTTCTCCAAGATACTTAAATTGAGGAACTAGGTTAATTTTATGATCATTTATATAGACTTCATTTATATCTAAGGGTTTCATAGGCATGATCTCAGTTTTTTCGAAGGATATCTGTAATCTTATCCCTTGAGCAATTTCTTGGAGACTAGTGATCTGAGTACAAACCTCTTCCTTGTCTAGTGCTAAAAGAGCCAAGTCATCTGCAAATCCTAAGCAGTTTATTTTTATTGATGGTTTTGTTCCAATTTTGATCTTAGGAGGGTTTTCCTTTTGCCAAACCTTCATGATATAATCAAGAGCCACATTGAAAAGCAGAGGGGATAATCCATCACCTTGTCTGAGACCAGTTTTTACTGTGAAAGCTGTTGATATTTCTCCCCTAAATTTAACTTTCGATTTGTGTTTGTTAATGTTAATTGAATGATTTTTATCAATTTAGGATGGAGACCGTATGCTCTGAGGATTTTTAGCAGTGTCAGTCTATGAATACTATCATAGCACTATTACTGTCAACAGACTCCATTATTAACACACTGTACGTAAACTGTAAGTAAGCAAGTTTAACGAACGATCAACAGACTCCATTATTAACACACTTTAGGTAAACTGTAAGGAAGCAAGTTTAACGAACGTTCCACAGACTCCATTATTAACACACTTTACTACCCTGCACAAATTGTTAACTGTAAGTAAGCAAGTTTAACGAACGAAGCCGCAAGTACAGAGATAGCAAGAATCACGTGAACGCTTCATGAACAAGAAGTTGCAAGTCATTCAGTATCACGCAGCTAGCGCGTAGGCTTCCCGCGCGGGGAGCGGGAGGTGCACTCTGCTGCATGACGTCATACACACCGTAACGCATAACGTTAGACCCAAGCATAACGACGAAGTCGACAAGATCATTTGAAATGAAAAAATATATATTTATGTTCGACCCTAGCTTGCCACGGTGGGTGAGTGGATAGCGTGTCGGTCTACTAACCCCAAGATTGCAGGTTCGCTCCTGGCCGTGGTAAGTGGTTTTTGAAAGGCGGCAAAAATACGACATGCATGTCATACGATGTTGGCATGTCAAAGAACCCATTTGAATTCAGTAGGTCGTGTTCATAATGGCAAAATTAATCTCGGGAGTTTCCGCCAACACAAAGTTCCTCATTGCTCTACTAGAAAGCGCTATAGTGTTCAAGGAGCTTAGATATGTAACCTCCTTGACTTTCATAGTGATTCAAGGAACAACGAAATTCGACATGCAAGCTACCCTCTGGGTGTCAAATTACAAAGCTTGCACCCGGCATCCGAGGCCTTACAATATATAAATATTATGTTCGACCCTGACTATTATATGTTGGAAAACTGTACTATAACGAGGCTCATTATAACACTATTTATCATTATGAAACAGTTTCTCCCACCAATCAGAGCTCAAGAAACAGTTTTTTGACCATTTAGATAATTAGATGCGCTGAGTTCCATGGCCTTCTAATTTAAATTTCACTGCCTGGCCTAGTGTCATAGTAGGATAATCGAGGAGGAAATGGTCAAATACAAGGCATTCTCTGCGTCTCATGCGCTCTGTTCAGTACATAAAACTGGCAAAATCTCGACAGATATTTATGAATATTTATGTTCGAACATAAAATAGTTACAATAATTATCGTCGAACATAAACAGTCGTATGCAATTCGCCTATAATGGAAATTATAAAACTCGCATTCGCTCGTTTTATAAACATCCTCGTGTCTTAATTATTGCCATTATAGGCTCGTTGCATAATGTACTATCGTGCGAGTATTGATTGGCGTATAAATTAAACTTATAATTCCTGTAGAACTGGTTTGCTGATCTTGCATTATGGGTATGAAGAATCTCTTTCCTGTATTGCATTTCGGTATTAACACACATATTAGATGTTGTTTATACCGAAACTTAAATAAATCTTTGCAATGGTAATAATTATATTTGTTTCCTGAAATACTTCTACAGTCGTTTTTTGAAAAGCCTCAAATTATGATTTTTATCGATATTTAATATTGTAACTTTCAGTCGGCTGACACAATCTATACAAAAACCAGACAGCAGTATTTCGAGCTGATGGACATGAGAAAGAAGCTGGTATTCTTAATGGTGTAAGGCAAGGCTGCAACTTATCACCCGTACTTTTCAATCTTTACATTGAACAAGCAATGAAGGAAATTGTAGAAAAAATTAAAGTGGGAGTGAAGATTCAAGGAGAAATAATTTCAACTCTGAGATTTGCCGATGACATAGTCATCTTGGCCGACACGCGTGAGGATTTGAATGGTATGGATTCCGTATTGAAGAAAGAATTCATGATTAAAATTAACAAAATAAAACAAAATATTGGAATGCAGCCGAAATATATCAGAACCCTCTATGGACATCAAATTGGCAGGTGAAAAACTAAAGGAAGTAGGAGACTTCTGTTACTTAGGAAGCAAAATAACTAGTGATGGACGAAGCAAAGAGGATATAAAAAGTAGGTTAGCTCAGGCAAGGAAAGCATTTCTACAGAAAATGAATCTGTTGACATCGAATATAGATTTAGGTGTTAAGAAGTAATTTTTGAAGGCCTTTGTCTGGAGCATAGCACTCTATGGAAGTGAAACTTGGACTATCGGTGCAGCAGAAAAGAGGTGAATTGAAGCGTTTGAAATGTTGTGTTACAGGAGAATGATGAAGATCAGATGGGTAGATAGGGTTACAAATGAAGAGGTATTAAGACTAGTGGGAGAGGAGAGATGTTTCTGGCGAATGCTAATGAAGAGAAGAGATAGGTTCATTATCATCATCGGCTTTAACTCGAATCCGAGTGTAAATCTTCTTCCTTCAGTCCAGTTTGTGGATGTGTTTACGGTGACTAAAGAGTTTAATCCTGGCATGGAACAAGCGTCCACACAAGTCACATAGTATTGCTGGAGGAGGACGTGGTTGGGCTGCTCGAAGTTTCCTAGCTTGACGCTTGGCCTCTTCATGTGTGCGTCGATCCCTTTCAAACGTCTTCACAGTATCCGAGATGGTACCTCGCCAAGTTGAGCGGTCTTCATCCTGCGTGCGTGTCCCAGGTTTTTGAATCAAGACCTGTCAATTTCAGGGTCTGCTTAAATTGATCCTTGTAGCGCCCCTTAGGACCACCATGAGGTCTGATGCCATAGCATATCTCACCATATAGCATTTGACGAGGTAATCTCACATCATCCACCCTATGGACATGACCAATCCATCTAAATTGGTGACCTATTATGGATGATTCTATGCTGTTGATTTGAGCCTTTTCCAGAACAGCAATATTGGTAATGCGGTCTTCCCATTTAATCCTCAGGATTGATCGAAGTTTTTGTTGGTGGAAACGCTCAAGCTTCCTAAGATCACGTCGGTAAAGGGTCCACGTTTCACAGCCATACTACAATGTAGAAATGACTACTGCTTTGTACTCATGGACAGATCTTCATTCATGAAGACCCGGTGCGCTAATCGTCCATATGCAGCATGGGCTGCGCCAATTCTGTTATCCACATCCTGCTCACAGGTACAGCTCACAGAAATGGTACTGCCCAGGTATGAGAAGTGGTCTACCTGTTCTAATGGCAAATTTGAGATGGAGATATTGAACTGAGGAAGAGGTGTGCCTGGTGAAGATTGTGCCAAGACTTTAGTCTTATTGACATGGTAAGACCAAAGCGATCACATGCACTTTTGTAACAATTAACTGACTCTTGCAGCTCTTCTGGTGTGAGAGTTGGCGACGCAGCATCATCTGCATACAAATGTTAGTAACCTGAGTTTTCCTCAAGGAGCGGAGACGAGTTAGGTTGAAAAGCCCTCCATCAGAACGATACTTGACCTCCACACCTGGGATGTTTGTGGGTGAATCATAAAGCATTGCAGCCAAGTACAGCTCAAAAAGCGTTGGAGCCAGTACACATCCTTGTTTCAGTCCATGGGTAATTTCATCGGCCATCTTATTCTGATGGCAAACCCGACCTGTCATGTCATCATGGAGAGCCTTGATTAGATCTACAAAACGCTGAAGGCAACCAAACCGCTTCAGCACCGCCCACATGGCTGGTCTTGGAACCGAATCAAATGCCTTTTCCAAGTCATAAAAGACTAAGAAGAGTGGATTCTGTTGTTCTCTACATTTTTCTTGTGGCTGTCTCACACAGAAAATCAAGTCAGTTGTGCTTCTTGAAGCTCTAAATCTGCATTGTGAATCTGGGAGGATCTTCTCAGAGATAACCTTGAGGCATTTAAGTAGAATTCTTGCAAGAATCTTCCCCACAATTGATAGCAGTGATATACCACGGTAGTTGCCACAAACACTGCGATCACCCTTTTTAAAGATAGTTACGATAGTGGCATTCTTTAGGTCTCCAGGTACCTTTCTTGATTCCCATATTCTGAGGATAAGGGTGAAAATCCTTGTTTTGAGGGAATGACCTCCGGCTTGAATTAGTTCCAGAGGGATGTTATCTGGGCCAGGTGCTTTTCTGGGTTTCAATTGGGTGAGAGCTGCACTGAATTCACGATAAGTAGGAGGTACTGCCTACCACAGTTGTTCAGGTTGTTGCGGCACATCACAAAGGAAGTCTTCAGCAGCTGCTGATGGACGATTTAGGAGATTGGAGAAGTGCTCCTTCCAGCGTTCCAAGATTTCTTGACTATCAGTAAAGGTAGTAGAATTATCAGCGCTTTTCAGTGTACCTGATGATGAGCGAGATGGTCCATATATTTCCTTGAGTACTGCATAGAAGTTCCTCAAGTCTCGAGCATCCGATAGTCTCTGCAGTTCCTGAGCCTTCTGTTGCCACGAAGTATTTTTAATCTGCCTTATCTGCGTCTGGCATTTACCCTTGAGTTCCAGTAGTTTATTTCTCTTTGTGTTGGTAGTTGGGTCCTGAAGATGGGCAAGATAGGCATTCCTTTTGGCATTGATGAGAGACAGAATTTCTTCATTGTTGTCATCAAACCAGTCTTGTCTTTTCCGCACTATAAAACCAATGGTTTCCTCAGCTGACTGTGTGATAATCTTCTGTAGTGTGGCCCATTCTTGCTGATTGTCATTTGTTACTGGGTTTTCTAATAACTGGGTGACGATCCTGTTTCCAAAATGTTTATACATGGATTCATCCTGAAGTTTGGATGTATTAAACTTCTTTCTTGGCTAATTTTTGATGTTCCTAGGTGGTTTAGGTCTGATGGATATCCTGAGCTTACATATAAGAAGTTTATGATCTGTCCAACAATCGTCTATATTCCTTGCTGTTCTGGTAATAAGAGTGTCCTTCTTATCACATTGCCGGGTAATGATATAATCAAGAATGCGCCAATGTTTGGAATGAGGATGCATCCACGTGGTTTTGATGCGGTTAGGTAGCCGGAACTGCGTGTTGGTAATGAAAAGTTCGTGTTCTGCACAAAGACCAAGAAGCAACAGTCCATTGCGATTACATTTTCCAAGTCCCTGTTTGCCCATCACATTATTCCATAGCCTGTGTGTGATCTTTCCCAACTCTGGCATTGAAATCACTGAGGAGCAAGAGTTTATCTGCAGATGGTACCTTGGAGATGATTTCACTTAGCTGATCATAGAATTGAGCCTTTACTTCATCATCAGAATCTAAGGTAGGAGCATAGGCAGAGATGAGTGTCATAGAGGAACCTCCTGAGAGTGGTATGCGGAGAGTCATGAGCCTTTCGCTGATTGCAATGGGCGTAAGTTGGTGATAATTTACCAGTTTGGTCTTCACAGCGAAGCCCACACCATGAATACGACATTCACCCTCCTCCTTTCCTTTCCAGAAGATGGTATATCCTGTTCCAGATTCAGTAATCTTGCCTTCAGAAGACAGCCTAGTTTCACTGAGAGCAGGACACATACTAAGACACCCAGGAATAGCAAGCTTAGTTATGGAAGGAAGGGTCTAGGACAAGAACTTCAGGGGTAGACCGAGGTTAGAATAAGTTAAACAGATTGCCTCGGACGTAGGGTGTGGTAGCTATGTAGAGATGAAACGATTAGCTCAGGACAGGGAGGCTTGGAAGACTGCATCAAACCAGTCAAAAGACTGAAGACTCAAACAACAATGACACAGAATAATTCCAATTACTGGAATATATGAAAATATAACCTGAAATAAATTACATGTGATTAAGGTATGCATATTGTTATGGACTCGTCAAGTGAGCATCATCAGATCCAGTTTGAAAGTGTGGTAATTATTACTGATAAATATCAAGTCATTAAGCAACATTAAAATAAACTAGCGGAACCGTGCGAGAAATTTCGCTTGTTCATAAACCACACTTTTCCTGATATGTTTATAATGAGAGTCTTAAGGAGATTCAATCAAATGATTATAGAACGCTATTTACATTTCAGTTGGAATTCCAAGTTCTACATTCCCTAACTTAAGAAGGCAATCACTGAAAATTAGATCATCATAACACTCACCGGTTTTTCGATATTTATGAAATTCGATTTGAGTGCTCATTCCTTTGATTTACTGTTTCTGAAATCCATGCAAAATTATAAAGGAAAGACCTCAGAATGTTAAAATGACATGAAACAGGCTTCACAGCGGCTAAAACGTGAAGTGGACAGCAATTACGGAGCGTATTTTCCTACAGCAACAGTATCTGCAAATCGCACACTTCGTACTTTTTTTAAAGTCATTTAAAAAAAATATAGATACTTATGAAATTAGAGTGCAATTCGTCACTGCTAATGTCCATTCTCTTTCATTTGAATGCTCATTTGTCACGATCGGCCGCAGGAGGGATCTATACTACTGAAATAATATATATGATAGTTTTTACCATTTCAAATGATCTTGTCGACTTCGTCGTTATGCTTGGGTCCAACGTTATGCGTTACGGTTACGGCCTGTATGACGTCTTCATGTTGTTCAGTGCATATGCACCGAGTCTGAGTTTACTGCTGGGGTTTGCCGTTATGCGATACGGAGACGGTGAGTGCATGACGTCAGACAGGAATACAGGGTGACTCCTAAAAGTGTGCAAGATGTCAGACAGGAATACAGGGTGACTCCTAAAGAGATATACAAGACGTCAGGTAAGAATAAAGGGTGACTCCTAAAGAGATATACAAGACGTCAGGTAAGAATAAAGGGTGACTCCTAAAGAGGTGTACACGATGTCAGACAGGAATAAAGGGTGACTCCTAAAGAGATATACAAGACGTCATATAAGAATATAGCGTGACTCCTAAAGAGGTGTACACGATGTCAGACAGGAATAAAGGGTGACTCCTAAAGAGATATACAAGACGTCATATAAGAATAAAGGGTGACTCCTAAAGAGGTGTACACGATGTCAGACAGGAATAAAGGGTGACTCCTAAAGAGATATACAAGACGTCAGATAAGAATACAGGGTGACTCCTAAAGCGGTGTACACGATGTCAGACAGGAATAAAGGGTGACTCCTAAAGAGATATACAAGACGTCAGATAAGAATACAGGTGACTCCTAAAGAGATATACAAGACGTCAGATAAGAATACAGGGTGACTCCTAAAGAGGTGTACAAGACGTCAGATAAGAATACAGGGTGACACCTAAAGAGATATACAAGACGTCAGATAAGAATACAGGTGACTCCTAAAGGGATATACAAGACGTCAGATAAGAATACAGGGTGACACCTAAAGAGATATACAAGACGTCAGATAAGAATACAGGGTGACACCTAAAGCGGTGTACAAGACGTCAGATAAGAATACAGGGTGACACCTAAAGAGATATACAAGCCGTCAGATAAGAATACAGGTGACTCCTAAAGAGGTGTATAAGATGTCACACAAGAATACAGGGTGACTCCTAAAGAGATATACAAGACGTCAGATAAGAATACAGGGTGACTCCTAAAGAGGTGTACAAGATGTCACACAAGAATACAGGGTGACACCTAAAGAGGTGTACAAGATGTCAGATAAGAATACAGGGTGACACCTAAAGAGATATACAAGACGTCAGATAAGAATACAGGATGACACCTAAAGAGATATACAAGACGTCAGATAAGAATACAGGGTGACACCTAAAGAGGTGTACAAGACGTCAGATAAGAATACAGGGTGACTCCTAAAGAGATATACAAGACGTCAGATAAGAATACAAGGTGGCTCCTAAAGAGGTGTATAAGATGTCACACAAGAATACAGGGTGACTCCTAAAGAGATATACAAGACGTCAGATAAGAATACAGGGTGACTCCTAAAGAGGTGTACAAGATGTCACACAAGAATACAGGGTGACACCTAAAGAGGTGTACAAGATGTCAGATAAGAATACAGGGTGACACCTAAAGAGATATACAAGACGTCAGATAAGAATACAGGGTGACACCTAAAGAGATATACAAGACGTCAGATAAGAATACAGGGTGACACCTAAAGAGGTGTACAAGACGTCAGATAAGAATACAGGGTGACTCCTAAAGAGATATACAAGACGTCAGATGAGAATACAGGGTGACTCCTAAAGAGGTGTACAAGATGTCAGATAAGAATACAGGTGACACCTAAAGAGATATACAAGACGTCAGATAAGAATACAGGTGACTCCTAAAGTGGTGTACAAGACGTCAGATAAGAATACAATGTGACTCCTAAATAGATATACAAGACGTCAGATAAGAATACAGGGTGACACCTAAAGAGATATACAAGACGTCAGATAAGAATACAGGGTGACTCCTAAAGAGGTGTACAAGACGTCAGATAAGAATACAGGGTGACTCCTAAAGAGATATACAAGACGTCAGATAAGAATACAGGGTGACTCCTAAAGAGGTGTACAAGATGTCAGATAAGAATACAGGGTGACACCTAAAGAGATATACAAGACGTCAGATAAGAATACAGGGTGACACCTAAAGAGGTGTACAAGATGTCAGATAAGAATACAGGGTGACACCTAAAGAGATATACAAGACGTCAGATAAGAATACAGGTGACTCCTAAAGAGGTGTACAAGACGTCAGATGGTGACTCCTAAAGAGATATACAAGACGTCAGATAAGAATACAGGATGACACCTAAAGAGATATACAAGACGTCAGATAAGAATACAGGGTGACACCTAAAGAGGTGTACAAGACGTCAGATAAGAATACAGGGTGACTCCTAAAGAGATATACAAGACGTCAGATAAGAATACAAAGTGGCTCCTAAAGAGGTGTATAAGATGTCACACAAGAATACAGGGTGACTCCTAAAGAGATATACAAGACGTCAGATAAGAATACAGGGTGACTCCTAAAGAGGTGTACAAGATGTCACACAAGAATACAGGGTGACACCTAAAGAGGTGTACAAGATGTCAGATAAGAATACAGGGTGACACCTAAAGAGATATACAAGACGTCAGATAAGAATACAGGGTGACACCTAAAGAGGTGTACAAGACGTCAGATAAGAATACAGGGTGACACCTAAAGAGATATACAAGACGTCAGATAAGAATACAGGGTGACACCTAAAGAGGTGTACAAGACGTCAGATAAGAATACAGGGTGACTCCTAAAGAGATATACAAGACGTCAGATAAGAATACAGGGTGACTCCTAAAGAGGTGTACAAGATGTCAGATAAGAATACAGGTGACACCTAAAGAGATATACAAGACGTCAGATAAGAATACAGGTGACTCCTAAAGAGGTGTACAAGACGTCAGATAAGAATACAATGTGACTCCTAAAGAGATGTACAAGACGTCAGATAAGAATACAGGGTGACACCTAAAGAGATATACAAGACGTCAGATAAGAATACAGGGTGACACCTAAAGGGGTGTACAAGACGTCAGATAAGAATACAGGGTGACACCTAAAGAGATATACAAGACGTCAGATAAGAATACAGGGTGACACCTAAAGAGGTGTACAAGACGTCAGATAAGAATACAGGGTGACACCTAAAGAGATATACAAGACGTCAGATAAGAATACAGGGTGACACCTAAAGAGATGTACAAGATGTCACACAAGAATACAGGGTGACACCTAAAGAGATATACAAGACGTCAGATAAGAATACAGGTGACTCCTAAAGAGGTGTACAAGATGTCACACAAGAATACAGGGTGACTCCTAAAGAGATATACAAGACGTCAGATAAGAATACAGGTGACTCCTAAAGAGGTGTACAAGATGTCACACAAGAATACAGGGTGACTCCTAAAGTGATATACAAGACGTCTGATAAGAATACAGCGTGACACCTAAAGAGGTGTACAAGATGTCACACAAGAATACAGGGTGACACCTAAAGAGATATACAAGACGTCGGATAAGAATACAGGGTGACTCCTAAAGAGGTGTACAAGATGCCAGATAAGAATACAGGGTGACTCCTAAAGAGTTATACAAGATGCCAGATAAGAATACAGGTGACTCCTAAAGAGGTGTACAAGATGTCACACAAGAATACAGGGTGACACCTAAAGAGATATACAAGACGTCAGATAAGAATACAGGGTGACTCCTAAAGAGGTGTACAAGAAGGCAGAGAAGAATACAGGGTGACTCGTAAAGAGGTGTACAAGATGTCACACAAGAATACAGGGTGGCACCTAAAGAGATATACAAGACGTCAGATAAGAATACAGGGTGACTCCTAAAGAGGTGTACAAGATGCCAGATAAGAATACAGGGTGACTCCTAAAGAGATATACAAGATGCCAGATAAGACTACAAGGTGACTCTTAAAGAGGTGTACAAGATGGCAGAGAAAAATACAGGGTGACTCCTAAAGAGGTGTACAAGATGTCACACAAATAAAGAGGTGTACAAGATGGCAGAGAAGAATACAGGGTGACTCCTAAAGAGGTGTACAAGGTGTCACACAAGAATACAGGGTGACTCCTAAAGAGATATACTAGACGTCAGATAAGAATACAAGATGACTCCTAAATAGGTGTACAAGATGTCACACAAGAATACAGGGTGACTTCTAAAGAGATATACAAGATGCCAGATAAGAATACAGGGTGCCTCCCAAATAGGTGTGCAGGATGTCGGAGCAAAATACTGGGTGACACTTAACGAGGTGTACAGTATGTTAGATTCAATTCAAATACAGGGTGACCCTTAAAGAGGAGAAGCCCTCCTGAGCCTTTCTAACATGTGTAGCATTTGTAGCATGTGACATTTGAAATGATATACCGGTAAAGTCTAGCCTCTCAGACTGACTGTATCTTTTTGGGTGCTTAATGCCTTAATATATCAGGAATAATTACCACACTTTCTAAGTTTTCCGACATTTTGTTTTGTTTTGATTTGGAGGGCAGAGATTATCTGTGGGTGTCACTGTAGGTTTGGTAGTGTTCTGCAGAGCCAGTTGTCTTTCAGATTTAGATTTGTTGATGCTCGCTTGACTAGCGAAGCATGTCATCCCTTTGTTTTCTCCCTCTTCTATAGTCCATAATATACACTCAGTGGTCAAAAGGCATGGAAAGGTAGAGAATATGATGTTACTAACAAGTTGCTCCTCTGCGAGCCCTCGAAACGGCAGCAATACGGCGAGGCATCGACTCGACTCCCAGCATTCAACTAGGCGGCGATTTGACTCACAGTAGCCCTTCCATCACCCCGTATGGCTCTGCTGAGGCGACGTGATGTTCGTTCTTTAAGCAACTGCTGTGGTTTTCGTGGATGGTAACATTATCTCTGCGATATTGAGGATCTACCCTCGTCACATTTGACCTCGGAAACCCGAATTCGCATGTAATCTCCGAAATGCTATGTCCCGTACGCCGATGATCATCCCACGTTCAAAGTCGGTTAACTCGCGACGTGTTGCCATGTTCACTACACTTGTGTCTGTGACAGATTGCTCTGCTCTGCCGCAGCGCTCAGGAGTCATACACGGCACAGGTCACCGCCCTTCCCGTGACTTTTGGACACTCAGTGTATATCTTAATGACATGTCATTTATTTCAGGTAATTTTTTCATTATATTCCAGTAATTGGAGTTATTTTGTGTTGATCGACTCAAAGTTACAGTATCTATGGTCAATAAGGCAACACTGAAAATGGCTTCAAAGATATCTTTTTTGTTTTTTTGTTCTTTTTTTGTTTCCGACTTTGGCCAACTGTGGACCGCATGGAACCCAAGGCTTTCTGGTCAATTTTTTCTTCTTTTCTTCCCAGAACCTCTTCATTTCTTTCACTTCTAATCTTTCTCTGCTCCTCTGTTATTACCAAATTTGGCCTGTGTTGTGGTGGTTTATCTTCGAACGTCTTGATATTGTCAACTCGGCTTCAAAAAGTTTTCCTATCGTGAATGACAAGTTCAGTTTGTCCAACTTGAATGCCATCTCTTTTGACCTCTTCAACCCATTTTGTAGTAGCTTTCAACACTGTGATGTATTAAAAAAAATTCTTTGTCAGCCGGTTCCCGTCCATTCTCATCAAATGCCCGTAAAAGTTTAGCCTTCTTTTATGCATTGTGACTTCAATGGTTTCGGTCTTCATATACAGATCTTCATTTTAGGTAGATTTCATTAGAATGCTAACTATTGCAATGGGTACCATGTTTCGACTTATGGAAAATTTTGACATATCTTCGCGTTTCACATCCCCTAGACCCCAAAACCACCGTCAGTTCAAAAGTTTATATATAATTTATGTAACATATATGTATCTATATATATATATATATATATCAGTTTCTTGTGGACACGATAACTGCCGTAATTTTGCACCAATCACTTTGAATTTTTTACATAATATGTATCCCTATAAAATCTCGGTCGAGTTCGTTAATGGGCAAAATCGGTCGAAGGGGGGTAAAAATGGTTTTTTTTTTCGAAAAAGTGAAATATCACTATAACTCTCTTAACTTAATATGTGAAATATCGAATCGCTTCAAAGTTCATATTATGTGTCAGGTAAGTCCCAAAAATTTATGTATAAAAAGTTTTTTGATAGCACCAACCATTGACCAATGGGGTGGAAAAAAGTAGGTTTTTTCGGGAAACATTAATCATATCTCTCTTAATAGGCACAATATCAAAACCGTACAAAATGGACAATATTCCCCTAATAATTACCTAAAACTTTTGTCTGAAAGATTTTTTGATACAACCCACCATTACGCCAAGGGATGAGAAAAATGATTTCGGAATTAGAAGAAAATGCCAAGAGCCAACAGAGGTTACCATGACAACGCTTCTAAATTGATGAGGGATGAGCTATCAGAGGTTGCCATGACAACAAGATCACATTTAGTTTTCCATCTGACTATGTGGGAAGCGGCTTCGGTGATGTAGCCTAGCTGGTAGCATGCTGATCTTCTATGCCCAAGGTCGCGGGTTCAAAGCCGGCCAAAGTCGTCGGATTTTCAAAGAGCGCTGAAAATCCCTCAGTATGCTTTCCTTCAGAGGGGAAGTCCAACGTTCGTTGCAAGTTACTGGTTGCGGTGGCATCTAGTAGCCAAGTTCACAGCTAGGTGTTGTTGATTGTATATTTGGTACCAACATTAGGAACTACTACTTGAAATTGACCGTCTGCAGTCCTTACCTGAATTACAGACTAATACAGCCATCACAATTAACACCGTTTATCAGACAGATTCTACACACACCCAAAGTACACGGGGTTACATGACCGCGTTGTCGCAGCCCTAAACAGCCATCACAATTAACACCATTTATCAGACAGATTCTACACACACCCAAAGTACACGGGGTTACATGACCGCATTGTCGCAGCCCTAAACTGAGGAACCAACCAACATCTCTGCGGGAGATAAAATTTGACGTGAAGAAGTAACAGACTGTTAGATAGTTACACATCAGTTCCAAACCTTGCATAAGGACGGTGTGACCACAAGTATAAAAACGGACCCCAAATGACAAGAAGGTTACCGTCCCCCTAAGACAGTGGTTCTTAACCGGTGGTCCGCGAGTGCCTCGGGAGTGGTCCGCGGGAGAAAAGGGTCCACCAGCACGTATAAAAAAGTTGCCAATAAATGGGGAGTTCGAAAACGGTGTGACTTGAACAAGAATTGTCCGAATGTATTCACGGCGATGACTATCAAATTTTTAATTGAAATATCTTTAAAATAAGTGTTATTGAGGAAGGGTTACAACTGATTAGGTGCATTGGGGGGAGGGGTGGTCCGTACATGATTCAATTTCAGGCTGAGTGGTCCACAGACATCGACGGGTTCAGAACCACTGCCCTAAGACAATAAAATGTTAAAAATATGCATAGTAAGACGAAGGAAAAGTTAATTGAGCTCCAATTACATTGTAAAATACTTTCTCGCAATAAATGAGGTCTGATCCTTCTACGAAAACCTGCATATTTTGCCTATTATAGCCTATCCCTTAGTTTGCCCGGTGAAATCTACCTCTGCCTTCCGGCGTGCCGAGAGGAATTTTTTTGTTCAGGAATATACACTCGGAGGCATACAGACCCTCTGGCTTTACCACTGTCTGAGTTTTGCTTTGTATCTTTATTCTTTATTATCATTAATATTCTTCTTATGTCGATTTTGGCCTATTGTGGACCGCTTTGAACGATCGGTCGACTTTCCAATCTCTTCTTCTCCTCCCACATTTTCTTCATGCGTTCGCTGAGTCTCCTCCTTCTTTCTTCAGACCAGATGATCTTGGTTTTCAAGCTAGGTATTTCCTGAAACCCTTTAAATTTATCACCCTTCCTTCGAAACAATGATTTGTTGAGAATATCTTCTTGAGTGATGCCAACTTCTTTGAGATCTGCTCGTGTTTCCTTAAGCCATTTTATGGTGGACTTTAATTTGCTAATGTAAGTTTATATCCTTTTGGTTAACCTATTGTTGCTCATTCGTGTGAGGTGGCCATAAAATTTAATCCTTCTCTTACGCATCGTGTCTGTAAGTTGTACAAGTCACGATTCCTCCATCTCCTCCATAAGCCATCTGCTCTCTGTACTGACCCCAATATTTTCCTTAGGATTCTTCATTCTTTCTTTCTTTCTTTCTTTCTTTCTTTCTTTCTAACTCCCCTGTTTCTCCTTTTGTTGTTTAAAATAAGGCATTCAGAACTATAAAGAGCTTCCAGTTTAATCACAGTGGCATAATGTCGTTGTTATACCTATGCTGCGTTAATCGATATGCAGTTTCCATCTTACGAGCTCTGACCTTATTGGCTACCTTATCAAGGCCATTAGGTTGAGTAAAAATTCCGACTTTCACGACCGGCGTTGAAATAGGAATCTCTGTTTCGCGGGCTTATAGGCCGTGTTCTAAGGACATTTTGTCGTCCTGACGTTTCGCTGAAGACTGTGTTCAGCATGTTCACAGGTTACATTAAGCGAGGTAAAACAAGTAAACAGAAGATATATTAACAGTCAACAACCCACACATAGAGGCTACCATAGCAACGGCGTACCTCATAAAAGTAAGGAGGAAGCCGAACGTGTGAACAGAGCTTGGCTTCCAGTCCTTAATCCCCTCAAGCCTGCCCTCATTGACCGTCATAGACGAGATTGAAGATGCAACAGAAGAGCAGCCCTATCCTTGATGCATTACTTTTATGTAATACGCCGTTGCTATGGTAGCCTCTGTGTGGGTTGTTGACTATTAATATATCTTCTGTTTACTTGTTTTACCTCGCTTAATGTAACCCGTGAACATGCTGAACGCAGTCTTCAGCGAAACGTCAGGACAACAAAATGTCCTAAGAACACGGCCTATAAGTCCGCGAAACAGAGATTCCTATTCCATTAGGTTGAATCCATTCACCAAGATATTTGAATTTTTCTGTCCTTTTGATATTTCCAAACTTTGCTTCCAAATATTTCTCATCGCCATGTTTGGATTCAATGTATTCAGTTTTCATTATTATTATTATTATTATTATTATTATTATTATTATTATTATTATTATCTTTAATTTCTCATAAATACGGTACAACTCAGTCTAGAAGATACGGATTTCACAATCAAGTATCATATAAACCTTACGGAGATAAAAAATAGCCTAACAATATGACACGTATCCAGCAGCACTGGCAATCAGATGTTTCATTTGCAGTTCTTCCAAATCCATTGCCCAAGTCTTTGGAACAACTCCCGTGGAAGAGATCACCACTGACAATATTCTTGCGCAGTTTAGTCCACATAGTTTCCATATTTCTTCTTCTTATTGTTATGTTGTTGTTGTCATCTTAAATAACTTTTTTCTGTTTTTACTTTACCCACAGAATAACAAGCAATGGGTGATGATGTGATACGACTACCAAGCGTCATGGGCGCACAAAAGGTAAGTCTTCCATCATTTAATGTTTATTTTACACACTACGGTGATAAATAGAGCTGGGATTTCTTTGTATATACATATTTTACATATTTTCATATTTGTGGGTATTCTACATATTCTTAGTGATATTACATAAAATTACATAATTCAGAGTTTTCCTGTTCTATATGAAATAATTTGCTGAATTGAAGTTTCACACTTAATATGGGGCTGTTGTCTCTCCTCTCAACAGGGGGATTAAGGTAATTGGTATTTGAGAAAATGATAGAATGAAGTGCTGTGCATGGGAAAACTGGTGCAAGTGTATTGGTAAGTAAATTGCAAAAAGTGTTGAAGAGAAATCTGGTTATTCAACATTTCACAGCATGTGCCGAATTCTAAATGGAGATGACGTTGATCCTCCCGAGGACATTTCTCCAGCGAAAATTCCTCTCCTAAAATTTGCCCCAGTTACATCATGTGATGTTCAAAGATCTTTCTCTGCATATAAGAACATCCCTAAGTGACAAATGCCTTTCTTTGACCACAGAGAGCATTGAAAAATACTTAATAGTTCACTGTGCTACAAAATTTAATGAATAAACGTGCTTCGAGTTATGAAAATAATAAGTTTCTATTGAATATGTGTGTGATATATTCATATAATATGACTCCAAAGAACATTGAAAAATACTTAATTGTTCACCGTGCTACAAAATGTAATATAAAGCATGTTTATTGTGTTGTAACAGACAAAATGTTAAGTTTATATTAATTATATAATATTACATATTTTTCCCAATTTACATATTTTGGTGCGTTTTGTTACATATTTATGTACATATTATGCCACTTGATATTACATAAAAATCCCAGCTCTAGTGATAAATGTGAAGTAAAAGTCAAAACAATATGCAGTTTCATTACAATGGATGGATAGAGCAACTCCTCGATGTAGCTCATGAAAATCCACAGCCTGCTTCCAGTCTCCGACCGGGTCAGGAATGGAATGAATGAAGCCCCCAATCTAGCGGCGAGGATATGAACTGTGCCGGCTGCCGAAGCCTGACGCACTCCTCTGGGGCAATGATTAAATGAATGACAGATGAAATGAAATGATAGTGGAGAGTGTTGCTGGAATGAAATTGTGACAGGGAAAACCGGAGTACCCGGAGAAAAACCTGTCTGCCTCCGTTCTGTCCAGCACAGATCTCACATGGAGTGACCGGGATTTGAACCACGGGCCCAGCGGTGAGAGGCCGGCGTGCTGCCGCCTGAGCCACGGCGGCTCTTCTATGTAGCTCATAATAATCATCATTGCTAAGGGGGGAAAAATTGTATTTTTTTAAATTAATAGGCTTATTTTTTTTTTAATATATTAATTTATTTTAATAGGTTTGATACTGTGGCATAACTACGGGAGGGGGTAATTGGGGGGGATCAATCCCCCCCCCTCCCCAGAGCCAAATAATTTTAAAAAAATGCAATATAATGAAACTTTTATTTTGGAAAAAGCCATTTTTCGGATTGATAACAAACGACTGCATTATGTACGTTTATAATTTGGGAACATTTCTCTTTAGCCTACTTGTGTAAAATATTCAATGTTGGCACATTGAGAGGTGCAAATGTTATCGAGATCAAACATGAAAACGTATAGGTTTGCTTTCATTGATTGTCTTATTTTGCCCCCACACAAAGCAAAAAGCAAAAACCAACACATGACCAAAATAGAAAACAAACACAAAGCAAAAAGCAAAAGCAGT
The DNA here is from genome assembly GCA_946902985.2 of Meconema thalassinum. NCBI lineage: Eukaryota > Metazoa > Arthropoda > Insecta > Orthoptera > Tettigoniidae > Meconema > Meconema thalassinum. The sequence continues at coordinate 100,915,566 of OX336398.1, forward strand.
AAACAAACACAAAAGCAGAAAACGAGCACAAAAGCAAAAGCAGGAAACAAATACAAAGCAAAAAGCAAAAGCATTAAACAAACACAAAAGCAGAAAACGAGCACAAAAGCAAAAGCAGAAAACGAGCACAAACCAAAATTCAAAAGCAGTAAACAAACACAAAACCAAAAGCAGAAAACAAACACAAAAGCAAAGGCAGAAAACAAACACAAAAGCAAAAGCAGTAAACAAACACAAAAGCAAAAGCAGAAAAAAACACAAAAGCAGAAAACAAACACAAAGTGAAATTCAAAAGCAAAATCAGTAAACAAACACAAACAAAAGCAGTAAACAAACACAAAAACAAAAGCAGTAAAAAAAGCAGTAAACAAACAAAAAAGCAGAAAACCAACACAAAAGCAAAAGCACTAAACAAACACAAAAGCAAAAGCAGTAAACAAGCACAAGAGCAGAAAACAAACACAAAACCAGTAAACAAACACAAAGCAAAATTCAAAAGCAGAAAACAAAGACAAAACCAAAAGCAGTAAACAATCGCAAAAGCAGAAAACAAACACAAAACAAAAAGCAGTAAACAAACACAAAGCAAAATTCAAAAGCAGAAAACAAAGACAAAACCAAAAGCAGTAAACAATCGCAAAAGCAGAAAACAAACACAAAACAAACAAACAAACAAACACAAAGCAAAATCAGTAAACAAACACAAAACAAACAATAAAGACTCATTGAGTTGATATTTGACTCCGCTCACCCCCCTCCTGAAGCCAATCCAAGTTACGCCACTGGTGGGACGAAGATGGGTCATATTAAGCAGTGGAATAAAAGGCCGACTTGTTGATTCGACTCTCTGTCAACTGTTATGAGAAACTGTCGCATTGGGAGCAAGCCCAACAAACTGAGAGCCATCAAGGAGACAACGAGGGTGTGGTAGGTCTACTCTGTCGACTCCGGATCGGCCATGGGATTGCTACGCACTCCTACTTGTTAGAGAAGCCCCCCCTGTGCATACATGCGGCGCCCACCTTAACGTGGCACACTGGACCTGGCCGATCTGCGAAGAACTCTCTCCCTCGTTCTACGTGTTGACGGGCCGTCATCCGGTTCCTGAGGGACAGTGGCTGCTTTTTAAAGTTTTAATGTACCCATAGTTTGACACTGTACGTTTACAGAGGTCGTAGTTTCCGATAATCACGAATGAGAGCTTCAAAATGAGACCAAGTTTCCTGCCGTACGTTTATCCTAGGCTGAGAAAACGTTACATCAGAAAAAGTATAATAACTTTTTATTGGGTAGTTGAAAAAAAATTGAAACTTGAGATTTGCACTACCAATACTTGTGCCTATCACATATAAAAATTTCATTACCCTCTGCCAAGTACAGTAGTTTTCCATGTATATAGTTTTAAGTGAGCGGTTCCTAGAAAAGACGTCAAAAACACGGACAATTTTTCATACAACCACAAATAAATAATTAATAAACTTTAAAATAATTGGCTTATACAGTCTAACGCAGAATTAAACAAGGAAAATATTGGTATAACTCGTTTTTCAATAGGTTTGTTGGTTTGGTTGCAATTAAGGCCTAAACTCGAGTATCCATAATAAAAAAATCCGATAGGTAGTTTAGTTTTATTCTGGTTTATGTTTTTATTTTGTTCATATCTATTTTTATTGTTAAATATGCCTTATTTGTTTTATTGTTTTTTATCATCCCCGTTTTTACTCCTTTTATCCAAATAAGGCGTAATTGTTAGATCTCACCGTCTGTTTTATGCCAACCATTTTTGTTTTCACTCCTGGCAGTGGGCTGTTTTAGGTAGATTTCATTAGAAAGCTAACTATTGCAATGGGTCCCATGTTTCGACTTCCGGAAAATTTCGACATATCTTCGCGTTTCACATCCCCCAGACCCCAAAACCACCGTCAGTTCAAAAGTTTATATATAATTTTTGTATGTATATATGTATATCAGTTTCTTGTGGACACGATAACTGCCGTAATTTTGCACCAATCACTTTGAATTTTTTACATAATATGTATCCCTATAAAATCTCAGTCGAGTTCGTTAATGGGCAAAATCGGTCGAAGGGGGTGAAAATGGGGGGCTTTTTTCGAAAAATTGAAATTTCGCTATAACTCTCTTAATACGTGAAATATCGAATCCATTCAAAGTTCATAATATGTGTCGGATAAGTGCCAACAATTTATGTCAAATAAGTTTTTTGATAGCACCAACCATTGACCAAAGGGGTGGAAAAAAGTGTTTTTTTCGGGAAACATTAATCATATCTCTCTTAATAGGCACAATATCAAAACCGTACAAAATGGACAATATTCCCCTAATAATTACCTAAAACTTTTGTCTGAAAGAATTTTTGATATGACCCACCATTACGCCAAGGGATGAGAAAAATGATTTCGGAATTATAAGAAAATGCCAAGAGCTATCAGAGGTTGCCATGGCAACACTACTAAATTGATGAGGGATGAGCCATCAGACGTTGCCATGACAACGCACTTGCACTCAGATTCAGTATTTTCATCTAAGTTATTTATTTATTTATTTATTTATTTATCGTATGGCTTTTAGTGCCGGGAGTGTCCGAGGACATGTTCGGCTCGCCTGAGTCTGTAGCTGCTTTCAGCGGACACCCTAAAGGGCGAGCTACAAGTTCCGTTCAATTTCAAGTAGTTCCAACTTTCGCCACCAGATATCAATGATACCTAGTGGTGAACGGTGGAACTTTGATAGAGCGTTCTGACGAAATCTAACCACAGATTACCTACTACTACAGATAGCCGACAGCCATGCTAATTCTTGGCACCTAAGACTTTAGCGCTGTCTGGTGTTTGGCCGTGGTACTAGTTGACGTGTAGCACGGCCGTGCGGGTAGCCTACCCCACCCCTTCCCCTCGTTCCACTAAATATTCTCGTCCTAAATTCTCTATCCACTTCAATGTTCCGAAAATCACAATCTTCCCAATACTTATAGCACGTTTTTAAGTGAGGAGATAATCATATGATCAACAAGAAATAAATTACAATCAAAATACCAATAACATTTTTTTTTAATAATACCTAAGTGGGAAATTGTGAATTCCTGAACTCTGAAATGAACAATCACAGCATTTAGGACATGTTAGTTAGTTATTGTTGTTTAAGGGGCGGAACTACGACGTCATCTGCCCCTATTTTAGGACATGACCTCATCAATAATTTACATGTTTACATTTCTTTCAGTTGCAATTGGAGCATATTGCATTGGTGACAAGAATTAGGCTACTAAAAGGCCTGCAGCATATTACTACTCACCTTAAAAATAGGGTCCCTTCCAATTAACCACATTAGGCCTATAGGCCTATAACCAATCAGTTATTAGAATAAACTGCAAAGGAAAAGTACTGGGAAGGGAGAATATTCATATCTTAAAATGCTTGATGCTGTTAACAATAACAGTAAAATGTTAAGAGAGAATGCTAAGTAAACAGGTGGTGTAACCAGATCACACTAAAATTGTTAGTGCACTTAGTGCCAAATTCATTGGGAGACTGAAATTTCAGAAAAATAATTGGATATTACAAAATGTCTATACAGTAGTTCATTTCATATTCCCTTTTAAAATATATCCAGTTCACCAATTTTTAAAGGGTGAAATACAGTAAGTACATAAAAAAAAATCATCGCTCACTAATACAGTAAATTCTATGACATCCTGTGAAGGGGAAAGGAGAAATAGGACTTTCAATGAAAAACAAGAAAAACCTCAATACTGCTAGAAAACATCGTTTTATTTAAAAAGTTGTCAACGAAGAAAAATAACAGCGAGAGCCAAGATCACACTTAGCAAAAATACAGAAATCAAATCTGGTCCTCCTAAAAGTACGTGTTGAGGCATGTTCCTTTCTTCTTTCTTGCCAAGGCATAACAGTAGGCTATAGCACAGGATAATGAACCTCTTCCCTCCTTTATGCCATGGCTAACACTGATGAACAGCAAATTCCTACAACACATGCAAGTTTGTATGTTGAAGCAGTAAACTAAATAAAATATGTAATGCTTCAAATGGAGAACTTGAATTTGCTGATATGTGTATAGTTGCACCTACTATAACTACATTTTAAAAGAATCACTTATTGTAGAATCATTGTGTTGTTGATATTAATTCATTTAGCCCCATGTATTTGGAAGTATGTAGGATTTGTATGATAATCTGTGTTATTGTAGTACCTGTAGTAGTGTGTACTGCTCGGATCTAAGCTGCGTGAACCTGAGAGAAATGTGCATCGCAGTGGTGTTGACGAGTGATGAGGTTCCTTGGTCCGTGCATAGTACAGAACCAAATACATTGGTCGGTGGCTCACTCACTCATTCGTAACACCACAGTGTTTTGAGCAACAGCCCTAAGTTAACATTATTGGAATAGAAAGGAATACCAGATATCACGGCGGGCAGTTGACAGGCCCTTCTCTTCTCGCCTGACCCTCCCCTGTTCTTTCTCCTCACCCCGCAAGTTCACAGAACATGGAAAATGAACCCGAGCAGTATAGCCTACTTTTTGTAATTCAGGTGACGAGTGGAAAGGAGGCAGCCATTGCCTTAAGTTAGGATCAATCCCAGCGTTAGCCTGGAGTGGAAGTGGGGAAACCACGGAAAACCACTTCTTGGATGGCCGAGGTGAGAATCGAACCTACCTCTTCTCAGTTCTGGCTCACGAAGCTGATTGTGAGTCGTTCCAACCCTCAGACCAGAATTAAATTACTTGGAAACTAGCCCAGGACCTTAGGAGTGGCAGCTACCACACCACAAGGTGGTATTATGGTAGCACTGAATGAAAGTAGCACGCGTGATAACCTTCTCCATAAGGGGCAGATGACCTCGTAGTTCCGCCCCTTGAAAGAACAATAACTCACTACCTATAGGTGTATTTTCCAGAGTTGGAAGAGTTGGAATCTGACAATTCAGCACCACTGGGCAAAAACAGCTGACGACTAGATCGCCCGCATGGCTTGTTGCCATGGAAATTATACAGCGCTGCCAATTTGAATGATGCTATTTCACCACTTGCTTGTCGCCGATCAGTCGCTTGTTTGGTTGCCTCCAGTGCACACTCACCTTGCTGCGTTTCATAATCTGTTGTTTTAATGAGTTATAATTGTTTGAGTTATACTTATTTATACTTTATACTTATATTTATACTTATGATTCATTAGAGACCATTATTTATGTATGTAGCAGTGTTAGTGTCAGTTCTGAGCATCAGGCGAACCATTAATTCCATTCAGTCGCGCGCAGGAACGTAGGCTACCGCCTCTGCTCTTGTAATTAGTAAGACTACTGTGATTAGCTTCTGTCTTCTAAAGGGTGACTTAATAGTCTACACAATGAGCCTATATTTTGTAATACAATTGTGTGTTACTTGTGACTTGAAACTTATTCTACAGGAAATATAAATAACTAAAAATCACGGAAACAATCACGTGTTGTCGTTTCGCTTTGATCATTTTTGCTTTATGATAGTATTCGTAATATTATTATTGCTATTCATTACAATAATTTAGGTCTCTCCTCAATTTGACGGGCTAATATTTTGTTTTACAGTTTGCACCGAACAGATTTAAGCATTGGTTTGTTTAAGATTTTGAAAACCATCTGAATAAAAAAGTAATAAATGTAATAACTGTGCTAATGATATTATGAGCATGAGGAAAAGAGCGGGAGGATGGAAGTATGCGCGTGGTGGACAGCAGCATTCGTGGCACCGCTGCCTTTAGTTCAACAGTTCTCCGCCGAACTGTCAGATCCCAACTCTGGATAATACACCTATAACATTCTCTATAGTACATAAATTAGCCAAAATACGTTATGAAACGACGAGAAATAAATCAGGGAATGAAGTTTAAATAGATGTTTCCTCCTCCGCTCTCTGTGACCCACCCAACCATCCCAAAAAGAATCACGACTTATATAGGCAAAATTACAGCTGTGGCTGCCATTGTTCACATCAACTATCATCAAAACAGTACTACCAACCTCGCCAACACCTGACCATTCTAACCTTCGTTTCATCCATTCCAATGGTTTTTGAGAATGGTTACAGCCTAACGCGTCCAGATCAATGATTATTTTATCAACAGTGATTTTGTATGCCACTTTTTATTATCAACAGTGATTTTGTATCCCACATGTTGGCAACAATTTGTGCGCCTCAGTGTGTGCCGCTAGAGTGGACTTTGTTGACAGTTGAATGAGATGCAAGTGCTGTCGGAACATGGCAGCCGTTTTTAAAAGAGCAAAATATAGAAACACATATTTACATACTGGGCGCCAGGGAATGTTGTCCGCAGTGCCTACAAGCTGCTGCGAGAGATTAAGTCACCAGTTACGTTGATAGCACGGCTGCCGCTTGTATCATGAAAAACAGTAAACTTTATACTCACCCAGCCATTCATAACATACTGTTGCACTCTTCCAATAATCTAACTATACGCACTGACGATTTCGACAGCTCACAGCCCACACACGTGGCCTTCGCCCTATCAGGGACACCGTGCTGCGAACTAAACTGATGACGCAACCTCTCGCATCTGCAGAGAACATTTCCTGGCGCCCCGTACTTTAGCACATATATGATGTGCAGTAGTGACCAGGGTTCCTAATTTCAATAGGCCTACGTAATATTGCCCAGAAGATGAAACAAGGAGACAAGGTATGTAAAAGTCACATTCATGTCTGATGCAAGTGTATAAGCTGCGTTCTACTTTCATTCAGAATTAATACCTAGGTAAAGTAACATGTGGGAATAAATATACTAGCTAGCCTATATCAACCATTACTTTGGCATACAATAAACCAATTATATTTGTCTTGTATCCATCTCGCTGTTACAGAAAATCATCGACACTAATTACCAAGAATATAATCGGCCCCTTATAGAGAATGTTATCGCTCGTTCTACTTTCATTCAGTGCTACCTTAATTCTGAATGTAAGTGGAATGCGGATTATACTTGCAGCAGACATGAATGTAACTTTTACATACCTTGTGTCCTTGTTTCATCTTCTGGGCGATATTACATATTAAAATTAGGAACCCTGATCACTACCAAACCTCATGATGTGCTAAAGTACGTAAATATGTTTTTCTATTTATTGATATTTTAAAAACGGCTGCCATGTTTCGACAGCGCTTACATCTCGTTCAACTGTCATCATCGCTCACTCTAGCAGCACGCACCAAGGCGCACACATTGCTGCCAACATGCGAGATACCAAATCACTGTTGATAAAAAGAACTGGGATACAAAATCACTGTTGATCAAAAAAAGAAGTTCATCGGGATGCGTTAGGCTGTAACCATTATCAAAACCAATGTTGTACGAAAAAATTAATACATATTTATTACAGCGGAGCGATATACTGCATAATAATTACAGAGCATATAACAAAAATAACTCATTTCAGCCATGGGGGAAAAAAATCATTACAGAGAAGTGAAAATATTGCACACACTAGCCTAATTAAGAGCAGTGAAGCGAGTGCTGCGCACTAGAGACTAAACTGGGCACTTCTTTGTTTGGCAGTACTGTTATGGTACTGTTTTGAAGATGATTGATTTGAACAATGGCACCCACAGCTGTAATTTTCGCTAGCCTATAGCCTATATGCTGTGATCCTATTTGGGATGGCTGGGTGGGTCACTGGCGGCAGAGGAGGAAACATCTATTAAAACATCGCTCCTTGATTTATTTCTCATCGTTTCATAAGGTATTTTGGCTAATTCATCTATTATAGAGAATGTTATCGCTCGTTCTATGTTCATTTAGCGCTACCTTTATTTTAGTAAAACACAGAAGCTATTTATTAATGTAATGGACATCTATGATTGATCCAACCCATAGGACTGCCACCCTCACCTTTCAATAAATAACTAAAATTTTAAGCCTATGATTAATGTAACTAATCCACATGTGAGTCCACATGGGTCACTAATACCCAAAATTCCTCCAGCTTGATATTTGGGGAGTGGGTGTAGGTGGGAGGTATACCTCACCCCACACAAAAAACAAAATTGAACCACATGTCTTATGCCTCTTCCGATTTACTCTTTCTCGTTTGGTTTATGAACTCTCAAGTGAGCTTCCCTTTGTTGAAGAACTGAGACTGCAGATGCTTTTGCCAACAACACATGGTTTTGAGACACTAGTTCAGGAAATGAAGTCTAAGAAAGATAGCATCTGGCAAGAATTTTACGCGACTGATGCGATGACATCACGGGACTGGACAGAGAGCTCCTACGAGCTGAGGCACCTGGTAACGAGATTCTCGGTACATGGTTTCCACTTCAAAGTGTGTAATACCGTAACAGAAGATTTCATCAGCCAAACTTAAATTGTGTATGTGCCCTATGTGGTAGAAGATGTGATCGATACCACGTGATGTGGTGTGGGCAGAGGAGGTTATCTCTGTCTCAGTTCTGTTCAAACTAGTTGTAATTTCATACTGCTTATTTTGTGCTTTAATAAATTTAAGTCAGGTTTTGGATCAAGAGATCTTACTAAAAAAAAAATACTTAAAACATGGCAGTTTTCAGATTGGCCGAGTGAGTAGACCTAATTAGACAGTAATTACAAGTTTCGAACACTTCAAGTCGCTTACAAATTGATTAGGTTATGTTAGTCGCATCGTAGTCATTGTAGGCCTACATGTTACAGCCCACATGCTGTACGATTAATTCAAGTGTACAAAATTAATGAATGAATTAATAAAACAGTGCATTCTACTCCGGGCGGTGAAGGTCACACTTCACCCATCTAGGGCTGAGATGTAGAACTACAGTAGTTACAAGTACTGCCAGTGACAGCGAGATAGAGGTTATCGAGAGGGCGGGCAAGGTAGTCCCAAAGACTATTTTACAAAACAATTAATTTTCTTTTTAAACAGTTACAGCTGAGAGCTGACTGTAGGATGATCACAGCATTGCTGACTGTTTCTGAACACACAACAGCGGTACAGTGCTCAGAGCGAGGGGCAGAACAAGATGCGTCACATTTTCAAGCTTTAGCACGCTTCCTTTTCAAGATCGTATTGTTTGTGGAGTTTTCATGGGGACACTGCCGTGAGTATAGAAATGTGGGAACTCTAAACCAAGATATAAACTGGGAGCATAGCGCCCCCAATGGGGGGCTGCAGCAACTCTGGAGGTTGGAGATTTGATTCCCCGCACTGACAGAAGCTGTCCTGAGCGTTGTTGTTCCATACTCCCTCCCAGTGGCGATTACTCCATGTAGGACGTGAGGATCATCACTTTAAATTTAATTTAAAAAGTGCCATCAAAGGAATCTGACTAAATAATTACAGAATAGCCTAATTATTGATACATACCTTGAGTCATCGACTGAGAAGCGATGAAAGGAGCGTATCTCCAACCTCTACTTTTGCAGCCAAGAACACAAGATTCTGAGTGATGTTTTCCCATAACCTACATACTAAATATACAGAATGAGGTACAGAAAACATGAAATACAAAATCTAACAAAAAAATAATTAAATTAGGCTAAAGTCATTAAATCTAGCTTTCTACGACTACGGAAGTCCACAAATAATAATGCATGGCTCTCATAAGAATCCTATCGATAATATCAGCACTCTCTTAAGAAATCAATTTAATAATACATAATGCATTATCGGTACTTACAACAGAAATGGAAATACCGGTACTGGTTTACAGGTTACATCCAATGGAAAACGCCAAGATTACGGCACTTCTTTTTCACAGAACATCAAGAAACACATGTATTTAAGGTGATTGATATTGATAATTGTTGCTGTAAGGGGCCTAACATCTACGTTATCGGCCCCTATTTAAGGCGAAATCAATCGAAAACTCTGGGGAAGAAATATTGCTGTAATGTACAGGAAATGTAAATACACCGCCATGTTTGAACAGAACAGAAGTAGTGTGCGGGAAGGCAATGCCGCCAACCGACAAAAATAATGTTTATTTAATGATAAGTGCCGTAATTATCGTCTGTGAGCAAGATAATTGCAAGGAAATGTCAATTAGGAATTATGTGTATATTTATTGACTAAATATAGTGATATGTTTGCAATTTAATTACAACGTTGTATCATGCATATGTTGGCAACACGATATACACGATATACAGCGCTCCATACGACTGGCACGTGCTACTACACCGATGGTGCCAAATGATTCCTATCTGGTTGACACCCCCTGAATCTAACCTAACAAATTTTGCTTTACACAAGTTTAGTCTGTGAAAGGATCTTTTACATGCCATAAATCTATGACATGGGACCGCCGGCTTTACTTCCCCTCCGAAGGAAGGCATACTGAAGGATTTTTAACGCTCTTAAAAAAATCCGACGACTTCGGTCGGGTTTGAACCCGCTATCTTGGGCATAGCAGTTCAGCATGCTACCGACTACGCCACCGCAGCCGCTAAGTGGGAAGCGGCTTCGGTGACGTAACTGGTAGCGTGCAGAATGTCTATGCCCAAGGTCGCGGTTTCAAAGCCGGCCAAAGTCGTCGGATTTTCTAAGAGAGCTAAAGTCCCTCAGTATGCTTTCCTTTGGAGGGGAAGTTCCAACGTTCGTTGCGAGTTGCTGGTTGGGGTGGCATCTAGTAGCCAAGTTCACAGCTAGGTGTCGTTGACGGTAGTACCTGGTAGCAACATTAGGAACTACTGCTTGAAATTGACCTCTGCAGTCCTTACCTGAATTAAGACTACTACAGCCATTACAATTCACACCGTTTATCAGACAGATTCTACACTCACCCAAAGTACACGGGGTTAGATGACCGCGTTGTCGCAGCCCCTAAACTGAGGAACCAACCAGAGGTAGATTTCATTAGAAAGCTAACTATTGCAATGGGTACCATGTTTCGACTTCCGGAAAATTTCGACATATCTTCGCGTTTCACATCCCCCAGACCCCAAAACCACCGTCAGTTCAAAAGTTTATATATAATTTATGTATGTATATGTGTATATATATATGCATATCAGTTTCTTGTGGACACGATAACTGCCGTAATTTTGCACCAATCACTTTGAATATTTTACCGAATATGTATACCTATAAAACCTCGGTCGAGTTCGTTACTGGGCTAAATCGGTCGAAGGCGGTGAAAATGGGGGGCTTTTTTCGAAAAAGTGAAATATTGCTATAACTCTCTTAATATGTGAAATATCGAATCCGTTCAACGTTCATACTATGTGTCGGATAAAGCCCAAAAATGTATGTTTGAAGAGTTTTTTTATAGCACCAACCATTGACCAAAGGGGTGGGAAAAAGTGGGTTTTTCGGGAAACATTAATCATATCTCTCTTAATAGGCACAATATCAAAACCGTAGAAAATGGACAATATTCCCCTAATAATTACCTAAAATTTTGTCTGAAAGAATTTTTGATATGACCCACCATTATGCCAAGGGATGAGAAAAATGATTTCGGAATTATAAGAAAATGCCAAGAGCTATCAGTGGTTGCCATGGCAACACTACTAAATTGATGAGGGATGAGCCATCAGACGTTGCCAAGATAACGTACTTGCACGAGATCATATTCAGAATTCCATCTGACTAAGTGTGAAGCGGCTTCGCCGACGTAACTGGTAGCAAGCATGCTGAATGTCTATGCCCAAGGTCGCGAGTTCAAAGCCGGCCAAAGTCGTCGGATTTTCTAAGAGCGCTAAAAATCCCTCAGTATGCTTTCCTTTGGAGGGGAAGTTCCAACGTTCGTTGCTGGCTGCGGTGGCATCTAGTAGCCAAGTTCACAGGTAGGTGTCGTTGACGGTAGTACCTGGTAGCAACATTAGGAACTACTGCTTGAAATTGACCGTCTGCAGTCCTTACCTGAATTACAGATTAATACAGCCATCCCTAAGTACACGGGGTTACATGACCGCGTTGTCGCAGCCCCTAAACTGAGGAACCAACCAAAATCTCTGCGGGAGATATAATTTTGCGTGAAGAAGTAACAGACCGTTACATAGTTACACATCAGTGTCGAAACCTTGCATAAGGACAGTGTGACCACAAGTATAAAAATGGATCCCAAATGACAAGAAGGTTACCGTTCCCATAAGACAATAAAATGTTTAAAATAAGCATAAAATGACGAAAAACAAAGTTAATTAAGCTCCAATTATAAAATACCTTCTCGCAAGAAATGAGGACTGATCCTTCTACGAAAACCTGCATATTCTGCCTATTTTCGCCTATCCCCAAGTTTGTCCGGTGAAATCTACCTCCGCCTTCCGGCGTGCCGAGAGGACTTTTTATCTTCATCCTTGCATTTCAAAACCTGTCATTAGGTCCCGATGGCATAGATGTTAGGTCCTTAAATTAAGAATTATCATCATCATGTTATGAGAAAGATCTCAAGTGGGCTGCAATATATTGTATTTATATCCAGTTCATTTCTATTTGTGTTTGATTTGATACATTGGTTGAATATGTGGATTAATGAATGGTTGATTGATTTTTTGATTGAATGCATGAGCGACTGAAGTAATGTAATCTTACTGTTTTCTAGATCCTCAAATGTCACTTGTGTCTTATGATTTTTTACCTTCCTGATTCTGAACTTTTTCTTCCTATCTTTCCATTTATATTTTGCCTTTTCCCATTTATTTACATTGTTTACAAATCAAACCAAATACATTTAAGTCCTCTACAGATTGACAGGAAATTTAGCTGTCATCTTCTTCCCCTTCCTAGAGGCGTGGTGGCGCAGCAGTCAAGCTCTTGGCCTCTTACCACGGCGGACCGGGTTCGATACCCGGTCAATGCATGTGAGAATTTTCAAAGTGAAATGCCATATCGTGTGGTTCGGATTCCACGTAAAAGAGGAGGTCCCATGGCTCATGATCGCGAGATTAACGGTCACGTTAAACTACAAGGGCTATTCCAAAACTAAGGTCCGGTTAAAAAAAACATCCAAAATCAAAATTGTTTCCAAAAAATTGTTTTATTGCCATTCCTTACGTCTTTCTCTATTTTTCTACATAATTTCCATACTTATTTACACATTTGTCACATCGTTCCACAAGCTTTTGAATGCCTAAGTCCTAGAACTCGGCCGCCTGCAAAGCTAATCAGTCTTGAACAGCTTCTTTCATTTCATCATCTGTGTCAAAGTGCTTGCCGCGAAGAAACTCCTTTAGGTAGCGGAACAGGTGGAAATCACTTGGCGCCAAGTCCGGACTGTACGGTGGGTGGTCCATCTGTTCCCATCCAAATTTCTTGATTAGAGTTTGCGTGTCATTCGCAGGATGGGGTCTGGCATTGTCATGCAACAACAACACTCCAGGTGACAAAAGACCACGTCGCTTATTCTGGATTGCACGTCGAGGTTTAGTCAGGGTAGCGCAGTAGGCGGCTTTATTGATCGTTGTCCCTGAAATAGTGGATCGTCGATCTTCACGAATTTTGTCGTCAACCGCATGAACCAACTCGTCTGAAAACACTGATGGTCTGCCAGAGCGGGGTTCAACGTGCACATTTTCCCGTCCTTCATTAAAGGCTCGCACCCACTTGCGCACTTTACTGTCACTCATTATGTTAGGACCGTACACTTCAGTAATCTGCCAATGAATTTCTGCCGTAGAAATGTTTCTTGCAGACAGAAACCGTCTGATTAATTGTCTTAAACATTGTGAACTGACACTATCAATAACTCACAGCAACAGTAACAACGCTACTGGCGGCTTTTGCCACGCAAGGCATGCGTGTTTCGCCCTTGGAGCAGCTTTCAAATATTTACGGCGAATCGGACCTTACCCTCGTACAAGTTTCATTCCTTTATCTTCCCCTCCCAAGACCTCTCTATTCTAGCTGCACTTTCCTCTTGAGATATGACATTGTTTTCGTTGATTAATTTTTTAGTGTGAGCTTTATATGTATGTTCTTCAGAATCCTTTTTTTCTTTTCTATTTCCAATTTGTAATATTCAACTGAGCTAAATTATTTTGAACTTCTTTGAACCAATTATTTTTTGTTTTATTTTTCCAAAAGTACAGTAGTTAAATAGTTGTTTCAGTAGTCTATTGTCATGCAATCTCGATAAATGACAGAAAACGGCAATTCTCCTATGTGTCGTCTTCTTCTTTCGAATAACCCATTTGGAGGGTACGATGAATCAACGTTGGCTATTGTCCATTGTATTCAGTTTCCGTTGTTTCCAAAGTTCTTTCATCCTTCTAGAGTGACGATCTTTCTCCTCTTGAGTCCACTTTCTGCCAGTTGTTTGTTTCTTCCTTTCTTGAAATTTTGCCTTTTGAATAGCTTCTCTGAAGAGTGTTCTGTTTGCTATTGTGTCTATCTGAATTTTGGCGTTTGTCAAATCTTTGTCAATTTCAATGAACCATGTGGGTTTGGATTTGTAACTAGTCAGTAAGTTGAAGATCTGTTTAGTTAGTCTACTATTTTCCATTCTATAAATGTGCCCAAAAAACTGTAATCTTCTCTTTCTCATTACATCAGTTAATTTTTCACATTTCAAATATAACTCTCTATTTGGTCGTAACCTATATTCTGCGTTATTATTTCGTTTAGCTCCCAGTATTTTTCTCAGAATTCGACTTTCAGAAGAATGGAGAGAATAAGTTGTGTTACGAGAGCGGGGTTGCTTCATTCCCTCTCGCGTAACTCACAGCCGCCTGAGGCTACCTCTGGTCTCTGTCGGCCGGCTACTTAACGCAGCGGGAAGAAAGAAATGGTCTGGAATGTTCCCGGCGTACCTGGTGATGGAACTCTCGGGAGGAGCCGTGAACTCTCCTACTCTGGAAACGTCCATTGAGTCACCACCCTCCCTATATAAGCGGCCTCACCAGCGAGGGAGGGACTGTGTTTTTGAGCTAGTGCGTGTTTTTACCTGTGCGACAGTAGTGTGGCGACGTGACGTGCGAAGTTTCGAAACCCAAGTGAGGCTGATTCTCCAGACAGCGAGGCAGTGTGAATCATACGGAGGGACTGAGCTTTGAGGAGTGTGTGAATTGCGAAACGCAGTGGGCTGTTCCCTAGCCAGCGGTCAGCGAAGCAGTGTGTAGTGGTGAATGACTGGCTATCGTAAATAACTGTAGTTTGTGTACAAGGCAGAGTTGCAGGCATTAATAGCGAGGACAGTAGTGTGAAAGTAGGCTAAGTGTGGAAGCTATAGTGACTAGTAGTGTCTAATGAAGTGAGATTCAGTGCTTATTGTGTGGTGTATTTTCCTGGCCCACATTAAAGCTAATTTTTTTTTCGTTAAAGGAACAATTGTGTTGTGCTTTCACCCACCGTAATCCAGTTAACGAACTTGCCACTAGGGACAACACTTAACAGTTGGAAGTTGGAAGTTTTAAAGAAAGTGGAAGAAGAAGGAATGATGCTAAAGAAGATAAGGAAAAGAAAAATTAATTGGATTGGACACTGCCTAAGGGGAGATGGTTTGGAGAAAAGTGCATTGGAAGGAACAGTCCAAGGGAAAATCCGAGGAGAAGGAAGAAGGTTTCAGATGCTGGATTCCATCAAGATTGATAAATCTTTTGAGCTGATGAAACGTGCTGCTGAAGATCGGATAAGGTACATGAGGAAACCTGCCATCAGGCAGATAAACTAATAATGATGATGATGATGATGAGGGTGGGAGAGAGTTAGATAGACCTTGGATAGGGTGAGAAAATGATAGTCTTCGTCTTAGTTCCTCACAATTGAGCAGCTTGTTAAAATACCGCGCCAGAAAAGTACAATTTTCCTTGTTGTTCAGGCCGAGTTTTCCATTTTCATCTCTAAAACGACTGGGGTTGATGCCCTTTCAGGTTAGACTTGAAGGTTCCATCTTCGTTGCGTAGTGGCTAGCATTCTTGGTTGTCACCGGCTCCGCCAAGAAATTTAATTCTGGTCTGAGGGCTGGAACGGGGTGTACTCAGCCTTGTGAGGCAAAACTGAGAAGAGTTGGTTTCGATTCCTACCTCAACCATCCTGGAAGTGATTTTCTGTGTTTCCCACCCACTTCTACTACAGACAAATGCCGGGATGGTACATAACGTATGGCTGCTTCCTACCTCAATTACAAATACACACATTATTACAGATATCACAGTGAGTGACACAGGTTGCCAGTCATATTCTCACACACCCAAGTACACGGGGCTACAAGACCACGATGTCGCTAAGCCCCTAATGATTCATCAACAACAACAATGAAGGTTTGATAATAATCTCAACGTTGTTCATTCGGAAATCCTAGTCAATCTATCGAAACCAAATTTGATATCAGTAAATACCAATACCAGGACATCTCACGGTCATACTTGAAAATGAGGTCAATGCTACCAACTGATGAAAAATCACAATTAAAAGTTGTGCTCTATGTTGGATATCTCAGAAGTTATGCATGTGAACTGCTCCGAAATTAGCACACATATAGATAATAATATTCCAAATTAATTTTCAGGAACCTATTCATGTCAGTGTTGCCAACATGATTCTACACCTGCTGATAGATCCGATTTTTAAATGCATGTAACTTCCACACTATCAATTGGATTTCAAGCAAATTTCGTATGTTCTTTGTATACCTTAATAGATATGACTATGCTTATTCTTTAGTCATCAGGGCTGCCAACTGTTGATAAATAATGTACTATTTTTTAAAAATCCTAATCTCAATATATGAATAAATTTGCAGGTCAACAGTTCTAAACTTTGTACACGTATAGTAGATGGAATTATAGATTACTAGCAGTAGTGCCTGGCTCTGCCCTGTGGATTTATTTGTTTTATGGATGATACTGAATACTACCACAAAACTGGCACATTATACATAAACTATCAGAAAAACAAATTTAAAAATATAATTTTTCGTGGTGGTAATGGGGGTGATATAAGTAGTACAGTATAATGGACGTAATATTCAGGTCATTTTCCCGTAATAATAATATTGATAATAATGAATAGGGAAACTGCTATTTACTAACTACAGAGCTGACACATGTAATTTACAAGTGAATTGAAAAATATGATTAGAAAGAACCGTAAGTGAAACAAAAGACACTGCCTAGGGCCTATATCTCATTGGCTGTTAGAAAAGTAGAAACCAATAGTGCCGTGTTTTGTCGCATAGCACCGTAGGAAAATAATCAGAGCACTTTGGGAAACTTCGGCTGTCCCGAGCTCCTGAGGTTGCAATAGTGTCATTTATCTCCACATAGCGCTGAAGGATAAGGATCGGATAAATGAAAGTAAATTTGAAAGCATCAACGCTTATTGCAGCTGATAACCTCAATGTACTGCACCAAAACCATCACACTTATTCAGAGGCATAATATCTTCATGATGATAACTGTTTTCAGGGGCCTAAGAAATCTTTTTGCACTAATTACTCCTCATGACTGTAATTTATAAGCAGCGCCAGATGTAACTATTTTCGCGATTCTGCTCCAGAACACGGGTAGGGGCGGCGTGAAGCAACCTGCATTGTCTGCCAACAATAGACATATTAAACTATTCTTACATTTACACCACTACCAGGGCCTTAAACATGGTTTTCAAGTTCCTTTTGTCTGTTATTCTAAATGTATGGAATGGAAAGGGTTGTCCAAAATATCAACTGGACAGTGTTACGATCAGGTTTTCAAACGGTATGTCAAATTTGTTGCAATGAGGTGAAACGGTGTAGATTTGTGCTACAGGGCCTAAATGCAGGGAATGGAGTGGTCTGTCAGTAATTTCAAGTAGACAGTGTTACTCGTCAGGTTCCAAAGGGTAAGTATGTAAAATTTGGTTCAGATCGGTGAAACGGTGTAGATTTGTGCCAAAGGGCCTAAATGCAGGGAATGGAGTGGTCTGTCCAAAATTTCAAGTAGACAGTGTTACCCGCAGGGTTCTAAAGGGTAAGTATAAAAAATTTGGTTTAGATCGGTGAAACGGTGTAGATTTGTGCCAAAGGGCCTAAATGCAGGGAATGGAGTGGTCTGTCTGAAATTTAAAGAAGACAGTGTTACCCGCAGGGTTCCAAAGGATAAGTATACAAAATTTGGTTCAGATCGGTGAAACGGTGTAGATTTGTATAAATAACAGACAAACAAACCAACATTGAGCTTTTTATATACCTAGAATATTGTGTAACTATTATAAAGCTCATCACCTCAGGTTAGTGAGGCGATATACTCACCAAAAATGAATCCACAAAGAACAGTTACACTGACTTCACTAATTCACACACTATTTATTTATAACCAATACTAGACACACTTTTAACAAGAATGATTCTTCTTCAGGTTAATCTCTGGCAATCAAAACTAATAATACTGTACCTGTTTGTCAAAAAATATAACAGGTTTCCATTGCCTGAATCTCTTGCAGAGTATCCACAACAATCTTCATGAGGAAGAGGTCCCTCACAATACTTAATATTTCTCTGATCCTTTCTTTTCTTCTTGCATGTTCTTAAAAGTCTCTTTCTGTCCTTCTTCTTGCCAGATATTAGTTCTATTTCTCCAGATTTGTCAAAATATAACATTTTTTTTTTTCAAAGCCAGCTTCCATACTATATGGAATCAACATTATCAATACATCTCCATGGTGACCTAGTTAAGTCAAAGAACCTTTGCCATTAGCCAAAGCCACCTGGTCCACCTACTGGCTGACCACCACCAAAGAATCTCAAGGCACGAAACACAAGATTCTCTGCGGTGGCCTAACAAAAAGTGGCCATGACTGGCAACCTGAAAAATGAAAAAATAATTATTACCAACCAAACAACACAAAAAACTAGATGCACGTTCTGTAACCTAAAAAGTTCGGTTACAGAAACGCCCCCTTGAGAAAAAAATTCTAACCAAAGGTTAGAGATTCATTCTCAACCATATAAACAAATACATAAATTAAAATACATGAAGCAAACACTAAGACAAAAATTCAAACTGCTCCTTCCTTTTCTTCTTGCGTTTTCTTAAAAGTCACTTTCTGTCCTTTTTCTTGCCAGATATTAATTCTTTTTTCTCCAGATTTGTCAACATATAACATTTTTTTCAAAGCCAGCTTCCATACTATATGGAATCAACGCTAGCAATACATCTCCATGGTGACCTAGTTAAGTCAAAGAACTTTTGCCATTAGCCAAAGCCACCTGGTCCAACTACTGGCTGACCACCACCAAAGAATCTCAAGGCACGAGACACAAGATTCTCTGCGGTGGCCTACCAATAAGTGGCCATGGCTGGCAACCTGAAAAAATACAATATAATTACTACCATCCAAACACAAAAAGCTAGATGCACGTTCTGTAACCTAAAAAGTTCGGTTACAATTGAGTAACAGATATACGTCAGTACTAAAACGCGAGATGATAGGTTCAATGTTTAACTGCATGTAACTTCCATACTAAAGAAAAAGGATTTCTTCTATTATTGGCACATATATAGATCATAATATTTCTGATTAATTCTGAGCAACTCACACATGGCATTGTTGCCAACATGATTTTATGCGTCCTTATAAAATAAATGTATAACTTCATGTGACGTCCATAATACCGACTGGACTTCTACCAAATATTTTCTGTATTCTGTACTTAGAGAGATGGAACTAAGCATATATTCAGAGTCGCCGGGACTGCCAGTTCTTATCCTCGATCCTTCCTTCCATAACTAAGTTAGCTATTCCTTGGTGCCTTAGTATGTGTCATACCAACCTATCTCTTCTCTTCATTAGCAGTTGCCAGAAACATCTCTCCTCTCCCATTAGTCTTAATACCTCTTCGTTTCTAACCCTATCTACCCATCTGTTCATCATTCTCCTGTAACACCACATTTCAAAGGCCTTTATTCTCTTCTCTTCTGCTGTGCCAACAGTCCAAGTTTCACTTCCATAGAGTGCCACACTCTAGACAAAGGCTTTCAAAAATGACTTCCCAATACCTAAATCTAAATTTATGTCAAGAGATTTCTTTTCTGTAGAAATGCTTTCCTTGCCTGAGCCAACTTTTTATGTCCTCTTTGCTTCGTGCATCACTGGTTATTTTGCTTCCTAAGTAGCAGAAGTCTCCTACTTTCTTTAGCTTTTCACCTGCCAATTTGACGTAAAAGCTTGCATTGATTAATGGATGGGTCTGTTCTATGTTGGCCTCCTCAATATTTGCACTCATAATCCGCCACTGTTGCCTTCCGCTCACGGAACCGCGCGCATGGAAATGAAACTTAACGGCTCACGATATCGCCCGGAACCCTCTCAGTGCCGCGCGTATTTCTAAGTTACTAGCCAAGAGTGCCACCCACTTTTTGTCCGATTTGCTGGTCTCTAGAAAAAAAAAAAAAATACTCAATTTATATCCGTTTTCAGTGAAAAAAAAATCTGTTATATAAAAGGAATGCCTCCTTGAATTAATATCACTTTATATAAAAAAATATGTATAGTTAAATTCGAAATAAATCATGAATTTAAAATTTTAAAATTCAAATAATGAAAATCCACATTTTAAAGCAAATATAGTTCTAAAAATCATTGTAACTCACCAACTGTTGATATTTATTGTAGTACACCCTCTTGACTGTTGTTTTGAAAAAAATTAAGTTATTTGGAATGATAATATGTCATAAATGTTCAAAATATAAAATTTACTAATCACTGCAATTGGCGGTGTTCCACTTATAAAATCACTTTCAGAATCACTCTCACTGACTACGACTTCACAACAAGAGTCTTCAAAACTATTATGAAGTTCCAGTTCATATTTTGACTCCACATAGTCATCATCATTTCCTAAACTATTGATATAATTCACTAAATTATCGTTTGTAAACAAGTCGTCGCGTAAGCCCACCATTACTTGTTGACATATGGCGAGATATGCGGATACGACCTTCACATTTTTTAAAAATTCGTCACACGGAAACAAATAATTTCATGCGGCTCCTAGTGGTAAATGTGGAGACTACGTACCTTACTTGATAAGAATATACTGATTTGTGCTGCCATCTATCATAAAAGGAAGAACTACGACAGTTTTTAAACACGTCTGCACGAGGGATGAAATATCATTCCTGGCACTTTAGGCGAATTCACCAGAGGAATGAAAAATCATCGTTAGCATTTTCCGACTGAAAATCAACTTTAAATAAATTGTAAGTGATGTAATATGTTTGTTGTTCTTCCGCAGACTCCCTCAAGACAAATGCTACGGACAACGAAGCCCGAGATTGGCAGCATTAGCAGCTTGCAGAGAGTTTTCTCCACGGCCCGGTCGGAGTTCTCAGGTTCCATCGCTGGGGAAGGCGATAGCTGGGGAGGGAGGGTCTCTTCCCTCATGAGACCAGATGATCAGCTGGAACTCAATGAAGAGGTACTGCATTCTCTCATTCATAATCTGGGGGGGGGGAGAGGTGAACGAAAGAACACATAATTACTATAATGCTTATAAGTTAATGGGACACCTAAGTGTTACTAGATTTTTTTTATTTTATTTTAAAACTTACGCTTTTGCATGAACATAATTCAAGATTTCTGCCAGTTGAAAATGAAAATCCACAGCCTGCTTCCAGTCTCCGACTGGGTCAGGAATGGAATGAATGAAGCCCTCATCTAGTGGTGAGGATATGGACTGTGCTGGCTGCCGAGGCCTGACGCACTCCTCTGGGGCAATGATAAAATGAATGACAAATGAAATGATAGTGGAGAGTGTTGCTGGAATGAAATTTGTGACAGGGAAAACCAGAGTACCCAGAGAAAAACCTGTCTGCCTCCGTTTAGTCCAGCACAGATCTCACATGGAGTGACCGGGATTTGAACCATGGACCCAGCGGTGAGAGGCCAGCGTGCTGCCGCCTAAGCCACAGAGGCTATTTTCTGCCAGTTAATAGTACATTATGCAACGAGCTTATAATGGCAATAATGAAGACACGAGTATTTTTATAATTTCCATACGAGTGTCTTAATTACCATTGTAGGCGAGTTGCATACGACTGTTTATGTTCGACGATAATTATAACTTTATTATATGTTTTAACATAAATATTCATAAATATCTGTTGAGATTCAGTCACTTGAATTTTGTGATCGGAGTGCAAGCGTTGGGTTTGATATCTCTGTTTTCCAAGTTCTCTGACCGACCGACGCATGCGCTCTGTGTGCTTGGCAATGCCATATGCAGGCCATATGTTTACAGCCTGCCGATGTGCGCCAGCATTCAGTCAAACTGTCACCGAAGTTGTTTGAAAGCAATGCGCTGTGTAGAAATTGGAGTTGGGGATATTAAGGTACAGTGCTATTTCTTGTCTCATATTCGCCAGTTTATTTATCGAACATATTAACGGTGCACTTTCCATGTCGGTAATTTATAAAGACATGTTGGATTTTGAGCGCATGCACGAAGGTATCCTTACCTAATTGGTCAATGAATGAGCTCTGATTGGCTGGAGAAACTGTATCATAATGGAAAACAGTACTTTAATGACTATGATACAGTTTTCTGACGTATAATATTCACATTTCGACATCGTCGAATATAAACTATCAAATGGTACTATTAACATACCCTAAAAGCCGTAGTAGTTGAAAGGGACGTAAAACCAATCACATTATGATTATTATTTATTATATTAACATACCCAGTGATAGAACAAGAACATTTAACGGGAACTCGTCTGCTTTAATTAGCCAACCGCCATGAAAATCTAGGAAATTTATTTTAGGAATAGGTATTAGTTTTCGAGATAGTCCGCCTCATTGCGTAGTAGCTATACCTTATCCCATATAAGTTGAGAGTCAATGACAACACACCAGAGCCATGGAGTGTTGTCATTGACCCTCAACTTATATGGGTTAACTTTCATAATGTCGATTATTGTGGTCCGTATCTGGGAAGCCTTATACAAGATAATGGAAGAAACGATAGAGAAATAAATGAGTGGGGGAGACAGGCAGAAGCATTCCTGAGGAGTGTGATAAGCATGTTATGGAGCAAGGATGTCCCTCAGAACAGCAAAAAGATCATATATCGGACGTACTATGTCCCTATCCTGACTTATGCCTCGGAGACCTGGGTTATGAAAGGAAGGGAGAAGAGCAAAATACAGGCCAGTGAGATGAGGTTCTTGAGAAGCAGTATTGGAGCTACAAAGATGGACAGAATAAGAAATGTGAGGACCAGAGAATTAATGAAGGAGGAACCATTACAGGATGGTATAGAGAAATCTAGACTTAGATGGTATGGACATGTAAAACGAATGGAGGAGAAGAGGATACCCAGGAGGATACACGAGATGAAGTGGGAAGGAAAGAGACCGAGAGGAAGACAGAGAGACAGGTGGCTGAAAGGGGTGGAAGAAAGCGTGAAGAAGAGAGGAGAAAACTGGACAAGGGTGGAGGCTGAGAGATGGTGGGAAGACAGAAGACGTTGGAGAGGCTTGGGTTTCAAACAGACCCGACCAGTGGCTGGAAACTGTGCAAGATGATGATGATTGACGTAACTATATTTTGAAAGAATAATAGGATATCCACCTTTCAATACTATTACTACTTACAGGGACATGTTTCGAGAGCTATCACTCCCCGTTCATCAGCCTGTCCAACAAAATTTCAAAGATAACCTTCCGTATTCACAAGTATATGCAAATCACATGAAGACGGTTTCTACAGAATAATAAAAAAGTTCTCCAATCCATCGTTTTTGACTCCCGTTCAATGCTCCAAAGGAGATCTTCTTAATGGATTTCTAGGCCTGTGTGCACCAAAACCACTGAATCGGGCTGGTGCATGGAGAGACTAGTGATCCCACGATGACGCAGTCGGGCCCGATTCAGTGGTTTTGGTGCCCACAGGCCTAGAAATCCATTAAGATCTTCTTTGGAGCATTGAACGGGAGTGGAAAACAATGGATTGGAGAACTTTTTTATTATTCTGTAGAAACTGTCTTCATTTGATTTGCATGTACTTGTGAATAAGAAAGGTTATCTTTGAAGTTTTGTTGGACAGGCTGATGAAGGGGTAGTGATAGCTCTCGAAACATGTCCCTGTAAGTAGTAATAATAAATAGTATTAAAAGGCGGATATCCTATTATTCATTCAAAATATGGGTCAACTTTTCCGCCCAATCAATACTTGAAATACTTATTTGTCAAAACGGGCCCGACATAATGAAAGTTAATTCTAATGATGCTTATATGGGACTAGCAGTTGTGCCCGGATTCGCCCGGTGGATTTATTTGTTTTATGGATGATAATGAATACTACTACAGAACTGGAGCGCTCAAGGATAAGGATCGGAAAGCACCAAAGCTTATTGCAGCTGATAACCTCAGTATACTGTACCAACACCATCGCCCTTATACAGAGGCATACTATTGTCATGATGATAACTGTTTTAAGGCGCCTAAGAAATCTTTTTGCACTAATTACTCCCCGTGACTGCAATTGATAAGCAGCTCGCAATTCTGCTCCAGAACACTGGTAGGAGCGACGTGATGTAGCGCGCATTACTAGGCAACAATAGACTTAGGTATTATTGAAGCTGTCCAGGAGCGCTTGCTCTTCCGAATTACTGAACAAAAACAAATCTTTATGGTTACCTGAGAGGTGTAGCCTAATGCTTCATAGCCTAAACTATTCCTCTTGAATTTGGCTATCATATCCAAAAATAATTTTTCGAATCCGACTGGTAGTTCCAGAGATTAGCGCGTTTAAACACACAAACAAGCAAACTCTTCAGCTTTAGGACCAAAACTCAAAAGGATAACACTAGACTGTTTGGCATTTGCGGATGACATGGCGTTAATTGCTCCAAGCATTTCTGATGCCCGGAAAAAACTTGAATTACTCCAAGAACAAGCAGCAAAAATCGGCTTACGGATTTCTTTTGACAAAACAAAATTTATGACAGATGTTAAAACTGCTCCGAATACACTCCGCATCGGTAATTGTCAGGTCTTCCGAGTGAAAGATTTCAAGTATTTAGGTGAATGGATCAATGAAACTGGCAACGAAAGAAAATCTATAGAAGCAAGACTACAGAAAATGGAAACTGCTTTCCATTTGACAAAACAAGTTTATAACAAAAAATGCCTCTTGGAATTGTAAAATTCAACATTATAAAACAGTAGTCTTGCCTGCAGCCCTTTATGCAGCCAAGACACTTAATCTACAACATAAACACTGAGAATTCAATTGGAGATTAAGGAATGCAAAATCATGAGAAAAATTTTGGGACCAAGATTCAGAGATGGAATTCACCTTCTGAAACCTAATGCTGACATCTATTTAAAAATTACTAAAATCACAGACACAATCTGTATGAGAAGGATCCAATTCATGGGACATTTGGACAGAATGGACCCAACTAGGTTAACAAATAAAATCTATAAGTTTTTGCAGAAAAAGGCAACAAGGGCCAATTGGTACAAACAGGCGGAAAAGGACTTGGCTGCAGGGGCGGTTCGAGTGGGGGGGTTGGGGGGGGTGTCTCACCCCCCTTAGGTATTTTCTCAGTCGGCAAATACGACATCAGTCGGCAAATCCTGAAGAAGTCGTAACATTTCCCTAAACAGCATTTAAGAAAGCAAAACGGGGCATGGCCTTATACGATTTGGTCCGATTTCTTAAAAAAAAATAAAAAATTATACTAACAGTCGGCATTTTTACCAACAGTCGACACAAACGGACGCAGCAATAATTTCGTGCAGCCAGGCAATAGCCCAGTGCGCCAAGAGGAAGAGTTGGCAAAATAAACATTTTAAAAGTTTCACTTCCAGTCCTCGGTGCACCGGCTGCTACTTGCCATTTCGTTTCTGCGTATGGAAACTGAGGAAAGAATTTATTTATTTAATCGTATCGTAATTTATACAACATACAATTATACATAACAAGCTATATTCAAACATATGAGCAATATGGGACCATGGACAAGGAATGAACTCATCGGCACGTTCCTGGGTGGGAGTAATATCCCGCGTTCATTATGCAGAGCGACTCAGCTTCACAGTGAAGCGAGCCCAGCATCTGTGCCATGTGGCTAGACAAAAGGTGTTGGTGAGCGCATTGATAACTTCAGGTCAAGCCGATTCATTGTGATGTTGTCGGAGGAATGTTATGACCTGCTACCGCTTGTCTCGGCGCGTCCTCACATATCCGCGCTATTGTGACAAAATTGACAGGTTTATGGTTCCTAGGTTCCTCAAGGGGTCGAGTGCTCACTATGATCAGTGCAGTGGTCACTGAGAATGAGCGAAAGCAGTCGTTCTTGAACCAGCAACTTTTACAGTGATAAAAAGGAAGATTGTAGTTTTACGTGACCGTGAATCTTGTGATTATAAGCCACGGGACCTCCTTTTTACGTGGAATCCGAACCACAGGACATGGCATTTCACTTCGAAAATCTCACATGCATTGACCGGGAATCGAACCCGGACCGCCTTGGTGAGAGGCATACAGCTAGACCGCTGAGCCACCACGCCCCCCCTTTTACAGTGATAACTAGGTGCAAATACAGTGGCAGTGGGACGTGAGTTTTCGCCAGCACGGAACATTTTCACGGAGCATCGCATACCCATGAAACGTACGTAATAATAATACAATAAATACATGCATATTTTCAGCCATGTTTATGTTTAATGGTGTTATCAAGAAAAACTGCCCGATAAATCCATAAAAGTCTACCTTTGTGGGGGGGGAGTTGTTCTATTTTCAACCATCTTTTTTATTTGAATAAAACCTACTGAGTGTTTTAAAACTCAGTGACAAGAAAACCGGGGCGGGGTGGAGAAGACAAGTCTAAGTAACTTTGTCGATGGAACGAATATCCGGAAAAGCACCCCTGCGACGCTCGACCTCTTCAAAGGGTTGAACTTAATGCCCATCGGGTAGCTAAGGTACGATTAAAATCAAAATCTACCGTTGAGCCATCGTCTACCGTTGAGCCATCGCCTACCGTTGAGCCATCGTCCATCGTTGAGCCATCGTACACCGTTGCGCCATTTACCACCGTTGAGCCATCGCCCAGCGTTAGCCATCATTTACCGTTGAGCCATCGTGTACCGTTGAGCCATTGACCACCGTTGCTCATCGCGAACCGTTGAACCACCACTATCCCCCAACACATCTGACGTTCGCAAGTTACGAGCAGCTGGAACTTCATCGGATGCCAGTTGTAGTGGTGACGGTCCTACACCGCGTAGTAGCGAATTTTCGTGGATTGTTTTTTCTGGCCAAGTTAGTGAGTTTATAACGCATTTCAAAAGAGTTGAAGGTATTTTGAAAACAATAAAAGAAGACGCTGTTCCGAACACAAAACTTTTTATGGTAGAAATGATAAGACTGCTTATCCAGAATTCACGATGAAGAGCTTGTGCTGGCTGAGCTTGAAATCCTGCTCGATACCAGTAAATAGTGCTCATCTTTTAAAGAAATCGCAAAAGTTGCTGTTAAATTAGAGAGGATTATCCAGTGTGGTTAACAAGTAGTTCGACTGATTTTAACATCCCCAGTGTCTTCTGCTTCTTCCGAATGGTCCTTCAGCAAGTTGAAGCTCATTTACAATCATTTGCGGACATCGATGGGTGACGACCGCTTAGACTCCCTCATGATGTTGTTTTCAACGAAAGATAAGGTCGACGACATTGAAGTTACGGAGATAGTGAAGAAGAAGTCCTTGTTAAAACATCATAGAGTAGGGTTTTAGAAAGAATAACTAGATTTTTTTAAAATTCTTATAATATTTAAACACTTATTTTGTTCATTTATCAAATTTCCCTGCGATTCAAAATTCTGGAACTAATAAAGTATCGTTTGACCCCCCCCCCCCCCCCTTTCTCCCTTTCCCTCCCGTTGCTCAGTTTTTAAACGTATAGTCGGCAATGTTAAACAGCCAGTCGGCATTTTTTAAATTCTCCCCCCCCCCCAGATGTACAAGGTCGAACCGCCCCTGCTTGGCTGAATTAGGTTTTCCCAATCTCAAGGATCGAGAGGATATTATGAAAATTACCCATACATGGGGTTTGGAGGCAGAAGCGAGAAGACCTACGTCTGGTCGCAGCAACGAAGACTCGCTCAATCGTTGCGCATGAAGAGCTATTGGGCAAACTTCAAGGCCAAGAAGTATTGATTCCGCATGGTCCTAGGAGACCCATTGGCGCAGAAGAAGATATATATAAGGTATAGTGACGTGAAATGGGCCTATCGCTGCAGGCAAACCTCAGGCGTGGCCTGGTGCATTTGCTAATAACCTAGTTCAAGGATGGTCATAGGGAGGAAGACAATGTATTGGAAGATGGAGAAGACAACACAGGAATGGAAAAGGACCTGACTTGGAGAGAACTGGAGATGGCTATAGACAAGATGAAAGGAGGAAGAGCACCGGGTGTGGATAAAGTGAGTGTTGAAATGGTGAAGGCAGCAGGGGAGGTTGGGAAACAGTGGCTGTACCGTGTGATGAGGGTGATATGGAAGGAGAAAAAGACCCCAGAAGATTGGAAGAAAGGATTAATTGTCCCAATATTTAAGAAAGGAAGCAGAAAGAAGTGCAGAAATTACAGGGGAGTCACACTCATACCTCACTGTGCCAAGATATATGAAAAGATATTAGAAAGTAGAATACGAGCCAAAGTGGAGAGAAAATTGAGAGAGGAGCAGTATGGATTCAGACCTGGGAGATCAACAGTGGATCTCATATTTTCAGTGAGACAGCTCCAGGAACACCACTACGAATTTGGAGAGGATCTGTTGATGGCCTTCCTGGACATCGAAAAGGCCTATGATAGTGTGTGTAGGGAGAAGGTTTGGAAAGCAATGGAAAACATGGGAGTGGAAAAAGGGACTGTAGGCAGAGTGAAGGAAATGTATTGTGGAAGTGTGAGTTGTGTGAAAGTTGGAGGGGAAAGAACAGACTGGTTCAGACAAATGAGTGGCCTGAAACAGGGTAGTGCGCTGTCACCCCTTCTCTTTATTGTGGTTATGGACGAGGTAATGACACGGTTAGCAGGAAAGATAGGAGAAGATAAGATGAAAGCAATGGTGTTTGCAGATGATCTCATGGTCTGGGGAAACAAGGAGGAGGAAATTCAGGAGCAACTGAAGGCTTGGGAAGAAACAGTGGGAGAGTACGGATGGAAGTTCAACATCAGTAAATGTGAGATCCTGTTAACGACCAGGAAAAAGGACAGACCAATGAGTGGGATAACACTTGGAGGTGGACAGCTGGAGAAGGTGGAAAGTCTCAAGTACTTGGGAAGTATAGTGGAGGAAAATGGGAGAAATGACAAAGAGATTACGGAACGTGGCAGACAGGCAGAAGCATTTCTGAGAAGCATTAGGAGCTTAGTGTGGAATAAAGATGTCCCACAAAAAAGCAAGGAAGTGTTATACAGAAGCTACTATATCCCGATACTGACCTATGCTTCAGAAACGTGGACAATGAAGAAAAGAGACATAAGCAGAATACAGGCAGGTGAAATGAAGTTCCTGCGAAGTAGGATCGGAGTAACAAGAAGAGACAGGGTGAGGAATGAAAAGGTCAGGGAAATGGTGAAAGAGGAGCCCTTGCAAGGTAGGATTGAGACATCAAGACTGAGGTGGTATGGACACTTAAAGAGAATGGATGAGAAGAAGATTCCCAAGAGGATACATGAGATGCAGATGCAGAAGAAACGACCAAGGGGAAGACCAAGAGATAGATGGCTGAAAGGAGTGGAGGAATGTGTCAAGAAGAGAGGCGAGGAGGACTGGACCAGAGTGACAGTGGAGAGGTGGTGGGAAGAAAGGACTAAGTGGCGAGGCTTATGTTCCAAACAGACCCAGCCTGGGGCTGGAAACTGTACAAGATGATGATGATGACGCCACATACTTGTAGATATCTGTCCAGAGGCATAACTAGGGTATGGCAGACATGGCACGTGCCATGGGCGCCACTCACAAGGGGTGCTAATTATCATGCCACATTTGAGAAAAAAAAAGTTGAATTAATTAATTTTCAATTATGGAAATAAACTTTACACAAAAGATAAAAAAGTGTGAGGGCTGGAACGGAGTTCAATTCCTACCTCAGCCATCCTGGAAGTGGTTTTCCATGGTTTCCCACTTCTACTCCAGGCAAATGCCAGGATGGTACATAACTTAGACCATGGCCGCTTCCTACCCTATTGGTTGTTGAAAGAGAAGAAACTGAGAAAATTAATTATGATTCTGTCGTTTACGAATTTGATTCAGTAAAATCAAGAAAGGTGCACTTTTAATATACGGTACTGTACCTAAAAATTGTAAAATTCTCACATTTATGATCATCACGGTTATATTTATTGATAATTGATTTTTATATATAGAGAATGTCATTCCAGTTTAATATATTTCTCTAAATTAATTTTTGTAAAATTGTAAATAATTATGATAATGTATTTTTAAAATATTAATTTTTATCATTACATTTTTCAATGGTGTACCTAAATATTATTAAATAGCAGTATATATTAACAATAAATATTAATACCATAACTAGGGCACATTTGCGATGGTTTGGTCACTTCAAACGTATGACAGAAGGAAGAATTGCAAAAAATGGTTACATACAGAGATTACTGGAAAAAGACCTGTTATAATCAAAAGTTTACCTCGTTCCGCTTCGTCAATACAATATATTCAAAATTTCGTGATACAATCACATGTCACACTCTACATCGGTACATGTTTCGATGCCTATAAACATTGACATCATCATCAGCCTTATTAGTGTATTGGCAGCACTTAAAAATCCCTTTTAAAAACATCGAGTGTAATAAAAAGTTGACATAAACACATATTAAAATCACATATACACTGAAACACTTTAAAAGTTTTCTTAAAAGGTTTTAAAATTATGGTAGGCACACGTCTTGAGGTTTTCATAGTTCAGTTCATGATGTTTCCGTATTGGTCAAGGGTTTCCATTCCCAAGTAATTTGCGGCCAGAGTCAAACAGAGCCGTGCTGTACTAGATGGAGACTGTTCTACAGCTGTAGAAAACTTTTGAAGTGTTTCAGTGTATAAGTGATTTTAATGTGTGAACTAAACTCTGAAACCTCAAGACGTGTGCCTACCATAATTTTAAAACCTTTTAAGAAAACTTTTAAAGTGTTTCAGAGTATATGTGATTTTAATATGTGTTAATGTCAACATTTTATTACACTCGATGTTTTTAAAAGGGATTTTTAAGTGCTGCCAATACACTAATAAGGCTGATGATGTCTATGTTTATAGGCATCGAAACATGTACTGATGTAGAGTGTGACATTTGATTGTATTACGAAATTTTGAATATATTGTATTGAAGAGGCGGAACGAGGTAAACTTCTGATTATTATAGTAAGTCAATACGGAAAAATGGGTGACTCTACGAGTCAAAAAGAAGAGACTTGTTGGAAGACCTAGGAGGAAATGGCTGGACCAAGTGAAGGAAGATATCACATCCAAGGGAATCAACTGGGATGAAGTCTTGAAGGAGCAGTGGTACATGAATCGACTAAAATGGAGAGCGCTTGTAAACCACACCTGGGAAACTGGAGCGGAAACTTGATGATGATGATGATGACCAATATACAGGGTGTAACTAAAGCTAAAGCTCCGGGGATTCGATAGAGGACCTGACAACAAGCAAAACATGTCCTGTAAACGTATGGTGTATGTGCGTTCGTTGCCGTGTTACAAGCATTGTTTGTGGTGTGCATAACACTGACGGCGGCACGATGTTAGTTGGTCATTTGTGGAGGGTACACAGGCCACTTGTAAGTTTCGTCGCTATTCAAGTGCATACAAATGGATAGGGTGTCAGGGATCGACACCGTGGCCTGCTTGTTCTCCCGATCTCAACCCATTAGACTTCTACTTATGGGGTCATTTAAAGGCCATTATGTATATGAAAGGAGGCAAGGCACCGAGTGTGGAGATGGTGAGAGCAGCAGGAGAGGTGGGGATACAATGGTTGTACCGAGTGATGAAGGCAGCATGGAAGGAAAGGAAGACCCCAGAGGACTGGAAAAAGGGAATAATTGTCCCAATCTTCAAGAAAGGTAGTAGAACAGAATGCAGAAACTATCGGGGAATAACACTGATAAGTCATTGTGCAAAGATGTTTGAGAAAGTTTTGGAAAGGAGAATTAGGACAAGGATAGAAGGAGGAATGAGGGAAGAAAAACATGGCTTCAGAGCAGGAAGGTCCACGGTGGATTTGATATTTGCTGTAAGACAGTTACAAGAACAGCACTATGAGTATGGAACAGATCTATTGATGGCGTTCCTGGACATTGAGAAAGCATATGACAGTGTATGCAGAAACAATGTATGGAAGTCCCTGGAGGACCGAGGAGTAGAAAAATGGACTATACGGAGGATAAAGGAGATGTACAAGGGAAGCGTGAGCTGTGTGAAAGTGGGAGGGGAGAGATCGGACTGGTTGGAACAGAGAAACGGCCTGAAACAAGGAAGTGCACTGTCACCGTTACTTTTCATTGTGGTGATGGATGACATAATGACCCAAGTGGCACAAGTAATTGGGGAAGGAAAGATGAAAGCAATGGTTTGCATATTAAGGCTTTCACGGCCCGGATTATTATATAAATAATTCATGCTTTTGGGCTAATGCCGTGTGTATTTTTAATTTAAACCATACGTTTCGGAGAAATATAGAAACTCCTCGAAGAATGAGGAGGGGGGGGGGGGGGGGGGGGGGGGGGGAGGGTTAGATGGATATAAGGAAACATAAACACAAGGGAAGTGTATCTGAACGATACCTAACGTAACCTTTTGTTTATGTTTCCTTATATCCATCTAACCCTCCCCCCCCTCCTCATACTTCGAGGAGTTTCTATATTTTCACACCGCCCCCTTTACCTTCTCGTTACTTACTACTCTGTCCGCCGTTCCACCATGGTCCATACAGTAATTTCTGGCAGCTGCTCTCTGGTGACGAACAGAGGAATTTATCTATATTTTTTGTAATCTCATTGATATACTTTCTTTGGCCACATTGTTTATTTCCATTGAAAAAGGAGGCAAGGTTTCTCCGAAACGTATGGTTTAAATTAAAAATACACACGGCATTAGCCCAAAAGCATGAATTATTTAAATGAAAGCAATGGTGTTTGCAGATGATTTGATGATTTGGGGAAACAAGGAGGAGGAAGTACAGGAGCAGTTGGACGTGTGGGAAGGAATAATACAAGGATATGGGATGAAATTTAGCATAAATAAGAGTGAGATGGTGATCACAACAAGGAAGAAGGAAAGAACCACAACGGGAATAACAATTGGAGGGGAACAGCTGAAGAAAGTGGAGAGTTTCAATTATTTGGGAAGCCTGATACAAGATGATGGCAGAAACGATAGAGAAATAAATGAGCGGGCGAGACAGGCAGAAGCATTCTGGAGGAGTGTGAGAAGCATGATATGGAGCAAAGATGTCCCTCAGAACAGCAAAAAGATCATATATCGGACGTACTATGTCCATATCCTAACGTATGCCTCGGAGACCTGGGTTATGAAAGGAAGGGAGAAGAGCAAAATACAGGCCAGTGAGATGAGGTTCTTGAGAAGCAGTATTGGAGCTACAAAGATGGACAGAATAAGAAATGAGAGGACCAGAGAATTAATTAATGAAGGAGGAACCATTACAGGATGGTATAGAGAAATCTAGACTTAGATGGAATGGACATGTAAAACGAATGGAGGAGAAGAGGATGCCCAGGAGGATACACGAGATGAAGTGGGAAGGAAAGAGACCGAGAGACAGGTGGCTGAAGGGGGTGGAAGAAAGCATGAAGAAGAGAGGAGAAGACTGGGCAAAGGTGGTGGCTGAGAGATGGTGGGAAGATAGAAGACGTTGGAGAGGCTTGTGTTCCAAACATACCCGGCCGGTGGCTGGAAACTGTGCAAGATGATGATGATGATGGCAAATGAATAGGGTGTCATGGATCGACACCATGGCCTGCTTGTTCTCCCGATCTCAACCCATTAGACTTCTACTTATGGGGTCATTTAAAGGTCATTGTGTATACCACAGATGAGAAAGATCAGTTCCTCGTAGATGTAGAGGATTATATATTAGAAGATAACATCATGATCATAGGAGACCTGAATGCCCTGGTTGGGACAGCCAAACACAGCTGTGAAGATACCATCGGTACCCATGGCTATGATGACAGAAACCACGAGGGTGAAAACCTGATAGACTTCTGCGCACTAAACCGTCTGTGCATACAAAATTCTTGGTTCCAGAAAAGAGACAGTCGTAAAATTACACGTTACAGTTGGGATGGGAAGTCCAGGACAGTAATAAATTACATAATAACTGATAGATGTGCTAACCAGTTTATCACATATGTTAAGGTTATTCCTAGTGAATATCTCGACAGTGACCACCGGCTTTTGGTTGCACACACCAAAAATGTCAGTGAGCCCAATACCAAGCTCAAGAAATTGCCTGGCTGTTAAGAGAAACTCTGAAACAAGAAGAATATCAAAGAAAAATCATGGCTAAACTACCGAACAATGATAAAGGAGGGTTTGAGGAAGAGTGGGATGTCATTTAAGAATACACTGGTTTCTGAAGTTGAATCACTATGTGGAAAGAAACACCATGGTGGAATGAGAGGGTGAAGTGTGCATTGACATCTGAGCATTGACTTTTTTTTTAGCTGCGCAGATTAGTTTTTGAACTGCAAACTACAGTGAAAGAAAGAAATGTATCTAAGAAGAATTTAGACTATGCAAAGCAGAAACCAGGCCATCAAGAAGATGATATTGAGCAATTAGCACAGGAGTATCGGAACAAGAAATTGTTTCTTAAGTGACTGGCACAGGAAGAAAAACATGAGTTTGCCACCAGGTTGACAGAAGACTGTGAAGGCAATAAGAAAATGCTTTAGAAAGTAATCAAGAATAGAAGAAGTGAGCATGGCAGCATCCTTGCACAGGAAGCAGATAATGGGAACCTGGTGACGACTGTTCAAGGCATGAGAGAAGAAATGAAGAACTACTTCAGCACTTTATTACATGGAGAAACATTTGACAACATTAGCACTGCAGTCTGTATCTTAAATGTTAGGGATGAAGCACACCAGTTAACTTGGCTGGAAGTAGAGCCTGCACTTAAAAGTATGAGAAATAGCAAGTCTTCAGGATTTGATGAACTCATTACTGACATGATCAAGGCAACTGGAGCACCAGGTATACAGTGGCTATATTGAGTACTCTCTGTCATCTGGACTGAGAACAGGATACCAGAAGACTGGATGAAAGGCATCATAATTCCTATACATAAGAAGGGAAATAGGAGGAAATGTATCACTCTACTTTCTCATTCACTCAAGCTTTTGGAGAAGATTATTGAGAAAAGGCTCAGAACGATGATAGAACCAGTGAACCACTCTTGGAGGACGAACAACATGGCTTCAGGAAGGACCGAAGTACTGTAGACCTCATATTCACTGTGAGAATGCTATCAGAGATGTACTCGGAACATGGGAAGAACTTGGTTATGGTTTTTATGGACATCGCAAAGGCCTATGACAGTGTCCCCAGGATGAAAATCTGGGAATGCCTGGAGAGTATAAATGTGCCAAAATTCTTAATTGATAAAGTAAAGATGCTTTACCAAAAGTGCCTAAGCTGTGTTCAAGTAGGGGATGGTAGATCAAATTGGTTTGAAACAAGCAGAGGAGTCCAACAGGGAAGTGCCTTGTCCCCACTCCTGTTCATCGTCGCCATGGATCTGTCAAAGAACATTACAATGAGCCTAACACTCTGGTATTTGCAGATGGTGTTGATATGGGGAGAAACAGAAGTGCAGGAGAAACTAAACTTTGGAATGACAAGTTTAAAGAATTTGGACTAAAGATCAGTCAAACAAAAACAGTTGAAAATAACTATCAACAGGAACGGCTCATGTTCCAACATCTTTCTAGAGGAAACTCAGCTGCAATCTGTTTCTAACTTCAGGTACCTTGAAAGTGTTGTCTCAAAGGAAAACACTATAAAGAAAGAGATCCTTAACAAGACCTTCCCCGCAGGGGCTCACATCTAGTGGAACGTGGGTTGGCGACCACGGGGCCCCAGCTGAGTCCGGCATTGTTTCCACTTACTTGTGCCAGGCTCCTTTCCGTCTTCTTTCCTGTCGACCTCACTTGGTCAACTCTTGTTCTCTTCCGACCCCAACGGTATTAGGGTATCCGAGGCCTAGGGAATCTCTTCCTTTCCCGCCTTAATTGGCCCTTGTCTCATCTTTTCTGATACCCTCCTTCTGCGAGGGGTCAGCTTTCTTTTTCTTTTCATGTTAACTCCTGCCTTCTGCTCAAGGCCCTCAAGGAGGCAGGGTGTATGTAGCCCCACCAATTCTGGTGCACCCTGGATATTGCTACACCCTCAGGGGCTCACGGCTGGTGAGTTCGGGAGTTGCTGACCCCGAGGGATTCCTGAGCTGGGTCCGGTTTCCCCCTTTTGTCCCTTACCTGTGGGGAGGACCCTCTCCTCTTTCACTTTCCTATCTGCCTCTCATGGCTCTCCTTCCTTCCAAGTCCCTCAATCCGCATTCTTCGAGGGTTGAGGGCATTTCATTTCCTCCTGTCCTTTATTTGCGTTATTCTCCTTTTTGTTTTCCATTACTTCTTCTAGTATATAAGTTAGTTTTAGTTATAGTTCACATTTTCATTTTCCCTATCACCCAAACCATTAGGGGCGATAGCCTAGATGTTAGGCCCCTTAAAACAACAATTATCATCATCATCAACCTTAAGAAGAAAGGGACTGAGAACCAGGAAAGACGTATAAGGATATGGAAACTGAAAGAAGGGGATAGAAGGGTCGAGTACCTCGAAATGGTAAAGGAAGGAATTCGAACAGATCAAGAAAGAGGGGTGGAAGAGGAATGGGCTAGATTTAAGAAGACACTAGTGGGTGCAGCAGAAGCAGTATGTGGGAGGACAAGTAGTAAGAAGAGGTGGAAGGAAACACCATGGTGGAATGAGAAGACAAAAGATATAGTAAGGGAAAAGAATAGAGCCTTTAGGAGGTGGTATCAAAATAGGACGGTAGAGACAAGGGAAGAGTACCAGGAAAGAAAGAAGGAGGCGAAGAGAGTGGTGGCTGAGGAGAGAAGGAAGTGGATGGAAGAGTGGACAAAGATGATGGAGGAGGATAGTGAAGGTACAAAAAAGGTCCTGTATGGGATGGTGAAAGATAAGAGGCGGAAGGATCCTACGGATTATGTTAGAATGGTGAACAAAAGGGGACAAGAGATAGAAAATAGGGAAGAACTGAAGAAAATGTGGAAAGAATATTTTGAAGAACTTCTGAACCCAAATGGAAAAGATGGTGAGGAGGAAGAAATCGGGGAAGAGGAAGATGAACTGCAAACAGAAAAGGACTTAACATGGAAAGAAGTGGAAGATGCAGTGAACAAGATGAAAGGAGGGAAGGCACCGGGTGTGGATGAGTTGAGTGTGGAGATGGTGAGAGCAGCAGGAGAGGTGGGGATACAGTGGCTGTACCGAGTGATGAGGACAGCATGGAAGGAAAGGAAGACCCCAGAGGACTGGAAAAAAGGAATCATTGTCCCGATCTTCAAGAAAGGTAGTAGAACAGATTGCAGAAACTATCGGGGAATAACACTGATGAGTCATTGTGCAAAGATCTTCGAGAAAGTTTTGGAAAAGAGAATTAGGACAAGGATAGAAGGAGGGATGAGGGAAGAACAACATGGCTTCAGAGCAGGAAGGTCCACAGTGGATTTGATTTTTGCTGTAAGGCAGTTACAAGAACAGCACTATGAATATGGAACAGATCTACTGATGGCCTTCCTGGACATTGAGAAAGCATATGACAGTGTATGCAGAAACAAAGTATGGAAGTCCCTGGAGGATAGAGGAGTAGAGAAATGGACTATAAAGAGGATAAAGGAGATGTACAAGGGAAGCGTGAGCTGTGTGAAAGTGGGAGGAGAGAGATCTGACTGGTTGGAACAAAGAAACGGCCTGAAACAAGGAAGTGCACTGTCACCGTTACTTTTCATTGTGGTGATGGATGACATAATGACCCGAGTGGCACAAGTAATTGGGGACGGAAAGATGAAAGCAATGGTGTTTGCAGATGATTTGATGATTTGGGGAAACGAGGAGGAGGTACAGGAACAGTCGGACGTGTGGGAAGGAGTAATACAAGGATATGGGATGAAATTTAGCATAAATAAGAGTGAGATGGTGATCACAACAAGGAAGAAGGAAAGAACCACAACGGGAATAACAATTGGTGGGGAACAGCTGAAGAAAGTGGAGAGTTTTAAGTATCTGGGAAGCCTGATACAAGATAATGGAAGAAACGATAGAGAAATAAATGAGCGGGGGAGGCAGGCAGAAGCATTTCGGAGGAGTGTGAGAAGCATGTTATGGAGCAAGGATGTCCCTCAGAACAGCAAAAAGATCATATATCGGACGTACTATGTCCCTATCCTGACGTATGCCTCGGAGACCTGGGTTATGAAAGGAAGGGAGAGGAGCAAAATACAGGCCAGTGAGATGAGGTTCTTGAGAAGCAGTATTGGAGCTACAAAGATGGACAGAATAAGAAATGAGAGGACCAGAGAATTAATGAAGGAGGAACCATTACAGGATGGTATAGAGAAATCTAGACTTAGATGGTATGGACATGTAAAACGAATGGAGGAGAAGAGGATACCCAGGAGAGTACATGAGACGAAGTGGGAAGGAAAGAGACCGAGGGGAAGACCGAGAGACAGGTGGCTGAAGGGGGTGGAAGAAAGCGTGAAGAAGAGAGGAGAAGACTGGACAAGGGTGGAGGCTGAGAGATGGTGGGAAGACAGAAGACGTTGGAGAGGCTTGTGTTCCAAACAGACCCGGCCAGTGGCTGGAAACTGTGCAAGATGATGATGATGATCAACCTTAACAGGACCCAAAGAGCTTCTCTTTCTTATTGAGAAATGACAAAATACCCCCAGAAAGCAAAATTAAGTATGTTTCACACCTACTTCATTCCAATTCTCACCTATAGACTTGAAACACGTACCCTACTCAACAAGGCTAATAGTAAAATCCAGGCAACAGAAATTATTTATTTATCGTATGGCTTTTAGTGCCGGGAGTGTCCGAGGACGTGTTCGGCTCGCCTGAGTCTGTAGCTGCTTCCAGTGGACACCCTTAGGGTGAGCTACAAGTTCCATTCGATTTCAAGTTGTTCCAAATTTCGCTACCAGATATCAATGATACCTAGTGGTGAACGTTGGAACTTTGATCGAGCATTCCGACGAAATCTAACATAA
Source organism: Meconema thalassinum (assembly GCA_946902985.2). Classification (NCBI taxonomy): domain Eukaryota; kingdom Metazoa; phylum Arthropoda; class Insecta; order Orthoptera; family Tettigoniidae; genus Meconema; species Meconema thalassinum. The sequence goes on from OX336398.1 coordinate 100,954,854, forward strand.
CAATTTAGCTTCACACAAGTATAGTCTGTGGAAGGATCTTTTACATGCCATAAATCTATGACATGGGACCGCCTGCTTACTGCCCTCCGAAGGAAGGAATACTGAAGGATTTAAAACGCTCTTAAAAAATCCGACGATCTAGGCCGGGTTTGAACCCGTTATCTTGGGCACAGCAGTTCAGCATGCTACCAACTACGCTACCGAAGCCGCTAGGCAACAGAAATGGAATTCATCATAACAATGAACCAAAGGACCAGGAAAGATAAGATTAGGAATGAAATTAACAGGCAGGAAGTTGGTATCAAAATACCGGTCACTGAACTCCTAGGAAGACGCAGATTACAGTCATGAGAATGGACAAAAATAGAACATCAAGAAATTATTTCGACCGAGATGTAAGAGGTTGGTTCCCTATTTTGGGGGCTGCGACAACGTGGTCATGTAGCCCCGTGTACTTCGGGTGTGTGTAGAATCTGTCTGATAACCGGTGTTAATTGTGATGACTGTATTAGTGTGTGTTATCTGTTTTTTAATTCAAGTAAGAACTGCAAACTTTTGAATTTTTCAAATAGTTCCTACTTATGCGCCAAACGCCACCGTCAACGACTACTAGTTCAGAACTTAGCTACCAGACGCCACCGCAGTCGGCTCTTGGCAAAGGACATAGGAACCTAAGAGCGTTGTTTATATTCTTAACCTATACAATTTAGCTTCACACAGGTGTAATTAGTGGAAGGTTCTTTAACATTAGACTCAGTCATGGTTCCGTATTGATTGACAATCAAGTATAATAAAATCGGGACATCCGCCTGATCAATACACAAAATTTATATATGGGTCTATATTAAAACCATTTGGTACATGTTTTGGGGCCTATTATGATGGCCCCTTCATCAGCCAATAACATACAGATTATCAGTAAAATCATAGGATACATTGATAAAAGGTAAAACTAACATGATTTTACTGATAGTCTGTATGTTATTGGCTGATGAAGGGGCCATCATAATAGGCCCCGAAACATGTACCAAATAGTTTTAATATAGACCCATATATAAATTTTGTGTATTGATCAGGCGGATGTCCCGATTTTATTATACTTGAGGTTCTTTAACATGCCATAAATCTATGACATGGGACCGCCAGCTTTACTTACTGTCCAAAGGAAGGCACATTGAGGGATTTTTAACGCTCTTAAAAAATCCGAAGACTTTGGCTGGATTTGAACCCGCGATCTTGGGCATAGAAGCTCAGCATGCTACCAACTACGCCACCGAAGCCGCCTGAAGTAAGAGGGAGGAGACCGTTAGGAAGGCCTAAAAAAAGATGGATAGACACAGTGAAGTCTCAGGTCAACAAAAGAAATGTGAAATAGGATAATGTAGAAGAACAGCAACTCTACTCCCACCGAAAGAAATGGCGAGCGCTTGTATACCACACCCGGGAAACTGGAGCTGGCAAATGATGATGATGATGATGATGTGTATAATATTAATATTATCCTATGGCTTCGGGTGCCGGGTGCAAGCTTTGTTAATTGACACCGAGACGGCAGCTTGCATGTCGAATTTCGTCATTCCTTTGAACGCTATGAAAGTCAAGGAGGTTAGATATCTAAGCACCTTCATACTATAGCGCTTTCTAGTAGAGAATGGAGGAATTTTGTGTCGGCGGTAAATCCCGAAATTTATTTGGCCATTATAAACACAGCCTACTGAATTCAAATGGGTTCTTTAACATGCCAACAATATAATATAATGGTGGGTGAGTGGATATCATGTCGGTCTACTAACCCCAAGATTGCAGGTTCGCTCCTGGCCGTGGTAAGTGATTTTTGAAAGGCGGCAAAAGTACGATACGCATGTCAAAGAACCCATTTGAATTCAGTAGGCCGAGTTCATAATGGCAAAATTAATCTCGGGAGTTTCCGCCAACACAAAGTTCCTCATTTCTCTACTAGAAAGTGCTATAGTGTTCAAGGAGTTTAGATATCTAACATCTAACCTCCTTGACTTTCATAGTCAAGGAACAACGAAATTCGACATGCAAGCTACCCTCTGGGTGTCAATTAATAAAGCTTGCACCAGGCAACCGAGGCCATACTGTGCCCAAATCCAGTTGCCTAGATTTGAGAGCACAGGCCACAATGCTAAGTCCCGAATTGAAAGTTTGAATAGAGCGCGCCAAACCTTCTAAGAAGGAAATGGAAGCTTTGTGCAGCCAAGAAATGGTTAAGTGACGTAGGCGAGAGCATCATAGTCGAGGCTAAATTGACATTAAATATTTCCCGATTGAGTAGAATCTTGAGACTAACATCAGATTACTGGCACGGACAAGGGAGGAAGAATGTGCTTTATTTCGAGGAAATTGATTGAGCGGAAGCTGAGATATGAGATGTTTTAGTTTCAGCATATTTCACGTATTGACCTCGAGGAGTCCGCTTGCGGGGTATATAAAGCCTTTGTGCCAAAGCTAAGTACAGTCATTCCTTCGTAAGCGCTCAGCCGCTAAACCCTTTACGTCGCTCCGAAAACTGTTATACTGTATAAATAATCTTCGTACGCATGGTTGCAAAATCTACGTTATTACTAGCACACAGTTGCTGGGACAGTGATTTCGACGATAGTACTTGGTTACTGGTCTTATAAAAGTGTTTAACATTATAGTGATCTTCGAACTTTTCAAAAGTTATCACCGAGGTGATAGACTTTGTGGCATTGGTAATAATTTACTGCTACAACGGACATATGAATAGACTTAGTCTATATTTTGCTTTCCACTATCCACTAAAATTTAACTTGGATTATTTCATCCAAACAACCAGAATAAGTTTTAGACTTAATAACTTTCGACCAAACAAAATAAGTCAGTACTGTTCACCTACCAGTCTTGCACAGTTCAGTTCACTAGCCGACATGGGGAAACCAGCATGCATAGCATTGTCTGGAGAGTGAGAAACTCTGCCCAGGGAACAGATCTTCAGAACTCGAACATGTGTTTCATAAGATTTTAAGAGTAGTGACAGTATTGAAGGCATTACAGTTGGGTCGAGTTAAAACTGGTAATTTTTCATCATGGATCTTTTCGATGTAACCCCAGTCAAGATTACTTCAGCTGTTGAAGCAGCACATTTTACGAACTATTTTCATCAAGATATTCAGGCTACAAGTATGAATACCGCTATGTCTGTCTAAGACCATTGTGGGTATAAAATGGAGGCCGATACAAGATTATAAATACGTGTCCTAATGGGGACAAGAAGACTGAAATAATCTGGTTCAGACCAGATTACCAGTATCAAGATCTACAGGAATGTAAGCTACAATTTGCATTATTTTTATGCGTAGTTAGCTGGAATTTCTAAATTTTTCTACAGTCATACCAACACATATTTTCTTTTCATCGATGTTTTTGCTGTTGGAAATATTTTTTTTGCAATAGAAGCTTTGATCTGAGCAGTTTTTACACTCAGAAGTCAATGATTCGAAATTTATGGACGAGCAGAACGAGCATTTATTTAATTTTGATATTTTTCTAATAACGGTCATCAGCCGTCGTAACTGAAAATTTAATAATAAATTTAAGTTGAGGAATGGATATTTATCCATTATTAAGAAGTCGAGGATGATATTCCCCGAACAGTTTAACAACTTTAAATCCCTTTGTTGAGGAAATAATAATAATAATAATAATGTTGATTTAATAATAATTATTATTTTCAATTTTCTGAGATAATAATAATATTTGTGATTTCTAATAATCATTATCATGTAGTGTGATTTATACATTTGACATTTAAAACAATTTTCCTAACATCGGTTACTTGTTGATTCCGAAGGTTAGTGGTTAACGCATGCCCACAAACAAATAACATATTAATTCAGTGGAAGTATTTTACGCTTGCGTTATGCATTTAAATCTTTGAGAAGACATGGAAAGTAATGATACGGGAAGCCAAAAGCATGTATAAAACAGTTTTTTTGCTAGAGTTTGTATAAATATAAAATCATTATTGAGCAACGTCTTTTGATAAAACGTTTGGCTTAAAATAGACACGGTGTGGAGTTATTCATGTTTTAAACTGATGGTAAAATTATTATCGTAAACTCATTGGGGGAGTTTACTAACTTATAAATCTTCCAGTTGTCGTAACAAGCAAAGGCTTGATTATTCTGTATAATGTGGGAAGAAATAATTGTTGTGTGTGCAAAGAGTTAAATATGCCATTCTGATTGTGCAATTAAGTCGCAGGAATGAGGTTGTTGAAATGAAGCATCAACCATATTGTAGGTTGGATGTCTTTGAAATTAGTGGAGGAGTTGAATTTAGCCACACTTTCGTCGAGATATAACCAAAGGTTATTTGGTTGAGCCATCATTGTCAATTCACAGTTTACCCATGTGTTCTAGAAATATTCCTAGTAAGTGCTAGCCTGAAAATTTTATTGTTAAACTTGTACATTTCATTATGAAAAGACTTTACCGTTGTCTAGATGCTAATTATGATTATGTGATTTTTGACGCATTTAAATCGAATGGGCCGATGCTGTAAATTATTTAAAACTGTTACTTCTTAACAACCACTACAAACTGAGAGGATTTTTGTGATCCTGTAAAAATATAAACATTTTGCAAATAAATTTGATGATTAACATTTTTGACATTTTTTCAAATAATTGTAAATTTGATAATAACAAATGATATTGTTATCAGACCAATGAGTGGGATAACACTTGGAGGTGGACAGCTGAAGAAGGTGGAAAGTCTCAAGTACTTGGGAAGTCTAGTGGAGGAAAATGGGAGAAATGACAAAGAGATTACGGAACGTGGCAGACAGGCAGAAGCATTTCTGAGAAGCATTAGGAGCTTAGTGTGGAATAAAGATGTCCCACAAAAAAGCAAGGAAGTGTTATACAGAAGCTACTATATCCCGATACTGACCTATGCTTCAGAAACGTGGACAATGAAGAAAAGAGACATAAGCAGAATACAGGCAGGTGAAATGAAGTTCCTGCGAAGTAGGATCGGAGTAACAAGAAGAGACAGGTTGAGGAATGAAAAGGTCAGGGAAATGGTGAAAGAGGAGCCCTTGCAAGGTAGGATTGAGACGTCAAGACTGAGGTGGTATGGACACTTAAAGAGAATGGATGAGAAGAGGATTCCCAAGAGGATACATGAGATGCAGATGCAGAAGAAACGACCAAGGGGAAGACCAAGAGATAGATGGCTGAAAGGAGTGGAGGAATGTGTCAATAAGAGAGGCGAGGACTGGACTAGAGTGACAGCGGAGAGGTGGTGGGAAGAAGGGACTAAGTGGCGAGGCTTATGTTCCAAACAGACCCAGCCTGGGGCTGGAAACTGTACAAGATGATGATGATGATGATGATTGTTTTATGTTAAATTTTCGAAATAATATTTCCAAGTGATAGTTAATTTATTGAATGGTTGAATCCATATTGAATTGAATTTATATTTTGTGGATAATAATATTTTGACTATTATAGTGATAATTGAGTCAAGAGCTCTGAATAGATTTTGGATCGAGAACAGATGATTCAATAAATATTTTCTGTTTATCGAAGTTCTTCGAATCCTAATGCTCGAATGTCCATGTAAATGATATTGTGTTGTATTCCTTGCTAATAACTTTGTATTTGAACAAATCTTGCGATAACTGAATCCTGAAATGTTAGTTAATTTGCTACTATAATTTTGAAAAACTGAAACAGTGATATATTTTTTCATCGAGTGATAATATTTTTTTTCATTTCAATATGTGAATACTCAAATAAGATAGGAATCAGAAAGGACAATTAAATTTGCACTGACAAAACCCTACTTCTGTAAATAATTCTTTTGAGCGAAGTCAACAGGAGTACTAATTTGACCTTCGTCTCAATTGCCAAGTGTTCATGTGTTGGTGGAATTGTAAATCTTGTATATAACGTATGATTCGTCGTGCATCCATTATGCTATTTTTGGCATGCCTTCAGTAATTTTTAACGTTTTAAATAAAATGAGATAATTTTACAGGTTGTGTTATTTCCAGAAAATCTCCTTCTATCCTTATTGTTGCATCGAGTCGAAAATCAGTAACGCAATTTTCTTTGTTGAGTTATTGTAGTCACTTTAACCCATCTTGCGCCCCGGGATATTTTGATTCTCGTGCTGACTGATTTTTGGTGAAATGCATATGTGGTCGTCCGGACTTCGGTCTAAATGGGCACAATACGATATTATTATTATTATGCCAACAATGTATGACATCCATGTCGTGATTTTTGTCGCCTTTCAAAAAAATCACTTTCCACGGCCAGGAGCGAACCTGCAAGCTTGGGGGGTTGGTAGTCAGACACGTTAACCACTCACCCACCTGATTTTTGTCGCCTTACAAAAATCACTTACCACAGCCAGGAGCGAACCTGCAAGCTTGCGGTTGGTAGTCCGACACATTAACCACTCACCCACCATAGCAAGCTATGATGTGTATGTCACACCTATTCGTAATGTGGACATGCTGCGTCAGCGAATAGAGCAAGGATGTCAGCTGATACGACAGACGCTGGGAATATGGGAGCGAGTGAGACAGTCAATGATGCGGTGCATAGACGCCTGCATTACAGCTCGTGGTAGCTATTTTGAGCACCTTCTGTAGAGACCTGTAAGTAGTAACGTACACTTTATCAACACAAATGACCAACCTGCATAGTGAAGCGGTCTGTGTTATTTAACAATAAATATTAATAAATACAGGGCTTTTATATTTGCTTGGCTAGGACATTCTCGCTCACGCGCTCTGCCAGTGACGCCTCAGTTGCCATTTGCCGGCTGCTGCGTGCGTGTATGTACGGCAGAGTTGGTGCTTACAATCAGTATCATGCATTTTTACTCACCATGCTTACAGTAGATGCTGAAAATGTTCCCCATCCGCTGCCAAACATAATGGGCATCTACTTATGAAGTTTCCGGTTACTCCGTTTAATTTAGCTTCACTAAAGAAATAACGACCTTGACGTCCATTTTTATCGTTTACTGAACCTGTACATTTGAATCCCTTAGCCAGTTGTCTTATTGTGATTGTGTATAGTGCTGTAATGAATGAAAATCCACAGCCTGCTTCCAGTCGACCAACCGGGTCAGGGAATGGATTGAATGAAGCCCCTATCTAGCGGCGAGGATTTGAACTGTGCCGGCTGCCGAAGCCTGTCGCACTCCCCTGGGGCAATGGTTAAATGAATGACAAATGAAATGATAGTGGAGAGTGTTGCGGGAATGAAATTGTGACAGGGAAAACCAGAGTACCCGGAGAAAAACCTGTCTGCCTCCGCTTTGTCCAGCACAAATCTCACATGGAGTGACGGAGTGACCGGGATTTGAACCACGGACCCTGCGGTGAGAGGCCGGCGTCCTGCCGCCTAAGCCACTGAGGCAGTGCTGTAATGCCTTATGTGAAATATTCCTTACTTGAACGTGTATATCTGCACAATACGTGCATAAAGTGCAGGAAATCGTGCGCTAGAACAAGACAAAAGTTTCGAGTGAAATTTCCAGGGAGACCCATTCCTATAAATCGGACAATATAACAACGGGCTAATTTGAGATTCAAACGTACAGGATCAGTAAACAATAAAAATAGACGTTAAGGTTGTTATTTCCTTACTGAATCTAAATTAACCGGATTAACCAGAAACTTCATAAGAAGATGCCGATTATGTTTGGCAGCGGATGGGGAACATTTTCAGCATCTACTGTAAACATAGTGAGTAAAATGCATGATACTGATTTTAAGCACCGTATTCTGCCAAACATATGCGCGCGCTATTGCCGGCAACTGAGCCATCACTGGCGGAGCGCGTGAGCGAGAATGTCCTTGCCAAGCAAATATAAAGACCCTGTACAATGAAAATACATATTAACAAAGATATATTAACAATAAATATTAGTAAACAATTGTTGTTTTCTCTTTATTATTCCAATTCCTTAAACTGAAAAAAGAAGTAAATTCAAAAGATAATTTGTTTATGAAATCTTTTGAAAACAATCAGAATCTTGGTCACACTAGTGTGTACCGGCTAGAACAAATAACTACCACCCTAACAGGGGCGCAAACTCAATGCTTGCCATGGGCAAGATAAGCCTCTGTATCTGTCTGACTGTCCTCTTTATTTTAACCTGCTATTAAACTACAATTCGATCAATGATTGTTCGAGACGCATCATGTTATTGGAGATCCGGTACGTCATAGAGGCCAAAGTGTTAAAAAGATCAGGCAAATATGCACAATAAGACTTGACAATATGAAGAATTGTTATAGACTATGTTATTGACATACGTTGTTTCCATCAATCAATCTCTTAATTGCAGCAAGCCATTGCCGCACAATGGCTGTAGATCTGCTTTACCGTAGCAACATCTGCTGCGAACATCCTGCACTTTTCAGCCTTAGCACTGGCTTTCTCTACTGCCGACTATTGTGCTCCAGTGTGGCTTAATAGCCCGTATACGAAGTACAGGGTTTCTATAAAAGAACTCCGGGGTTTTAAAAATTCATATCTTAATAACTGTAGAAGATAGAAAAATGTAGTTAATTTCTCTGAAACGAGTAGCTCATTAAGTTTTACTCATACCAATTGGGAATGTTTTCATCAACAGTTGGCAGTGCTGCAGAGCATTGACCTTGAAACAACGTAGCGGCAGGCAGTGGTTTTGGATTGCCGCACTATGGCGACGCCGCAACAAAAGGCTCAATGCGTTATTTGGCTAATAGAAACTAATTCTGTTGTTACGGTACAAAGAACCTTTCGACGTAACTATGGTGTTGACACGCCTACGGATAAGTGGTTTCAAACAGGAAGTGTTTTAAAACAAAAGTCGCCGGGTAGGCCGCGTGTCACAAGAGAATGTGGGCAGAATCCGAGCTTCATGCCTTCCAAGCCCTAAGAAATCATTGACAAGACACAGTCTGGAGTTGGGGTTATCAAAATCAACAGCTGTGGGGGTCCGGGCGGGGACACCAAGAGCCCGCCGATGAGCCAGCTTGGTGTCCTAGGCGAAACCCCACACAATACACGGCACAAACCTAGAAGAATTGCTGAGTTTTAATTCACCGGCCGTGAAAGCCAATATACCATCTTTTTGGAAGCCTTCATAGGGAGGTTGAGGCTGCTTGAGCTTTTGGTTCTCACAGTCAAGGAGTGCAGATGCACTCTATATAAAGGGAGGTATCGCGCAGTTCGATACTTCTGTGGGGGTCCGGGCGGGGACACCAAGAGCCCCGCCGATGAGCCAGCTTGGTGTCCTAGGCGAAACCCCACACATTACACGGCACAAACCTAGAAGAATTGCTGAGTTTTAGTTCATAAGGTAGTTCATAAAAGACTTTGTTTAACTGCTTACAAAATTCAACTGTTACACCACATTAAACCGGCAGACAAGATTAAGAGATTAGACTTTTCTGTTTCTACGCTAAACGAAATCGATGAAAATATCGATTTAAAAAATGTTATATTTAGTGATGAAGCGACTTTTCATGTGAATGGGTCTGTAAACAGACATAATTGCAGAATTTGGGGATCAGAGCCGCCCCATGAGTTCATAGCGTATGAACGTGACACGCCAAAAGTGAATGTTTTGTGTGGTCTTATGCATGATAGAGTAATAGGTCCCTTCATTTTTGTTGAAAGAAATATCAAGGGTGATGTCTATTGTGACATGTTAGAGGAATATGTTTTTCCTCAGTGTTTAGTCCACTTCCAACAAGATGGGGCACCGCCACACTTCAGTTTGCGTGTACGTGAGGCACTTGACGCTCGACTCTGCAACAGATGGATTGGAAGGGAAGGACCTATTCCATGGCCTCCAAGGAGCCCTGATATGACTCCGTTGAGCTCTTTCTTCTGGGGGCATATCAAGAATCTTGTGTATGCGGAGAAAATTCATGATGTTGCCCATCTCGGGGAAAGAATAATCAATTGTGTGGCAACCGTCCCCCCAGACATGCTGGCCAGGACATGGGAAGAGGTGGAATACCGTTACGATGTGTGCCGTGCCACTAACGGGGTCATATTTAACTTTATTAAATTGTTAAAAAAAACTTGAAAATGCAACCTTTCCAATCATGTATTAAACATTAATATAACTCTTTTACTTCATCACAATATTTTGCCTCAAAACCCCGGAGTTCTTTTATAGACACCCTGTATATTGACCCACAATTGAATACCAGCATTCGTCTTATATCTGGCACCATCAGACCAACTCCAGTCCACTGGCTCCCACTGTTGTCTGGTATAATGCCACCTGACTTACGAAGATCCAGTGCTCTTGTTCGAGAGTACAACAAGATCTGCAAGAATCCTCTGCTACCTGTTCTAGGCGACATACCAGCTCTTAGTCTCCAAGATTGAAATCACGATATCCATCTCTTTGTGATGCTGCTCTGAAGACATCCACCAACTTCGATGCTTTGGAGGAATGGAAAGGCCGTTGGAATAACTCCACTGACTTGCCCCTACATAACATCTTCAGAAGGGAAAAAATTGCTAACGGATTCCAATTACCGCGTGCAACTTGGTCCAGACTGAACAGGATCAGGACAAGTCATGGGAGGTGCAGGGATTCTCTCTATAAGTGGAACTTTGTACCATCTCCAGAATGTGATTGTGGAGCCCCTCGCCAGACCATTCCCCACATTTTAAGCGAGTGTCAACTACGGGCTTATCCAGGTAGATTGGAAGACTTTCTATCACCAACAGCGGAGGCACTGCAGTGCGTTCAAAAGTTGGACATTCAGCTATAACGGATAACACTAATGCCTGAAGTGAATCAATGTTTTTTTGTTATTGTGTATATATTGTATATATTATGTATATAATTTCCTTGCCATACGCTTATATTAATAACCATAGCAACAGAGCACTATCGAATAGGATTAGGAATAATCGATTGTTAGCGACAGTGGCAATTTCTGGTAATTACTTTTAACCCTCAGGATGTCGCGTCGCGGTCTTTTCGACCGCACGCATACTTCTTTTGTTACTCTATCTAGCCTTGTTGTAGGACAGGCCCCTCTACCCCGCACCCCTCCTCTACGGTTTAAAGCCAGGTAGCGCTACTCAGCCAGTTGTATTTTAATTCGGTGCTCCATGCACAACCATTCCCAGTAATAAAAAATCACATTAAGCCGTAACATTGTTTTATATATTTTTTACTGATGTAAATTACTCATTCATTGTACTATACTTTTTTTTTCATTTGTTTGCTTTTGTGAATGTTCTTCCCTCTCCACTGTATTTTTATGTGTGTTTTAAACATGGTGGCTATTACTCCTGGAAATCCTGGAAAACTCCTGGATTTCTATTAGGTCTGGAAAACTCCTGAAAAATGATGACAAATTTGAAAACTCCTGGAAAATAGTCAATGTTAATTAATTATAAAAATCTTTCCATGTTAAATCATACTCCCGCTGCGATTTTGGGTGAGCACTCTTATCGTTAACGAAAAAAATTTCCTCAGGCTACCTGTTTCTGTGTGGGAGAAATCATTAAATCATTTGTGTGTAGGCTTGCGTATCAATTTTTGTCAACATCTGTATAAGTAAACCAAACACGACTGCTTTATTTTGGTCTTGAAGTAGGCAACTGATAAAGGCCCGCATGCCCCCTCCCCCCCCCTCTCCTTCAACCCCCGCTCACCGGGACTCTCGCTTATTTTTAAGTCTGGAAAAATGAGAATTACTCCTGGAAAATCGTTGACCGATTTGAGTGGCCACCATGTTTAAAGTAGAATGTAACATTAGTTGTATTCTTTAAAAGCACTATTTGGATGTAAATAAATAAAATGTATACTTCGGACAATGGAAATACAGTAGAGTGTAAGCACATAAAGAAAGCAACCTAAGAAACGATATTGAATGCTGGCGGTCTTTTCCAACCCCCCTCCCCGCGACTGACATTACACTGCCTCGCGCTACGTCCCGAGGGTTGAGAAGCAAAGATATGTTTTATAACCCTTCTATATATAGTCGAACCTCGATATCTCGAACTTCTATTTCTCGAATGTTCGATAAGTCGTAGTAATTATTATTTCGCGATATTATTACCCGAACGAACTTCCTATGATTTAGTAGTATATTTTTCTCTTTATGTTGAATTTTTCGATATCTTAGAGCTTAAATTATATCCCTGGCCACTTAAACTTGTTTTTTTTTTTTTTTACTGTCGACTTGAGCCTCTATGGACTGCGTGTTAACAACCACTCTCATTTCAGTGTCTGCGTCTTGTTTGTTTGCCGGCTTTGACATCTTACCAGTATCTCTTGAGCCCATCTATCAGCTTGTTCTTCTGCTCCTCTGTCAAAGTGCCTCTTCGTCTTCTGGGTTCCACCTCCACCATAAAACCCTGATAGCTTTTCACCTTCTGAAACTATTCCTGGGCGGCTTCGGTGGCGTAGTCGGTAGCATGCTGAGCTTCTATGCCCAAGATAGCGGGTTCAAACCCGGCCGAAGCCGTCGGATTTTTTAAGAGCGTTAAAAATCCCTCAGTATGCCTTCCTTCGGAGGGGAAGTAAAGCCGGCGGTCCCATGTCATAGATTTATGGCATGTTAAAGAACCTTCCACTAATTGCACCTGTGTGAAGCTAAATTTGATAGGTTATTGTAAACAACGCTCTTAGGTTTCTAAGTTCGTTGCCAAGAGCCGACTGCGGTGGCGTCTAGCAGCTGAGTTGTGAACTTAGCCTAGTAGTCGTTGACGGTGGCGCTTGGCGGCAAAAGTAGGAACTATTTGAAAAATTCTAAGTTGCAGTACTTAAATTAAAATGACAGATAACACACACTAATACAGTCATCACAATTAACACCGGTTATCAGACAGATTCTACACACACCCAAAGTACACGGGGCTACATGACCGCGTTGTCGCAGCCCCTAAACTTAAGAACCAACCAACCAACCAAACTATTCCTGTCTTTGATTTTATCCTCCGTAATGCCCACCTGTCTTTCATTTCAACTTGGAGATCTTCGGTTTAAGAAAATTCCAGTTTTTCTTTGTGAGCCGGTCATTATTCATATGGAAGATGTGCCCATAAAACAGCAATCTTCGTTTTCTAATTGCTGTTGTTATCGGTTCCATCTTTCTGTATACTTCTTTATTTGATACCAGTCGAACCTGTCCGTCAACCCATCTGTTGCCCAAGATCTTCCATAGTAGTCTGCGTTCTCTTTTAAGTAGCTGATTGACTTGTCCTGTCCGATTCATACACAGGGTCTCCGAAGCTTATAAACCTTCTGGTTTGACAACAGTGCTGTAGTGCCTTAGTTTGGCTCCTATACTTAGCATCTTCTTATTGTAGATGTTTTTAGACAGTTGGAACACTCGCTCTAGTTTCAGGATGTTTATTACCTCCAACATTCACATATTTTTGCAGTTTTGCAACTTGTTTCATTCAAAGGTTCTAATTCTCTAATATAATTCACTCATCATCATCATCGGCTTTAACTCGAATCCGAGTATAAATCTTCTTCCTTCAGTCCAGTTTGTGGATGTGTTTACGGTGACTAAAGAGTCCAATCCTGGCATGGAACAAGCGACCACACAAGTCACATAGTATTGCTGGAGGAGGACGTGGTTGGGCTGCTCGAAGTTTCCTAGCTTGACGCTTGGCCTCTTCATGTGTGCGTCGATCCCTTTCAAACGTCTTTACAGTATCCGAGATGGTACGGCGCCAAGTTGAGCGGTCGTCAGCCAACATGTCCCAGGTTTGTGAATCAAGACCTGTCAATTTCAGGGTCTGCTTAAATTGGTCCTTGTAGTGCCTCTTAGGACCACCATTAGGTCTGGTGCCATAGCATAACTCACCATATAGCATTTGACGAGGTAATCTCACATCATCCATCCGATGGTCATGATCAATCCATCTAAATTGGTGACCTATTATGGATGATTCTATGCTGTTGATTTGAGCCTTTTCCAGAACAGCAATATTGGTAATGCGGTCTTCCCATTTAATCCTCAGGATTGATCGAATTTTTGTAGGTGGAAACGCTCAAGCTTCCTAAGATCACGTCGGTAAAGGGTCCACGTTTCACAACCATACAACAATGTAGAGATGACTACTGCTTTGTACACCATAAGCTTTGTACTCATAGACAGATCTTTATTCATGAAGACCCGGTGCGCTAATCGTCCATACGCTGCGTGGGCTGCGCCAATTCTCTTATCCACATCCTGCTCACAGGTACAGCTCACAGAAATGGTACTGCCCAGGTACGAGAAGTGGTCAACCTGTTCTAATGGCAAATTTGAGATGGAGATATTGAACTGAGGAAGAGGTGTACCTGGTGAAGGTTGTGCCAAGACTTTAGTCTTATTGACATTTATGGTAAGACCAAAGCGATCACATGCACTTTTGTAACAATTAACTGACTCTTGCAGCTCTTCTGGTGTGAGAGTTGGTGACGCAGCATCATCTGCATACAACATGTTAGTAACCTGAGTTTTCCTCAAGGAGCGGAGACGAGTTAGGTTGAAAAGCCCTCCATCAAAACGATACTTGACCTCCACACCTGGGATGTTTGTGGGTGAATCATAAAGCATTGCAGCCAAGTACAGTGCAAAAAGCGTTGGATCCAGTGCTCATCCTTGTTTCAGTCCATGGGTAATGGGAAATTCATCGGACATCTTATTCTGATGGCAAACCTGACCTGTCATGCCATCATGGAGAGCCTTGATTAGATCTACAAAATGCTGAGGGCAACCAAACCGCTTCAGCACTGCCCACATGGCTGGTTTTGGAACCGAATCAAATGCCTTTTCCAAGTCATAAAAGACTAAGAAGAGTGGATTCTGTTGTTCTCTACATTTTTCTTGTAGCTGTCTCACACAGAAAATCAAGTCAATTGTGCTTCTGGAAGTTCTAAATCCGCATTGTGACTCAGGGAGCATCTTCTCAGAGTTAACCTTGAGGCGGTTAAGTAGAATTCTTGCAAGAATCTTCCCCACAATTGATAGCAGTGATATACCACGGTAGTTGCCACAAACACTGCGATCACCCTTTTTAAAGATAGTGACGATAGTGGCATTCTTTAGGTCTCCAGGTACCTTTCTTGATTCCCATATTCTGAGGATAAGGATGAAAATTCTTGTTTTGAGGGAATGACCTCCGGCTTGAATTAGTTCCAGAGGGATGTTATCTGCGCCAGGTGCTTTTCTGGGTTTCAATTGGGTGAGAGCTGCACTGAATTCATGATAAGTAGGAGGTACTGCCATCCACAGTTGTTCGGGTTGTTGCGGCACATCACAGAGGAAGTCTTCAGCAGCTTCTGATGGACGATTTAGGAGATTGGAGAAGTGCTCCTTCCAGCGTTCCAAGATTTCTTGACTATCAGTAAAGGTAGTAGAATTATCAGCGCTTTTCAGTGTACCTGATGATGAGCGAGATGGTCCATATATTTCCTTGAGTACGGCATAGAAGTTGCTCAAGTCTCGAGCATCCGATAGTCTCTGCAGTTCCTGAGCCTTCTGTTGCCACCAAGTATTTTTAATCTGCCTTATCTGCGTCTGGCATTTACCCTTGAGTTCCAGTAGTTTATCTCCCTTTGTGTTGGAAGTTGGGTCTTGAAGATGGGCAAGATAGGCATTCCTTTCGGCATTGATGAGAGACAGAATTTTCTCATTGTTATCATCAAACCAGTCTTGTCTTTTCCGCACTATAAAACAAATGGTTTCCTCAGCTGACAGTATGATAATCTTCTGTAATGTGGCCCATTCTTGCTGAATATCATTTGTTACTGGGTTTTCTGATAACTGGGTGACGATCCTGTTTCCAAAATGTTTGTACATGGATTCATCCTGAAGTTTGGATGTATTAAACTTCTTTCTTGACAAATTTTTGATGTTCCTAGGTGGTTTAGGTCTGATGGATATCCTGAGCTTACATATAAGAAGTTTATGATCTGTCCAACAATCGTCTATATTCCTTGCTGTTCTGGTAATAAGAGTGTCCTTCTTATCACATTGCCGGGTAATGATATAATCAAGAATGTGCTAATGTTTGGAACGAGGATGCATCCACGTGGTTTTGAAGCGGTCAGGTAGCCGGAACTGCGTGTTGGTAATGAAAAGTTCGTGTTCTGCACAAAGACCAAGAAGCAACAGTCCATTGGGATTACATTTTCCAAGTCCCTGTTTGCCCATCACATTATTCCATAGCCTGTGATCTTTCCCAACTCTGGCATTGAAGTCACCGAGGAGCAAGAGTTTATCTGCAGATGATACCTTGGAGATGATTTCACTTAGCTGATTATACAGTAGAACTGAGCCTTTACTTCATCATCAGAATCTAAGGTAGGAGCATAGGCAGAGATGAGTGTTATAAAGGAACCTCCTGAGAGTGGTATGCGGAGAGTCATGAGCCTTTCGCTGATTGCAATGGGCGTAAGTTGGTGTTAATTTACCAGTTTGGTCTTCACAGCGAAGCCCACGCCATGAATACGACATTCACCCTCCTCCTTTCCTTTCCAGAAGATGGTATATCCTGTTCCAGATTCAGTAATCTTGCCTTCAGAATACAGCCTAGTTTCACTGAGAGCAGCAATGTTGAAACGTTTTGCTAGCCCCTAACTGTTGGGTGAGAAATGTAACTGTTTACCTTTGCCTAAGCTATGTTGTTTTAATGGGCGCCAAGACCTCAACGCAATGTTGAAATCTAAATTTGTATTTAACAACGTCTAGCTCTGGCAGAACACATTCAAGACTCTATTCACTCAGATCGTGGTATGATTTGATCATTAACCCAACAAACAATTGTATCAGGAGAAGGAATTGGTCTATATCTAATGCTACCTACTGAAAGCAAAGATTGCATTGTAAAAGAAATGAATTTATTATATAAAACAAGTATAGAAAAATTAATAATAATAATAAGTTTAAAATTTAAATTGGAGCGTTGCGATTTTAATATTACCGATAGAAAATTACGTGAAAACGGAGTCTGATAAATTATTGATTTTACTCTTATTCCCAAGCTATGAAGTTATTGAAATATGAAATATAAAACCAAGAGAAATGAGAGATTGCGTATTTCTGCGTCATTAGCGCTTACCACTGGAAATGCCCGAAGCCTTTCCCTCGTACTGGATGATGCTGTGAGCTTCCCACAGTCTCCTGAATGTCGTCATCTTCGTCGATGTTTGATGAGATTCTGGTAGATTAGATAATTCTATGGTCCGTACCTCGGACCCAAACACTCGTACAACCGCACTGGTTAAGTTTTACAAAAGTTAGTCCTCCAATCCACGGAACATCGGAGCGATTCCCGCGTACAACCGTACTCGTTAAATTCTATACAGATTGTCCTCCTTCCACGCCGCGCCGAACGATATATGCACACGTTGGCTCCCCCACCATGGTACCGACTTCCAGCTTACGTGGTCTCCACTGATTGGCTGAGCACGCCGCTACTTCCCCTCCTCTGGTTCATTACACACGGCGCGCGAATGAAGAAGTTGATTTCCGTTCCATATATTCGCCTTTTCTTGACGATGCGACCCAGCCTTGCGTAATACTTCCTGACAAGATTAAGCTTGTATTTGAATTCCCCGTGACTCATCTCTCTCAAATACCCTAACTGACAAAACTCCGTAAAATTCCGTAATCAGATAATTTTCTATGATATCGTCGTTCGTAATAATTTGCAGGATAGCGTTTTCTAAGACATAGAAAACCTATCTGTATGCTTATAATTTTTATAAAATGCTCCGAAAATATCTTAATAATAATTATAATAAATTAATAATAATAATAATAAATTAACATGAAAAATTCTCTTGGCTGAACAATTTGCCGCGTAAATAAATATAGAATGGCTTCCTACTGACTTATGCCAGTTGCATAAAAACCCCTCGAAAAACACGTTACATATTCGCCTCGGATCATCGGATGATTTACCGTGACGACGGTCCATTATCCGATTATCCCAGACACGTTAATAAACCCCATCCAAAATACATATTACATAAATGAAATCTCCCTAAAATACAGATATATACACTCATAATTTTTCTTCACGCACTTTGCGTCAAAGTTTGTTTTCACTATGGATTGCACTTTGCAACCAGTCCAATGTTTCTCATATAAAATAGTGTTCCACGGATATTTCCGCCTCTCAAATTCCTCTATGTTGGAGAAATAGACATAATTAATGTGTGAGCACTATGTATTTATGATGTCATATCACACGCATTGAAGGTGTTCTGATATATTTATATCACCATAGAACTTCCTAATTTCACTGGAGGTCCCTTCCTTATGGTGAAATTTAATCTCACTTATCACTGAGCACACGATCACACTATTGTGGCAGCGCCTCGTGACCATAATACATGATCTCTCTTTATAAAAGATGATTAAATTAATATTGACTTCTGAAAAAAAATACCGTAAATGTGCATTACATATAACACCAAATATTTCTGTGCCGTAATCGCCCTGTCTTGTTAAGTTCCCGTAGACCATATTCTACTTAATACTAGTTCTCAACACAGACCAGTTCTCCTGACACAAATAATACCTTTGTACAAATTATCTTAAATTACACACTTACAAATCTTACATGGCGAGGCCGTAAACAGAAATCACGTGTGCTGATATGTATGAGTTTCATGAAGGACTGTCTCGCCTTCTGATGGCCCATCTTTTGCCTCGTGGACGCCTTAAGCAAAAATACCCTGTCCAAGCGCTCACCCATCTCTAGGAGGCAAATGGGAATTCACCAGCGCTACCAAATTCTGGCCTTGGTGTATCGAGACATTTTAGTGCTCAAGAGCATCCGACAATCCCGTCATATTTCCATGTACCTTAAAAACTCTCATTTACTTACATACTACCCCCCTGTGCGACTTCTGATACGCCTGCCTTGAAGACCAGATCTTCCACGCACCAGACACCACACTTACTCATTTGATAGGCTGGCTCGCCAGCTAAACACACTCACTTTATGACACATATTTTCGTAGACTATGTATATTATACGTTCCGTATAATCTGTTTCCCTCACTATTCTCCAGCACATATGCTGTTTTCCCAATACGTTTGGAAACTATAAATGTTCCTGTGTCACCTGCTTCCAACCTTGCAAGTGGCTCCCTTTAAATGAACGTCATCACGTTGCTCTACCTAGCCTATTTCTCAGTATCCGTAACGATGCCCTGTTGCTACTGTCCACACATGCTAACCCTACTTTCCTCTGGTGTCACACCTCTACTCGACACTCTATGACCTAAAAATGTCACTTCTGACTGACGGAATGACGACGTAGACAGCTTCAAAGTGAACCCTGCCTGATCTAACTTCTGAAAAACTATATCTAAATGACGTAGATGCTCCTCAAAACTGCGTGAACTAATTACCATATCATCAATGTAAATGGTTACAAACTCTCCTGTGTCATCCCCTAATGCGATGTTTAAAGCCCTAATTAAAGCTGCTGAACTACTCTTTAACCCATAAGGTGTTCTACAAAATTGATAAAGGTTATATTTATGACTAAAAGCTGTAAATGGTCTATCTTCGTACATAAGTGGCACTTGCCAAAAACCAGTGGCGGCTCGTAGATCAAATATCAGGTGAAGAGCCAAACTCCTAATTTCATCAGTGCATGATGTTTGCGTTTGTGAATATTGACATCCTTTTCCTATTTTAATGCTAAAATATCTACTAAGAGCCTAGTACTTAAAACCAAACCAAACATAAGTTATCGCACTAAAAAGTCAAACTCGCTTATTTGTATAGCTTAAATGAATCCTCCGTTCTCTAAGGTTGGCAATCTTATCTATGATGTCCTCATAGAAGGTCTTCAATCAATTTCAACTACAATTCACGATTTATGGAGATAGCCAATGATGTAATTCTGGAGTCAGATATTGTGTTACATGCAAAAGTATTGAATCTTTTCAAACAAGAGAAACTGCGTTGTACTGATGCACTTGTAGAAGGTATTGCCAGTACCCAATTAAGGTCGCCACGTACTCTTACACGATGAAAAAGTCTATTTTTGTGGCATCACTTTACTAAGTATTTTCTGGATTTATGCTAAAGGTACAGCTATGATTCTTGTCACATATAAGAAGCGGTATATTCTGAGCTGTTTATGACCATGTAGTGCTACTTTGCTTTTATAGGATGTGTGAAATGAATACAAATTTGGACAGATACGTTTTCAAAAAAATGTTGTATAATTTGCTTCAGGTACACATTTCTCAGTTGTTTTTCAATCAAATATTCTCAAATTCTGTTCACACACTTGGAATGGATTATGGCAGATGAGTACCGGTAACCACTTTGTTTCATTATTATTGGGACAGAATGCAAGAAAAAAGAATCCGAACTCTTTCTTTTTAAATTTATTCAAAAACATGTATTAATTTTTCTCTTCCCAATCCATGCCTACTATGTTTTGGAAGTGCAAATAGGTTAATATTCAAGTACTCCATTAGGTAAGTTAATGTAAAAAAATTAGCCCTCTATCTTAAATGGTTTCCTTGTTATTGGTACCTAAACATGGAAAATGAGTATTAACGGAAAACAGCTGGCAAAGTTAAAAGTGAATTATTCAGAGCATGGGACGCTAATTTAAAAAAAACGAATTTAAGCTAGTTGTAGACATAAAAAAAAACACAAACTATATATATTTGGATTCAGAAAAGAATGAAGAATTTTATGGCGCCAAAATCAAAAAATCGATATTTTCATCATGCAAGAGTACGTCGTGTCCTTAAGCAAAAGTTTGTAAGTCTCTTCTATTCACGGAGTTCTTGATGCATTTCTCCCGACTATTTTTACGTTGTAGGATTCATGAGTATAAAAGAGTGACAGTTCATTTCTTAAATGTGGGGTAGGCCTATTGTTGATTATGTTTGTTATACAGCTCAAATTTGTCGGAATCTATAAGACTTATTTAAGAATTGTAATTTATCACAGCCATGCGTTAGCATAGAAAAAAGCGGAACATTATTAAGAAAAAAAAATGAAAATTCACAGCCTGCTTCTAGTCTCCGATTGGGTCAGGAATGGAATGAATGAAGCCCCCCCCATCTAGCAGCGAGGATATGAACTGTGCCGGCTGCCGAGGCCTGACGCACTCCTCTGGGGCAATGATGAAATGAATGACAGATGAAATGAAATGATAGTGGAGAGTGTTGCTGGAATTAAATTTTTGACAGGGAAAACCGGAGTACCCGGAGAAAAACCTGTCTGCCTCCGTTTTGTCCAGCACAGATCTCACATGGAGTGACCGGGATTTGAACCACGGACCCAGCGGTGAGAGGCCGGCGTGCTGCCGCCTAAGCCACGGAGGCTCTAACATTATTAAGTCGGTCCTTAATATGATCTCTGATGTACTCTGATGTTGCATCAGTTATTTCCAGAGAACACACTTTGAATTTTATTTTAATAATTTTGAGGTTCTAAGGACTTTTTAGATGTCAGTATCTTCAATAATTCCTTAAAGCGCACACGGTTTAAAGAGGTCTTGTCATGTCCTCTAGAAGACGATGATGATGATGATAATTGTTGCTTTAAGAGGCCTAACATCTAGGTTATCGGCCCTCCTCTCTAGAAGAGAGTTCCTGTAAACTTAAGTATAGAACAACTCTAATCACAAGTCCCAGGATCTGCCTATTTAAAGTCACATTCACATTACATTTAAGTGCACTTAGTCTTGCATTTTCCCGTAAAGTGCCAGATATCGTGCTTGTGTGCGTGTTCTAAGTGGTAACTGGTTCTTTAAATGTTGCTCACTGTCTTTGTGTTTGTCCAACCCGCGCGTAATGTTTTGGAAATTTGTTACTGTTACTGTATAGTAAGCAAGGCCAACAGAACAGTTCTATAACTACTGCACAACTATGTGAACTGTTCGAACCAAGATCCCTTGCGATGAAGGCTATAGGACTTTCCGGTTTTATTTCTTTAGTGCACAGTTCTATTAATTTCTTTGGCCGCCCACAAATTAATAAATTGATTAATAAATCCCTTTTTGTCTTCATCTTTCCACCTACTGAAGGGAATTTCTAATAAAATTAGTAACGTGTCTTTCACTGCAAACATTATACACTAAAAGCCATCAACCTTCATCAACAACAGGGTAGATAACGTTATAAATACATACTATTCATTGGGAAAGTAAATAAAAGCCTCAATATAAAAGAAAAAGAAGCCTGTTGCAATGTAAACTTTCATCAACTGAACTAGACGATATTGCCTTGCCGACACAGGAACATCTTCACTCGTCTGTCTAACGGCAGGTAATGACGTCACAACTGACGTCAGGTTACCATGGCAACGAGACGATGTAGCTGACATAAACAAGACACTTCGTCTCCTGCTTCCTTCCAAGTTACGGCAGTACAATCTAGCGACAGGGAGTACAACTGCTACAAGGACGTCATGCCGCCTTGCTTGCGCACCATCTAGCGACGGAGTGTAGAAATAACAGTACACTAAGTGAAAAAGTAGCCCAAGACAATGACAACATTTTTATTTAAATAAGAAAAAATAATGTTAATTTTATTTAAGAGATGGCATGTGAAGAGGCTCTTCACTCTCTTCACCTGAATAGCCGCTACTGCAGACAGCACATTATCGCGTGAGTTTAGTTATTACAGACAGCACATTATCGCGTCAGTTTAGTTATTACAGACAACACATTGTCGCGTTCGTTTAGTTATTACAGACAGCACATTGTCGGGTCAGTTTAGGTATTACAGACAGCACATTGTCGCGCAAGTTTAGTTATTACAGACAGTACATTGCTGCATTTTAACATCACATAAGTTTAGTTACAGACAGCACATTGCTGCACCAGTTTAGTTATTACAGACAGCACATTGTCGCGTCAGTTTTGTTTAGCACATTGTCTCATCAGTTTAGTTACAGACAGCACATTGTCTCATCAGTTTAGTTAGTGACAGCACATTGTCTCATCAGTTTAGTTACAGACAGCTCATTGTCTCATCAGTTTAGTTACAGACAGCACATTGTCTCATCAGTTTAGTTACAGACAGCACATTGTCTCATCAGTTTAGTTAGTGACAGCACATTGTCTCATCAGTTTAGTTACAGACAGCACATTGTCTCATCAGTTTAGTTAGTGGCAGCACATTGTCTCATCAGTTTATTTACAGAGCACATTGTTTCCTCAGTTTAGTTACAGACAGCACATTGTCTCATCAGTTTAGTTACAGACAGCACATTGTCTCATCAGTTTAGTTACAGACAGCACATTGTCTCATCAGTTTAGTTACAGACAGCACATTGTCTCATCAGTTTAGTTAGTGACAGCACATTGTCTCATCAGTTTAGTTACAGACAGCACATTGTCTTATCAGTTTAGTTACAGACAGCACATTGTCTCATCAGTTTAGTTACAGACAGCACATTGTCTCATCAGTTTAGTTACAGACAGCACATTGTCTCATCAGTTTAGTTACAGAAAGCACATTGTCTCATCAGTTTAGTTACAGACAGCACATTGTCTCATCAGTTTAGTTAGTGGCAGCACATTGTCTCATCAGTTGAGTTAGTGACAGCACATTGTTTCCTCAGTTTAGTTAGTGACAGCACATTGTCTCATCAGTTTAGTTATAGACAGCTCATTGTCTTGTCAGTTTAGTTACAGACAGCACATTGTTGCCTCAGTTTAGTTAGTGACAGCACTATGTCTTGTCAGTTTAGTTACAGACAGCACATTGTCTTGTCAGTTTAGTTACAGACAGCACATTGTCTTGTCAGTTTAATTTCAGACAGCACATTGTCGCCACAGTTTAGTTACAGACAGCACATTGTCGCGTCAGTTTAGTTACAGACAGCACATTGTCGCGCCAGTTTAGTTACCGGCAGCACATTGTCTCATCAGTTTAGTTACCGACAGCACATTGTCGCGCCAGTTTAGTTACCGACAGCACATTGTCTCCTCAGTTTAGTTACAGACAGCACATTGTTGCGTCAGTTTAATTTCAGACAGCACATTGTCGCCTCAGTTTAATTTCAGACAGCACATTGTCGCGCCAGTTTAGTTACCGACAGCACATTGTCGTGCCAGTTTAGTTACCGACAGCACATTGTCGCGCCAGTTTAGTTACACACAGCACATTGTCGTGCCAGTTTAGTTACCGACAGCACATTGTCGCGCCAGTTTACTTGCCGACAGCACATTGTCGCGCCAGTTTAGTTACACACAGCACATTGTCTTGTCAGTTTAGTTACAGACAGCACATTGTCACGCCAGTTTAGTTGCAGACAGCACATTGTCGCGCCAGTTTATTTACCGACAGCACATTGTCACCTCAGTTTAGTTTTACAGACAGCACATTGTTGCGTCAGTTTAATTTCAGACAGCACATTGTCGCCTCAGTTTAATTACAGTCAGCACATTGTCACCACAGTTTAGTTACAGGCAGCACATTGTCGCGCCAGTTTAGTTACACACAGCACATTGTCTTGTCAGTTTAGTTACAGACAGCACATTGTCACGCCAGTTTAGTTGCAGACAGCACATTGTCGCGCCAGTTTAGTTACCGACAGCACATTGTCACCTCAGTTTAGTTTTACAGACAGCACATTGTTGCGTCAGTTTAATTTCAGACAGCTCATTGTCGCCTCAGTTTAATTACAGTCAGCACATTGTCGCCACAGTTTAGTTACAGACAGCACATTGTATTTTGCAACAAGTGTATTACAAATTTAACATTTTACCTTCGTATCTCCATAACTGTAATTTTCAATAAGTGGAATATATTTAAACATCCCCTAATGATTCAATATATCGAGATTCTACTGTGCAATATATGACATTGACATGTTTTCTGTGCAGGATTTGGAGGAGGACATAACCCGTGTTCTCAAGGAATGCAATCCTAATGTGCCAAATAACTTAGTGGTGTACAGCTTCAAAGAACGCCGCTTCATACCGGTGCCTCCTCCAGGAAACACAGTCTTTGTGCTGGAAATTGAGAGCAGATGCTTGGAAAAGGAATCCGAAGAGGGACGTAGACAACTCCACGGTGATATAGGACCGCGTGAGTTAGTGTTTTGCCTTTCACCAGTGGTGACCCCCAAAGAGGGTGACAACTGTGATAAGTAGGGCTAGGATTTGTATGTAAATACTCTTTCCCTTTGCTAATACATAACTAAAAATTAGAAATGTCTATGAATTAGAACCTTAGCTATCATATAATTACATTTTATTGTTACATAACAGTATTTTATTATTATTATTAATCTTGATTGGTCACATTGGACCACTTGAGTCGTTCCACAATCACTTCTTCTTTGAAGGTAGTATTGCTTGATTCTTGCGCTTTTTCCAGTACTTTTTCATTCTTTCAGATTGGGATTTTCTCAACTCATCTGAAATCTCCATAGGCTTTCCATGTGTCATATCTGCAGAAAATTTGTGAGTTTTAAGAATGGTGTTAATTTTATTTTTCTCCTCGGCATCTGTTATCTTGAGTCCAACTGCTTTGAGATCTTATTGGATTTCTTCTCCAGTTTTCTGCCCTAGATTTCTCATCACTAGTTGGCGTACAATTCTGTTTTCTAGAAGCCGTAAGATGTGAAAAGAATATGAAATTCTTTTCTTCTTCATTGTGCTGGTGATTGGATCAATCTCACTATAGACAATTTCATTAGGGCGAATCCTCCCTCAACCTGATACTTTTTATTTATGCACGTCGTAATGATTCTCCATTCTGTTTTGAGGAGCTGATCAGGTCTTTGTATGTTACATACAGGGTCTTTATATTTGCTTGGCAAGGACATTCTCGCTCACGAACTCCACCAGTGACGGCTCATTTGCCGGCTACTGCGTGCGCATAGGTAGCCTATGGCAGAATACGGTGCTTAAAATCAGTACCATGCATTTTTACTCACCATATTTACAGTGGATGCTGAAAATGTTTCCCATCCGCTGCCAAACATAATCGGCATCTCCTTATGAAGTTTCCGGTTACTTCGGTTAATTTAGCTTCAGTAAGAAAATGACAAAGTATGGAAGTCCCTGGAGGATAGAGGAGTAGAAAAATGGACTATACGGAGGATAAAGGAGATGTACAAGGGAAGCGTGAGCTGTGTGAAAGTGGGAGGAGAGAGATCGGACTGGTTGGAACAGAGAAACGGCCTGAAACAAGGAAGTGCACTGTCACCGTTGCTTTTCATTGTGGTGATGGATGACATAATGACCCGAGTGGCACAAGTAATTGGGGAAGGAAAGATGAAAGCAATGGTGTTTGCAGATGATTTGATGATTTGGGGAAACAAGGAGGAGGAGGTACAGGAACAGTTGGATGTGTGGGAAGGAATAATACAAGGATATGGGAAGAAATTTAGCATAAATAAGAGTGAGATGGTGATCACAACAAGGAAGAAGGAAAGAACCACAACGGGAATAACAATTAGTGGGGAACAGCTAAAAAAAGTGGAGAGTTTCTAGTATCTGGGAAGCCTGATACAAGAGAATGGAAGAAACGATAGAGAAATAAATGAGCGGGGGAGACAGGCAGAAGCATTCCAGAGGAGTGTGAGAAGCATGTTATGGAGCAAGGATGTCCCTCAGAACAGCAAAAAGATCATATATCGGACGTACTATGTCCCTATCCTAACGTATGCCTCGGAGACCTGGGTTATGAAAGGAAGGGAGAAGAGCAAAATACAGGCCAGTGAGATGAGGTTCTTGAGAAGCAGTATTGGAGCTACAAAGATGGACAGAATAAGAAATGAGAGGACCAGAGAATTAATGAAGGAGGAACCAATACAGGATGGTATAGAGAAATTTAGACTTAGATGGTATGGACATGTAAAACGAATGGAGGAGAAGAGGATACCCAGGAGGATACACGAGACGAAGTGGGAAGGAAAGAGACCGAGAGGGAGACCAAGAGACTGGTGGCTGAAGGGGGTGGAAGAAAGCGTGAAGAAGAGAGAAGAAGACTGGACAAAGGTGGTGGCTGAGAGATGGTGGGAAGACAGAAGACGTTGGAGAGGCTTGTGTTCCAAACAGACCCGGCCAGTGGCTGGAAACTGTGCAAGATGATGATGAAGAAAATAACGACCTTTACATCTATTTTAATTGTTTACTGAACCTGTACGTTTGAATCAGCCAGTTGGTTTATTGTCCGATTTATAGAAATGGGTCTCCTTGAAAATTTCACTCGAAACTTTTGTCTTATTCTAGCGCACGATTTCCTGCACTCAATGTGCAGATATTCACGTTCATGTAACGAATATTTCACATAAGGCATTACAGCTCTACACAATCACAATAAAACACGATATACAGTACAAAGTAGCTTTATAAAACACCCAATTAGCTCGGAGCTCACACGTCTCCTACGAGGGCTATTCCAAAAGTAAGGTCCGGTCAAAAAAAAAAAGCATCCAAAATAAAACTTGTTTCCAAAACAATTGTTTTATTGACATTCCTTACATCTTTCCCTATTTTTTTTCTACATAATTTCCATACTCATTTACACATTTGTCACATCGTTCCACAAGCTTTTGAATGCCAAAGTCGTACAACTCGGCCGCCTGCGTAGCTAACCAGTCTTTAACAGCTTCTTTCACTTCATCATCTGTGTCGAAGCGCTTGCCGCCAAGAAACTCCTTTAGGTAGCGGAACAGGTGGAAATCACTTGGCGCCAAGTCCGGATTGTACTGTGGGTGGTCCATCTGTTCCCATCCAAATTTTTTGATTAGAGTTTGCGTGTCATTCGCAGTTTGGGGTCTGGCATTGTCATGCAACAACGGCACTCCAGACGACAATTTTCGAAAATGCAAATGTTCAGACATAATTCTGTACACTGCCCTTACTTCACAATCGGCGGGCTGATTAATTGTCTTAAACATTGTGAACTGACACTATCAACAGCACACAGCAACAGTCACAACGCTACTGGCAGCTTTTGCCGCGCAAGGCATGCCAGGAATCGGCGCCCTTGCATGTTTTGCCCTTGGCGCCGCTTTCAAATATTTACGGCGAATCGGATCTTACTTTTGGAATAGCCCTCGTAGTACTGAAGGAAGAGCGTGGGAATACGGATGGATACCGCACGTGTCAACCTGTAACAGCTGACTATTGGCCGGGGCTGGCGGCCAAGGTCTAGCAAAATCGTCTTGTCAAGCAAAAATAAAGGCCCTGTATTTGATCATAATGGCTTAATTTACATACTTTTTAATGTAAAATTACATATTGTCTCTTACTGGAATAATAACATATTTTTTCGCATAGTACCACATATATGGTAATTTAAATTAATCTGTATGGCTATATTTGTTCACTAGGAAGTCAGGTAGCTGCTTCGGTGGCGTAGTTGGTAGCATGCTGAACTTATATGCCCAAGATAGCGGGTTCAAACCCGGCCGAAACCGTCGGATTTTTTAAGAGCATTAAAAATCCCTCGGTATGCCTTCCTTCGGAGGGGAAGTAAAGCCGGTGGTCCCATGTCATAGATTTATGGCATGTTAAAGAACCTTCCACTAATTACACCTGTGTGAAGCTAGATTGTATAGGTTAAGAATGTAAACAACGCTCTTAGATTCCTACGTTCGTTGCCAAGAGCCGACTGTGGTGGCGTCTAGTAGCTAAGTTCTGACCTAGGCCTAGTAGTCGTTGACGGTGGTGTTTGGTGGCAAAAGTAGGAACTATTTGAAAAAATCAAAGTTGCAGTCCCTACTTGAATTTAAAAAAAACAGATACACACACTAATACAGCCATCACACACCGGTTATCAGACAGATTCTACATACACCCAAAGTACACGGGGCTACATGACCGTGTTGTCGCAGCCCCTAAACTGAGGAACAAACCAACCTAGGAAGTCAGGTAAATGAAATGGATTTTTCAAGTTATTCATAAGCTGCTGAGAAAGGGCCAGGGAAGAATTCCAAGAAAGGTATTAGTGGAGATAAGGGGATGGGAATTCACATCACACCCTGCCAGAGATTCAGCGGCTAGACTTGTGTTTATTTCAGTTGTCCAGTGAATGCCTGAGAGTCTATTCTACAACCTGTTGTTCAGAAAGGCTGCTATATTTCTTCCCACCCCGCAAATAGAAAGTGCCTCTCTCAATACTTATTCTTGAGTTTGTAGGCTTGCGCATTTTCTCAGACATTATAATGAGATTTATTTAAATTTGCCATAATAAATGGACATGCGCTTGTGAAACACTGTTCCAAATTAAAAATGAACAAAGAACTGATCAGCTCCTCAAAAGAAGAATCATTGGAACGTGCATAAATAAAAAGTATCAGGTTGAAGGAGTCTGGAGGATTCTCCCAAATGAAACAGTCTATTGTGAGATTGATCCAAGCACCAGCACAATGAAGAAGAAAAAACTTTCATATTTTTTTCACATCTTACGGCTTCCAGAAAACAGAATTGTACACCAACTAGTGATGAGAAATCTAGGAAAGAAACCTGGAGGAAAATGGATCCAAGAAATCCAACAAGATCTCAAAGCAGTTGGACTCAAGATAACAGATGCCGAGGAGAAAAATAAAACTAACACCATTCTTAAAACTCACAAATTTTCTGCAGAAATGACACTTTGAAAGCCTATGGAGGTTTCAGATGAGTTGAGAAAATCCCGATCTGAAAGAATGAAAAAGTACTGGAAAGAGCGCAAGAACCAAGAGGTACTCCCTTCAAAGAAGAAGTGATTGTGGAACGTCTCAAGTGGTCCAATGTGACCAATCAAGATTAATAATAATAAATAGACATCCCTAATTAATTATTGTATCACACTTTATTCTGTCTACTGTTGGCTCTTTTAGAATGGGTACATGTTTCAAGTGCGTAAGTCAGTATGGGTAGTATGTTTTAAATAATATATGTTTGCACTGTATAGGTACTTTGTTATCCCACAGCAGCATTCTGGCTTGGTTGTAGAAGTTTGCTGCATTATTTGTTCTGTTGGTTATCTTACATTTACTGCTATTGTCCAAACTCAAAGTGCTGCCAAGATATTTGAATTCTGATCCTTTTGTCATAGCCACAGTCTTATTCTGACTAATTTTAAGCCCATATTCCTCAAACAACTTGTTCCAAATCTCTAGATTTTTTTGCACCTCTTCTGCACTTTCACCCCGAATCATAACATCATCTGCGAATACCAGGGCTTTGGTGTCATTTCCATGCAATTCTTCAAGTTTCTTCAAGATGTCGTCCATTACAACAATGAAGAGTAAGGATGACAAAGAGTTGCCCTGTTGTACTTCTCTTCTTGTCGTGAACCAATTGCTCTCTCCATTGCCTATTCGTACGCAGTCCTTTGTGTTTTCATACAGTATTTTGAAATGAAGTTTGTGCGTACCATGCTTCAGAGGACAAGAAAGGATAAAGTAAGAATTGAAATAAATCGTGCAGAAGCAGGTATTAACACCAGTGTAATGGAGACCTTAAAGCTATGTCCTAGGTGCGAGCGTCGAGCGTGCACGCGCTTCCACGCGCTACCTGCTTGATGCGGACAAACACACACTATCACGTGTGTCTGTACGGCCTGGGAGCGTTCTCGCGTGTGTGCTTCCCAGGTAGCGCCACCAACGCTCTTGAGTAGGAAGCAGCTAGCAAACAAGTTTGTCCGCGATTGTCCATTCGGCAGTGTGCTAGCAAAATGTCGACATCAGAGGCTCTGATTTCAGAAGTTTTTAAGAGACTAAAGGCTACCACAACAGGGACATAATTGACATGGAGTGGAACACCATATCTCGTATTCTTGGAATCAGCAGTAAGTACAAATTATAAATTTAATTTACCACTGACACAAGGAGGTGTACATTAATTATATACCAAGTCATCATTTTATTTCCCGCATGTACGCGCCGCTAGGCCGGTGAAGGTGGCCTTGGCAGATGCGGCCGCTAGACCGGTCAAGGTGGCCTTGGCATTCTCCCTGCAATGAACACGTGCGCTGCGATCGGCAATGTTGCAATAAGCTGTCAGTATCTCCGGCGTATTCAAGCTTCTGAAGTGCTAGTTGATTTGACCTAACATACAGTGACGAGGCTTGGTTTCACTTATGTGGTTATGTGAACAGCCAAAACAATCGCTACTGGAGCGCTGAAAATCCACATCGGTTGCATGTCCGGCCGCTTCATGATGTGAAAGTTGGAGTGTGGTGTGCGATAACTTCTCGCAGAATTATAGGACCTATATTTTTCCATGAAACAGTTAATTCTAACCGTTACATTGACCTAATCATAAGGCCGTTCTTTCATGAACTCACGGACGAAGAAAAGAACAATGGTTACTTCATGCAAGATAATGCAACGGCGCACACAGCTAATCACTCCTTGGCAGTAGCCTAATACGGGAAGTTTTCAATGACACCCGATCACCCGATTTAAATCCATGTGATTATTACCTCTGGGGAATGCTGAAAGGAAAGGTATTTGCAAACAATCCTCACACAAGTGAGGAGTTAAAAGAAAATATTCGCCAAGTTATAATGAACGTCGCCCAGGAAGAAATTCGCCGTGTGTCTAGAAACTTGTTTACGAGGTGTAAGGCATGCTTGCGAGCTGACGGACAACACTTTGAACATTTCTTGTAAACCAGGTAAGTTTGTAGATAATTATTTTCACTAGAAATTGCTATTAAATGACTGTATGTTGAAGCGAAGTAGTGGGGAGAAGTCGCGCACTTTTTACCGGCCAGCGAGCGGGTGTCAGCGCGAGAGCTTGCCGCGCCGTGATCGGTATCGGATGCGAGACTTAAATTGATTACCCTGTAGTACTCAGTGATATAATTCAACATTATTTATATAGTAATCAGTGATATAATTCAACTGATGGTTAAACCAAAATGAACATAAGCACCATTACATTACACTACATTGTTGCATATATTATTGACTCAGATTACGTCTCGAATGGCTTCTTCTTGCCAAGGAACAGACCCACTAGGACTATTGAAATATTCACAATACAAATCACGAATTCTTTTGGCAGAAGCCGTACTAGAATTACTTCTAGAATGGCATACAGCAGAAATTCTCAAGTGGTCAGTATCCAAGTTGCGAATTTCTGAAGATTTGCGTGTACCCTCTATATCTATTATAGTATTGTGTAGTACAGTAATACATTTAACAATGTCCGCACCTGTTTCTACTTTCGTTTCAATAGCTTTGTTCAGAATTCTCCATTTTGCTGCACAAATTCCAAAAGCGCATTCAACAATGTGTCGTGCACGTGACAATCTATAGTTACATACGGCTTTATTTTTGTCCAGTGTCCTTCTACTATACGGTTTCATCAAATAAGTAGTTAGTGGATAGGCTTCGTCACCAACAAAAACATGAGGTAAAACAATATTACTGTAGGTAAGAACCGATTCGCCTGGTAATAACATACTTTGTGTTAGTATTAAATACTAAAATACTTTGTGTTTCCAAACTATGATACAAAGCTGAGAATTTGAAAACTCAGCCATCACTTTGCTTACCATAAGCTCCCACATCTACAATTAGAAATTTTAGGTTTGCATCTACAACTACCTGGAGAACAATAGAATGGTACTGCTTGTAATTGAAGTATTGGCTGCCGGAGTTAGGAGGACATTTCACTCTGATGTGCTTACCATCTATACTCCCAATACAGTTGGGAAAATTCCAAGAATCATTTAAGTCCTTTGCAACTTTCTTAAATATGGTTTCTGTTGGAGTAGGCATATGTTGTGGCTGCAGAGTTGTCCGTATTACGTTGGTCATCTCTTTAATTATTGATAAAATTGTAGATTTACCCATGCGCATTGAAAATCACAGTTGTCTGAAAGATATCCCAGTTGAAAGATATCTGTAATATAAGCATATTATTGAAAGTACCGGTACGGTATATAATATAAAAGAGCCAGAATGTTTATGCAGTGTCATGGTCAGAAATATATAGGGTACACTAATATGTAGTAAAATGTACTTTGATGTGAGAGAAGACGTTATGGTGAGTGGTCAAGATAAATGAGAAACTCTCGTCAATTACATAGATTGGAGGATTTGGTCCACCTATTCAATACACTTTCCTCCAATCTATGTATTAAACATTCAATACGGACCAGAAAATGAGATTATTATCATGTAATCTCTGCAAATAGCATTACACCCATAATTATGAAAGGTATAAAAATTAATATAACATTTCTTTACAGAGGAGGTTAGCAAGTCCAAATGGGAAAGCCTGAGGGATAACTTCAGAAAAGAAGTTAAGAAAACAGGAAACCCCAGAATGGGAGACCCTGCCCCAACACCTACACCACGGTGGGTACATTTCAAGGCCATGGAATTTCTTAAGGATAACATGGAACCGAAGAAAACATCTGGAAATATTCCAATTGAAGACAACACACAAACTGAAGATGCATCAGACGAGAACAGCCTAGACGATGCATCAGAGGTTGTTGATCCAGATCCTACAGTTGCACCTGAAGCTCCAAATCCTCCGATAAGGAAGATACCAAAACATTAGACTATCGGCAGGAAATGGTACGATTAGAGAAGAAAAAAATGGAGTGGATGTTTAACCATGGAGATAAAGAGAAAGAGGAGGATGATGATCTTAACTTCTTCAAATCTGTGTTGCCATACATGAAAAAACTCCCTCCTTTAAAGAAACTCGGTTTAAGATCACAGTTTCAGAATATGCTCTTCAACGAGTCAAACATTCTTGAGATGCAAAATAATTTTGGTCATCCTTCTCCTTCTTCACTCGCAGCCTCAACTTCAACCGACAATACAAGCTTCTTCTTCTGTGGTGTTCAATCCGAAGATTGGTTTGTAGCAGCTTTCCATGAACTCCGGTCTGTGGCTAGTCTCTTCATGTCCAAGTAATTATCACAACCTTTGTCGTGAATGATTTGTTTTATGTATCCCAGCCGTGGTCTACCTCTACAGTTCTTTCCTTCCACATTGCCCTCCAGTATTGCGTGCAGAAGACTTTCATGCCTCAAGATATGTCCAATCCAATTGTCTCTTCAGTGAGTAAGCATATTCCATAAACATGGCTTCTCTCCAATCCTCTTCAGCGTTTCTTCATTACTGATTCTGTCCACCCATGGAATTTTTAGTATTTTCCTGTAGCACCACATTTCAAAGGCTACTATTCGTTTCTTATCAGCCAAGCTAAGAGTCCAGGTTTCACTACCATACAACAGTACACTCCACACATATATCTTCACAAGATGTTTCCTGAGGCTCATACTGATGTTTTTGCATGTAAAGAGCTTTCCTTTCTTGTTGAATGCTATTTTGGATCGGTTGATGCAGCTGACCATTTCTCTTCTACTTCTTCCATCTGCTGTTATATTGCTACGAAGGTAACTGAACTCCTGTACATTTGTCAACTATTCTCCATTTAAAGTACAACAAGGAGGTTTATACTGCCGGCTACAGAGAAGAACTTTGGTTTCCATTTTGTTGATCTTCATGTTATATTTGTTAAAGGTGGATTCCATTTCTGCTAATGCATAATTCAGGTCATCTTCGTTTTCTGCCAGGACTGCGATATCATCCGCAAAGCGAAGCATGGTAATTCTTTCTCCTTGAATCTTGAGACCTCCAGTCATTCGCAAATTATCATTTACTTAATATATTGCTTTTTGGATGTATGCATTAAAAAGAATTGGTGAGAGCAAACAACCTTGCCAAACTCCTTGCTTAATGTTGGCCTCTGTTGTGGAATCTCCACATCGTATAACGGCTATCTCGTCTTCATACAATTTCCCAATTGTCCTCCTGTCCTTGTACTTAACACCCAGTTCTTTCAACACCATAAATAGTCTATTCCACTCAACCTTATCAAATGCCTTCTCCAGGTCTACGAAAGCAATGAATGTATCAAGATCTATCATATGACATACACTGATTTAAATTGTTGTAACGGTTTGGCTTTGCTCCTCGTTCAGCGGCAAGTGTAACGGGTTGACTGCCCCTAACTGTTGGGTGATAAATGTAACTGTTGACCTTGGCCTAAGCTATGTTGTTTTAATGGGCGCCAAGACCTCAACGCAATGTTGAAATCTAAATTTGTATTTAACAACGTCTAGCTCTGGCAGAACACCTTCAAGACTCTATTCACTCAGATCGTGGTATGATTTGATCATTAACCCAACAACAATTGTATCAGGAGAAGGAATTGGTCTATATCTAATGCTACCTACTGAAAGCAAAGATTGCATTGTTAAAAGAAATGAATTTATTGTATAAAACAAGTATTGCAAAATTAATAATAATAATAAGTTTAAAATATATATATTGGAGCGTTGCGATTTTAATATTACCGATAGAGAATTACGTGAGAACGGAGTCGGATAAATTACTGATTTTACTCTTATTCCCAAGCTATGAAGTTACTGAAATACTGAATTTAAATCAAAGAGAAACGAGAGATTGAGTAATTCTGCGTCACTCGCGCTTACCACTGGAAATTGCCGAAGCATTTCCCTCGTACTGGATGTTGAAGAAAGCTTCCCACTGTTTCCTGGACGCCGTCATCTTCTTCGATATTTGAATATATTCTGGTAGATTTGATAATTCTATGGTCCGAACATCGGCGCCATACACTCGTACAACCACACTGGTTAAGTTTTACAAAGATAGTCCTCCACTCCACGGAACATCGGAGCGACTCACACGAGCAACCGTACTGGTCAAGTCTTACACAGATTGTCCTTTATTCCACGGCGCGCCAAACGATATATGCACTCGTCGGCTTCCCACTCCAGTGCCGACTTCCAGCTTACGTGGTCTCCACTGATTGGCTGCTCCCCACGCGCTACTTCCCCACCTCTGGCTCATTACACTCGGCGGGAGGGTGAAGTCGATTGCCGTTCCATACTATCCGCCTTTTCTTGACGCTGCGACCCAGGCTTGCGTAATGCTTCTTGACAAGAATCAGCCTGTATCTGAATTCCCAGTGAATCATGTCTCTCATAATACCCTAACTGACGAAACTCCGTAAAATTCCGCAATCACATAATTTTCTATGATAATGTCGTTCGTAATAATTTGCTTGATAGTGTTTTCTAAGACATAGAAAACCTATCTGTATGCTTAAAATTTTATAAAAATGCTCCAAAAAATACCTTAATAATAATAATAATAATAAATTAACATGAAAAATTCTCTTGGCTGAACAATTTGCCGCGTAAATAAATATAGATTGGCTTCCTACTGACTTATGCCAGTGGCATAAAAACCCCTCGAAAAACACGTTACATTGTTAGATTTAATAAGTGTAATGAACATTGTGAGAATACAGTATTATGTTACTCAACGGATTAATATTAATAAGTAATAAAAAAATGCAGTCTTTTTACGTTTCATAGGTAAATTATCTTACCTCAAAGTCACAAAAAGTCTTTCTTACACATATTGGTTTCTCAAAATTAGTAGTACTGTGCAAAAGGTGTGGTCGAATAACCTCCACTATGTAATCGAACGTTGCAGGTAACTTTCTGCAGTATTCAAAAAAAATTATTGGGATCAGATTTGAGCTCATTATAGAGGTGATGGATCTCCCGTAACTGATACCTGCTTTTAAATATAAAATGCTTGCTTTGCCTCGTATTCCCACTCAACTCAATTTTCAACGCACTATTCTCCATGAGAAACATAAGTCTTGCTCTCCTTGCAATTGCCATCGTTCTACTAGCCGCTACGACAATGGACACATGGAAGCACGTCAACTAGTAGCGCGTGATAGCGCGTGCACGCTAGACGCTCGTACCTAGGACGTAGCCTTACAGTGGTCTCGTCTGAGGTGGTTTGGACATATCCAACAAATGAAAGATGAACAAAAGGCAAAGAAGATGTGTTGGAAGACCTAAAAGGAAATGGATAGACCAGATTAAGGGTGACTTGGCAGAGCACTCATGAAGACCAACTATTCATGGATAGAAAGAAATGGAGAGGACTCGTTCACAGCACCCGGGTGACTGGATCTGTTTTAGGTGATGATGATGACTAGGGCTCGGATTTTTAGGTGCTAAAAATCGGGAAAATATTTATTTTTTATGTATTCAAAATACTTGAAATATGTGACAAAAAAGTAAAAATATTTAATTATAATTTAGTTTATTAATGTGAATATAAACAATATGCAGTACTCATGAATGCAATTTATGCTATGTCTCACTGACTGCTGAAGCATTACAATGCACGAGATACATCTTCAGGTTGTCCTTCACAAATGACCGACGATTATCGCGAAACACGTATTCTAAAGGCGCGAAACTGCAGCAATATGTTTCTTGCCCTTGAGGTCTTGTGTAAACTGAAATAGCTGTTCAGCCTTGATTACTTTCCCACATGGTTGGCAGAACATAACGCCCCCATCAGAAGTAGAATTATCTTTAAATTCTGCAACAGACAATAACTTGTAGTTGTTTTTACTTTAGGCATCGTAGAACTGCCTTACACTTCACAGTGCCAGAAATGAACTGCATGTGAGTGACACTGGTTCCGGATAGCTGGGGGAGGGGGAGGTCTAGCACGTGGTACAATATGGTTATGGATAAGGAAATTCCTGGTTTCCACAGTGTGTGGTACGGGGCGACAAGTTAAGAATAACACAGATGCAAGCTGACATACACTCTGCATGATTAGATAGCTCACAGTATCTTCCCCGTTGAAGTAACACAGAATAAAAATGCAATAACTGAAAGATCTAGTATACTTATTTTAAAAGTGTAAATGTTATGTATTTTTATGTGCTAATAAGTGAAAAGCAGGAATTTATGTATTTATAAAAAAATGCTCCATTTTTGAAAGCATTTGGTTTTATCCAGTACTGGCTTGCTGGGCCTATCGTTAGCCGTCACTTTTCAGGGTTCATGTAGGACCTTCACAGCTACCGTAACGGTCCCGGGGCACACGATGTCCCCACTGTACTTCGCCCCTACAGGCGATCCCCTACTTTGTGCCGTTGCCCGTCTCCCACGACGTGGACGAGGGGTTGGACTAAATAAGAAAGGTAGTAGAACAGATTGCAGAAACTATCGGGGAATAACACTGATGAGTCATTGTGCAAAGATCTTCGAGAAAGTTTTGGAAAAGAGAATTAGGACAAGGATAGAAGGAGGGATGAGGGAAGAACAACATGGCTTCATAGCAGGAAGGACCACAGTGGATTTGATTTTTGCTGTAAGGCAGTTACAAGAACAGCACTATGATTATGGAACAGATCTACTGATGGCCTTCCTGGACATTGAGAAAGCATATGACAGTGTATGCAGAAACAAAGTATGGAAGTCCCTGGAGGATAGAGGAGTAGAAAAATGGACTAAAAGGAGGATAAGGGAGATGTACAAGTGAAGCGTGAGCTGTGTGAAAGTGGGAGGAGAGAGATCGGACTGGTTGGAACAGAGAAACGGCCTAAAACAAGGAAGTGCACTGTCACCGTTACTTTTTCATTGTGGTGATGGATGATATAATGACCCGAGTGGCACAAGTAATTGGGGAAGGAAAGATGAAAGCAATGGTGTTTGCAGATGATTTGATGATTTGGGGGAACAAGGAGGAGGAGGTACAGGAACAGTTGGACGTATGGGAAGGAATAATACAAGGATATGGGATGAAATTTAGCATAAATAAGAGTGAGATGGTGATCACAACAAGGATGAAGGAAAGAACCACAACGGGAATAACAATTGGTGGGGAACAGCTGAAGAAAGTGGAGAGTTTCAAGTATCTGGGAAGCCTGATACAAGAGAATGGAAGAAACGATAGAGAAATAAATGAGCGGGGGAGGCAGGCAGAAGCATTTCGGAGGAGTGTGAGAAGCATGTTATGGAGCAAGGATGTCCCTCAAAACAGCAAAAAGATCATATATCGGACGTACTATGTCCCTATCCTGACGTATGCCTCGGAGACCTGGGTTATGAAAGGAATGGAGAAGACCAAAATACAGGCTAGTGAGATGAGGTTCTTGAGAAGCAGTATTGGAGCTACAAAGATGGACAGAATAAGAAATGAGAGGACCTGAGAATTAATGAAGGAGGAACCATTACAGGATGGTATAGATAAATCTAGACTTAGATGGTATGGACATGTAAAACGAATTGAGGAGAAGAGGACACCCAGGAGAGTACACGAGACGAAGTGGGAAGGAAAGAGACCGAGAGGAAGACCGAGAGACGGGTGGCTGAAGGGGGTGGAAGAAAGTGTGAAGAAGAGAGGAGAAGACTGGACAAGGGTGGAGGCTGAGAGATGGTGGGAAGACAGAAGACGTTGGAGAGGCTTGTGTTCCAAACAGACCCGGCCAGTGGCTGGAAACTGTGCAAGTTGATGATGATGATAGAAAAATGCTTTGGGGCAGATGACCTCGTAGTTCCGCCCCTTAAAACAACAATAACTAACTAACTAAAAATGCTTAAAATACATATTTACATAAAAAATATTTATTTACCTAAAAATCCGAGCCCTAATGATGACTTTATTTTGTAGAAATATAATGAATAAAATGAGGAATCTTCAAGTAACGTCATGTGTAATATATCATTTATATAAAAATTAGCAACCTGCCCTGACTTCGGCCGGTATTTTTTAACGGTTTACCCAGCGTAAGCTTAAAAGGCGCACGGACACTAAGTCCCAGTTGCAATTCCGAAAAGCTGAGGTGAATAGTGATACTGCAAACATATATACTCTTCTCTGAAGTCTTAACTCGACACCATTCGACAGTTTGATGCTGGCCGAAGTTGGGGTGATTAACTCGCTCGCTCCGAAGCTAGTAATTTAAACTTCCACTCAATGGCGATTGTTAGAAGAACAGTTACTGATTACCAAAATTAACATTGATTAAATTGGGCTTATTTCTCTCACACAGCTGGCCCCATGGTGTTGGGGTAGCGCGTCTGCTTCTCACCCGGAGGCCCCGGCTTTGATCCCCGGCTCCGTCAGGGATTTTAAAACTGACGTGAGGGTTGGAACGGGGTGCACTCAGCCTCGTGAGGACAATTGAGTAGCTGTCTGACAGTGAGACAGCGCCCCGATCATGAATACCAAGATTAACGGCCGAGGGGACCCGACGCGCTGATCACGTGTCACCCCAATATCTAATATAAAGGGACAGGAATTCCGCCTGATCAATACAAAACTTTTCAGTCAAGGGGCTATATTATACCCATTTGGTTGGTACATGTTTCGAAGCCTTCCATGGCCCCTTCATCAGCCATACACATAAACATATTGTCAGTACAATCTTGGAATAACATTGAGAAGGTTAAAACTAACATGAGAAAACTTGATGAAAATGAGACATAAAAAACCATGAGGACAGTTGTGGTACAAATACATTGAGTAAAACTTGTCGTAAGAAAACCTTACGAATATTACAAACAAATGGAAAAACACATTAAAAATAGTATATATTAAAATTCAATTTATATGACTCTTGTAATAATCTTAGAGTTTTGATAAAATATAATAGCAGGATTCCGTGTCCGAAAATCTAGGGAAATCGACCCATAGAAAGAGTTAAAAGTATGTTAAAAACTGATAGTCATATTAAGACTTTGTTGAGTTCATACGAAGGATCGTTGGTAGAAAGAACAATACATCGCCATGCATGAAAGTCAAATCAGCCAAGCTTGATGAAAGCCTCTTGAAATGGAGACGAAAGGAAAGTTGAGCATCTTGTGTTTAGGAAATCCAAAATTTTCTTCTAGTAGACATATGGGCTTTAGGAGAAATCTAAAGGGGAGATAAATCTAGTATTAAGAAAAATAAAAGCAATTAAATAAACGGCAAATGAAATTGGGACAAACAAAAAACATAGAACGGAAAAGAGCTGTTTAACAGAAAAAATAACGAACTTACGTCATAGCAGAGGGAACGTGACTTCCGGCGCAGGAAAACTTAGAGAATCTGGCCAGCTTAAACGCTTCGAAACACGTACCAACCAAATGGGTATAATATAGCCCCTTGACTGAAAAGTTTTGTATTGATCAGGCGGAATTCCTGTCCCTTTATATTTGACTTTTAATCAATACGGAACCATGATTGAATGTACGAATACCCCAATATCTGCAGGCCAAATGGCTGGGCAGCGGTCGCTTGGTCGGCCTTAGCCCGTCATGGGCTGAATAGTGCCAGGGGTTTCTTTTTTTGTTTTTTTGTTTTGTTTTATTTCTCTCACACGCAACATCTTTATAAAAACAAATATTTCATTTCACAGGTGACGTGATTTATTTTCACTTTAACGCAATCTAATGCGGCATTGAACGTTTGATCAAATAAAATATCCGATGCTCATGGTCACAGTATGTCTTTCCTTCTGTCAACAAGAAATACGTAAAAAGGAACAAGAATGTAGCAAGACTACTTATATATCCAATCAAAATTCTCAAAGAAACAACTTTTAATGTGTTAAAAACTTTGTAATATTTTTAGAATATGTGTATATTCGAGTTAACTGTTATATCCACAGGAAAATGTTCACCCTTTCACGAATTGATTGCCGGCGGCCGAGATGGGAACTATTCTCTGTTTACTTGTGTCACACGTCAGCCTGCTTCGTTGACAGGTGCAGTTGCGCGAGTAGGATGTGACTCAGCTCCAGTAGCTCTTGTCATCGTTTAATTGTCCGTGGTGACATGAGCTCCTGTGACGCGCAATGCTGCTTTACTTATGTGCAGATTGCACTCTGTCATCGCTGTGTTCCCTGCGGGTCAGCTGCTACAGTAAACAACAAACACTGGCGCAGCCAAGCTCAGCAGCAATCAAATCTTAAATGGGTAATAATAAGAGTGTTTTTTTGATGTGTATAAAATGTTGATGAATCTGTACAGGCTGAAGAAGGACAAGTGTCTGCCCAAAACATGTCCCTGTTAGCATGTTAAAATAAATGTTAAATAAGAAATTATAAGTATTGATTGGGCGGAATTCAATAAAACCCATCTTGGTTAATATCTTACTGATGAGGTCAACACAAGGATACACACAGCCTGGACGAAGTGGCGAATGACAACTGGCATCACCTGTGTCCGTAGAATGAATGACCATCTGAAATCTAAGATCTAACCAGACTGTCATTCGTCCTGTCGCTCTCTACGGCATGGAGTGCTGGCCAGCTACTGAGGAAGTAAAACGTCGCCTATGTGTCATGGGGACTAAGATGCTTAGATGGTCAGCAGGTTTCACTAGACTGGATCATGTTTCAAATGATGACAGCAGAAATTGCTTTGGTGTTGCACCAATCCGGAGGAAAATTAAGGAACAATACTATTAAGCCACTACAATAACAGTACTTGAATATTTAGTTCAGTACTGTACTGCATAAGAATCAAGGAAAACAATTACTGTAAATTATAGAAGAAAACTTAGAAAAACTTGGCATATGAATTATTTTTATAATACATGGGTTAGTTTTTTAGTTTTGGCACCTTACTTATAACTGGATTAATAACTCACTTAGATGGTTCCAAGTTTCACAGGCCCTCGATGTAGTCCCCGCCGTTGCGTACAACGCGTTCCCAGTGATGCGGAAGTCGTTGGATCCCGTTGGCACTGCCCAATCTATTGATGGTACGAAGAAAGCGCTCGGCAGCCTGCTTAACGTCTTCAATGGTACGGAAGCGCTCCCCGCGCATAGTCATCTTCATCTTCGGGAAGAGATCATAGTCGCAGGGACTGATGTCGGGAGAATATGGGGGCTGATAGAGGACCTCCCAGCCCCAGCGATCCAACAATGCCGACACAACGCCTGCTGTGTGCGCCCTAGCATTGTCATGCAGAACGATGGGCGGCGTAACCATGTGGTGGCACCGTTTCCTTCTCAGAGCTCCTCGGAGATGGTCTTGCAGAAATGAACAATAGTACGCCGCATTAACGGTTTGCCCTCGGGGAACATGGTGAATGATCACACCATCCCAATCATAGGCAAGAATCAACATTACCTTCACATTGGTGGGGGTTGGTCGAACTGTTTGTTTCCGTGGTGCCGCCACTCTTTCAATTGGCGTTTTAACTGTGGCTCATAAGATCTGGCCCACGTCTCATCAATGGTTATGATATGCCGTAAGAAGGCCTCTCCTTCGCGCTCATAACGCTGCAAGTGCATACGACAAGCGTCAATTCGCAGCCATTTGTGCATGTCGGTTAAGTCATGCGGAACCCATTTGGACGCAATCTTCCTCATTTTCAGTAAGTCCTTCAGGATGTGGAGGACTGTT
This sequence comes from Meconema thalassinum, assembly GCA_946902985.2. Classification (NCBI taxonomy): domain Eukaryota; kingdom Metazoa; phylum Arthropoda; class Insecta; order Orthoptera; family Tettigoniidae; genus Meconema; species Meconema thalassinum. The sequence goes on from OX336398.1 coordinate 100,998,061, forward strand.
GAATGCGCCAGTCCGGTATCTTGCTCTAATTGACGAATCGTTATGTTCCGATCCACCTCTACTAACGCGGACACCATCTGTACATTGTCATCACTTACTGGTGGGTGACCAGATCGAGGCATGTGCCCCACACGTTCGCGCCCATCTCAAAAGGCTGCAACCATCTTGCTACCGTTCTGAACGGTAACGCAGCTGCACCGCACGCTTCCTGCAATCCTCGGTGACACTGTTTAGCACTGCGACCCCTAGCACACTGAATTTTTACCCACGTTCTCTGCTCCTGCTTGGAAAACATTGCGACTGTCTTTCGCGTGCGCTGGTCTCACATTACTCAATTAACAGGCGCGACTACGCACGAGCGGTGGTGAGGACGGGCGAGGTCATGTGCTCTGAGGGAGGGGATGCAGGGCAGCAACCGTCTGTAAAAGTGGCAGCGCCCAACATTGTTGCAACTTGGCACTGAAGCATTGGTGCCAAAACTAAAAAACCAACCCATGTATGTACACTGTACAATATATGTACAAAACCATTCCTGTGGGTAAATCGTTTTTTCACTTAATGAAAATTACCATTTACTTTTTTGCTTTTCGCTTTGAAACCTGTTTCTTGAAGCCTCGTCACGAAGACGGCGAAGAAACAGAATGTCCATAGCGGATGCACCTTGTTGTTCAAAGTACCGAAGAGTAGTTTCAGTGGCATTAAGTCCCTTGGTATGAGTGATTTTTGGTTCCACTACTCTGTAATCTTCTACTTCATCATGATCGTCGATTTCATAATTTATTGTGACAGCCGCTTTATTATCTGCATCCAACAGAATGGCTTGCTGCGTGTCACGGAGAATGCGCAATCAAATAAATACAACGCTCTGCGCGAGAACCGTTTGTTTACTTCTTACTGCCAACAGTTTGTACATTAACAGTGCTGTACTGTACAACTACCTGTATTTATCAGGTCATCGTTACTCTTCTTACTATGTACTGTAGGTCACCTTGTTTTGTGTTGTATTTAACTGTATTGTATTGATTTGGCGAGAAATTTATGTTATACTTCATTTTAACTGTCGATAATTCCATTGACTGAGAAGACGAAAGAAAACATAATAACGCTTTGTGCGGAAACACAAAAACAAACAAAAATCATGATTTTTTTCTCCTGTCATGGTGGCCGAGAAATCCGGAGTGCCGGGTTACCGAGTGCCGAGTTTGCGAGACTCTACTGTATATCACAAATGCGACAAACTCTACTCATTTACTATGTAATTTGTATGTTTTGACATTTTCATCCATGTTTTGAATTATGACCAAGAACTGTGTTTATCTTTAGCTGTTGAGGAAGAGGAGGAAGAAGAAGAAAAAGAACCTGCTGCTGATGAAGACCAGGAGACTACAGAACAGGAGGAAGGCACGGTTCTCCCCGAGGGAGAAGAGGTGCCGCCGCCTCCTTCCTCACCTCCAGCAGAGGAACCGGAACTGGAGGCGGTAGAAGAAGAGAAATTAGGGGATGAGGAGGATGAAGAAGGCGAAAAGGAGCCAGAACCGGAACCGGAACCCGATGCCGAGGAAGATGAGGAGGGCGGGAAACCGAAGAAAGTTGTCAATCAGTTCAATTTCTGCGAGAGGGCTGCACTCACCTTTTGTAACCCTTGCAGGGTAAGTAGTTGTTTGCAAAGTGCAATATGCATCTCTTTAGTTGTAGCATTTATTTCCGTCATTTTGTGCAGACTGGGTTCACCATAGTTTGTCAAAATGTTAACAAACCAATTAAGGCCGTTAACGGACAATTACCAAAGTGTCGTGGTTCACCAGACTCACCATCATCATCGGCTTTAACTCGAATCCGAGTATAAATCTTCTTCCTTCAGTCCAGTTTGTGGATGTGTTTACGGTGACTAAAGAGTCCAATCCTGGCATAGAACAAGCGTCCACACAAGTTACATAGTATAGCTGGAGGAGGACGTGGTTGGGCTGCTCAAAGTTTCCTAGCTTGACGCTTGGCCTCTTCATGTGTGCGTCGATCTCTTTCAAACGTTTTTACAGTATCCGAGATGGTACGGCGCCAAGTTGAGCGGTCTTCAGCCAGCATGTCTCAGGTTTGTGTATCAAGGCCTGTCAATTTCAGGGTCTGCTTAAATTGGTCCTTGTAGCACCTCTTAGGACCACCATGAGGTCTGGTGCCATAGCATAACTCACCATATAGCATTTGACGAGGTAATCTCACATCATCTTTCCGATGGACATGACCAATCTATCTAAATTGGTGACCTATCATGGATGATTCTATGCTGTTGATTTGAGTCTTTTCAAGAACAGCAATATTGCTAATGCGGTCTTCCCATTTAATCCTCAGGATTGATTGAAGTTTTTGTAGGTGGAAGCGCTCAAGCTTCCTAAGATCACGTCGGTAGAGGGTCCACGTTTCACAGCCATACAACAATGTAGAAATGACTACTGCTTTGTACACCATAAGCTTCGTACTCATGGACAGATCTTTATTCATGAATATCCGGTGTGCTAATCGTCCATATGCTGCATGGGCTGCACCAATTCTCTTATCCACATATTGCTCACAGGTACAGCTCACAGAAATGGTACTGCCCAGGTACGAGGAGTGGTCTACCTGTTCTAATGGCAAATTTGAGATGGAGATATTGAACTGAGGAAGAGGTGTGCCTGGTGAAGATTGTGCCAAGACTTTGGTCTTATTGACATTTATGGTAAGACCAAAGCGATCACATGCACTTTTGTAACAATTAACTGACTCTTGCAGCTCTTCTGGTGTGGGAGTTGGTGCCACAGCATCATCTGCATACAACATATTAGTAACATTAGTAACCTGAGGTTTCCTCAAGGAGCAGAGACGAGTTAGGTTGAAAATCCCTCCATCAAAACGATACTTGACCTCCACACCTAGGATGTTTGTGGGTGAATCATAAAGCATTGCAGCCAAGTACAGTGCGAAAAGCGTTGGAGCCAGTACACATCCTTGTTTCAGTCCATGGGTAATAGGAAATTCATCGGATATCTTATTCTGATGGCGAACCTGATCTGTCATGCCATCATGGAGAGCCTTGATTAGATCTACAAAACGCTGAGGGCAACCAAACCGCTTCAGCACCGCCCACATGGCTGGTCTTGGAACCGAATCAAATGCCTTTTCCAAGTCATACAAGTCTAAGAAGAGTGGATTCTGTTGTTCTCTACATTTTTCTCGTAGCTGTCTCACACAGAAAATCAAGTCAATTGAGCTTCTGGAAGCTCTAAATCCGCATTGTGACTCTGGGAGGATCTTCTCAGAGATAACCTTGAGGCGGTTAAGTAGAATTCTTGCAAGAATCTTCCCCACAATTGATAGCAGTGATATACCACGGTCGTTGCCACAAACACTGCGATCACCCTTTTTAAAGATAGTAATGATAGTGGCATTCTTCAGGTCTCCAGGTACCTGGATTCCCATATTCTGAGGATAAGGGTGAAAATCCTTGTTTTGAGGGAATGACCTCCGGCTTGAATTAGTTCCAGAGGGATGTTATCTGGGCCAGGTTCCTTTCTGGGTTTCAATTGGGTGAGAGCTGCACTGAATTCATGATAAGTAGGAGGTACTGCCAACCACAGTTGTTCAGGTTGTTGCGACACATCACAAAGGAAGTCTTTAGCAGCTGCTGATGGACGATATAGGAGATTGGAGAAGTGCTCCTTCCAGCATTCCAAGATTTCTTGACTGTCAGTAAAGGTAGTAGAATTATCAGCGCTTTTTATTGTGCCTGATGATGAGCGAGATGGTCCGTATATTTCCTTGAGTACTGCATAGAAGTTCCTCAAGTCTCGAGCATCCGATAGTCTCTGTAGTTCCTGAGCCTTCTGTTGCCACCAAGTATTTTTAATCTGCCTTATCTGCGTCTGACATTTACCCTTGAGTTCCAGTAGTTTATCTCCCTTTGTGTTGGAAGTTGGGTCTTGAAGATGGGCAAGATAGGCATTTCTTTTGGCATTGATGAGAGACAGAATTTCTTCATTGTTGTCACCAAACCAGTCTTGTCTTTTCTGCACTATAAAACCAATGGTTTCCTCAGCTGACTGTGTGATAATCTTCTGTAGTGTGGCCCATTCTTGCTGAACATCATTCATTACTGGGTTTTCTGATAACTGGGTGACGATCCTGTTTCCAAAATGTTTATAGATGGATTCATCCTGAAGTTTGGATGTATTAAACTTCTTTCTTGGCAAATTTTTGATGTTCCTAGATGGTTTAGGTCTGATGGATATCCTGAGCTTACATATAAGAAGTTTATGGTCTGTCCAAAAATCGTCTATATTCTTTGCTATTCTGGTAATAAGAGTGTCCTTCTTATCACTTTGCCGGGTAATGATATAATCAAGAATGTGCTAATGTTTGGAACGTGGATGCATCCACGTGGTTTTGAAGCGGTCAGGTAGCCGTAACTGCGTGTTGGTAATGAAAAGTTCGTGTTCTGCACAAAGGCCAAGAAGCAACAGTCCATTGGGATTACATTTTCCAAGTCCCTGTTTGCCCATCACATTATTCCATAGCCTGTGTGTGATCTTTCCCAACTCTGGCATTGAAATCACTGAGGAGCAAGAGTATCTGCAGATGGTACCTTGGAGATGATTTCACTTAGCTGATCATAGAATTGAGCCTTTACTTCATCATCAGAATCTAAGGTAGGAGCATAGGCAGAGATGAGTATCATAAAGGAACCTCCTGAGAGTGGTATACGGAGAGTCGTGAGCCTTTCGCTGATTGCAATGGGCGTAAGTTGGTGATAATTTGAGCAATGATTAATGACCTAACTTATTAAATTGTCAAATTGCATTGCAGACTGATTAGAGGCCGGTCTCTGCCATTGAGGTTGTTGAAGTTGTGCACTTCATAAGTTTTATAGTGACTTCAGTGGTTTTATTATTTTTCTGCATTGGTGGTAAAGTATTGAGGTGTTAAGTGTTCCATCATTGCTGCTGATTCCTGCATGATTTCATGGTGTTCTCAGCTGTTGCTGCCGTGCTGTGCCGGTGCATTTGTGCTTTCATTGCCGTCTACAGACCACAGTGAGGGGTGTATTGAAAGTGTTCATAGTTCATAAGACTTTCGACATCACATATGTTACCTTGAGCATTAAAAATAAAATTCAATCTCTCTTTATGGTGCACCATACGGGATTCATTTTTAAGAAAATTTTAGTGTTACGCAAAACAATTATCTTGTATCGTTTTCTGACATATCGGCTGATGAAGGGGCCAAAACTGTTAATTAGGCCTCGATACATGTCCCACTAATGATCACACAGTGATCATATTTAAGTGCTGAGTTTCCATTTGACTGTGTGGTCCCTCAGTGCTGAGTTTATTCATTCGTATGTAAAAAAAAGAAAAGATGTAGAAGCCACAACCTTTTTTAACCTATCAGGGGGGTGAATAGCTTTAAATGTTTATAAATGTTGGTTCTTTAAAATATTTAAATGCAAATTTAAGATCCTACAATTATTTTCAATATTATAATGAGAGAAATGAAAATATAACTTTTTGTGCAGACGTGTACATCACCTTTATACAATGTAAAGGGCTCAAAATAAATAAAAATAACCTAAAATCTGTAGGCAACTAATATATGTTACTTCATCATCACTTTCCGCTGTGGTTAATAGCTGAAGGATTCTTTGATCCGAAATAACATCGCGACGAGAGCAACTCGTTTGTTGTTCCACCGCGTTTGTTTACATCACGGATGAACAACGGCTGTCGAGGACTGACTTCTACAAAAAGCTCTGGTTGTCACTTCCTGAAGTTATTAGCCATGCTCAATTAGTTCCACATAATGCCCAACAGATGGCAGAACATGGCAGACATCGATTCGGCTCTTGAGAATGAACCGGGAAACTGAAAAACATAAAAGTTTTCGTGCACCGTCTATAGACGGACGTAGCACTGGTGGACCATCCGCGTCAGCCCGTCTATAGGCGGGCGTAGCACTCATTGGGTTAATAAAAGTATTGATCAGGCGGAACCTTTAACCTTTTTATACTAATAAGTTTATCAATATGGAACCAGAATGAACCTTTTAAGTTATTAATCAAATGTACCAGTTTCGACCATATTTCGGTCTTCTTCAGCGATGTTGTTAAAAAGAAAAGAAACTAATGTAATTACGAGCAAAGCTTTGTTAATAATATTTTACTTGGGTTTTCTTTGAAAAAGTTTATAAAAGAATCATTAAAAACAGACCTGTAACAAATGTTGGCCTTAATTTTTTGGTTGGTTCCTTAGTTTAGGGGCTGCGACAACACGGTCATGTGGCCCCATGTACTTTGGGTGTGTGTAGAATCTGTCTGATAACCGATGTTAATTGTGAAGACTGTATTAGTGTGTTTTATCTGTTTTTAATTCAAGTAAGGAGACGATAATTTCAAGTAGTTCCTACTTTCACTACCAAATGCTACCAACCACAACACCTGTGAACTTGGCTACTAGTAGATGCCATCGCAACCAGCGCCTTGTGACGAACGTTGGAGCATAAGAGCATTAATCAAACCTAACCTACAAATTTTGCTTCACACAAGTTTAGTTAGTGGAAGGTTGTTTTACATGCCATAAATCTATGACATGGGCCCGCCGGCTTTACTTCCTTTCCGAAGGAAGGCATATTGTTGGATTTTTAACGCTCTTAAAAATCCGACGACTTCGGCCGGGTTAGAAGCTTATCATGCTACCAACTTCGCCACCGAAACCGCCTGGCTTTAGATCGATGTAAATAAAATGACTTACTGTATATCTAAATTTTAGGATATCTCATAAAATGTAATGTTGTTTTTTAAGTTTGGTGTTTTATAAGATAGAATTGGCTTTCTTTGGCTCGCCAATGCTATTTACAGGAGACCATGAGTAGAGTTGCGTATATTGCGAGAATGTATCAGTCATCAGCTGTTGATACACCATCACAAATGGAACTTACAAAGTTGGAGATTAGGGTCCTTCTAAAGCAGGGCCATCCAGACAGCGCTCCGGCCGCGCTCGAACCCAGCGCTCCGAGCGCTTTGTTGGAAGGTAGTTTCAGAAATGGTGGGAGTAGCTTGGCTGGCTGAGCACGCTGAAGTGTGCAGACGATCCTTCAGTCGCTAGTCTAGTCCAATGTGCTTTGTTGACAGCGTGTAAGTAAATCAGTTTCACAGTGGTCATGACTGAACATCATACAAAAAAGGAGAGGTGAAGCAGCAGTCTTTAAAGTAGAATGGGAAATTTCATTTTTCTGTACAGATTATAAAGGGTATGCCAAATGTTTAGTGTGCAACAGAGTTGTAATGTGTTAAAGAGAACACCATTTGTTGTTTAATTTTCCTCTTTAATATGTTCACATTTCAGTTTGGAATAAATCACAATATTCTTTACTTAACACTTGTGTTCGTTTTCTGCACATTCCATACATCGGAGTACCATTCGATTTGTAATGCAGTATATTTGTTATGGCAAAACAGCCCTATTAATATGTCAAGAATACTACATGAGCCGTTGGCCGCACGACTGTACGTACGTATTTAGTCGGCAGGGTCCGAACATCGTCTGTCTCCTCGCTGCCACAGTGTAGTGGTGGTAGGGGAAGGAAAGCTAGTCTGACTGCCCAGTGCTCCTGAAGCGCAATGACTGAATGGCCCTGTTCTAAAGCACTACTGGAAACAAGATTACAAAGCTGTTCCTGAGGCTCGAAGAATATGTGAAGTGGAAGGAATATGTGTCGTTAACGAGCTGTGGCACAACGATGGTTCCGACGTTTCAACACACGGGAAGAAGACACTACAGATTTACCGTGTTCTGGAAGACCTAAAGTATGGGATATTGAGAATACAAACAGAGTTTTGGAAGAAAATATGCAAAGAAGTACTCGTACGCTGTCAGAAGAACTTGGTGCATCAAATGATACCATACATCACCAGATTACGAAACTTGGAAAATCAAACAGAAGCTGTAGATCCGTACCTCATGAACTGACCCCTGAACAGGCTCAACGTAGAGTGGATATCTGTCGTCAGCTTATCGGTGACCCCATGGATGATAGATTTATCAGGAGAATTGTCACATGTGATGAAAATAAGTCCAACCCCTCGTCCACGTCGTGGGAGATGGGCAACGGCACAAAGTAGGGGATCGCCTGTAGGGGCGAAGTACAGTGGGGACTTTGTGTGCCCCGGGACCATTACGGTAGCTGTGAAGGTCCTACAGGAACCCTGAAAAGTGACGGCTAACGGGGCTCTGGTGAAGCTACGATAGACCCAGCAAGCCAGTAGTGGATGAAACCAAATGCTTTCAAGAATGGAACAAGCCTCGGACATGATGGATATAATAGACGACGACACGGCTGTACACACGGACTAAGATTTGGAACTTTAAACATAAGAATGCTGACGGGGAAGGTGGAGGAGATAGTGGATATGATGGAAAGAAGGAAGTTGGATTTATTGGGATTGGCAGAAACAAAGTGGAAAGGGGAAGGAAGGAGAGAACTGAGAAAAGGCTATAGACTGTACTGGAGTGGGAATAAAGAGGGAAAGAGGAATGGAGTGGGAGTAGTAGTACGAGATGGTTTAAAAGAAGTGAGGAGAATAAGTGATAGGATAATGAAAGTGAAAGTAGCACTGAGGGGAGAGACCGTAGAAATAGTGCAAGTGTATGGTCCACAAGTAGGCTGCGCCTCTGAAGAGGAGGAGTTTGAAGAGGAATTGCAGAAGCAGCTGGTAGGAAGAAATATGATTGTTATGGGAGATCTGAATGCCCATGTAGGAAGAGAAAGACAAGGTTATGAGAGTGTTCTAGGACCAGAGGGTTGGGGCGGAAGAAATGAGGAAGGAAAGAGACTGTTGGACTTCTGCCAAAGGAACAGCCTGCTAGTTGGGAACTCCTGGTTCAAGAAAAGAGAGAGCCACACAATCACATGGTACAGTGATGACCTGACCAGGAAGTCGGTGGTCGACTATATACTGTATGAGAAAGAACTAAATAAGAACATCACAGACATCAAGGTTATACCATCGGAGAACCTGGATAGCGACCATCGATTGCTGGTAATGAACCTGAGAGGGAGTAAGGAGAAGAAAGGGACTGAGAACCAGGAAAGACATATAAGGATATGGAAACTGAAAGAAGGGGATAGAAGGGTCGAGTACCTCAAAATGGTAAAGGAAGGAATTCCAACAGATGAAGAAAGAGGGGTGGAAGAGGAATGGGCTAGATTTAAGAAGACACTAGTAGGTGCAGCAGAAGCAGTATGTGGGAGGACAAGTAGTAAGAAGAGGTGGAAGGAAACACCATGGTGGAATGAGAAGACAAAAGATGTAGTAAGGGAAAAGAATAGAGCCTTTAGGAGGTGGTATCAAAATAGGACGGTAGAGACAAGGGAAGAGTACCAGGAAAGAAAGAAGGAGGCGAAGAGAGTAGTGGCTGAGGAGAGAAGAAAGTGGATGGAAGAGTGGACAAAGATGATGAAGGAGGATAGTGAAGGTACAAAAAAGGTCCTGTATGGGATGGTAAAAAATAAGAGGCAGAAGGATCCTACGGATTATGTTAGAATGTGAACCACTTTTCGTGAATCTATAATAATTATTATTATTATTGTCATGTGTTGTGACATCTCTATATTATGCCTCGAGTGTTTAAAAGTGCGCAGTTTGTCTGTATGTATCTCTCTGTCTAACATTGTGCAACCCCTGGCTACATACTACCTAGTTCTCTCGTATTGGCTAGTGTTGTTGCTACCTTGCATTTTGTTCTGCTATTGGCTCAGCCAATATTTGACGCGAGTTTGGAGCCACTCCCAAACTACGCATTTTATATTTCTGAGAGGCTTCTCTCCTCTCTGGGGGACAGAAGATTATTGAGTCTTAGACGTGCCGAGATGTAAGGCGAACGTGTGTATTCGGGCAGAGGCCCACCCTCATGGCGCAGCGGAATGTGAGTACGGCTCAATGTATTTCTATCTAACGCAATGTAATTGTTTTTGTTAAACGTTCCTTCTTTTGCTTAATTCTCTTTCCTTTTCAAGATGTTACTGTTAGTATTATAATCCTTGAACCAGATCTCCGAGACCTTGCGTAATGTCATACGGCGGAGTTCTCTTGTTATGTACCCTCCTCACAGTTTTATTATTTTGGTTAATACCTGTAAGATTCGAAAGTATTGCGTTTCTTTTGTATTATTGATCTTGTCTTAGCTTGCCTTTTTCTTTGTTTTAAATAATATGTTTATTTCGTGTACACGCTCTTTCTTTTATCTTGAATATATTTTCATATTTTAAGTAGTATAGCTCCCTTGTCTTTTCATTTCTTATATTTAAGTTCCCCTTCCTTATCCTTATCCTTATCCTTATCTCGATTTTGTCAATCTTGTCTTTGTGATGTAACAAAGGCACGATTAACACGCCTCTGGGATTTCTTTAATTAATTTTATGGGAATCTCGTTTTTGCACTTTTGATTGTTGTACTAAGCAATTATTTGTTTCCATTTGGTTTTTTGGAAATCATCTTTTGCTCGCTCCGAAAATCTTGGGCCCAGCACCGGGTCGAGCAAGACGTCTTTTCCCCCGTCCATTTGCGACCTTGTTGATTTTATCTTCCACTGCTACTCTGACGCGCTTTATTATTATTATTACCTAGACCTGTAGTGGCGCAAATGGTGAAGAAAAGGGGACAAGAGATAGAAAATAGGGAAGAACTGAAGAAAGTGTGGAAAGAATATTTTGAAGAACTTCTGAACCCAAATGGAAACGATGGGGAGGAGGAAGAAATCGGGGAAGAGGAAGATGAACTGCAAACAGAAAAGGACTTAACATGGAAAGAAGTGGAAGATGCAGTGAAAAAGATGAAAGGAGGGAAGGCACCGGGTGTGGATGAGTTGAGTGTGGAGATGGTGAGAGCAGCAGGAGAGGTGGGGATACAATGGTTGTACCGAATGATGAAGACAGCCTGGAAGGAAAGGAACACCCCAGAGGACTGGAAAAAAGGAATAATTGTCCCGATCTTTAAGAAAGGTAGTAGAACAGAATGCAGAAACTATCGGGGAATAACACTGATGAGTCATTGTGCAAAGATCTTTGAGAAAGTTTTGGAAAGGAGAATTAGGACAAGGATAGAAGGAGGGATGAGGGAATAACAACATGGCTTCAGAGCAGGAAGGTCCACAGTGGATTTGATTTTTGCTGTAAGGCAGTTACAAGAACAGCACTACGAGTATGGAACAGATCTACTGATGGCCTTCTTGGACATTGAGAAAGCATATGACAGTGTATGCAGAAACAAAGTATGGAAGTCCCTGGAGGATAGAGGAGTAGAAAAATCGACTATAAGGAGGATAAAGGAAATGTACAAGTGAAGCGTGAGCTGTGTGAAAGTGGGAGGAGAGAGATCGGACTGGTTGGAACAGAGAAACGGCCTAAAACAAGGAAGTGCACTGTCATCGTTACTTTTTCATTGTGGTGATGGATGACATAATGACCCGAGTGGCACAAGTAATTGGGGAAGGAAAGATGAAAGCAATGGTGTTTGCAGATGATTTGATGATTTGGGGAAACAAGGAGGAAGTGGTACAGGAACAGTTGGACGTGTGGGAAGGAATCATAAGGGGATATGGGATGAAATTTAGCATAAATAAGAGTGAGATGGTGATCACAACAAGGATGAAGGAAAGAACCACAACGGGAATAACAATTGGTGGGGAACAGCTGAAGAAAGTGGAGAGTTTCAAGTATCTGGGAAGCCTGATACAAGATAATGGAAGAAACGATAGAGAAATAAATGAGCGGGGGAGGCAGGCAGAAGCATTTCGGAGGAGTGTGAGAAGCATGTTATGGAGCAAGGATGTCCCTCAGAACAGCAAGATCATATATCGGACGTACTATGTCCCTATCCTGACGTATGCCTCAGAGACCTGGGTTAGGAAAGGAAGGGAGAAGAGCAAAATACAGACCAGTGAGATGAGGTTCTTGAGAAGCAGTATTGGAGCTACAAAGATGGACAGAATAAGAAATGAGAGGACCTGAGAATTAATGAAGGAGGAACCATTACAGGATGGTATAGAGAAATCTAGACTTAGATGGTATGGGCATGTAAAACGAATGGAGGAGAAGAGGATACCCAGGAGGATACACGAGACGAAGTGGGAAGGAAAGAGACCGAGAGGAAGACCGAGAGACAGGTGGCTGAAAGGGGTAGAAGAAAGCGTGAAGAAGAGAGGAGAAGACTGGACAAGGGTGGAGGCTGAGAGATGGTGGAAAGACAGAAGACGTTGGAGAGGCTTGTGTTCCAAACAGACCCGGCCAGTGGCTGGAAACTGTGCAAGATGATGATGATGACGACCGCAACGCTGACGCCTCGAAACAGTGGCTCGATCCCCGTCAACTTGCCAAAGTCATCGTTAAAAGAGATTGATTTGGCCCCAAAGTGATGTTGTGTGTCTGGTGGAATTTTGAAGGAGTGATTCACTGGGAGTTTGTTCAAAACTGGCATGTAGTCAATGCGGATCTTTATTCTCAACAACTGAAACGAGTTCATGAAATTTTGAGACAGAGATATCCAGCATTAGTTAACCGAAATAGAGTTATCTTGCAGCAAGACAATGCGAGACCTCATACTGCACAAACAACCATGGTATGAATTCAAGAATTGGGAGGAGTCGAACTCCTATCACAACCAGCATACTGCCCTGATCTTGCACCTTCAGATTACCATATTTTTTTTGATCCATGGCCCATTTCTTGCTTGAAAGAAATTCCGAAACCATTGAAGCTGTGGAAGTGGGTCTCACCGAATTCTTCACATCAAAACCCAGAGACTGGTACTGTCGCGGGATAAGAAACTTCGCTGAAAGATTGCTCAAGACCATAGAATCTTATGGTATCTACTTTGAGGAATAGTTTAATTTCCAGCCAGAAAACTTTCCAAATAAAATTTTCTTTAAAAAACATTACTTATGAGTAGGGTTCGGAAGTTTAAGACCCAAAGAAGTACAAAATATGCAAGCAAATATGCCCTAAAAACTAGCCAAATATGACCTAAAAAAACTATGAAATATGACATGAATTTTTGGAATAATTACTTCTGAGCTAAATATATCTACTGGAGTGACATCCTGTTGAAAGGCGGAAGCACACTATCTTCATGTTCCGTGACCTCATGCGTACAGTGTCGCAATCTAACTTGTCCAGAAAGATGTGCTAAAAGACGTCCGTAGAGGAGCGCCTTCTTGGAATTAGGTCTTCTAAACCTGCTATCTGCCTGTTCCGGGAAAAGAAAGTAAAATATATCTTCTACACTATTCGGAAATCCTGTGTTTGGAACTCGACGCAGATGCCCAAATATGATCAAAACAATAAAAATGGCCGAAATATGCATTTATAGGCAACATCAAATTGCTTCAAACATGGTCAGGGACCCGTCATTCAAACTTATTTTTCATATTTCGGGTAAAATGAGCTCAGGAAAAGAATTGACTTTTCATTAACATCCGAACCGTACTTATGAGTAGGGCCCGGATGTTGATGACATGTCATCTTTTTACTGAGTTGTCTAAACAATGCTGAAGTACATAGAAACTCCGGCAGGGCCATCACGTCTTCAAATATGTCTTTTTTTATTTTGCATTTTTTTTCCTATTTTTCCATTTTAAGAGCATTTTTTTTTAAGTTTGGTAGAATTTTTGGTCTTATTTTAGAGAAATCGACCTTTTAACGTCATTTTTTTTTTCCAATTTAGTCCTGTCACAGCTTTATATAAGGGAGTTACGTGTCTCAGAGTAGCTGATACAAGATAATTTAAAATATTGAAATATTGATTCCATTTCCTTAATCAACCGGGTGGAAACTAGTCTTAGCAACAATCGTGGCGAAATTGCTGCGGGTATCGCATCAAAACTGAAAAAAGTGCTGGACTAAAACACGGGGTATAAAACATTCTGCAAAATCTCAGACATTCTTTCTGGTGAAAACTACTGCATGGATGGGATTGAGGAGGATTTAGAAGCAAACGACCTTCCTCACTTCAAGTACGCTCCGATCACATCAGTTGATGTTGAACGCAGCTTTACGAGATATAAAAACTTGTTGGCTAATAACCGCAGATCATTTACATTTGACATCAGAGTGGCATTCGTAGTGCAGTGCAACTCAGACTAAAGTGAACATAAACCTTTTGTTAAGTGCTAGAAATCTATTTTGATTGACTTTTCAGTTTGTGCTTAAAATTTCATTTTTGGAATAATGGCGAGTTAATTATTATAAGATCATTTTCTCCATTTTATAGTGCAGTTTTCGAATTTTTGAAATATTGGTGAGTTATATGATCATATTCTCCATTTAATAGTGAATTTTTGAAATTTTTAGGTCATTTTTGTAAGCTTTAAGTGCATTTTTTGAACTTTTTTATGGCATCAACATCCGGGCCCTACTTATGAGACATCCCCTGTAGTTGTATGTCCACATAAATCAGTCCTTTTTTTTTATACAGCAAAACCTGCCTAAACCAGACCCTCTATATACCAAAACCTCGACAATCGGAAAACAAAATTCGGAACGGAGGTATTTCTTATGTAAAATGACACTGTAAACCGGAAAACTGCCTATCGCGGAAATGGAAAGAAATTACGGAACTGTAGGCGTAAATAACCTGACTAAGACAGATTATCTTATCTGTAACTAGCAGCCCGACCCAGCTTCGCCCAGGAACAGTTGTGAATGCATTACTTAATAAGCGCTTTTTTAATGAACAATGACCAATATCCGTTTTGCATCTCGACATGACGGGTTAAACTCACTGACTGGACTATTAATTATATTATCATGGAGATGCATGTGCAACAAATTCTTGTCAGACGTAATAATTTAAGAATGGCGACGTGCATGAAACACAAATCCCCCTTCCGTCCAATCTTAACATGACTGTGAATTTTGCGGAACGAAAAGTTCACAGGCGAAATGAAGAAAAGCCGAGTTCCACATCCAGGGAAACTAAAAACACAACCACTCTTCTCTGAAGTTTTGAACTCAACACGACTTGACAGTTTGCTGCTGGCTGTATCTGGGGTAATAAGCTCGTCCACTAGCTTAGCTATAACTAGGGTGATAGACTCGCCCCTAGCTAGCTCATAAACTGTTGCCTCAGTAACTAAATGGAGATTGTTGGACGAAATGAAAACGTAAAAACACTTATAGTGGGTGACGTATTGAAGATAGACATATGCTCTCCCGGGCTTTGTAGAACTTTTCATGCTGAACAATTCTTACACTCATAGTATTTAGATATTTTTAACTGTTTGCCCAGCGTAAGCTTACAAAGCGCATAGACGCCAGGTTTCTTTTCGACATTTCCACTGAAATCGTTACTGCTCGGCTTCCTTTGATCATAAATAAATTATTTTCTACAGAAATCATCCTTGAGATATCCTTTACAGAATGGTGAAAACCACATCAAAATCCATCCAGTGGTTCTCGAATTTACCCGTAACATCCAAGAATCGGGGACTTTGTTTTATACTAAGTAGAGATACAAAGCTATGTACTAAATTTTGAATGCGACTATACTTGCACCAAAGTTCTAGGAAACATTACTTCTAATTTTTCCTCAAGGATGCAGCAGGTATGCTACATTTCACAATATCTGTAAGTGAATTGAATGTACCGTTACTTCCTCCAACCCTCTTGTAATACACACAGTTTCCTTCTGACAAATGAGAGTAGGAGTAGAGGAAAACAGTGAACTTGAGTGATCTTTTAAGGGTGTTCTTTTTACTGTGCACTGTATTTATTTACGTACTATAATTCAGTGACAATGACTTCTAAACATAAGACACTTACACTGCAGGAGAGTTATCAAAGAACACGAGAAAAACAATCGTCCGGCTAAACAGGCGCGGATTCAAGGGGGGTCATGACCCCCCCCCCAAACGGAGACCAAATTTTTTTGCAAACTCAAAAAACGAAAACACAATTACCAGACAAATAAATCTTAACGAATTTTAACTGAAAAACTGTTTTTTTCATTTTATTCAATTCTGAAATATCTTTATTCTAATTATTATGTTCTGCTACAACTGTACATATTTACAACTTCAAACCTCTTATATAAAAAACGATTATTTATATAACAAAATCAACTCGTCTATTTTGTTTAGCAAACCTTGTGATTACCGAATCGAAGTTTATAGTGATGTCACGATGAATGTGCAGCAATGAACGGATAGGAATTTAGGTCTTTTTTCGCATCAAAAATTTTTGCCGACGTCCAAACTGCAAGCTTGGTTGACAATTTGAGCTGTGACTTTCTCCCTTTGTCGGTACCAACTTGACTTGCCGAAACTGTAACGTACCTTGATACTTTTCTCGAAGCTCGATGTAAAAGTCGCAAAACATGCTGTTGCAATTTGTACGAATATTTTTGGTTCGCTAAACGCATCAAATTTCTATCCATGAAGCTTGCAAAAAAATTGGTCTGGTTTTGTACGTTTGGTTAATTTGTGATTGCGTTTTTAGTGATACCATTTTTCTTAACAATTTCGATTCTGTGACCCCCCCCCCCCCCCAAACCAAGCTCTAGATCCGCGCCTGCGGCTAAAGAATTAACTGTGTTGTTTAAAGTGGGAAAAAGTCAAATTATTTCAAATCCTATGAGATATTACAGTGTTTCTTTGTAGTGTCTTTTGTCTTATTAAAACTCAACCCTTTGAAAAACGGAAACCTGTGAAAACGGAAAAATAAAACCGGAACGATTGCTTTCCGCTTTAGGCAAGTTTAACTGTATATTTAGATGGTCAACAGGGTGTGAATTGTACTTTCTATGTTGAGAATGTATGAATTTACCTATCACGAAATGAGTGACCAGGGTTGTGTACTACCCACTCATGAACAATAATCCATTACATAAAGCAGGGAAAATACAGTTTTAAAGACTTTTGTTGGTTGATTCCTCAGTTTGGGGGCTGCGACAATGCGGTCATGTAGCCCCGTGTACTTTGGGTGTGTGTAGAATCTGTCTGATAACCGGTGTTAATTGTGATGGCTGTATTAGTGTGTGTTATCTGTTTTTTAATTCAAGTAAGGACTGCTACTTTGAATATTTCAGATAGTTCCTACTTTTGCCGCCAAACGCCACCGTCAACGACTACTAGGCCTAGTTCAGAACTTAGCTACTAGATGCCACCACAGTCGGTTCTTGGCAACAAACGTAGGATCCTAAGAGCGTTGTTTACATTCTTAACCTATACAATTTAACTTCACACAGGTGTAATTAGTGGAAGTTTCTTTAACATGCCATAAATCTATGACATGAGACCGCCGGCTTTACTTCCCCTCCGAAGGAAGGCATACTGAGGGATTTTTAACGATCTTAAAAAGTCCAACGGCTTCGGCCGGGTTTGAACTTTTAAAGACGTTTAAGTCATCAATTGTGGGGGAGTCCGCTAAATGTAAAAGCTCATAACAGTCTGTAGTCCACTCTTAACTCAAGATGGACAATAGGAACTCAGCACCCGAGTAGGCTACATGTAAGTGAATGAGATACTTTTTTTATTATTATTATTATTTTTTATTTAATTTTCTCAATTTTTGTTTTGTTTTTGAATTTCTTAATTGTAAAAATCTGAAATCTTTTTTCTTAGATTTTTTGGAAAATATTTTGAAATTGTTTTTAATTTTGTTTGACATTTTTCGTTCAATATTTAATTTTTTTTTGGAAGAAATGTTTTTTCAAAAAAAAATCTTTTGAAATTTTCTTTCAATTCTTTGAAAATTTTGAGACAAATTGAACAGAAGACCTGGAGGGACATCAATATCAGGATAGTGTTGGTTACCATACCATCGTCATCATCATTTAACCATATCCAGTTTCTTGGGAGCGGTGTAAAAGCGCTAGTACAATTGAATCAATTGGAGCTTATTTATTTATCGTATGGCTTTTAGCGCCGGGAGTGTCCGAGGACATGTTCGGCTCGCCTGAGTCTGTAGCTGCTTCCAGCGGACACCGTAAAGGGTGAGCTACAAGTTCCGTTCAATTTCAAGTAGTTCCAACTTTCGCCACCAGATATCAATGATACCTAGTGGCAAACGTTGGAACTTTGATAGAGCGTTCTGACGAAATCTAACCTAACAAATTTTGCTTTACACAAGTTTAGTCTGTGAAAGGATCTTTTACATGCCATAAATCTATGACATGGGACCGCCGGCTTTACTTCCCCTCCGAAGGAAGGCATACTGAAGGATTTTTAACGCTCTTAAAAAATCCGATGACTTCGGCCGGTTTTGAACCCGCTATCTTGGGCACAGCAGTTCAGCATGCTACCGACTACGCCACCGAAGCCGCTGAAAGGCATTAAGTCAAAATTGCACTTTAAAAAAAAATCAATATTGCGCCAAGGGCCTTCGAATGGCATAAGAAGGAATTAAGTCCGCCGTGTGTTCATGACAGAAACCACTGCTATGTGTAGCGCGACCGGAGGAGGAAAGCATTAAGTCACTGACTTGTTTCCTATCTGCGCCGTACTGAATGTTGGCGTCCTGCAGGATTCCCGTGCTATATTATTACGCAGCATTTCCTGGTTGCTCACTACAGGAAGTGTATGTTACTTGTCCGTTATGTCTCCTAAACGAAACAGACAAGACAGTCTTCATAAGAAAAACATCACAAACGATGCTATCTGAAAAAGTTTACCTTACATAAACTGCAGTGGGAAGAACATCAATGAGAAGAAAACAGGCAAATATTGCAGGTTATTTAACACAGTGTATGTGCCCATAAGTTTAGATAGGTTTTCTTTAGATACCGTACTTGTTCGGTTGCGATATAAATCCAGATGTTTTATTCTCTTTCATTTTCACCAATACCGTTGTTTACAGCGAACTGGCCAGGAATAAATTAGCTGGCCCTGTATGGGACTATGACGTAGAACTGCTTGTTTTTTTTTTTTTAGATAACGATCACGCAAGTAATCTCATTCAGATTATTCTTTATGTTTGTAGGAGCCGCAAGTGTTGTTTTAAAAGGATTGGTGACAATGATAAAGTAAACAGTCTGGTCACGTTCCATGATCTGCCAAGCAAAGATTCCCAAGACTTGTATTTACTAGGCCTTATTGAAGCAAGTGATGTTAAACAGCGCAGACCCAGAAAAGAAATCGCCAGCGGAAAACAGAAGAAGCGTTCGTCATGTTTTCAATATTTTGTCATGCTTGGTTGAAGAAGGACAGTGGTGTATCAGAAAGTTTTCTGAAGTTTAAACGTGATAGGTATGAAACGGTTATTTAACGTAACTCGTGCTCTGCTTTGTGGAGAAGTGCTGAAAGATACGGTAAGTGTGGAAAGAATCATGAAGTAAAAACAATCTTCTGAACAAGTCCTGTGAAAACTTCCCACTAAGCTGGGAGGGAAGTTCAATATTTGGATGCTCGACTCTGTGTGAAATCCATGTATGAACTTTTCTGTGATGCATACCCTGACACAACTGTTAAATATGATTATTATAGGAAATACTTCCATGGAAACTTCGATTATTGTTGATTTGGAAGACCCCAGATAGATGTTTGTTCCCTGTGCAAAGAACTCTATTCAAAATGAAAGAATCCTCACGTCTCCAAAAATTCGAAGCTTGCTGCAAAGGCTGAACTGGAAATCCATCTCCGCAGGAGTCGTGAATTTTATAGGTGTTTACAAGAAGTGAAATCGTTATGCCAACATACTGAGAACACAAGTGCCATAGCTTTTGACTTCATGCAAAATCTGCCTTTGCCTAGGATTCCAGTGGAAGAAATATTTTACCTGCGTCAGTTGTGGTTTAATGTACACTGACCGGCACGAAAAACGTAACACACAATAAATGATGTGTAATTATTGTGTAATTATCTATTTAATCAAAGTGAAGCACTTCAACCTATTTTTTTAGACGGGGTATGTTATTGGCGTTGCTTTGCGAGCAAACAATGAAGTGGCGATTGTTGATTGCACTAGCCTCAATTGTTTTTTCCCGCGCAACCTGGAAAACACATCACTGGATGTGAGCTAATAATGTGTTCCCGCTTTTATAGCGCTTATTGTTGTACTATGAATTATTCCCTTTTCAATCACATGTGTTCGTAGGATCTTTCTGTGATTGTCATAATTTGCTTTCTGGAGCCAACATGCCCTTAAGCCCCGAACAAGCTGCAAAAGTTGTTGCTTTGGTGGAAGATGGTCGCAGCATGCATTACATTGCAGAAGTGTTGAGGACTACAGCTTCCACTATTTCCAGAACCGTACGAAGGTACAGGGAAACTGGAGGCTTTGCAAGGAGACCAGGAACAGGCCTGAGAAAAACAACATCGGAGAGAGATGACCGCTTCTTACAACTTCAAGTTCTCCATGACCGTCACACCACCACCATTGAAGCACGAAATCGACTCTACCATGTTCGAAGGGTCGATGCTAGTGAGAGACCCGTCCGAAGAAGATTGGAAGAAACCAATGTTCAATCCATAACACCAGTTACAGGCCCAGAACGCACCAGAGCACATCGCACAGCTCGACTACTTTTCGCAAGGGAACATCATGGCAGGACAGTACAACAATGGGAACAAGTGTTGTTCACCGATGAGTCATGATTTGGCCTCCGATCACCTGACGGAAGAGAGAGGGTCTGGAGAAGGCCAGGGGAAAGGTATTCCCCATGCACATTCTCATCCAGGACGCCTTTTCAGAGTGATTCTGTGATGGTGTGGGCAGGAATCAGTATGGCTGAAAGGAGGGATTTGGTCTTCGTGGAGAATGGAAGCCTTACCGGACATTGGTATGTGGAGGAAATCCTTCTGGAGCATGTTGTGCCTTTCACTCCATTTGTTGGTGATGATTTCACACTAATGCAAGACAATGCATGCCCACACGTTGCGAGAGTTCTTGGATAAAGCAGGCATTCATGCTATGGCTTGGCCTGCTCGAAGCCCTGATATGAATCCTATTGAGCACGTTTGGGACCGGCTGAGGAGAGGAGCCCGTCAGCGCTATCCAGGGACCCTAGAGGACCTACGGAATGCCCTCCTGGAAGATTGGGAGATGATTCCTCAACAGGACATTACAGCATTAATCAGGAGCATCCCTGAGAGGTTGAATGCCGTCAGTGGTGGTGCAAGAGGTGGCAATACACGCTTTTGAAGATGCGAACAGAGGTCTCAGAGATCATCTCCGAGGTCTGTGAAGTAAAGGGTGAAGTGTATAAAATCAAAACAGAAGTGCATTACCTTTATGAGCTTACTCAAAATGTCCCTCTCTTATAGCGCTCTTTCCTTGAAGTGTGCATCGCTGGCATAATTTGTTAAATTTGTTTATAATCGTCTTTTTTTTTTTTCATTGTTAGACACCTACATGGGAGAGTAATACAATATTTCATCATTTTATAGTAGACTAGCAGTAGTACCCGGCTTCGCCCGGTGGAATGATGATAATGTTTTAAGGTCTCCTTAGAAATATAATGGACTTAAAATCTAAGTCATTTGCCCCCAAAGACAATGAGGGAGTAATATCTAGGTCATTTGCCCTTTTGATAAGGATGATAATAAAAACTACTGTTGAATTGACACGTCAAACTTACAAACTACCGTAATAGAAATACATATTTCAAAATTCACAGGCGAGGAAGACTTATTGTGTGTGTTGATTAATGGTGTAATGGGCGTAACATCTACTGTAGGTCATTTGCTCTTATGATGAGGATGATAAGGGAAACTACTACCGGTATTGATTTGACACTTCAACGTATAATATACCGGTGGCGTAGTCGGTAGCATGCTGAGCTTCTATGCCCAAGATAGCGGGTTCAAACCCGGCCAAAGCTGTCGGATTTTTTAAGAGCGTTAAAATCCGTCAGTATGCCTTTCTTCGGAGGGGAAGTAAAGCGGGCGGTCCCATGTCAGATTTATGGCATGTTAAAGAACCTTCCACTAATTACACCTGTGTGAAGCTAAATTGGATAGGTAAACAACGCTCTTAGATGTCTACGTCCGTTGCCAAGAGCCGACTGCAGTGGCGTCTAGTAGCTAAGTTCCGAACTTGGCCTAGTAGTCGTTGACGGTGGCGCTTGGCGGCAAAAGTACGGACTATTTGATGAATTCTAAGTTGCAGATGGTACTTAAATTAAAAAACAGATAACACACACTAATGCAGTCATCACAATTAACACCGGTTATCAGACAGATTCTACACACACCCAAAGTACACAGGGCTACATGACCGCGTTGTCGCAGCCCCTAAACTTAAGAACCAACCAACCAAAAATAAATATTTCAAAAATCACAGTCGAGAAAGACTTTATGCGGCGGTGATTATTGGTATGATGCGCGTAACATCTAGGTCATTTGCACTTATGATGATAATAATAAGGTAATGAAAAAATGACTACTAAACGAACATGGTGTTATTTTAAAACTGATATAGGTAATTCAGGCGTCTAGCTTCGATGTCTTCCAAAGTCTCATCTTTATTTTCTGGCTTAGGCCTGTACTCGATGCGTCTAGTGAAAGAGCGTACTGCTCGGCAAAGACAAAGAATATAGGTCCAAGCTGCACGAACCTGAGATGATCGCAGATAATGACGAAATATGATGACACACGTGCGGGGTACCCCGTCCTATTTAGATTGACCGGGAATCACTCACTGTTTCGCAACGGCCCTGTGCTGGCATCAGCATAGACAGCAGGAGATAACACGGCGGGTCGCGATGAATCAGCAAGCTATTCTCACAACTGACCCCCCCCCCCCCAGGATCTCACAACATGTGGGACGTAGGTTGGCGACCACGGGACCCCAGCTGAGTCTGGCATCGCTTCTACTTCCTGTCGGCCTCCCTTGGTCAACTCTTGTTCTCTTCCGACCCAGACTGTATTAGGGTATCCGAGGGCTAGGGAGTCTTTCAATTTCCCGCCTTAATTGGCTTTGTCTCATCTTTCCTGATACCCTCATTCTTCGAGGGGTCTGCCTTCTTTTCCTTTTCATAATATCTCCTGTGTTCTGCTCAAGGCCCTCAAAGAGGCAGGGTGTGTGTAGACCACCACTTCTGGTACACCCTCAAGGGCTCATGACTGGTGAGTTAGGAAGCTGGCAACCCCGAGGAATTCCTGAGCTAAATGCAGGGAATGGAGTGGTATGTCAGAAATTTCAAGTGGACAGTGTTACGCATCGGGTTCCAAAGGGTAAGTATACACACTTTGTTTTCGATCGGTGAACGATGTAGATTTGTACCAAAGGGCCTTAATGCGGGAAATGGAGTGGTCTGTCCGAAATTTCGAGTGGACAGTGTTATTCGTCGAGTTCCAAACGGTAATTATGTAAAATCTGGTTGAGATCGGTGAAACGGTGTAGTTTTGTGCCAAAGGGCCAACATGCAGGGAATGGAGTGGCCTGTCCAAATTTTAAAGTGGACAGACAGTGTTACTCATCGGGTTCCAAAGGGTAAGTATACACATTTTGTTTTCGATCGGTGAACGATGTAGATTTTTGCCAAAGGGCCTAAGTACGTGGAATGGAGTGGTCTGTCCGAAATTTAGAGTGGACAGTGTTACTCGTCGAGTTCCAAAGGGTAATTATGTAAAATCTGGTTGAGATCGGTGAAACGGTGTAGTTTTCTGCCAAAGGGCCAAAAAGCAGGAAATAGTGTGATCTGTCCGAAAGTTAAAGTGAACAGTGTTACTTTTCGGGTACCTACGGTTAAGTATATAAAATTGGGGTCAGATCGGTGAAATGGTGTAGATTTGTGCCAAACAGCCTAAATGCAAGGGATGGAGAGGCCTCGCCGCAATTTCAAGCAGACAGTGTTAGTCGCAGTGTTCCAAAGGATAAATATACAAATTTTGGTTGAGATCGGTGAAACGGTGTAGATTTGGACCAAAGGGCCTAAATGCAGAGAATGGGGTGGTCTGTCCGAAAGGTCAAGTGGACAGTGTTACTCGCAGGGTTCCAAAGGGTAAGTATACACATTTTGGTTCAGATCGGTGAAACGGTGTAGATTTGTGCAAAAAGGGCCTAAATGCAGGGAATGGCGTGGGCTGTCCGAAATTTCAAGCAGACAGTGTTAGTCGCAGTGTTCCATAGGGTAAATATACAAATTTTGGTTGAGATAGGTGAAACGGTGTAGATTTGGGCCAAAGGGCCTAAATGCAGGGAATGGAGTGGTCTGTCCGCAATTTCAAGCAGACAGTGTTACTCGCAGGGTACAAAAGGGTAAGAATACGAATTTTGGTTCTGATCGGTGAAACGGTGTAGATTTGGACCAAAGGGCCTAAATGCAGGGAATGGGGTGGTCTGTCCGAAATTTTAAGTGGACAGTGTTACTCGCAGGGTTCCAAAGGTTAAATATACAACTTTTGGCACTGATCGGTGAAACGGTGTAGATTTGGACAAAAGGGCCTAAATGCAGGGCATGGGGTGGTCTGTCCGAAATTTTAAGTGGACAGTGTTACTCGCAGGGTTCCAAAGGGTAAATATACAAATTTTGGTTGAGATCGGTGAAACGGTGTGGATTTGGACCAAAGGGCCTAAATGCAGGGAATGGGGTGGTCTGTCCGAAATTTTAAGTGGACAATGTTACTCGCAGGGTTCCAAAGGTTAAATATACAACTTTTGGCACAGATCGGTGAAACGGTGTAGATTTGGACAAAAGGGCCTAAATGCAGGGCATGGGGTGGTCTGTCCGGAATTTAATGTTGACAGGGTTACCCGCAGGGTTCCAAAGGGTAAGTATACAAATTTTGGTTCAGATCGGTGAAACGGTGTAGATTTGTATACATAACAGACAGACAGACAGACAAACTTTGTGCTTTATATATAGAGATTAGTGTCATAAAAGTGTCATAAATTA
Source organism: Meconema thalassinum (assembly GCA_946902985.2). NCBI lineage: Eukaryota > Metazoa > Arthropoda > Insecta > Orthoptera > Tettigoniidae > Meconema > Meconema thalassinum. The sequence continues at coordinate 101,022,914 of OX336398.1, forward strand.
AAAATTAATTTAGGTTTTTGTAAGAAATTGAAGTGTTGCGTTTTTCGTGCCGGTCACTGTATTTAACATACATGATCTGAAAACTGGACGCACTGTAGTCTATCTTTATCATGAGGGCAATGGGAAAAAGGGGGCTAATGAAGTGGGCTCCTTTTCAAATCACTACGTAACGTATTATATTCCCCAAAGTGTGAAGCACCTTCACTTATTTTCGGATGGGTGTCCTGGCCAAAATAAAAACCACACCGTAGTCAGAATGTGTATGGGTTTGACAGGCACAGGCAGATCACTCATACGTTTCCTGAACGTGGACATTCATATTTGCCTTGCGACATAAATTTTGGTGTATTTAAGAAGAAAATAAAAGCTGTTGATAGACACCTAAAGAGTATGCAGAGATAATAGCAAATAATGGGAAAAATATGGAAGTTCACATCGGGAATTTGATGAGGTGGTAAATTTTGATGCATGGTGGCCATCGCTGTTCAACAACACTGTCATATCCGAGGACAGTATGAAACTACCTAGGAACCAGAAACAACCGCCCAGACTGAAGTGATTCAAGCATCTGGTTACATAGACTCCCCAGTCATGCATACATTTTTCTTGGGAAACCCACATTTTTAATCAACCCTACAATGCCTTATGAGAGGGCATATACGGGCAAGGTGCCCATTAACTTAAAGAAGCTGCAGGACATTGGAAAAATAATACAGTAGGGCCTATGTTCAACACAAGGGACTAGATTTCTACCAGGATATTTTGCACTGGCCAACTACGGCAAATGAAAGGGAAACCCTGTAATGTTTGATATCGTGTGGTACTGTAAATTATATTTGTAATGGACTTAAAAGTAGAAAGAAGAATAACTAGAACATTCATAAATTAAAAATATCAGAAAGATGGACACTGGAGGATAGTATCAAATGAAGTGGCATACAGAGAACTAGAGCCCATCACTGATACTATTCGGAAGAAACGGATTTCTTTTTTTGGTCACATTATGAGGACACCGGAAACCAGATTATCTAGAAAAATTGTAGAGAGACTTTGGAATATGAAACAACAAGTAGGATGGATTAAGGAAATTAGAGAAGATATGAAAGAATTAGAAATAACCTTGGATGACTTGCAATACAAAACAAAATTTAAAAAAAAAATGTAAGATATAAAAATAAGATTTCAAGCAAAAATAGACAAACTTCATACAGTAATAATAATAATAATAATAATAATATCGTATGGCCTCGGGTGCCTGGTGCAAGCTTTGTTAATTGACACCCAGAGGGTAGCTTGCATGTCGAATTTCGTCGTTCCTTTGAACACTATGAAAGTCAAGGAGGTTAGATATCTAAACTCCTTGACACTACTACAGCGCTTTCAAGTAGAGAATGGAGGAACTTTGTGTTGGCGGAAAATCCCGAGATTAATTTTGCCATTGAACATGGCCTACTGAATTCAAATGGGTTCTTTAACATGCCAACAACGTATGGCATGAGTATCGTGATTTTTGTCGCCTTCAAAAATCACTTACCATGGCCAGGGGCGAACCTGCATTCTTGGGGTTGGTAGTCCGACACTATAACCACTCACCCACCATGGCAAGCACTTCATACAGTATAAAAAGGGTATTTACAGATGAGAAACGCCTGAGAAGATCAGAACGAATGACAAGCTACTGGGCAACTCGGAAAGAAAACTTACTGAAGAAGAGGACCAAGAAATGATTGACTGAAGTGGTCCAATGAGGCCGTAAAAGAAGAAGAAGAAGAAGAAGTACTTACATATGTTTTGTATTAAAATACATTTTAATCCAACTATCATGTGAAATATTCATTATAGATGAACATTAAATTGACCATGAAGCTGAAAAGCATTAAGTCAAATTACTGTATTTACTTGGCTATAGGACCCCCTCCTTAATTATTGAGAGTCAAAATACAACATTCTTGGAAATTGACAAATTCTTAAACATTTTAAAATTACAACTGAAATTCATCCTCTTTTATGACAAAATTATTTTTCTTGTTACATTATTTTGTTACTTAGACGATATGACCGTCATTTTGCATACATGATTGAGCAGCAAATCGAATTGTTTAGCCAATAGGCTTCACCCGATATCCAATAGAAGATTTAATAACAGAATATCGCTCAATGTGCATATATAAAAACTTTATTGTTGATTACACAGATCCAAAAGAGTCATTGTTCTTTCGACGCATATCTCTGCTTGATAGCGTTGTAACGTTAATTAGTGCCCCATGTTGGTAGCGACAAGTGTAGCAGTTTAGCTGCCCCTAACTGTTGGGTGATAAATGTAACTGTTTACCTTTGCCTAAGCTATGTTGTTTTAATGGGCGCCAAGACCTCAACGCAATGTTGAAATCTAAATTTGTATTTAACAACGTCTAGCTCTGGTAGAACACCTTCAAGAATCTGTTCACTCAGATCGTGGTATGATTTGATCATTAACCCAACAAACAATTGTATCAGGAGAAGGAATTGGTCTATATCTAATGCTACCTACTGAAAGCAAAGATTGCATTGTAAAAGAATTGAATTTATTATATAAAACAAGTATAGCAAAATTGATAATAATTATAAGTTTAAAATTTAAATTGGAGCGTTGCGATTTTAATATTACCGATAGAAAATTACGTGAAAACGGAGTCTGATAAATTATTGATTTTACTCTTATTCCCAAGCTATGAAGTTACTGAAATATGAAATATAAAACAAAGAGAAATGAGAGATTGCGTATTTCTGCGTCATTCGCGCTTACCACTGGAAATTGCCAAAGCATTTCCCTCGTACTGGATGATGCTGTGTGCTTCCCACAGTCTCCTGGACGTCGTCATCTCCGTCGATATTTGATGATATACTTGTAGATTTGGTGACTTTATGGTCCTAACTTCGGAGCCATACCCTCGTACAACCACACTGGTTAAGTTTTAAACAGATCTTCTCCACTCCACGGAACCTCGGAGCGACACACACTTGCAACCGAACTAGTCAAGTCTTTCACAGATTGTCCCCCCACTCCACGGAACATCGGAGCGACTCCCGCGTGCAACCATACTCGGCAAGTTCTACACAGATTGTCCTCGTTCCACGGAACATCGGAGCGACTCCCGCGTGCAACCATACTCGGCCAGTTCTACACAGATTGTCCCCCACTCCACGGAACATCGGAGCGACTCCCGCGTGCAACCATACTCGGCAAGTTCTACACAGATTGTCCTCGTTCCACGGCGCGCCGAACGATATATGCACACGTCGGCTCCCCACCTCGGTACCGACTTCCAGCTTACGTGGTCTCCACTGATTGGCTGCTCCCCACGTGCGACTTCCCCTTCTCTGGCTCATTACACACGGCGCGCGGATGATGAAGTCGATTTCCGTTCCAACTATCCGCCTTTTCTTGACGCTGCGACCCAAGCTTGCGTAATACTTCTTGACAAGAATCAGCCCGTATCTGAATTTCCAGTGAGTCATGTCTCTCATAATATCCTAACTGACGAAACTCCGTAAAATTCCGTAATCACATAATTTTCTATGATATTGTCGTTCGTAATAATTTGCTTGATAGTGTTTTCTAAGACATAGAAAACCTATCTGTATGCTTATAATTTTTATAAAATGCTCCGAAAATATCTTAATAATAATTATAATAAATTAATAATAATAATAAATTAACATGAAAAATTCTCTTGGCTGAACAATTTGCCGCGTAAATAAATATAGAATGGCTTCCTACTGACTTATGCTAGTGGCATAAAAACCCCTCGAAAAACACGTTACAGCGTTCACACTTTTTCCCGCACAGTCCTCATATACAGTCGCATTTAGTTCATTATCCAAATAGAAGATGCCACACTATTGGCCGAGTAGGAGCGCCAAGTTTAAAATCCGCCAATGAAAGTTGTGGTTTCATATCTTGCCTGCATTCTTATGTTTTGTATTCTTTGTATTGCACTTCGAAGTGGTGTTTGCGGTAGACTTCTTCTCAGTTTTATTTTAAACACATTTCATTTGTTGCAAGAACCATCGTTGTGTGACATGTTATTGCTGGTATATTAATCCTCTTAGTGCCAAGCCATTTCCTGAAATACTTGCCAAGAATGCCAAGCTATTTTCAATGGTCATGTATACTATTCGAAAAAAAGAAACCAACATAAGTACCACATTTCCAGCGATAGAATCATTATTTTTGCTTTGCATTATAACCAATACCTCATTCTTTCATATATTTTGTTCATAAAAGTCAATACGGCATCTAGACCTTTTTAATTGAGGTTATTCTAATAATTGTTTAATTTTTCATTTATTTTTGTAAAAAATCAGTTTTGAGCCTAAATTAAGGACACCTAAGAGTCATATTCGAAGAAACACTACTTTTCCAGCTGTAGAAAGTTCTTAGATACATCTGTTGGCAGAAAACTTCAACAAGAAGAAAACAACTGCACCGAAATTTTGGCGGGAACACACATGATTGGTGGAGCGCAAAGGGTGGGCGTGAATACGAACTCAAACCTATCACGTAACGGACTTCGAAGGATAAAAGTAAACACCGCACAGGCAAGCTTGAAACCTCACCTTTCCAACAGTATGAAATAGTCACTGACATATGCCTACAGAAATCTACAAATATAAGGTAAACTGCGCGCCGATTCAATCGGCTTTGGCACTTTTGGCGCGAGAGCCGATCTGATCGGCGTGTGGCACTGTGAGGGTTAATGTGTAATATGTGAATAATACATATTTGGTTGTGTTTACAAATGTTAGTGAGATGTGATAGTTCAGCATCATCACTCATTCCCTAATTGTTGCATTCTCCCTCCCTGTGTTCAAATAAAAATAAAGTTTGCATTTCCATGTCTGATACTTTGTCCATTCCATTCTATTTCTTTGATACTAAGGATACAAGGGATAGTAGTGTAAGCCATTGGGGGGTAGCCGGGAATAGTGGTGGATAAGTGAGGTTATGGCAGTTATCAAATCAAATCAAAATCACTTTATTTGCAATGAGGTGTCAACCTCGGTGGCAAATGAGGTACATAATTTACAAACACTACACAATATTAAAAGAATACAGTAACTTAATGTACAAACACTACACAATATTAAAAGAATAAAGTAACAAACACCCAAAAGAATACAGTAACAAACACTACACAATATTAAAAGAATACAGTAACTTAATGTACTATTCACACATTGATTGAACTCCCCTCTCACAACTGCTGTAGGAATTACATAGCACGTATAATGTTTCTAGGAATACAGCACTAAGTTATACCACTTCTTTCTTTTCCCTGGTTTTGTCTATTCTGCTCTTGAATAACTGGACTGATTTTGGAAAGGGATCAAACACCGCCCTTGGTAAACTGTTCCATTCCTTCACACCCTTCCCAATGATTGAAAATTTACCCCAATCGCTTCTGCTAAAGTGCCGTCCAATTTTGAATTTGTGGTCTGCCCTGCCAATATAATTACTTTCCAATTGGAGCCTCTCACGGATTTCCCCCCATGCTTCCTCTCCTGTATATGCTCTATATAACCCTACAAGTCTGTTTTTCTCCCTTCTCTTACTTAATGTTTCCCACCCAAGCTTCTCTAACATATCTGATACACTGCTTCTTCTCCTAAAATCCCCTATCACAAATCTTGCTGCTTTCCTTTGAACACTCTCAATTTCTTTTATTAGGTATTCCTGGTGCGGATCCCATACACTGCTTGCATATTCCAATATTGGACGAACCAAACTTAGGTAACTTTTCTCTCTTATTTCTTTGTTGCATCCTGTAAGTAGTCGCATAATGACATGCAACGATGCTTTCCCAATAATGTCTCCAACATGACCCTTCCAGTGCAATTTACTATCAAATCTCACACCTAAGTATTTGCCCTTGTCATCTTTTGGTACGATTACCCCATCCAATGTATATTGAAATTCAGTTTTTAATCTCTTGTTTGTGAATATTGTGACAGTTGTTTTACCTCCGTTAACCTTCATGTTTTTCTCTTCAACCCAATGTTGGATACTGTCGAGGTCCCTTTGTAATATTTTACAATCCTCTATATTATTTATTTCCCTAAATTAATTATGGGCTGATTAAAGATGTAAACTTTGTTTATGTTGATTATATTTATCATACTATGCAGCATCAAAATAAAATAGCTTATTTTTACTCTTTCCCTTTCCCAAAATAATGGATTTTTGCAAAGTTTGCATCTCAATTTACTTTCATTGCTCCACAAAATAATTTTCTTTTCTTACTGAAGGCTTATTTTGCTATTGCAATCCTTGTTCTTATTTCTTTAGTGGATGCCATTTCTTGTGTAACCCAACTTCAATTTCATCCTCTAATTTTATTGTAATTTTTTCACCTTTTCCTTGCATTTTGTTTTTTTCTGATTTATTTTCATCCCATATATTTTACAAGTTTTATCTGGGTCATTCAACATTTGTGTTGCTTGCCTTTCACTCTCACCCATAACCACCATTATCATCTGCTAAACGAATACACTCAAAATCTTTTACCTCCTAAGCAAACACCTCTTTTTTCATCAAAACATTCTTTAATAATATCTTCTAAAGACACTCACCGTCAATAAAAACTCAACACTTGATTTTTAAAATTAAAACTTGCATATTAGCTGCATTCTTTCTCAATTATGTCATTTTATACTATTATCAGACCTTTTTCTGTTCAGAGTGTTTGTTTACCATCCGTTTCCTTTAAATTACCGATATAAAGTTTGATTTATGACACCCCAGTTCGCTATCTACCCCAGGCAGACGGTACGCCTCCATTTCCATTAGTTCATTTCCTGCAATAAACTTAAAGTGCTTGGGTGATAAGTCTCATCCCTACAAACCAAATTTGCTTTGTTTGATAAAATGTATTTTTCAAATGATTTCTCATCAGTTTTTAACTTCTTCTTGCAAAGGAAACATGGTTCTTACACACGAAGAAGCTGCAAGAGCTGTAACTTTGATTGAAGATGGAAGAAGCATACGATACGTTGCAAGACAGTTAAATGTCATTGTTTTGACCATCCAAAGGACATACCAACACTATAGGGAACTTGGAACATACTCCAGAAGGCGTGGATCAGGCCGCAGAAGGGCAACATCAGACAGAGATGACCAGTATCTGCGACTCCAAGTTCTGAGGGGCTGACACACCACAGCTGTAGAAGTAAGCAATCGGCTTCAGCAGGCGACAGGTGTGAATGTCAGTGAGAGGACAGTAAGGTGAAGATTAAGAGGTGTAGAAATCTTCTCCAGAAGACCTGCTACCGGGCCCAGATTGGAACCTCGACATCACAGGGCACGTCTTCACTTCGCGTGCCTCCATCAGCAATGGACACAACAGCAATGGCAAGCCGTTCTCTTCACAGACGAGAAGAGATTCGGTCCCAGATCGCCTGACGGAAGAGAAAGAGAGTGGAGGTGGGTTGGAGAAAGGTTTTCTCCTGTAATTTATTCCTCCACGACTGCAGGACTGCATTCGACGGGGGTTCTGTCATGGCCTGGGCCGGGGTCAGTATGGATGCCAGGACTGAACTTTACCTAATTGAGAATGGGACTTTCACAGCTGACCGGTACATCATGGAAGTCCTTGAAAACCATGTTATACCATTTGCTCCATTCGTCGGGGATGAATTTTGCGTGATGCACAACAACGCCCGATGTGTCCAGCAGTACCTGCATGTGGTTGGAATCTACGCCCTGGACTGGCCAGCTAGGAGCCCTGACCTCAATCCAATTGAACATGTTTGGGATATGTTGGCCAGAAATGTTCGGCAACGTGCTTCTGAGACTCTCCAGCAACTTTGGGTGATTCTGCATGAGGAGTGGGAAAGCATCCCATTTCACAAATCATCGCACGTATGGCAGAGAGGTTATGCGAGGTGATTAGTGCTAGGGGTGGAAATACCCGTTTTTAAGTGTTCAGTTCTTGTGTCTGTACCCAAAGAAATGAATTAATTCTGTAATGATAAATTTTGGAACTCCGATTAACATTTTTAAACGACTTAGTCATCATCATCATCATCTTGCACAGTTTCCAGCCACTGGCCGGGTCTGTTTGGAACACAAGCCTCTCCAACGTCTTCTGTCTTCCCACCATCTCTCAGCCTCCACCCTTGTCCAGTCTTCTCCTCTCTTCTTCACGCTTTCTTCCACCCCCTTCAGCCACCTGTCTCTCGGTCTTCCTCTCGGTCTCTTTCCTTCCCACTTCGTCTCGTGTACTCTCCTGGGTATCCTCTTCTCCTCCATTCGTTTTACATGTCCATACCATCTAAGTCTAGATTTCTCTATACCATCCTGTAATGGTTCCTCCTTCATTAATTCTCTGGTCCTCTCATTTCTTATTCTGTCCATCTCAAAATTTAAGACATTTTCACTTTTTTCCTTATTCTAGCAAATGGAACAGATTTTTTATTTGTATGTGAAGTGGTTTTCAAATGTTTAGAAAACAATTAATTATGAATAATTTTTACATAAGAATAATTTTAATGCATTAAATTATGAGAATAATTAAAAAATACAAGTGTTGTGTTTTTTTGGCTGGTGAGTGTATATATTAACCCTTCGCGGGCGGCAGTGGTTTATGGCTATAGGCGGCACATTATTTTGTAAAACAAAAATTCCCTACAAATTGTTCAAAAGTTACTAAAATCATGCAAATATGCTTCAAAGTATCTACATACCTTTCCCCGGATTGGAGAACCATCGTTGAAGAGGTTTGAAGACAATATAAAATTTGGAATGTCTGTTTGTCAATTGAACAACGGCACAAGGGACACTGCACTTGAAGATCTCATATTTTGCTGCTCACTGTGTGTCTATTCCTTACTATTCCATTTCTACGGGTTCAGGGTTGAAATGTGATGAATATTTACGTGGTGAATGGTTTTTATGGCCAGATACCCTTCCTGACACAGACCACAAAGAGTAGGTAATGCAAGGTGAAATGGATGAAAATGAGTGAAACTGAACAAGGAGTTAGAAGGAAGCAATCGTGGCCTATTAGATGGTATCATCCTAGCATTTGCCGGGGTTGATAATTGGAAACCACGGAAATGTAGTTCAAGGTTTCATAAAGAATATCTTCAATTACTTCATCATCAAAAAACAAATAAAAGAAATCTGCAGGGTGTGTGTCTACATCAAAGCTTGTTGGAAATATTGGCCCTTGATCAATGTTCTGTATGGGGATGGTATTTATGGATCCAGTTATCTGCTCGCTCACCAGCTGTGTCGCTTAAGTCGTTGTTGCTCTCAGATGAGCTGTAGGAAGAATTTTCCGTTTCAGAGTCACTATAACTAAAATCTGATAAATCTTCATCTGAATAATCAAGCATTGAGACTATCTCAACATCACTAACTCGTTTTTCAGATGCCATTATATCCCAAAACCACCAAAATACGGCAAATACCACGACACGAAAATATTGAGTTGTGCAACATACGTAATTATCAGCTGTCACTACCAGGAACACCGAAGAAGTGCAAAAACAACTAGATGCACTGAATGAAAATATTCAGAAGTATGGCCTGAAAATCAGTATAGAGAAAAGCAAGACCATGGTGATGACAAGAGGGGAAAGACAAGGAAAGGGCACTGTGAAAATTGGAAGTCAGAGTTTGGAAATTGTGGACACGTTCAAATACCTAGGAAGTGAATTGATGCAAACTGGTAGGTTGGACATGGAGATTGGCAGGAGGGTACAGCAGAGCAATGCATTCTATCAAAGTGTAAGAAAACTTGTTTGGGATAAGGGAGTACCAAGGAAAAGCAAGGAGGTAATGTATAAAATGTACTATGTACCCATATTAACTTATGCAGCTGAGACTTGGACCCTGATGAGCAGGCAAGAGAGTAGAATCCAAGCCAGTGAAATGAAATTCCTAAGAAGTATGATAGGAAAGACAGAGTGAGGAATGAAGTTGTTAGGAAGGAAGTTGGGATGGGAAAACTAAATGAGAGAATTGAGAAGAATAAACTGAGGTGGTTTGGACATGTAAAGAGGATGGAGGAAAATAGAATACCAAGACAGATGCTGGAGGCCAAGTGCAAGGGTAAGAGAGCAAGGGGAAGACCTAGAACAAGGTGGATCGATTCAGTGAAGAACAGCGTGAGAAAAAGGAATCTGGACTGGGACAAGATCGTGGAAGAAGAATTGTGGAAGGAAAGAGGAAAGTGGAGAAGTGCCATAAATACCCCGACCCGGCAGGAGCTGGATAAGGGGAAATGATGATGATGATGATGACTACCAGGAAAAAAATCTTACCGATATGCTTAGGGGATTCCCCACGCGAGTAAGGTTGAAATAAGTAGCTTCTGCCATCTATGAGAACTTTTGTGTACTTCATTGACCTCTGCAGCGCGCAGAACATATATATATGATTCCGCCCGTGGTGGACAAAAAACGGAGCATATATGTGTGGTTCCGCCCGCCGAAGGTTAAATAGAATAGGTGTTAAACAACATCCTTGTCTCACATGTAATTAAGATTTATATATATTGTTATGGACTGTTGAAGAATAGGAAAATATATATATATAAATAAATTTTAATCACATGTAATTTATTTCAGGTTATTTTTCACATATTTCACTGGTTGTAAAAGATTTTTGTGTTGGTAGACTGATTGTTAATAAAGCAACACTGAAAAATGGCTGGGCTCTTATTTTAGAACTTAAAAGGTTCATTCTGGTTCTGTATTGATAAACTAATTAGTATAAACAGGTTAATACTTATTATCATTTAGACTTTCACAGCCCGTGTTACTATTCATAATGTTGAATTTTGGGCTTATGCCGTGTTTTGTTATATTAAAATTCAACGCGTTTCGAAAGAAACCATGTCTCTTTGTCAGGAATAATCTGGAATACGACAAATGATTGCTAAGAGAAAGCAACAAAGAACATATAGAAGGTGCCCAAAGATGGACGCCATTATAGCCCCATGTTAGGGACAACGGAAAGCAGCAGTGTATTACTTTCTCAGGGTTCTGATAATAGGTGAGGCGTGTATTGAAAGTGTTCATAGTTCATAAGACTTTTGACATCATTTCAGGCATTAAAAATTGTTCAATCTCTCTTTATGGTGCACCATACAAGATTCAATTTTAAGGGAGTTTTTAGTGTTACGCCAAACAATTATCTTGTATCGTTTTCTGGCATATCAGCTGATGAAGGGGCCAAAACTATTAACTAGGCCTCGAAACATGTCCTACTAATGACCACATAGCGATAATTTTTCACGTTTAATAAAAGTATTGATCAGGCGGAACCTTTAACCTGTTTATACTAATGGGTTGGGCTCGGCGCTCGGCTATTAAAAGCCCCCTACAGTAAAACTTCCTTTATGCGATTCACATTTATAAGTTTGCTACACTTATACGATTTTTATCCTGGTCCCGGCAAAATCCCTATACTTCCCATGTTAATTTATTTCCGATATACGTTTTACATTTATTCGTTTTTCACACTTATACGATCATATTTTAAGTCCCTTGCAATATAAAGCGTCATTTATACGTTGCGTGTTCTGAGGAAGTACGTATGTTTGAATGCAAACTTTTGGTACAGCCTGTTGGCTACTTCCGCTCGGAAGGATGCACCGCGTGCTATATTATGTTACGATGGCCTTGAGCGACACCGGTGGTCACGGCGACGCGACACTCGCTTGTCAGAGTGTTGCAAACAAGGAAGAACAGCTTGCGGAATAAGCGAGCTCTATTATTGTGTTAGCCAAGATGTTGATCTCTCAAAATAACAGGAAGCAGCCATAGAACACAGATAGCATCTAAAGCTTATGTTAAGATGAGCGAAAGAAAGCGGAAGTGTTTTACGATCGCCGATATATTTAAATAATTATTATTTCCGCTTTTATAATTTTTATCCGTGTATTTTTTAGGACTTCTCATCAAACCATTAAATATACGCGATTGATTCTGTGTAATAATAATCTTGCGTCTTCAGACAAATGAAAATCCATAAATTAATTTAGGCCTACACTACGGTATTTTATTAATGACAGTTGAAGAGCTGCAGCATAATACAGTGGATTTTAATGATGCTGTCAATGCTCTATGGACTATCAAACATTTTGTGACTTGCCATAACGTTTCTGAGGAAATAATGGTCGAATTATAACGGTTTGAAAATACTGTTCACGCCGTGGCTGTGGCCAACAAAAAACAAGTCAAGATAACAGACTACTTCGTAAAGTGACTCAATTTTCTTTGTTTTATTGTATCTTGGTGCATTTCTCTTGTAGTTGTTTTGTTACATATTGCCGATTATAGTTAAACAATCGTATTATTATTTCTTGTTTTTCACTAATTAGCGGGAACCCTCGCTCGCCAACCCGCGTTGCTAGCCTGTCTCCCGCCAGGCACTTTGCCGTAATGCGTAGCTCGCGCCGCACTGAGTCAACATCATTGAGTAGACTATAGGATAGCCTATAGTTCACAGCTGGTGCTGAAAATGTTTGCCATTCACTGCTACACATCGCTGGCACCTCTTTATGAAATTGTCATTTACGTTCTGAAGTTCCTCAGCACCGATTGACTGTAATATACCGTAGTCTTTAAGCTCATTTTCGCACAAGATTTCCTGTACTTTCTGAAGGTATTTACACACGTTCACATAATGAAATACGCATTGGAACATCACACTGAGCACCAAACACGTGAACAATTGACTAAACTGATACACTGTTGAAGCCGTGGTGCCAAGAAGCGCATTACGGCAAAAGTGCTTGGCGAGAACCGGCTCGCAGGGCGAGCGAGAGTCCCCGTCGCATTTAAAACAAAGTCCCGGTATAACCCATATTGTCACATACATTTTGCAGTTTATATTTACCGACTTTCATTTACGCGTTTTTCACACTTATACGATTTCCAGGGGACCAAAGGGAAAAAAACGTATAAGTGAAGTTTTACTGTATTTTGTCAGAGAAGTATGATAATAAGTGTATAGGTAATTCATGATTACCAAGATCTTAAAATGACGTAACAACAACAAATTTATGAATGAAGCCCCGGAATAATCAAAATGCATCTTGATAGCAATGGCCATATTACCAATGTGCGATTATGATTTTTCAGAGCAAAGAGACTCAAACACCGCCTTTCTCGAGGTCAACATTAAGTGAGCAAGTGTACCAGTTTACCATCTTTGATGCATACACAATTGACTTTGCGGCCAAGCAGCTGGCGATAGAGAGACAGAAGGAGCTGGACAGAAAAGGGGTGGTGCAGCTCAGTAGTGCCCCAAAGAAAGAAGAGAAGAAAGAGATGGATACAGGCCCGAAAATCAGCGTGCGTCTGCTCATTGCCGCCAGAGTACTCGAGAGGATGATCAACCAAAACACCTATTACGAGATAGCTCAAGGTAAGCTTTGACCGATTAGAACCATTATTGTAGAAAGTCCTTCACTTAGTCAACACAAATTGTGCCCTATTACATAAGGCGAGAAAACAAGTATTTATACACCCTAACCGGAAAGAGGTAAACAATCGAATTAATAAGGCAACAAGAGTTTAGTGCTTTTCAGTCGGTCAACACGAATGTACCCAAAAGAGATGGGTTATGCCCTAATCCTGAAATAAATTACATGAGATTAATAAAACACTAGGATGACCCGTTTCGATCGTCAAGCGATCATCATCAGATCCATTACACTTAGGCTATAAAATCTATGTTTGAAATACGGGTGAAAATATTTACAATATGTACAATTATTTCGTTGCAGTATTGGTACTGCAACTGTCAGTGTATGCTAAATGCAGTATATATGATGTTAGGTGAAATGCTAAATGGTGATAGATATCCGGAGTTTGTACTTTGGAGAGATTATATGGTTGTAAAAATCAACTATGGTTAAACTATAAAATTATAGGCTAACTACTTATCTGATTGTCTTCCTTACTACAGCTACTCGCAGTTTTCATGCTCACTGTAGCTCACGGTGCGGTCGACTGCGGTGGTTATCTTAACGACTGGTTTTTCCCTGCCTGCTCCCCCCTGCCCATACGTGCTGTGCGGAGTCATAGCGATGTGTTTATGTGAGGCGTTGCCAACCTAGATAAGATGTATGTTATTGAATGAGGTGGGTCTACAACTATTAAAGACCGTGGATTAGCCCTCGCCACGTGTGGACCATAAGCCATTCGAACTAAGCGTTGACGGTCTTATGAGGACGTCCCGGCACCTTTAATACTGCCGCGAATATGGGCCTTGGTTTATTGCAGAAGAAAAGTACATCGTACACCTGATCCAGATAACATTTACCTATTAAAACACCACAATGTTAATAAGGCAACACAATTTTACCACCAGGTAAGACACTTGCTGTGGGATGAGCAAATGCCCATGAAAACAAAGATGACTTTGTACAAGTCCTATTATATGAAGGCTGTTTTTTAAGTAAGGACCGTTTTTTTTATTTTTTTATTAACGGAACATTTTATTTTGAAACCACATTTATTTTTAGGTTTTACATACCTTCCTCTATTTTTCTACATAGTTGCCTTGTTTATTTAGGCACTTGTCATACCTTAAAACTAAGTTCTGAAATCCCTCTGCATGAAAGTTTGCCGCCTGCGCTGACAACCAAGAATAGGAAAGTCCATTGATAGAGTGGTTATCATGAATCTTCGGTCCTCGTGAATTTTCATGTCAATTGCAGTCACACTGTGATCACAGACCTGAGCGCACATCGTCATGAACATTTTCACGGCCACTTTTGAATTTGCGTACCCATTTTCGCACTTTACCTTCCGTCATTGCATTATCACCATACACCTCACAAAGCTGACGATGAATGCCTGCAGCCGACATGTTTCTCGCACTCAAAAAAAGGATCACAAATCGTATCTCACACGCGGCGAGCGAATCAATAATCTTGAACATTGTAAAGATGCACAGTTCAGCGTACAGGTTAGCTACACAGCTGCAACTGACGCCTGCTTGATCGCAAAGGATGCCGGGAGGTAGCACGCACACTTGTTACGGTGTACGCACTAACTACGGGCTTTAAAAAAAACGGCCCTTACTTAAAAACAGCCCTCGTACACCGATTCTTACATAGTCTCGAAACCACAACACTAACCAATAGAGAGAACTCTAAACTCCAGGCAGCCAAAATAAAATTCCTATGTATCATGATTCAGAAAACCAGGTAAGACAGTATCAGGAATGAGAAGATTAGAGAAGAAGTAGGAATAGATGATTCTCTTCTCAATAAGATCCAGATCTCAAGACTGGAGGGGTTTGGTCACATGAAGAGGTGCCAGCCAACAGAACTGCACGGAAGGAATTTGAGTGAAAAGTAGAAGGAAGACGACCCGTGGGAAGGCCATGAAAGAAGTGGGTAGATACAGTCTAGAACGATGTACTGCAGAGAGGTCATGATTGGGACAAGTTGGTGGAGAAGGAGTGGTACAAAGACAGGATGAAATGGAGGGGGCTCATATACCACACCCGGGCAACTGGAGTTGGTTCAGGATGACGATGATGAACCGGATAGAAATATTACATGAGATATTTATCGCTAAAATATCACACCTTTTTGGTTGAAGAAGTCCTCAGGAGAGCTGAAGAAACAATCTGTCTAGGGAAAATTATCACGAAAAGAAGATACTGTATACCTGGGTAGTTGGAATGGTCACTTACTCCGACATTCAACATGGTGCACCACACTGTTTGAAAGGAAGACTAGCAGAGGACCACCAAGAGCAGGATTCCTCGATGGCATTAAAAAGGGCGACGTCCATATCAACTGATCAAGCAGTTGGCTCGAGATAGAAGGTCGTTGGATGAAGACAGTCATGCTACCCACCAACCGTCAGGTTGAGAAGAACGAGAGAGAGAGTGTCTGTCATCAGGTTCGGAGTTTAATTTGGGATAAAGACGTATCACAATTGTGAGGTTTGAAGCCATTTTTCAGTGTTGCCTAAGTAAACAAAGTTTGGTGCTTTTCAGTCGGTCAACACGAATGTACCCAAATAGAGCTGGGTTATGCCCTAATCCTGAAATAAATTACATGAGATTAATAAATACACTAGGATGACCAGTTTCAATCATCAAGCGATCATCATCAGATCCATTACACTTAGGCTATAACATCTGTGTTTGAGAATACAGGTGAAAATATATACAATATGTACAATTATTTAGTTGCAGTGTAAATGTAGTATATCTAATGTTAGGTGAACTTCTAAAATGGTGATAAAAATCCAGAACCCCAAACAGACCAATTCCGGATTTTTATCACCATTTTAGAAGTTCACCTAACATTAGATATACTACATTTAGCATACACCGACTGTTGCATTACCATCACTGCAACTAAATAATTGTATATATTGTATATATTTTTCACCTGTATTCTCAAACATAGATGTTATAGCCTAAGTGTAATGGGTCTGATGATGATCGTTTGACGATCGAAACTGGTCATCCTAGTGTATTTATTAATCTCATGTAATTTATTTCAGGATTAGGGCATAACCCAGCTCTATTTGGGTACATTCGTGTTGACCGACTGAAAAGCACCAAACTTTTGGTTACACACCACAATAGCAAAAAGACCACTCTTCAGAGAGGCCATTCAAAAGGCAGAATTTCAAGAAAGAAAGAAAGAAAGAAAGAAAGAAAGAAAGAAAGAAAGAAACAAACAAACAAACAAACAACTCACAGAAAGTGGACTCAAGGGGAGAAAGATAGACACTCGAGAAGGATGAAGGAATTTTGGATACAAAGGAAATTGAATACAATGGACAATAGCCAAAGTTTATTCATCGTACCCTACAAATGGGTTATTAAGAAGAAAAAGAAGGCTAAAAAAGTGATGTACATGACCTATTACTTACCAATAATGACGTATGGAGCAGAAACTTGGCCGATTACAAGGAGAGATGAAAGTAGAATACAGGCAGCTGTAATGAAATTCCTGAGGAGTATGGTACAGGAGACTATAGAGCATCCAGCTTTGAGAAAAGACTGTGGAGCCTTATGGCGACAGTGTTGCTAACTCGAGGCAGAGGTAGCGCTGACATCATACGTTATGTTCACCTGCTTCGAGTACTGCCCTTTCATAAGGTAACGAGACAACACAATCCCAGCAGCTACCTGAAATAGAACATGCCCACGAAGGAGCAGTTTTGTAGGTGTTAACGGATTGGACCAGTATTAAGGATACCGTATGCGAAGAGAACCAATAACAACATTCATTTAGTTGTGATACGATGCATTACTGATTGACAGATATCGAGAGCACAACCCTTCCTTCCTTCTTGGATGTAATGTATGCTGACGATGTTAACAATTTTTACGCGAGGAATACTGTTGATCATCACCTATTTTGTTATTAGTTAGGCTATAATTCAGTTTCTTTCAATTTTATTCTTGTTGTTTTGTTTAGATTACTATTTGTAATATTGTAGTGAGTTAGTTATGCGGTTAGGGGCGCACAGCTATGAGCTTGCAAAAATCACGACACGAATGTCTTATGATGTTGGCATATCAAAGAACCCATTTGAATTCTGTAGGCTCGAACCCCAATGTCGGCAGCCATGATTCGATCGAACAGAAAATAAAACAGACATACAACAATAACACCAATGACGGATAGTGCTTCAGAACTTATGTTGCCGGCGGAACTGAGCACGTGCTCCACTCCGGGCGAGCATGCAGCACAGGACGATGCTCTTCTTTCCAGCGTGCTAACCTTGAAAATGTGTAAATTACTAAGACGTAATATAAACGATACTTGTATGCAATAACAAAGGTAATCAATTGGCAGATAATTGTAACAAGCTATTATGACGAAAAATATATATGTTCAGAGTTCCTTCATGATAAAAGGTGAGGTAATAAAACCAGTGTAGGGAGAGTTTCCATTAAAAGTAAATGCTCATAAGACCCATAGTCTTTTCTCAACGCTGGATGCCCTATAGAAGAGATAGAGTGAGAAATGAAGACATTCGAAAGAAAGTTAATGTTCAGAAGCTGGAGCAGAACAGATTGAGATGATATGGACATGTGAAAAGGATGAATGCCGAAACAAGTTGTAACCATTCTGGTTACAGAGTTTATTTTATGGGTTATTTTTTATAAGAGTAGGCCTATATATAGGGTCTGAGTCATGGCCACCTTTTACTGTTGGGCCATTGCCCATTGCATTGTAGGCCTTAGCGCCTGAGATTAGGTATTCCTTGTAATGGTTCAGCAGTCAGGTAGGAGGGGGCCATTTTATTTAATCGTGTCAGAAACATACATTATAACTTACAAGATATAACTTCAAACCTGGTACTATAAGCATTAATCATTTTTGATGGCAGGTAGCAATGCAATTAAGCTCTACACAAGTACAAATTTAATCAAATGTGGCTTGACCAATATGCAGCTAGTTCACATGCTTCTTTAGTAGCGTCAATCACGTTCTGGGGAGAGCATGTAGTTGGACACAAGTTGCATACAAGGAGATGGTTCATTGTCTGTTCTTCACCGCATTCGCATAGTGTAGATTCGCAGACAAATCCCCACTTTCTCATGTTGGTCTTCGTTCTTCCAACTCCTGAGCGCAACCTGTTGAGTGTCTTCCATGTTGACCAACTTTCCTCGTGGCCTGAAGGAAGGCTTTCGGAAGGCATCATCCATCCTGCAAGGTGGCTGGATCTTGAACGCTATGAATTCATTCTAAAGTTCGATGGTGGTTCAGTGAGGCTTTCTGTTGCATGAAGAAAGCTTCTTCTTGACTTTAGCCTTTGGGTTGCTGGTTGATACCCATATAAAGTATGGGTCCTCAGGTTCAGTGCTTTAGATTTCTCCAGTCTGGATGCACACTCACGGCGAATAACTGGGGGTGGGATACCTGCTAGACAATAAACTTTATCAAGTGGTGTAGATCTCAAACATCCTGTAATGAGTCTGCAGGTCTCATTTAAGGCAACATCCACTTGATTAGCATGACTAGATCTACACCAGACAGGGCAGGCGTATTCTGCAGCTGAATAACAAAGGGCAATTGCCGAAGTTCTCAAGAGGGAAGGATGCGTCCCCCAGGTTGAACCCGATAATTTCCGGAGAATATTATTCCGTGCAGATACTTTTCTTTTGGTGTTCAGACAGTGTGTTCTATAGGTTAGTGATCGGTCAAGAGTTACTCCTAGATATTTGGGAGTGAAGCAGTGTTCTAATTGTTTACCTTCCCAAATTACTTGCAATTTTCTAGCTGCCTGTCGATTTTTGAGGTGGAAGGCACAGACTTGTGTTTTTGATGGATTTGGCTGTAGTTGGTTCTCTTGGTAATAACCACTTAGAATTTGTAAAGCACAGGAGAGCTTTTCTTCAGCAAGTTCAAACGTTTCCTCTTGAGCTGCTAGAGCGCCATCATCTGCATAAATAAAGCTCTTTGTCCCTTGCGGGCGAGGCTGATCATTGGTGTAGATGTTGAAAAGTATAGGAGCTAGCACACTCCCTTGTGGAAGGCCGTTCTTCAAATTCCTCCATCTACTCCTCTGACCTTGGAATTCAACAAAAAACCTTCTGTTCTGAAGAAAGCACTCAATCATTTGGGTGAGTTTATAGTCCTTAGTTATACTGTGCACTTTACGAAGCAGTATACGGTGGTTAACTGTGTCGTAGGCTGATGTCAAGTCAACGAAAACTACTCCAGTGACTTTGTTGTTTTCATAGCCGTCTTCTATATATTGTGTGAGGTGCAGTACTTGGGAAGTACAACTTCTCCCTGGTCGAAAGCCGGCTTGTTCTGGTATGAGTAATGGGTCTACCACGTCAGATAGTCTGTCCAAAATCATTCTTTCTAAGATTTTGTATAAATGACACAACAAAGAGATTGGTCGGTAGTTCTTCGGATCACTTGCGCTCTTTCCAGGTTTAAGTATTGCTATAACTCTTGCTTTTCTCCACAGTTTAGGAATTGTGCAGTAGTTGATGCAGTTGTTGAATAAGTCCAAGAGCCACTGCTTACTGACAGGACCAAATCTTTTCAGTTGCTCAACACAAATGTCATCAAGACCGCCTTACCATTTTTGCATTTATTCAGCGCTATATTTAGATCTTCTACAGCAAAGTGGTTAGAGAGAATGCTGTTCTCCTGATTAGTCGGCTTTTCTGCTTTTTGTTTTGATCCTCTTCCAGCTTTATTTGGTTTGCCGCTCTCCACGAGCTGACTAGCTATTTGATTTGCAGAAACGTTGCTGTGTACTGAGGTCTTAGTTGTATCATTACTGAGGTGTCTAAGTAACCTCCACGCGTTGTAACTGTTTCTTCCCATATCCAGCTCTTCCATTAATTTAATCCACTGGTTACGTTTGGATTCTGAGATGGAGGAAATAACACGCTGCCCGCTGTGGATAGTTTCGTCACTGAAAGGATCTTTTTTGAATAGGTCTTGATATTCTTTCAACAGAGTGGATGTTTCAGAAGTAAGACCTTGAATGTAACTAGTCCTACATCCTCTAGGAATAGTTTTTCTGGAGCAATACTGAACGACTTCCAGGAACTCTTCATATGCCTCTGGGATGGGATCAATTGTTGTAATCCTCTCATCAAGCATTGTGGTGAATTTTTGCCAGTCTGCCTTCTTGAAATTGTACCTTCGCCTAAAGTGCGTTGTGCGTGGGCGGATTGCTGGTACCAGCTGACACATAATTGGGCGGTGTTGAGTGTGAGGAATTGGTGTACAAATTGATTTTATGCTTTGATTAGCTAATATCTCACTCACAAAAATAAGATCAGGATTGTATCCACGTTGCCATCTACCACTGTTAAAAGATGGAGGAAGTTTGTTATCGTGGATCAAGGATAGTCTATGCAGTTCTGCCCACTCTAATACGGCTTCTCCATTTGAATCATCTTGAGAGTAGCCCCAAACAGTGCTATGACTATTGAAATCACCAACAATAATAGATGGTTTCCGACTGTTGAAATTAGCGGGAGGATTAAATGAGAATACCTCATTGGGAGGCTTGTAGACAGAAGAAATTATAAGGTTACTAACTTCTACAGTAATGATTTCGATTTTAATTTTGCTCTGTGAAGGAAGTCGTAAGAATCTTGAGATCTGGTTTGGCAAAGATGGCACTGCCATACTGGCCATGAGGTCTTTCGGCTACTAATTTCATTCCTCGGATCTTAGGGCGCCGTTGGTGATTGTCCCTATGTGTTTCCTGAACACATAATAAATCACATTTATGGCTATAACAATGGTTGTGTAATAGCTCTTCTTTACACGTTGATAATCCTTTTATGTTTACAGAAATGACTGTAATGCTTGGCTCTGATACGAGCCTTTCCCGATTGTTTGAAAAAATCTTACTCATCTTATATGTTTCTGGAATGCTGATGCTCAGTTCAGTAATGGAAATCGATTCCAAGTACCTATGCAGGGGCACCACGTGCAGGAATCAGCTTCACCCCCATGCCTAATTGAGTTTCACATCTGTGTATATTTTCTTTTTTTTTATGTTTTTTTTTTTACATGTTTTATAGTAATAATACCGTCAAGACAGACCTCAACAATTATCGTGGAATTTCACTACTTTCAATAGCTTATGAAATTCTGTCCAAAGCTCTCTTGAACCGTGCAGAATCTCAACTGGATCCAGAAATCAGCGAATACCAAGGAGGATTCAGAAAAGGACGGTCATGCGTAGAGCAAATTATAAATTTAAAGAACTGTATGAAATATTTCCACAGCTCATCAAACAAGAATTATGTCATCACATTCGTCGACTTCAAGAAAGCATACCATAGTATAGACAGAGGATCACTTTTCAAAGTATTAGCAGAATTTGGACTTGATCAGAAAACGACAAACATTATCAAAGAAACACTCACAGAGACCAAATCCAAGGTGAAATTTATGGGAGAACTGTAGCACAGACTTTCAAATAGAAACAGGAGTATGACAAGGCGATGGACTGTCCCCGTTGCTCTTCAATTGTGCTCTTGAGAAAGTTGTACGGAAATGGAGAAAAGCTGGTGCACCAACACACCGACTGGGACCAAAATTGAAAGGCATAGAATTAGACTGCTTAGCATTTGCTGATGACATGGCACTAATTGCCCAAGATATCTCTGACGCGCAAAAGGAAATTGAACTACTACAAGAACAAGCGGCGAAAATTGGATTATAAATCTTGTTTGAAAAAACAAAATTTATGACTGACATCAAAACCGCATCAAATGAACTTCAAATTGGCAACAACAAAATCTTTCGAGTAAACGAATTTAAATATTTAGGTGAATGGATTACAGCAAACTGTAACGAAAGGAAAGCAATTGAATCGAGGCTTCAGAAAATGGAAACTGCTTTTCAATCAACAAAAAATATTTATAATAAAAAGAGTCTCTCCTGGAACTGCAAAATTCGCCACTATACAACTGTGGTCAAGCCTGAAGCTCCCTATGCTTTAGAGACACTCAATCTCCAACACAAAACACTAAAACACCAAATAGAAGTGAAAGAACGTAAAATAATGAGAAAAATCCTTGGACTGAGAACAAAGGATGGTGTACATTATCCAAAGCCTAATACAGAAATATACAAAAAAGTTTCCAAAATCACAGACACAATGCGAATGCGAAGAATCCAATTTATGGGTCACATAGAAAGAATGGACACGAACAGACTGACTCACAAAATACATACTTTCTTAAAGAATAAGGCTACTAGACCGAATTGGTATAAATTTACAGAGAGAGACTTAAAGGAATTAGGATCACCAAACTTACATGACCGGAAGGAAGGAAATCAGGAAAATCACTCAGACGAAGAAGAGAAGAAGACTACACAACATCGATGGTCAGAGCAGCGGAAACAGACCCACTCGTTGCGAATGAAGGAATACTGGGCCAACACGAAGGCTAGAAAGTGTTGATTTAGCGTGGTCCTAAGCGACCCATTCACGAAGATGAAGAAGAATACCGTATTTCCTCGCATAATCGTCGCACTTTTTGAGCCTAAAATTCGTGGAAAAAAGCAGGGTGCGACGATTATGCGAAGAATATTTAAGTTCAAAGAATATACTATATCATTATTTGCTGCACGGGCCAGTAGCGTGAGTCATAGCCTGCAGTCAGAGACAGGCTTCTTTCTTCTAACAAGGTCACGACAGGTTAAAGCTCACGGAATGACGAAGCTGGGCGTTCGCGTCGCGGTTCATAGCCCGCAGGCATAAAGACTATATATATTTCTTCTGACAAAGTCTCGCCAGGTTATAAAGTCGCGGCAGCATGTGCAACTGACTGGCCACAAATGCAAATATGCTATGCGACGATTAAGCGAGGAAATTTTATAAACCTATTTTAGTGTTTGAAAAGTGGGGTGCGACGATTATGCGAGGAAATACGGTAGTTTTAATGCAGCCAATGGCCAATGAAAAAGTAAAAAATACAATGCAGGAACTGTCAGTCGCTACAAAATTGCGTCCGGGAAGTCAATCTTCTTTTATAGTATGCCGCATGATATCGGTCACAGGGCTCGCTACACAATTCACATATGCATGTAGCTGCATTTGGAGTGTGAAAGTCTTTTCTTCTGCATATCCTGAAGTTTTTTTTTTTTAGCGTATGGCTTCTATGCCGGGAGTGTCCGAGGACATGTTCGGCTCGCCAGGTTTGTAGCTGCTTCGAGACGGACACCCAATGGGTGAGCTACAAGTACCGTTGGGGAGGAAAGTTGGAAGGTGAGGACAAGGAGTTGGAAGGTAGCGGCTGTGGCCTATAGTTAGGGACCAACCCCGGCATTTGCCTGGAAGGAAGATGGGAAACCACAGAAGACCATCTTCAAGGTTGCCGGCGGGGGGATTCGAACCTCCTCGCCTCCCGGATGTGAGCGACTGCCAGCAGTCATGCCGTAACGACCACGGCTAACTCACCCGGTATATCCTGAAGTGAAATCCATGGACTGCGAAAACGTCACAGTGTGTCGTAAATCGTAGTCTGCTCTCTTCCAGTCAGATGATAACATCGCTTCTGTCCCATAGAAGACCAACCATATTTCTTTCTTTTTTAATTGAAATTCCGCAAGAAGTTCCTGATAGGCAGAGCTAGATGGAAGCTGCATTTGTAGTCTGATTTGCTCAATACAGAGTGGCTCTGCAGACAGCTCATACATTAGCCGGGACGGAGTAAATTTCGATACACACAATGCTTTCTTTAGGAAGATAGACTTTACTTGCTCTATTTCCTTTAAGTTGGTTTTGGTCAGATGAAGCCAGATCAGTTCCAGACCGTAGGTTAAAATAGGTGTCAGTGTGGAAACAAAGAGCTTCATAGCAGTAACTAAAGATAAGTTGGTTGGTTCTTAAGTTTAGGGGCTGCGACAACGCGGGTCATGTAGCCCCATGTACTTTGGGTGTGTGTAGAATCTGTCTGATAACCGGTGTTAATTGTGATGACTGTATTAGTGTGTGTTATCTGTTTTTAATTCAAGTAAGGACTGCAACTTGGAATTTTTCAAATAGTTCCTACTTTTGCCGCCAAGCGCCACCGTCAACGACTACTAGGCCAAGTTCAGAACTTAGCTACTAGACGCCACCGCAGTCGGCTCTTGGCAACAAACGTAGAAGCCTAAGAGCGTTGTTTACATTCTTAACCTATCCAATTTACCTTCACACAGGTGCAATTAGTGGAAGGTTCTTTAACATGCCATAAATCTATGACATGGCTTTACTTCCCCTCCGAAAGAAGGCATACTGAGGGATTTTTAACGCTCTTAAAAAATCCGATGGCTTCGGCCGGGTTTGAACCCGCTATCTTGGGCATAGAAGCTCAGCATGCTACCGACTACGCCACCGAAGCCTCTTAACTAAAGATAGTTTACGTGAATGCTGTATGTTGTTCATAGCTATTAGTGCAGCAGTCGCTCTGTTTCTCACATGCATTGTGAAAGAAGTTCCTGTCGTCTGGAAAATTAACCCTAAATAGTTAAAATTCTTGACATGTTTTATGGAGTGCAAATCTGTTAGATATTTCTTAGGAAGATAGTGTATTGTTTCTGAAGCTAGTTGTTGTGGAGATTGGTTGAGATTCTTTGCAGATGAGTGTTGGTGATGGTAGAATAAATGGAGAATATGTTTATTAAAAGTTTCCCTCATTGTGAAATAACAACCACGACCCTGATTTAGTACAGTTACAAAGTGATGGAGAGACAGATGACTGGAAAGTGAGGACGAGGAAGACCTGGAGTACGGAGGATAGATTTGGTGAAGGACAGTGTGAGTGTTGAGTGGAGTTCAGTAGTTGAGGAAGGATGGTGGACAGACAGAGTAAAGTGGAGGGGTGTCATATTTGTTCTGACCCGGCCTAAGCTGGAAAACAGAAATTGATGATGATCAGTGGTTTTCACCGTAGAGGCCCGGGTTCAATTTCCAGCTCTGTCAAGAAATTTAATTCTGGTCTGAGGGATGAAACCGGGTATTGGAGGGTATCATTCCTACAGTGGTGTCGAACTTCTTGCATAGTGGCTAGCCCTCTTGGCTGTCACCTCGGGGACCCGGGTTCGATTCTCGGCTCTGCCAAGAAATTTAATTCTGGTCTGAGGGCTGACACCGGGTATTGGAGGGTATTATTCCTACAGTGGTGTCGAACTTTTTGCGTAGTGGCTAGCCCTGTTGGCTGTCACCTCGGGGGCCCGGGTTCAATTTCCAGCTCTGCCAAGAAATTTAATTCTGGTCTGAGGGCTGAAACGGGGTATTGGAGGGTATCATTCCTACAGTGGTGTCGAACTTCTTGCGTAGTGGCTAGCCCTCTTGGCTATCACCTCGGGGGCCCGGGTTCGATTCTCGGCTCTGCGAAGAAATTTAATTCTGGTCTGAGGGCTGAAACGGGGTATTGGAGGGTATCATTCCTACAGTGGTGTCCAACTTCTTGTGTAGTGGCTAGCCCTCATAGCTGTCACCTGGGGGGGGGGGGGGGGTTCGATTCCCGGCTCTGCCAAGAATTTTAGTTCTGGTCTGAGGGCTGAAACCGGATATTGGAGGGTATCATTCCTACAGTGGTGTCGAACTTCTTGCATAGTGGGTAGCCCTCTTAGCTGTCACCTCGGGGGGCCCGGGTTCGATTCCCGGCTCTGCCAAGAAATTTAATTCTGGTCTGAGGGCTGAAACGGGGTATTGGAGGGTATCATTACTACAGTGGTGTCGAACTTCTTGTGTAGTGGCTAGCCCTCTTAGCTGTCACCTCGGGGGGCCCGGGTTCGATTCCCGGCTCTGCCAAGAAATTTAATTCTGGTCTGAGGGCTGAAACCGGGTATTGGAGGGTATCATTCCTACAGTGGTGTCGAACTTCTTGCGTAGTGGCTAGCCCTCTTGGCTGTCACCTCGGGGGCCCGGGTTCGATTCTCGGCTCTGCGAAGAAATTTAATTCTGGTCTGAGGGCTGAAACCGGATATTGGAGGGTATCATTCCTACAGTGGTGTCGAACTTCTTGCATAGTGGCTAGCCATCTTGGCTGTCACCTCGGGGGCCTGGGTTCGATTCTCGGCTCTGCCAAGAAATTTAATTCTGGTCTGAGGGCTGAAACCGGGTATTGGAGGATATTATTCCTACAGTGGTGTCGAACTTTTTGCGTAGTGGCTAGCCCTGTTGGCTGTCACCTCGGGGGCCCGGGTTCAATTCCCAGCTCTGCCAAGAAATTTAATTCTGGTCTGAGGGCTGAAACGGGGTATTGGAGGGTATCATTCCTACAGTGGTGTCGAACTTCTTGCATAGTGGCTAGCCCTCTTGGCTGTCACCTCGGGGGCCCGGGTTCGATTCCCGGCTCTGCCAAGAAATTTAATTCTGGTGTGAGGGGTGGAACGGGGTGCACTCAGCCTCGTGAGGACAATTGAGTAGCTGTCTGACAGTGAGGCAGTGCCCCGATCACGAAAACCAAGATTAACAGCCGAGGGGACCCGATGAGCTGACCACGTGTCACACCAATATCTGCAGGCCAAATGGCTGGGCAGCAGTCGCTTGGTAGGCCTTAGTGCCAGGGGTTATAATGTTAACCCTCATCGGGTCGCGGCCGCAGTTGATTTTCGTCCTATTGACAAATGCGCGCATAGAGCTTCTCTGATCGTTATAAAGAGCGCAAAAAGCACATGTATTCTCAAGGTATGATATCCTTTGATAGATGACAGAGGAGTAGTGGTTCTTGACGGCGACGTTTTCGCTCAGTTGTTCATCAAAGTGCTAAAGGCGCAGTTGAGCGGTAGACTACCGTCGCTATACCAAGTTTGAGGAGTCTTCCTCAAACTTGGTATGGCAGTTCTTTGTCAATACGGGCCTAACAAACTCCATTATGGAGTTGAATAAAGCAGAGACTACCGTCGTGCGCGAACGGGAGTGAAAATTTTTTGCCGAGCGCCCAAAACAAAACGTGAGTATTTATCATAGTTTTTCCTCATTTCTAACACATTTAATTCACTATTGATAGCCCAGTTGCTCATTCTCCCGCCAACATCCACAGACACGCATGCACATAACACTATCTTTGAAGCTGTCATATAGTGATTTTTCTTTTATGCCACCTTCGTTGTCGCTCTTATTATGGCTTTTTATTGAATAAATGTTTCTATATTTACACCTCTGTATTGTAACTTAACGAGTTCTGTCTTCAGGGGTAGTGGTAATTAACACCACAAGGGAATTTTACTATGAACATTTATTATCTTGTCTTCACAATTTATTTTTTATATCACAACTAACAGCCACTCTCATAATCTAAAACATATAACCAATTCCATTCTTCTTCATCCAAATCAGTACTACATTCCCTACATCAGGGCCATCCAAACAGCGCTCCCCGAGTGCTAGCGCTCCGTCCGCGCTCTAGACTAGTGCGCCGAGCTCTTTGGTGGAAGGTAGTTTCGTTAGGGGTGGGAGGAGCTTGGCTGGCTGAGTGCGTCTAGTCTAGTCCAATGCGCTTTATTGACAGCGTGTAATTAAGTCAGTTTTGCAGTGGTCATGACTGAACATCATATTAAAAAAGGAGTGGCGAAACAGCAGCCCTTAAAGGAGAATGGGAAATTTAATTTTTCTGTACAGCTTTTAAAGAGCATGCCAAATGTTTAGTGTGACACCGAGATTTAATGTGTTTAAAGAAACAATTTGGAACGGCACTGCAGTGCCAACCACAGGGATGATTACGGTGATTTGACAGACGCCAGTCACCAATCGAAGTTGAAAGAATTGAAAGAAAATTTTAAGCAGCACTTCTCTGTAAGTATTATTGTTTTAATTTTAAAATGCTTGTTTACAAACAAATGACTTAATTAACTGAAGAACACTAAAATTGTTACTTGCCGTATTTCTGTCTAACAAGAGATAGAGGACAGTGAGGTTGGTGGACCCAATTTACGAGCAAGCTACAAATGTTTGATGCGAATTGCCAAAGTTGGGAAACCCTTCGCGGAAGGGAATTTAATCAAGGAGTGCCTAATGGACATGGTGGCATGTGTTCGTCCTATGGTGCTAGTTGAGAAATTAGAAAAAATCGCACTTTGTAGGCATATGTGAGGTATATTTTTATGGCAAAACAGCCATATCAATATGATGTCAACAATCCCACAAAAGCTGTCGACCGCACGACTGTACGTACATATCTTGTCAGCGCGGTCGGAACATCGTCCGTCTGTCTCAGGTCTGCTCGCTGCACTGTGTAGTGGTGGTAGGGGAAGGAGCGCTAGTCAGACTGCCCAGTGCTCCCCGAGCGTGGCCGCGCTCTCAGAGCGCAATGACTGGATGGCCCTGCCCTACATAATCTAATTTTTTCTCCATTCAACAACCAACTCCTAAGCCAATATCATTTACCTCTTGCGAAACAATAATCAGACCTAACACTATCTTTGTAAAATCCTAGAATAATCTATAAAAACAATAGAACATCAAAAAAAGAATATATAAAAGAAGCTTCACTGCCAGAAACTAGATATGTCTAACTTTGGGCAATGGACAGCACTCCCAGCAAGCGCCATTTTCTTAACCTAACATTTGAGCTGAGCTATGTAACCAGAATGGTTACAGTATGTCAATTACATGTTCGATCAACTTCAAAGCCAGTCAAATTGCCATTGAAAGTGAAAAAATAACTCACAATTGAAAAAAAAAAGGGAGGACCGTAGACTACCGTCGTGCGACCGCGTGTGTTACATGAAGGGGTACGACCGCAGGAAGGTTAAGTATTTGGAACTTTTATTTTAATCAAATTCTTTTTCTTATGTCGATTTTGGCCTACTGTGGACCGCGTCGAACAATCAGCCGACTTGCCAATCTCCTCCCAGAATTTCTTCATGCGTTCGCTGAGCCTCCTCCTTCTTTCTTCAGACCATATGACCTTGGTTTTTGAGCTGGTTTTTACCTGAAACTCTTTACATTATCAACCTTCCTTCGAAACAATGATTTGTTGAGAATATCTTCTTGAGTGATGCCAACCTCTTTGAGATCTGCTCGTGTTTCCTCAACCCATTTTGTTGGTTGGTTCTTAAGTTTAGGGGCTGCGACAACGCGGTCATGTAGCCCCGTGTACTTTGGGTGTGCGTAGAATCTGCTTGATAACCGGTGTTAATTGTGATGACTGTATTAGTGTGTGTATCTGTTTTAATTCAAGTAAGGACTGCAGACGATCAATTTTCAAGTAGTTCCTACTTTTGCCGCCAAACGCCACCGTCAACGACTACTGGTTCAGAACTTAGCTACCAGACGTCACCACAGTCAGCTCTTGGCAATGAACATAGGAACCTAAGAGCGTTGTTTACATTCTTAACCTATACAATTTAGCTTCACACAGGTGTAATTAGTGGAAGGTTCTTTAACATGCCATAAATCTATGACATGGGACCGCCGGTTTTACTTCCCCTCCGAAGGAAGGCATACTGAGGGATTTTTAACGCTCTTAAAAAATCCGACGACTTCGGCCGGATTTGAACCCGCGATCTTGGGCATAGAAGCTCAGCATTCTACCGACTACGCCACCAAAGCCGCCCAACCCATTTTGTGGTGGACTTTAATTTGCTAATGTAAGTGAATATCCTTTTGGTTAACCTATTGTTGCTCATTCGTGTGAGGTGGCCATAAAATGTAATCCTCCTCGTAAGCATCGTGTCCGTAAGTTACTGTAAGGATATCCACATGGTGGCCACTACTCCTGGAAAACCTGCAAATCCTGGAAAACTCCTGGATTTTTATTAGGTCAGGAAAACTCCTGGAAAATGATGAAAAATTTTGAAAACTCCTGGAAAATAGCCACTGTTAATTAATTATAAACATATATCCATCTTAGACATTTAACAGTTATGCCCTTTTTGCTTGAAAGCCATAACAGGAATTCTAATGATACAATCACTTTGGAATTTTTACTGTTCGAAGCTATCACTACAATATGAATGAAAAAAATCCACAGCCTGCTTCCAGTCGACCGACCAGGTCTGGGAATGGAATGAATGAAGCCCCCATCTAGCGGCGAGGATATGAACTGCGCCGGCTGCCGAAGCCTGTCGCACTCCCCGAGGGCAATGATTAAATGAATGATAGATGAAATGAAATGATAGTGGAGAGTGCTGCTGGAATGAAATTGTGACAGGGAAAACCGGAGTACCCGGAGAAAAACCTGTCTGCCTCCGCTTTGTCCAGCACAAATCTCACTTGGAGTGACCGGGATTTGAACCACGGAACCAGCGGTGAGAGACCGGCGTGCTGCCGCCTAAGCCACGGAGGCATCGCTACAATATGAATACTTAACTAAAATAAATTACCTATGCATATTAGTTCTTTACTTTAAAAATCTTGATCTTACTGTTGCAGAAATAAGACATTTTTTCATCACATAAAACCCTATAAATAAAACTTTAAATAAGTAATGATTACAATTGTAGTCTATTGAACCCTTATTTATCTACGATAAATAAGTATTCATATTTATTATTATTATTACTGCAGCCCAGGCACTACTTGAGGAAGTGGACATGGATAAAAGACAGGCTAGCGTTTCGTAATGATTGCCACAGGAGCAGAGCTGGTAGCTATTCTTGGGGGACGGTCAGATTTAGCCGGGTTCAAGGCCAAATTGAGCAACTACTTGCTCCAGAATTGGAAGCATAAAGGAATGATCACGAGTCACTTGCAACGAACCTACGATTGAATCAGCCAATCACGAGAGACCAAGCCATGATCACGCGATGGACAGCGTCAGTAGTAAAAAGCCCGCGGAATTGATTATCTAAAGAACCGCCGATCGGACCGATCTCCGCACGAGTGCTTTGAGATGTTTGATTTATTTGAAGAAGATTGACACTAGTCCCATATTTGTGAGATAAAAACTCTGGAAATTTTTATCCATTTCCACCCCACTCCTCCGTCCCCTGTCAGTTTCTAATAAATAGTTTGGCATGACGCTACTCTAAGTTCATTCGTTTTGGAGCCTTGAGAGGCTAACTTCACGCCCGTTTGTGCAACGATATTTTAACGCTCGAAATTATTCGAAGTCATTCGTTTTGGAGCCTTGAGAGGCTAACTTCACGCCCGTTTGTATAACGAATTTTACGCTCTGAATTAGTTGAAGTTATTTCATTTGTGAGCTCTGAGGAGCTAAATTCACATCAGTCGTAATAACGAATTTTAACGCTCTAGTACATTTTATCTGAAATCAATTTTATTTTGTGAGCTAATATTTCACGCCAGTGAGCGTGGTGACTTATAACATTTTCTTAAAGACGACTATTTCAGCTCTGAGGGGCAAGTCTTGTAACAGCCTAATTAGCGCTCACCAGAGCGAAGGTCAACAGAGTAGAAGGGAAATACCGAGCAAGATAGCGACTGCCTGTGCAGTCAAGATTTTAAACTCATTATCGAGCCAGTGACGTGGTCTCGAGGTGTATATTTTATGTACAAATTTCAGTGTATTTTTTTATGTGTTGATTGTGCGTGTGTGCGAGATATCTAGGGCAAGTCTTCGAAATTAATCGCATTAGGACAATTTGTGGGCGAATTGAGTAACCTGCAAGCGATTATAGCTAGGTCAAATAATTAACATTGAACTTTTCTGCCAAGGAGTCGATACCAAGATGCTCAACACGTGGTTTGGAGTTGGGATGATCTTCAACGATTCAACGCAGACGACCACGATGGAGTGTTAATCTGTCCATAGGGAAATGGGCTGAGAAGGATGTCTTAAGTTCTACAAGCTGATCGGTGATGTACAACAATTGAATTATTTCAATTATGTAGTTAGATTTGGCCGGGGAACTTTTGTAAATAGTCATGTTTCTTTTCTTGTTGTTTTAGAGTTTTTCTTGCACCGACACTAAATGTTTTAAATGTCCGTTGGTGCGTGGCCAAAGTGTTTGTTGTATATTTGTTTTTCTTTGGGAGTCATATTTAATGTGCGCGGCGTGCGTACGTGATTTTTATCCATGCAAATGCGAAACCCGTTACATTCGATAAATGGTGCTTTATTAACGTTAATATTTGTGATAGGAAAAGGGAGGTAATTACTGTAAGATATTTGCTGAACAGGTTATTATTCATATTAGGGTTGCCAAGCGCACCAACTTAAAATGTAATTTGTAGAACACCTTCGTTCTAATTTTGATAGATTTTTCTTGAGTCCTTTTCAGGTTAACTAGTCACGGCATAGAACGGTGGCGCCAGCAAGTGGAATATTATTTATGTCTTTTTATTTCAGGGTCTGTCAAAACCCATACGTGTGATTCTGTGTGTGTTACTGTGTCAAGTGTGTGTTGATTCTACGTGAGGAGGGGGTAGAGGTCCTACCGCCCTCATATTTTGTTGCTGTTGTATTTTTGATGGAAAGACAGGGTGCTCTAGGGAGACCGCTGTTTCTTGTCCATATTTATTCTGACACACACACACGTATTATTGTG
The DNA here is from genome assembly GCA_946902985.2 of Meconema thalassinum. Lineage (NCBI taxonomy): Eukaryota > Metazoa > Arthropoda > Insecta > Orthoptera > Tettigoniidae > Meconema > Meconema thalassinum. The sequence goes on from OX336398.1 coordinate 101,055,835, forward strand.
CTTTGGGGAACACTTCTTCGAGATTCGACCCCATGTTCTGGGAGGTCGAGGTTATTGGCACGTGGGTTGACAGATATGCAGAGTTCCACAAATCGCCCGTTTTGCCTGTGACTTATTTTGATAGGCAGTCCTGATTGTTCGACTGACCCCCGTAAGCTTTCATGTAGCAAACCTGTTCATTGTGATGGTTATTTTTAAGCCATAATTAATTGGGAGTTCGCCATGTGTGTAACGGCTTCTTGTACGTTGTATGGGTAAAATATTGTATTAATAACGTAAATGTTGGCTGTGAGCCTATTGTTTTGTTTATGACTCGATTCATGTAATTTTGTGTGACACCTGTGTGGTGTAGTGGTAGAGTACTTGTAAATTTGACGGCGGTCATATGTGTATTTTTTTTATTGGTCACGTGTTAATGTACTTGTGTTGATTTGTGTGAGAAGTCCTAAGTTTTTAGGCAGTAACTGTTGCTACGGCAATTTGATTCCAATTTCACGCGGAAATTGTTGTGTTGTTTATATTAGATCTAGGAAGTATCGGTTTAGTTTTTAAGTATTGTAGTTGTGTTTCCCCGTGTCGGTCTAGCTCTAAGAAATGTGGATTCGTTGTCTGAATGATTATTCTGGATGATGACGAATCACGCATTCGTTTGTACACATCGTGAAGCATGTAGAACGACATACGCGCATACATAGTCACTTTTGTTATTTTCTTTAGGGACACTTGGTCCATGTAATTAATCTCTCCAGAGATTTTAGCCTAGTTTTTGGCATTTTTATTAAGTGGGAGTCAGATGGGAGTTTTATTCTGTTAATTGTTGAGTGTAAATATGGTGATTTGTTTATTAAATTCATTTGTTTTAACCCTGGCTTCACTCTTTCCTGCATGTTATTTTGTTATATGTTACCCTGCAAGTTAATGAAGCGCTTTGACAACAACTTACGATATGAACCGTTACACCCCCGAAACTGAGTCTCATATGCTTCTTTGCAAGGGTTCATAAAACAAAAATGGCTGCCCAAGTGGGGATTGTTGTTGTTGTTGCTTCGCTGATCTCATATTTATTTCGTTGAGAAATGATGCCAGGTCAAGCGGACATGTAAATTCAGTAAATTGAGGCGATGTTGTACCGCCATGTGCATTAGTAAAATCACTGAGTTCCTAAAGTTAGAGATATTGAACAAGGTTAGAATTTGATATTGTATTTGTTATAAACCTGTTCTGGCGCCCAGCATTAAAATTATAATATTTGCATTATTATTGAACTCAGTCAAAGCAGGAAGGTGTTGCCTTATATTTGACATTTAATTGACTTCGGTTAATTGGTGTTTTTCGTAAATTCTGTTGGTTAGGAATTTAAAAGCAGATCACCAGGGGTTATTTTGTTGTTTGGGAATAAGTGTAATTTTATTCAGTAAATTTTGTTACTGAAATTTTCATTAAATTAGAGCCAGTAATATTTAAATGTTATGACATGTATGCGTGTATATGACTGAAATCTTGGCGCATGACCCTGTTTTCTCTGAATATATTTGTGTGTGTGAAATGGCGATTGATGATGAAATTAAGGGATTGTTGGAACAGATGTCGATCCAAATGTCCGCGAAAACGGAAGAACAGTTAAAGAACACGAAGGAGGAAATAAGCGGAGACAATAATAAACAATTGAAAGAACAATTAGTGCAGATGTCCGTAAAGACGGAAAAACAATTAAAAGAACAATTAGAAGCTCAGCGTGAGCATAATGATAAACAATTAAAAGAACAATTAAGTGATATTACGGTCCAGTTACAAGCGCAGAAGATAGACTGTGAAAAACAATTACATGACATGAGCGGTAGTATTTCGGTCCAATTAGAGGTCCAGAAATTAGACACGGACAAACAATTAAATGAACTAAATCACAAATTGTCGGAACAGGCGGTAACACAAACCGAACAATTAGGAAAAATCACTAATGACATTAATCAGAGCGTTAAAAATGTAGAGAAACTGGCAGGCGAGGTTGCGGAGAACAACGTCAAACAGTTAGGCGAAATTAAAAAGTTGGAGGCGAAGTTCGATAATAAGCTAGTACAATTTGACGAGATGGTGGCAGATAAACTCAAGCAGATAGAGGCAGCATGTGTCAATAACACCGCGGGAATGAAGAAAACCCAAGAAAAATTGCAGCAACAAATTAATTCGGTAGACAACAACGTGCTAGAATTAATAAAAGAAATTGATAAAGTCGAGGTTAAGGCCGAAACCGAACGGATACACTTGCGGGAGAACTTAGAGGAGCAATTAGGCAAGACACAACAGCAAATACAAGAAGTAGGAGAACAGCTAGTAAAAACACAAGAGATCATAAGAGAAGAGGTAGGAGAACAGCTCGTCAAGACTCGGGATAATCTGGAAGGCCAGTTAATAAAAACACAAGAGGTCATAAGAGAAGAGGTTGGGGAACAACTAGTCAAAACGCAAGAACAGATACGTGAAGAGCTAGAGAAAAATCAGGAAAGGAACGAGGAGAAAATTAACAGCTTGAAAAGTAGGATCCGGCGAGATTGGGACCAGCAGGCTCACGCAAATAAGGAAGACAGGCTGACAGTTTTAAAGCGAATGCAAGCATTGGAGGAAAATGTAAAATCAAAGTTACAGGAACACTCAGATTTAATAATCAAAAACGAGATTAGATCTTTAGAAAATGCGACATTATTTTCGGCTGAAAATATACCGGAGAAGCAGGGAAGTATTGGAAGTCCTGCAGGCTTGAAGTTGGCTGAGGATACCAGCCGGGGTCAAAGTCCCAGACTATCGAGTAACGCATTCCAGCAATACAGGGGAGAGACTTCTACACCACAACCGAACTTGGCACCCGCCCAAGTCATCCAAGTCATTCGGGGTAATGATTTCAAGCCCGATAAATTTAAGGAACATTCAGGAACCACTCCTAAAGCATTTCTACGACAGTTAACTGATTACTTTAATGACCAGCACATCGGCCCTGTGAAACAATTAAGACTAGTGGAGAAATTTTTAGAAGGACCAAGCCTAACCTGGTTTTTTAAGCTTTAAGTATACTTTCACAGACATGGCTCAATTCCGCGAAGCATTTTTAAAGAAGTTTTGGAGCCCTTCTTTACAGCAAGGGTTGAGAATGGACCTGTACACGCGGAAATATCATAGTACGCATCCAACCCGGTTTTCAGAATTCTTCAGCCAGCAGTTGGTAAAATTCAGAGATTTTGACGACCCGCCTAGCGAGCAAAATATGGTTCTAACCATCGGGAAACAACTCCCAATGCACATCCAACAACTATTAGTCGCAGGAAACATTCAAACCGCAGTCCAAGCCGAAGAATTACTCAGACACTTAGACGAGACGAGTATGGTGAGCCCACAGACAGGAAGGAGGAATATGGAATGTGTCAACACGGCAGAGGTAGTTCAGGGACTCCAAAATAATCACAGCCAGGGGAACCAAACCAAGACTCAGTCCACAGGGACACAATTCACACCGAGAAGGCAAGATTTTGACGGCCGAAACCAGTTCAACAATAATAATCAAAACTATCAGAATAACCGCGGGAGATACAATCAGAACAACCAAAATCAGAACAATCAATGGACGTACCAGCGGGAGTACACAAATTGGAGGGGAAACCAGAGACAAGGTAGACCTTACCAAAGAAATGGAGACGGCAGATGGAATAACGGAAGGAACTATCGCCAAGAAAATAGGGGAGATTATCGGAACAACTGGGACGAGCGATATATTGAGTCACGAAAATACTTGGATCAATTAAGTGCCGAAGAAACGGAGAAGGAGAAGTGGGGGCGTGCCATGGCAAACAGACAGAGCCCAGACAATCATCAAGGAGAGGGGGCGGAGAGGTTATTGAGACAACAGGAGCGACAGGATGATAACCGGCGAAACACAACAAATGGGTCCCGGGATTTAAAAAAAAAACTCCAAATGAACTGAAAAATGATAGTCTGAAAATGGAGGTTGCCAGGGAGCGAGAAGAGATGGTAGTGGCCAATATAGAAGAGTGGGTAGCATTCCCGGACGACTGCCTGGAGGAAGTGGTGAAGAACCGTGAAAATGTTGTCAGACAACTACCAATTATTTACGCGCATATTGGAGGCATGAGGGTGAGATGTTTGATTGATACAGGTAGCCAGGTGAGCTTAGTCACTGAAGTTTTGATAAAGGAAATAGGAAGAAAACAAACTGTTCCAATTATGCCGGTACCGCTAATGAAAGTCAGAGGTGTTATTCCTGACAAAACTATAAATTGTAAACAGCAAGCATTTTTAGATCTGGAAATATTGAACCATACTTTTTCGCAAACATTCATTGTCATTCCGAAGATGAATTACAACATTATTTTAGGAGCCAAATTCATCTGCGATTTTCATGCTGTTATTGACTTACATAACAACACTGTAAATTTCAAACAAGTAGAGGGGTTGAATCATGTGGGTTTAAACATGGAAGAGAGTCCGTTGGAGAGAGAGGCAAATACTTGGGTCGTTGAAGAATGCACTAATGAGGCCGGAGATAAGAACTTGACGGGGGAGCGAGTCAGCCAGACAGCAGTGGTAGAAATTGACAGCCGAGATATTTCGCAGGAACTTTGGGTACATTTGGCGGAAGAAGAAATTAGCGGAACTAAATTTGAAATTCTACTTCAGGAGCGACTTAAGGAGGCCATCGTAGGGGAACCTGATAGAAGGAAACTGGAAGAAATTTTGAGATTACATAAAGGAGCTTTTGATACAATACCTGGAAAAGTTTTAAATTTTCAATATGCCATGCAAGTGACAGACTGGACCCCATTTAAAAGTAAATTGTACCCGATCCCAGAGAAACATTTTTCTCAGGTGAAGGACATTATTACTAACTTATTAGATTCTGGCATGATAAGGAAAGCGGCGACCCCTTACCTGAACGCAATATTGGCTGTGGCCAAGCCAAATGGATCAATTAGGCTCTGCCTAGACGCGCGAGTTTTGAACAGCAAACTGCTAGTTGAGCATGACCAAGCACCTAGGATCAAAGACGTTTTGAAAGGCTTCCGTGGGAAGAAGATATACTCAAGTGTCAATTTGACGAATAGTTTCCACCATCTTGAACTTGAAGAAAAATCCCAACTGTTGACGGGATTTTTATTCGATAATCAAAGTTATATCTGGTGTCGAATGCCCTTCGGCGTGAAAACTGCGGGATGTGCACTCATAAGAGCACTCGATAGGAATCTGACTGAGGAGGTCAAGAGCTTCACCACGAGATATGTTGACGACATATATTAATTGCATCTGAAACAATGGAAGAACACCTGATAAATTTAAATAAACTTCTGGACAACTTGAGAACCATGAACTTCAAAATTAACCTAAAGAAACCACATTTTTGCCAGAGCGAGATTTTATATTTGGGGCATATAATTGATGTCGAGGGCGTGCGGCCTAATCCTGCCAAGATTGATGCTATTAAGAAATTTCCCACACCTACTAAAGTCAAACATGTGAGAGCGTTTTTGGGAGTGACAGGCTTCTTCAAAGAAAATTGCCCTGGTTACACAGAAACAGTAGCACCTATGCAGGAGATGTTGAAGAAGGCAAATCGATGGTCGTGGAACGAGGAGTGCGACAGGTCTTTTAAAGCAACGAAGGATTTATTGGAAAACTGTGTGAAACTTGGATATCCGGATTTTGAGAAGCGATTTATTATTCAAGCAGATGCTTCTTTGATTGGAATCGGTGCTTTGCTGTACCAAGAGGACGCTGAAGAACCCAAGAAGAAATCCTATTTGGCATTTACGAGTCGTAAATTAAGGAAACATGAGAGGAACTACACCGTGACGGAACTTGAGCTGCTAGCAATTTTATGTTCTCTTCAACAGTGGCGTAAGATGATCTATGGCTATTCCATCATTGTTAGAACCGACCACCATGCACTGACATTTTTATTCAAGACAACAATGGCAAGTGAGAGAGTTACGCGCTGGTCCATCTACATACAGCAGTTTGACATCACGATAGAGCATTGCCCTGGAAGGATGAACGTCATACCTGATACCTTGAGTAGAAATCCTGAGGACGGAAACGAAGTAACAGCGGAAGTTCACAATATTACATTAACACCTAAGGCTCGTGAGTTTTTGGCGAGATTAAAGGATATTCGGAAGGAGCAAGAAGCAGACCCATGGATGATGATGATGATGAAGATGATGATGATAAAGTTCTATAGGAAGGAATTACCACCAAATTCACCTGAGTACCGAGAAGCCCGTGCTAAAGAAGCGAGATTTCACTACTTAAATAACTTTTTACATAAGTACGTGGATGAGCATCACACTAAACTGCGAATCCTAGTTCCAGCATCACTACAGAGGGGATTGACTTGGCATGTTCACGAGGGCCTAGCACATATCGGCACGGATAAGACTGAAGCTACGATAGGGGAGACCTTTACTTGGCCTAAGATGCGATTCACCATTGTTGAAGTAATTAGACCTTGTGACGCATGCCAGCGCACAAAACCGAACAACTTTATTTTGAAACAACCTCCAAGACCACTATTACCTCAAAAACCATGCGAGATGCTTTGGTCCTTTAGTAAAAGGGAAGCGTGGATGCCGACACCTTCTGGTGTGTGTCGATGTATTTTCAAAAATGGTCGTGCTATGTCCAATCCAGAAGACGACATCAAAACAAGTCCTTAGTCGAATTCAGAACAAAGTTATTCCGATGCTTGGGAAGCCGGAATCCATTTTATCAGATCATGGTACCTATTTCACGAGTAATGTTTTTAGGCAAGGTTTGGAGAGCCTAGGAATAAAACACGTATTTTCAAGCATTCGTCATCCTAGTGGAAATCCGAGCGAGAGAACAATTCGCTGTGTTGCCAAGTACTACCGAGTAATGATTCCTAACGATCATAATAAATATGTTGACAAAGTAGGGGAAATTGAGATGTGCATGAACACCACGAAGCACGAGTCGACGGGTCAAGTTCCACTGATTGTACACCACAACAGGTTGCCAGAAAGAACTTGGGACAAGATTATTCCATGCCCAAGGGATCCACTATTAGCGCACGAGTTGCGAATCCAGCGAACGAGGGAGCACATGAGGAACCAAGCGGACCGAAGGCTGAGACGGTACCGAGGAAAGAAGTTTCACCGGGAGTTACAAGAACAAGAGTTAGTGCTGGTTCGTAGACCACCGATATCCGACCCTAAGAACAAAGTCTTCGCAAAATTCTGTCCAAAATTTATTGGCCCGTTCCGGGTAATTAAGAATCTGGGTAACAATGCCTACAGGCTGGAAGAAGTGAGCACTGGTGCAAAATCTGTTTTTAATAGCGCCAATTTAAAACCTTACTACAGAAGGGAACCATTTGATGATTAGGAAAGATGATGTGTGCAGAATCTGTATTGCAAACATTTATTTTGAGAGCCAACACCCAAATCTACGTGGAGCACCAGAGTACGCGCTTTGTTTGTAAACAACAAGCAGCTGAGACGAAAGGAGTGGCAATCACGTGAGGAGAAGGGGGAGACCTAGTGAGGATGTATGAATGGCATTCCAGCGAGAAAGAGCGCACACTAATTGAGTCAGAGGGGTGTACACACGAGCAGCTGAGCGAGATATTAAAGAGATGTATTGTTACTACGGTGGATTTTGTTTTTGAAATCCAAATCAATCAATTGCTTCGAATTTCAAAACCTTGCTGAGGATAAATGAACCCTTATTGATCTACGATAAATAAGTATTCATATTTATTATTATTACTGCAGCCCAGGCAGTACTTGAGGAAGTGGACATGGATAAAAGGCAGGCTAGCATTTCGTAATGATTGCCACAGGAGCAGAGCTGGTAGCTATTCTTGGGGGACGGTCAGATTTAGCCGGGTTCAAGGCCAAATTGAGCAACTACTTGCTCCAGAATTGGAAGCATAAAGGAATGATCACGAGTCTCTTGCAACGATCCTACGATTGAATCAGCCAATCACGAGAGACCAAGCCATGATCACGCGATGGACAGCGTCAGTAGTAAAAAGCCCGCGGAATTGATTATCTAAAGAACCGCCGATCGGACCGATCTCCGCACGAGTGCTTTGAGACGTTTGATTTA